>OX371223.1:314912193-316231193 GCA_947310385.1 Nephrotoma appendiculata
TTTTATTTTTATTTTTATTTTTATTTTTATTTTTATTTTTATTTTTATTTTTATTTTTATTTTTATTTTTATTTTTATTTTTATTTTTATTTTTATTTTTATTTTTATTTTTATTTTTATTTTTATTTTTATTTTTATTTTTATTTTTATTTTTATTTTTATTTTTATTTTTATTTTTATTTTTATTTTTATTTTTATTTTTATTTTTATTTTTATTTTTATTTTTATTTTTATTTTTATTTTTATTTTTATTTTTATTTTTATTTTTATTTTTATTTTTATTTTTATTTTTATTTTTATTTTTATTTTTATTTTTATTTTTATTTTTATTTTTATTTTTATTTTTATTTTTATTTTTATTTTTATTTTTATTTTTATTTTTATTTTTATTTTTATTTTTATTTTTATTTTTATTTTTATTTTTATTTTTATTTTTATTTTTATTTTTATTTTTATTTTTATTTTTATTTTTATTTTTATTTTTATTTTTATTTTTATTTTTATTTTTATTTTTATTTTTATTTTTATTTTTATTTTTATTTTTATTTTTATTTTTATTTTTATTTTTATTTTTATTTTTATTTTTATTTTTATTTTTATTTTTATTTTTATTTTTATTTTTATTTTTATTTTTATTTTTATTTTTATTTTTATTTTTATTTTTATTTTTATTTTTATTTTTATTTTTATTTTTATTTTTATTTTTATTTTTATTTTTATTTTTATTTTTATTTTTATTTTTATTTTTATTTTTATTTTTATTTTTATTTTTATTTTTATTTTTATTTTTATTTTTATTTTTATTTTTATTTTTATTTTTATTTTTATTTTTATTTTTATTTTTATTTTTATTTTTATTTTTATTTTTATTTTTATTTTTATTTTTATTTTTATTTTTATTTTTATTTTTATTTTTATTTTTATTTTTATTTTTATTTTTATTTTTATTTTTATTTTTATTTTTATTTTTATTTTTATTTTTATTTTTATTTTTATTTTTATTTTTATTTTTATTTTTATTTTTATTTTTATTTTTATTTTTATTTTTATTTTTATTTTTATTTTTATTTTTATTTTTATTTTTATTTTTATTTTTATTTTTATTTTTATTTTTATTTTTATTTTTATTTTTATTTTTATTTTTATTTTTATTTTTATTTTTATTTTTATTTTTATTTTTATTTTTATTTTTATTTTTATTTTTATTTTTATTTTTATTTTTATTTTTATTTTTATTTTTATTTTTATTTTTATTTTTATTTTTATTTTTATTTTTATTTTTATTTTTATTTTTATTTTTATTTTTATTTTTATTTTTATTTTTATTTTTATTTTTATTTTTATTTTTATTTTTATTTTTATTTTTATTTTTATTTTTATTTTTATTTTTATTTTTATTTTTATTTTTATTTTTATTTTTATTTTTATTTTTATTTTTATTTTTATTTTTATTTTTATTTTTATTTTTATTTTTATTTTTATTTTTATTTTTATTTTTATTTTTATTTTTATTTTTATTTTTATTTTTATTTTTATTTTTATTTTTATTTTTATTTTTATTTTTATTTTTATTTTTATTTTTATTTTTATTTTTATTTTTATTTTTATTTTTATTTTTATTTTTATTTTTATTTTTATTTTTATTTTTATTTTTATTTTTATTTTTATTTTTATTTTTATTTTTATTTTTATTTTTATTTTTATTTTTATTTTTATTTTTATTTTTATTTTTATTTTTATTTTTATTTTTATTTTTATTTTTATTTTTATTTTTATTTTTATTTTTATTTTTATTTTTATTTTTATTTTTATTTTTATTTTTATTTTTATTTTTATTTTTATTTTTATTTTTATTTTTATTTTTATTTTTATTTTTATTTTTATTTTTATTTTTATTTTTATTTTTATTTTTATTTTTATTTTTATTTTTATTTTTATTTTTATTTTTATTTTTATTTTTATTTTTATTTTTATTTTTATTTTTATTTTTATTTTTATTTTTATTTTTATTTTTATTTTTATTTTTATTTTTATTTTTATTTTTATTTTTATTTTTATTTTTATTTTTATTTTTATTTTTATTTTTATTTTTATTTTTATTTTTATTTTTATTTTTATTTTTATTTTTATTTTTATTTTTATTTTTATTTTTATTTTTATTTTTATTTTTATTTTTATTTTTATTTTTATTTTTATTTTTATTTTTATTTTTATTTTTATTTTTATTTTTATTTTTATTTTTATTTTTATTTTTATTTTTATTTTTATTTTTATTTTTATTTTTATTTTTATTTTTATTTTTATTTTTATTTTTATTTTTATTTTTATTTTTATTTTTATTTTTATTTTTATTTTTATTTTTATTTTTATTTTTATTTTTATTTTTATTTTTATTTTTATTTTTATTTTTATTTTTATTTTTATTTTTATTTTTATTTTTATTTTTATTTTTATTTTTATTTTTATTTTTATTTTTATTTTTATTTTTATTTTTATTTTTATTTTTATTTTTATTTTTATTTTTATTTTTATTTTTATTTTTATTTTTATTTTTATTTTTATTTTTATTTTTATTTTTATTTTTATTTTTATTTTTATTTTTATTTTTATTTTTATTTTTATTTTTATTTTTATTTTTTTTATTTTTATTTTTATTTTTTTTTTGTGTTGTGGAACGAAAAAAAATTTGTAACGTTATTCGTTTCGGTCCACTCCTTTAAAATATATTAATACCGTTCCGTTTTCTGGTATTGTACCGAAATATTATTTCGTTACGTTATGGTATAACGTTTCAAATACGAAAAATTCTCCAAAACCGTGGGCATTAAAAGAAAAAACAAGCAGTTAAGTTATTTAGTATTTATATTTTCCATTTAGTATTTTATATTTCAAAAAATTCAGAATGTACATTTCAATTCATAAAATTAATAAATTATAAATAATATAATATAGACAAATTTATTTTATTTAGTTCAAAGGTTCAAACAAACTATCAACTTTAAACTTTTAATATACATATTTCAAATTTCAATTAATTTGTTTCTGACAGTTAGCAAAATGTCCTCTAAAATGGTTTTATCTAAATTATTCCGCCTATCGCTTAGTATCCATTTTAATAAAGAAAAACATCGCTCAACCGAAACCTGCGTCGCAGGGACAGCATGAATTATTTTAGCCAATATCGCCAAATCATCTGTTTTTCCAGTCCAATATTGAAAAATATTAAAATTTTTGTTCGGCATAACTTTGTCAATGGCTGCTACTATTCCGAGCAATTGATCAATACTTTGGCCCAAATGTGACTGATCTTTGATGTTTTTTTTGGCTAAAAAACGATATAATATATCTTCTTCTTTTTCTTTCTCATGAGTTTCTGGTGTTAATGAATCAACAGTTTCTTGATAATCGGTAGCGGTTTGGTTAAAAATTTGGTTGTGATAGTTATACAAATCTTTTATATGAGATTGAGCATTTTTTTTCTGTTCATCATTCAGCAAGGTAGAATATCTTGGATCCAGTAACACAGCTGCTAATATTGGCCCAAAATTGGAAATACAAGTCTTTTCACGTACACGCATCGCTTTTAAAAGAACTTTCGAATAGGAATTGTTTAATTCCATTAATTGCAGTTGACACTTATACCATATCGCGAACGCTTCACTCAGGGGTAATTGCTGTTTTTGAAATGCAATTGTGGCGTCGAAAGGAATTTTGAGAACTGCGCAAAATTCTTCCATCTTTCTCCACTCGCTAGCTGATACATGGATTTCTGGAATAATTGATATTTTTTTTTTTGTTTTTTTTTTTTTTATTTTTTTATTTTTTTTAATTTTTTTTATTTTTTTATTTTTTTTGTTTTTTTTTTATTTTTTTTATTTTTTTTTTTTTTTTTATTTTTATTTTTTTTTTTCATTTTTTTCATTTTTTTTTTTTTTTATTTTTTATTTTTTTTTATTTTTTTTATTTTTTTTTTTTTTTAATTTTTTTATTTTTTTTATTATTTTATTTTTTTATTTTTTTTATTTTTTTTATTTTTTTTTTATTTTTTTTATTTTTTTTTATTTTAATTTTTTTTTTTTGACGAGTTGACCTTATTTCTTAGCTTCACTGGCATAACTGGATTAGACTTTCTTGTAAATGCTAAAAGGTTTCTAACGAATCCGTCCGGCTCTCCAAAAATTTGAAAAATTCAGTCCTCTATTCCGTACTGTGACCATAATGTTTGTGTTTCGGCGTCAAGCCGTAAATAAGCCACGGGTCGCGCATTTCGTACCCAAGCATTTCAGCCCACGTAATGCTTCATCTGAAGTGTCCAATAATGAACGAAACTTTAATGATTTTGAATATATGTACTTTCTTTAGAACTTTAAACTTATACATGTATGTAAATATGAATTGACTTAAAAAATTTGTATCGAAATGTACACACACTGAATATACTATTTGGAACTTTATTTTTCTTTTTGTTAAATCTTTTACTTTTGTGATCCTAATGGTTAACTTTACACTTCTGTTTCGATATAATAACTACCACCGACTTGATACAAATTAAAATTACTTCTGTCCTAAATTTTGTGTTTTTTTCGTTTTTATAACGGCTTTCTTTTATTTTATTTTTTTCTACGAAATGGTGTCGAGTGGAAGTTTTCCACTCGTAAAAAATATTTTGTCATCAGTAAATTCTTAAATTAAAATTTTAGGTCATAAATTTGTTTGTTTTAAATTTGCGTGAAATTGCATTTTCGATTTCTTAACTAGTTCTTATGGTTCGATTGGTTTTATGTTCTTTGATTTTTGTACGCACACGTGTTTTTGTGTGTTGCGTGTGAAAATATTTGTTTTCCGTGTGGGAAAGTTTTTATGCTGTCCGTTACGTCTTTTTAGGTTGTGTGTGGATTCTGCAGTAGGTGAATTTTGTATTAATTAGGTGGATTCTTCAACACTTTTTTATTTTAACACACAGTTTTTTTCGCTAGCTGTGTTTATTTTCGAATTTTTTTCGAACTTGTACTAAAACAGCTAACTTAGTGTCTTATAGAAAAAAAAATTTGGAACACGATTTTACAAGGCAGTGTCTTATATTGATACTATTTAATATTTGGTTGTACTTTGAAAACTAAAATATAAAAACCTATTATATAAGAATTAACAATTAAAATATTAAAATTTATTAATAAAAATATACTTTAAAATAAATAAATAAATAATAAATATTTACAACAAATTAAATAAATTATAATTTTGTAACCTGTGAATAAATAAATAATAAAACTTACAATAAATAACACAAATTATATAGTTTTGCTACTTAATTAAATAAACTAGTGTACATGCAATTAATTAATTTAAATGCACTAAAATTAATATATAACCATGAACAAAAATATAACAATATTTTGAAGGACTATTTTGAAATTTTTAATTGTTTAAACCAAAATTTGGTTTATATTTTTTTCTGTTTTAAAGTTTCGATTTTGAATGGGCCTGTTGTCTGTATGGATAAGAACAAAATTAAAATGTGTTAAAAGAAAATCACGGAGAAAACTTACTTGGCGTCACATTGCGTGCACATGTACGTATATTTATATTCAATATCATACGAATGGCACACATCAATCTTAGGCAGCTCTGGGAATATTTTTATCGATTTGGATACCCAAGATCTCCATTTCGATCCGTGCCCCTTTTCTCCATCACATATCCATGTTGCAGCATGGCACAACTCATGGAGCAAGGTGCATTGCAACCGCCCCGCTGTCGTTAAAACTTTTTGACTAAGCTCTATGTGGCACGATCGCACACCAAATTTTTGTTTTATTAAACAACGTCCAGCGGTTTTTAATAATTTTTTATTCCAGCTCACATCGATTTGAGTCTTGAATTTAAAAATATGTGTGTTAAATAATGTATATAATTTCTCCGATATCTCGTTTCTTCTTTTTTTAAATTTTCACGATATTTTTTTGCATCGACACTGCTCCATCGGAATTTCATCTGCAAAATAAAATAAAAACAGTTAGTAACGGTTTCAATGTAGTGGTACTCTGTAAAAAAACGTAAATGAAACAAAAAACATTAAAACATAAATTTTGTCTATATATAACCAACATTTTCTGTAAAAAGAGAAATTGCGTGCTTAAAGCACCTTGCAGTTAACCACCAAGTCTACTACCCTCTACAATCTGTTATAGAGACTTGCGTCCGAAAAAATTAAAAAATTAAATAGCATTACGATCACAAAACAAATCTGCTAGAAAATTACAAGCTGAAGTATTACGCTAAAAGAGTCCCAACACTAGTAAAATTATAAATTACATACCATCTAGCGATTGGAGAAATCCGTAGCTCTGGTCACCTTTAATCAGTGTCTTATGACATATAACCGAACATTAATAATTACATATAACAAGCATGCCACAGTTAACACATACATAAATTAAAATCAATATCTTCGCTTGATCCGGAGCGTTTTCCTGTAGGGGGGCCTGTGTTTTTTTCTTGGTTGATAAGCATTTTTCAAGTAGCTGCGGTGTTTGCCAAGTCTCTCCATACAGCTCATTCAATATACCTTCCATTTCCTCATCAATCTTGAATTCAGTTTGATTCAGACCCACAAATTTATCTGGATTTATTTGCGGCGATGTAGGATCATGTGCGTGTCAAATTCTCATGAACTTTCGCCAACAAAATGTTGACTCGATTTTCGTTCATGAGAATTAGTGGAAAGTAACCAGTTCTGGCTCATTCAAATCCGTAGTCATTTATGACGTCATTTTGGGATTGGGATGCTCCAGCTCCGGCTGTCGGTACTGACTCATCCCAGACATAGTCGTAGATGATCGAAATCCATAAATTTAGGGGCTTGCGAGGTTGAAAAGCAAACATTTAGGAGGAAATTTGCCTAGTTTACCGAAAAAATACATATTTATGGACAATTTCGAATGAAAAGCAACCATTTAGGAGAAATACAGCACACATTTAGGACAAAGAGTATGATGTAGTCGTACATGATTGAAAATCATAAAGTTAGGGGCTCATTAGCAGCATGACGTCATATAAAACGTAATCTTTTAAAGTAATTATTTGTGTTTTCGATCGTATAAACTCATACTACGACATTCCATTGATTGTTGTTATAGTGTGAAAGTTCGCCAGTTTTACCTATACTTTTTCATTTTTAACTGAAAAAGGAAAATTTAGGGGAAATTTCGTCAATTTTATTCATAATTTATGATTTTTTAATCGGACGTTAAGACAAAACATATAAAATACTTTTGCGCATACTTTTAGGAGATATTTTCGTTTAATTACAGTAGAAAGCCGGTAATCAAATATAATACACAGGCAATAACCCCAATCTCAAAATCACATATGTTTTTTGTTCATTCTAACATAATATCAATCCCAAAGTATGACGTGATCAAAAAAATTTTGTATATGTACTAAAAAAAATCAAGTTCAAGATTAATATATTCACTTAACCAGAATTTATTGTTAAGATTTGATAAAAGTAAACAAAAACTACGCTGAACTTAAAAAATAAAACAAGATAATAAATTATTTTAAGTGATTATAGCGAATACAAAAAAGTTTTACAAACTTCCTCACTATAAAAGAGGATGAAGAAGAAGCTTTACATTCATAAATAAAAAAATTACGAACGTGAATACCAGAAAAAAAACTTCTTATTAAAAAAAAAGTTCACCACACACAAATGTGTATGTTTGAAATAACAAGTTGCAGTGTCGTTCGGATTTTAACGGATCTTAGTTAAATCGGAATTCTTTTTGAAATAAGCATTATAATTTGATAACATATAAATTATACAACAAATTAATTCTTTGGTTTTGATAACATATTAATTATTTTATTATTATTATAGTTATAGTGTTATTTTTCGGACGAAAATAATTTTAGTGATATGCATAAATGTGCATGTTGGTCCAAAATAAGAAAAGTAAGAAAATTCGAAAGCAATTACACTGGTCCTTTCGAAGTAATAGAAAGAAATGATGTGAATTCAAAGATTAAAATAGAAAATGAAATTAAAAAAATTCACAATAATCGTCTAAAAAATAAAAACAAAAATGTATTTCAATAAGTATAAGATAAATTCATTCGAGTAGAATTAAGATTAGTAATAACAATATAATATTTATAGAAAGAGATAAAAAAAAAATTAAAAATTTATAAATCTTCAATTGGTAAATTTTTATAAACGGGAAGGATGTAATGCCACACACTTGTCATGGAAATATCAATATCATACGCGTTGCAATATACTCTGTATTTCGAAAGACAGGCACACGAAATATTTTCATGAAATTGTATTTTGTAAAATAAACATATTTTATACTCCAAAATTTATTGCTTTACGCAATTATAAGTTTTTGACCGAAAACTAGAATTGATTCGATAACAAAAATAAAATATGTTTATTAGGCATTACGAAATATTGTAAGAATTAATATTAAGGTGATATAGCATAATGTTTAAAAAATATAAAAAAGGTAAATGGATATACATAATATGTTTAGCCAGTAAGATAGTAAGATGGTGAAGTGACGAGCCAGAAATAGAGGCTCGATAGTGAAATAAAAAAATGTAATTAAATAAAAATAAAACTAATAGTTAAATCATAAATTGCGTCAATTATTTCTAATCATTATAAAATAATTAAAGTGAATTTTACAATGAAAATAAATGCTTTACATTTGTGTTAATATTTTTTATAAAATTTATTTAAGTTTAGTGTACATATATACATAATAAATTTGGTAGTACTTAATAAACACATTTTTATTAATCACTTGTTTTTTGTTTCGCAAAATTATTTTGAATATTTTCAAAAAGTTTAAAAAATCACTCGATTGATTTCGACTTGTTAGGTCATCATCAGGAGTATCTACTGATTTGTATAAATTAAAATTTTGTTATATAGCAGAAAAAAACAAAAAATAAATAAAAGAAGGAGGGACAAAAAATAAGTAATAAAAATTAATCTACGGATCGCGCAGGTAGGCGATGAGTCATCGGCTGAGTAACAAAATTCACGGTATATTATTGCGTACGTGAGAATAGAAAAGGGGTTGGGTGTGTAATTGGTGAGAACCGGATTTCTCTCTGTTCGTTAGGGTTATTTTGGTTAAGAAATATTGATTTTCGAATTTCGTAAGATTCTAAGGTATAACATCTGCCTTTGGGTTGTATATCACCCGCTTCGTGACAATACCTCCTATCTGACAATTTTGTGAAAATGAGATTTTGATACGAAATTCTGACGCACTATTAGACGCAAGCTTACAAATAATTAAAATAAGTTTGTTAAACAAGAAAAACAAAATTAAATCGAATCTAAATCATCAAAAACAGAGAAAAAATATAGAATGATTACGAGGTTTTTGAATTTTCTGAACAATTCAGTTTTGTCAGATAGGAGTTATTGTCACGAAGCGGTCGATATGTAATATGCCTAAATTGTTCAAGCTAGCTGTGTGATTTTCTGAAGTTAAATGGTTATGGAAAGTTGATTGATTGCAACCAGATAAATGTTCTTTAGCTCTAACTCCAAAATTGCGCCCAGTCTGATCAATATAAGAGAAACTACAATCATTGCAATTGATCCTATAGACACCAGATTTGGAAAGGCGATCAACTCTAGGTTTATTGTTAAAAATCATTTTCTTTATTGTGTTATTATTATAAAAAGCAAAACTAATATTGGTATAATTGGACACGATGTTGCTAATCCGTTGGCTCGTTTTTCCTATATACTCTAAGCGACGCCAATTTTCCCGCGTTGGAGTATCCGGTGGATAAATACCCGTTAAGAGTTTTACTCTTTAGCTTTTTATTTAATAACTTTAATATAGTCCTAGTTGCATATCCGTTATTCGTTGCTATTTGAAGAATTATGTTAAGCTCAGTGTTATAATTTGAATTTATCAGAGGGATGTTTGTTAGTCTATCTATGAGTGAGTGGAAAGCTGACATCTTAATACTATGGGGATGGTTTGAAGAACTAGGGATAACAGCGTCTGTAATTCAGTATACGTGGGTTTCCGATAAATTTTGAAGTCTAAAGTAGGATTAATCCTGGTTATTGTTATATCTAGAAAATTAATATTTATTTTCTTCTTTTTCTAACGTAAAACCAATGGTGGGATATTGAGAATTTAACCAAGTAAGGAAAGAATCTAACAGTCTATCAGTTCCAGACATAATATGTCATCAACTTATCTATACCAAAAGATTATATGACGAAAATAAGGATTGTTATTTGATATGATCCTTTGTTCGAAGAAATCCATGAAAATTTCAGCCAACAAAGGTGACAGAGGGGAGCCCATGGGTAAACCATCAGCGAATTTGAAATATGTATTATCAAAACAGAAATAATTTTGTTTAATACAAGTCTCAAAAACTAACTTCAGTTCACGACGTAAGCTCTCATCTACAACATCCCTATCTAGGTAATTACAAACTATTTGGGACAAAGTATTAATTGGAATAGAAGTGAAAAACTGGCAACGTCAAATGAAACTAGTTTTGAATGTAACGGAATGTCGACGTCTTGAATTTTGTTAATCAATTCTACCGAGTTCTTAACCGAGTAAGCCGAAAAGGAATTAGTATGACAATTGAAAAAATTTATGAAACCCTTACATAGCTTGTAGGCAGGAGCATTGCAATACGCCACTATTGTTCTTATCGGAATACCTTCCTTATGGAGTTTTGGTAAACCATAAAGGATCGGGGCAGATGGATTCATGACAGAGTACTTCCAACCAGTTCCATCAAATAACTTCTGGCATTGGTTGATACACTTACTAACCGAAGTCTTAAAAGACTTAGTTGGATCCCTGCCAAGCTCTATTGCTTTGCTTTCTGTAATAAAATCAGAAATTTTATTGCAGTAATTGACTTTTGTGAGCACGGTAATTGTATTGCCTTTATCCGCTTTACATGCTATTAGGTCATGGTCACGTAGTTTTTTCTTTATCGCACCAATCACTTTGAGGTTAGTATTAGAAGCAGCAGAAGAAGAAGAGTTTGTCGGAGAAGAGTTATCAATACCTGTCTTTATTTGTAGCGCACACACTGATTTTAGTTGGGTTATCTGGCCAGATAAGGCTTAGAGCATATAGGAAGTCGCTTAGAGTATATAGGAAAAACGAGCCAACGGATTAGCAACATCGTGTCCAATTATACCAATATTAGTTTTGCTTTTTATAGTAATAACACAATAAAGAAAATGATTTTTAACAATAACCCTAGAGTTGATCGCCTTTCCAAATCTGTTGTCTATAGGATCAATTGCAATGATTGTAGTTTCTCCTATATTGGTCAGACTGGGCGCAATTTTGGAGTTAGAGCTAAAGAACATTTATCTGGTTGCAATCAATCAACTTTCCATAGCCATTTAACTTCAGAAAATCACACAGCTAGCTTGAACAATTTAGACATATTACATATACAACCCAAAGGCAGACGTTTAGATACCTTAGAATCTTACGAAATTCGAAATCAATATTTCTTAACCAAAATATCCCTAACGAATAGAGAGAAATCCGGTTCTCACCAATTACAGACCCCGCCCTTTTCTATTCTCACGTACGCAATAATATACCTTGAATTTTGTTACTCAGCCGATGACTCATCGCCTACCTGCGCGATCCGTAGATTAATTTTTATTGCTTATTTTTTGTCCCTCCTTCTTTTATTAATTTTTTGCTTTTTCCTGCTATATAACAAAATTTTTATTTACAAATCAGTAGATACTCCTGATGATGACCTAACAAGTCGAAATCAATCGAGTGATTTTTTAAACTTTTTGAAAATATTCAAAATAATTTTGCAAAACAAAAAACAAGTGATTAATAAAAATGTGTTAAGTATAAATATGTTTCGCCAAGTGCCTACGGCAAATAGCGTAAAAAGTAATTTGGTAGTGGTAATATAAATAAATTCTACGTGAATTAATACATATGCATAATTGATCAATTTATATTTTATAGCCTTCATAAGCAAGTACGTAAATAGACTTGCCGCGGTAAAACCTTAATAGGTTTTCCAAGCAAGTATTGGCCAAACCAACCAGTCAGGAATAAAAACTTAATAAAAAATAAGAATTTTTAACGAAACTAATTGTTTTTCTTCTTTTTTTACATTCCACCCATCCATAAATAATAATCTTAAGACAGTTGTTCGTTTACAAACAGCTGTTTTTTGATTGTGAAATGTCTTTTAGAGAAATTTCATATTTGTTCATGTTCTTATATATTAATTTCATATTTCAAACTTTTACAGCACAATGAAAAAAGGAAATAAACTAAACAAAATTAAAATATTATACTAGTAAAATAGCGTTTACACTACGACTATAATATCATACTATTAACAAATTAATTTTTAACCAAATTCACTAAAACACCATTTTTAATTTATAAAACAATATTAAAACTAATCACATAATATGAAAAAATATTAAAATAATTTTATTTAATAAATAAAATAGTAAACAAAATAATGTACACAAAATAAATATGGCTTCCACGCGCATCAAAAGTTTATTTTCTTTTGCTGTGTATAAAATACAACAACAAATCGTATTTTTAAGTTTTTCTTATTTTCGAGCGAGAAATAGCGTGCACTATTTTTTTATTATGTGACAACTAAAATTTAACGAAGGTTTAGTTGGGTTTCTTACATGAAAATTAAGTTTGACTGGGTAATAACATTGAAATGCCATTTATCGCATTCTTATTTTTATATTAAGTTAAGTTTTTATTCCTGACTGGTTTAACTTTAAGATGGACAAACGGCGGTATTATTAACGTAGAGGTAAATACTGTAGAGTTAATGTGGCTTTTCCCATAAAAAATTTGCTATTTCATCTGTCACACGTCAGAGCAGGATGGTTATACAAAAAATGCATATGGCGGTCTCATATGTCAAAGAAAAAGCTAACCGAATAAGTTTTTGTTGTTGTAAATAGTAACGCGCTAAATTTTGTGTTCTTAAAAAATCGTGATATTATTAATTAAAATAAATAAAATATGTATTATAAAATAGTTAGTGAATCGTGTATTAGTGCATCGTTTGTTAATAAACATTAAAAACTTTGAACATTGAAATGAAGTGTCTTGTGAAATGTTGAAAAAATACGCATCGAAAAATTCGAAAAAGAATTTCTTACCATCTATAAGTGTTTATATAAAATAAAATGTAAATTATGTTGAAAGGAAAGTGATTTGTAATAAAATTATCCATATTTTAATTTAGAAATCACAAAAAATCAATTAAAAAGTTTTGGTTGTTGTTGTTGGACTTTTAACGATCAGTGGTGAAATGTAACACATCTATGACCCCCTGTCGGTGTGCAAAACCCATGGGCCGACCCATCTTCCATACCAGTATAGGCTGGCAGGGAGCTTGGAATGTACAGATGGTCGGTGGTCGGTCCTATAGCCAGCCGCACGTTCCCGAATTGGTCTAGAAGTGTAAGTAAGGACGTAAAAAGCATAACCGCGGAAGAGCAGGGTGAGCCTAGAGCCCCAAAACAGATCGCATAGTTATCAATAATAAAAAAAAAAAAAATTCAACGAGAACATCACATAAAATGTAAAATAATATTAGATTATCTGAGTGTTGGATGCGTCACGCAGTTTCCCATCGGTTATATGCACTGTGCGTTATTGGAAGTCAGAAGGCAGCCATTGCATCTGCATATAAAGGTCAGACAAAAAGATTTTTCTTTGAAGTTCCATTCGATTCGAGCAATCAACAATAATTTAACCGATATACGACCATGTATTTCTAGTGATTTTACTAGGAAACTGAGAACGCTTGACGAATTGGAGCACTGGAAAGCTACTGAGTTCAGCATGTTCCTGAATGTACACTGGCGTGATGGCACTTACGGTTATTGTGCCAAATAAATATTACTCAAACTTTCTGCTCCTCGTTTGCGGCATAAGAATATTCAGGTCGATTCAATATATATCTTCTATTCTCAATATCTTCTATTCTTCTATATTTTTATATGAAAATTATTAAATGTCGAAATAGAAGGAAAAAATAGAATAATTGCTATTCCATATTAAAAATAAACAAATATTTTCATTTTTTCGTTTGAAGGTTTTTACTTAAAATAGAAGACATAAAAATGCGACTTATATGACAAGAAGAAATAGATACAAATGTATGCGCGATTCATGCAAAACGTGTTACAATTATGCCAAAGGATATTCAATTAGCAAGACGTATGGTGAACGTGCTTAAAATTTAATTTTGTATTAAAAATAAATCAAAAAACAAATTGGATGGCGCTTACGGGGTTTTATAAAATTTAATTGTGTATATTTATGTTAATAAAAACTTAATATTTCTTTTATAATAAATGCAAAATTTTGTTTTGTTTCTAATAAGAATTATTATTTATTCCAATTGGAAAATATATACAAATAAAAGATACAATCGAAACTTATAAAACGAAAATAATAGCTGTGTTGCTTTCAAAAGATTACAACAACAATTGCATTGTATTCAAGCCGATTGTTTTAGAATGTTAAGAAAAAAAAATTTAGGATTAGGGGAAATAAATCATTTTATGGTTATGGTGTTTACCGCAAGGCGTTATTTTTTCTATTTTTCTCGAAAAATTTATCTTGTAGAATAATTTAGCATTTGTTATTTGATAGCAAAATACCGAATTTAATTTGTTCTATTTCATAAAATAAAAAAAATAAAAATATAAAGGGTGATTTTTTTGTGGTTAGGATTTTCATGCATTAGTATTTGACAGATCACGCGGGATTTCAGACAAGGTGTCAAAGAGAAAGATGCTCAGTATGCTTTGACATTTCATAATGAATAGACTTACTAACGAGCAACGCTTGCAAATAATTTATATTATATTACAAAAATCAGTGTTCGGTTCGAAAAGTGTTTCGCGATTTACGTCCGATTTATGGTCTACATAATCGACCAAGTGAGCAAACAATTAATGCGATTGTGACCAAGTTTCGCACTCAGTTTACTTTATTGGACATTAAACCAACCACACGAATGCGTACAGTGCGTACAGAAGAGAATATTGCGTCTGTTTCTGAGAGTGTTGCTGAAGACCGTGAAATGTCGATTCGTCGCCGTTCGCAGCAATTGGGTTTGTGTTATTCGACGACATGGAAGATTTTACGCAAAGATCTTGGTGTAAAACCGTATAAAATACAGCTCCTGCAAGAACTGAAGCCGAACGATCTGCCACAACGTCGAATTTTCAGTGAATGGGCCCTAGAAAAGTTGGCAGAAAATCCGCTTTTTTATCGACAAATTTTGTTCAGCGATGAGGCTCATTTCTGGTTGAATGGCTACGTAAATAAGCAAAATTGCCGCATTTGGAGTGAAGAGCAACCAGAAGCCGTTCAAGAACTGCCCATGCATCCCGAAAAATGCACTGTTTGGTGTGGTTTGTACGCTGGTGGAATCATTGGACCGTATTTTTTCAAAGATGCTGTTGGACGCAACGTTACGGTGAATGGCGATCGCTATCGTTCGATGCTAACAAACTTTTTGTTGCCAAAAATGGAAGAACTGAACTTAGTTGACATGTGGTTTCAACAAGATGGCGCTACATGCCACACAGCTCGCGATTCTATGGCCATTTTGAGGGAAAACTTCGGAGAACAATTCATCTCAAGAAATGGCCCGGTAAGTTGGCCACCAAGATCATGCGATTTGACGCCTTTAGACTATTTTTTGTGGGGCTACGTCAAGTCTAAAGTCTACAGAAATAAGCCAGCAACTATTCCAGTTTTGGAAGACAACATTTCCGAAGAAATTCGGGCTATTCCGGCCGAAATGCTCGAAAAAGTTGCCCAAAATTGGACTTTCCGAATGGACCACCTAAGACGCAGCCGCGGTCAACATTTAAATGAAATTATCTTCAAAAAGTAAATGTCATGGACCAATCTAACGTTTCAAATAAAGAACCGATGAGATTTTGCAAATTTTATGCGTTTTTTTTTAAAAAAAAGTTCTCAAGCTCTTAAAAAATCACCCGTTATATTAAGAAAATGAACAAACACAGAAAAATTAAAACGCATTAAAACATTAAATCCAAAAGTTGTTGCTTTCACATTTCTTAGCTAAGCTAAGCGGATTAGCGAAAGCAACACTACTAATATTACCGCGAAATAGAAAGAGAAAACCAATTATTTTTCTCCAAAATCAATATTTTTGTGTCTTTGATATTTTGTAGTACGGAATTTTGTACAACATTTGAGGAGTTTTTTCCACACAGTGGAATAATTGCATACTGGGTAATTGCATACTGTGATTTTTTTCTCCTTTTAGTTGGGATTCACACCGACACCGGAATTTTTGTGACACTTTTCTTTGGCGGGTATTACGAATTTCCGTGTACTACACATGGTTCTTTCCATAGAAAGAGTGTGTTTAGAACGCGAATGTAAATGGAAAACCGTTGGCATTGCATATTGGGTAATCCCAGATAATCGAGATTCAAGTTTATATTTATTAAATATTTTTTTTTTCCATATTATTAATATTTATGTATTTTGAAATATTAATAATTAAAAATATGGCACAAAAAATGTTTAATGAAACGTAAAAACACCTAAAAAAATTAATTTTAAATATGTATACACATATTGTATGTATTCGCCATATCACGTCACATGATGCAACTAAGAAAATATCTATTTACACTTGAAGTGATGTGATAGCTGTCTTTTCTTCATAAGTCAATCTTGAGAATTGTCCTACAGTTAACCACTCACCATCCATTTTATAGTAAAAAATTATAAATTTATTTTGTCTTTAATTTTATTAAACAAATACTTATTAGTTTTCAAACGAAAACAACAAACAATGAAACGCTTCCTATTTATACCGACGTGCAAGATTGAACATGAAACATCAAATGTATGTCGAGTATGTCGGTTGTACAGAAGAAGAATAAAGAATTGGTTGTACACATAAAGGTTAAATCAATAATATTAAATTTTATTATAAATAAAATAGGGGTACCTAGCTATGTTCAATTATTTTAAATATGTACATTTCTTTATAAAATGTGATCTAACTAAACACATTTGTTTCGAAAAACTATTTATCCCTGCATACTTTTTAAATGATCTTTATTTGCCATTTTCAGGAAAAAAAAATTACAGTTGATTCGTTGAATAAAGGTCGATTTATATTATCTGTTCCTGTCAGTTCTTCACGTATCGTATCAGACAAAAAAAACTTGAAGGAACTGAACGGAACGGATAATATAAATACTCCTATGAAAAACATACGTAAAGGTCGATTTATATTATCCATTCCTTTCAGTTCCTTCACGAATCGTATCAGACAAAAAAAAACATTGTTACATGTATTTTCATAGGAGTATTTATATTATCCGTTCCGTTCAGTTCCTGCAAGTAAGGAACAGATAATATAAATACTCCTATGTAAAATACATTTAACAATATTTTTTTGTTTTTTTTTTGTCTGATACGATACGTGAAGGAACGGATAATATAAATTGACCTTAATGCGAAATGCGAATGTATTTTTGTTTATCTTTATGAAGAATATACTCGACATTATGCGAAAATTTTTCGTTCGTTCTCACATAAACATTTAAAGAGATAATATATTTTTTGTTTTCACGAGATAGATTTACATTAAAATTTCCTGTATTGAAGTGGGACGACCTGATTTATTTTTGTATAAATAAACTGTGCGAAATTAGAATGAGAAAACATTATATTACTTATCGGATCTTTCAGCCGTTACTGTTGTTATAATGTTCGAAAATTATTACCAAAATATTTTTTATACATACGATTAGTACAAAACTTACTTCTCTGGATATAAGTACTTTGTGTCTATGTGTAGAACAGCGTGATACATTGGTCTGTTAAACGATGAATATTAGAATAAATCTAAATTAATTTTAAAAGAAGTGGTCAAATTTAAAGTGAATTTTGATAATGTTAACCTGTGCGACAACTTTTCGAAAAATCAGTAACTGATGAGATGCTAATGCGAGAATGGGAAAATGCGACCAAAAATATTCGATGTCCATGCTGAACCCGAGCAAAATCAAAAACCGCAATTAAGCGATTGCGTGATTCCTGGCAACATTTACTTCGCGATCGGGCTACTCGCTCAATAACTTATAATGATGAGCAATTCCATGTTTGGGAAAAAATAAAAATTGCTGAAAATGGAAAACGATTGAAATTATTACTGGTCGAAGATGTGAAACCAGCTATCGATATGGTAGCAGAAAATGTTGCGGACTGGTACAAAACGGGCCAAGCAAATTTCGTTCAAGTTCTAATACTGGAGAAGGATGTAGCCTTCCTTTGAGATTAATTTGTTATAATTAATAATTTTAAATAAAATTTTCGTTAAAATGGATATTTTTTATTTAATTTTTTTTTCTAATTATAAATTGCACTCAGCATGAACCGGTAAGCATTTTCGAGCGTTTCGATTATATTTTGGCAAACATTTTGAGGGAAACCATCATCCTTAACAACCTCTAAAAAGACAGCAATTGCAAATGTCTCTTCTGAATAAGATTTTTTAAATTACTTACCGGTGATATGGTAGCACAATGGGTAATTTTTTCTATAAAATTTCCGTACTCTGGAATATCACTCAATATAACATTCCCGGTGTAATTTTTAAACACATACAACAATCATTCGATTGTCAATTTGTGTTTGCTGTACCTCAGCACGCCATTAATTAATTCATTTCATGTCGAGTTGCTAGAGTCAGTACGCAATCACGCCTTAATTCTAAACTGGTGAATATGTTTGGTATTTAATCACTAAATGAATTTTGATCATCCCAATTATCAACCATTTCGGGTCAGCAATGTTCATTGTAATAATCACTTTTAACTTTCTCTCCCCATTCCGACATGATAATCAGGCAGTCGTTTGAATTATAATAAAAAAAATTTAACGATGACACAGACAAAATTCTTCACTCCGAAAATTGAAACGTCAAACTAGTAAAAAAAATATGCCTAATGAGAAATATTTATATGCAAAACTGCAAGAATTTTGCCGCAATCGACACCGCAGGTATGTATGCTACATTAATGGTTAAATTCTCTTTAAAAAATTGTATTTCCTCTGGTTTCACCAACATGTAGTTCATTAAATTTGCTGCCTAAAATTTTCATGACATCACCATGTTTTAAACTGTCCGTTTTATAAACTTTGTAATTATCTTGCACAAATTTTGCAAAACCCGTTGCTGGTCGCACTGATTTAAGCAAGATACCACCATCCTTTGTTTTTTTATTTATGAACACTTCAATTTTACCCCGGCAATATTTACAACATTTAGAAGTTATTCTAGCCGATTTTAAATGGGCCCGTTGTCTATATGGATAAGAACAAAATTAAAATGTGTTAAAATAAAATCACGGAGGAAACTTACTTGGCGCCTCATTGCTTGCACATGTATGTATATTTATATTGAATATCATACGAATGGCACACATCCATCTTAGGCAGCCCTGGGGTTTTTTATCGACTTGGATACCCAATATCGCCATTTAGATCCGTGCCCCTTTTCCCCATCATATACCCATGTTGCAGCATGGCACAACTCATGGAGTAAGGTCCATTGCAAGCGCCCCGCTGATGCCAAAACTTTGTCGCTTAGCTCAATATAGCACGATCGTACACCAGATTTTTTTTCCAATACACAACGCCCCGCGGTTTTTAACAATTTTTTATTCCAGGTTACTTAAACTGGCGTTTTAAATTTAAAAATATTATTATTATAAAAATTGTTTAGTTGTTCGCATATTTCGTTTTTTCGATTTACGTAATTATCATGGTAATCTGCAAAATAAAATCAAAACGGTTTCAATGTAGTGGTACTCTGTAAGAAAAACGTAAATGAAACAAATAAAATACAAATTTTGTCTATCTATATATATAAAAATGAATTCCTGTTTGTTTGTTCCGAATGGGCGTCTCAGCCGCTCAACCGATCGCCATGAAATTTTTACCATGTACAAGTTGCATATCCAGAACCAACCTTACGATATTTTGGAAGGGGCTGGACCCCGGGCTCTATGGGCTGCGGTACAAATTTTTTCGAAAATTGAAATTTCCTTTAAATTTTTCTACGAAAATGAGTTTATGGGGCTGGTTATATGAAATTACTGACAAATTCGAATCCGAGGGGTCCAGCCCTGGATGAAAAATTAATTTTTACATGTATAGATACAAATATTTGATTATTCCAAAATGACTTCTCAGTCGCTCAACCGATCGCCATGATATGTTTACCATGCAAATGTTGCATGCTCAGGACCAACCTTACGGTATTTTGGAAGGGGCTGGACCCCGGGGTCTATGGGCTGCGGCACAAATTTTTTCGAAAATTTTAATTTTCTTTAATTTTTTCCACGAAAATGAGATTATGGGGATGGTTATATGAAATTACTGCCATGTTAGAATCCGAGGGGCCCTGCCCTGGATCAAAAATTAATTTTTACATGTATAGATACAAATATTTGATTTCTCCAAAATGACTTCTCGTTCGTTCCACCGATCGCCATGAAATGTTTACCATGCAAATGTTGCATGTTCAGGACCAATCTTACGATATTGTGAAAGGGGCTGGACCCCGGGGTCTAGGGCCCATGGTACGAATTTTTTCAAACTATTAAAACTTTTTTAAGGTTTTTTGACGGAAATGACTAAGGAAAGGGGTTATATGAAATTAGTGACATGCTCCAATCCGGAAGTCTGACCAGTTCCGTAGACATTTTCAAACACAGTTCGCGGTGAAACGTATAGAAGGGAACATTAAAATCGTTTTGATAAATTAATACTAATTTCTGTTTTGAATGTCTGTCATTCATGATTAATTAGCTACACGTTTCATTTTTGCTTAAAAATGCCACCGAAAAAAAGATCAATTGGGCAGGTAACTGCAAAGTCGAAGAAGATTAGAGCCACAAGGGTGGCTGAATCAAGCGAACAGTATGAAACACGACTTGCAAACGTTCGAAGCAAGATGTCTTCTTCAAGAGCTGATGAAACAACTGAACAGCGTGAAACACGACTTGAAAATGTTCGAAGCAGGATGTCTTCTTCTAGAGCTACTGAAACCATTGAACATCGTGAGGCCCGGCTGGAAGTCGATTGGTTACGATATAGACGATTAATAGAAACTTTTAGAGGTGATTTAAAGTTAGCAGCATTCAATTACGAGAAAGACTATGATTACAATGTTTCAATTAGGCAAATGGAAAACATTTGTTTGTATTGTCATGCTTTAAAGTTTCACAATGAATCGTCTGGAATGTGTTGTTCTAATGGAAAAGTGAATTTGCCTCCTCTGAATGATCCACCTGAACCTCTTCTAGCTTACGTCTCCGGAACTACTGAGTTATCCAGACATTTTCTACAAAATATTCGAAAATACAACTCATGCTTATATACCTACCTTGCAACGCCGGGTAACTCAGCTAGTATACTATATAACCAACATTTTCTGTAAAAAGAGAAATTGTGTGCTTAAAGCACCTTGCACTTAACCACCAGGTCTACTACTCTACAATCTGTTATAGAGACTCGCGTCCTAAAAAATTAGAAAATTAAATAAAATTAAAATCACAAATAAAAACTGCTAGAAAATTACAAGCTGGAGAATTACGCTAAAAGAGTCCCAATCTACATCATCCATAGCAAAGAACTTAGCTTTTTCTAAATTTTTAATTGTTTAAACCAAAATTTGGTTTATATTTTTTTTTTTTTTATTCTGTTTTAAAGTTTTTTGTTGTTTTAATATAATTTTAACTATAACTGTAAATAATCTGAAATCATACATGTAATCAAAATAGATTTCTTTAAATAAATAAATAAAGAATATAAATCTACATAGAAGTGTCACGACGAACAAACAGCAAGAAATTTTCTTCGGGAGCTATCGCTGTGCTAAAGGGAACAATCGCAACGTAGACCTCACAAATCTAAACCTTCCATATATGTAAATTACAATTGAAATAGAAATTATGTTCTCAATTGCTCTCTTTGTTTTTCGTAAAACTATACGAATTTATCATTTTACGAGAAACTAAAATACATATACATAATACACATAGAAAATAACATTTTCTATATAAAATCAACGATCAGTATGCAAACAGAAAAAAACAAAAATGCACATAATATAAAAAACAAAATAAAAGTTTACGTAAGAGAGTGTTATGAGTAAAAAAATTAAATTAAATGTTGTTCTTATGCCCCTTTTCCGGCGTGAAAAATTATTTTTAAAGGGTCGGAAAAGGGATATACATTGCGTAGCTACCTCCTGTTGTCTTTATTCTCATGTCATATATATATAAAACCAATTCTATTTTTGCATGTATTGTATAGACTTTTGAATACACATGTTTTTGTGTCATAGACAAGGCAATTATTCATTTGATTTTTACTTTTAACGAGAAAAGATCGTCTTCAGTTTGCGGTTACTATTGTAGAATATTAAAGTATAAATTATTCAGGTCGATTCAATATAGATCTTCTATTCTCAATATCTTCTATTCTTCTATATTTATATATGAAAATTATTAAATGTCGAAATAGAAGGAAAAAATAGAAGAATTGCTATTCCATATTAAAAATAAACAAATTTTTAGATTTTTTCGCTTAGTAGGTTTTTACTAAAAATAGAAGACATAAAAATGCGACTTATATGACAATAAGAACCGATTTGTTCGAGTTTTATCAAATCGGGTTGTGTTCTGATTAAATCTACATAATTTATAATTAAATTTTTGTTTAATGCGAAGTGAAAGAATCTGCCAAAAGCGTATTCCTGCGTAAGTAAATTTATTAATTATTTAATAAAAATCAATTAAATAAATTTTTGCAGGCAAAAACTAACAACGAGACTGAAGGATATAAGAATAAACGAGGATCCGTTTAAGCTCACTGATTCCACAAGTACTTTTGATGGCAAAAGGGAAATGTTGTGACACTGGCAACAGATTTAGTAGCAAAATCGCGCTTCAACCCTATACCATTTGTATTAATTATTAGAAAATGCAATTAGGGTACATAAATGAGTCTTATTACTTAGGTACTTGCTACTTTACATTTTTATGAGCAAGGGAGCTATCAAGCTTCCGTTGATAGCAACAATGTGTTGGGCCTGTCACAACCTAGTGTGTCAAGATGTATTTACAATGTAACTTGCCTTATAAACAAATATTTGGTGCCAAAGCACATAACATTGCCTACAACTATTTTAGAAATAACGAGAAACAAAATAAGGTAAGATAAAAATATATTATATTTATTAATTTATAAAATTTCATAAGTTCCATTAACAAATTTCAGGATTAATATGGAATGTGGAATATAATCAGTGCTATTGACGGTGTTCAAATAATCATTATCGCTCCACCGGAAAATTCAGTTGAGACTCCTGGCAATTTATACATTTGCAGAAAAGGATATCAAAGCAAATTTTTTTTTGTCATTTTAATTTTTATTTAAAATAAAAATTTATCACAAATTACATGTGGTCAGTGCTCTAATTCTCTAAAAACCAAGATAAATTGTAATGTGTAAAAGTGATAACTTTTACTCACGAAAAAAATTATCGTAGAAGTCTAGATTTATATTGGATATCGTGATGTTTTAATAAATTCGCATTCTCAAAATTTTTTTCAAGATAAAATGTAAAGTGGCAAGATAAGTTTATGTCAAAAAGTAACACAAGTAATTTATCGCGGAATAACCTTGGTTGAATGTGTAAAACGTTTTCGTTTGGATATTATTAATAATTAATTGCAATTTTTGATATTTTAGTTTAGTTTTATTTTAGAATTAAACAAGCCAAGTTCTAACAATTTAAATAACTGCAATTCTTTACATAAAAGTTATAAAATTCTTTACATTTAGTATGTAAAAATGGACTGTTATCGTTGATATTAAAATATACTTTCGATCGTCTTCACTTTTACCTATACTTTTGCTTAGGTTTATCTCCAGTATTTCCTCTAAAACAACAAAACAAATAAATTTATTAATAATTTTATGTTTAAAGTAGAGAATAAATAATGTACCTATTTATATTAGAAGAAGAAGATTTAAGGGGTAGAATATCCTAGAACAAGATGGTCTGTGGATTACAGCAAAAGAAATTTCAGTTGCTCAATTTTCAAATATCATTGTCAAGTGTTTCACGTGTCTGATTTGACAACATCTAAAATGAACCCGTACTCTACATAGCAAGCAAAGCTTTAAACTTAATGTGCACTCGTGATATTTTACTTGAGTATTACACTTGCACAATTAAGAAAACTGACGAGTACGATAAATTTGACGGCCTATAGAAAATTTAAGTTAGTTAACAAATTTCAGTTTGTTGTTGTTTAATATTTCATTTAGAGGCACTATTAGCTCTCAACAATCTTTAAGATCTTACAATGCTTTAATCCTAGATTATTTATTAATTTGTGTTTGAGAAATTGATAATTAGGAGAAATTTCGAACAGTAATGAACGAGTACAAAATTTAATTATATTATGCATTAAGAACTAGCTTTTTACTAGCACTAAGGTCAAACAAGATGTAAATTGCATAAAATCAGTTTCTAAAGTGCAGGTAATTGATCAAAGTCTCACCTTCTACTCGTTACCTATCCTCAAGATTAACCGGAACATTTTACAAAGATTAAAAATTAACTCAAGGTAAAAAACAAATCGTAACACTAAAACGTAACTCGTCCATAACTAGACCTACATCAAATACTAGAAATGGTTTCGATTAACAAATTTTCGGTGTTATTGAGAAGGCATGTAAAAAAATTTTGGATGAGGAACTCGTGGAGTTCGGAAAACTCGCAGTGGCTAACTAAATTTGATGGTTAAATGAGCTTCGTTGCTTAAAACGCATAGGTTTTTGTAGGTTACTCAAAATTCTAAAATTCTAGTAAGACAATCCCGGGCTTACCGAGATCCGACTATTAAACTTAGGTATTGTCAACTCGCACGTGCGGAAAGAGGTAACTAAGACATTTCGTCTCCAACAACGAAATACACTGAAATTATGATCTGCTTAAGACAGATTTGATTGGATTTCAAAATAATAATAATTACAAATAATAATTACATAATAATGCGATTTTTTAAATAAGACTTATATTATAGATACACGTCTTTACCATACGAAATAGAGAAATTTTTGACTGTTGTAATGTTCTTTTCAAACATTTGGTTTGTTTTATAAGTCTATCTAACCGTATCTTGATTTGAATTTCAAATAACTCCCGACTCCGAATATTTTTCAATATGATTTTGAGGGCTATGTGTGATTCTAGATGGCTTTGAGGTATATGCAACAATTTACGTTTCTAGAGATTATATTTTTTGAGTTATTAAGAATATAAAATAATTAAAATTTCGTATTGACGTTTAATGTTCACGTCGATTCAATGAATTCTTCTATTCTTCTTGAAAAATCTTCTTCACTAAAACAGAAGAAATCAAAAATAGAAGAATCTTCTATTTTGCTATTCAGTGTAGAAGTGGGATTGTAATCTTCTATTTTTATTATTGAAAGTTCCAAATCGAATTGTTTTCTTCTATTTTTATTTTCATAAAGTATGCCGTGCTAAAATTTCATGGAAAAAAACTCAATGTGCATATCCATACTTCGGTAACTTGAATCCGGTAACTAGTTCGTTTCTTTCCCCTTTATCTATAAATGTTTTTTATTTTATAGGCAAAGGGGAAAGAAACGAAGTAGTTACCGGATTCAAGTTACCGTAGTATGGATATGCACAATGAGCTTATTTTTAATGCGCTAGTAGATGGCACATCCCCAACTTTAACAGCGCATTATCTTGTGATATCCTTTTCTGCAAATGTATAAATTGCCAGGTGTCTCAACAGAATTTTCAGGTGGGGCGATAATGGTTACTTGGACACCGTCAATAGCACCTATTATATTCCTCATTCCATATTTGTCCTGAAACCTGTTAATGGAACATTACGAAATTTTATAAATTAATAAATATGATACATTTTTTTCATACCTTGATTTGTTTCTAGTTTTTTCTAAAATAGTTGTAGGCAATGTTATGTGCTTTGGCACCAAATATTTGTTTATAAGGCAAGTTACATTGTAAATACATCTTGACACACTAGGTTGTGACAGGCCCAACACATTGTTGCTACCAAACGGAAGCTTGATATTATTTTTATTTTTTAATTTTATTTATTTTTTAAATAGCGGACAACAGAATGACAGATCTTCCGAGTCGGAACAGGTATAGTTTCATGTAATATTTAAAAACAAACAAATCAAAACTCAATGTACAAATACTTAATAAACTTAACGTTTTTTGTTAGTTATTATAACTTTTAATAAGATTTTTTATAATTTTTAAAATTTATTTTTATTTTTATAACTTTTAATAATTTTTTTGACTTATTATAACTTTTTAGGTATTTCTTTTATAACTTTTAACACATTTTTTGTTCAAAGTTTATAACTTTTCATAACAATAACTAATTTTTATAACTTTTAATAAATTTCATAACTTTTTATATTTTTAAATGTCTTTATATTTTATAATACATATATGTATATATACTATACATTGTTATATTGTTTAAACTAAGGTACTATAAGTTTTATACATTTTTGCCACTTTTCATTAAATTTACATTATTTAAAAAAAAAATGCAATTTTTACAACATTTAATTACTTTTATAATTGTTAAAACATATTTTACAAATTTGATATCATTTTTGATACATTAATCTAGAGTAAAGCTGTATACTACTATAATACTTAGCACAATTTACGAATTAACTGAACAATGATTGACATTAGACTAATAAAATAAAATATTATTTCGGTCAGCTGTTTTCTTTTTAAATATAATAATTTTTAATATTAAAGCCTGTGCTTTGTTATCGCTGTCATCAAAGTGTTCTTCAATTTCTTCGACAATGTGGTCAGGCTCAATACTGACTACGTCACATTTTTTAAATAATTTTAAATGTACATATATTAAATTTCATTTGGGCTATATAAAAAATAAATGCTGTAACTTTATTGCATTGAACTTTTGAATAGCATATCAAAAGTAAGTAAGTTGTAAGTTACGTGTAATTAGCATAAAGTTAAAGTTGTCAGCTTTGCACTGTGTTTTATTTATCAAGTTTGTACTGTATAGCGATAATGTACTTGTGCAGGTCGTTGCCATTTATTTTGTTGTAGAATATTTAATATCTTTGATGATACTCTGATCAGTTAAACATGAAATATGCTTTTAAGAATTATTTCCTGATTGGTTTACTAAAATATATATGAGTTTTCATAATTAAGTTTATTAAACTTTAAAATTGACATGTAAACTAAATTTTTGATATATTATTATACGATAAATAACGTAATTTTTAGTAAAATAAGTAGTAATTTTTATTAATGATTTGTTGCTGGTTATCATAACAAAATATAATAATAAAATAATGACTTAATAGTGAAATGCACTAATGTGATTCGTATAACCAAATATAAAATCTAATTTGACGCGAAAAAATTGTATCGCTTCATCTTTGTTACTGTTGACTACGCATGCTATCCTAAATACAAAATGATTATTAGTTTCTATGCATTGTTATGTGACATAACTTATCATCGTTTTTTCACCTTTATCACTCATCGTTTTTCCTATTTTTACTTAATCGATTGATTTATCCCACACTATTGCAACGAAAACATAACTGAAATAATGATCATACAAGTTAATAAACATGATCGAGCATGATTTTTTATAATTGTTACGAAAATATGCGAAATCCGATTATTACAATAACAATTATAAAAAAATATTATAAAAATTATTATTTGACCTATATTCTTATTATATTATAACTTTCAATTCTCATTTGCATCCATCAGAATTGCTGTTGTTATGATATGTATAGCGATACGTTTTCAAGATCAAGTTTAGTTTTATCTTTCTTATTCGCGATTACATAAAAATAAAATGTAGTGATACGTTGTCAAGATCAAAAAAACATAATTTTTTTTTATTTAATTTACTATCGGAACAATATTCTTGCATAATAACACATCATTCGAATATATATGTAATAAAATTCTTCATTACAGTTGAACAAGCAAATGACGAACCTTAATAAATTTCAAAAAAAAACCATATGATTATATGTTGAAGATTTTAGTTATCGAGACATTACTATATTTCTCATGTTATATGAAGATGAAATAAAAAGCAGTATTCAATATCCAATTACTATGGAAAAATTTTAATATGATGAATATATGATGCACGTTAATGATGTACATAGTCTATACGTTTGGCGATGACGTCATCGAAAATGATGCCAAAAATGCAAATTTAGACCTTCATAAGAAAATACATGTGATTTTGGGCCAGATTGTGATTTTTTGCCCCGCATAGCTTAACTACTTTTTGAAGCAGACAAAAAGTTTGACATTTTTATTCATCTTAATTTTTAACTTTTTATGCTGTATTTAAACCAATTGCAACACGCTCTAATACCATGGACAGACACAAAAGTTATCGCGATTTCTTCCAATCGCGATTGCATGTCAAACGAACAAAATCGCGATTTTTTAATTATAATGACAGACACAAACCCGATTTTGTAACTCTGCAAACGTTCAAATTCATTTATTTAATTAATAAAATAAAACAATTTCAATGCGTGTTCGCCGATTCTGAATTACATCGAATCAGTTACAACAAGTTAATATAAACTAAATGTATAAATAATTCCTTTGACAGTTACAAATTTTGAAATTTAATTTTCAATCGAACGATTGTTCTGTATACATTCAATGAAAATGGCTTATGTTCCCCAGCCTCATACAATCCAACTGATTTTTCTTATATTTCATATTTATCTTCTTCCTACAAACCTATTGTAATAATCTTGTTCTATAAACGTAATAATCGGATTATTGTTTTGATGAAAATCGTGATGACAGACTGGAGAAATATCGCAATACTCAAGAATAATTTATGATTATCTAGTCTGTGTCTGTCTACGGTATAAGAAACGTGTTGTGCAACCATTTAATTAAAGAAAAACTCGAGACATGTCACCTAAGACAAACTAACAACTTGTTACCTTATGCAAACAACCCAACCTACTGATATGTGGTCAAGTAAAACAATAAATTATATTACACAAGACACGCCTCTGATATGTTACCAAAAACATCGACTGTTACCACTAAAATCATTAGACAGATTTCTAAAGACTCCCGCTAAACAAAAAAAGCGAATTCGCAAAGACGGTTCCTCAACGAACTATAAACGAACCCATAATTTTTATCCCAATTAATACATTCATAACCTGAAAGGTAGAAAGAGCGATAATAAGAGGAAGCCATTTTTGTTTGAGTTCTTTATTTTTGTGTTAAGTTTTTGTATTAATATTTTTTATAAAATTTATTTAAGTTTAGTGTACATATATACATAATTAATTTGGTAGTGTTTAGGGTAATATAAATAAATTTTACGAGAATTAATACATATAATTGATCAATTTATATTTTATAGCTTTCATAAGCAAGTACGTAAATAGACTTGCCGCGGTAAAACCTTAATAGGTTTTCCAAGCAAGTATTACCGCTATATGTATACAGATTTTTTATTGTTTAATGGCCCAACCAATCAGGAATAAAAACTTATGTGGAATTTTATTTACTTTTTCAAATCAATGTGAAATTTCTGGTTCAAATAAAACAAAAAATAAATTGATTTGCTTTTGTGTTAGTAGTGGTAATCGTTTGACGTTTAGAAATGTCATTACTCATGACATTTGTGTTTTGTGTTTTAAAGCGTTTGGTTGTGATTTTTTATTGATAAAAGTGTTATTATGGATAAAATTAAAATTCTCGAAGAATTGTTGGCGTCGTCTTCCTCGTCATCTGATGATGATTTATTGTTATATTTTTCTTCATCGGATGATGATGATTTTATAAAGTTGCAGTCCATATTATTTGAACGAGTGCAGAAAAGTCGCGTAAAAAATTTTGTGAAAGATGTAGTGGCGAAATATTCAGACGAAGAAGTGAGTTGTAGTTGTGGACAAATTTGTATTATTTTTAACTAAATTGATGTAAACCTTCTTTTTCGTGTTTACAGTTTCGTCGTAATTTTCGGGTTTCGCGAGTTACCGCTAACAAGCTTATCGAGAAATATGCAAATTCGGGATTCTTCAAACATTATAAAGCCGTTTTCGTCCAATAAAACATAATAGTTAGATATATTATCAATAAAATTCATTTTCCACAATAAATTTCCTTTAGTTTATAATATTTTATATTTTTTTTTTTATTATTTTGAAAGTCGCGTAAATTTTTTTCAATTTTTATATGTTGAACCACTTAAAACACAAGAAGAATGACACATCCGACGCGTTCATAAAATTTGACATTTCTCTTTTTATTAGTATTGGTGACATCAAAAAAAAATTTACGAAAAAATGTACATTTTTTAAAATTGATGTACATCAAAAAAAAATTGATTTTTTTCGGTAAATAAAACAAAATTTTTGATGTACATCAATTTTTTTTGCCGGATTTTGGTAAATAAAATTCCACATTAATAAAAAATAAGAATTTTTGACGAAACCAATTGTTTTTCTTTTTTTTTTTACATTCTACCCATCCAAAAATAATAATCTTAAGTGACAGCTGTTCGCTTACTACAAACAGCTGTTTTTTGATAGTGAAATGTCTTTTAGAGAAATTTCATGTTTGTTCATGTTGTTATATATTAATTTCATATTTCAAAATGAACACATACATGAGATGCTTTTACATCACAATGAAAAAAGGAAATAAACTAAACAAAATTAAAATATTATAGTAGTAACTAACAAAGCGTTTACACTACGACTATAATATCATACCATTAACAAATTAATTTTTAACCAAATTCACTAAAACACCATTTTTAATTTATCACTCATTATTAAAACTAATCACATAATATGAAAAAATAATAAAATAATTTTATTTAATAAATCAAATAGTAAACAAAATAATGTACACAAAATAAATATGGCTTCCTCCTGCATCAAAAATTTATCTTGTTTTGCTGTGTATAAAACACAACAACAAATCGTATTTTTAAGTTTTTCTTATTTTCAACTAAAATTTAACGAAGGTTTCGTTGAGTTTCTTATATGAAAATTAAGTTTGACTGGGTAATAACATTGAAATGCCATTTATCGCATTCTTATTTTTTTTATTAAGTTAAGTTTTTATTCCTGACTAGTTCCACTTTAAGATGGACAAACGGCGGTATTATGATCATAGAGGTAAATACTGTAAAGTGAATGTGGTTTTTTCCCATAAAAAAATAGCTATTTTACCTGTCACGTCAGAGCGGGATGGTTATACAAAAAATGCATATAGCTTTCTAAGTATATATATGTCAAAGAAAAAGCTAACCGAACAAGTTTTTGTTGTTGCAAAAAGTGACGCACTAAATTTTGTGTTCTTAAAAAATCGTGATATTATTAATTAAAATAAATAAAATGTTATAAAACAGTTATTGAATCGTGTATTAAGGCATCGTTTGTTAATAAACATTGAAAACTTTGAAAAATACGCATAAATGTAAATTATGTTAAAAGGAAAGTGATTTGTAATAAAATTATCCATATTTTAATTTAGAAACCACAAAAAATCAATTAAAAAGTTTTGGTTGTTGTTATTGGACTTTTAACGATCAGTGGTGAAATGTAACACATCTATGACCCCCTGTCGGTGTGCAAAACCCATGGGCCGACCCATCTTCCATGCCAGTATAGGCTGGCAGGGAGCTTGCAATGTGCAGATGGTCTTAAATCGGTCCTATAGCCAGCCGTACGTCCTCGAGTTGGCCGAGAGGCGTAAAGTAAGGGCGTAAAAAGCATAACCGCAGAAGAGCAGGGTGAGCCTTGAGCCCCAAAACAGATCGCATTGTTATCAATAAAAAAAAATAAAAAAATCTCAACGAGAACATCACATAAAATGTAAAATAATATTAGATTATCTGAGTGTTGGATGCGTCACGCAGTTTCCCATCGGTTATATGCACTGTGCGTTATTGGAAGTTAGAAGGCAGCCATTGCACCTGCATATAAAGGTCAGACAGAAAGATTTTTTTTGAAGTTCCATGCGATTCGAGCAATCAACAATAATTTAATCAATATACGACCATGTATTTCTAGTGATTTTACTAAGAAACAGAGAACGCTTGACGAATTGGAGCACTGGAAAGCTCCTGAGTTCAGCATGTTCCTAAATGTACACTGGCGTGATGGCACTTAAGGTTATTGTGCCAGATAAATATTACTTAAACTTTCTGCTCCTCGTTTGCGGCATAAGAATATTATGCCATCCTAAAAATTCAGTTTTAAATAATAAAAGTGCCCCTAAATAATAAAGTGCGAGTTTGTGAGGAATTTCTCAATTTGTTTGGGTTTGAAAATTCCTCATATATTTTATATTAAGGGTATATTTATTTTATATTAAGATGGATTATAAATATAAGGCATTATCGTACGTTCCACCAAAAGCGATAAATATTAAGCAAGGTAAGTAAAATGAATGTGCTTGTGGTTTGGTCAGAATATGACGGGATTAAAATTACTAAACGCCTTTACTTTATAATAGTCGTTTTCGGAAATATTCCGTGATTTTTGAGTTATTTTATTTTTTTAATGTTGGTAACAAAAGTTACTCAAGTCCCCGGTAACCATGTCTCACCACAATATTTCCACCAAAAACTGTGATTGGCGGACCAAAATGTGAAAAAGTTTCTCACAAATTTATGATATGATGGATGACACACAAATTTATGATTTGATATGGTGGATGGGGTTGACGCTGATTGCGAAATTAAGTCGGTAATTTTGTGGCTCAAATTTGTGATGTTTTGTTTGAAAGTTTTGTGAAATTTTGTTATAAAATATTCCCATTAGTTTATCAATTTTTATGTGAAAAATTGGTTGACATTTTTGTTGTTATTTTGGCTAATAAAATTTTCACTTTTAAGACAATGCCACATATAAATGCATAGATTTTATTTAAATCAATGAGATATAATGTAAAATAACTTTATTTATAAGCCAAAATAATGAATTTATAATTTTTGAACAATTTTAATTGAAAAATAGTCATTTTTCTATTTTGCCGTTCCTAGAAACGTTTTTCTTTTCATTCAGTAAAATTTTCATTTCAATTAAAATTGTTCAATAATTGTAAATTCATTATTTTGGCTAATAAATAAAGTTATTTTACATTATATCTCATTGCTTTAAATAAAATATATATACAGTTGCGGCAAAAATAATAGTAGTGCTACATCATAATTGCAACATATTCGAATTTTTCATACTTAACTATATCTGTCCTTTTTTGCATTTCATAAAAACTTTGCTGTAGCGATCTACTTTTCTAGAAACTATAGGTTTTTGTTTTATTTTTATGGTTACGATAAATTTTCCATTCCACATAACAAACGTAAAATATAGAAGAGGCAAAAATAATAGTAGTGAATATTAGTTACTGTTGAATAGTTTATTCTGCTTAATTAAAAGTCGCGTTTTATCATTTTTTTCTATTTATCAGTGAGTTTTCTATTTAACAAATGTAATATTTATTTATTTACTATAAGAATTTTTGCTATTTTTATCTGAATAGTGGGTCGTGGTAAGCATTGTACATCCGAAAAGAGAGATCAAATTATCAGATTGGTGGAACAAGGCAAAACATATGTAGATATTCAAAAAATTGTTGGATGCTCACCAACGATGATCTCTAATGCCAAAAAGTATGTGGCAAATGCTGAGACGAGAGGTCGGAAACCGTTATTATCGGAAAAATGGGTAAATCGCATTGTGCGATTTTCGAGAAGCCACCCATTTATGCCTGCAACAGAGATTAAAAAGGAGTTAAATGTGCCAGCAAGTATTCGTACAGTGAGAAATCGCCTTGTCGACAATAAATTAAATGCCCGAAGCCCACGAAAAGTACCATTATTGACAAAACGACATATTGAGAAACGGTTAAAATTCGCCAAGGAACATGTAAAATGGCCCGTTGAAAAATGGTATAACATTTTATGGTCGGATGAAAGTAAAGTGGTATTATATGGCAATCGAGGTTCTAGACTTTATGTTAGGCGTCCTCCTAATACTGCATACTATCAAAAAAACACTTTTGCTACTGTAAAACATGGTGGTTGTAGTATAATGATATGGGGCTGCTTCTCTTACTACGGAGTAGGTCCGTTATTCTGGATCAAGGGAAATATGGATGCTGATATATACGTTAGCATATTACAGAGTACTATGCTGCCTTATGCAGAGGAAGAAATGCCCATCAGATTTGTGTTTATGCAGGACAACGATCCGAAACATACCAGTAAGAAAGCAAAAGATTGGTTTAGCACAAACAAAATTCAGGTTCTGGACTGGCCTCCACAATCTCCAGACCTGAATCCAATCGAGAACTTATGGACTGATATTAAGAAGGCTGTGTCAAAAGCTAAACCCACAAATAAAGAGCAGCTATGGTGTACTGTTGAGGATGCGTGGCATGCGATACCTGTAGAAAGATGTCGAAAACTTGTTCATTCAATGAAAAATCGTTGTAATTCTGTAATTAAGAACAAAGGACATTCTACCAAATACTAAAATAATATATTTCAAAATTATGAAATTTGAATTTTAATTTAAGTTATTATTATATTCGTTTTTGTTAGTTCAAAACGCGAAATTTGTTGTCACTACTATTTTTTTTACCCACCCATAAATGTAATGAAATATAATTGGAGTATTTTTTGTTATTAAAATGTGATTTAAACAAAATTATGAAATTATTTTCTTATTAGGTAATAAATAATGGAAATTTGGAAAACAATTTTTTTTAAAAACTACGCTTTGTTTTCAAGGCAATTTTTATTGAATAATCTTGGTTCATTCACTACTATTATTTTTGCCGCAGCTGTACAATAATTTATTCATAAATGAAAAAAACGTTTTCAGAAATCGTTCGTAGAAACTGTAATGTGGCATCGCCTTTAAGCGAAATTTCTCATAGATTCCTTGTGACACTAAAGTGATATTAAAATCATATTTGTTTCACTATTTGGCGAAAGATTTTTGTGAACTTTTCGTAAGAAAATTCTTAATTTTGTTAGGAAAATTAGGTTTATTTGATATAAACAAGTTTTAATAGCAGATTTGATGTAATTCAACAATTATTTTTCAAAATTAATAATTGTTTTGCTTAAAATATAAAATATACAATAAAATATAAAAATATATGAAAAAGATTAAATTTTATTTCGGCTCAACAGCATTATCGTCAAAATCTGTTCTTCTGCTTCCAGCTGCTCGAATTCTGTTGGTGTTGTGACGAGAATGTTCAATTTTATTTCTCGTATGTCGTGCTTATCTTTGTTGTTATGCATGTCTCGTGACTCACGCTGCAGTAATTTTACTTCGCGCAATAATACGCGGATTATGTTTCCCTGTTGGTTTAACACCTTAAGAACATCGGTTATAGTCGGCTCCTTTAGTGGGGTACTTGTTGATGGTTGCATGTTTGGAGTAACACACAAAAAATTGGCGTAGTTTGTTTCTTCGTCGGAGTCAAACTCCGCGCCAAAAAAATTCTGCTGCGACATATCTGAAAAATAACAAAGCTACTGGTTTTATTCCACATGCTCCAGCGATATGTAAACGCAGTTTGATTTTGTTTTAATCCTCATAAATTTAGTTTAGACATACGAAACGGTGACGGTTTGTCGCTCTGAATGCTTTTCTTCGTTTGGATTCACCAAATAAATCCCAACGTTAGAAGAATCTACTGAATAACTAAAGAAACTGCTAATATTATGGAGAAAAGTTCCATGCAGTTTGTTTGTCTCAATCGTATGAATCTTAAATTTTTTTCCTTGTATCATACAATAATTATTCGGAAATCTTGCACCCAACTTGAACGAAGTATAAGCGTTTTCTTCCGGAGTAGATTGAAATTTTTCCATTTCGTTCATTTACGTCAAAATTTGTTGTAATGGGAACGATCCTTTCTTGACCATTTTCTTAATTTTTTAAAGGAAATTCTCAAAACGAAATGTACTATAGTTGTCTAAATTGCCGAATTGTTTGATATCATCAGATAAATGGAGCAAACTGTCCACATTATATGAGGAATTTTCAAACTCAAACAAAATTGAGAAATTCCTCACAAACTCGCATAACATTTCAGCGGCACATTTATTATTTAAAACTGAATTTTTAGGATGGCATAGTATTCTTATGCAATAAAAATTGATAAACTTGTGGGAATATGTTATAACAAAATTTCACAAAACATCACTAATTTGAGCCACAAAATTACCGACTTAATTTTGCAACCAGCGTCAACCCCATCCACCATATCATAACAAATTTGTGACAAACTTTTTTACATTTTGGTCCGCCAATCACAGTTTTTGGTGGCAATATTGTGGTGTTTTTGGACATGGTTACTTGAGTAACTTTTGTTACCAACATTAAAAAAAGTAAAATTACTCAAAAGTTATCACGGAATATTTCCGAAAACGGCTATTATAATAAAGTAAAGGCGTTTAGTAATTTTAACCGCGTTATATTCTGGCCACACCACAAGCACAATCATTTTACTTACCTTGCTTAATATTTATCGTTTTTGGTGGAACGTACTATAATGCCTTATATTTATAATCCATCTTAATATAAAATATACTACATTTAAAAAAGAATATAAGTATTTATAAATACAAAATCTAAATTAAAATAAAATAAATAAATCCAAATTAAAATATGTTACAGGATGGCTTCTGCCATCCCGCGGATTTAATCTAAGCACACGCAGAGGCCTCACACGGTGACGTTTTGCCGGCTACAACTCAGGGAGAAGTGCTATGGGTCGTGGGGTTTGAGGCTTGCGTGGCTCCTGGCCTACACCGTGATTACAGAAACTTAAAAAAAATAATAAATAAAACTAATAACCGGAGTTCCACCGAAATTCGTCGGCCGGAACCTGAACAACGAACAACCCAATAATTATAGCTGATTGAGGTGCCTTGGTGCGCGCATCCGCTCGAATTCCAACAGTGCAAAACACTGGTTTCGATTTCAGATGCGGGCACCAAGGAACCGCCAACCACACACCGACACGGAGAGAGAAATCCCCCCTCATCACACCTAAACCGAACGGAATTTAATAATTCATTTTATTTGAATAATGAAAACAGGGCAAGATTAACCAAATGATCGCCGAAAACAAAATGAGAGACGCGACACAAATGTGTACCGAGTGCGCGTCCGACCACAATTGTTCAGCACGCGATTACACCAATATAATTTTAAAATAAATAAAAACTATAAAAAAAATTGAAAAGTAAAAATAAACAAATATGAAATTATGAATTTAAATAAATAAACTGACCAAAAATGAAAAAATTTTAAATTGAGAAAAATAAATATATAAAAAAAACGTACCTTCGACAAGGTCGACCTTGGGGTTGCGGCTTTGGTGCCAAATGGGTTGCGGCCTTGTAGCCGTCCTGCCACAGGTGGTACAACACTCGGACCGTTGCGGGGCCTTTCCCCGATATCAATATATAATAAAACGGGCAACCGGTTGGCTACCCTTGCGTTGCGGGACCTTTCCCCGATACCTGTGACAAGCGGCCGGCTGGCCACCTGGTAGATAGGCGTTGTCATGCCAATATCCGCAAATAATACCGTTGGGCTGTAGAAGAAATCGAAAAAAATTTAATATCGCCTATTACAGCGCCATCTATCATGAATCGAAAAAAAATGTTTCAATGAAATCCTACGTACTTTTAGCCGTAGAATCCGAATCTGCAATAAAAAATAGGGGTTCCTATCTTAGTTTCCAAGTTGCCCCCACACCCCTCCCCCCTTACAAACAGGGGCGGGGGTCCTAATTTTAGCACTAATGTATTTCCCCTCCAGAATAATTTAATTTTGATAATGGTCATTTTTATCGTAGAGGGCTTATTTTCCGAGATATTTGAAAGTTATAGCTTAAAAAACTCACCCGGTATAATAAAAATTAGTCGCGGGCGGATATTAATTTACAGATTACCCACACAAAAGGAACAGAAAGCCATGTGGTACTCTTTCGTTTGTTTTTGATTTCATCTTGTGTACGGTACTGTACGTACGAATTACGATTACATACGTAAGTTAAATAAACGAAATTTATGAAAGAAATTTTTTTTGTGTGATGTGTCAAAGACCGAAAATTATGAAAAAAAAAATTTGGGATTTAATTTTTATTGTAATTGTAAATAAAATTATGGAATAAGTTGCTACGAGATGAGAAAAATAATTTAGGCGCAATTTTTTTTTTTTTTATTTGGAATAATCCATTTTAATTTTTCCATCATTCAAGGTCAACACGGGTGCAAGCACATTGGCGCACAAATTTATAAATCAGTGAAATCCCGATATAACAAACACCGTTTATAACAAACCTTCGTTTATAACAACCAAAACGGCTGGCTCCTTGATTGATCAGTACAAAATCTATGAAAAAACTTCTGATATAAAAAACTTCGGTTATACCACTATAACAATCACTTTTTTAAGTTATTTTGTTCGTTTCAGTGTGAAATAATCCTGATATAACAAACAGTCATGATTGCTTTGAATTTCTTATGTACAAATATATATACATATTATAATATCTAAAATCGAACGTAGTTCGTATCTGGGGTGGGATGTTATAAAATGTGTGTATATTGCGATTTCAACTTACTCGAATAAAACCATTCTATTTCTACTTCAATTCATCAATCTTTATCACTCAAATTTTTGTTTATGGTACTTTATCGAAATGAGGAGAAGGAATACATAGTACACAAATTTGTTCCAGTATGTCGAGATAGCAATTATAGACAACGCATATTAGGAAAAGCGAAATTGTGCATAGTGTACAATTTGATTCTTGAAACACTTGACAAAAATACATTGTACCTACTTACGAAAACGAATCGAAAGTGATGTAACAATATCCCGCCACTGGTTGCATTTAAACTAATGCCAAACAAAACGTTTGCTTTTAAAAACGAACCTTGTCGTGGAGGAAAATTGAGCAAAGATCGTGTGACTATACTTCTAAGGGCAAACTCAAATGGTTCAGAGAAGTTGCCAGTACTTCTTATTGGGAAATCAGCGAAACCGCGTGCTTTTAAAAATGTGAAAACGCTTCCACTTCTTTATGCTGCTAACAAAAAAGCATGGATGGTTTCGACAGAGTGGACTAGATACATTTCTAATATAGATAAAAAATTCAAAAAAGAAAATAGAAAAGTACTGTTTATCATAGACAATGCTCCACCACATTTGCCGATCGAAGGCCTGCATAACATAAAAATAGAATATTTACCACCTAATACTACATCGCTGTCACAACCCATGGATCAAGGGATAATAAAAATTTTTAAATTGTTTTATAGAGAGTTCGTCGTGAAGGAGATAATAAATAGAATTGGTGAAAATCGCCAATTAAATGCATCAGACATACATATTAATATTCTGGATGCAGTACATTTTGTAACGCGGGCTTGGAAACGAGTAAAGCCTGAAACTATCACTAATTGTTTCAAGAAGGCCGGATTTTATTTAGCGACAGAAATAGAAGGAGCCGATTGTGAAATAACTGCTCAAGAGACAGAAGATGCTTTAGAAATGCTTTGGTCTAATCCAGCTTTAAATGGCATCACCAACAATATTGGAATACATGATTTCGTGACAGCGGATGATTTAACTGCTGTATGTGAGGAACTAACCGATGACGACATTGTGGATTTAGTGTGTAATAAATATGACAAATGTGAGTCGGACGATTCTGATGTAGAGTTGGATTTAGTTAATTCGCCTGTCACCGTTCCATCGAACGAAATAATAAAAGCACTTGAAACTGTACGAATGTTTCTGTTTACATCCTAATACTGAAGAGGAAATCGATAAATTGCATTTCATTGAAAATTCGATTGATAGTTTAGTCCATAAAAAATTAATCTAACAAAAAATTACTACTTATTTGAAAAAGGCTTAACTTATCAAAGTTACTCGTTGTTATAGCCCTAATTTTAATATAAAAGGCATGCATTGTTAATGAATTTAATTTTTTATTTTTGTTATGAAGTTATTTAATTCTTAATGAATACATAATTTATTTTCCTAAAAAAATGTTTGTTTTATTATTACATGAAGCTTTCAGAATAAAACTTTAGCCACGAAAAAATTCGGTTATAGAACAAAGGGTTTGTTATACAAGAATAGGGCACAATTCGATTATAAAACACGGTGTTTATTATAAATTTATAACCGAAATCTCGCTATAAAAAACATTCGTTTATAACAAACATTAGTAGCGGACCCTTGACTGTTTGTTATAGCGGGATTTCACGTACATATTTTGAAATTTTTTTTTATTAACTTACCGAATATTTATTTAGGAAAACATCATGAAAACCAGAACTAATATCCTCAAATTCATACATGTTTTTTATGTGTTATTTAAATTAATTTAAAATAAACAAATTTTATGTTTTTTTTTATTAATACATATTGTATTTTGTATATAAAAAAAAATCTTGACAGAGGAATTACATTACACACGCACTACACACTCCATACAAAACTCGACTGGGTTCTTCACTTCAATCTTCACTAATCACTTCGAACAAAACCGCGAAACTCAAAGAAAACGCAAATTTACTTTGCTGATTGGTTAATGAATACCATGTGACTCAATGAATTTTATTGGTCTCACCTCACTGTTGTGCTTGCTTGCAGCTTGTGTTGTGTCATGTGTGTAAAAACAAAATGTTTGTTTCGTTTTTTATCGGAAGAATGAAACAGGAAACAGTAAAGTAGTATACAAAAAAATATTGTTTGAAAATATTTTATGCAACCAAAAAATTTTTTTTATCATTTTTAATATTTAAAACACAATTAATTTCTAATATGTATAGATTAGTTTAGTTAATTAAATTAATCAATCACCAAAATACAAACTGTTATCACTAGAATACTATTGATTTTCACTTTACTTCATATACATAATTATTGCTATACTACTAGACGAACGATTTTTTGACACCAATTTTGCCGGGAGTATGTTCACGATATTTACATTGTTACTTTATCGTAACAACTGTCATTGTAGAAATGACGTAATAGTTAATTATGAGATTGTCCCAAGTGTCAAAACATTGTTAAAAACATAACCACAGAATTAAGATAATGAAATTTATTGTTAAAATTAGGATTGCAATAAAATTTGTTAGATTTGCGTAGACAAAATAAATTATGAATTTTAAGAGACTGCAATGTTTTATTGTGATACGAAGGAGTTTGTTGTGAATTTTCAATATAAATTTCTAACGGAGAAGCTATTGTGTGGCAGATTATTTTGAATTGTAATATTTTTTTAAAATTAATAATTTTTAATTAGATTAATCTCGAGGGAATCGGAATTGGAGACTAACTTTAAAATATTGTTTTTCAGACATACCCGCCAGGTCGTTTAGCTCATTTACCACCTGCCTTATAATCTGACAAACCATATGCACAGGAATATGTTCTTGCATTAGCCTTACTCCCGCCCGATGCAGACGGCAAGACTGAGGCATGTCGTTCTTTTGCCCAAGATGTTCTAAACAAGACTTTAAATTTAAATGTTGAGTATAAAATTGCTGCTTTGACCTACGCTACGCTATCCGATCCTGCCACTAATGTCGATGTCGGCAAAGCACATATTACAGATGGTATAATCCGTGTTGAGAGACGACGTGACCGCAAACTCGCCAAATCGGTAAGACCGAGCGGCCTTCATAAAATAGATCCACTTCCGTTTTATAATATTTTATTTATTTTAATTAATAATATCACGATTTTTAAGAACACAAAATTTAGCGCGTCACTTTTTACAATAACAAAAACTTGTTCCGTTCGCTTTTTCTTTGACATTTGAGACCACCAAATGCATTTTTATATAACCATCCTGCTCTGACGTGTCTTAAATGAAATAGCAAATTTTATATGGGAAAAAACATAATTTCAACTCTGCAGTAATTTCCCTCTTTTGCAAAATCGATTCGAATTCGTAGCCAATTGGCTGTAATAGAATTATGAACGCACTCCTCAATTTTGACAGTAAACTAAAATGTTTTGATTCGGTCAAAACAAACGTTTCGACTGTACAATTTACCTGTAGATCCTTAAATTCTGTATATAATCTTTAAAAATGCCTACTTGGGCCCAAATTCAAGCACAGTTAAGACACCCAAACAACCCTGTTGTATTTTTTGATATCGCAGTTGGGACTACTGTGAGTATTTTATAATTCTATTGCATTTTATTTGAACGTTTTTGATTTAAGGTTACCGCCGGCTAAATTTTAATTTTTCCAGGAAATTGGTAGAATGATTTTTGAATTATTTGCTGATGTTGTTCCAAAAACTAGTGAAAATTTTCGACAATTTTGTACAGGAGAATTTAGAAAGGATGGTATTCCTATTGGATATAAAGGTGCCAATTTTCATAGAGTTATCAAGGACTTTATGATCCAAGGGGGAGATTTTGTAAATGTACGTCTGTTTAGAGCAGCTTACATTTTGATTTAATTATAAATTAATAAAATTTTTTAAATTTAAATAAATTTTAGGGCGATGGGACTGGCATAATGAGCATATATAACGGTACATTTGCTGATGAAAATTTTATTCTAAAACATGATGCTCCCGGGCTTTTATCAATGGCAAACAGTGGTCGAGATACAAATGGTTGCCAATTCTTCATCACTTGTGCGAAATGTAACTTTTTAGATAACAAGCATGTCATGTTTGGACGGGTTTTAGATGGTCTACTCATAATGCGTAAAATAGAGAACGTACCAACTGGACCAAATAATAAACCCAAACTTCCAGTAACTATATCGCACTGTGGGCAAATGTAAAAAATCAACAAATAAAACGAATTTAAAATACATATTAACATTTATTTATTTGATTTGATTTTGGCGCACTATTATCATATTTAAATTAACTTTTGTTTTTTACCAAAATATGGGTGGTAATACTTGGTTGGCCGTAACGATGCCGTGCCTCTTTGAAAAAGGCTTCTTCCATTTGCTTCACCAATTGATCGAAGAACAATAATGATAGTTGCGTATGAATTATCGATTTAAATTCGAATGCAACATGGAAATCGACAACACACGATTGAGGTATATCTTTAAGTCCAGGGCTAAATTTCCACATCGTTAATAAATAATTAAATATTTTTCCATCATTACATTCGGCTTTCACCAACTCGGGCTTCGACAATGTTACATTTGACGTATAACTCTCTTGTATTGGTGGAAACCCTACCACTAAATCTGCCTTCAAGAAATTTACTTGTTTAGAATACACAAGTGATTTTTTACAGAATGGCACAAAACTATGATAGTTCTCAACATCAGCTACCACATCGTAAAGCTGTTCCATGGAAAATCTGAAACAAAAAGCATAATTAGCATTATTCATAACTGAAACACAATAATTGTGTGATAATTAGTTTTCAATTACTGAGCCTTACTTGGCTAAGTAAATCGCATATTGAACTTTGAAATTCAATCTTGTAATGTAAAAGTAAACACAAAGTAAATCTAAATATTTACCCAACAAGTTTTTTTTCATTAAATTCTTTTCGAATTTTAGTTAAATCGGTTATTTCAAATACATTCCGCCTATGTTGTTGTGTTACTGCACTTGACCTATATTTTTAAAACGATACAAAGGCTTTTGTGAAAAATTTGGCACACTTCCGTCACTTAAAATTTATGTAATTTACCATGGTATTTTTAACATTTTTATGCATTTTCTATTTGATATCATAATTTTACTAGCCATATTAATAATTTAATACTAATTATCATTATAAATTTATCTAAAATAAATTAAAATTTAATAAATACAAGAGATAGCTAGCACCCCCCATTAGTTAATTGTCAAAATAAAAAACGTAAATTCGTAATGACCTAATGACCATTGATGACAAATAGTTAGTGCTAAAAAGCACCTTTTTTAGTACATAATACCCTAAAAACAAATTAAATGTCGACCGAATTCCGAGAACTAGCTGTGTTGCTTTCAAAAGATTACAACAAAAGACGTTAACTCTTTCCTGACCCGCATACATAATTGTGTATGTCAATTTCGATTACGACAAACGAAGATGTCAAACATATTATGTCTATGGATTACAACAACAATTGCATTGTATTAAAGACGATTGTCTTTAATGTTAAGAAAAAAAATTTTAGGATTAGGGGAAATAAAATCATTTTATGGTTATGGTGTTTACCGCAAGGCATTATTTTTCTATTTGTTTTTCAAAAAATTTATCTTGTAGTAAAATTTGGCATTTGTTATCGCAAAATACCGAATTTAATTTGTTCTATTTCATAAAATAAAAAATACTAAAATAAATATTAGTAAAATGAATCAACACCATGCCATAAATAAAAACCGCAGATTTTTAATTTTTGAATGAAAAACAAAATATTTTTGGAAAAACTGGAAATTTTCCTGGAAATTATTTATTTAATGGTTATTTTTCCGAAATTTTTGGATGGCACCTCCTAAAAACGATAGATAGATACACAATCCAACAAAGAAATTATTTTAAAAAAATTTCATCGCACCTGATTTTGGCGATGTAAACGTCATCTACACTTACGCCAATCGAAATATAAAGAATTAAAAAGCTTAATCATCATAATTATTGTTATAAGTTAATTTAAAATAATAATTATAATTTCAACAAACTTACTTCCTAAACGTAATAAAACTTTTCCTAAATGCGAAAGAACAAGCCAAGTTCTAAGGCCGAACATCATCAAAGAGACATCGACATATTTGGTCCAGGATTATACATGATGTAAACGATAGTTACCCAAATTAGGTTGGGTAACTATTTTGTGTAGACTGACCCAAATTAGGTCGATCAAAATGTGATGTAAACGATACCGACCTAAAGGGTTTTCATATCATGAAATAAATGTCAGTAGCAGCATTGATGTTAATTAACATACCAGCACAAAATTTAGTATTACAGTTATTAAATGAGTCAAATTTAAAAAAAATGAAATGAATGAATTTAATTTCGAAAATGTTACAGGAATTATTTATGAGAAAATTCTGAATTGCGATAGAACATAAGCAATACTTTTAGTATTATTCAATAGTATTATTCTCGTTTTGTAACCCAAACATGACCTATAAATTTTAAATTTTTGTGATGTAAACGGAACTAAAAAGGGTCGGCATTTAGGTCAGTCCACTAAATTTTTGAGCGATGTAACACTTCATCCCCAATAGAATTCCTTATGACTTTTTACTTACAGAAAAGTATGAAAAAAAAACTTGACAAAAAAATATTTTTTTTGTCAAGTTTTTTTTTTCATACTTTTCTGTAAGTAAAAAGTCATAAAAGCGGAACCATTCAGGAATAAGAAAATAAAAAAATAATAGAATAACAATGCGATAAATGGCATTTCAATGTTATTACCCAGTCAAACTTAATGTTCATGTAAGAAGCCGAATTTCCCCTTCGTAAAATTTTAGCTGTCACTTATTAAAATAATAGTGCGCGCTATTTCTCGCTCGAAAATAAGAAATACTTAAAAATACGATTTGTTGTTGTGTTTTATACACAGCAAAAGAAGATAAATTTGTGATGCGGGGAGTGGAAGCCATATTTATTTTGTGTACATTTTTTTGTTTTCTATTTTATTTATTAATTAAAATTATTTTAATATTTTTTCATGTTTTGTGATTAATTTTAATAATGTGTGATAAAGTAAAAATGGTGTTTTAGTGAATTTTGTTAAAAATTAATTTGTTAATGGTATGATATTATAGTCGTACTTCGTAGTGTAAACGCTATATTACTACTATAATATTTTAATTTTGTTTAGTTTATTTCCTTTTTTCATTGTGATGTAAAAGCATCTCGTATATGTGTTCATTTTCAAATACGAAATTAATATATAAAAATATGTAACAACATGAACAAATATGAAATTTCTCTAAAATACATTTCACAATAAAAAACAGCTGTTTGTAAACGAACAGCTGTAACTTAAAATTATTATTTTTCACTGGTTCGAATGTCAAAAAAAAAGAAAAACAATTGGTTAAAATTCGTTAAAATTCGTACTTTTTATTTTCTTATTCCAGACTGGTTGAGGCTTAAGAAATTCTATTGGGGATGCAGTGTAGCTCAAAAAAAAATCGAAAATAAAACTGCCTCACATCATTTGGTTAGATGGGGTAATCGCATGAGCACCAACATAACAAAATCTAAGATCAAATTTGCCATTTTGCAGAATTTTGTGTAGTGTAGGAGAGGAGTGTAGGACATAATTTCAGGTTTTTATTATTGTAAATAATTGTTAATAAATTAATTATTTCCATTGTAAAAATATCATTAGGCTATTAATAAAAATATTCTGAATAAACACCACTATATAAAAATAATTGTATAATTTTATTTATTAGACAATTAGCTTTTCATTTCAAAAGCTTCAGTATTGGCGGCAAATTAGATACATATCGGCAATAATATCAAAATAAATATGGCTGAGCGCGGGGAACAAGGTAATTTATTGAAAATTTGTTTTTCTTTATGTACATTTTCTAACGAATAAATTAAATAATTGTATACTTCAGCCGAAATGGTTGATGAGGCAGTAGAGGAACGCGTTATTAATGAGGAATATAAAATATGGAAGAAAAATACTCCATTCCTCTACGATTTAGTTATGACACATGCACTTGAGTGGCCGTCTCTTACAGCACAATGGTTACCCGATGTTACAAAACCCGAAGGGAAAGATTATTCTGTGCACCGGCTTATCTTAGGTACGCACACTTCTGATGAACAAAATCACTTGCTAATTGCGAGTGTACAGCTTCCGAATGAGGATGCCCAGTTTGATGCAAGCCATTACGATAATGAACGTGGAGAATTTGGAGGATTTGGATCGGTTTCTGGTAAAATTGAGATTGAAATAAAAATTAATCATGAAGGCGAAGTAAATCGGGCGCGATATATGCCGCAAAATCCTTGCGTTATTGCAACCAAAACGCCATCAAGTGATGTTTTGGTATTTGATTATACAAAACATCCCAGCAAACCTGAGCCAAATGGTGTTTGTAATCCCGATTTAAGACTTAGAGGACATCAGAAAGAGGGATACGGTTTATCGTGGAATCCGAACTTAAATGGTTATTTATTATCGGCCAGCGATGATCACACAATTTGCTTATGGGATATTAATGCTACGCCCAAAGAACACCGAATTATTGATGCCAAAAATATATTTACCGGACATACAGCCGTGGTTGAAGATGTGGCATGGCACCTTCTGCATGAATCGCTCTTTGGATCAGTCGCAGACGATCAAAAACTTATGATTTGGGATACCCGATGCAATAACACATCAAAACCATCGCACACTGTCGATGCACACACTGCCGAAGTTAATTGTCTTAGTTTTAACCCATATTCCGAATTCATTTTGGCCACCGGTTCAGCTGATAAAACGGTAGCTTTATGGGATTTAAGAAATCTCAAATTAAAATTACATTCCTTTGAGTCTCACAAAGATGAAATTTTCCAAGTACAGTGGTCACCCCATAATGAAACCATTTTGGCATCCAGTGGAACCGATCGAAGACTTCATGTTTGGGATTTATCGAAGATTGGTGAGGAACAAAGTCGTGAGGATGCGGAAGATGGACCACCTGAGTTGCTTTTCATTCATGGGGGACACACCGCAAAAATATCAGATTTTTCGTGGAATCCTAATGAACCTTGGGTAATTTGTTCTGTTTCGGAGGATAATATAATGCAGGTCTGGCAAATGGCAGAGAATATTTATAATGATGAAGAGCCTGAAATTCCAGCCAGTGAATTGGAATAGATTACAGTTACTATATTTTTGTATTTGTCGTTCCAATTTCGTCTTGAAAATAAATATTAACTTTTTTTTTAATTTGAAATGCTAATTGTGTTTTGGAGAATTAATTTTGTTTATTCAGAAGATTTTAATATATGTATGTACAATTTAGAGTGCAAAGCTGTTGTAGCTTTAGTTCCCATTTTGTAGAGAATAGAATAATTTATGTTCGCACGAAAGAACGCACCTATTAATTTAGGTGCTGCCAGATTCCATTTTACGCTGGATATCTGTCAAAAATTAATAGACTGCCATGAGCATGCGCGTCCAAATAGAAAGTTTTCATGTCACACAAAAATCAAAAGTTTTTCAATTAAATTCTAAAATTTAAAGAACATTTTGATAAATTAAAACAGTTTAGTTTAAGTTGCCTTGTTTTTATATTTTTGAGTGAAAATTACAGTTGTTGGCAGCCTGCCATCAATAAAAAATGTTTTATTTGCTAAAATGACATAGTGACGTTTGTGTGGTTTTGGATAACAACATATGCTAAACACAAATTATCGTTATTTTATTGGTTTTAATTAGGTTTTACACATTTTACGTTTATCCAAGAAAATGGAAATGGCTAAATCATTTTTTGGTGTCCGAGAATACGACGGGTATGTTGGCAAAGAAGAAATAGGAGTAAGTTGTGTATTGATAGACCACCCACATACAAATTTTTGCTAAGCCTAATGTTTTCCCTGTTACCAACTTAGAAATTAGATTCGAATACGTCAGAGGATGATGGTGAACTTGCCGAAATGACGGAAGGACTAAATTTAATAGATGGAGTACGTCCTACACCGGGTGGATCATTTTCTGCCTTGACTCCGTCTATGTGGCCACAGGACATTTTAGCAAAACTAAGCCAACCCGAAACTTATGGGCCTAATGATCAACCAGATTATCGTTTTGATGAGTTTGGTTTTCGAGTTGAAGAGGAAGATGGGCCCGAACAAAATTCGAATAAATTACTCGGAATACCGTTTGTTGAAGATCCACAGCATAGATTTCAATGGATCGCACACTTGGAATTTTCACATACCAAAGAGGCGACAGAATTGACATGGGATACAGTTGATGTTGTATTGCCACGGACCGAAAAATTAAGAAATATGGTGCTTGCGGGAATTCCGCATTCTTTACGACCCCAAATGTGGATGAGATTATCGGGAGCACTTCAGAAGAAAATTAAATCCGAAACGAATTACAAAGACATTGTGAAAGCATCAAGCAATGATGCTTTAATGACTTCGAAACAAATTGAAAAAGATATATTGCGAATAATGCCGACCAACGCCTGTTTCAGTTCACCGACTGGAACTGGTATACCGAGGCTTCGAAGGGTGTTGCGTGGCATCGCTTGGTTATATCCCGATATAGGATATTGTCAAGGAACTGGTGTAATAGCAGCATCACTATTACTATTTTTAGAAGAAGAAGATGCATTTTGGATGATGGCAGCGATTGTTGAAGATCTCCTGCCTGCATCATATTATTCGTCTACTTTAATTGGGATCCAAGCCGATCAACGTGTTATGCAAACCATCATTGGTAATTACCTAACAACCGTCGATGAAGCCTTAAAAAATCATGACATTGAACTCTCTTTAATCACCCTTCACTGGTTCCTTACTTTATTCGCGAATGTTGTGCACATGAAAATATTATTAAGGATTTGGGATTGGTTCTTTTACGACGGCTCAATTGTACTATTCCAATTAACCCTTGGAATGTTAAAGTTAAATGAAACCAACTTAAAAACACTAGAAAATTCTGCTCAGATATTTAATTCGCTATCTGATATACCTGGAGCCATGGAAGACGTTGAGCAACTGTTTGAAATGGCAATAGAAGTAGGGGGATCTCTGAACCATACCGTTATCGAAACTCATCGACGAAGACATTTGGCGTATTTAATGGCAGATCAAGGTGGATTAGTCGGAAATCCGGAAGCGGCACCGAACCTCCCGAAGCAACACTTGTCTAAGCGACAATTAAAAAAGAATAAATCCGTGATACAGTATCTGCTGTTTAGGAACGAGTCGACGGATGAGGATTTCAAAAATAAAAATATTCGTCAAACTGAAATAATGGTAGATCTTAGAGAGGCCATATTGAAGCTGGCAAGACATTTCATTGCTATTGAACCAAAATTAAGTGCCCATATTAAATTGATCGCTGATTATTCAATGGACAGTCACGTCAAGGACCACGAGAATTACATAAATGTATCACGAAATCGAAAACGAAGGGCAAAAGCATTGCACGATTTTGAGAGGCATGATGACGATGAACTGGGCTTTCGGAAAAATGATATTCTTACCATTGTTAGCCAAAAAGATGAGCACTGCTGGGTTGGAGAATTAAATGGGCTCCGGGGATGGTTCCCTGCAAAATTTGTTGAACTACTTGACGAAAGAAGCAAGCAGTATAGTAGTGCAGGTGATGATGCTATATCTGAAACGGTTACAGATTTGGTTCGCGGCACACTAGCACCTTCGATAAAACAAGTTTTGGAGCACGGTATGAAACGACCATCATTTTTAGGCGGGCCATGCCATCCTTGGCTTTTTATCGAAGAAGCCGCTACGCGGGAAGTTGAACGAGATTTCGAATCTGTTTATAGTCGCTTAGTGTTATGTAAAACCTATCGACTAGACGAGGACGGAAAAGTGCTAACCCCCGAAGAGGTAAATGAGGTAAAACCATCTATTGGTTTTATACAAATTTATTTTTATAAATTTTATTTAAAACATTTCATTTTAGCTTCTCTACCGGTGCGTTCAATCCATAAACCAAAGTCATGATGTAAACCATGCCCAAATGGATGTAAAATTACGTTCTTTAGTATGTCTCGGGTTAAATGAGCAAGTGTTACACTTATGGTTGGAAGCTTTATGTTCGTCGATAGAAGCCGTCCAAAAATGGTATTTTCCGTGGAGTTTTATCTATTCCCCCGGATGGGTACAAATAAAATGTGAGCTTCGCATCCTTTCACAATTTGCATTTAATTTAAATCCAGATTGGGAACTACCATCGAAAAAAGGAACCGAAAGTCAACCGCTTAAAGATGGGGTTCGCGATATGCTAGTCAAGCATCATTTATTTTCATGGGATCTATAAACTTTCACCGAAAAACTTGATGTGAAAATAATTCTCAGGAATTACTAGTGTGATAGAGCACATAATTCTGAATAAATATAATTTATTTTTTGTTTCAGAATTATGTCCCCTAACATTCTAGTAATTCCTTTGATAGGGTAAAATCAAAATCCTTTCTCATATAATGCATGGTTCTTGAGAAGACGTCTTTATAACAAACTTATGCGTATTGTTAGCTTGTTGATGTTACATTCCTTTTATACAAATAATATATGTTTTAACCACTAATTTTGTAGACCGTCCTTGCAGTCATTTAGGATATATCTATCCGCATTTTCGACGTTTTCATACCCCTCTAAATAAGCGTGAATCTGTTAACATGTACCATTGTGAGAAATGACTTTGAATTACTCAATAATAATGAAACCGATGATTACAAATAAACCGATTAATAAAAGCATGGAGCACCGTGGTGGTTTACTCCGATGTGCTTAACTAATCGTTGTGTAATGCTACAAATATACAAAATTTTATTTATATTCTATTTGTTCTATATTTTGAAATAAAACATTAATATACAGAAAATTAAATAACATCATTTATTTTCGATGTGGACACTTAATACGGCAGTTGAAAGTAATCAACAATACATACTTCATTTTATTTTTGTTATCAATAAAAGTTTTGTGGTCAAAATCTAAGTTAGTGGATTGGGTTTCCAGGTTTTTTGTTCAGTTTCCTCAAAATAAGCCTATTTTTTTCTCTTAGATGATAAGGGCTACCATAACTTTTTCGAAAGACATGTATCGTTGGGGTATATTTAGCGTAGCTATTAGCTTGTTTCTTGTATAGCTACTTCAGCCACTCACAGGACTTTATCGGTTCGATCGACATGTCGCTATCGATAACAGAGTAAGTAGAGCGCTTGTCGGTCATTCGGACCTGTCTCAATCGCAATAGATTCTATTCGGGTTCCATTTGAAATGCGATATTTTAAAATCAGACGAGTGAAGGTGAAATTTAATTTCAATTTACAGGAATTTAAAAGTCGATAGGAGGGGGAGTATAGGATCGGGTTATATCAGGCGGGTCGCTGTCGCTGCACTCCCGTCGCTTCGCTCCTTAGTTAAAACAAAAATTTCAGTTTATAGGAATTTAAAAATCGATAAGAGCGGGAGTATACCTGTGTCAGGGATCAGGTGGGTCGCTGCGCTGAGCGCTCTCGTCGTAGAATTAGATTATATAGAATGAATGTAAGCAGCTGTCAAGTAAGTCAAATTCGGAGGGTAAAAGAGAAAGCATATAAATCAACGGGCCGAATTTAGAATTTGTGCGATCGAAATTAAAAACTACACAAATTCAAAATTATTTTTATTCCAATATAGTACGCATTAATTATTTTTATTTTCGGTAAAAAAATGTACTTATAGTATTACAAAATAAAAAGTACATAAATATGAAAAGAAAAGCACGTAGTAATAGCCGTGTTTTTTTATTAGGGCCCGATAGATGTATCCGGAGTGTGTTCACGATATTTACATTGTTACAATATTGTAGCAACTGTCATTTTAGAAATGACGTAATAGTTAACTATGAGATTGTCCCAAGTGTCAAAACATTGTTAAAAACATAACCACAGAATTAAGATAAAAAAAACTATTGTTAAAACTGAGATTGCAGTAAAATTTGTTAGATTTGCGTAGACAAAATAAATTATGAACTTTCTGACAATGCAATGTTTTATTGTGGTACGAAGGAGTTAATTGTGAATTTTCAATATAAGTTTCAAACGGAGAAGCAATTCTGGGGCAGATTCTATTAATTATTATTTTGAATTGCAATATTATTAAAAAATTAGTAATATTTAATTAAATTAATCTCGAGGGAATCGAAACTGGAGACTAACTTTAAATATTGTTTTTCAGACATTACCCGCCAGTCGTTTAGCTCATTTAGCACCTGTCTTATCATCTGACAAACCATATGCACAGGAATATGTTCTTGCATTAGCCGTACTCCCAGCCGATGCAGACAAAACTAAGGCATGTCGTTCGTTTGCCCAAGAGGTTGTAAACAAGACATTAAACTTAAATGTTGAGTTTAAAATTGCTGCTTTGGTCTACGCTACGCTATCCGATCTTGCCACTAATGTCGATGGTGGCAAAGCACTTATTACAGATGGGAGATGGCATAATCCGTGCTGAGAGACGACGTGACCGCAAACTCACCAAACCGGTAAGACCGAGCGGCCTTTATAAAATACAAGACTAGAATAAAAATTGTATTTATAGCTTGAAGAATATCAAGCAGCCGAGGCAGCTGCCAAAAAATCTCGTGTCGCAGTTTAATACTGTGACATCACAAAAGATGATGCGGCATTCGTTCAAGATACTATTAGACTTCTTAAGATTCCTAACGATCTATTGTGCACGTTTTATGATTTTGTAAAGTGCGATTTGCCTAGAGGACAATTTTTCCATTTTTTTTCTATAAAGTACGAATCGTAACTAAAAAATAAACCAATAGTACGAACTAATCATAGTATTATGGAGCATCAAAATAATCAGTGTATCCGTAAAACACAAATTTACTTAAAATAAATATATTAAAAATTGAATTTTGTTCTTTATTTTTCAAACCTACACAATCATCATGTTGCTTCTGATACCTACACAATTAAAAATGACATTTGTAGAGGCAGTCTCGAGTTGGGTTGAGAATGACGTTTGTAACAATGTAGAGTTCGTGAACGAAAAAGGCACGTGTTCAATGTTACAATGTAGTTTCATGAACGGTGTTGAGCTGTCATTGTTAACAATATTGTAACAATGTAAATATCGTGAACAGGCTCCCGGGGCACCTAATTTTCTATGTCAAAACTTATATTTAGCGCGCTATTTTTGCATATACATAATTAATTTATTTAACTCCAAACTAATCAAACTAATATTCTTCATTCAACTATTTAGTTAAAAATCAACATAAAATGGATGGATGTGTACGCTTTGTTGCCTGTTGATTTGCACGCTTTCTCTCCAAATTTGTGACGCTTGACAGTTGTACATTCATTCTATACCGCCGTTCCACACTTTGATTCTTTGTTTGTAATTGTTTCCTCGTTTCCATTCCCCTCACATCTAATGCAACCCAAAAACGCATATTCCTTAACAAACAGAGAAATCGATTTCTCACCAATTACATGACTAATACGTACTTCAATACGCCTTGCATTTTGTTACTCAGCCGATAACTAATCACTTACCTGCTATCCTCCTCCCCCTTTTTTATTATTAGTTTTTTCGTATAAATAACAGGATGGTTGGGACGATCAATAGATTAATTTTTATTGCCTATATTTTGTTTCTGCTTCTTTTATTTCTTTTTTTTTTGCCTTTTCTACTATATATAACTAATATTTTATTTTTACAAATCAATAGATACTCTTGATGAAGACCTAATAAGTCGAAATCAATCGAATGATTTTTTAAACTTTTTGGTACAAATTTTTTAATTCACATCAATAGTTTTTTGGAGGAAACATCCAGTGACGAAGATGCGGTTCTTATGTTACTCTTACAGAAGAGGATTGATTATATTATAATATGTTATTAATTAAGATTCGACATCTTTCGATCTACATTGAAGGAATTAAATAAGCACAAGGACGAAAAGCATTGATGATGATGAAAATGGGTTATTTTTACGATCGATCGGGTGTTCTATGAAAAATAAAATGAATACTCAAGAACGAGACGTATTTAAAATTAGCACGCTAATGCAAACACAGGGGAGGCTATAAGAAACAGCAATTTAATTTATAAATATGTGATACGTTTCGTACCGATATTACTTTGTGGAAATTCATTTTTTAATATATTTAAACAATTTGATTTTTAGTTTTATCCATAAATTTGTGGATAAAACTAAAAATCAAAGTGATTAAATATATTAAATTTATAAACATATTTTTTTAATTTTTTTTATTATTTTTTTTTTTATTTTTATATTTTACTACAATGAAACTGAAATTGTGTTATTTAGCTAAATGAAATATATTTTTATAACAAAAAAATGATTTAAAAATTTATTCAGGAATACTGAAATGATACAGCTCCCTCGTTGTATAAATAATTTTTCATCTCGTTTCTTAAACTAAAAGCATATCTGGTGGCGATTCAGCTTTACAAAGTTATGGAGCGCGGGATAATTCACCCAATTTCCAGGTGTATTAATACAATACAGAATTAAAAAAACCTGTCCTATCGACAAGTTATTGCGCCGTTGACCCACAATCTCTCAGTCTTTTACAAACGGTGTAAGTTTTAATTATTTACCGCGGAAGGTTACAACTAACGGTACGCGTATGATCCCTATTGAACCAAGTACATACGGAAGTGTACTTTACAATCTGGACGTTGGCTAGGTTGATATAGTCTCCCCCTTTAGCACCAAGTTACATACAAGTATTTAAAACATGAACCATTCCTTTGCATTATCGGACTCCCTATTCCGGTCTTAACAATCAACGAAAATCTTCATTGTCACGTAAATTGGTTCTATTTATTGATCTAGCAAGTAGATGTTATATGGTTTGTTTAAATTGTAAAATTAAACCCACAATAGGGTCGATCTTCCAACTTTTAGTGCTTACGGAGTTGTTCCGCTTACTCATTTGAATTTGTCGTTTTCAAAAGTAGTTTTTATTAGTATTATGACGTGATTTTTTTACAACTTCGGAGCGATCAGAGCAATTGAAAAATCTTTTTTGTTTTTTATCGAGTATAGTTCCCTAGATTCTTCTAACTGGAGAGCACGTCCATGGTCCATCATACTGCTATTCATTCCGCTGATAGTTAATGGTCTAAATGGTATATTGGCCTAATACATTTTGAGTAAAATGCTCACCATCAACACTAAGATGTGTTTTTTTTTCTCTACGGTGTTTCTAAGAATGCATGAACTATAAACCGTTACTAATTATTGTAGTTAGGTAAGCAACACTTTTTGTATTTTACATTGGTTTTTCTATTGTAATAGTGTTATTGTGATTCCTCCGTATATTGGTCTATTTTCAGTACTCTCGAATTAAATAACAGTAAGAAATTCTTCCATTTCGTGTCAATTTGCAACAATTGACAACAATTTTTGTTCGCGATCCAGCGTAACATTCACAATAACACCATTACAATCGAAAAACCAAAGTAAAATATAAAAAATTCGTAAATACGAAAAGTTAGTTGTGTAACTAGAATATAGATGGAAAATGTGAAAGAATCGAATTTCGTACGCTACGCAATAATTCGCTAGTGGTACAACTACATGGTATTGTTCTATATATAAACAATATTCCAATGTAAATTAGACATCAGTCGTCGCGACCTGATGAGAAGACTGATTTTTTCAAATCAATAATCTCATCCGTTCGAAACTGAGTGTTGTGAGTCTTAACACATTTGCCATCTATAAGTCAAAAATTCAAACATGACAATTACTTTAAAGTATTAATGGGGTAAGTACAATTTTATGCATAATAATTACTTATATTCTAGATTATAAACAGGTTTTAACAAAAACTGAATTAAAAATTTTAAATAATCAACATTTTATATATTTGATAAATGACATTACAAAAACATTTCAAAACAATACAATTCTCATTTAATCTCTAGTATTGATCATGATGTTGATACTCAACATCATTTGGTGATGATGTTGCCTCATAGGCAAGACGTTCTGCTTCCCGTTCGGCCGCAATATGTGCATGTTCCATTGCAATTTTATCAAACAACGTGAAATGCTTATGTTTTGCAAATTCAACGGCGGCCGTTTCTTTTGGTAATATTTCTTGGACGCCTTCTAACGAAGCGGGATGTGAATTACGTTCAGCAATTTTATTATATAAATAGAAATGACGATCTTTAGCGTATTTGACGGCATCTGTATCTTCGGGTCCTTTTGGTTCGTGACTTAGTACAGGGTGGAATCCGTTTTCATCGGCGGTATATTCAACGGTACGAATTTCGTGCCGTGGATCTACATATTGGAATCTTCCTTGAACAACACCACTTCCATCGGATACTTCACTGTGCGTACGATCAATATGACCAGGATAGCGGCCAGCTGAATATGAAAATACATATGGATGTGGAGGAGGTGGTGGTGTTGATGTTGTTGTTGTTGTATCAACATCGTATTCGCCAGGCTGTTGTTGTTTAATGAATGATACATCACTGAAAACGCCAGCGACTAGTATTGAAATCTGAAAAATGGTATAGTTTTTTTTAGTTTTGGTTAAAATATAATTTTTATGATATTATTGTGCAACATTTATCAAATTAAATTATAATATTACTGGGATTGTTCGTGCTTTGAAATAGTAACAATTAACAATAAAGCATGTTAAAACTAAGTCAACATTGCATATCTCTCAGTTTCTCACGATAAGTGGTAAATAACATTTTCAATTTGAAGGTTTTGGAATTATAAATGAAAGCAGTATGTATTCATATATTCTAAAAATAAACAGGGGCTAATGCATAATTAAAAGGTTAAAGAGAACTCAGGCAATCATTTAGTCCAGCAATTGGTTTGTAAATGATGTGAATTACTTCCGTACATACTCCGAACTTATTTGTGCGTTAAGGCATTCAAACATCGTTTAGCCATATATGTACTATATATCGAGAATTAGATTCTTTGTAACAAATATCAAAAATATAAAATAACTTTGAATTTAAGTAAATGCCAGTGTTTTATTTACCGTATTATGAAATTTGGTTGCTAGGGTTGGATTGGGATATTCGATTGGAAATTGGCGAATCTGTTGAGAAAATCAAATATTAAAGAGTAACAATATAAGACAGTGCCTTATAAAATGGTGTTCCAAACTTTTTTTTTCTATAAGACAAGAATGAAGTTAGCTGTTTTAGTACAAGTTCGAAAAAAACTAGAAAATCAACACAGCTAGTGAAAAGTAAAACTAAATATAACTGTTCCAACTGTGTAGTCAAACCAAAAAGTAAACAAAGAACGGCAATTTCTCGAAAAATGTTCGAAAGAAACGACCAAAGGGACACCTGTGCCAGAAAATCTAATTACGGAAATGAAATAGGGTAAGAGAAAAAAAAGAACGCGTCTGTCCTATATATAAAATATTTAATATAATTATGTTCCTATCCAATACTAACCAAATTTCATCATAATTAGAAGGAATGTTGCAGTTTCATCGAATATTTTAAAATTCAAGAATTTTCTATACTTCGGTTTCCTCAAATTCTTCAAGAATGTTTTTTGCTCTTATAAAATAACAACAGAAATTCTCTTTTGTGATTTAAATCGGATATTTTAGTTTTAAAAGAAGTTCCCTGAAACAAAATGTATTGTAATCGACTTCATCTGGCATTGAAAAAACGTGTCGTCCACTGCCTATAAAAAACTTAAGGACAACAGTATGTTAAGATTGGCATGATAGGTCCATATTTGAAAAAGGCATCATCTTTCTGAATACAATTCATTGATGGTTTCTAGGAATATAAAATATCGTTATCGATATTTCTTGATTTCGATCCAACATTTAGCATCTTACTTTGAGAATTTTACAACAACAATGCCATACGTTTGTTTCATTCCAACCAGTAAATAGTTGTATCCCAAGATTTGTTCGTGAAGAGAATAAAGTGGGAACTATAGATAGAATAAAAAAAATAAAAATAATAACGTAAGAGAGCGAGAGATAGGATTATATGTATTCGACTATAATCAGAATAACAAAAATAATAGAAATTGTGTTTTAATTTTGTTGTCACTTAAAAAGAGCCGAGCGAAAATTTTCGTCCAGGGGCGGTATGTTGTACTATCACTTCGAATCGAAAAAAGTCGAAATTCGAAAAAAGTCGATTTTCGACTTTTATCGTTTTTTAATCTTGCATTACTTTTTCTAGAATGAAATGTCAGCTACATTAATTATGACTTTGGTTTTAAATTTTGAAACTTTATCATTTATCGCGATTCGAAAATGATATAACATACCGACATTCGACTTTTTTCGAATTTCGATTCGAAGTGGTGGTACAACATACCATACGTTACATTCCCCAGGAATAAAAAACTTAACAATTGCAACAACAAAACTCAAACAAATTTTTGTGCGTTGCATGTAATATACATGTTTATTATTTTATATATGGGAATTTGGAATTATTCGTGTATTTTATCTTTTCTATTTATCAAATATTCATGTACAGACATATACTAATATGAATATAAAATCAAAAATAATTTTCACTACACTGTAGAATTGTATTTTTCTAAACCTAACCTAAAAAAATATTTATCGAATTGCGGTAATTTAAACCTCATATAAATAATTTTTATAATTTTAAACACATATATTTGTTGACATACTATAATACGTGTATACTCAAAACTATTGTAGTTTCACTCAAGATTTTAGGAAATATATCAAAAAAATATTACAAGAAATATATGAATGAACTTTAATATTTTAAGTGATCTATAGCCGAAAAGTCAAAATGGAATAATAATTTTTTGTCTTCGTTTCTTACGTTATTCCTGTTATTTTTTTATTCCATTTATAGTGGGCCCTTAAAATTATTCTATGCAAAGTTATCCTACTGGTCAGTATAGGAACAAACTTTTTCGAAAATTATAATTTTATCGGTTGGCGTCTTGTCTTGTTAGGAAAAGTCAATTTTAAATTAGTCAGCAATAAAATAAATTAGATTTTTTATTTTTATCACATAGAGAACCAAATGACATAAAAGTTAATAAATTAATCTGAAAAATAAGCCATATTTACTTCGAAAACGCATTTTATATTTTTTATATGTATATATGTATTTGTTATGACATAAAAGTAAATCGCATGTTTTGTTTGCTTTTTTTAAATTTTTGTACCAACCGATAAAAGTATAAAAAATCGCTTGGTTGTTACTTTGGGCACAAATTTCATTCCTATTCGAATAGGAATAATATATCCCAAAGTAGGACCACAATTATCTACGAAAAAATTCCCAATTATGAAACGAAAGCCTTTCGATTTTTCACAGTAACGTGCCTCCAGAAACCAGTAAATGTTTAGCTTGGGTTTTTGTTCCGTTCAGATTACTTCGTGTGTTTGTTACATCGTCTTTAATACTTCGTATAGGAGATCGGTGGAATATGTAGCATTTTCATTGTTGATTCAGTCTGTTCCTGTTTCCCACTAAACTTGGGGTTACAACTAGTTTGCAAAATTTATTGAAAATCTCTCGTTCCGTCTTGCCAAACTTAACATTATTAGAACATATACAAAGTATTTGCTGTATATAAAAGGTTTTTAAGGTTTACTTTCTGGATCTTGCCTTTTACTATCACGTCAACCTCAGGACGTCCAACAGAAGCTACTTTCCAATTTGAATTAATGGTAACCACACTGCTATGAGCCAATCGTTTCTCATTTTTGATTGGACAATTTTTTGCAATATGCATAGTTACTACAATTAAAAACAATATGGGCCTGTTCCATATATGGCAATAACGTTTGACATATTGGACACAATGTGAGATAAAAATCAAAATTCCCAACAAGAAGTACCATTATATTCATGAAATATTCCAGGCCGAACCTGGGAACGAATTTACGTCGAATTCGCTGGATCAATTATAATAAAAGCAAACAGTTTCTGGTTATCGTAGATGCGCTCTCAAAATGGGTAGAAGTCTATACACGATGACAAATATCATAACAAACATACTTCAGAAACCACATACCACGCCGAATGTCAGCTCAATGCATTCTTATTTAATAAATAGTAGTCGAGAACAATTGCATAACAAAACAACAGATGATCATACAGTGTAAGTTTTCTGTCAAATAAACTGTCAAATGTAGGCACGCGTAGGCGTTCACATCAACCACAGAGTTCTGCAAGTTTTAGTGTTACAAGTCAACAGAATATCAGTTATCAAAATAGACAGTTTTCTGTATCCGCGTCCGAACGAACAGCAAAAGCAGCAGATCCAAAGGTATCACAACAATTGCCATCGCCTATAGTTTACTAGGTCTTCAAGGAAGTGTGGATCACGTCTATGGTTGGACTTGTAATACCAGCACCCAACTGAAGTGGGAAAGAATACAGCCCTTTCGATTTTTTTTTTTTTTTTTTGTTGGTAGAAAAAGTGATAGTGTAAAGAAGCTTTATTAAAATATTGACACTTTTTATATATGGGAGATTGTCATTAAATTAATTCATTCTGTAATCCTGGACCGTAATGTGGGTGCCAGGGCATTTTAAATATTATGGGAATGAAAAAGCGGATGAACTAGCTCGACAAGGCACAACCTGCTCGTAATAACCCGGCAGATTTGGCCAAAAATAGACCTGTTAAGATTCAGGCAGGTTGTTGGTGGGTGCTATTGCCACGCATTAGAATATAAATATTACGCATTTGTGAACCGTGACACTGATCAACATATTTGTAAACTTGCTACAGAAAATATTCTCAAACATCACTAAATGTAACTAAACAGTGACCAAGTTAAACGCGTAGAAACTTTGAATACAACAAAGCTTTAATTCTGATTTTAAAGTTAGTTATTTAATCGTTTGAGTCCCACGAGGTATTGCAAAAAACACTGTCGAAGAATACCAATCAACGCAACCGTGCTTTCTCTAAATGACAGAGGAAGATGAAATGAATGAGATGAAAAGGCAATCTATTGAGACAAACATATTGTAAAATGTACTATTTACATTAAAAGGAGCTGTTTGATGTACTTGCTTCATTAAATCTGAGCGCGCAACTTCAACAATCGGTAACGCACCGTCAGTTGTCGACAATGTTCGAAATGTGGTGGGTTTTCTCGACATAAAATCTCAACAGCGCAATCGCGTTGCTTGGGACTCAAACGGTTAAAAGTTACTATAAAGACTTGCATTGATAATTATTCCGGTTTAATGGTTGTTTATCGGAATAACATTTATGAATTATGTGACGCATTCCGATTTTTAAATATGTATTACTATTTTAATTTATTCAAACAACAAAATTAATTTTTATCAGAATTTTACTTGGAAGTAATGAATTCTGTAATCAACAACATCAATGACTAATTGAACGTTATCCGGAAAAGGTAAAAATTTTAAAATCTATTTCCTGATTAGCATTGTTTTTGTCTCAAAATTTATTAATTTCTCATTCATATTTCATAGCTGATGAGATAATTTATAAATAATTATAATCGACAAAAATCTACCAAACAGCCTTAAATAAAATACTTAAATAACAAAAATTAAACGTTGACGACCTTAGTTAATGGCATAGCGAATGGCAGACACGAATTAAACTCAGCCACTTACGCGTTTCTTAGAAAGAATATCGATCATACATAATCAAGGATGTTGACATCCACAACCAAATTTAACTGACCTTTCTGGAATACACAAAGACAAGATAGTATTCGTTTAAGCGTAATATTGCTTTATCAACGACTTTATTAAGAAATTTGTAAGAATGAGAATTCTCTGATAACATGCAGTATTATATGTTAGATAGAAAGTTAGAGCACACATAACTACCTACACAGAGGTAAAATGTACGTAAGTAATAATCACTTTTGATTTCATTTGAAATTTTATTTAATAATAATAAAAATAATAGTAATAAGGAAAGTGAGAATGTTCCCATTAAATTACATCGTGTTCCAAGTAATATTACTTATAAGTTATTTATTGGAATCTCTTTAACACTTTTGCAACGCAAATATTATTAATCATTGTATATTATTAGAACATCGCAATGCAAATATATTCCATTGGAATGTATCTTCTTCAATAATTTATTCAAAAAAAAAAAAAAATATTGTCAATAACAATGATATCATCTTCATCGCATTATCACCGACCCGTCATTACTTTATATGCAAATATATTTTTTTTTATTTATGACTTTTATTTTCTAATAATTTTTGAAAAATTGCAACAATGGCTTTCTGCAAAATAACTGAACAAATTCACACAAATTAGAAAATATTTGCTTACGTAAATGTCCTTCACGGATTTTAATAAAAAATTGCATAGCACAACACTTAAAATTTTGCGACCGAAGTCCATATACATAAATCAACCAAGAATTTTCGAGTAACGACTAAATTTCACATTTTTCGAATTAAGCGACTAATTAGTACTCACCACAATTAACACCTTCATTTTTAATATTCGTCTTATTTATTTTTTATTTTAATAAGTCACCAATTTAATTTTTTATAACTTTATCGTATCGCGTTTTCACTTAAACTGAATTGGTTTGGTAAATATTTATTTGTCTACCGCTGAAGAATTGAATTAAGTTTTATAACACTGAGAAAGAAAAAAAACTTAAATGTTATGTATGATTTTCTCAAGAAAAAGTGGAATAATGAATAAAACCGGTATCAAGCTTTCGTGGTAAATAGACATCGCACGAATAAAACTGCGATGAATGTACAAAAATGCAGTTTAGAATTGATCACATTTTATTGTAATTTTGACAAAACATACGCGTGTTGCTGTTTGTTTTTACCGTGGCGAAATTTCTTTACCTCAAATTTATTTACTGAATAATCTATAATCGCCCTCAGAAGTAATATAATTGTTCATGAGAAAGCTCTAAACGTAGTAGCTAATGCAAGTAAAATTGCGGCGGGCTTGTTGCTTTTATTTTCACGAAGTAAACTTAATTATCCAAATTATGGAAATTTTTAAGCCTAAAGCAACAAGTAGAACAATAGCTAAAACATAGATTATTAATAAACTAGCTGAGTTACCCGGTGTTGCACGGGAGGTATATATAAGCATGAGTTGTATTTTCGAATATTTTGTAGAAAATGTCTGGATAACTCAGTAGTTCCGCAGATGTAAGCTAGAAGAGGTTCAGGTGGATCATCCAGAGGAGGCAAATTCACTTTTCCATTTGAACAGCACATTCCAGGCGATTCATTGTGAAACTTTAAAGCATGACAATACAAACAAATATTTTCCATTTGCCCAATTGAAACATTGTAATCATAGTCTTTCTCGTAATTGAATGCTGCTAACTTTAAATCACCTCTAAAAGTTTCTTTTAATCGTCCATATCGTAACCGATCGACTTCCAGCCGGGTCTCACGATGTTCAATGGTTTCAGTAGGTCTAGAAGATGACATCCTGCTTCGAACATTTCCAAGTCGTGTTTCACGTTGTTCAGTTGTTTCATCAGCTCTTGAAGAAGACATCCTACTTCGATCGTTTGCAAGTTGTGTTTCGCGCTGTTCAGTTGTTTCATTAGCTCTAGAAGAAGATGTACTGCTTCGAACGTTTGCAAGTCGTGTTTCATACTGTTCGCTTGATTCAGCCACCCTTGCGGCTCTAATCTTCTCCGACTTTGCAGCTACCTGTCCATTTGATCTTTTTTTCGGTGGGGTTTTTAAGCAAAAATGAAACGTGTAGCTAATTAAACAGGAATGACGAGCATTCAAAACAGAAATTAGTATTAATTTATCAAAACGATTTTAATGTTCCCTTCGATACGTTTCACCGCGAACTGTGTTTGAAAATGTCTTAACGGAATTTTTTTTAAGCAAAATCAAATGTTATCTACAATCAAAAAGTAATCATAGATTAACACGTTTATAAACTGAAAACTTAAATCTAATAAGAATGTATATTCACTTGAAAAAATATTTAATACCTGGAAAATAATCACCAACAATTATTTTATTGCAATATAGCTAACTAATCGAGAACAACGGCATCCGAAACACAAATTAACTTTAATTTATTCAAAACGATTAAAGCTACGTCCACTTCGATACGTTTTACCGCGAACTGTGGTTGAAAATGACATTTCGAAAAACAAAAGAATTTTTTTTTTAACTAAGGCAATTTTACACGTACAATAATTTGAATCCAAGGACGTTTCTTGTAGAAGATGCTATTTTCAAATATAAAACGCTAGTACTTTTCAAAGTAAATCAGTTTATACGTACAATATTTTTTAGTACCTTTCCTAGAATTGATTTTATGAAACAATCATTGATTATTTAAGTAATAAACTAAATAAAGTAATAAACTATTGGCGTTTAGTATGAAACTACTATTTTCATTAAAAGCCGCCGGTTGCAATAGTGGATTAAAATAGAATGTTAATTATTTCTGAAGCTATGTGGAAATTAGAACTCGCTGACTATGGTACATTTCAAAACAGGATATGATAAATAGGATATCACTAAACAGTACATGTCAAACCAGTAAAAATGGATTATTAGTATGGATAATATAAGTGTTCAGAGATTTGTCTTCAGTTAAAGTGATGAAAGATTGTCTTAAATTTAAATTAATAAAATTAATTTGAATAATTAAATCAATTATAGTAGACGCACGCTAGATATCCTTTTTGGTGTCTTAATTTGCGACTAAGGCGCTATTTCGGAACATTTAAATAATTGTATACATTGTATAATTGTATACATGTAATTCTATACATGTAAAAATGAATTCTTGATCCAGGGCAGATTTCCGGATTGGAGCATGTCACTAATTTCATATAACCCCTTTTCTTAGTCATTCCCATCAAAAAATATTAAAAAAATTGGAATTTAAGAAAAAATTTGTAACACAGCACCTAGACCCCGGCGTCCAGCCCCTTCAAAAGTATCGTGGGCTTGGTCCTGAACATGCAACATATACATGGTAAAAATTTCATGGCGATCTGTAGAGCGGCTAAGGCGTTATTTCAAAACAATCAAATAGTTGTATCTTTACATGTAAAAATGAATTTTTGATCCAGGGGCGGACCCCCCGAATTCAAACATGTCTCTTATTTCATATAACTCCTTTCCAAAACTCATTCTGGTAAAAAAAATTAAATTTTTGAAAAAAATCGTACCATGGTCCCTAGACCCCGAGGTAGAGCCCCTTTCAAAATATCGTAAGATTGGTCCTGAACATGCAACATTTGCATGGTAAACATTTCATGGCGATCGGTTGAGCGACTGAGAAGTCATTTAGGAATAATCAAATATTTGTATCTATACATATAAAAATTAATTTTTGATCCAGAGCTGGGCCCCTCGGATTCGAACATGTCAGTAATTTCATATAACCAGCCCCATAAACTCATTTTCGTGGAACAATTTAAAGAAAATTTTCGAAAACATTTGTACCGCAGCCCCTAAACCCCGGGGTCCAGCCCCTTCCAAAATATCGTAAGGTTGGTTCTGGATATGCAACTTGTACCTGGTAAAAATTTCATGGCGATCGATTGAGCGGCTGAGACGCCCATTCGGAACAGACAAACAGGAATTCATTTTTATACCGGGTGTTTCTTTTAAACTGAGACGATCAAATATCTCGAAATATAGCTACTCTACGGAAAAAAATGTCCATAATCAAAATTTATCATACCACGGGGGAAATACATTAGAGCAAAAAACATAGTCCCCCACCCCCCGCTTTGTAGGTGGGGCGGCGGTAACTTTTAAACTAAGATAGGAAGCCATATTATTTATTGCAGATACGGATTCTACGACTAAAAGTACGTATGATTTGAATGAAATATTTTGTTCGGTTCATGATAGATGACGTTATAATCGACGAAACTCAATTTTTTCAATTTCTTCTTCTTACGCATTCGATTCTGCAATACGTTTGAAATAAAAAACATCACATTTTCATTGGAAATACTCGAAATTCGTCATCAAAACAATTTATTAATGTAAATGGCAAGTGAATAAAATAAGTTTAGCTTAAAATAAGTGTTCAAAATGATGGCCTGCGACTTCAATGCACTTATTAATACGCACTTCAAATGATTGTACACAACTGAGAAGTGTGTTTGGTTGAATTTCAGCACACGCATTTCTAATTCGCTCAATCATGTTCTCACGTGTTGTTGGTTCTTGTTTGTAAACTTTGTCTTTGAGATAGCCCCACAAAAAGAAATCTGGCGAAGTAAGACCTGGTGACCAATTTACCGGACCAGCTTTACCAATCCAGCGAACATTGAAATCACGATCAAGTACGTGACGAATCACGTGCTACCAACGAATAGTGTGGTGGATATCCATCATGTTGATACCACATGTTCTGTCGCAATTCTAAGCTCAAGTTTTCAAATAACAACCTGGGTTGAACCTTCAACATAAACACCAAAGGTTAACTTGGAGTTAACTCGACTCAATCCAAAAAATTTCTTAGGTCGAGTTAACTCTGGTTAATATAAACGCCCAGAGTCGAGTCGAAAAACGACAACAAAAAATAATAAGTAAAGTAAAAAAATAAAAATGGCGATTTTTCATATTTTTCTTGTACGAGCTCGTCTGTGTCTAAATTCGGCAGCATTTTTTAGTGATTTTTTCGATTTTTAATTTTTTGGAAGTTCGAAAGAAAATATTAGAATGATTTTTGGATAGAAAAAAATTTGAATGATTTTGACATTCATAACCTGGTTTCGACTCAACCTCAAGATAACTCTCCAATATAAACACTAGAAGTTAACTTCAAGGTTAACCTAAAGATAACTACAAGTTGACTCGACCTGGGTTCAACCTCCAACATAAACAGTATGATTATCTAATGTAATTGTATGGTTATTATCTCTTAGATGTTGCGTAAGTGCACTACAATTTTGGCCAAGATTATTTACATTTTTATGTTGGTACAACCTCTTTTCCATCATTTGTTTGGTTTGGCCAACATGCGTTACATTACAATCGCAACAAACTTGATAAACAACATTAGATTGATGCTTTAAAGGAACCAAATCTTTGAGTTTCGAAAATATATTACTGTTTAAATTTGTCGCCGATCTTCCAATAACTTTGAAATTCTAATTTTTGAATAAATGTTTAATTTTTTCGAATAAATTTTAATGTACCGAATTGACAAATAATTTGAAGTTTCATTTTGTGGCCGAGAGTTAGAATTTATACTAAAATAAATTTGTTTATAAACAATATTATCTATTAGTTTTTTGGGATAATAATTTTGAAGTAAAGTATCATTTAATATTTTAAAATTTTTATGATGAAATTTACTGTCCGAGAGTTTTAAAATTTTTTGACTTAGAATTTTTACGGTGTTAATTTTGTAGGAGATGGGAAGCCATGACGTAAAATTTAGATAGCGACCAGACCAAGTATTTTTGTGGTACCAATCACAAGAAACTTTTCCATCAGGCTCATGTATCAAAAGAATCTAAAAATGAAATTTTATTCTCTGATTCTTTTTCTAGAGTAAATTTAATTCTATTACTTTTATCGAATGAATTGAAAGCATCTAAAAATGTGTTTATTTTGTCTTCTGGAATGACCGTTATAATATCGTCTACGTATCTAAAGTAAAATAATGGTTGAAAATTTAACGAATTTGGCACTGAATTTTCAAAATTTTCCATGACTAAATTTGCAATTATGGGGCTTATTGGGGAACCCATAGGTGAACCAAAAATTTGCCTAAAAATTTTATTATCAAATGAAAATTTTGAATTATATAAAACAATATATTATAATTATTATTATTTGTTAATTAATAGAGTTAATAACCATTAAAAAAACTAAAATAGTTAAATAATAACTCAATAATAGTTTTAATTAATTACACATGATATGGATGATACTTGTGCCGTTTTAAAATTCTCCAAACACTGGTGAGGGACAATCCGGAATCGCGAACTATTTCTCGTGTACTATCATGAGGATTATGAGCCACTGCTGTCAATACAGCAATTTCATTATTTTCTCCAGTGACTGTTGCTCTACGGGTCCTTTTTTTCGGTTGAACATTTCCATCAGTAATAAATTGTTTGATAGAGCGGCCAAATGAAGCACGTGAACGAATCCTATCCGGAAAACGTTGAGCGTAAATAGCAACAGCATTTTCAAGATTTCTGCCAGCTTCTCCATAAACCAGAACCATTTCAATTTTCTCTGGCACAGTTAAACGCTCCATTCCAAAGTATTTTATCGTTTATTTTGCAATTACGAAAAACATGAAGATAAGAAATAACACAAACGTTAAATGTGATTTACAAAACTGAATAAATTGTTTTGATGACGAATTTCGAGTATTTCCAATGAAAACGTGATGTTTTTTATTTCAAACGTATTGCAGAATCGAATGCGTGTGTTCTAAGAAGAAGAAATTGAAAAAATTGAATTTCGTCGATTATAACGCCATCTATCATGAACCGAACAAAATATTTCATTCAAATCATACGTACTTTTAGTCGTAGAATCCGTATCTGCAATAAAAAACATGGCTTCCTATCTTATGTTACGACTGTGTGGTCGCAACGACGATTTTTGTGTTATTTTATTCACCCCGGTTGTTGTCTTCGCTTTCGCCCATCTTCTCTTATTTTTTTTATTCACCTCGGATGTGTTATGAACGCACTTTCGACGTTTTGTTTTGTGCCCCATCGCGTGGTGGCGCAGAGGTGAGAAAGAATAGGGGAAAGAGAGAACAATGCGTATCGAGTGTGTGCAAAGTAAAACGTTTTGGAAAAAATGTTTTTCTTATATGTCTCTCTTTTATACCAACGAAAATTTGATATAAAGGAGAGACAGAGAAGAGAGATTAATTTCTTCTAGAACGTTTTACGAGTTGTTCGGCGCTCGAATTTTTTTTGATGATGCCAGGCCAGTCGAGTTTTGATTTGTGATTAAAGATGGTCGAGTGTTTTTTACTTTGGAATCGAGTTTTTGGATTGTAAAAAAATTAAAGTTGAGTTTTTTTTTGATAGAAAGTTCGTTTTGAATTTTTGAGGGGCCGCATACTCTGCGCTCTTGTTGGTTTAAATAATAAATAATAAAGTTAAATATCGGTGTGACTTGGCCTTTAAATGGTATAAGTAACTTTTAAGAACATTACATTTATTTATGTAAATATCTGTACAATTTTTTTTTGATGTGGGATAAAAATAATAAAATAAAAATACGTTTGGTTCGTGTAATACAATAAAGAAATACGAAAAATAGTCCAAAATAGTTTGATTGAAGTGAAAAGTTTGTGCAAAGACAACTTAAGTTATTTATCCGTACAATCTAAAAAATCTAGGTTCGGCTTTTTCCTAAGAATTATATTGTGTGACCTTAAGGGAAAAGACAAACAGTTTTGGGTGAATTTTCGATGCCGCTATTATTTATTTGTACCGAATATTTAACGTGGGTCACAGTTTAGTGAGCCCCGCCATTAATCTACGAGTGCCACCTTTTCAACGGTACACCGAATTTGTCAAAGGGGAGCCGTTATTATTTATTAGTTACAATTATTTACGGCCGGTCGACATAGGCGTACCATTCGCATCATAACGGGTGGCCAGGTGAGGCTATTCCAGTTTATTTGGAGATCGGCGAGACAACGCCCAACATTTTTGGTTATCGGTGGTCTGCCGCAACGGTACGGGTGGCCAACCGGCACCTCGTGTTTGTTTATTTGGAACGGGGAAAGGCCCCGCAACAATACGGGTGGCCAGCCGGCCAGTTGTATTTATTTTATTTGGTTATCGGTGGTCTGCCGCAACAATACGGGTGGCCAGCCGGCCAGTTGTATTTATTTTATTTGGTATCGGTGAAAGGCACCGCAACTAACGGGTGGCCCACCGGCTATTCGTTTTGGTATCGGGGAGAGGCCCCGCAACCGCAACGGCGCAAGGCCGCAACATTTTTCTTTATAAGGTACTATTTTCTTTTAATTTTTAATTTTAATTTTTTTTTTTAATTTTATTTTCTTATATATTTTAAATTTTTTTTTGTTTTATATACTTATATAATAATTTTCAAAACTTTTGTAATCGAGCGCCGCACAGCGGGTGCACGCTCGGTATACATTGATCTCTCTCTCTCTCTCTCTCGCTATCTCTCCTTCTCTCGTTTTCCTCGTGGGAAGTTGTTTCTTTTGGTTTTCCTTTTTATAAGAAAAAAAAAATAAATAAAATGAAATATTAAATTTTTTCGGTCGGTATGATGGGAGCGGAGACTCCCTCTGTGTCGGTTTAGTGTTTGCGGTCCCTTGATGCCCGCATCCAATTTCGTAACCGGGGCTTTGCCCTGTTTGAATTCGAATGGATGCGCGCACCAAGGCACCTCTACCGGTTTATAATTTTGTTGTGTTCGTTCCTCAGGTTCCGGCCGACGAATTTCGGCGGAACTCGGTTTTATTATTATTTGCGTTCCCCTAACTTTCTGTTAATCACGGTGTAAGCCAGAAGCACATGCAAGCCACAAACCCCACGACCTTAGCACTTCTCCCTGAGAACGTAGCCGGCAAAAATCACCGTGGAGGCCTCTGCATGCGCTTAGTGAATATCTGCAGGTTGGCAGTAGCCAGCCCGTAACACTTAGTTTAAAAGTTACCGCCGCCCCACCTACAAAGCGGGGGGTGGGGACTATTTTTTTGCACTAATGTATTTCCCCCGTGGTATGATAAATTTTGATTATGGACATTTTTTCCGTAGAGTAGCTATTTTTCGAGATATTTGATCGTCTCAGTTTAAAAGAAACACCCGGTATATAGATATATATATATATATATATATATATATATATATATATATATATATATATATATATATATATATATATATATATCTATATATATAGATGGATCAATTAGGTAATAGTATTGTGGTTTTTATCAATAAAACTGACAAAAGCCACAATTTTTCCGCTAAGCTGGTGATTGGTGAACCGTTTACGACCCATAAACGAATACTACCCTTCATGCAATAGTTCGCACACGAATCGATTGTGCAGCTCAAAAACGAACCATTTACGGTGTTCCTATCCCAAGCTAATTAGAGTTTTTAGCGACGTAAACGTAACACTTTTGTTTCTGATTTCCAATAATTGTATCGAAGTTTAAAAGAATGTTGGAAATAGACACGCAAAATTAAATTTATAATTTATATTATTTTATTTTCGACTATTTTTCATACTTATTTTATAATAAAAATAAAAAATATTTATTTTTTTCATAAATCATTATACTACTTGTGTCGATTTCTTGTTTCGAGGGTTGGGTAAGCAATTATTAAATTTGTGTGATTGTTCTAAATTGAAAACTTAGTTTAGATTTATCAAGCGTCGATGTTGATAAATTTTAATTTATTTAGCACAATTTAATTAAACGTTCGACGTGAATTTAGTTGGAAATTTAGAAAAAAAAATCAACGTGGGACATAAATCGAGGAACCCCCAAAAATTATTATTTTATCCGAGATGTAAACCTTAATGTAATACAGGGTGGGCCATCTATTGGTTTGTTTTTACATCATAGGCTATGGAAACACTTTTTTGAATGATTTGTTACAAATTTTGACAGCTCATCAGTTTGATATTCCGCGTCACGAAAAAATCGTGTTTTCGCTTGAGGAGCGTTTCGAAATATTGAAAACGTATTTTCAACTTTTTTTCTTCTGCATTTTTTTTTACAAGAGGTGATTGGTTGGAAAAATTGTTTGAATGAATTACCGAACGCAACCATAAAGGCGCCTTTAAGTGTGTTTATATACTTACGGAAATTAGTGCGACACTAATACATCGCACTAGCTCGCGCAGGTACTCTTTCGCGGGAGTGAGTGCAATGTATTAGTGCCGCACTAATTTTCGCAAGTGTAAACGCACAGTCAGTGACAATTCTTTGGATATGACAATTGGTTTTCGAATGTTAAATTTGAGTATAGTAGATTGCCCAGAATTTCATGAAAGAAATTTATCAAAAGATGTCTAATGCACATACTTCTAAAATATGTCAGTGACGTTTCAATAAAGTGAAAAGGCATCGACTATCTTAGGCTTTGTTTCTTTATTATGCTTTAGATAAAGCGCGAATTGAACAGTTAAATACCGTTTCTGTAAACCTCACTTGAATGGGTTTCAGATGACGTTCGATAATTTTACAAGAATTTAAATTAATGCGGTCGTTGCCTTTGAAACTAGAACTGGCAAAACAAATGCTTTAAGAGAAAACATAGGTTGTATATTCAACACGACTGATAACGGGGGCAAAATACTTTGCAATCAGATATATGGCCGCATAATCGACTTCTTCTTCGCGTTATTTACCAACATGGAAAGATTCGACATATTACATTAGTGCGTCTGCAATGGTTATTTAAGAAAAACGCAGAGGTCACAAAGAAGTAATGAATAAGTAATGAGAGGAGGTACGGGTCGAGTAGCACAGAGAGGAAATGCGTTAGAAACTTCATCATTACGTTAAGCAACCTTTGATAAACCGCATGGAAACGCAAAGAAAATGCGCAAAAATGTACCAGGGTTGGGCTGCGGAAAATTGTTTGTTTATTGGTAATTTAGCTGTAATAAAAGGTCTGCGTCAATTGCAAGATCCAATTGTAGGGTTGCCCAAAATTACAAAATCGAGATTTCAATTGAGGTCAGCAGCGATCTGCTAGCAATGGTAACTTGTGTTTTAGTGAAGTGTTGCAGATTTATAATGTTTTAATCAAATTGATCAATAAATTATTGATGTCAATATTTTTGATTGATTTCTGTTTACAATAATGATTAGTCATCATCACCAAAAACGCAAATATCTAAAATATTTCTTACATTTTATAATTTAACATTCCAATATCGCAATTTATAACACATTCGTTCAAAATACAAATTAGTTGGATCTTCGCATGAGGTCACATTAATAAATCACTCACCGTCTTAAAATAAATTATTCACAATTTTCTAGTTTTAAAACCATCCAATCGAACTCGCTTGATAAAACCCCAATTTTGAATATTTTAGCTCTGAATAAACTGTGACGAAATTTAAATGTTTTTGTGACAACTATAGACCGACCGCATAGAGGGCAGAAAATGGATGCATATCGAACGTGGATCGCAGTCTCCATGCCTTTGAGGAATAGTTACACGGTACAAGGGCAGATTTCTACAAATTTTAAAGGTCGCACGTGTAGCTATCGAATTTGTATAGTAGTATATAATTGAGTATCATAAACTACAAATCAGTGTGACATTCCATTTGATTCATAAATAGTTTTATGATAGCGGACGTTAACATTAATATCGTATTGTAAATCAATTACACTCATTCGGCTTTATATAAACGGGATATTGATTTAATCAGTCAGATGTGGACAAACCTAATTTATATCTTTTTTTAATTATAGAGACATTCTGATAACGAGCGTCTGGTATAATTTACGTTACAATGATAACATATACTATATGTCGAAGCGTTGTCTGTGTAAAGATATCCGACGGTGCGCGACTATTCCCAGAAAACATTTAATTCTCTTGTTCTACTCAAGTTACCACGAACCACACATAATATAAATATTTAGTGTTGTACTTATAATCGGTACACTCATTGTTCCTAAATATATACACGAATAACTGCGTCAAGGTGCAATTTTGATAAATTCATCGCGGTAACAGCAGAAAGTCATGTACGCGAGATAACGATAAATTTACACATAAACTGGACGGGGTGGTTACAATTTAAGTCGAACAATTGTTGAATTTCATTCGTTTGAAAGCCACTAAACTCAACGGCCGCACCGATCTATTTATTTCAAACGTTCAGGGTTTAAACAAATATTGTGAGATGGGAGCGGCCAATTGCAAAGAAGAATCATCGGATACGGAATCACGTATTGACGGTATGTTTAAGTGATTTATAAATATTATAAAGTGTCTTGTTCTTGTGAAGCCTCGGTGAGGTAGTTGAACTGTTTTGTAAAAAATAAATATTTTGCGGATTGCGTGCGCTTTTTTATGGAGTTGAATAATTGTGATATTCGTAATATGCTAATCTTTAAATTATATATTATGATAGTGAAATGTTTTATATATTTGTTAGGTTGAAGTTAAAAAATCTCTGATAATTGTTAGATAACTGAATAGGCAAGCTTAGTAAAGTTAATCCTGTATGTATACTAACTTGTTTTAATTACTTTAAGCTGGTCGTTGCTTTACACAATTTTGCAACACTTCACATACTTTAAATTTTGCCTATACTATTGCGAAAATAGTATTCGTCCAATAAAATTACAGAACTCTACCAAAATTGAACTACAGTAAGAACGAATGTGATATATAACTTTAATACTCAACCACATGAAATGTTTTAGTGCCATCTATAATTTTTGAATTATATATCTAGATAGCCTTCTTTACCCATTTATTGAAGTAATTAATAAACACCAGGGGCCGAATTTTGGTCAAAAAATGGGAATCAAAATTATGAGAATTACAGTTGTTTTACTTACCTACTAGACCTAAAATATTAAATCATATAATTGTTTGATACAAACAGCGGAAAAATTCAATATTTATGTCTAGTACGTATGTGAAACAAAGGTAAAACTCATAAATTTTACTCCCGTTTTTCGACCAAAATTGGGTCCCAGAGCGATCGATCAACAATTCTGTATTTATTATGACCGAAAGTATTTTTGTGTTTCATACTCAATCGCGACCGCCATGAACCCATACACGTAATACACCAATCTTTATCGTCCGTTAGGAAGTTTATTTCTAACATCGTCCCCGATCTTTCATCGATTCGATGGTAGCACATATTGCTGTCTGTTGTTGTTGCGCTAACTGTCAAGTCTACAATTTCCATTACTTAAGCCGTTGTAATCTTACTAAATACATACATGCGTTATTGTGCAACCACGTTTCTCCTTGATAGTGTATTTTTACATGGAAAGTGTGGGGAAGTTTTATCGTTTAGAAATCACTCTATAATTTGTGGGTTTTTGCGGCAAAATAAATTCTTTTTGGTTTATTGCCAATATATCAAAAATTTCCGCACCTTTTAGGAAAACATCCGTTGTTATCCGTGTGTAATTGAGATTTTGCCCAGAAACTGAAAAGAACTTATATAGGCCGCAGAAAATCAAAAAATTATCTCCCGATTCTCCTCGGCTGACAAATAAAAACTAACCTGCCATGTTTTCTTGTTGGGGAACAGAAAGAAATCTCATGTAGTAATTCGTAGCGTAGTACATACAATTTGGCCGCGATATTATATATCCGCTTATTGTCCACTGTGAGCAATCGCGGCACCCATCGCACCGACTCCTTTCTCACACTTATCTTATTATTTAAAATATTAAATGCTGTTCCGTACGATTCGTATTCGTGCATTTTCGGGTACGGCGATCAGCGAGATTCATGCCGTGGACCTTTTCAACTATTTGCTCGGTAACAACGTCTGCCTGGCTGCTGATCATCAAAATGCAGCAACCGATGCAGAATTGCGGATCAATATTGCTTTTTTCTATTTTATTGAGAAACACCAAACACGAGTGATACAACTGGCTGGCAAATAAAAACTAACCTGTGAACTTGAATGAAATTATAGGGATATTTCATTTGCCAATTTACAACAACGCCAATTTGGAATTCGTTGAATTCCTACAGAGTTGATTGTGGTCTTTCTTTGAGAAATTTACAACAACAATCCCATATATGTAATTCCAAATTGGTAGGGTTTTAAACCAATTTTACTGCAGGTATAAAATAATTATATTCTACCTGTAGTTTTAATGTTCACCACCAGGATAGTTTTAGTAAATACTTTTATTTTTAAAGGTCGAGGCACATAGTTTTCGTTTCGTTCCGACCTTTAAGTTGAATATGTCAAAATGTATGGAAAACCGAAAACATGCTCACATTGTTAAGTTACGTTCAAGGCGGAACCGAACCGAAACAGTTGATCAAATTTCAATAAAAACTTAAACAATAACCTCAAAATATTTATTTTGGCGTTTATCGTTATCGTTTTTTTTTTGTTAATGTGTAAATCTTCACTCATTATTAAATCAATTGATATGATAATATAAATAATTGATTGAATTGAAACAATATTGTGAGAAATAAAAAAACTCGATTTATCAAACTACATGAAAACAACTCAAAACGAAATGAAAGCTATGTGCGTGAGAATTAAAAAAAAAACTTATTGAAAACGAAACGAATCGGAACGGAACGAAAACTATGTGCCTCGACCTTAATTATTGGCAATAGAAATATGTGATTTTTGTTATTTTGACATCCCATTTTTCTAAACAAGGCGAGAAATTAGTTACGATTTGTAATAATATTCAATAATGTTCTAGCACATTACTATTTAATTGAATATATTTAGTTGCATTTTTACGTTGTTTTCAAATTCAAAATGTAATTGTTACCAACTAATAAAAATAAATTAAAAACTATCTTTGGCTGTTTCTTTGAGTACAATATTTGTGGCCTTACTTTGGTACAAGCTAAATCCATTCTGGAATAGAATTAATATTGTGCTCAAAGTAACAACCATAGGTAATTTTAGAATAGAATTATTTTATACCAGCAAAAAAGTTGGCTTAAAACAATTCCAATTTGGATTTACATATATGGGTTTGTTGTTGTAAATTTCTCAAAGTAATTGATTCCTGTTCAGAATGAGAATTGCTTGTACCAAAGAAAGATCATGAATGGTATTGAAATTCCAATTCGATTTTTTAGTTACTGTGCTTGTCACTAGAGTTTTCCAAAATAATTTTTTGTTCTATTGGTTGCCATTTTGTATATTTTATTTTGATTTTTTTGACATTTTCTACAAAATTGATACATACATATATACATACTAGACCTAACCTAGTTGCTTTCCAAAAATGTCTATTGGCTAAAGTGTCGATTGGAAAACACCAAAGCAAAACATAACCTACAAATGTGTAGTTTATTTGTGATAACTTTTTAATAAAAAAATATCTACCAGAATTTTATTAGCGCTTCACATACGACATTCAATTATATTTTTGCAAAGAAGTTAAATGTACAGAATGAGCCTAAGCAACTGTCAAGTGTCACAAATTTGGAGGGTAAAAGAGAAAGCATCTAAATCAACGGGATTACAACAACAACAAAAATCTATAAGCGCCCACACCACAACCAAAATTGTTTTCTTAATTTTGTCTGATTTATAACTTAAATTCAGGATAAATTTATCACAAATCACTTGTTTCTTAGCACAATTTACATTTTATTTTATATAAACACTTGGTAAACTTGCTGGTGGTAAAATATTCCTTCTTGAAATTTTTTAGGCGTATTTTCGCATTTTTTCACGATACACTTCATTTTGTACAAAAGTCTGTATTTTTTGTTATCACATAATACACCACTATATAAACAAATAACTATTTCATAAAGTTTGTATTATTTTGATGAATTATAATTGATAATTTTAAAAATTTATAATTTTAAAGCGCAATATTAACACGTATACAACAACACAAACCGGTTTGACGGGCGCTTATAGCGAAATATGAGTAAACCATATGGATTTTTTATATAACCATCCTATTCTGGCTTGTGACAGATGAAATAGCAAATGTTATATGGATAAAATATTGCCACCTATTCCTCAGTATTTTAACTTCCTTGTATTTTTGACAGAAAAATACTACACAATCACCTAGCGGACAAATTTGTCGTAACTGCTTGTAGCTAGCGTAACTGCTTGTACTCATCAAAAATAGGTAGAGCAGCTGCGAGTAGTTAATTTATCGGAGACAGAAACCATTAGAACTTACAAGTACCTGCGGTATGTGATTGGAAAGCAAATAATATTGACAAGCGTTTTGTATTGATTTTTTTCGTTAAATATTTTTAATAATACATACTAATAATATTAAATAATATTTAGTTTTCAATAAAATAATAATTGTGCCACAGTGTATCGATTATAATGGACTCATACAAAAAAAATAATCGAAAATGTCAAACACTACCGTCAAACTTTCAGAAACAAATCACAAGAATTCATTTGTTGCTTCTTTTGACCAAAAATTGAATTGAATACCAATTTCAATTCCTTGGTCAAATGAAATGCCGCTTTAGTATGTTTGACAGATCACATAACGTCAAATTCCCTCAGCAACGCCACCTGTTTTCAGACACGGGTACTTATTGATCAACCCTCGTAATTCAAAAAATTATAAACAAATTCTAAATGATTAAACTTCCTCTAATTCCCTATTCACAACACAATACAATACATACCATATATATACCTAAACAAACACTGAGTTCTATCCAGCATAGGCAAATTTCAGAACTTCCTTCAAAATGCAACTTAGGATCCGCACATAAATCATGCAGTATGGAAATATACCAGATCTTCTCCTAAAATGTATGTTTAAATACAAAGTTAATCCTAGAACAAAAATACCATCATCATTGGTTACGGAATGGAGGAGTTTGGTCCAGCATAGACAGATTCCAGATTATAGGCCGATACTCACTTTAGAATCCCTATCCAATACTAAAACAAAATTTCATTATATAATTTCGCCTAACATTATAAGTTTCCGATTATAGCATCTGGATTCATTCTCTTTAATTTGTGAGAATGCTTGTTGCTGTTTAACACGATCGTATCTTTCCGTAATGCATGATTTAAGAAGGTAGCAAAATTGTGGTGGTAAAACTCTTAAGTTTTAGCAATAGACTGTCATGCTGAACAAAGAGCACGTCCTCTTTTCTTCAAATGAATTTTTTATGGTGTCTATTATTCTAGGAACTTGATCTATTGTGGAATGTCTTTCTTGAAATCCAAATTCAAGTACAGGGATGAGTTATTTACTATGAGACGCTATTTTATTAAGTGGTTTCCTGGCTTGTTCAATTTTTTAATGCCGTTTTTGGAAAGCTGTTTAAGAACGTTTCCAGTTATGAAGTCAAAGCCTTGAGGTTTTCTTCGATTTATTTCTTTTATTTCATTGATCACTTTCGCAGAAGAGACCAGGGGATTTCTTGAGCAGTTTCTTCTATTTTTTATACTTGTTCGTTATCCAGGGCCTCACTAGGCTAGAATCTTCCCTCAAGATGACGAACAAAGGCTTCTGTGTGTTGTTAATTTCTTTTTTCCAAACTTCCATCGCTTCCCCCTATAGGTGGAACCTAAGGATGATCGTAGATAAAAGTTTGGGACCTCATTTTTAATATTCTTTAATTCTCTGATTATTCGGAGGAATAAGTCAATATTATTCAGTATTTTTTAAAGTGAAGGCATTCCCCTATTAGCGACACATTACTTAATTATTTTTCGTTTTTCTGCAACTATAGGCCTACAATTTATTTTGGACAATCAATGTCCATTGTTGTCTATTATGTAACTCTTCTCTACCTAAAGTTGTTGTTGCGTTCTGGTTTAGAGGTACATTCAACTTTATTCTTTTTTTCGGCTAAATTATGAACTAAACTTTTTTGATGTGCCTTACGTTATTTGCCGTTGTGTGTAACCTAACACGAAAAGCCTCCTCGCGAGGTAACTTGTCAATTTAGTTGTCAAATGTCATTTTTAAACAATATTCTTTATTTCATTTCTTACGTTTTTTTATTTTTAAACATTTGCTAATAATGCAACTCCCATGTCAATTTCCATTATTTTAATTTAATTTAATATTTTCTTTATCCACGAAAAATCGACAATTTAGTATTTCGATTAACCAGGCACAGCTTGTGTTGTTGATGTTACTGCCACCTATGAATGTTTATTGTGAATTGCTGAGAAATTTAGTTTAGTTCATAATTTAGTCAAACATATCAACCGGAGGCACACAGCATAAGAAAAGTAAAAAATCATTTTCCGCTAAAACTCGATAAGCAATTGGCGCAACATCTTCCGATCTTCCATCGAAATTGTTTAGAAAAAGGCACTATAAATTCATGATAAGCGCAAGCAGTTCTTAGCTCACAACTGAATAATTTGTTTGGTTTATGGGTTGGATACCAACATCTGGGCATTTTGGGAAAAAATTCTGCAATATGGCCACCTGGGACGGAACTCGATCAATTCTTAATCGATTACGATGGGATTGGGTATGCTGGAAGGAAATGTGATTTTTAAATGAGTTTTGGAATAAATTCTGGAATATGGCCACGAGGGATGGGACTCGATCAATTTTTAACAATTTATGATGGGATTGTGTTTGTTGGATGAAAATGGGATTCTTAATTTATTTTAAGAAAAGTTCTGGCCATATCCCAGAATTTCTGCCAAAAATCATTTAAAAATCCTTAAATTCATCCATCATAATTAGTAATCGAAAAATAGAAAATAAAAAATTGTTATGAGATGTTGTCTGCTAAATCGCCTCCAAAATCACACTCCCAAAATGCACGAACTCCGCATGGAACTGTAGTGTTTGGATAACCATCGACCTTTTGTAATTAGAACTGACATACGTGATTTTTAATTTTTTACCGTATATTTTACCAAACATATGTTTTTCTGATTGATTTTAATAAAAATTGAGGAACAGCTTTTAAATGCCTCAACCAACCTACTTTTGTATGGGAAATCAAAATAGTGAACATTTTTAGAACTATGGAATTGTAGGGTTCTAAAGGCTTAAACAGCTCTAATTTATCGGTGGAAGCGCTGAGGTCGCCAATTTCCGACAAAATACAATATGATCTAGCACAATTATACACTTTTATAAAATTTATTCATTACTCCCAATTGAAGCCATATTGTACCCAACATTTTTTATAAAATCTATATTATGACAGATTGGTTCTTGAACGTTTGTTTAAGAAGCACTAGTTGAATAGTAGACTAGAAGACTAGAAGAATAGTTGTGTGATTTCTTTTGAAATACCCAAATGTGTGTTTTCAGCAGTTCTCTTAATCGGGCGCGCTGGTTGTGCAACCCGACAGTCTATTCTTATTACGATTCTTAGAATTTCGTTAAGATGTGATTTGACATTTTATGAATGGATGAAGCTTAAATTTGGAGAACGTGTTGGATGACTAACCTTGTGCTTTCTTGATCAAATTTATCCTTGATTTTTTGTTCCGTTTAAGTGAATTCCGCAGTACCCTTCAATCAATCAAATTCTAACTTTCACTAACAATATTTTATTTTTATTTTTTATCGCACCGCACAGACTTTCAAAAACCTAAACTCAATGGCGTCATTAAACACCAACCGGAAGAGGAGTACGTTGAAGGTTTCGTCTGCAATGAATCAGACATCAATGAAAATGAAATGAAACAGTTTGACTTGGCAAATTACGGGAAGGTACTACTTGTCAAACAGCACGGAAATCTATCGGCTATCGGAACTAAATGTAGTCATTACGGCGCGTTATTAACAACGGGTGTACTAGGTGAAGGTCGAATTCGTTGCCCGTGGCATGGTGCTTGTTTTAATATTACCACCGGCGACATTGAGGATTATCCAGCTGAAGATTCCATTCCATGCTATAAAGTCACTGTGATCGATGGCAAAGTAAAAGTACGGGCAAAACGTGCTGAACTCGAAACAAATAAGCGGACCAAAACTATGGTAAAGAAAACTACAAATGATCCACGAACATTTGTAGTTATTGGTGGTGGACCATCAGGTGCCATATGTGTAGAAACGTTGCGACAAGAAGGATTCACTGGTCGTATCGTTTTAGTGTGTAAAGAAAATTATTTACCATACGATCGAGTCAAAGTTAGTAAATCAATCGACTTTGACATCAAAAAAGCGGAACTACGCAGCCAAGAGTTTTATAATAACAACAATATTGAAACACTCTTAGGTGTGGCAGCAACAGATTTAAATACCAAAACCAGTGAGGTTCATTTGAGTAATGGCGACAAAATAAATTATAATAAAGTTTATATAGCGACGGGATCAAAACCGAGAAGATTGGATGTACCCGGTGCTGATCTTCAAAATGTTATCACCTTAAGAGATTATGATGAAGCGGTGCTCGTTTCGAATCAAATCGACTCTAACAAACATGTTGTAGTGCTAGGATTGAGTTTTACAGCGCTAGAAGCGGCTGCATACTGTATAAACAAAGTAGCCAAAGTAACGGTTATCGGGCGGGATTCAATACCGTTCCGGCCTGTATTTGGCCAAGAAATTGGACAACGAGTACTCGATATGTTTAAAGAGAAAGGTATTGAATTTTATACCAACAATGGTATAAAAAATTGTATTGGGACGGATGGCGTATTGACCGAGGTTGAATTACATGATGGTACCAAGATTAAAGCTGATATTTGCATTATGGCAATTGGTGCCACATTTTATACCTCATTTTTAGAAAATTCGAATGTGCAAGTGAGTAAAGATGGATCCATTGAGACGGATGTGTATTTGCAGACAAATGTACGTAATATTTATGCGGGTGGTGATATAGCCAATGCCCCAGTATTTTCAATGAATCAACGAAAAGCTACAATTGGACATTATCCGTTAGCCCAGTACCACGGACGAATCGCTGCACTCAATATGGTATCAAAACGAACCAGTCTAGCGGCTGTTCCTTACTTTTGGACGGTATTATTTGGTAAAAGTTTTCGCTATGCTGGCCATGGCTCATCGAATAATTGCCAAATAATCGGAAGCCTAGAGAATTATAAATTTTATGCATTTTACTACGATACGAAAGATAAAGTGGTTGCCATGTCTTCGTGTGGTTTTGATCCGATTGTTTCGCAATTTGCCGAATACTTGGCACAAGGAAGAGAATTATATAAATCTGATGTGGAAATTGAATCGTTAGCCTGGATAAAAGAGTTAAATGTTTAAATTATATTACATATTTATATTATATAATAGGTAACGTCAAAACTGTGTGATAAAATATTTAAAGGAAATAAATTTATTTAAAAATTAACTCTTATCTTAATTTTAACTTTCTTATATGAGACGAGTATGAGGAGTTCGGCAACCCGTTGGACCGCCTACAAAATATTGGATTTCTTGTTTGCCCCGACAACTAATCGACAAAACAGAACCAGTACAATAAAATTCCTTGGTATTAAAAATGTCGATTTAAATACATGATATGTACGGCAGTCGTATTTTGTTTCCATATCTGCTCCTAAGCAACTTCAAACATGGCTGTAATCAAACGTTTTCAAAAGCGATACAACTTTCAAATCAATATTGTTAGGGGGCGAAATGGATTTAGGATTACAAAACAAGCAGATTCTTCGTTGATGAGCTACATAAATTAACTGGTACGAATATTCCGTTCGGGCAGCATGCGTCCTAACATTTAAGACCAAAGACACGCAATGGTGTCAAAAAGTCATAATTTTAGTCAAAGAAATTAATCGCATTGAAAGCTGTGGATTGTAGTGGCTGCTACCTCTTCGTAAATCCAATCAATTGTAAAAATTTAGCGCTATTTATGTAGCGTAAAATATTTCATCTCTACCACAGAGATTGTCCATTTTGTACTTACACAAGTGTTTGTAATTTCTGTGTGCTACTGTTGGACAGGAGCAAAGAAATTGAAATAAAGTCTCCTCCTCTGGAGTCATTAGATTCCAGGCTCAGTCATCTCGTCTTTGCAATAAAATTATGAAGTATATTGGACCAGCCAAAGTCCAGTTTTAAGTCTAATCTTGGTTATAGCAAGCCAACTGAGCAGTTGCTCATGTTCCGTTCAAATACGCAATCCTGATGAACCAACTTCCAATTGGAAGACCTAATAAAATATTATATATTAAATAGAGGATCGTGAGCATCACTGGAGTAATCGGTGCTCCAGCACCAGGAGTTGGCACCTTCTGAATGAAGGTCAGTTAGAGATAAGTGACAATATGGAAATAGGTTGTCTACATGTGAAGAATGCATGTACCAGGTATAGCAGATCTCTGTGGAAATCTTTATCACCCTTGTAATCGAGAGAACTCCACATCACAGAAAAAAATGATTCTTAATAGCAAACTCTTTCGAAACCAAATTTTGATCTTAGATCAAAAAAATGACTGGCAATACAATGCATTTCAATGACATTTCGATCAAATTTATTGTATTTTGACCGACCAACATTTTTCTTCTGCAAAATGAAAAAGATATAACATTGACTTTTTGCACATGAGAGACAAGGAAAGAAATATATCCCAACAAAATTTTGCAGAAAATTTTTAAGCCACTATACAGCAAGAACCACTATAAAATGATGCCATAAAAATAAATGTTGCCATAAAATATATTCGATCCGAGTATTTTTATGGCAACATTTTTAAAATTAACAAGAAAACAAATTATTTCGTATTGATAAATGTTGAGGATTCATAATAAAAAAAAGATGCTATATGCATGTATTCCACAGTGAAACAATTTTTTTCAGTAAAAAACACTGAGAAACTGAAAAGAGGAGAGTACACATATTAAAATTACGTTAGAGTGACAAAGAAAACAAATGTTGCCATAAAAAGTATTGAGTTTCATACTTTTTATGGCAACATTTTTCCCAGTAAATTTTACAGAATTTTTTTTTGTTTCTTTCTAACAAGTAAAGCATTTATATTTTTATCTCGTATTAATTTTACTGAAAAAAATTGTTTCATTGTGGAATACCAGCAATAGATAAAAATGTAAATTTCGCATTTGAATTCATTAAAATAATTTATTTAAAATAAATCAATAATGATCCTATAAAAAAATTACGCAATTACAATACATATATATTTATTTCTTTCTGGCATATTGCATATTTTTATATAGCGGATCCTTCTTATTTACCTACAAAAATTTGTAGAAGAAAACAATTTTCTACATATAAATGCCCCATAAACCTGTCATAACAATGAATTTGACAATCCTCGTCCCCTTTGTAGACGTAGAAACCAACGCTATCTACATTCGATGAAAATCGCCAATACTCAACCCCACTAGATTCGTCGAGTTTAAAATAATTTAACGAAAACTCAACTCTACTCTGTTTCCATGAACGCTAAAGCTATAACCAGCGAGTCTGTAAGAGTCAGTAACGAAACCTTACAGAATTTAACGAAAATGTTTTATTACAGAATCTCTGACAGTTTGACCAGCGAATCTGTAACACGATTATTGTCAATTGAATTTTTAAATCTCAATTTACTATACATCCTACAAAACGACAGAACAAATTGAATAGATAATATCCATTTATAAATAAATTATTGATAAATTACAAATCAACCATGCCACGATGGTATGACATTTATATTAGAATTGTTTTTATATTAGAATTGTATTCAATTTTGAAGTTTCCTTCAGTTTGAGCGATAATTTTCGCTCTTGTTACGGATTGCTAAATGACAATTCAAATTTAACAAAACTGAACGAAAAGTACTTTGGGTTTCGCTGGTCAGTAATGTCAATAAACATACATTTTTCAGATGTCGCTTTGTTACTTAAATTTCTTACAGACTCGCTGGTTACGCCTTAACTCCAACTCAAGCCACTTTCAACTCTTCATGGAAACAAGATAAATTGCCAATAGAATGAATGTAAAAAATTTTCTCATATGCCATAAATTTTTTTTTAAAGAAAACGTTGTTAATTACCAACACAAATGCAATAAAATATAATATGCTTTGAGAATTGCCAAAACTTGGAAAATGCAAAGAACTCACTAATAGATTTGATCTAGATCAAATCTTTTAAAATAAAAACTTTTTGTTAGATAGAACTCCACATTAGATCAAATCGTTTTGTTGGATAGAACTCCACGTAATTCTATGCTGTCAATTTGTGTAATTACAAAAAAACAAAACAAAAAAAATTTAAAAAAGTTCTAAATGGATTTTAAACCAATAATTACATGTAATATAGATAATAAATTATTTAAGTGAATAAATAATAATTTGTACCTTTTTATTCTAATTAAGATGCTGGAGATTTTCCATTATTTCGTTCACTCGAAAATCATATTGTGACCGCAATTGCACAAGATACGTGTGAATGGAAACGTTCTTATGGTCGGCCCATAAAAAATGTTCGAGTTGATGCCACTTTTCAACCATTTGATGTTACAATCTTTGAAAATTACAAAAATGGAATGTGGAGCATACTAAAACACCCAGTTTTGCATATTTACGTAACTGAGTGTAATGATGTTGATTCGTATAAATCCACAGTGAAGGATGAGATTAATTCATGGCTCAAAACACTTCAGGGCTTTGAGGTTACAGACTGGATGATCTTAATTGTGGAAACCTTGGATGTTCGTAAAACAAAAAATATTTTACCACGAACTACTGTTTTGGATAAAATTCGAATTGATTTTGCGTCGAAAAGTTGTGATCGATGTATCTCATTATTGAATCCCATGAAGTTTGAGCAAAAGGCTACGGAATCATTTAGGTGTGTATTGCAGCGAATACGATTTTTAATGTTGATGGGATATAACAAAAATATAGTGAAATACGAGGAACTGATTCGAGCTACACGAGAGAAAAGGAACAGTGATAATTGGTGTTTTATTCATTATTTCACATTGCAGGAAGAGCTCGCTTTTGTACTAGAAATGCTTGGGCTGTATATGGAAGCACTAGTTCAATATGATGAGCTTGACGCTATGTTTTCTCAATTTATATTAAATTCAGTATTTGGTGATAAACAAAAGTGGTTGGAACATTTTCATAAACCGTTTGCTTCTTTCCATGGGATAACAATGATAAAAGCGGATATGATGAAAACGCGAGAAAAAATTGTGGATAAATCAGCAACTCTGCTAGAATTTCGAAGTTATCTATTTGAGCGACAAGCACTTTTATTAATTGCTGCAGCGCGCCAATGGGAAATCGCTGAACGTTTACTCGGGTTTTTATTTGGTACTCTGCGCGAAATCGATGCCCTTAATATAGAAAAACCTGAAGGATCTGTAGCTTGCTGGGAATTTATCTGTGCTCTGGAAGTGCTACAGATTTGCGAAGCTGTACAGGATACAAACGATATCCACAAATGCTTCCAGTATTCCGCACCGATTTGGAATTTAGCTAAAGATAAATTATATGAGCTGGGCCAATTATGCGGTTTACTGCCAGGTTTTACACCTACATCTGAACAATTACATATTGTAGTAAATTTGTCAGCCGGAATAGGCGACTACACTAGCGAACCGGTCAAAAGTGAAAACTCAAAATCGCAATCATCTATCATAAAGCTTAATCAACCGCCAACACAAAAATTAAAGGAAGCTCTAGCTTCAAATCAGGCATTCCAAAAATTATATCTAGAGCTAAGCGAACTAGCTATAAGCACTTACAAACATGTTTCAAGGCTTAGGTCAGCCCGATTAGTGGGCCTGGAACTTGGTAATTTTTATTGCACTTTAAATGAGCCACACAAGGCTATCGTATTTTTTACGGATTTACTCCGTGAACTAAAATCAGAAAATTGGAAATATTTAGCCAGCCAAACATTATTGGAATTGGCTAGTTGCTACAAGAAAATGGATGATTTACCCAACTATACAAAAACATGTGCAACAATTTCGTGTTGTGCAGAACTAGAGACGCTCGTTCGGGCATTTTATTTCGATGAGCTCTTGAAATCGTTAAAAAACATAAAAACTGTTGAACCGGATCCCATTAATTATTATACGGCCGCTTTTGAAAATCATTTTCAGATGGAAGGTTTATTGATCCAAAATGAATTGCCAATAGTTCAAGATAACTTAATTGTGGTTGAATTGAAAATCGAAAGCAATTTTCCTCGTGAGCTGATTGCGGAAAATATTTCAATTTCATATGAACCGTCTACTAAAGGTCATGTGATTTGTGAAAGTCAAGATTTTATTCAAAGATCGATGCTTCCTATAACTCTACAACTGGACTATAAACAGGATAATACATTGGGATGTGCATCGGTCGAGTGTAATTTAAAGGAGGCTAAACACTCAGTGCGACGCTCAAGCAGCACAAAACGTAAAATTTCACCAACAGTGCGGTCTGATTTTTCAAATAGCGTAACAATCGAAACGGTTAGTATTAAGCCTGGAACAAACGTATTCAGTTTAAAATCGAAAGCTACTCGAGTAGGAATTTGGTGCTTTAAACAGATTTCAATAAAGATACAAACTTTGGATTTTCTATCCGAAACGGTTCAGAATATATTTAAAACACAATTTGAAGTTACAACGAAACCATCTACAGTAGTTTTAGATTTTATGAATCTAGTAGCCGGACTGGAACAGTCGATTAAATTGCACGTGTCTGGTGGCAGTTTCATCTTTCCGAAAGAGTCTGCTATAAATTTGAGATGTTCGAAAAATTTACGTTTAAAAGAGGATCGAGAGGGTGAGGAATTTCGTCGAGAGCTAAAAATCGATCTCTCCAATTTTAAATCGTTTGAAACGAAGACATTCAATTTAAAAGGATTTTGTGAGTTACCTGGACGTCGCGACGAAAAACGAATAGAACATAAAGTATCATTACAGTGTCCATGGTCTCGCAATGAAATTCAAAGTCCCCTTCATTTCCTACCAGCGGTGATTGCATCGTGCAGGTTACACTCGTCAGGAACACGTAAGTTTCTTCAAGTAGTTATTAAAGGAGTATACGAACATAAACTGGCACTTTACGATCCTGTTATGAAATGCTCGTCGAAGGGTGTGACACTGCAAGATATAAACCCAAAATCCCAAAATGGAGTTGTAATTTACAAAAATTTAATAGTATCATTTTTATGGGATATACAAGTGGAGCCGCTTAAGACCGAAAATGAATTACCTACGGTACAAATTGAGTTTGCTATGCAGTATTCAGAATACGAATCCAGCATTCGACGCGATTACAGTTGCACATTTGACGTATCCGACTATAACACGCTTTTTAAGATTCACGCTAAAGTCGAGCCGTCCGAACTATGTCGAGTTGGCGCCGTTTGTCATTTGACTTTAAAAATAACTAAAATTCAGGAAAACCCCTTCAACGATTTAATGTATGAAGTTCTAACCGATCAAACAACATGGGCGATTTGTGGACGAACAGCTGGGGTAGTCTCAATGCAAGACATTGAACATCAACAAATAACACTTGAAATATTACCGCTTAGCGCTGGATTTCTGCCACTGCCCAGCATCCGACTATCGAAATATATTTCAGCCGATAAATCAAAATCGGAAATTCATCCAAAATTACAACCATTTCCACCGGGTCAAGTTTTTAATTCGACCAAGAGTATGCAAATTCACGTACTGGCCAGTAATAATTTAGAATAATTACGATATTCATGTATTTATAAATAAACGGAAAAATTATTTAACAGTTCACAGGAAATAATTTTATTTTATATTGCACTTTTTTAATTCTAGTGAAGCAAATTATTTTAACCATGGTGGTGGCGTGAAAGAAATTATATTTTTAGTGGACATAAATTGTTTGCCCTCTCAAAATACAATTTCCAACGTTGTCACTTTAATAATACATTTGCAACAGTATCTAGCTTCATGAACACAAGCGCTTTAGTAGACGGGGTAATATAAACTGTTTGGTGGACATAAATTGCGCGCCCGTAGTCAAAATATAATTTTCAAATGCTCCTTTTAAAAAAATATTTAAACAAAACTCAGCGGTCATAAACATCGGCCTTTTGGTTTCCTTTTTTCGACAAACATATATATCCCCTCTCCTTCGGTTAGATAAGATGTGAACGAGGCCTACCTCCGCATTTAGTCAACAATTTTATGGTTCAGAATTTATCCAGATCCGCAATTTCCCCACTGAAACATAAATCTTTAACTCGCAAATGTACAACCGTAAAGAAAACACTACAATAAACGGAAGATTTGCCTGTTACAATTCATGGATAAAATGTCTAAAATAATAATATACTAGCCACTAACTATGCACAATTTCAACGATAAAATAGATAATGCTTTTCAATTTTTTTTATTTTAATGAAATAAATGTTTATTCATTTTCTTGTGAGCGTAATCTACCGTTACCATTTGTAATACGAATGGATAATTGTTTTGAGCGCTCAACAATTTCTTTACGCTTTTTTGATGAAACACCATGGGCGATTTCAGCACAATATACACGGTTTTGCATCATCAAAACTTCCAATTCTTTAACATTATGAACTAAAAATTTTTTGAATCCTGTTGGAAGCATATGACGAGTTCTCTTGTTTGAACCATAACCAATATTTGGCATAAGGTATTGCCCCTTGAAGCGACGACGTACTCTGTTATCAATACCTTTAGGTTTACGCCATTTAGCCTATAATAAAAGAATAATGAATATTAGCATAAGAATAATGAATATTAGCATTCGATTGCAGTTATGATTATGATAACTTACACTTAATTTCGAGTATCTGTCAGATTGATGACGGATGAAGCGCTTTGTACGCTTCTTTACTATTTTAGGTCTATATGCAGGGCGAATAGTCATTTTGTTCCTGTAGACAATTATAGAAACAAATTAATATATCAATAAATACCTCGGTATCTAAAATTTCTAGACTATTGCGATATGCAATCATAATATACACAAATTAAGTGAGGTTACAATCCACTTTAAATAATATCACTATTGTAAAATTGAATTATTACAAGTAATAATAATTACACTAAATTTTAACATTTTCTTTATTGTTTGTGTTAAACTTTTATATATAAATTTTAGGCAGATGATTTAAAATTTAAGAGATAAAAATTCATTGAAACAAAAACCTACCGATTTCTTACAAAGCACGTCAAAAAAGAAAGAAATGAAACAAATGTAGCGCTACCAACCGTAATGTTTATTTCCTGTTAGAAACCAACAAACCGAACATCGGGAATCATTTATCTTGTTCTCCATGAACCAATATCGATTTTGTCCCGTGAGTTAATCTAAAAGGAGGGAATTGTTATGCTGCTTAATGGGGCATTTACATGTAGAAAATTGTTTTCTTCTACAAATTTTTGGCAGGTAATAGGTTATAGCGCATCCCCAATAGAAAGACTTATTACTTTTTTCTTACGTTTTCTTGTGTATGAAAAATATTTAAAAAAAAAAAAAATTCCTCAAATTTTATTTTTTTCATACTTTTTTGTAAGAAAAAATAAGTTTTTCTATTGAAGATGCGCGTAAGAAACATCCGCTATATCTCTTTTCTGGCTAGAAATTTTGTTTTGTGTTAATGTAAGTGCACCACGCACAAATGTGGATGTAAGAAATGTCATTTGTAATGTCTTCCAAATTTTAACGGATCAAAATTCTTCTTTTTTAAAGAAAGCATCATAAATTAATAATATATAAGTTATGTAAAATATTAATTATTTAATATTTTAGTTATTTTAATATATAACATGTTAGTTATTTTATTATTATTAGAGTTATTTTCGGAACAGCAGAATGCACAAATGTGTATGTTTATTCTCTTTCGTCACCAAATGTTATGGCAGGCTGGAAAAGGGATGTAAAAATATTCAATATGCGAGAAAGAAAATACGTACATATATAAAGCGTATTTCATTTGCCAAGGAATTGGATTTGGAATTGGAATTCAATTCTTGATCAAAAGAAATAACAAATGAATTCCCGTGTTTTATGCTTTGTTCAGAACATCGGGAAAATGACATAGTATTGATACCATGGTATTGAAGCAAGAAATATTTCAACTCAAGTATGAAAAAAGAAGGCGGAGTTTTTATATTTTGAGGCGATTTCATTGGTGTAGAGCATGGTTATCAATACCATGGAAATTTTTCCCGATGTTATGAACAATGCTTTATTTCATCTTTTTCTACAGAGAAAACACTAGTGACAAGCACAGTAACTAAAAAATAGAATTGGAATTTCAATACATACAATCAAATCTGTAGGAATTCAAAGAAATCCAAGCTGGCATTGAATACATAGCATTGTTGTTGTTATTTGGCAAATGAAATACGCTTATAGTAATACCATAATTTTTTTATAGGACCGTTATTAATTTACTTTTAATGAACTCAAATGTGAAACTTACATTTTTATCTGTTATCTGTGGCATCTGTTTATATAATTTATCCTCAACATTTATAAATACAAAATATTTTTTTTTGTTAATTTTTAAATTGTTGCCATAAAAATACTCGGGTCGAATACATTTTATAGCAACATTTATTTTTATGGTAACATTTTACAGTGGTTTTGGCGGTGTAATGGCTCAAAAATCGTCAGGAAAATTTTGTTGAGATAAATTTTTTCTTGTCTCTCACACTACATAAGTGAATATTTAAATTGTCTGCTCGCTGCTGCTGCTTAGTGTGTTTCATTTATAAGCTTTCTCTTAATGAATTGGAAGTGAGACTTAAGAAAGCTCTTAACAAAGTTTAGTACTAAAATAAGAAGTTCGTTAGAAAAGTCAAAACTAAAAATACTTGGGTCGCTGTGTACAAAATCCGCACACCAAACGAGACTTCACTAGTTTTAACTGCATACAAAACATTGTCAATACACTTGCAACTATTTTTCATATCACACAAAAAGAATGACAAACTAATATTTAAAAAAGTGAAGTTGCCTCTCTTTCTATCACCTTTTTAGTAATGATATGACTGTACTAAACATCGTGTTTCTATAATTGTTTTTGTGTGAGCAAGTTTACTCGCCATTTTTGATTTATTTGAATATTTGAATTTTAAATTTGTGTTGTTTGGTGTTAATATTAATAAAAATAGATGTGCATAATATTAAAAGTGGTTATATAATATTAATAAAATGCTATAAGTTCTGATTTTTTGTGATACACTTAAAAGTTAACTTATGTGATTGAAAATCATCTTTTAAATTTACGAGCCAATCGAGCCAAATAAACCTAGTTTTTCAAAATACTCCAAAAATGCTTACGCATTAGTAATTTTAAACAACTAGAAAAAACGACTTTTATACTTTATTACTTCTACGTTTGCTGGGCGTGCTGACATGACATGTTCTACCATTACATTTTCGATATGTACTTTATCGAAGATTATGTCTCGCTTCTTTAGAATAAAATGTGACACTAGTTCAGATTTTATATCATTTGCCAGGTTGTTGGATTGAAAAATTGTGATATTCTACTCCATTTCTATCACGAAATAGTTTTCTATACTTGAACGAAATTAGAGAAAACAATTTGTTCGCATTTGTACTAATAGGTTGTGAAAGCAATAAAAAACAAATAATTCATAAATGAAACGGTTTTACTTTTTAGTTTAGGAAATCGAGAAATATACTTCGATAAAGTATCGAAAATTGTGATGGTAGAACATGTCAGCACCGAATCCGGAACATCCCAGCAAACGTAGAAAGATTTCGAACTAGTGCAAAAGTAGTGAAAAAAAGTACTTGATTTCTTGTGAAAAAGATACGACGTCGGGAAAAAATTCAGCAGTTTTATAAAAAAAAATTATAGTGGTTTCTCTTTTACTCTTATTACTTAAAAAATCATGCTGCCTCTTTTACTCTATTCGCCTATTCCGTATATCCCTTTTTCAATCAAGAAAAAAAATTGGTTCAACGTAAGTCCAAACCACACAAATGTGTGAGTAAAAAATCATAGTATGTAATGGCGTTTTTGATAAAAGAATTCGCTTGATTTGAAGTAAAACCAACACAATTGTGTGTATAGTTATAGTGTTTTTTCAGACGAAAATAAGTTAAAAAGGAATTCACCAATGTGTAAGTTTGTTGAAAACACATACAAAAATAAATTTTTGACATGGTACTTTTGCCTTACTCCCACAATTGTGTTAGTAAAACAAAAAAGGGATATAAAAAGTACTATAAAACTACTTCTTAAAACACTATTTTAAAAGTAGTTTTTTATAATTGTTTAAAAGTACTAATGCGTAAACATTTTTGAGTACATATTTTTAAAAACAAGGTTTGTTCCTTCATTAAATAAAACGCAACAAATTTGTTAAACAAATTATATTTTAATTATATATGTGTTAAAATGTACAGTTTAGCCTCCTAATGAGACCACTCTTGAATCGGATCAATTCCAAATCAAACCACTCTTATGGCCGGTTGCACAGAAAAATGACTAACGGCCGGTTAGTTGTACGCCAGATAATTTTTTTATATGAAATCTGGTTTTGCAGTCAGAAAAAAAATCAACGCAAACTTGGTTAAATATATTTTATTCCATGGAAATATTTAGCCTGCGTATAAATATTTGAATGGCCAATTTTTATTGAATAACTTTTTAACTAATCGTTAAATATTTCCATGGAATAAAATATATTTAACCAAGTTTGCGTTGATTTTTTTCTGACTGCAAAACCAGATTTCATATAAAAAATTTATCTGGCGTACAACTAACCGGCCGTTAGTCATTTTTCTGTGCAACCGGCCATTTCTATTGTAATAATGTTTTTTCACAAAAATATGCCTCTGTAGTCGAACCACCTCCAAATTGGACCTGGACCACATTTTTCCTTTAATTTTGAGTTTCTTTACCTCTCAATGCGACCGAAAAAATTATAATTTTTTAGAAATGTATTTGCTTATACATATACATATCTGCTTACACATACATCATCTGCTTATAGATACATTATCTGCTGGTACATACACCACTTTTAATATTATGCACAACTTTAATATTATACACCAAATTACACAAATTTAAAATTTAAAAATGGGGACAAGGAGATCATAAAGACAACTAGCCAAAGTATTCCACAAGGGGATCCTCTTAGTCCGGACCTCTTCAATATATACACAAGCAAACTTCACGAGGTGACAGAAGAAGACATCAGAATCCTGCAATATGCGGATGATTTCTTAATAATAGCTGCGGGAAAAAATGCAGAAGAGGCGGAAGGCAAAGCAAATAACATACTTGATGAATTCAATGACAAGCTACAAGAACTACACCTGAAAATTAATCCTCAAAAACAGCATACATCACAATAAACAAAAAAAGAAAAGAAAAACAAATTAAAATCAAACTAAACAATACAGAGATAGAGGAATGGAATCAAATAAAAGTGCTGGGGTACATTATCGATAAAAAGCTAAATTTTAATCAACATGTAATGACGGTAAAAGGAAAATGCATGCAAGCTATCAACCTGTTAAAAATAATAGCGAGGAAAAAAGGAGGCGCACATACATCCACATTACTCAAAATACGAGGGTATATCAAAAAGTCTTGCAATATCATATGAAAAAAAAGAGTGAGTGAGACAACAATATATTTTTCAAAACCATTTTTTGTCGCGATGAAACTTCTAGAAGAACATTTCGATGTAAATTTTACAGTTCGTTTGTTTTTGTCAATTTAGTAACACGTGTTTTGAATTTTTCTTAAAATGAATGAAATTGAATATCGCGCCATTATTAAATTTTTCTGTAAAGATGGACGAAATGCAATTTATATATTCAACTATATATCAAAAGTTTACGGCGAATCTGCACCATCATATGCCACAGTAACAAGGTGGGTAAAATTATTCAAAAGTGGTCGGGAGTCATTAGTAGCTACGACAACCCCTCGGGTCGGCCAGCAGATGCTATTAGCCATGAAAACGTAATTTTGGCCGAATCTATTGTATTGGAGGACCGGCGTATTTCTGTTCCAGGGTTAGCGTGGAGACTTTCCCTTTCAAACGGTACCACATATACTATATTACATGACCACCTTCACATGTCGAAAGTAAGTGCGCGATGGGTTCCCCGTTTGTTGAATGCAGAACAAAAAAAAATGCGTGTTCAAACTTCAAAGGCGATTTTAGATATGTACAAAGAAGATCCAGAAAATTTCTTGGATAACATAATAACAGGCGATGAAACATGGCTTCATCACTGGGATCCGGAATCCAAACAAGAATCGATGCAATGGATTAAACGTAGTGAACCACCACCAAAGAAATTCAGAACTCAACCGTCTGCTGTTAAGGTTTTGGCAACAATTTTTTGGGATTCTGAAGGAATTTTGATAATCGATTATATGCCACCGAAAACCACAATCATAGGCATATATTACGCAGAGGTTTTCCGAAAATTGAAAAAAGCGATCCGGGAAAAACGGCCAAGGAAAGTTAGGAAAAAAATCTTGCTTCTTCACGACAATGCACCAGTGCACAAGGTTAATATTGCTCAAGCTGCATTAAAAGACTGCGGCTTCGTGGAAATTCCGCATCCACCGTACAATCTAGACTTGGCACCCAGTGACTAGTTTCTGTTTCCCAATTTGAAAAAAATACTAGGGGGCCGGAAATTTTCCAGTGACTATGAAGTACAGTCTGTTGTAAATTAATATTTTATGGAGCAAAAGAAATCTTTTTTTTTAGAGGGTTTAGGCAAGTTAATTGATCGATATGACAAATGTATAAACCTTAAAGGAGATGATGTCGAAAAATAAAAATATGGCTGTCTCACTCACTCTTTTTTTTCATATGATATTGCAAGACTTTTTGATTTGCCCTCGTACATAAGAGTATAATTGAAAGCAGGATAAGGTATAGTGCAGCAACTATATCCACAGAAAGGAACAAAGAAATACTACAGAAAGTAACAAATTCAAGTCTAAGAGTTTGTCTAGGACTCACACAGAGTACACCAATAACAGCTATAATAGCGGAAGCCGGAGAAATACCAATAGCATTGAAACTGAACCTTTTCAAATATACATACATAGCAAAACAATTATATAAAAACACTACGATGGGGAAAAGAATAAGAGAAGGCAAAGTAAATAACGCAATAAAACAAATATACATGGAATTCAAAAGCAACCTAGACAAGCTACCAGAAAATAAGGAACAAACAGAAAGAAATGACGAAATAATACAAAGTAGTTTGGAAGTGGATATAAAGCTACATACGAAAATAAAGGCAATAGCAAATTACAACAAAACACAGCTAAAACAACTCACCTTAGAATATCTAGAGGAAAACAGAAACCAAAGCATGAGTTTTACCGATTGATCAATAATAAGGGAAAAAGGGGAATAGGAATATATAAAAAATATAATGCAGAAACTTTCAGCTACAAAATAAAAGAAGAAATTACGATAAAAGCTTTAGAAGCCATCGCAATAATGGAAGCAATCAAAATAGCAATGAGAAATAATATGAGAGAAGTAATGATAATTACAGACTCGCTCAGTACCTGTGCGGCATTGGGGAAAAATAGTGGAAAAAATGAGAAATATTATGAAAAACAGATAAAAGAGAGTATAAAGAGACAAAACATCAGAGTCAAAATTGTATGGATACCAAGCCATATAAACCTAGGAGAAAATGACGAGGCCGATATGGCAGCAAAAATGGGTACAAAATCGAATAGGACTCTAGAGATAAAACTCTCATTAGATGAGAACATAAGAATATTCAAGGAGAAAATATACGAAAAATGGAATGAAGAGTTTGTAAGGAGAACAGAGACAAAAGGAACACAGCATAGAAAAAACATCAATAACACAACAAAAAATAGACCCTGGTTCCACAAAAAAGAAATGGACGTAGGCACAATAAAAAGATTGACGAGGATCAGAACGAATCACACGTATGACCGAAAATTTTTAAAATTGATAAAAAAAATAGATAATGACGAGTGTGAAGTGTGCCGAGTAACGGAGGACGCACGACACATGATAGAGAAGTGTAAAAAGTACAACAAAATAAGGGAAAAATTTAAAACAATAAAAGAGAAAACACTGCAGCAAATTTTGATTGATCAGCAGATGGGAGAGTATGAAGACATAATAAAGTTTCTAGAAGAAATAAAAGGAGACGTCTAATAAAATGAAGAGGGACGCGTGTACATTTTCAATAAAGATTATTGAGTTAAAAAAAAAAACAGGAAGAAAAGATAACAAATCTAATCAATAAAATAACTAAATTAATAAAAGGACTAATGTTAAAAAATAAAACCAAATTAGGAAAGTAATACTTATGAAAAATAAGATCAATAATAACTTTACTAAATTAAGAAAACATAACGAAACATAACAACGTCGCATAACATAAAAGTTTGACATAACACAATCATTGGCAATGTGATCGAAGAGGTCAAGCCAAACAAATAAAGTAAAATAAAAAAAAAAAAAAAAAAAAATTTAAATATTCAAAAATCGAAAATGGCGACCAAACTTGCTCACACAAAAACAATTGTAATAGAAACATGACGTTTAGTACAATTATCATTACCAAAAATTTGATAGAAAGAGTTGCAACTTCACTTTTTTAAAAATACTAGTTTTGTTTCACTGTTTTTGTAATTTTACATGAAAAATAGTTGCGACAATGTTTTGTATACAGTTAAAACTAGGTAGTGAAATCACGTTTGCTGGGACTTGAACTGAAAATGGACAAGGCCCATGGTTACAATGTTCATGACAAAGCATTTCCATGGACGTATCGAACGCACCCACCCAAACGCCCAATAAACGATCGACCGTAAAAATTTCTTTTGACATTTCATAAATTGATGATTGTCAATTATCGAACTCATATTTCGGAATACGAATTTGCATGCATTTATTTTAATAAAATTCTAAGTTAAAATTTAATTTTAATTTATTACAAGTTTCATAATATTATTTTTATCCAAATTTTTTATTTAAAATTTAGTCGAAAATACATCAAAATAAATTAATATAATGTGTGAATCAGAATTTTTCAAATATGGATAGGTTATGGTATACAAAAGAGAATCTCGAAAGAAAAACTAAGCCAGATAGTTTCATTGCGAGAAAAATGTATCATTTGCATTGAATTTTTTTTGTTATAGATATACACCTAGTTAGTTTTATTAATAAATAAGCTGGTTGTTTTAATTTTATAATACAAAGAAAGAAATAATAGAAAGTGAATAATTTTTCATCGTATATCGTTTTTATTAATTGTGATACAAAAAAAAAATTGACGTAAGGAGGACAAAAAAATGGATATTGCCAATAATCCTTGGAGGAAACAGCCCGTATCTAATAAAAAATCGTGGTCTGAATTAAAGACTATTGTAAGTGATTTGAGGCGGCAATTTGCAAATCTATCGAGCACGGTCCCAATTAATATTCGATTTCGTACTCTATCCGACGGGAGAACACGAATCTACTTCTTAAGTACGCCTCCAAATACTTGGGAAACAACTTTACTGTATACCGATATTCCGCCAGGAGATACACCTTCATCTCAAAAGTAAGTTTTTAATGTTAAATATTTACGGAAGAGGAATTAATTCAATTCGCTGCTTTCTTTCCTGTACATTTAGGAAATATTCAGAGAAAGTTTTTGTTAACCCTGAATCTAAGTTATGTTAAACCGGTCTAAATTTTCTGTTTTTGGGAGAAATGTGATAGCTTTGAGCCGAAATAATATACCTAATACGGCATCTAGTACAAAGTCTGAATCTATAAGAGATAAACACATTACATATTTGATCATGTATTTGTGTTGCGTCTGCTTTACTTAATATATCACGATAACTTTCTTTAATTTTATTTTTGTTTGTGTGTGATGTTTAGGCAACTATTAGTTTGATATACCTACATAATATGTAAGACTAAGTATGTCAAAGACGTTATCATACACTGATTTATCGTTCTTTTGGTGATTTAAAATTTACCAATGATCGGCGTATCTATATTATCACAATGGTATTAGATTAGCATAAGGTATCGTTGACGTTAAATAAAACGATTAATGCCCACTCTTGTAGTTCTAGTTGCTGTGTCCGTCACAAGGGTCTATTTTTCTTTACACCAAATTTTAATTAATCGTAAATTAAATGGTTTTATTTATATGAATTGCGTAACAGCAACACAAAACATAATATTTTTTTATTGGGATTAATTTATTGAATGTTTAAAAACAATTAAAATTTATGAGATCGTTTGGGTTTGTTTCTTTGATGTATTCAATAATCACATTGCCTAAATGGCTTACATCTCGTGCTTCTACTTACATCTGTGTCGATCATAACTTATGAAATTAGAAATTAGAAAAACTTGAAGAAGCTGTGCCTGGAGGAGATGGCTCTCATTAAGAAAGGACATTTCCAACAAATAATAGGAATTTAAAAAACGCTTCACTATTACGCTTTGCGATACAAACTTTCAGTAGTTCAAATATGCCTTCATATCTCAGATATTGAGGTTTTAGGAGCCTCACAATAGATTTTGTATAGAATAATTGATTGTCTTTCATATTGTTTTCCATTAGTACACTTGGCCAATCTAAGTCTTCGAATGAGTATATACTCCAGCTAGCCGAACTTAGTAGTGATTCTGCCCATATTAAAAAGTAGTGATACTTGGGTCATTCTGCTGCATGTTCGTTAATCACATATCGCATACGTGTTTTCAATTGTGGCAGCTAATAAAACATGTTCTCACCCCCGATGGCGCAAGTTTCATATTTGCCTTTCCCAAATTGGGGCAAGTAATTTTCTTCATAAATAGATAAAAATTGGCTAGAGCGATAAGATCAAAATAAGCGGAATTAAAGCCTTTCAATGTAACCTGAACGAGAAACACGTTAATTTCTCTATGGTGTCAGAAATTCTTTCTTTAATTAGATTCTGTGTTAATTGCGGTTTATATGAATTCATAGGCGAATTAGAATAGAAACTGAACCAAAAAACAACATTCCTTTCTGATGTGCTAATTCAAGATTATACGAATTCATCTCTTAAATGGCGCTTAAGATCAAACATTAATTAGTATCGTAAATAGTGTCAAATATATTTTCGGTGTCAGAAGTTTGTTTAGAAACCACAGCGACACAAGGGCTTGCGACATCTTTTGTTCAATTCTGGGAATACTGGTCAGGTAATAATTGAAATTGGGTTCAGGCTTAATGGATTAGTTATTTAACCTAAAACGAACCGGTCTGAAATCAAATGTTTTGATTTTATGCGGTTGCAAAATTAAATTAAGTTTGTATACAGTATTTTGGTATTATTATCAAGTCTAAAGCTTTAGCACCATCATCGATCGAAGCACAAGTTTCTACAGCCTTTTGTTACAATTAAAAAACGTAATTTTTTAAACGACATCATAAAAAAACATTTCTTGGTTTTCGGAAGAAGATTTAAAGTATGATTAACTAAGGCAGAAGCTACTCCTTCATTTTAATTAAATTCGTTAGAAGGAATAAAAATGGGGTTATAAAATTGATTGTATGATTGAAGTTACGGAATATTTCTGGAAAAAGGCCAACTAGACCGTTTTAATCAATTTTGTTGAAACTCGGTACATATATGGAAACGAAATGGAATTGTTTTTTTTTAAATTGTAAATAAATTTATTAATTATTTATTACATTAAAATGAAATAGAACCACTTTACATTTTTATGAACCTATTACCTGTAATCCAGTTTATTGACTATTGAATATGTATTAACTTTAAAATCAAATTACAATAGTAGAATTAAAATGAAAATTAAATGAAAATAAAACAACATACATGACAATGGGTGGAAACAGATAGTACCCAAATAACAGATTAACCATCAATAATGTCATTATAAAAGAAACGAACGAAATGAAGACCTTGGGATATCTAATTGATATCAAAGGAAATTTCAACAAACATTAACTCACTAAAAAACGATTGTATGACCGCAACAAACATCATAAAAATTGCCGCTAACAAAAAGGGAGGAGCACATCTATCCACACTGCTGAACCTGAAAGACTCATAGAAAGTATGTAGATTGAGATACTTCGCATTACTAGTGAAAGGGAAACAAACGGAGAAAAAACTACAAAAAGTTATAAACAGAAACCTGAGGATCTGCCTGAGTTTGACGAGCAGCACGCTTTATAGCCATTATCGCCGAAGCAGGAGACATCCCGATCGATTTAAAAATAGAGACATATAAATTTAACTGCAACTCCACGAGGGTTTAAAAAACAAAAAAGATACAAACAGCATACAATGGGAAAACAAAATAAAAGAATTCATGGATAAAACAATACGTTGAACAAAGTATATAACGATGGCTCTATCGCAAAGGGCAACCAAGGAATAGGTATCTACAAGGAGTATGCAGAAGAAGCATCAAGTTACAGAATAGCAGAAGAGGTGTTAATCAATGCCATAGAAGCGACAGCGATATATGAGGCAATAAAATAGGCAGACAAAAAAAACATTTCAGAAATAGCGATCCTCACAGATTCGCTAAGCACTTGCAAAGCAGTTCATAACAAGACAACCAAAATAAATTATTATGAAGCAAAAATACGTAACGTTGCAACACGATACGAAATAAAAACGACAATCATATGGATACCAAGCTACACGGGAATAGCAGGAAACGATGACGCGAACAAGGTGCACTGTCAAACAGGACATACAAAATAAACATATCTGTGGAAGAAATAGCAAGATTATTTAAAGCGAGAACATACAACGAATGGAAGACGAGATTTCTAGAAGAGACGATGCGGAACGGCCGACGAGGCAAAACATAGAGAAAATACGAACGGAATCATAAGAGACAAACCCTGGTTCCACAAAAGCGGGACTAGCCAAAACAATGACTAGGTTGAGAACAAATCACACGTTCGATACTAAATATTTAAAATTATTTAAAAAAGTGGACGACGAAAGATGCGACGTGTGTGTGGTAAAACGGGAGACGCGAAACTTGCAATAGAAAAATGCATAAAATAGGAAGAATTAAGGAAGAAATACAAAATAATAGTAGAGAAAAACCTCCAAAGTATACTAGAGGAAGGAAAACTAAAAGATTATGTGGAAATCTATAATTTCCTAGTGGATGGGGAAAACAAAATTTAAAAATTACAAAAAAAAATAAATACAGTAAAGATAACAGTGTATAATAACACAATTGCATAGGGTATTTACAGTGTCACACCATAAAAAAAAAACAAAAAAAAAATAATACATTATGATACATTATACACCCATTTGGACGAAGTTCCAAATTACCAAGATCACCAAGATCTCCAACTGAAAATATATTTCAATACGAGAAGGAAAATGCCAAACTCCGTGAACAACTAAGAGAAATAAAGGAATTTACAACTAAATTGAAAGAAGAATTCAAAATTTTAAAGAAAGAGAATGAAGAACTCAAAAAATCAGTTGAAACAAGTGCAGAACTTGGGAAGACACTTAGCCCTACAATTGATAATGACATTAATCCATTCCATACGGATGAAGAAGAATTAGAAAGAGAAACAAATTGGATGTTGAAACGGAGTAAAAGACCAAGTAAGAAACGGAAAGCTCAACACTCACCAGAAATGGCAGAAACTTTACCATCAACTTCAAAAGAGGTTTCTAGAAAACCATTAATCATCAATAAACAACTAGCTCTAGAACAACAATAAGCAGCTAAACCAAAAGAAAAACCACCTCCACCAATAAATGACGTTGAGTCCACACCAGAAGTAGAAAAATCACGCAAACGGCAACCAGCTCAACAAAATGAAGTACAGCCAAAGGTAAAAGCCCCACCACCGATTTTTATAGTAGGAGTAACCAACTACTCAGAAATCCAAAGTGTAATGAGTAATGTTACGGAGCAAGAGTATAAAATTACTGCTCTGAACAATAATGTATGGAAGATTAATACTTCAAATCCAAACGCATACAGAAACTTGTCAATGAAGCTGAATATGGAAAAATATCAGTGGTACACGTACGAAAATAAAAACGATCGTCCCATCAAGGTCATGGCAAGAGGACTACATCCAACCTGTGAAATTAATTCAATAATGGAGGATCTAGAAAATAAAGGATTTAAAATCCTTGATGTCGTGAACATTATTAAAAAAGAGAGACGTAGCGGGGAGAACCGACTAGAACCCGTTTCAAAAAGAGGGCTTCCCCTGTTCATGCTAACCTTTGATAAATCCGAGCAAATAGAAAAATTTACAATATAACTGGCATACTCAACATGCGAGTAAAGATCGAAGCTGTTAAAAAAGGCAGTACAAGAATAGTACAATGTAAAAAATGCCAAGGCTATAACCATACGCAACGATATTGCGCGCGCGATCCAAGATGTGTGAAATGTTCTGAAAAGCACCCAACACAAACTTGCAAACTATCTAAAGAAGAAGCAGCAAAATGTATAAATTGTTATGGGCAACATCCAGCCAGCTACCGAGGATGTGAGGTTGCCAAGCAGCTACAGAAAATGAGGGATCAGGCACGCAAACACGCTCTAAGTCATCCAAACAAGGATCGAGCAAGAAATGAAGCATCTGTGCGTAGGGAGAATTACACATACATATGCTCAGGCCGCTTCAAATTCAAAAGAAAATGAGAACAACGGTACTGAAAATTTCAAAAGCACTGTTCAAGCAATTTTAAAGAGCCTTGAGGAACAGAATAAGCTAAATAAGTTAATTCTGGATCGACTTAATCTGCTGGAAATACCAAGCTCCAAAATAGTTAAATATAAATAATGCATGCAATAAATAGTTCAATTCATAATTCCGGAGCAGAAACCAGACATCAAAACTACTCATTAAGAATAGCCATATGGAATGCAAACGGATTAACACAACACCTAGCAGAATTAGAACTATTTTTAAAAACCGAGAAAATTGATATATGCTTAATATCAGAAACACATCTTACCAGCAGCTCCTATGTATCAATCGGGAGATATACTTGTTACCATACCACTCATCCGGCAGAACGAGCAAGAGGAGGGTCACCTATATTTATTAGGGATAATATCAAACATCATGAAGAATTAAAAATAAAAAAGAATCCATGCAAGTAACCACCGTGACGGTTAAATTTGGTTATCACAACACCTGTAATATATCTGCGATATATTGCCCCCCACGGTATAACCTAAAGAAAGACTACATTAACTTGTTCCAGAAATTAGGAAGTAACTTCATTATTGGAGGTGACTTTAATGCAAAAAATACCTTCTGGGGTTCAAGATTAATCTCTCCAAAAGGCAAAGAGTTACTTGCAGCTGGCCAATACTCAAACTGCGAATTTTACTCAGGAGGGAAACCAACGTACTGGCCAACTGATTCTAACAAAATTCCAGATCTAATAGATTTCTACATCACTAAAGGCATATTGGAACGCTACATCTTCTTAGAAAATGATGAAAGTCTAACATCTGATCATTCTCCTGTTATTATGACGGTTAGTGAAAATGTAATAGAAAAAACCAATTCACCACAGCTCACAAACAGTTGGTAGAGGAAAAAATAGAACTTCAAGTGCCAATCAAAAGTGAAAATGAAATAGAAGAAGAACTAGACAAGCTCCTTGATGTCATACAATGGTCGGCTTGGGAATGCACCCCCAAATTATCATCCAGGAAAGAAAATTCCGTTATTTACCCAATAGAAGTAAGTGAGCTAGTGCAGGAAAAACGAAAAGCCCGAAAGAAATGGCAGACTACGCGTGCGCCGCAAGATAAAACCACCTTAAACAACTCGTGCATCAAACTTAAGGCACTCATAAAAAAATTGAAAAATGAAACAATTGGAAAATACCTTTGTTCCCTAGCTCCAACTAAAGATACCGACTATTCCCTCTGGAAAGCAACAAAAGGGTTAAAACGACCAAAAACGCAAATCCTCCCAATCAAAACAAACGATGAGAAATGGGGTAGAAGTGCGAAAGATAAAGCTGACCTGTTTGCTGAACATCTTGAAGAAACATTTCAACCTCTAGGTCAGCAGACCAATGACGAAAACACTGCTGATACGCCCAGAATATCTGATTTCGAAGAGATCAGTCCTGTAACATTAAAAGAACTAAAAGTTGAAATTAAGAACATAAAAGTAAAGAAAGCTCCTGGTTATGATCTGATAACAGGACAAATAATAAAGGAGCTGCCTGAAAAAGGTACCCGTAAATTACTGCACATAATCAATGCGATTCTCAGGAAAAAGTATGTGCCAATGCAGTGGAAAGTAGCAGAAGTAATAATGATTCCGAAACCGGGCAAGCCACTAAATGATAGAAAATCCTACCGGCCAATTTCACTTCTACCAACACTAGCGAAATTGTTTGAGAGACTGTTGCTCAAAAGATTGAAAAGAACCATAGAACAAAGAAACCTTATCCCACAATATCAGTTTGATTTCAGAGAGAAACACTCAACTATTGAGCAGGTTCATAGGCTTACAGATGTCATTGAGAATACATTAGAAAGGAAAAAGGTTTGTTCTAGTATCTTCTTAGATGTGGCGCAGGCCTTCGATAAGGTGTGACACAGAGGTTTACTCTTCAAACTACATAGAGATTTAACAAAACAATATTATATGATTTTAAAATCATACATAGAGAATCGCCACTTTAGGGTGAAATATGAAGATGAATATTCCGAGTTATAAAAGATTTCGGCAGGAGTCCCGCAGGGTAGTGTTTTGGGACCTATTCTTTACCTGCTCTACACCAGAGATTTACCTCAATTAAACGATGTTACCATTGCAACATTTGCTGATGACACTGCAGTTCTCTCAGTAGGAGACACTATCGAGGAATCGACAACGAAACTCCAAGAAGCATGTGACAAAATCATAAAATGGACCAAAATGTGGCGTATCGGGCTCAATGAATCGAAATCCACGCATATGAATTTCACCAATCTAAAAGTCAGTTATAAACCTGTAATCATTAACGGTCAGCAGATTCCGTATGCAAATAATACTAAATATTTAGGGATGACCTTAGATACCAGGCTCAGATGGAAAGAGCACGTTAAAAAGAAAAAAGATGAGCTTAATATCAAATATCGCAAAATGTATTGGCTTCTCGGGAAAAATTCGGAATGTCAACCGAAAATAAATTGCTATTGTATCAACAGGTGCTAAAGCCTGTATGGACTTACGGAATACAGCTCTGGGGCTGTACAAAGAAAACCAACACCAAAATAATACAAACTTTTCAAAACAAAGTGCTACGTGGTTTAGTTAACGCTCCGTGGTGCATTAGGAATGATGACCTTCATAGGGACCTAAATATCCCGACGGTTCAAGAAGAAATAAAAAAATTTTCAGTAATTCATGGACAACGTATCTATCAACATGTAAATGAAGAGCTTCGTGGTATGTTGGACACTTCACATGCAGCAAGACGATTGCAGAGAACGAAACCAATTGATTTAATGGATTAAGGACACCAGAGCAAAGACTACTTCAGTAAATAACCTATATGTACATGGAGCTGGCCAATGGGCCTCTTCTCATTCACAAGTGACTAAATTAAGAAAGAGAAATTACTAGATGAATTGTATTCAGTTGTAATAATTTCAAAAAAAAAAAAAAAAAAAAAAAATATGATTTTAAAGTGTATAAGTGTATAGTTTAAACAAAGTTAATTCTAAAAAATAGAACTTATGCCTTGTTCATAACATCGGGAAAAATTTCCATGGTATTGATAACCATGCTCTACACCAATGAAATCGCCTCAAAATATAAAAACTCCGCCTACTTTTTTCATACTCGAGTTGAAATATTTCTTACTTCCATACCATGGTATCAATACCATGCTATTTTCCCGATGTTATTGTTATGAACAAAGCATTCATCAAAATAAAGTAGCATAGAAATTAGCAATCATGACATAACAGTGTCTTCGCCAAACAAAAAATGATTTGGCGATCGTTCTTTGGAGCCGTGGAAGTTTCCGTAGTTCTAGGGCATTACTTGGTTTCGTTTTTCACAATAATATTATTTAGAACTGGATTATTGTCAATACAATAAATGTACCTATTTAATCAAATGCTAGAGTTTTCTTTGTGGTTTTTTAGAATTAGACTGTATTTGTCACCTTTTTCAATAATTAGTTGTAACAAACATTCATTTAGTGCAATTGTCGTAATTTCGAAAGAGATTTAATATTTGTAATTATTTATTTAATTTATTTCATTTCGAGGTATACGTTGGAGTAAATTCAGTTTGGTAATGTGAAAAATGGCTGTATTTTATTAAATTTAGTTTGATTTTAGAACTACGGATTGCCGAGAAACCATTTAAAACCTAAATCTTGGAATATAAAGGGTCTTTTAATAGGGACGCTCGAAATTTATTGTGTTATAGCGTTGAACAACGAGTGCAAATCTTCAAATTTTATTTTCAAAATCAGTGCTTCAGTCGTGAAACGTTCCGGGCATTACGTGATTTTTATCCTCGCCACAACCGCCTTGCCGCATCGACTATAAATCAGTCAAAACCCTTACGTCACCGAAACGCAAGGTCTGCTGATTGGATTTAAAGTATTTAGTTAGGAAGTATGTTAGTATGTAGTTAGGAAGTATGGAAGTATTTTTAGTTAGGAAGTATGTAGTTTCTAGAAAATAAACGATACCACTGATGAATGAACTCGAGTTATGCCCTTTTATAAATTATGTTATATTTGAATTCTACGAATTCGATTTAATATACATTTTTCTTGAAAATCGAGTTATTATAAAAGTAGAATAATTATTTTGTTGAAAGAGTTAGTCACAAGTTATAATTTTATATTGCATTCTTCATAAAGCATATCTCGTTATATTTCCATTTTAATGCTGTGTGCCTGACGCCGATTTTTTTGTCTAAATTTCCAACTAACTAAATTGATCGTTAGATCACCCAGGTACAATGTAAAATAGAGATAGCTGGGAATAACAAACTAGAGCAACTGATAAACGAGAAGAAAGAACATTACGATGAATCTGATACGTCTTACAAAATGATGGAGCTAGATAAATCAATGGCCAAAAGTGACGCATCGAAAATGGTTTGCACATTCGACCTACAACAATGTCTTCCAACGCCCTACTTAAAAACATCTCTACAAGAGATACTTATGGACGTATAACGTTATGGAGGTGGTAATGGTATAGCATCATGTTTTTTTTCATTTTTTAAACTCTACCCCTCAACAAATATCACACATCGTGTTTTATAGTGATGCTTGTCCCGGCTAGAATAAAAATAGTTTTGTGGCATCCAGGTTTGCGTTATCCATGCAAAATACACCACCCAAGGTATTGGTATGACTTCGGTATAATTAAATTTAAAAAACTCGCTCGATCTCGAGGGGCTCTTTAGAGTTTTAAAAATATTGCGGCGCGGAATTAATTCGGTTAATTTATCCTGCCTCCTGAAATACTATACCAGTACTTTACCAATTAAATTTTCAGCAACTTGATTTAAACTCAATTAGGTTTTAGACGTATGTCCTTTTGATTTGTGACCACAGATTACTTTCCAAGGATAATTGGACGTCTAACAACTTTAATCGAATATGTTACTACATACTTTGATAAAGTTTGAACGATGCCCATTAGTTTGTTTATATTGTAGAAAATACTGTCATAATAGATAGAAATATAGAAACAGTTATTAAATAAGAGGTAGAAGACTATTACTCCTTTTGATGTGGGACGTCTTTCATTTATCAATATTCATTTAAATTAAATCAGTAACTTAAGTCCTGCACAATGAGCTCATAGAAATATTTCCGGTGTATAAGCTAATCTTATTCCCACGGGAAAACTTAAATTTATATTTATTTTTCTTTTTTCTTTAGGTTACGATGGTTTCTACTGTTGGATCCGACAACACCAAATCTATCAGCAAATAATTCATATTCTCGAGAAATTCAATTATTGCTGGAACGTAAACGCTTATCAACCTGGGGTATTACTGAATATGAACTGCATAAATCGAGCGGTAAAATAGTATTTCCAGTTTCATGTACTTTTTATCAATGTTTAGATACAGGCTATAATGTAGGATAGATTAATTTATTTTGTAAATTGTGATTTGATTACATGAAAATGTATCTATTTTCAGCTAAGTCCACTGTTCCCGACCGAACTTCGAATATGCCAAACGTGGACAGCGTTAGATCCACAAATATGTCCCCAAAATTCAGATCTCGTGGCGTATGTGTGCGGTGGTGATTTATGGGTAACGCATACGATTAGTGGGCACGGTGAACGATTAACGTATGCGCACGATGGGCGAAGGAATATAGCCGATGATCCGTTAAGTGCTGGAATTCCGTCGTATGTCATGCAAGAAGAATTTAGTCGATATCAAGGATACTGGTGGCAGCCGCACAGCGATGATGATATTTATCGAATTGTGTATGAAGAGGTTGATGAAAGTGATGTCTGCTTATTTACATTTCCTTCATCACAATCGGTTGGTGGTGAATACGATGAATACCGGTTTCCTAGGGCTGGTACGCCCAACGCAAAATCAAAATTAAAATTAGTAGAATTTACACTGTCCGAGTCATTAAATGTGACCAATGTTTATACAAGAGATTTAGAATGTCCCCTAAGCGTTACATTTCCTTGGCTCGAATATATCGTTCGAGTTGGATGGACGCCTGATTCAAAATATGTATGGACTCAACTATTAAATCGGGCGCAGCAACGTCTAGATTTGGTACTTATACCATTAGATAATTTTGGTGAACCGTACAATACAAATTCCTCATCCCAATCCGGAGAACACACCTCGTCTCACGAATCAATTAGTCAAATGCAGGTCATATATTCACAAACATCCACCACATGGATTAATGTTCACGATTTGTTGCAATTTATAAATGTCGCCGATACAACGGTAGATTTTATATGGGCATCCGAAGAGACGGGATTTCGACATTTATATTTAATAAAATCAAGTCTTATCGGTTCAATGAATGGGGTTAGAGCGTCAAAGTCTGTTGATCACTATGAAGGAGCTGGATATTTAACACCTCGTATATTAAATAAAGTAAGTTGACGAGCGCAACGTTACATAAGGCAAGTTTTACCTTATTTCGCACTCAGTTACCTAATGAGACGGAATTTTATGTTTTAAAATTTTTTAATATTCTTTGATTTTATTCTAGGAAAGTTTAACTTCAGGAGATTGGGAAGTTGTAAATCGAAATATATGGGTAGATAACGTAAGGAAAATAGTGTATTTTTTAGGATTAAAAGAAACGCCATTGGAGAAACATTTATATGCTGTTAGTTTACAGCAGCCTGATAATATTCGTTTACTATCAACACCTGGATACTCATTTACTGTAGAATTCAATGATGTACGTATGAATACTTCGGGAATAAAAATGTTCGTCATAATATTTAAGTACATGATATATTTTTAGACTTGCACAATGTTAATACAGAGTTATTGCAATATTCAACGTTTACCGACATGTGAAGTGTTAAAATTAAATCAAAATTGTCCTAATAATACTGTAGCTGGTCTCGCGCTCGTACCTATGGGTTATTTACTAGAAGGTGGCCCGGCTGAACATCCTCAATATTGCCCATCAATATTTAGCCCCCGATTATCTGGTGGCGAGTTAGTATATGCTATGGTATTTAAACCTCATAATTTTACTTTGGGTGTTAAGTATCCTACAGTATTGAATGTGTATGGTGGTCCTGAAGTACAAACTGTTAGTAATACATTTAAGGTAAATTCAATAATTACATTTTGATTAATACGTTTTTAAAACTAAGTATTCTCTTAGGGAATGCGACAGCTCCGGATGCATATGTTGGCGGCGCAGGGATACTGTGTAATATCGGTCGATTCGAGAGGGAGCAGGCATCGAGGAGTACGATTTGAAAGTCATATAAGATGTAGAATGGGTACGGTAGAATTGGCAGACCAGGTTGAGGTGCTGAAAATTCTTTCAGATCAATTAGGTTTTATTGATATGGATCGTGTAGCAATACATGGGTGGTCTTATGGTATGACGAGATAAGTAATATTTTATACAAAAAAAATAATAAAACATTTTTTTAGGAGGTTATCTCAGTCTAATGGGACTAATTCAGTACCCAGATATATTTAAATTAGCCATTGCAGGCGCACCTGTAACAAATTGGGAATATTATGATACCGGATACACTGAACGGTATATGGATCTTCCTGACAATAATAAACAAGGTTATAATGCCGGTTCAGTTTTAAATTATATTCATAAATTTCCAGAAGAGTAAGTATTATTTTAATAATATTCAACATATTGTTGTTGCACTACAGGTTTCTTAGACAAATTAGCTAAAACTAGGACAAGGAAAACAATGGGCCCATTCTTAAATCGCCTGCCATTATGCGGGGTCCTAAATGCTGTGATGCATAGGAAGTGATCTAAAGTCTCTTCCTACTCTCTTCATCCATACAACTTCTACAAAAGTCATTCGTTTGCAGACCCAGCCTTCTCGCATGTTCCCCAAAAGGGCAGTGTCCTGTCAGTATCTCTACGACCAATCCTACCCCTCGTTTTCCCAGGGATACTAGTGCTTTGGAGCGCCGCAAGTCCAGTTTTTGCCAAACCTTATTCGCTTCCCTGCACGTGAGAGTGTTGGCCCGCCTCTCGTTTGTCAAGTCGATTTCCTTTTTACTGAGCGCCAATTTGAGCGCTGCTATAGGTCTCAGAGAGTCGTACCGTACCTAGCTAGTTCGTCTGCTCTGCAGTTTCCCGTGACGTCCGAGTGACCCAGGTTATCTGGATGCTGAAATTCTCGCTCATCTTATTAAGAGACGATCGGCAATTCTGCGCCACTCGTGACTTCAGACAAACCGCCTCTAGTGACCTGACCGCCGCCTGACTATCCACATAGATTATTGCGATATCCTTCACGGATACCACATTATGATTCAACCATGTCACGACTTCCCCTATCGCCACCACTTCAGCTTGGTACACGCTACAGTAGTCAGGGAGACGAACAGAAATATTATCATTAAGCTTCTCACAGAAGACTCCGGCTCCTAACTTGCCGTTTAGCTTAGAGCCGTCCGTGAAAAATTGCATTGCCTCGTTTTCCAGTATTGATTCGTTCCTCCAGGATTCCCTCATACAGGCCGTTCGTTGCACCTTCTACATCATCATTATATATGTCACCTTTTCCAGAGCTGGCCACCACACGCCCACCCCGTACATCGGCACAGGTCTTACTACAGCTGTATAGAGCCAGTGTACCAGCTCTGGTTCCAAACCCCATCTCTTACCTATGGTATTTCTACACGAGTAAATTGCTACATTAGCCGTATTCACCCTTTCCACAAAGCTTCCAGCTGAGCTTACTATCCAAGATTATGCCCCAAAATCTTGCTCTGTCGTCAAAAGCCAGTCTAATGTCGTTAAAGGTAGGAGGGCTAACTACTGGAATTTTATATTTCTTAGTAAATAGTACCAGCTCTGTCTTGGAAGGGTTGATCCCTAATCCACATTTGGTGGTCCGTTTCGTAACGATCATGAGTGCATTTTGCATAACCTCCCTATCGCTACATCATCTGCATACGCTACAAACCCCGTTCCCTCTCTCCAGTTCCCACAACAACCCATCCATCACTACACTCCAAAGAAAGGGGGACATTACACCTCCTTGCGGGGTTCCTCTAACCGCCCGTCTTCTAATGGTGGCCTCCCCTCATTCCGAGGCAATAATCTTGCTTACCAGCATCTGATTTATCAACCTACTTATAGGGTGGTATAGAAGGTGGACTTTAAAAATAACAATCCTTCCATGATTGCCTCCGTTTTTACATTATTAAAGGCACCCTCAATGTTGAGAAATGCTACCATACAAAACTCTTACGAGTAAATTGACTTTCCAATGCGTGGTTGTGTAGAGCTGTATCCACCGACTTTCCCTTACAGTACGCATGCTGCGATATTGCCCATGTTCTGGGCTCAATTTTTGATCGAATACGGAGTTAAAGGCCTCAGGTCCTTTGGATAAGCATGTGAGCTCTCCCGATTTCGGGATAAACACCACTCTGACCTCCGTCCATTTCCTAGAAATATACACCAGTTTCAGACATCCCCTGAAGATAACCTCCAGCTAGGCGAGGATGACTGCTGAGTTCCTTTGTATCTCTGCTGGTATAATCCGATCCGAGCCGGTTGATTTATAAGGCCTAAAACCGTTCACTGCCCGCGGGATTCGTTCCCTGTCCACGATGCCCTCCACCCCTATTGAAAGTGTTCCTCGATGAGCTCCAAGCTCCATCGAATCATCAAAGCTTCTCGAAAAATGGGTCTCGATGAGGAGCTTCAATGAATCCGCACCTGAAGCTGTCTATGACCCGTCCGGTCTAATTAAATAACTAGGTCTGATTGGGTTAGTAGATAGAATTTCCCTAAGGCGAGAAGTTTCTGAGACCTCCTCCATTATACAACAGAAGAGTCTCCAAGACCTCTTTTGTGCCTTCCTCAACCCATTTTTGTACTTTCTTAGGTCCTCCTTATAGGAGTGTCAATCCCGAACCTCCGGTGTGTTCTTAGCTTTATCAAAGGCTATTCTACACGCCCTTCGATAGGTTCTCAACTCCGTGGTCCACCATGTCGGTTTCTGCCTGCTCCTAGGCTTTATCAGGGGGCACGCAGTATTAAATGAAAGATTACATCCTTTTGTGACAATATGAACGATGCAGTCTAATTCTTCTACTGTCACCGGAAGTCCAGGGACCTCCAGTGGCAATAATTCCTCCAACACCTCCCCATATTTTTTAAGGTATATCGATCTGGGATTCGTGAAGGCTTTCCGGGTAACAGGTATAAAGTTGAGGTTATATGTTACATATCGATGATCAGAGAATGAGTGCTCCTTCGCCACTCTCCAACCCCTGATCATATGAAAGATTGTTTTTGACGTAAAGCTTACGTGAGTAAATTAAGTATTTAATAAGTAATCAAACAAATAACTCGGATGACCCGGGGATCCCGGATTTTCTCTCAGGACCCTCAAGAATATTGTACACAGCATTGTACACAACTTGCCGCCCCGGTAGCAAAGTGGTCAGCATGCTTGCTTCAGCGACCGGAGGTCCCTGGTTCGATTCCCAGTGGTGACAAGGAAAAAATTTCACGACTGGTTTAGAGGATCAATGAATTAATCACTCATTATCCGAAATGAAAATATGATTATGAAACCTCGTTTGAGGCGGCCAAATCCCTTGATGGGATATAGTGTCAGAGAGAGGAATTGTACACAACGAGGAGGAATTGTACTCCGACGTGATGCTTCCATCTTCCTGACTTTTGCCAATGACGACTAGCACGTGCTCCTTTAGGATCTCACTGAATAGCTTCAGTTTTTGTTCCATAAAAGCACCCGACGTTATGTCTGTTTGCACCTTAGCTCGCTTACTGTCGCCCGTGTCAATATCATCCTGGGACCTATGTCTTTTAGACACAAGGACCCTCCGAGCTATCGCAGCCGACAGTTTTTTTAGCCCATGCCACAGATTCCTTTTGCTCTACTGTAAGCGCCCCTCAAGGGTCGCAGCCAGTTTCTCTAGAATTTTGAATGCCGACCGTCTCTCCCTGTACCGTCGCTTCGCTGGAGGGATCTCTCTCAATCCCCCACTATTTTGTTTGGCAGTTCCGCTTACTCCTGGCTTCGATGCCATGGTGTCGCTTATCCTTGCTTCTGATGAGGGAGTCTCACCTTTATGGTTAGAGTTACTCCCTTCTTTTACACCTTTCGGTTTTTGAAGGGTACCGTCCCTTTATTTTTTTCTTCTTGGTGGTTCTTGTTTTTACCACGAGTATCGGAGAAATACAGGTCCAGCTGCGCAAAGATCCGTATATGCAGATAAGGCTAAATACAACTGAAGGTAGCCTGGTATTCAGAGGGCCTCGTTCACGACTAAGCTTTGTTAAATGGGCCCCCAGCCTACTCGATCATCAGCACGGGTCGCATAACACCCTAATCCAGTTCATTTGCTCGTCGAACACCCCTGCCCGCCAGCGCCCCTGACCTCCAACATTCACTCGCCTATTCAGCCATTTATATGGATATCCCAAATCAATGGGACCCATTCCATGACCCGTTTATATGGTTTCCACTCACTACTTGAGGACTCGGGAGCGCAGGAAGACGCGATGCTCAGTTCGCCGTGGTTAGTAGTCGATGGTTTTATGGCGCCATCAGTTCGCCCTTCCATGATGGGTATCATAGACACTCAGAAATTAGTGAACTGAGGTTAACCACTCCCCAGTTCCCTGAGACTCCTAGCACAGCTGCGGTTGGGGGCGGCTTATTTAATTCACCGCTAACCTACTTATCGATAGGCCGTCCACTATCCACCACCTGAAAAAAATTCAAAAATTGTCTATGTTCTATCCAATGATCAAGATCGGATTTTTGTATAACAAGTTTCAAGAGACCTTTTATAAAATTTTTGTTTTCAATTTTTTCGATATCGAAAAATATCATTCGACGCGAATCGGTCGTATTGTTTAACTTGATTCTCGAATATTTTCGATATCGAAAAATGTTGATGTGTCGTAAATCGGGGGTTGTTTTGGCTATCTGTTGGGCCTATCGTAAAATTTTTCGGCTCGATTGTTGCGATTTCGAAGTATTTTGAAATTTTCAATATGCCCAAACAATTTTTTTATATTATTATAAGTCATAGTGATATTGAAACTACGTTTACGGTATTGACGCTAGTATTTAAGTTTAAACTGATTAGTAAATCAGATAGTCGAAACTACGTTCGTTTACGGTAAATTCGCGACAAATTTTTCGATTACGATATAATTCGGGAACCAACTTTTATAATATGACTACCCCTCGATTTCTCAATCAATTAAACATAAATAGTTATATTAAAACCCACCTTGTTAATTTGATCATGTTCTTTAAAATATATTTTTTAAATAAAAATAATAGGTAAGAACTAAACTACTGTCGAATATATTATTCAATTTCATTTCGAAAAAATCCTCTTCAAGTATTTCTTGTTTGTTTTATAATAGGGCGAATTGTTTTAGTCGAAATTTTTTATAAAAGGCCCTCCCAGTTCTCCAGTTTGTAAAAGACCATAGCGATTCTATTCAATTTATTGGGCAATAAAATTTTTCCCGTTGAATGGTTTATATGTATATTTTCTGTGATGCGGTTTTCGTTCGATGTAAACGTTTCCATTTAGAAGTGACAATTTCTTGGCCTTAGAAGGCCTATGCTTGTATAGAAAATGTACGTTATGAAAATAGACGTAGGTAATGGGAAAGGGTACAACGCATGGTTTTTGTTGTGATTTTGTTTTTTTTGCAACCGCTGGCAATCGACTACAAGTGTCATTGAAGTGTAAGTGAGATCATATTTCGGGAATGCGGGACTCAAATTATCAGAAGATGTGTTATCTCTTTATAGTTCGACCATTGTTTAATACTTACCGTTCTTATAACAAGCAAAAGGAAAGCTTGACAGACGAAAACGTTGATGAAACAAGAGAAAGTTTGAGAATTGGATCGGCGATTGTAGTCTGGAAAGCAGGTGTTTTATTTGATAATATTGTCAGATCGAAAGTTTTTTCGAGCCATCTACAAAATGTGACTGGTTTTTGGTAATTTAAAAATATCCAAATTTACCGTTTTTCATCAACTCTACACATAATGACTATACGTTGAGGTTTCTGCGAGACCTATTTAGGTCATTGATAAGCATTCATCTCACACGCATATGCAGGATCACATTCTATTAACAAGGAATGATTATGTAACATTGGTGGTCGTTTAGTTTTATTTACTCTACAAAACCCCTACATTTGAATGTACTGTTCTTAAAGATATCTAACGATAGGTTATAAATATTGTCAGTTAAGTATAAATAGATTAGCGCTGTAAACAGAAAAGAAAGAAACTGAAAAGAGATAGGTTATATTAGTGATGCTGCGTACATTGCTATAAACCCAATGGTGACCCAATAGGTCACCGTATTTTTTTTTTATATCAACCCTTTTTCAAGTAAGAATCTTCAATTTGAAAGAAATGAAAACATAGATTTGATTCGTATTTCATCATTTCTAAGATTAGAGATTTGGTATCACTTACTTAAAACGGTTCGTAAATAGTTCATTTAATTCTGATTTGATGCTTATAAAACAAATGAGAATTAATCGAACTAATTACTAAATCCAATTTTATAAATAATCCAATTAAATAACACTTTAAACCTTTATATTGTTATTATTGGTTTTCGTTTCGTTTCAGAGCAAATCGATTATTAATAATACACGGGTTAATTGATGAAAATGTTCATTTTTTCCATACATCTCAACTTATAAATTGTTTAGTTAAAGCAAACAAACCGTATCAGTTGCAGATCTATCCAAATGAACGACATTCGTTACGAAATTTGGAAGCCAGTAAACACTACGAAACTACGCTGCTTTCGTTCTTGCAGAATAATTTGTGAGTGTTCCGAAAAAGTTAAAGAAAATTGTTTTAAAAATAAAGTTAAAAAAAAATATTTATTATTGAAAATATCGAATGTGTAATAAAAAAAATAAGTGTAAAAAATAGTTAAACAAGTAAGATAGTAACTTGGCCTATTTATAAAAAAAAGTTATTCATAATTAATATTATTGATTACTGTTTTTATTATTATTTTATTATTAGGTATTATTAATTAAATAGTTTATATTATTTTATCATTAACACATAAATGTATCAACGATATTAAACACAACTATAAATCTAAGATGCTGTTTTATTCATCATATACATAATTGTAAAAAAAAATTAAATTGTTTCAGTAACTTAATTCATATTATCCGCTTTTTGCGTAATATTTCGTAAACCGTAATCCGAAATCATAAAAAAAACTTTAGATGACCATAAACTGTTTCTGAAAAAAAACATATTTATTACGGCATCGATAATTTTACTTTGTTGTGCACAAGTCATTTTCTCGCTATACATACCTCTTACTCGTACAATTAGTTAAAAGTGTAAAATGAAAATTAGTAAACCGTGTCACATAAAGATGACTTTTATTTATTTATTAAGACGTGTTGAAAACGGCTAAATCCGTTAAGCTAAAATATATACCTAATATTGTTCTATTTACACAATAAAAAATTACTAGAAACATCGTATAGAAAAATTTTATATTTTAATTTAATACAATAAAATAATAAAAATAAATCAAAAATTAAATTTAATTTTTAATTATGTATTTGTGTTTTATGTAAGAAATGGGTAATTTTTAAGGAATGGTACAATCCACTAAAATGGCATTATCAAAAGTTCGATCACATCTTGATAATTCGATTATGCATACAACTATTTATTACAACTATAATTTTTTCTCTTTCGAGTTTATGGATGTGAAACAACGGAATGAGTACAAAGGGTCGAATTGCAGAAGGACGAATGTCGAAGGGCCGAATGTATCAAAGGGCCGAGCCCCTATTATGAAACTTTTCCGACGTCGGAAAATCCGTCTCGCGTCGGATATTCATATTATGAAACTAAAAAAATTCGATCCGCCGCGGAAACTGCTATTATGAAATAAAATTACGAATAACGCGGATTTTATGAAAAAAAAATGAAATGTCAAATCCGACTGCTAGTTAGATGACGGATATTGTAATATACGCACGGAAGATAGATCGTAGTTCAAACTTTTTATATGCTATTTAATTATTTAATAAATTTTAAATTTAATTTAATAATTTAAATTTAATAATTCTTCAAGTTTGACAGTAAAAATACATGTTTCATAATACGAATATCCGCCACGGATCGGATTTTACGATTTCTTATGAATTTATGTATACATATTACTATTTTTCTTCTTTCTATCTTCATGAAATTCCACCTACCGAGTCAGCGATACATTTTGGTGAAGGAAAATTTCGTCATGCGTCACCTGAGACATTCGGCCCTATGTCAGCCTTCTGATAATAGGTATATGGTACAAAAAATAAAAAAAATAATTAAATTAAATAAAAAAAAAATAAAAAAAATCGGCTCTTCAACTCATTCGGTCCTTCGGCATTCGGCTCTTTGATATCATACCGAAAAAACGATGTGTTGTATTTGTATAAAACATTTTGTTGTAATGTTTGATCTCTTGCGCCTAAATGTTTGATAATGACTATGATTTGGCACTAAATTAAATTGTGGTTTTAAGTTGGCCTAAGAAGATCAAAATCCAGTATTTCATCTCTCGATTTCTCAAGACTCGTGAACTAAAACAATATATATATAATATATGAAGTGAGAGAGATAGGATTCGTTGATTCGCTACCCCACACACAATTTTGATTTCTTGCGGACCAGCATCCTATCCAAGTACTTAATTAGTGTATACTGTACTGCATCCGGAGAGAATGCCTTACTTTTTTTATCATGGGTCGGATTTCGCCAAACGTTTGCACAACGGGTACATAATGAAACCAGAGTTGACCGAAATCTCAAGCTTTCTTACTTGAAGAGTTGCCTCAGAGGAGGTTCAGCTTACCATTTTATTGAATCAATCCCAAATTCCGACGAGAACTATATGAACAAGTCTGGAATTCCCTTTTCAAACACTATGAAAATCATTCAAGAATAAAAACATTGCATATGCAATCATTATACAATTTAGAACCAGTTCGAAAAGGAAACAGTGCAAAGGATTTACAGATGTTCAATTCATACTGGAAGCAATATTATGCTTTGAAATCACTAAAAATTCCCATAGACCAGTGGGATTTGTATTTGGTGTTCCACGTTTCTCACTTAGTTGACTCAGTATCTCGTCATAAATTGAAATAAAAAAACCGATCGACAGAGATCTACCGTACAAGAAGTGATGGAGATTCTAGCACAACGAGCACGTATACTAGAAGCAATATCTTCTACTGATTGTAAGGCATCAAATATAGAATCCATTGTCCACCAACACAATGGTGGTTACCGAACCAAGAAACATAATCGCGTGTCATTATTGTGGTAGTCTAAACAAATATGAACGTTTTAAGTCAATGCCACGAAAGGACAAAATTCAATGTATAAAAGATAACAAATTGTGTCACAATTGCCTTGGTGCGCTGACTCAGGTTTCGAAGCCTACTCAAAGCGTATCATTGCCTTCCAATGTAATGGCTACTTCGAATGGTTTGACACAAACTCCAGATATTAATCAAAGTGATGCTTCCAAAGTTCCTGAATTAAATTAAAATCCTGAATTAAGACAGTTATATTCTCAATTCATGGAAGATTATGGTTCGCTGAATCATATGCAACTATAGCAAAGGAACCCGATTCTGGGCCCTTACTATTGTTTTCGATCGCCTTAATTTTGCGTTCGTTTTTCTATGTTTGTACTATTATTTTCGATAGAGTCGAAAATGAACGACTGTAGGCGAAAATTTACAACGCAAATTTCATCGTTGCTCATTTTCGATTGTCATCTTATGCTTTACAGTTCAATACTTTTAAAAGTAAAAACTAAAATGTGAGTATACGTATACCTATATACAAAATAGTTTATTTAACTATTCAATTAAATATACATTCCAATTTAAAAAAAAATATTTATTTAATTAGAAAATATATTTAATTAGTAAATATGTAAAATTTTAACATGTGAAGTTATGTTAAAATATTTTTTTAACTTGTAGGTCAAACAGACATAAAAATACTAATGTACAGCAATTTAAGCTATTGGCTGAGTTTTTGGAGAAATATCGTCAGAAATATCAGTAAAAACTGTACTAAAACATAAATTTTGTGCTGGCAATACTTTAAATAATCTGTACTAAAATATTGCTACTGATCGAAAGCAAAAGTACGAATATTTTTCTCAATCGTTCAGAGCTAAGCGATAAAAATCGAAAACGATAAGGCGAAAGACGAAAACAATAGTAAGGGCCCTGACTTGTCATATTTTCGCCCACACCACGTAGTATACAGAGAAAGCTAGCACAAAATTACGGATTGTGCTCAAGGGGTCTTTCAAGTCATCGTCTGGCCTGTCATTTTATGACACCCTAATGACAGGACCAACAATCCAACCAGAATTATTTTCAATTCTTCTGCGGTTTCGAAAGTATAATGTAGCTCACAGTGTTGATACTAAAAAAATGTATCGGAGTCTCTGAATTATTACTAATTGAATACCGCCACCTACAACACCACGAGTGCACCATTCTTAGCCGTTAGAACTTTAAAACAATTGGCCAGTGATGAGCATCAAAACCATATGAGTGTTTCTCAGCATTTGTTGGAGAATTTCTATGTTGGCGACTATTTAGGTGGAACAAGTACTGTCGAGGAAGCCCAGATTCTCAGGACCTAGCTAACGGCATTGTTTGCCAAATGTGGGTCTGGTTGACAAAATGAACTTCTAACATTAGGAATGTGGTCCCTGATCAGGACCATTCACTTAACGAGGTAATTAGTACTTTGGCTATCATTTGGAATACTTGTCAGGATACTCTTCAAATTTCAGTGGGAGACAATTCCCATCCCAGATGTGATTCAAATAGCAAGAATACGAGAACGGTCTTGTCACAAATCTCACAAATTTTCGATTCTCTGGGCGTATGTGCTGCCTCAATTTTCATTGCCAAATTATTTATACAGAAATTATGGTTAGTTTCGAATCTAACATGGAACTCCGAATTGCCTGAACCTTATCGATCAGGACTATCTATTTGAGCGGCACTCAGACATTAACAAACTTCTTCGAATTTCCGCTCTTTGTCTTCGATATTGTCATAACGCTCGATCCAGTCTAGACAATCGAAGGTTCGGTGAATTATCATCAGTAGAGATATATAGATAACGCACTCAAGGGGTTAATTAAAGCCATTCAATCAAGATTCTTCAGGGTTGAAATCAATCAACTTAAGAAGAATCCTGTTGAAGAACTCTCGATGCTCTGTTTTCAATGCAATGTCGAATAAAGGTTTTGTTTTCGCAGAAACACAGAATTAGAAATTAGAAATTTTATTTTATTTAAATCATATTTGCATTTACAAATTTTAAATTATAAATAGAAATGATATCTAGAATTATCATATCTACAAAAATTGAACGGCACACACTCGCACTAACACAAACACTCATACCACTACTATATACTTGCGGTTACTTCTTTAACTTGTCAAATTTTGAACAAAATCGACCCCTTCGTTTTTTTGTGATAAATGATTGCGTTTTATGGCAAAAGCTGATAAAAAATATCGTGATATTTTTTAACTTTTTTGCCCGACTGAACACTAGGAATGTCTGGCTAACTCTCAATGACTAGGCTTCTGATAAAAAGTCATAGTTATCATCCCGCTCGTCAAAACCATCAACTGCAAACGCTTGCAGTTTCTACTGATACCGCTTACGGTATGCACAAGTTTCAGGGCAGCACACAACAAGATCGTTTACAAGTACGCGACTCAGCAGCAACAGTAGCGGACACTTAACTACTCAGCAGAGTTACCAGACTATACGAATTGTGCAGAGTTACCAGACTATACGAATTGTATTTATGACGCCTCATTTTGATGCTTGCACGAGAGAAAAGAAACAATGAGCCGACAACCTTAATAAGCCACTCTTAAGCTCATATTTAACCTAAATATGCAGATAGCCTCATTACTCATATGCGAGCGACATTGAAATAGACTCGATTATCAGCGCTGCGACTACCGAACGCCACGAAACTTGAATGCGTGGATATTAACAAAAAACGAACAAAACCTCTTTTTAGATTAAACATTAACATTAAAAGTTAACTTGCACATTTTATTAATCACCCTTTTCCTTACTGTCATTACCATTTTTATTTTTGTTTTTGTTTCGATTTTTTTCTGCATTTTTATTGCCATGATCATTTTTTTCGTGTCCCTTTTCTTTTCCTTTTTTCTTATCCGAATCTCTTTTATCTTCATCTGTACCGATTTCTTCTTTCGTATCAGATGAAACGGATTTTGCCGTTGTTAATTCACGCATTGCGTCTGGCACTTGTTTTTCGGTGACTATCTCAGGCGAACTAACAGGAGCTTTTGCGGTGGTCATTGGTGCTGGTGTTTCGTTATTAATTGTAGATGGTGGAGTACTAGCAACGGTGGCATTTACTGGAAAGATTGGTAGCAATGATCTTGAATGTGGATTGAATTTAATTATAGGAAGTAGCGTTGTAGTAGTTGTAGTAGAGGCTTTCGTGGTAGATGTCAATACTTTCTTCGTTGTTGCTTTCGTGGTAGCTTTAGTAGTCGCCTTTTGAGTTGTTATTAACCCTTTTTTTGTAGTAGTAGCTGCCGGTTTTGTAGTCGTTACTGGTCGCTTAGTTGTTTGGCTATCTATACGCTAGAATTCAATAGAAGTTTTAAAATTTAGAAATTTATATTAAATTTTTCCATTGATACGTACGAGTACAATAGTAAATATGACAACCACGAACAATATTTGATAAATCCCCATCTTATCGGAGATCACTAATGATAAAATGTATAATTTTGGTCTTCTTTTATATTATGTTCCATGTGGATAATTCAGATAGTTCTAGATTGAACGCTAATGGGAAATTAATCGCATTTAGTTTTCATTGTTACACTTCTACGACAGTATCATGTACTTGTATAAAACGTTTTACATGACCAAGGCACGTGTTTAAAATTGTTAAAATTATAAATAACTTACAGAAATTTGAACCGAATCAGCATTTACTGGAAATTCAAATTTTGTAGTATAATGTTGGGGTTTGGTGTGCGGATGAGTTGTATTCATAAAACTGGTTGCTCTATGGTTTACCGTTCGTGCACACGGCCTAACGATTCTAGAGAAATAATGAGGAAAATCTTAAGATTTTCTTTCTTCACTGCGGCTATCTTAAAGTAAGCCCAGAATTATCACTATTTGGTCTACGATCTTGGCTGGACTAGCTTACTTAGCTATTGTACTATTAACCTATTTGTCATTCGTTGTATCACAGTTAAGATAATGCAGCTCGTCGCGTGCCAAGAAATGAAACCTCATCTGCTCTTAAATTTTTCGTATTGAACCTTCGCAAAGATTCCTTCGCCATCCATAAATGACATGTGACCACGCTTTTGAGTTGTCATTGTTAACAATATTGAGTATATTTAGCCCATGTAGGCCTACATTTGAGGTGTCTCAATTTTTCACATAAATCTGCACTTATTTCACCAATAACACGAATAATGTTATTGGTTTTAAGGTCATTGAGTGTTTGTGCACAATCTGCTAAATTTCTACGCAATAAATTGTGACTTGCCAACCAATTACTGAACACAAATGTTAATTTTGAAGGTTATCTAAAAAAAATGGCCGCTATAATGTTTGAAATTTAATCACCCTTTACATTTTTTTAGTGAGATATTTCACTTCCAACCCATAAGACGTGTCAGGCCTACTGTTTCAGTGATGGGCTGGAATTTTCAAACACTTTATAGGTCTAGATTGTTTTGAGTACATTAGGCCAAGCGACCACCTAACTTTCAACTGACAGCCAAAACACAGGTGACAATATTCACTATAGATGCGACATAAGTCCTATTTTGAATGGAACAATTTTTCCATTTTTTCCGTACGGTATAAAGTGGCTTCAAACAGTTTTAAACGGTGACATTGCTTTTTGGCTTGCAGGTAAATAAATTATTAAAGAGTGTCGAGTTCTTGTCTTTATATGCACGAATAAGGTTCGATACCTATTCCTTCTGTCAAAATAGCCTATTTGTATGCGGTATCATAGTTTTTTGAACTTAAATATCATTCTATTGCTACTTGCACATTTGCTCGTATGTCTCGCCTGCTGCGGTATATTTGGTCAAATTGATCAGAAAAAGTAGATAAATTGTGCCTAAAGCCTAGTACGCATTCGATTTGACATGAAATATTTAAACGACTTTACCAAAGTGAAATTAGAAATGAAAAATTCCACTTCAGTTTTCATTTTGTAGTACTCAGCTTACCAGCGAAAATATCAAATAATTTTCACTAGAAAATAATATCTTGGCTTGAAATTTTAACATTTGCTGGTGTTTGTCAAAAAAATTTAAATACCTTACATCTATAAATTTCAAATAAAATCAATTTAATTTCACAAAAATCCTATAGTAGTCGTTCCGTTATTTTCTGGTGTATATACCAGAGAAAAAGGACATGTATCGTTCTAGTAATAGCGCAGCTGCGCTTCATTTTTCCGCTCCTTAGTAAGATCTTCGGTCCACTTCTGCATATTTTATTTATTTTGCCTAGCGCTAAAAAATCCAGTCGCCCAAGTTTGTACTAACGGATGGTGTAGGTGTTGTTGCGTTATCTCTGCCACGCACCCCCAGCCCTCTATGGTACTTACCACTTTATATTCCACGATGATTGTTCCTTTCTTGATTGTTTTTGATTCATCCGAGGGCTTTAGTGCTTTAATTGGAAGTCTGTCGTCGTTATTTGGTACCACTAACGCTTTTTCGGCCATCATTTCTCTAATTTCTTGTTTAGGGCCATTATCATCAACATCCCACAACCTGGGTGACCCAGAACCTCCCTCAAATCTTCCCCAAGTAATTGTTTCTGTTGAGTTGAAGTTCCATCTGTTGCCGTACGATAGGATTACTCGTCCAATCCAACACAAAGCCCTACGTTTTCATAAAGTCCATACTTATATTGAACTCATCGGCAATGTTTTGTTTTCCTTTGTTTTTCTCATGTAACGTGTCGAACAAGTAATCCTACTGTCAGAGAATCTAGGTATCGTCCACTTGATGTTTCCCTCAGTTCACTATCTATTTCAACCCGCCCTGCCTTAATTGACGATTTGATGATGACTTGTGTAGTCCCATTAATTAAAGCACAAGCAATGGGTTCATCGAAAGTTTCATTCGGGAACAGAATCACCAGCATATCTCTTGATCCCGAATGCTGTCGATGAAAGCATCTAGTTCTCGCTTCATTATCCCATTGTTACTGTTGCGATTATTTTCGGAAATTGTTTGCAATGTCTCGGCTGCTCAATTTAAAATTCAATTGGACCTCAGACTGCAACTTCTGTTCAACGTCATGATAATGTTCATTTATTGAACGACGGCACAACGTGACGGCACTTGTTGAACTTCTTTAAGTACTTTCTCCACTTCGATGCGTACCTATAGAAACTTAGTTCATTTTATTTTCGATTTTTTTATGGCCTATTTTTTTTTTAAATTTATTGTATCATTTTTCTGTGGATCTGATTTTGATTTTTGGTTTTGTTGGTCAAACTGTTTAGTTGGTTTAACAACCAATAAATGCGCCGTAACAAAAGTTTTATTTGACTTGGGAACTGCTTCCACCATCTTATCTTTATTATTTATTCGGGCCTAAGCCTTGCTTCTCCATAACCTCACGTAGTGGCATCATTGAAATTTTAATTCAGTGTCCGTTAAATCCTTTAAACCCATCATCTAGTATTGACAATCCCATTGCTGTGACCAATTGTTACGATGTTGCTCAGTCAAATCCGGTCGCATCACTGGATTGTGAATACTGTTAAAAATTTGGCGATTTACAATAAAACTTCTCGTAATTTACTCAGCTTCTGGAATATTCCTGAAAATACTGAAAATAATCTTAGAATAATTTTTAAAATATTTACTTAATACAATAAATATATTCACAATTTACAATCCACAAGTTATTTCACTGTAAGCACCACTTATAGTTTTTCGCACTGTTCACTTTCGGTTTTAAACTATCGCTAACCTAATCTCCTGAATGACAAAATCATTGGGCTGTGCACCCGTATTTATATAAAGAGCTAAATGTTTGAGTTTGAGATTCTACTCGAACATTTGGTTCTGTTCCACACTAATTTTGTTATATTTACAATAAAACTGTTATAAGACTACTTCGAATGCTTAAATCTAGGTATCACTATTTTTATAAATGTCATTAGGGGTTTCCCAATACACTTTTACTAAATTATTACAAATTTTGGTATTTTACCTTACATCAACCAAGTGCGTCTTGAATAAACAAAACAGTTGTTTTTTGTTTAATTTAAGATTTTTTTTTTTATTAAGGTTAAACCACAGACAATCAAATTAGATTTTTCATTTGAACTAAAAATGAAAACAAAATATATTTCTGATAATTCTAATGTCATCGTTGTATCTGTGATTTTTCGTTAAACTGCGAATACGTATACGCAAAAAAAAACAAAATTTTTTGATTGTATGTGGCTATTTACACAAAATGAAATCGCAGTTTAAATTTTTACGTTTACATAGAATGAAATATCTCTTTTAGGTTGTCTCTGGTTAAACGTATCGATTCCGAATATAGCGCAACATACCACTCGCCGAAATTGGTCACTTCCGTTATACGATTAGTGACATTCAAGTTTAAGTCTGGGGTGGAATGTTCTAACAGCACCATTTTTTGATATTTTATCGAAGTCTAGGTCTCTTTCTTCTAGAATTAATTTGATTTATATTTCGTTTATCAATTATTTCTTCTCTATTGCTATCACAACCTACTAGAATATATTTGAACAATATCTATTTCATTTATTTTCATTCTAGAATCGAAAATAAATTATTTGATGATAGAAACGCGGTAGAAACATCACAATGTTGCAATCTAGGCTGGTAAATTGAAACAGAGACAAATTTTATTCTACAGAAACGAGACATAAACTTCGATAAATTATCGAAAAATGGTGATGTTAGAACATCCAAGCCCTGGTTATCTTATGAAAGCCAGTGTAGTCCTAAAGGAGAATCGGTACGCGACGCTTTAAAAGCGACAGTGACAGTCGAAACATTATTAGTGGTTATTAAAGTGAAATTAATAGTGTATTTTAAATTGTACATGTAGTGAAGTGAATTAAATAAATCAATAATTGTGAAAATGTTGTGTTGGTTGAAGTGTGTGAATTGGATATTTGGTGATTAGTAATAAATATCGGTATTATCGGGAATATTCTATCAGTAGTAAGTTACCTGTTGTGTTAGTCTTTTCATAATTATTTTAGCTCAATAAACCACGTGATGATCACGAATTATATTGATTAAATAAGTAATTTATGCATATATGCTTCTTCAACACGAGTCATGATTCATGACATACAATATGCGTGTATCTATATCATTCTTATACACTGTTATTATGTGTGAGTAACTGCATCAGGGAAACTTTCGAATTCAAAAATGAAACTTTGCACACCGATTAAGCCCAATTTGAGATAGCTAGTGCTCACGGGGAAAAATTAGAGCTAATCCAGGAGCCGAGAAAACGGGAAAAGAAAATTTGAAATTTCGCCTGAAAGACGAAATAAATAAAACAGCATTTCTAGAAAAAAAAAACAGAAATAATTTAAGCTTAATTTTAACACTTTCCAAAGACGGCTAAAATTGACAATTTGACAAAATTTGTGCTTTTCATAGAAATATAATGTTCATAATTTTAATGTTCATTCATAAATTGCTGAAAACAAACTTGCTCCTAAAAGATACTATATTAAAAACGAAATACACAGGTATACCGTTCTAATATAAAGTGTGAACTTAGCACTTCTAATGGCACATTCCTATCAGGTTTATTCATTGCCATCAGAAATATGCAATCAGAAGTGGCAACTCCATTGGTTTCTAAAATACTTTATGTTAGAAAATACTTAATTCAACGGTTTTTGTTATTCAACTTGTTATTCAACGGAATTGGGCCAATTCTGGATTAGCACAAATTCAGCCACTATATTTTTAGAATGGCAATGAACATGCCTGACAGGAATATGCTATCTTAATTTCTTATTCTTGGATTTTATAATAATTTCTATTTTTGAATTTGTTGCTCAACATAAATATTATTGAACGGTATATCTCTGTATTTGGTTTGTTTAATATAGTATCTTTTAGGGGCTAGTTTGTTTTTCCTCAATTTATGAATGGAAATTTATGAAAATCACATTTCGTCGAAAAGTACAAATTTCGTCAGTGTAGCTACTAATTTTTTCCCGTGAGCACTAATTAGCACAAATTGGGCTTAATCGGTATGCAAAGTTTCATTTTGAAATTCGAAAGTTTCCCTGCTGCAGTTACCCACACTCTTATAATAAATAAATAAAATTGTTGCGTTTACGTTCAGGGACTGTTGATGAGTATTTATTTTAAAAAATATCGCTATTCTAGGATCTTCACTATTATATACAAAAATTAGGAAATAGAAATTTTTAAAACCATTTATAGTTATGGACGTCCAGGTCTATATAATCGTTGTATTTTGAAATAATTATTATTATTGGATTTTATAATCAGACTATTTCGAACGAACATTTTATTTTATACTGTCGAGATGTATTTTAACTGTTCTAGCTACATTGAACTTTACTATAATTATTGCGTGAGGTTAAAAATTGTGTTTAGTTTCCTTCAAAACGTTGATTACTTGGCAGTCATAAGAAAATATGACAAAATGACAGCCCACAGGCCCGTTGGGTATTTCAGTTTTTTTTGTTAAGGATCACTATGCCTTTCATCTACTTCTTAGTAGTCAATAATATTTTTTATAGTAGAAGCCTTTTTAAATTTCCCAGTAGCTTCAATGTGGAAAATGTGATGTTCGATGTAATCGAGAATTCGCGAAGAGATTCCAGCCCTGAAGGGTAATATCACACCTCTCCCAATATGCAATAACGACGGAATTCCGTTTATATTCGCTGTCAAAATCCACACTTTCTATGGAAAGAACCATGTTATGTACACGGAAATCCGTACTACTCACCAAAGAAAAGTGTAACAAAAATTCCGGTGTCGGTGTGCATCCCAACTAAAAAGAGAAAAAATCAAAAAGGAAAGAAGATGGAATTTCGTTGGAAACTCGGGTTTTTTCTATACACTTTTCCATACTATTTTTAAACACTTTTCTACGTAAAATTAAGCCGATTCCCTTAGTATTTTTCATATGGAACTAGTAATAGTTTTTTTTCAAAAATAAAGATTTTTGTTATTTATTTAAAATTTTTTTAAAATATAATTTAAAATTATATTTTATTTATTTATTTGTTTATTGACATTACAATTTTGGTAAAGGAAAAGCACATATGGAAGCAATATAAATGAAGAACAACAACCACCAAAAAAAAAATAAAAAAAATACTTCCATTAGGCATAAAAACCTCAGATTTTTTCAAAAAACAAAAATCAAAACATAAAATATTTGGTTATAATATTTTTATCATCCGCCTCTCACTTTGATATCTTCAACTACCGCATATTCGCCTGGCTCTTAGTAATAAATCCAGAGTAATGTTTTTTGGTCAGGCCGCATCTCCCAATTTTAAGGTTTTGTATCATGTTCCATTTTGCTCTGGACACTCATGTTCATCGCAGTGCTTTGAAATTTCCCTCGTAAATGAGTTTAAGTACTTAGGAGTTACCATCGATTCGCAGTTGAAATGGAATTCTCATCTCACCATTGTCAGAAAAAATGTTATTACTGCGGCTTATAAATTCTACCATCTGAAGCAATCATGCCCACCGTCAACACTGCGAGTTCTATATCATGCACTAGTTGAATCTATTATTATGTTAGGTATATCAAGCTGGGGTGGGATTTATTTTTCCAATATAGAGAACCTATACATTTCACAAAAACGGATTATTAAATTGATTTACTGTCGGCCTTTAACAACTCCAACAATTCCCTTATTTCGAGATTTGAAATTATTACCTTTAAGATATCTCTATGTTTATAAGGTATTAAAGATGTTTTTTGTTCGGAGTTCCAGTTTCCATAGTCGTATTCATCACACGTATACTTTAAGGAATCCGAACAACTTTGCCGGTTTACGTTGTAATAATGAAAGGTTCAGAAGGTCTTACTTTTATATGGGATTGTATTGGTTTCACAAATTACCAATAGAGTTGAAATTCATTCCGATTGGCCGCAAACACTATTTTGATAAAATGATCCGACATTGACTGATTAATATAGACAACATTGAAACCTACTTCTAATTTTTCTTTTTTGTATTGTATTCACTAAATATGAGCTGGAATTTTAATTTTATTGTATGTATTATTTATTTATTCTTTTATGATAGTTTTTAATTTATTATTTTTATTTGTACACTTTTGGCAACCTAAATTTCATGTTTTTTTTGTTTCTTGCTCCCCCACAGGTTCTAAAAACCTATTAGGAGCTCTAACTTTATTAGAAATAGTTTATGATTTTTATAAATGTATGTAACTTGTTTTTCTTAATAAAGAGAATAATAATAATAATAATAATAATAATAATAATAATAATAATAATAATAATAATAATAATATTGAACATCTTAAAAAATAAGAAGAAGATAATTTCATCAGCAATTTACGTCTTTTTTTTTTTTTTTTCTCAAATATATTTACATTTTATAAGGATTTGGCGACGCCATATTAAAATAGATTTTTATTACCTTTAGTACAACATTGATGAATCATTTATATAGCACTATAATTACACTAATATTATTATTATAAAGCACTATAATTTACAAAAATTTCTTTTAATAATCAAAAACAAAAACGTGAAATAGAAAGAGAAAGAAAATATTTCTTGTCCAAAATCAATACTTTTGTGTCTTTGCTATTTTGTAGTACGGAATTTAGCATGGAATTAAAACAATTTTTTCCACACAATTTTTTTCCACACACTCTTATACTCAAAAGACTTGAACCGATTAATTTTATACATTCCATTGCCTATTAGTTGGGGTTAGTGTACCATTAGTAAATAGGGTGGAACATAATTTATTTGGAGTGTTATTCGAGACGTCTGCAATTTTTGTACTAACGAGAGCTGTTTTGGCAGTTGTAACATTATTTCATCCATTCAAACATCATCATCCATTTAGCTGGAGCAGATTGTGACAAAACTTTGCGCACACACTTACACAGATTGTTTAAAAATCACAGGTCAATAAATCTGTAAAAACTACGAAGCCGAACATTTTCATGATTAGTAAATAAAAAACGAACTGCAAGTCTACCACTTGAGTAAAATGAAAATGGCTTAAAATTCGGTTATACAATCACGAATTGCACCAGGTGCCAACATATTTGGGACCGCCTCTGGTAGATGGTAAACGTTTCTTCCGCATTTTACTATTTATGTTCCACTTTGTCCTCCTACGATTCCTGAAGGTTCCTGAGGCGAGAGTCGCTGATAGTCATAACTCTTTATGTTGGCGGTTCCTCCTGTCTAATATACAATTAATGCATTATTTCTAGAATGCCATAAACGCGTATTTAATTTGAGTTTACTTTAAATTTCCTGGGATCTAAAAATAATATAATTTTTTTTCTTGTGAGACTGTCATTGTTATTTAGAAGAGAAAGAGGGCCGGTTTAGCGTTTCTCTCTTCTAGTTTGGGAAGATCTGGATTGATGGTTTGAAAAATTGTAAGATTCATGTCTAGACTTACCGGCTCCCGATTTAGAGCGTTGCGTGTCAGAAACATGCCCCCTTGGTCTGCTCTGAATATTTTTTTGGGAACCGCCCTGAACCTTGCGCCAGCCACACTTCATCCACCTCGACTATCATCAGCCTACTGATTAGCCTACTGATCTCTCAGTCCAGCATGCAGTTAATTTAACGCGCCCTTAATACCGCCCACCAATTTTTTCCAGAACTTTCGTTTTTATTTTAACTTGTCTATTTAACAGTTGCATTGAACAAAAAATAGTTTAAAGTTAAAAATATATAAGCAATATAACAACAGCATCTCAATGAGAGGGTGTACTACGAAATCCCGGTTTTCTTTTCTGTAGTTCTAAAGTCTTCATTTTGAAAAAAATATAACTTTTATAATTTCGAGCCGGCCGGACTAATAACATTTTAACATAAAAATAAAATATCTTGTCAGAGTATGAGTGGCTGCACGTAGGAGTGGTTTATATAGAATCTATTAATGATATCTACTAAACAGAAAAATAATTACACCATTTTGTTATGCAAGATTTTGTAATCGCAAAATTTTGTACTTGCAACCTTTTCAATCCCATTTCCATCGCACGTGACGAAATGGCCTAATTCCATCCCTAATGAGTAATGACAATATTCCATAACTTTATCAAACAACATTTTAAAATCCCATTTAGGTCCCACATGCCGATTTTCGACATAATCGGTTAAAGAATGTCTAGGTTTCATTCCTATCCGCCTTATTCCAGAACCTTATCAAAAACGCATTTTTTGAATCCCATTTAGGACCCACATGTCGAATTTCAACTAAATCGGTTAAAAAGTTGCCTAGTTCCATAGCGATGACCATATTATCAAAAAATAATTTTAGAAATCCATTTCCATTGCATGTGTAGAATTTCAACAAAATCTGTTAAGAAATGGCCTAGTTCCATTTCTATTAGCCATTTTCTAGAACTTTGTTGCAAACTCATTTTTGAATTTTGTCAAAAATCATGAGTCCCATTTTCCCACATATCAAATACATATTAAAAATTCAAACCGGGATTTCCTATAAAATCGGATTTTTTTTTTATATAAAACCTGGATTTCGTTACACACGTTACCCCATGAGGGATATTTTTGCTAACTGGGAGTTGTAAATTATTTTATACCGAGAGTTATTTTTTATTAGTAGGGAGCGAGTGACCTTGCTAATTCCATCAAAAAGTTATTCGTTTTTCCTCGAAGCAAATGATGAACCGTGACCACGTCTGTCATAGTCATCGAAGCTATACGATCGATTTATGCTTTAGGTATCTGAACTATTATCTCTCAAAAACTGAGCTGTGCAAATCATAAAAGTTTTCTTATTGGTGCTTTGAAAAACTCGTAGATTTACATCGTTAATGTTGATCTTGATCTTTCAAAAATAACTTTCTTTAGCAAGACAAATTGTATGTTGAAAACCCAATGAAAAAATCGATACTGTACACAGACGACGTTTTCGAATATATTGTAAATGTCCGCTATGGCGCTAGAGACAAATTCAAGTGTTCATTCCGATATAACGATGCGATGTATCATTTGGAAGGGTTTGGAACAAGAAATATTTTTGTTATAAATACTTTAGTTTATGTATTGACCATTTTGGCGCTGGTTACTATAACTTAGAATAAACGTGTTGAATATCGTATGCTGTGTTGTTCAATCGAGACTAAATTGAATAAAGTAAATTCAAACCAGAATTTCGGGAAATATAAAAACAGATGTCACTAAAATACGTGGACAATAGCGGAACCTTCAATATTTTATTTATCTAGTCAATTCAGTTTATACGGTTAAGTCACACAGCACAGCCCTGGAAAATGCCGCAAATTACCCTTCGCCCTTTCTTCATTCGTAAACTGGCCATAATTTAAGCCACATGTTGACAACAAACAATTATAACTTTTCAATATATTCCTGGAATTTGTTTGTATACGAGTAGATGAAGTGACCTTTATATATCAACTCGGATAATACTCGTGCGGAAATCTGAAGATAGCGGATGATACGAGTAAAAATAAATTTTTTACAAAATTATTGAAGGAGTCAGTAGATCAGTAATCAGTATATTTTTCTAGCTCGAGGGAGCAAAAGGCCCACCGTTTACCTGCGGTTGCACGTGCGATAAAGTTTGCAAAATTTTGCTTCGAAATATTTACATGGTAGCTTTCTATGCTACCTTTCTGCAGCGAAAATTGAATTTTGGTCACCTCTGAGTGTCCCATTTATATGAAAGTCTAAGTGTCAGTAAATCGAATTAAGAGGAAATAAGGTTTTGGAGACCACGGATGGAGTAAGCGAGCGAGTAAAAAATAGATTCTTTAGTCAAGTTTATAACAATTTCAAGCTTTAACGAGTTTGAGGTTACAACACTCATATCATAACAGCTAAAATACTCTCGATTTTTCAATTAATTGTCAATTAATATCACATTTGTATTTTTTACTACATTTAGTACATTGCGTACTAATCACTTGCCTGGGTGATTTTTATACAAAAAACACAGAATGCTAATTGCATCCATAACTAAACTACTGCATTCTCGTACTTTGGAAACAATGAACAAAGTAATTTGGGCCTAGATCAACGTAACTAATATTGCTTGTGAAAACTGCACAAAAATTGTGTACACGTCTTCCAAAATGAAATTGTACCAATGGATAGTTTGTCTATTTTATCTATTTTATACGATTGTGAGTATGCATTTAATAAAATTAATTAACGAGACATAAAAATTAATTAATTTAATCGTTTATGCGGCGCCAAATTCATCAATCCCATATATAAATTAAGGATACGTGCAAAGGACAGGGTAAGTTTTCTCGTATAGTACAATTAAGTGATAGCCAAATTGTGTACCGCCTATAAAAACAAATCCGGGGGTTTTTATATTTTCAGTGACGCAAGCACCAAATGATGGGGTTTTAGAAAAAATATCAAGTCTCTTAGGTAGCTGGCCTAAGCTCAAATTAGTAACACTTTCATTTTTTCAAAATCAGCAAGTTGAAAATGTTGTTGGCGCGTCAACGGTTGGAACTAATGATAAAAGTGCAAGTATGTCCTTCTGTAAATTTGAATTGTAACCCCTAGTTTGATCCCGCTTAGTACACGACTGAATCGGGCAGGTACACAATTTGGCCATCACTTTACTGATATATAAATGAAATAGCATTTAAAATAAAAATTCTATTGTATGTTGTCTCCATCATAAATTTAATAGGCCGCAGGAGATCTGAAAAATGTCGAAGTCTTCCAGGAGGCATAGGTCGTATAAGCACTAATCCATTGTATAATTTTCAAAATTCCAATCAACCAAGTTCGGGGAATCGGTTTGGTTTACCCGTTACGTCTGATACCGATGGAACGTATGCAACTCAATCGAATTATTGGCGGCAATACTATGGTTATTACGATCGAGTACCATCAAATGGATTAAACTCAAATTCAAATGTGAATTATCCATCAAATATTCCGTACTATTTTCGACAAATTGTGTACCAGCCGAATAGTCAAGTATATCCAAATATAAGTCCCGATTATCAACAACCCGGATCAGTTTGCACATTATGCCAACTTTTAAATAGAAATAATGATTATAATTCAAATTTCTATTATTAAACCAATAAATGTTTGATTCCACTTGCCAAACCGATATTTTATTACTTTCAGATCAAGAAGCTGAAACTACAACGTTCGAAGTGTTTACCGACACTGAAACCGGATCTACTGAATTTATAACTGACCCTGGGTTTACTGACGTGGTGACTGATGAAGTACCAACGGAAACGGCTCAATTTACCGAATCAAACACGGATGTTTTCACGGAAACCGAAATTATTGTAGATGAAAGTACTGAGCCAGCGGTTTTCGAAACAACCGAATTTGAAACATTCCCGAGTACGACTAGAAGAAATGTTAGAACAACTAGATCACGTGTGCCCGCGACGGGTTCGGGATATCCTCGTGTTCCCGTATTTCGATGCCCTTGTTGGTTTAGGTATTGCGGTCGTGGTCGACGACGCCAAAATCAACGACCTCGATTTAGTACTCATCGGAGAAGTGAACGCCGAAACAGAAGGCGTTACAGAAATGGTCGTGAACGACAACCCGATTACGGTAATACCTATAATCGATGGCTTCGTCGAAATTACGACAGGAATGATTATGCTGATTATCAATCAAATAATGATTATGATATAATAAACAACAATATTGGTAGAAATGGATTCCAAACTAGGCCTACCTTCATATCAAACTACTTTAATCCGTATGAAACATTCTGCCGAGTTCAAGCAAATCGACAAGATCGAGGTTTTATGTCAAACTATTTCACACCGTATGAAAGCTACTCCCGTCGAAATGGAATAATTGATTATCAATTAAACGATATTAATGGCGGAAATAGATTTCAGACCCGGGGCACTCGTACTTTTATTTCAAACTATTTTAGTCCGTATGAACAATTTTCTCGTGGGAATGTGCGGCGGCGCGATACTACATTCATTTCCAGTTACTTAACACCGTATGATAATTTTTCTCGGCGAACTAAAGTTGAAGGATTCGTTTTAACCAGTCCGTACTGGTCAGTTTACTATGCCGTTTAAATTACCTTGTTATATTTTACTATTTCACAGTTATACAGTTAATACAATAAATTATTCGTAATAAATATAAATCGTGCAATTGAGAGTATTGAGTTGTATTAAGAGTTAATTGCTGGGATTCAGTCAAAAATAAAAATATTGCTGTACCCAAATCTACTAGTACGAGTAATAGTTTGGTCAACTACATTTGCGATTAAGTAAGTTGAACTTCATTCTGTCAACTTAAAACATGTGACAACGAAGCACGAACATTCTAATGAATTTTTAAAAATTGGCAAAAATTTTCGCTTACTAAATTTCCCTGTATCTGACTTGCGTCAATCGCACTACTGTTTATAAACATTTATCTTATAATGCGAGTATATTACCCGAAATCTCTACTATTTTTAAAAACTTCTGCTACTGAAAACTATTTAGATGTCACTGCTGTCTGTCGTTTATTATTGTTCTATTATTGTTTAAATGGTGATTGCTCTAATGTGTAATGTTATTTTAGTAATTGTAATATTGAACACTTAAGTCGTTTTACATTTCTGTTAGTGAATGCCATCTGAGCGCGCACATTGGCCAGTTCCATACATGGCTTCAGCTTCTGGCTTCAAACTAAGTCGTAATAGATATTTTATTGCTAAACTAAACCCTTGTTTTATATTAAAACACCAAATTTTTTTTGTATTCTTTTATTCTGCTCTCTCGAAAATAAAATTTAAACAAAAATCTACATGTCAAAAATGGCCTTTATTTTTTTTATTTTCATTTCTATTTGTGTTAGTTCGGTTTCACCGAAAATTTTTATGTCGTAGTTAACATCGATTTTATAGGTAAAAGGAGAAAGAGGTGAAGGTGAAGCCGGTTTTTGAAGGCGTGTATGGAACGGGCTATTGGAGGTATTTTCGAGTTCAGTGGTTGTTTTATTGCCATAAAAGTAAAGCCACAGCCACACGAATGCAAATATATACCAACATTGGCGTATTTGTCCAAATAACAAAACGTGTAGCCACAAATTCAAATCAAGGTTACATTTTTCCAAAATTAGCCGTGTTTTATTATTCGAGCACAATCCGGAGCCAAATGACAATTTTTTACTGAAACTGCAGCTATTATTCACTGGTGTCGCTGTACTATAAAAATTAAAACTAAATTCATCAATAAAAGAAACATTTATCGCCTGAAATATACTAATTGACATTTATTTTTACATGACGTTATAAACAAGAATTCATCTTGCTGCGTTTTAAATTTTTATTGTAAGATTAAGTTTCTAATAGTTTCAAGGGTTTACAAAATAAAGGCCTTTTCAAATTTCCCATTGAAAAGGATAGCGCTCCTGATAGCGGCTCTCGATAAATAGGTAGAGCAAAATATTTTTTTATCGATTTTTAACTATAAAGTAGAAAGAAAAGTCTTAGTTTAAAGCTAAATAAATTAATTAGATGCAAAAAAAGCGCGCTAAATATAAGTTTTGACATAGAAAATTGGCTGCTCCGGATAAATCTATTGGGCGCTAATAAAAAAACACGCTAATTGGCGCACATTCGCTCAATAGGCGATTTTTCAAAAATATCAAAGGAAAAAACAAATACTACAAATCGTGTAGACAGTAGAGTTTGTCAATTGTCATATTTTACCAATATTTGCCAAACATAAAATACACCAACGTTGGTCGATATTTGCATTCGTGTGGCTGTGGCTTAAGGGAGAGTTGGTAACAATACACGTGTTTTATTATGCGAGCACTATCCGGCGCCGAATGAGAAATTTCTACTGATACTGCAGCTATTATTCACTAGTGTCGCTGTACTATAAAAATTAAAACTAATTCATCCATAAAACAAATATTTATCGACCTAAAATATACCAGTTGACCTTTATTTTGACATAACGTTTTAAACAAGAACTCATCTTGTTGCGTTTTTAATTTTTATTGTAAGATTAATATTCTAATGGTTTCAGACAGGGGTTTACAAAATAAAGGCCTTTTCAAATTTCCCATTGAAATGGATCGAGCTCGCGATAAATGGGTAGTCGAAAATATTTTTATATCGATTTTTAACTAAAAAGTAGAATGAAAACGGCTGGACTTAGCTTCACAAATTGGACCCGGTAGGTGGCACTGCGATCGGGTTCTAGTAATTTTTTTTGTTTTTTGACGAAATATTTTTTTTAGATTTTTTGAATATCAGAACATAACCTCAAAATTTCACCCCCACCTATCTGGCATGTTGGCAGCTTGTTTCATGTTGAAAGCAGAATACACACTCCTGTGGCCCTATTCTGGCAATTCCCCGGGAATAAGGAACAATTTCTTTTTGTAGCAGTTATTCCCCAGACATTTTTCCCAATTCCCCGTTTTTCAAAAGTTAATTCTGGCGATTGGGGAATACATTCACGGGAAAATAATTTAATTATTCGCGGTCGACACGCGATCGCAATAAAACTTGTTTAATTGGTTTTTGTTGACATTTTAATCGAATTTTACTTAAAAGTAATTTTGTTTATTATAGTAAAAATTCCATATTGATATTTCAAATTAATATTACCAGTTTTCAGTATAAATTTACAGTCAAAATATTGCTATAAGTATAAAATACAATAAAGTTCCGTTCAATTCTATTCCCAGTTAATTCTTTTCTAAAATAGGTATGGAAAAATAAACGTCAAAACTGCTATAATGGGGAATAATTTTTTCCCAAAAAATTTTTTCCCCAAAAGCCAGAATACACTTTTGGGGAAAAGGGAATAAAACTGCTACAAAATTTAAAATTTCCATTCCCCGGGAATTACCAGAATAGGGCCACTGAATGGTTTTTGCGGCTGTTGTTGTCCTGGAATATACTTAATCACGTATCGTTCACCAGTGGCCCTATTGGGGTTTTCCCGGGGAATTGGGAGTTGGGAAAATATTTTGCTGTAATTACAAATTGCACTGTGGCGTAAAAAAAAATAATATGTTCGCGGCTCTGAAAAAATGAAACCATGTTCGCAGCCCTGTCCAGAGTTTAGAAAAGAACTTTTGTACACCGTCGATAGGTGAGCGACAGACATTTTTATCACCACCAAGAAAAACGAAAAATGACGACCAAATTAATACGTACGTGAGTAAAGATTTAAAATTAAATTTAGATCTTCGTAGGACTTTGTCTGGAAGTTTGTGGTAGCAGATGTTGATAAAGGGCGTTATTGCGGCTGGCTCCTTTTCGGTAAAATTAAATAATACACAACGCAAATAGAGTGCGTAGATCACAAACTATTAGCAGCCTATAGTTCGATTAAACACTTCAGGCATTTGCTCGAGGGCCGAACGTTTGCCTTGTTTACGGACCATAAGCCTTTGATTTATGCTTTACAGCAGAATTTGGATTAGGCATTTCCTCGTCAACGTCGCCATTGAGACTTTATATCTCAGTATACTACGGATATTCGGCGTCACATTGCCTTTGCAGCTCAATCGATTATCGCAGTTTAGCAAAAGATCAGACCACAGATCTCAAAATAGCGAAGTTAATGGAAACAAATAAATCTCTTATATTCCAAAAATTTCCGATATTTTGTTCTGAGAACGAAATTTATTGCGATGTTTCTACCGCCAAAAGTTTTCCGTAACGTACGGTCTTGGAGCCGAATGTTACGGAAATCTTTCGGTGAGTAATTTTTGGCAGTGTGCATAACTTATCACATCCGAGTATCCGAACAATCACAGAAATGATAACAAAAAAGTTTGTTTGGCCTGAAATTAACAAGGACGTTAGAAATATGGCCAGATCGTGCATAGCAGGCCAAAAATCAAAAGTATCGAGACACGTTAAGTCCCCGGTAGGGAAATATACGATTGTAAGTCAGCGTTTCGATGAAATTCATTTGGACATCATTGGTCCACTTCCACCGGCAGAAGGAAATCGGTATTATGTGACATTAATAGATCGGTTTTTGCGATGGCCGCAAGTGATCCCAGTGACAGATATAAAGGCAGATACTGTGGCAGATGCCATATTCAAGAACTGGATTTGTCGTTTTGGAGTTCCATCCAGCATTACAATGGACCAGGGTTCACGGTTTGAGTCGGCCCTATTTACAGAATTGTCTACGTTTTTGGGCTTTAAACATAAACGGAGCACTGCGTACAACCCAAAGTGGAATAGCATGATAGAGGATAGACACCGTGTTTTAAAGGCCTCTATAATGTGTCATAGTAATGCATAATGGACCAAAACCTTACCGAAGAAAGAATTTGAAGTTTCTCTTGCTGAGTTGGTATATGGCGAGTATTTGAGATTACCGGGGGATTTTTTTGTGAAATCCAAACCAACAACAAACTGAGTATGTAGAGCAACTGAGAAAATACTTTAGAGGCGTACAGCCTATACCACGGCAACAAGACAAGGTAGCAGTGACCTTTAAGAATTGATGTGGTAAAAAGGGCTCTTCAACCACCTTTTGAAGGACAGTTTAAGGTCATAAGGCGAGACCTTAAATATTTTACAGTAAAAATGAGAAAAAGAGAAATTAACATTTCCATCAATCGTCTAAGACGCTGGTTTTTAGAGCAATTCGATTCCAGTCTCATTGATACATCTTCGGTTACCCCAGTAGTGGAAAACTTTATTTATTACTAATACAAATACGAAATTAAGATATAAAAAATAAAGTTGAGTAACACTGGTTTAAATATCGAAAAAAACTGTAACCTATGAATTTTCCGGATGTGATGGAACAAATACCACATAAAAATAAAGTAACATTCAGTCCACAAGAACAATTTTCATCTCAAATAAGATTAGAACGCCAGCTGCGTAGGTTTATTTAGTAGCTTTTGTTAAGCGCTCACTGACACGGGAGTAATGTGGGGTCATAGGAAAAAATGTAATAATATGCTCGCAGCTCTGAAAAAATGAAACCATGTTCGCAGCCCTGTTTGCCGTTTAGAAAATAACTTTTGTACATCGTCGGTAGGTGAGCGACAGTCATTTTTATCAGCACCAAGAAGAACGAAAAATGACGGTCGACCAGTTCAACGTTAACGCATATTAGATGTGAGACGCATATTAGATGTGAAAAACAATGTTAGTAAAATTTTTGGAATAAAAATATGAAAAGCACGTGTGTGTAAAAAAATATAGTTAGATTTTTCTTTTCTCGTAGCAATAAATAGCGGACATTTCAACCATAAAATAATAAACATATAGAATTAAATAAAAATAAAAATAGTAAAACTATACAATGTACGTGTATTATTCCATTATTGACCGACGTGATCCACGCTCAGATCCAGGGGTAACTCCGCGAACTAATTCCAAAAAAAAATATTTCCCGTTCCCAAATGTATACTCTGGCAGATGGACGGGAAATAATTTTTTGTTACGTCGTTAATTTGGGGGTTTGGTTCTGCTCGTACCCATTGACTACGAGGATGTAGTGAAATGATGTATTTTTGTTGCCAGCGTTGCCAAACATGTTGCCAGCGTTGCCAAACAAGGATTAACCGATTGTCTGGTATATTCGGCACGCTCGACTCTGGCCGTGTTGTTAGTGGCGGTCCGATCAAAAACTTGCAAGGTATTAATGCGAGGGTTAACATAATCAGGTAATGCGATGATCGGCCTGGAATTCAGGCATGCTTCAATACGGATTGGAAGCATGTGCAATTGGTGATAAAAAATCATTAGGATTAGCGGTATACCGTGCTGCTGTATCACTCCATATAACTGCCATATGACACCAGCATCATATATGTATGTGTTGTTGAGCATGAGAATCGTTGTGGAGAAATACATAGATCTGCACAAATGAACTGAGTACTGCTGTCAAGGTGCAGTGTTGGCGGTAGGTACGTCGGTCAACAAATCTATCATACACATGATCATTAATGCATACGTCTTCATTGTTGTGTTTGTTCGTCGACCACCTAGCTGAACATTGAATGACGACCAATATTGACCCACAATATTCCAAGCTAAAGTATTGACGAATGGTGTATTGGTGTAGATATTGCAACGTTTCTTGAGCACCGCCTTGTAAAGTGACTACATGTGCATGATTAACCAACAAAACCAGCGTCTTTCGGTAAAATCATTGGATGACGATGTTTGTATAGAAGATCAGCGTTAGTTGTCCTCCGACATGCAGAATTTGTATGTCATCCAGCTTGCTACTTGTGTCTACTTTAGAACGAGATTTTAACCAACTAAATATAATTCAACTTGCTTAGTACACGGTTATGTGTACGTTACCACAAAATATACTACATAAACGATAGTTAGAAATCGCTTTTTTGACAATATTCCTAAAATAGTTCCTATGTACGTCAATAGATGGCAATAGATTCGACTGAGGCTAAAATTTTAGCACGGGTACAGAATATACTATATTTTGTGGCACGAGTATCAAATATTTTTGATCGAATATGCCCAGATCGAGTAAAAAATATTATCGTCTTTTTCCACAGATTACGTGGGCCGAATCTACCACACACCGACACTCCATCGTGGTTCAATTCGGCCGAGGTATTTGGGTTGAATTCGTAATCAAGCTATATCAGAATAGACTTAATTCATTAGACATCGGCATAATTACCCGTTGCAGTCAACAGTGTCGCGTTCGAGGAGTCTGACATAGGAGCCCCTAAAGTTGGGTTAGTCGAAGAATTCCAGGGACAAGAAAGACAGATTATACATTTCAACCAATGTCGGATGTAGTTTATCAAGGAAATCATCCACGTAAAAACAACTCAAAATACTATCACGAGCTCCGGCTGCCCGAAATTGTATTGTATGGACGGTATAATATCTGTTGTATATGCCATAATATTTGTTGCCATCGTCGACGCCGCGGGTCTACCTCCATTTGGCGGAACATTTTTTCGATCTCCCGTGATCGCAATTCGTCCTTTCTGAAGCCGAAATATTATGTTAACAAATAAACTTTGTAACTATGCACCAGGAAATATTGTGTCGTTCGGGACACCCCGTTGCTTATCTTGCGAAAGTATTGAACACTACTCGAAACTTCTAGGTCACCGCATGATGTGAATTATAATATGATTGGGATAGATTCCTTGGAATATCTGAAACCGCTTGTTTGTGGTTTAATGCGATGTATTTGCGCTTAAATTCAACATATTTGAAGCGTAATTCGGAATCACCGGCTAATCGTCGTTCCAATTGATGGTACTGCAGTCAACTGGTAAGATTTTTCAAGTACTGGTGCATCCAGGCGAAATGGAATTCGAACACTGTAGCGACCTGTCCTGTGGAGGATGAATGCCTTCTTGAAAATCTGTTCACGGTGATCTTCAAAATAATCGAAACCGATCTTTAACCTCAGAGCTATGCAGTCACTCATCAACTAATGTATACCTAGATGGGTACGTATCGCACATGGTTCATTGTGTTGTCCAATGACAATTCCTTCCTGAATTATATTGCCGCAGATGAGTTCCATGAACATTGATGAATGATTGGAGAGGACTTGTTGATCATTCTTGTTCCTTACTGAATATTATGGGCGGCGGCTTGCTGATGCGCCAATTGAGTTCTATCAAGCTGTGATGTGTAAGGTGGTTGGCGCTGACTATCTATTATGACCCGAAGTTAAACAGTTAAAACACAACTAGAAGTTCTTCACCAGATCAGCTGAATCATACTAAAGTGAGTGAACTTTTGGTATTTGTAGATACGATGTGATCTTGAGCAGCGTGGGAAAATTATTCCTATCACTTCCCTATTGGAAGAACGTTGTTGTGATGACTTACCTGGGTTTTCGGATGGCCGACGTATGGTTGCGTCTATTATATCGGTTCGAGGGGGTATTTGAGACATATTCAACGCTCGTCTCTCGATGAAAATCAGCATGTCGTAAACCTTCGGTATTTCTTCATTCAAAAGACTCATTGTCCATTTATTGCTCAAGGCCTTCGGCAGTTTTCTCAAAAACATAGGATAGACGATTGCCTGAAGCCACATATCGACCAGCTTCGGTTCATGCATTTTGGACAAAAAAAAGTCCAAAATCATCGAACCATAGCGAGCGCCATTGACCCGGCCAATAAACCACCGGCCAATAAACTGCACCAAACAGTTTTTCTGGGTGCATTCGCAGTTCTTGCATTCCCTGTGGCTGCTCATCATACCAAATGCGGCGATTTTGCAATCTTGCAGCAAATTTGCAACGACCATAAAATGGACAAAGTGCGCGAAACACATTTTTCACTGAACACGAATTTTGATAATACAATTCAATAATTTGTAAACGTTGTTCGGGTGTAGTGTAAGTCTTTCCATAATGAAATGGAAATGCTCAACTGAGACCAATTGACTTTCTCGAAAAACGAAAACGCAAAGAAGATTGCTAGGCTAAATTAGTTCTTCAAATACTCGTATTGGCGATTTTCATCGAGTGTAGATGGTGTTGGTTTCGAGAATTTTCAAATCCATTGTTATGACAGTTTTAATCCCCCTTTATAGCAAACTATTATTCACATTTTGTTCACCAGATGTCAGCTACTTTGTTAGAAATTGCAAATAGCATTTATGAAAAACGATTAAAAAACAAAAAGATTATAAATTAAATTTTGAACAAAATTAGGTCAAACATAGAGTAAGTAATGTTATAAAGAGTAACGAAACAGAGGAAAAATTTTCATCAGAAAATGCGTGGGTTTTGCATTTTAAATGGGTTATACAATAACATACACTTACACAACAATTTACTTTTTTATTTGTTTCGAATATTGTCATACTCGTGACTATTGAAAGAAAATGATAACAATTACTTTAAATAAAGATACGCATTTTAATGAATTTTTTGCTTTGTTTCATTACTCTTTATAACATTACTTACTCTCTGTTTGAACTAATTTTGTTCAACATTTACTTTACAATTTCTTTGTGTCTCTGAACCATAACCATTTTTTAAATTTTACCGGAAATGATGAGCTTTTATAAAAAATAAATTTTACCAAACTCGGCATCTCTACAGTTCAGGCGGAATATTCTGATATCTGATAAATTAGATGTCAACTTAAAATCATTTAATTAGATTATATAGATTAAGTTTGTATTCTGCCGTATTGTTCAATACAATCAACAATCAATTTCTTTTATTTTGGTAATTAATGGCACCGGTTTGCTCAACATTACCATGGCTACCATTTCTTGTATATTTGTTTCCTGCCACAACTTAACCTTACATTAACGGTACTCTTGGTACATAGTTTAATTCATGAACGAATAAATTATCACGAATGATGTTGATTCCTTTATGCATGAGAAATAAATGTTAAAATTTGTATCGAAGTTTATTGAAAACCCGCTAGATGGTATCCGCGATACTTCAATTGCTAATAACCTAGTAAACCATAATCTCGACGGCCATGTTATTTATGTTAATACACTGAAGTTTGAGTTTAACCATACTGGATCCCGGTTGACCTTATTTATTAAATAATGCATAGTGAACGAAACAAGTTTTTTTCATTATCTACCTCTCTTTTTGATGATGAAGGCAGCAATTCATATCGTGGCCCCAAGTAGGGCGCCAGATGTAAGGTGCAACTTTGCGGATATACTTCAACCGACGATCCTTCAAATCTCAAAGCAAAATTAAAAGAAGACAACTTATTTCCGTTGTCTTTCGTTGATGGGAATACACATTTTAAATTAAATACAAAATAATTTCTAAATTACAGATACAATTTCCAGTGGCAGCTTTCTGAAATAATGGTAAACATACCGACTACTTCCCCTGGCATAACCCTTTTACATATTACATTATATGAATGTGACGTGTTTATGGGTTGTCGCACGTGTTTTGCGTCCTGTCATTAAGTTTTCGATAATCAACCGAATCTCACGCTACCGTCCAATCCAAAGTTAATCCGAATCAAGGGAAATGTATTTACTATGCCCAGTAAACATATTATATGGATTGTGTATCGCTTATCTAAAGTGCTCAGGTGGGATGCTCGATTATAAATAATCGAAAAACATATTTTCGATTGACTTTGAGATCTAAACCTATAACTACAGCTGTGTTGCTTTCAAAAGATTACAACAACAATTGCATTGTATTCAAGCCGATTGTTTTAGAATGTTAAGAAAAAAATTTTTAGGATTAGGGGAAATAAAATCATTTTATGGTTATGGTGTTTACCGCAAGGCGTTATTTTTTCTATTTTTCTAAAAAAATTTATATTGAATAATAATTTAGCATTTGTTATTTGATAGCAAAATACCGAATTTAATTTATTCTATTTCTTAAAATAAAAAAAAATAAAATAAATATTAAGAAAATGAGCCAACACAGAAAAATTAAAACGCATTAAAAAATTAAATCCAAAAGTTGTTGCTTTCACATTTCTTAGCTAAGCTAAGCGGATTTGCGAAAGCAACACTAGTTTCTTCGAATTTAATTTGGAAACGCTACAGCAAGAAAACTATATGTGTCTCTTTCTACATGAAAAACCACACCAAAACTAATTGAGCATAATTATAAATATGATTGGATTTACTCACTGTTTTTTTCGAATATGTACGTATATTATACAGATTAGAAACCTTGTGTATTTTATTTTGCAATTTCTCTAAAAATAAATAAAAATAAAAGACGATTGTGGTGGTTGTTGTACGTCATATTAATAAACGCTTTAAATGCGAATTTTGTTTCTATGGCAACGTGACTCACATTGAAATGTATGTATGTACTAAATTTCGAAATCGTTCGAGTTTGTATTTTTTTTTTCATTTTACCTGTACATTCCAATTTATGTTGTTGTTGGTGTTGAAACGTTAAGTTCATTGAACTGCGGGATTATTGAAAAACCGAATAAAGTTCGCAAAATAAAAGTAAACTAGATAATTTTGCCTATAAGTGGATTTTTATGTATTAAAATCATCATCATCATCATCATCATTGCTGTAAATCATTTTGGTATAGTTTAATTTTAGTGGTATCGTAATAAAGCATAATTGCTTTTATTATTGTATTATTTAATGGTTCGAGCCATTAAAAAAACACGAGCAAAAAAAATAAATATCTGCGATTATCTGGTTTCGAAAAAATATTTATTTTACGTTATAATCTCGATAGGTATTATGTATTTAAGTGAGAGAACTGTACGGTGGTGTGGCCTACTCTAAATGAAATTTATTTATTTTTTTTATTACAAAGTTATGTTTTATATTTTATTTCCATACGATGAATTTGTTCTGTGTTGGTAATTATACCAACTAATAAACTATCAATATATAGGAATACAACATATATCTATATTTATAAACGCGCAACATTATACATATGTGTAGGTTAATAAAACACAAATATACATCTAGTTTTTTTTTTGTTTTTCTGTTTAAATGTTAACGCAAACATGCGCCGATCATTTTACATTTTGCGGACATCGTGTCAATGGTCGGCCTTGAAATTTATATTATATTGTGAAAAAAAAAGAATATTCAAAGTAGGTCATGGCCTGCATGTTGAAATAATGTAACTATAGAGTTTCTATTACTATTCTATATATAGGTTTCTCACTCTGAATATGTTTAAAATAAAATTGTTAGACATTTCTATTACATTTTTTTTTTGCATTTTATATCATTACGGTATGGTTAGAATGAGATAAGCCTATATATTAATGGATAATTGGAATATTAACAGAAATCGGTTTTATTATTAAAAATATTTGAAAGTATTGGTTTATGGAATTACATAGCCGGTTTTGGATTAGAAACATGTGTTTATTTTTATTTGATTTTTTTTTTGTATATTTAGTTAGTTGACGGTTACCGAGTTAAATTTCAAGGTTAGGCAAAATTCCATGGTTTTGCCTACGCTTTTTTTATAATAATGAATGTCTATATGTTTTCTAGTAATGAAAATGTTTTACAAACGTAATTCGTATTGGGAGTAATAATTTTTGTTTAATGACGTCATCGATGACAGCACCGTTTAAAATTATTTAAATTTATTTGCATTTACAGGATGATTCATTGAATAGAATACAGTTAGAATTATGGATTATAATGGGCACATAACCCTTATAGATTTTTGTCTAAGTTAACCCATTTAACAATCCAATTTAGTCTTAACAACTACCGCCCTCTATTGATAATCACCAAAAATGTTTGTGTTACGCGAATTAAAATGAAATGGCGAATAAAACAAAAATAGTTTGGTAAAAAGTAGCCGACTTTTTGTATTTTTTGTTTTGGTTACCATTCGTAACTTTATAGTTTTGTAATTTTTTGATGCCTCCAGTTTAAAAAGTCACCTTGTAATTAGTCACATGTACATATATGTGTTCGGTATGTAATATATATGAAAACTATAACCTCGTTAATTTAATCTTTATACATTAATTATTATTAATTAAAGTCAAACGAGTACATAATATGTTGTATTTGTATTTACATAATGACATAACAGGGCTGTAGACTGAACATGCCAAATCTTGAATGATTTGAATCGTTCCCTGTTAGGTGTTTCCCGTAAAAATTTGGTGTTTTGTTCATTACTCGATTAAGCTGCCTAAAACAAAATTTAAACATTTAAACCTATTTTGCTTATTTCATTTTGCATAAAACCATAATTGAATAATGCCAATAATGACATTTTTTTAATAGCAGTGGCGCCGCCGCTTCTAACTAAAACTAACATAGGTTCACACCTAACATGATTGCAAATATTCGCAAAGGAAAATTTTCACAACACATTCGCTTATTATCAACATTAATAAAACTATTTGGCAAGAGATTTTTAGACTACGGACACAACTAAGACCCTCTGTTGGAGTACAGAATTCAGCGCCGACCAATGGTCCAGGTGTGTAAAGGCTGGAATGCGCGTGAATGAAAAGGGGTATTAATTGACCTCAAAGAACGTTAAAGGCGGTGATTTATGTATAAATATTATCTGACAGACATAAATTATAATCGCTCTGATTGGTTGAATGTCAGCCATATTTTTTTATCGTACGACAAAAATTAAAAATTGAACATTGCTCAATTTTGTATAAGATTTGACGTCAGTGAGAATAAAAGAATACATAATAAAAAAAATTCTAAACGAACAAAAATAAAAACACTTTTTAGGTTGCTTGCTTTATAAAATGTCAAAATATTTCCCTACGACAAAATTTTATACGTGTATCGCTTACTTGTGAATTTCATTTTGATCGACAAAAAAATATTAACCAATCAGAGCGATTATTATTTATGTCTGTCAGACAAAATTTCTACATGAATCATCGCCTTAAATCAACTGGACATTTTTATAATAATAATAATAATAATAATAATAATAATAAAAGATGGGGGTTCGTCCTATTTTCACTGTAGGGTCTAGAAACCATCAACGTGAATATAATTTAATAGAAGAAATGAGTTTGAATGATCACGAATCTTTTTTTAATTATACCCGGATGTCACCCGTCTCATTTAACAAACTTTTAAAAATATTTTTTTTATATTTTACTTTGGTTTTTATCAATTGTAATGGTGTGTTGTGGAAATGTGAAAGAATCAAAATTTCGTACGCTACGCAGTAATTCGCTAGTAGTACAACTACATGGTATTGCTCTATATATATAGACAATATTTCAATGTAATAAACAACATCAGTCGTCGCGACCTGATGAGAAGACTGATTTTTTCAAATCATTAGCCTCATCTGTTCGAAACTCATTGTTGTGATTCTTACACATTAGCCATCTATAAGTCAAAAATTTAAAATTTTTTAAAAATTTTAGATTTTAGTTTAAATTATATTTTTGAGAGAGCAGAATAAAATAATACAGAAAGATTTTGTGGCTAAATATAAAATAAGTTTTTAAATTAGCAATAAAAAATCTTTTACGACTTTACGCGTGTGGAATGGCCAATTTATACAAAAATTTATACAAAGCAAGGATGTACAAAATCGTTCGTTCTCGCATCTCAAATTAGTGAGTTCATACGCTCGATAGTGCTTAAATGACACAATCAAATTAAATTCATTATGTAAAAAAATTACTAAGAAAATTCAACATAATCCTTCCACCAGATTGGCACTTACTTTAAAGGCGCCTTTATGGGTGGTGTTCGTTCGTTCGTTCTGAAAATTTTTTCGACCAATCATAAGGCAGTAAAAATTACGATTTTTTTCTTCTGGATTTTTCCACAAAAGATGATTGGTCGAAAAAAATGACAGAACAAACGCAACCAAAAAGTATTCGTCATATCCGATTTTAGGTATTTGGCTAGTCAGAGCCTATTATCCTATGCATTTAGAGTGGGTAGGGCAACCACATGCACAATAATAAAAGACACTTTATTTGTGATCCATGAATGCCTCCGGGTGAAATGATAACAGTCCCAAGTCAAACGAATGGTTGTCAATCGCGAAAGGTTTTAAAAGGCGGTGGAATTTCTAGATTCCAGATCTCTCAGAAAATCAGAAAAGAACTAATATGATTGCTGAAAATCAAAAAATTATACTGAAAATTATTATTATTATTTTTTTTAATTATTTTTTTTATGCAATTTTTGCCATCTATTCTACGTACGGCTATAGGTCAGAATTTTTAACCATCTAGGCATTGCATAGCTCCATGCCAGCCTATATAGTACTGTCGTGGAAGATGGGTCGGTTCATTAGTTCTGCACTCCAATCCAAACGCCAAAGCTTTAATCACTGTGAAGTTTGGTTGGTATTGAAAATTCGAATCGATACATTTTATTACGGTTGTTTTCTAATAGCTAAGGTTTTATATGTATAACATTAGCTATTAAAAAAACAACCCAAAGTATTGGTTACTACTGGGAGTTTTTAAGATATGACCCAGAAACTGAAAATAAACTTATATGGCAGCAGGCAAACTAAAAATTTTAGTGAAAATTTTAATCAATAAAACTTCCCCAAATTTTCCATTTTGTCTCACCGTAACCTAATCTACGAGAAAAACAACTGTACATATTGGTTACTTGTGGGAGCTTTCGAGATATTAGTGATGATCTAAAACTTAAAAATTTGGCCGCGAAAATCAAAATATTACTAAAAGAAGTAAGCGAGAAGCGCTTATCATTGACTCATTTCAGAACCTTGTACAAAATACATATTAAAATTATCATAATGACCTGCACTGCAAATTTTACAATTATTAATTAAGAATTAGCCGAGTTCTCTCCAGCACAATATCCATTTTAAATGTGTAGAATCTGTGCAACATATTTTCATCTACAATTTATATGTCAATCCAAAATCAATTTAGAAATCAAATTTCATAAGGGTTGCTTACTTTAGAATCAATAACCAATACTACTAACCATATATGTATAATCGCAATTCGTCATTTTAAGGAACTAATTTTGTGAAAAAAGAGATACAAAATGAATAAACAATTTCCGTTGATAATAAAATAAATACAGTATTCTCTTTTGTGATAGTACTGCCGCTTGTGACGAGTAGCGTTATTTCTTATTTTCCACTGACAAGTTTCAGGTGAATTAGTTGGAATTTTATCACGTCTAATTATACATAGCCAAGTAAAATATCAAAAAATTAAAAGCCCTAGAGTTGAGCTTACTGCTGCATATTTGTTTATTCTTAAATCAGAAAAACACTTTTTAATGGGTCCCGGTTGAAATGGCATATTTTAAAATGGTATATTTAAAAACGACATAGACACAAACCTGCATTTTTTTAAACGGCATTTTTCAAAAATTTTCAATCAAAATGACATAGGTACAACAGTTGTAGTGGCGACAATTGTAGAGTGTTAATAGTTGCTTTCCAATCGACCACCGCAAGTACTTGTAAGTGCGAAAAATGTGTATTGGCTAAAATGTCGATTGGAAAGCACAAAAAATTACAAAAGCAAAACATAACTCACAAATGTGAGTTTATTAGCGCTTCACATACAACATTCAATTATATTTTTTACAGAAAAATACTACGCACAATCACCTATCGTACAAATTTATCGTAACTGCTTTCAACTACTCATAATAAACAGGAAGAACAGTTGTGAGTAGTTAATTTAGCAAAGACAAAAACCATAAGTGCTTATAAGTACTTGCGGTGGTCGATTGGAAAGCAACTAATAACGCTACATATCTTGAAATAATATCTTTGAGGCGAATTTTTTCAATAAACCCGATAAATTAAGATATGCATGAGATGTATTCCAATATGAAGTAATTCGCTACGGTCATGCAATTGTAGTAACTGTACCATGCCAGACGAGCATTTTTTGTATTTTGGCATTTTTTTTCTACCAATGTTTTGTTCTGCTCTCTCTTAAATAAAATTTTAACTAAAATGAGTCAAAAATGTCCTTGAAATATTTTTTATTTCATTTATGTTTGAGTTGTGTGGTAGAACAGAAAATTTGTTTAAGTCGCAATTAAAACTTGTATCATAGGTAAACGGGGAAAGAAACGAAGAAAAATGCCGCATTTTTTTTACGTGTGGCATGGGCCACTAACTAGAACTTCGAAGCTTCGAAGCGGCTTTATCCTAGAATTTAATCCAAGAATCGTTCAAAAATTTCAATCATGTTAAATTGTAATTGTTAAACCGTACCTGTTGCTCATATGCCTGGAATTAATCAAAATATAATTTTAGATTCATAATCGATTAAACGATGCCATGCTACCTTATGCAGTTTTAAAAAAAGTCGGAATGACTTTGAAAAATGTAGTTTTGAAAAATATCATTTTGTAAAATGCCATTCTGAAAAATGCTGTTTTGAAGAATGCCGTTTTGTATCTATGCCGTTTTAAAATATGTATATTCTTTTGAAAAGTGCCGTTTCGAAAAATGCAGTTTTGAAAAATCCCATTTTGGAAAATGCTATTTTGAAAAATGTTTTTTTGTACCTATGCAGTTTTGAAATTAGCAGTTTTGAAAAACTTCATTTTGGAAAATGCCATTCTGAAAAATGCTATTTCGAAAAATGCCGTTTTTATATACGTCGTTCAAAAAATGTCGTTTTAACCCTTATGTCGTTTTGAAATATGAAGTTTTGAAAAATCCTGTTTTGTACCTTATGTGGTTTTTAAAATATGCCATTCTGAACGGATCCCATTTTCGTTGCATACGTGAAAGAAATAGTACAAACAGTGAAAGATATACGATTCCTACAAAAGTAGATCAAAATTGTGTTACACAATTATCCGTATTTTCCTAATATAAAATCCAATTATTACGTATTGAGCATAAAATACATAATATGAATATTTTTATGACATTATTGCATGCATGCAATCATAAAATTAGAATTAGAAAAAAAAATTGTATTCTCTATTTTTTTTATGTGTTCCAATCCTTTTGGGCTTTGGTCAATTTATTAGGAATTTTCGAATTAATAAAATTCATAAAATTCATGTTGGGATTAAACGCACTTTAACTCGTATGTGGGTATAAATTTGTATGTCAAACTCATTTAGATAATTAGGTTCATAGCATGATTAGAAGCATAAGTAAACGTTTATGTAATTTTTGTCAAATTTTACGTATCGCGGTTACATAATTTTCAATATTTTGGATTGATTTACTAAGTATTTTGCATAGCAGTATGAACGTAATGCCCGTGATGGAGTTGGTTGTCGATTTTGCCGACTGTTAAATAATTTTAAGTTAGATTCTTGTTTCGAATAAAAATGAAAATTCCTAATTTAATAGTAACGTGAAATTTTAAATATTTGAAAGTCGGGGCAATTGTATCCTTTATTGCACAGTATGTGCCCGATATCTTAGGCATTCTTATGACACTCTATTTTCGGGAATGGTATCTGAATTATCTCTAGTCCAGTTTGTTGGAGGTTTATTATCTACAGAAGAAAATTCACCAGTACGCGGTTTACGTTCTCAATCTCAATGTCGTGCTCGTACATATCTGCCTTGCCTAAATATTCCTTTGATAAAGGACGTCAGCACATGTACGTTTGTCGTGTAGAGACACGGATAATTAACTTAAAATTGGAGTTGGTATGATAGCTTTTCTCAAAAATCTATTCTCAACTACCTATCTAAAAGGTTTTTAACCCAAAAGTGACTGCCAAGTATAACCGAAAACTTTGTTGAGAGTGCCGTTAGATGCTTTACTTTGCGGTTTTGTGGTTACTAACGCATCTACATGAGGACGAGGGTCAGTGATAGAGAAACGTCTAACTGAACTGTTTTATACATTTTTTTGTAAATAAATTTGTTTTGAGAGTACGTACCTATGATGATATTTGATTTCATGTTGAATGGTGAAAAATTCACAATTGGGTGAAACTTTTCCGAATTCATGGGAGACTCAAATGAAAGACAATTTGGCTTACGTACGTTGACAACTCGACTAAAGATGTTTCGGATTATGCTGATTATTTTGATCATGCTCTGCCTTGCTGCAACGTCCTCTTCCAGTGAAATTATTATCGAAATTCGCCATCTCATTGCACAATTCATTAGTAACGCATCGATGTGCAGAAGAAACCGCAAATTTTCGTAGGTCACCCGTCTGTTCCCACATTCTCTCAAAGCGTTGACACAATACTCTTAATGCTTCATATGTGGTTATCGATTGTTTGTACGGTAGCATTGTATTTTACACAGTCAGGTAAATAACCGGAATCAATCTTCTATTTTACTCGATAAAAATAAACATTGTGTGTCTTGCCGCCCTCGAATGATACCTTCCTATTTTGCATTAGTTTTTAATTATGTAAAGGCTGAAAATTCGGCTGTCGCAGATTCCTGCTGTTCAGTTGAGGAAGTTAACTACTGATTTTTTCCAGTTCCTGTGCCACTGCGGATAGCCCGCCTGATTCCGTTAATATTACATTATTTTCACTTTAACGTATCTTGTATGAACAAGACACCCCCTCGTCTGTTGGGTGCCACTCATAGCTATTGTTATTGGGGTTTTATGATTTTTTAAATATGGCTAAATGAATCGTTTGATCAGATCGCTCAGTGGAAGTTCATCCTGCCACTACACGTTTCTCTTTAAAAGTTTTTGCAAACGAATTGAAAACTCTGCGAATGTTGCTGAACAGATGCCAAATTTGTGAATTGTTACTGAAACAATATTTAATTTTTCTATTCTAGATTTATAATGAGCTAATCGTGGAAACGCTTTAATTGTGAAATCGAAAGGTGGTGAAGTTTCCTCATCTGGCCTGACAAGGAGCTATTTCTTCCAAAAGGTCGCCCGTTTCGCTTCCCGAAATCGGCCTGAATTTTAGTTGAGTCAACTGTGTTCCACGAATCGAAGTTTAAATCAAATCAGGATTGCACATCACATAAAATATAAGAAAGAACTGTATACCTAATAAAAAATTTTAAATAGAAAAACTAATAAAAATAGTTATTGCATCAGTTGAGCAGAGAACCTGCTTAGACGTTTTACAAAGACGACTAAAAAATAGACTTTTGTGACTGAAGGTCAGAGAACGGCAAAAAGGAACTGTCGTAAGCGCACAGCGGAACTAAAACTGGAAGACGTTCCTTCACGAACAACTCAACAATCTGTTAAGTTGAATGCATGAATATGGTAGAACCATAAAGCCAATAAAACACTCGTTCTGCTACAAATCTATTGCCTTTTAATGTTACATTACAGAAGAAGCCGGTGTTCGACTAAATCTGGCCAAGCCACAAGTGTAAATTAAAACCGTTACAAATGTTACAACGTTTGAATTAATTTGTTATTGTATGTGGTAGCCATCTGTTGATCGGAATAATTATTATTTGACCTACAGAGGCGGTAAAAATAATATTATTGTAGTTGTAAAAAGAAGAGTGGAAAACAGTCCTGACATTATCGAGCCTGAAATAAGATGTCATAAAAAGTAAACAAAATGGCGTCTTAACACCGTGTTAGTTTCTCATCGGCGCCATCAGTATATGAAATACAATATGCGAACGTCGCTTTAAATAATCATCGTCTTGCTTTGCATCATCATTCGAAGATTAATACGACTGTTGTCGATATTTATCGTGTACAACTGGATTATAAACAAAATGGCGCGTCTACAAGGATCCCATGACATACTATCGCTGCGGGCCAATACTCGGGTAAATTGTACATTTACCAAATTTTCAGCAGTGTGTTGAGTAAATTAAAATACTGTACTAAAAAGCTGGGTAAAAAATATAAAAAGTAGGTAATTTGATTTGATGTTGTTTTATTTTGACGTTTCGTGTTAATTAATATACGACATATGAAGAAACTAGAGCATATGAATTTTTAGATTAATAAAATAATTGGTTGTTTATTAGAATTTTTAGATTAATAAAATAATTTTTATTTTCTCAACCAAAACAAGAAAGCTATAAGCTCAATTCGGTGGCCCATCCACATGTTTTTGCCGGAATTACCCCAAACAATTTCAAATACGTCTGAGGGGTAATTCTAATATTCGATTTCGTTTCTTCGAAATAAAAAAATAAAATTGTATACAATTTAAAAAAAAAATAAATAAATCGAAATAAATTGTATACAATTTATTATATCTTTTTTCTTATATAAAATTTGCAATTTATTTAAGTAATTATAATTTTTTTATCGCAATAATTGTAAAGCGCTCCAAAACTAATCAAACTAAACACAATTTTTGACATTTACATAATTCCCTATGAGCCAATTCAAGAGAGTCTCTTAAATAAATTTACCCTTTAAGCCGTTATTACCATATTTTATTTACTACAGAATTGGCCCGCTATATTAGGTAAATGTGTGCTAAAATTTCAATTTACCTTACTGTACAATTTACCCGAGTATTGGCCCGCAGCCTATGATCAACTTATTGGTGTGATTCACCCCAGAAATCTCATTTTAAAAATCTCTCGGTTTTCTTATTTTGTCGATTAGTATTTGATGGTGCAATTTCGTAACAGTAATGTGTGCATGATTATCACACCAGAAATCCGATAGATCCGTTCAAACATTGCAGTATATGTTTTAATTTAGTTCAGTTGTGCTAAACTATGGGTTCCCAAAAACAATTTGGTTCTCCTCTGAAATTGGTCAGGATTGTCCATATCTATAACCATGTACAGAATCTGTTGATGTAGAATTTCGCAATATCGCAATTTTTTGTACCCAAATTGTTTAAACTAGATTTATATAACCTGATAAGATCATGATCCACTGTTCATCAGTGCACATTTCAGTCCACATCAGTGGACATCAGACTTGATTAAAGAAACCTTTTAATACAACCCTAACCTAGTTAAATTAAGAACAAAATACGAGTGAATTCTGGAAATCCCCCCTTTTATAATTCAGATCACTTGAACTTCACGTACCGAACATAATGACAAAGTTTCATGATTATGCCTACTCCCTTAATTTCAAAAGATCATTTTGAAAAATTTTGTATTGGTGATTTCTGGAAATCCCGCCCGTTAATGAAATTACTTGAACTAATTTTATGGTTTGTCTACGTTTAACGACTTTTTGCCACTGATATAAAAATCAACTTTTTGGTCATTTAGCTACCCCAGGAATCACCTCGTGGATGTGACTAAGTTACTTCGCTTATTTTATATTTTTTTTTCCAAAAATGAACATACTTCGAGCCAAGCAGTCTAAATGTGAGTAGACAACCCAGAAGGATTGACTAATCGGGTTGAAACTAAATACCATTTTCGCTCAAACTCAAAATAGAAATACAAAAATTCGTAGGAAGTTTGTTGACCTGGTTAGGTTTCAATCAGATTGGCTGGATGAGCAATTTAGCAGGTTATTTAAAGTGCTCATGGAACCTGAGTCCCAATCTCTGGGAAGGCGAGTTTTGTTTTTCTTTTATTATTTATTTCAAGAAATCGATTTAGTAATATAATGTTAAGATTTCAAACTTAGAATTACGGAAAAAAATTTTGATACTCTATACTAGAATATACATATAGATAAAACATTAAAAAGTCAAATTCAAGTTGAATTTTAAAAATTAAAAATTTTTAAGGGTAGTTCTTCAAATTTGAATCAGTCAAAAGTAATTATAAATTTAAAACATATTTTTTCAAGTTAGATTTGAAAGTGGTTTTAGATAAATTGAAGTCGAAGTGATCCTCTATTGTATTACATGTTTTCACTGATCTATTGATTGGGTTGTTATCTCTGTACTCGGTGGAATGGTGTTCTGGCGCCAATAATCGATAAATATGAAATGATCTACTTGGAACATTAATAGAGATGTTTCCAAGTACGTAGGCAGAATTAATGTGATCAAGTAGTACTACCGATGAAAGTGGCGTCTAGAAGAAGGTGTCTATTTCGAAGAGTGCAAATATTGTATTCTTTGCACCTTGTTGCATATATGGTGGTAATAGAGCCACATTTACGTGAAATGGTTCTCTATATGGTCGTAGTTCCAACCAGATTTTTATTTTTTTTTAACAGGAATAACATAAATTTATTTTGTATGCTTTCGATTCCCTTGATGTGAACATTGTGGTAAGGATTCCAAACGATTACGGCGTATTCCACTTGACGTCTTACATAAGCGAAATATAGTGAACATAACGTTTTTATATCATTGAACTCTCTAGTTCATCGTTTGACAAAGCCAAACATGGAGTTTGCTTTAGCAATACAGTTATCGATGTGCCAGTTAAAACTAATATTTTCAACGAAGGTGACTCCCAAATCTGTAATCTCGTACTCGTATATCCTCTAGATTTCTACGCCATTGATGTTGTATGTGGTAATTATTGGATTCCGTTTGCGATGAAAAGACATAATTTTGCATTTTTTAATATTGAAATCCAATGAGTTTTGGTCACCTACTAAGTTTATTGAGGTCTTCTTGTAGTTTGATAGAATCGCGAATTTGTTTGATCGTATGCAAAATTTTTACGTCATTGGCAAATATGAGAACATTTGAGTTTTTTATTATGTTTGTTATGCTGTCAATGAAAACAATAAAAAGCCATGGTCCAATGTGAGATCCTTCGGGAACACCAGAAGTCACGTTGATAACTTTAGATTTCTTATTTTCTATTATTACATATTGCTGACGACTTGTTAAATACGACTTGATCCAGTTGATATATTCCATTGAAAATCCAAATATATACAAGCTTTAGATTGCTTTATGATGACAGATAGAGTCATGGGCGTACGCAGGGGGGTTACTGGGGGTTTAACATGCTATAAATTCTTCGAATACACCAAAAAATGCTCATATTGCATTTTTATCATGCGACGAATCAATTTTCCCATCTGTACGGAAATTACTTCAAGTATTTGTAACACTACCAGTTACAACATCAAGCAGTGAACGATCTTTTTCAACATTGAGACGACTCAAAACGTATTTATATGCAACACAACGAATGAAGATAGGCTAAATGGATTAGCGTTACTTAATATTCATCGTAATGTCGCGGTTTCTATTGATGCAGTTCTAGATGAACTATAGCAAAAAGTTCACGTAAACTAGAAATTCGCTTGTAGCAGGTAATTATGAAAAGAAAAATGTTTTTATAGTGAAATAAAATAAAATATTGGGTCTACAAATAAATTTTCGACCTTTTTTACTGAAATAAAAGAGATTAGATTTTGTAGAGAATGAAAGAATGTTTTATTCAAAGTATGGTCCTTCGGAAGCTATAACCTTCGCTCATCGTTCAGGCAATAACCAGATTCCCCGAAGGAAGAAGTCTGGTGTTTTCATATGAAATAAAGTTCTGCTGTGCCAGGGCTGATTGCATCGACCGGAATAAGTGGTGTTTAGAGGGAGCAATGTCTGGTGAATACGGCGGGTGGGGTAGAGTTTCCTAGTTCTGCCTGTCCAAGTAATTTTTGACAGATATAGCAACATGTGGCCTAGCGATGTCGTGTTGCAAAATAATCTTATTGTGCCTTTTGTCCCACTCCGGTCGTTTTTCAGCTAGAGCTTGCTTTAAACACATCAACTGTCGTCGATAAACTTGTCCCGTAATGGTTTCACGCTATTTCAGCACCTCATAATAGACGCCACCCTTCATATCGCACCAAATACAAAGCATCGCCTTCAAACCATGGATATTTGCTTTTGGCGTCGACGGGCCTGGTTCACCACCTGGTCCCTTTCTTTCAATTTGTGTGGCACCCAATTTCTCAGCTTCTGAACCAATCCCATTGCATGTATACGTTGCGAAACACGTCGTTGGGTAATATTCAACTCTTCCGCAAATTGTTTTTCAGTCTGACAAGAGTCGACATCAAGCAATTCTTCCAATTCTGTATCTTCAAATTTTCTTGGTCTGCCTTCACGTTCTTTGTCTCTTACGTCAAAATCACCAACTTTGAATCGTTGAAACCACTCTTTGCATGTTTTCGATGGCGCATGTTCACCGTAAACTTCCACAAGCAAACGATTTGTTTCCACTGCACTTTTCTTCAACAAAAAATTTGTTGTTTTTTTGGCACAAAATTCGACATCTTCAATTACATGAAAATAATTGTTGTTTACGCTTTAAACAAATGTCACTAGTAATTATTCAAGCTTGACATCTAACTTCCAAAAAACATGTATTGCCCGATTGAATAATATACAAGCAGTGATACTAACGACACCTATCTAAAAAGGTCGGAAATTTATTTGTTCATCTAATATAATATATATTAGCTAGTTCTATTACGTGAAAAAAAAAATTATATAAAATATGTTTTCTGCAACCCCCCCCCCCCCCCATGGCTTCATCCTGCGTACGCGCCTGGATAGAGTCAAATGCCTTACTGAAATCTGTATATGCCACATCAATTTGGTAGTGTTTCTCAATCTCGTTTATAACTATGTTGGTCAATTTAACCAAGTTGGAAGAAGTAGAGCGACATGGCATAAATCCATGCTGGTTAACAGATATATGACGTATTAATGTTGATTCAAAACTATTGCATACGACCAGTTCAAATAGTTTAGGAATTGATGATGATGTTGATATTCCTCTGTAGCATGTGATGTCATCTCGTTTACCTGAGCTGAAAAGCTTACATAACGGATTTATCAAAATATTCGCAAACCTTTTTAACATAACTGAAGGAATGCCGTCTGGTCCACATCCGTCACCAAAGTCTTTCAAGGCTGATATAATGTTGTCAACGGATGTAATTAACGGAGTGATAGAGATGTTTGTATGGCAGGTTTCATCAGTGAATCCGGTATTATTCATTGGTCGATATACAGATTGAAAAAAATCGGCAAACATGTCTGCTATCTCTTTGGCGTTGGAAGTGCGCAAATTATTGTATGTCATAGTGGCCGGGTACTCTTCGGTTTCACGTTTAGTTCTGAAGTATTTCCAGAATTGTTTGGGATTTGATTTAATTTTGTCTTGAATGCCAGCCAAATAAGACTTATACTTTAGCTTGAAATACGTATCGAACTCTGCTTTAAGAATGCCAATTTGTCTGTTTCTTGATTTGATTTTCTCATTTTAGTGTAGGCTTTGCATTTGCGATTTTTAAGGTTTATAAGCTGGTCATCAAACCACGGAGGGTGAGTATTTGGTGTTTTGTTGAAAATTAGGCACATGTACATAAATCAAATCCTTAATGTCGTAAAATTTGTAAACATTATCATTCACCTCCTTAGCGTTTAAAATTTGATCCCACTTCACTGATGCAAAACAACTTTCGAGACCACAGTAGTTTGCCTTCTTAAAGTTGTATTTGATATAATTCTGGAGTTCTGATCTTTTCGCCGCATGATGTTGAAGTCAATATCCAGAGATTTGTGGTTGTTGTCGTTCACGACAAATGGATAAAGTGATTCAATAAAATTAAACGCATCTACTTCATTGGTGAAGACAAGATCTAAATATCTGTCGAGATTATTTGCAATGCTGTTAATTTGGTTTAAATTATAACTCAACATGGTATCGACGAACAGTGATTCTGCATCCGACTTTATGTTGCTTATGAGTATGCACTTTAGTTCCTGATCAAGATCCCACAAAATGTTTGAAAGATTGAAATCACCAAGTACAAGTACTAAAGAGGATGAATTTGATGTATTTATGGGTAGTATTGGGTGGTATGTATGCAGTGTAGATGAATAAATAACGTTTATTGATTTTAATCTACAAGGAGTTCTGTTCAATTCTTGATGGGATAATTTTTTTAATTGCATGACTCTCTAACTTAAAGCTCGTATCAGGCGGGCGATCACATCTATAAACAACGTAGTCATGTCCAAAATATTCCGAACTATAATTTGCCGGATGGAGATTGGTTTCATTAATTACATAAATCAAGTATTGTGACTGCATCACGAAAGGAAAAAATTGTGATGCTTTGGATGCCATTTTGTTAACATTTTGAAAGTAGACGGAACATATTCCTTTAAACGAATTACAAGATCTTAATAATGATTTAGTATTTTCACTTAAGAGTTTTGAGTGTTTGGCCCTTTGTTCCGAAAAATTTTCTGAGCAAATTCGAACTCTTTGATGAATAAGCCAGGCGGCCGCAGTTTAGATTTGATCAAAGAAGTAAAAGCTTATTCAGCAAGACTGAGGCGATACGATATATAATCGTACTGGCCGCCATGTTTAGGTTTTGGTACCATTCTAATTGCATTCACATTCGTGAGTTGAAACTTGCAATAACCGAATCCTTTAAATTGCTCATCAGTAACGGACGAATGAATTCTACTAATGAAAATCCATCGTCTAGGTTTTACAACACTTAATGTATTTAGTTCATTAGGGACATTTTCAACTACCCGAAGTGATGCAACCTTAGATGATGTTGGTAGTTGCGCAGATGGCACATCAGTGCAGTTTAGAACATTATTTTTTGAAGTGGCTACTTGAGCTGAAAATGAATTAACTTTTGACATCGCTGTATTTGAATGAGTAGATTATGTTGATGGTCCCGAAATATCGCTATATTGTGCTTGCATTTCCTGATCCCTTATTTGTCGTTCAGGGGTAGCTGATGATGATGGTAGTAATGATATCAAATGGTTAGTATTTACTGAGCTTGACGCTTCGGTCTGGGATGAGATTATGGACATAGATCTCGTAACCCGACGTTCTTTTGGTTGATTAGAATGTGACATGACAAGGCATGGACCCCTGTATTAAGTATCTAGTTAATGGCAGTTTATCATTTTCACTCAAAATAGAAATACAAAAATTCCTAGGTTGTCCTGGTTAAAAGGTTCTAATCAAGCGGGCTTGATGGACAATTTATCAACCTATTTGAGGTGCTCACGGGACCTGTGTTCAAATCTCTGGGAAGGTGTGTTAATGGCCGCTTACCATTTTCAATCAAACTCAAAATAAAACAAATATTTACTTCAAAATAAGTGTATTGACTGTTGCATTATAATTGCCGATGATTGGGTTTTGTTCATGCAGCGGTTGCTTATATTGGAATACAGGTGTGCGGCTGCCAACCCAACTAAGGTGCTGAAAAATGTCCAAATGATGTACGGAAAGGTGTGAAACTAGTGATGGACGATGTGCATGGTTTGCGGTGGTTCTATAATAAATGTAAAATTGTCTTAAATGGAGCATACATTATTCAGTATGGGATGAACAGATTCGCAAACTACTGACAAAGATCGCGAATACGAACGATCTATTTGTCTAACGTATGGTGCCGAAACCAAGCTTTGGATTGAAATATAATTACGATCGTATAAAATCAATATCTCAAGTGAAGTTTTTCAAACCAACATTAACTAAACTTTAATGAGTGCTACGGTAATCAGAAAGGCAAGCCTTCTGATAGAAGAAGAACTAGAAACCCTCATTGAAAGTGTACAAAAAACAGCCTAGTTAACGGAAAAAGAAGAGCTCGTAAGACGTGGCACAGAACTAGCGCCCCTAACGACGAAACAATCCAAAACAACTTGTGCAACAAACTTAAACTACTTATAAAGAAGATTAAGAATGAATCAGTTGCTGTTGCTAACATCCTAAGTAATGTGGCAGGAAAACCTAACACGGACTACTATCTATGAAAACCACAAAAGTTTTAAAAAGGCCTAAAATGTAAGTGCCACTCATGATTTAAAATGTTATCTTTGCGAGATTTTGCCAGATAGACATCAACCTGGTTCTTCCAATTCGATGGCTCATGACCACAGTTAGATTTTAATGACAAACTGGGGGTTAGTCCTTCATTCGATAAAACCGATCGTCATTCGAGATTTTGGCGGATAGACACCAATCTGACTATGTCAAAGTCGCTCAAACAATTGTTTTAGATGAATTTTGTGTCCCTCCTCATTTTTGCTGGCTACTTCATTCATGCAGTGTTGAGCGGTCTGGTTATTGCCGGATGAAGTGATAAGCCCTGACTAAATCATTTTTTGAGAACACACAACAATTATGCAAGTGCATTGTAAAATTCTGAATGTATGGGTTCGGGTTTTATGTTTAACCGGATCTAGCCTATACGTGGTCTTGAAAAGAGCACTTGACATTCATGTATTTATAATTAACCACTTTATGCTGGACTTGCGTAGTCAGGTGAGTCAACCAAAGAAGGGAACATCTTCAGAAGCGAATCGTATTCATTCGGAACAGAACTCTCGCAATCATCGTATTGACCGCAAGATTAGTTGTGGGGTCCAAGAGACGCCTACCACGGAGGTCGACAAGAAGTCCGAATTTCATCAAGAAGTCAGCACCACGAATCGGCCTGTCAACTGACACTATGGTAAATACATGAGGAAACTGCCGCCATAAACCAATGTTAACATTCAGCAATATCGTCCCGTATGTCTCAATTATCGAACCACTAGCGGCAAAAAGTACTAGGTCAGGATCTATTTTTGATCCACTATGTGACAAATGCTTCACGGGCAGTACCGAAAGATCAACACCTGCATCTAGGAGACACTGGAGTTTGTTTTGATGGTCGCTAGCAAATACGCGGCGATTGTATCGTATCCGATTAGTTGGCGCACTTGCTATCGGATTTAATCGTTTTTTGGGTTTCATTTGTAGATTCTGGTTTGTTGCTGCGAAATGAGCAAGATTTATAATACTTTGGTGCTTGTTGTGACAATAGCCAAGCTTTGTGTCGTTGCTACGTCAACTGCTGCCGCTTCTTAGTCTTCTATATGGGCTTTTTGATCGATAATTTGAAGATGGTGAGCGACTGCGATTCAAATTTAATTTTGCCAACTTTGATACGACACTATAAAGTCGATCACTAAATTGTTTCGTTGCTGCTACAGCTTGAGATAGATCTGTGTCGCCAGAACTTGATGGTTGGGTGGGAGATATCGTCGAGGTGTTGTGATTTCGTATATTTTGTCAGCTAATGGCAACAAGTCATTTATGTCCTTTTAACCCATCGCATAGTCAACGAAACATAGATATCTCGTGGTAATTTACGAAACCACATTGTTTCTACCAATTTAGTATATTAAACTCTCTAATTATGTTCATATTGATTGAAGGTGGTACTCGTTCCTTTTGAAATGCATATTTTGGTTGTTTTAGGGATGGCATTTTGCAGGATCACTTCTTTTTATTTACATTTAATTTATTTTGTCTGTGTTGGACTTCCTTCCCAAGTTCCTCTTCATCCGTAAAGTATTGATTGTTGAGATTTTGGAGGATTTGAATTTACCATTAGTAGTGGTTCCTTCCCCTAGCCAGATTTGGTGCGCAGATGGTATTATATATTTCCCAGCTTCTCTCCAGCAAGCCGGTTGAGTATTCCCCTATCCGCCATCTAGCAACGCGCCACGATGGGAGTTCGGCATCTTCACACGGGAGAGCTGGGATGAACCGATAGGTTTCATCCCATAAGAAGGGACTACCAATTAAGCAATTAAACTAATAAAATAATATCGTACTGGATAATCACTGAGATTAGTTGTTAAGTATCGTCCATTGTCAAGGGATTTGATTCAACGCAGCCTCTAATTCAATAGCAAATTTTACTTCGATTCAAACAGCAGTAACTACTTGCGAAAAAAAAAATCTTCGCCACGTTATTGTAGAAGCTGGGAAAGATAATATCACAAAGCCGAAAATAGGATACAATCCTAAGCTTGGAATTCAACCCTAAGTAGTTAGTAGTGATCGCTCATCTCAAACATGCTCAGCAAAATCCGGTGGCGGTGTACTCATATAGCTTTCGATACATTACTGCCAAACGAATTGGTTGAGCCCCAAAGCTCGTTTCACTCATTTTGCAAGACTCCCCATTTTCTTATCCGCATACAGTTAAAGCGAATCAATAAAAAAATTCATTAAAAGTGCAGTTTTGTTATAATTTCTATAAAATAATTTATTACATTTTTTTTTTATTTAGTTTATGTTTTATCAAAAGAATGCGGGGAGAAAGTAGAACTTTGATAATAAAAAAAAAATATTAAGTGAATTGGGTTTTTGAATTTTTATTTTATTTGCACATGAATAGACTGACGGTGTATGTATACGACGAGATGTGTGGAGAGTATAAAACGATAGGCAGTGGCAGTGGCAGCAGACAGAGAAACAAAATACCAAAGCATAAAAATTGGTTATTCTTGAAGCACATGTAGGTAATACTTGTGCTCGCACACACATAGATTTTACGCGCCGCAGCCATTCGTTAAAGAAAAGCAAAAGAAAAAATTTAAAAGAATCAACATGAGAAAATATCGAAGAGGACATTGACCAAAATATTCGTGTGTCAGTGTGTTACTTTTTGAAATTGTTTCTTATTCTGAAGTAATAGCAGTAACAATAATAATAATTAAATGAAATATGTAAATAAAACCAAGCGAATTAAAATTGGTGTGAGAACGTTAGATTTTTTTTTTGGAAAGAATGTGTGTGTGTGTAATTTAGACCCGGTTTAGATCTTTCTAATTCGATAATGTTTTGGTTATATATTTCTTTTCAAACCGCATTGATATGCGTCCAAAAATGTAGTTTGGATGTAAGAGCCGGATTTAGCTGAAAATAAATGAACAGTTTAACAAAAGCTTTTTAGCGAAGCTCTCCTCTAAGTTCAATGGGCGTGTTTTTGCCGTATTTTGCTGTGGGTACAGAATATTGGTTGTACTGACACTTTTTCAGCTTAAGTTTGGAGTTTACTCAACTAACTGGCTTATAGGTCGATTTTTTCGACTAAATTATGAACTAAACTAAATTGCTCAGTAGTTCACAACAAACTTTAATAGGTGGCAGTAACATCAAAAACTGTGCCTGACTATTCGAAATACTAAATTGTCGACTTTTCGTGGATAAAGGAAATATTAAATTAAATTAAAATAATGAACGATGATGAGGCAGTTGCATTATTTGCAAATATCACGTACAAATTTGTACATAATAACAAATTTGCATTAAATACCAAATAATGACATTTCACAACTAAATTGAAAAGTTACCACGCCTTTTCGTTTGTAACCTGGCGGCGAATAGCGTAAGGTCACCTCAAAAAAGTTTAGTTTACACTTCATAAATATAACTAAAATCTTCAATTCTACGATATACTCCACTATTAGCGATCACAATTTCCTTTTGTCAAATTTTTACATTACTTCTAAGACTGCGAACCAATTCGCGACTTATTTCAAATAAGTCGACTTATTTGACTTATTCAAAATGGCGGCTTGAAATAAGTAATCTGCTGGTCCAATTCAAATAGAGACTTATTTGAACATAACCCTACATTTCATTAATTGACAATTGACAGTTCACAGTTCTAATAATAGTTGGTGATGATGATATTACCCCAAAATCATCAAACATGATGTAGAAATACTGAAGTATTTGTATATTGCCTAGTTCATATTTGGTGTAGGGTTTGAAATATGGTACAATCAACTTTAATTTTGGGATTATATCTAAAATTATAAGAGGGAATACCAATTTGGTAAAAGAACATTTGAGAGTTAGTTTTATTACGTTTAGAAAAGTACTAGAATTGGTACCAGACAAACGTTCCTGCCATCAAATGGAAATAGAACTTATAATGTTTCTCAACAAATTATAAATTTATTTTTCTACTGTTGTTGTATTATCACGGCTAAATTCTATTACGAACAAAAAATATATGAAATGTCATTTTTGTGAAAACTTTTGTGTCTCCTCGTGAGGAGACTTATTGTAGACTTTCAAATAAATCATTCTACACAAAATAAGTCATGAATTGGACCGCAGTCTAAGAGCGTGTTTCAATTGGTTTAAATACCGCAAAAAAAGTTAAAAATTGAGGTGAATAAAAATGTCAAACTTTGTATCTGCCTCAAGAGCTGATACAATTTTTATGTGGAAAACATTTGGCTGACAAAAACATTTGTTGTAAACAGAAATTTGTCATGTATAAATTTTGAGAAAAATCGTAATGAGAAAATAGTTCAGTGGAGGATACGTCAGAATAAACACGCGGATTTTGTTTCGTCCTAAATATTATTCGTTAATAAAATTACATATCGTTTTTATAAAGTATTGTTTATTCCCATTTGTTAAGCTATATCCATTTATTATTTAAAAGCTTGTTTTGCTGCAATAATTTCATATATTATATAAATTCCATTTCGTCAGGAGATCGCAATAAACTTAACCTCAATAAATTTTCTGACAGCGCCTGCGTTCTGATATGATGACATATTTAGAAGACGTTATGAATTTAATTAGATCAGAAAATGAGAAAATATTTGCAAAATTTGACACGTTAGAAACAAAACTCGATAACGCCATAGAAAAAGTGAAATCCGATGTAAATGCACAAATACAAACCGCCGTCGATCATGCAAATGCCAAATTTGACTTCGTTTACTCAGAAATCAATACATTGCGAAAAAAGGCAATAGCTTATGATTATGAAAAGGATGCAAATGATGTTTCCATTAAGGGAATACCGGAGGTTGAAAAGAAGATATTTCTGTCATTTTTAAAGCTGTTTGTGATGTGGTTGGATTTGACCTAAAACTTGTCTGTCCAGTTGAATTGTTTAGAATAGGAAAAACCTCGCAATTATCTAGAACTAACAGTATTGCTGCAACTAATAGAAACAAACAAAAATATCATCGCCCAATAATTGCAAAATTAGCGTCAAAAATTGACAAAAGTAATTTTTTTGGATGCTATTTCAAATGCAATAGCCAATTAACTGCTGCAAAGCTGGGATTTCCAGTGGCTTCAAGAATGTACGTCAACGAGTAACTATCGTTTGAAATGCGACCAGTGTTTAAGAAATGTTTGGAAATGAAAAAGGCCGGCGCTTTTGTTAAAACTTATAATAAAAATGGATCTATCTTCGTACAGTACAGGTGAAACACGATTCAGAGATATACACAATATTAAGCTCATATGATTTCGAGAAAATGGCACTATCAATTATTTTGCCGAGAGAGAAGCTAGCACTTCAAACGGTAATCACTAATCAATTTTATTCGAAAGAACCTGCAAATAATAAACAATACTAATTTCAATTTCAATAATATTAAGTTTTATATTTTTATTTATATTATCTCACTTTATTTTATAGGACATATTAATTTTCATGTGATATTTAATTTAATTTAATTTAAATTTAATTAATTATACTTGCTATGAACAACAAATTTAAGCATAAAAATCAAATTAATCTCAAAGGAAGACTTACTTCCACAATTTTAGTAACGAACAAATTGAATTCATTAATTATAGAAAATTTAAAATTTACTTCTTGTTCACAAAAACAATTTATTTTATTTCTTTGTTATTTTCAATTTAAATTTTATTCAATTTTTATTTATTTTATTATTTATTATCTAGATAGTAAAACCCAGATTATGATGTTTTTTCTACGTGCCGCTCTTGATCCTTCTTAAGCTTCAGTGTCGCTTAATTTTACTAATGCTGGTTTTAGTGACAGTGGTACTACACCAATTGTAACCCCTACCCAATTTATTAGTAATTCGCCAGTAAATATACCTAATGTAGCACTAAAAGCAACGCTAAATAATAGAAAAGGGCCTAACATGTGCCATTTCAATTCTCGCAGCGTGCTTCCTAAGATTGATGAATTACGCCTTATCTTGTCGACAAATATTCAGGCAATTTGTGTATCGGAAACGTGGCTTAAAGACCACATACCAAATCAAGCGATTCAACTTTCTGGTTTCTCAGTATATCGAAATGATCGTACTTCTCATGTCGGTGGTGGTGTTTGTATATTTTTAAACTCGAACATAAAGTCGAAAGTTATTTATCAATCTTCAGTTTCATCAAAAATTGAGTCACTTTTTCTCGAAGATATGCTGACCAAATTTTCCTTCTTGAGGTTGTTTATATACCACCAAGCATAAATTGCATTGGCGAATTCGAAAATCTTTTGAATAATCTCGCACCCCGATATCAAAACATTTTCTTAACGGGAGATTTTAATCACAATATACTATCTAACAATCCTAGAGTTTTAAATTTCTACAAGCTGTTCTACATTAGCTGTTCGCTTAGTAGTGGTAAAGGTGGAGGTCCGCAAAAAATTAATAGGTGCGCACTGAAATGTAGAATTGATATTTTTTTCGAACATGTCTGATACTTTTAATGAAAGTTTAAAAGTCCAAATGTTTAAAAGTCGCTAAAGTAATTCCTATTCTAAAGAATGGAGATTCTTCTTTACTTAATAGTTATAGGCCTATTTATACTCTTTCTATATTCTATACAATTTTTGAAAAATTAATATTTTCGCGTTTAGGGTATATCCTCTACCCGGTCGCAGATTAATTATTTGCGATCAGAAATATGGTTACTAGATTTAATTTGCCATGCCAATTGACACATTTTTTTTTAAATTTAAATTTATTTTGCGATTGTAGAGTAGAAATCTACGAAAAGACTGCTACGCCTTTTCAAAGGTCGCAGTATTTTTTTGTATTTCTACTTAACAATCGCAAAAAAAATTTAAATTTAAAAAAGATGTGAGAATTGGCATGGCAAAATAAATCTAGTAACCATATTTCTGATCACAAATAATTAATCTGCGACAGGATAGAGGATGACTCGGCGCCCCGGTGGCAATGCGACCGGAGGTCCCGGGTTCGATTCCCAGTGGTGACAAGGAAAAATTCTCACGGCTGGTTTACGATCAAGGAATTAATCACTCATTATCCGAAATGAAAATATGATTATGAAACCCCATGTGTGGCGGCCAAATCCCTTGATGAGATAGTAGTGCCAGAGAGAGAGAGAGAGAGAGAGAGGGGGAGAGAGAGAGAGAGGATAGAGGATATACCCCTTAACGTTTTTAAATTATCATAATTTTTTTTATTCCTACCAATATGGTTTAAGAAAAGGTTTAGGAACTGAATTGGCATTGGCAGAAATTTTGAGTATAATATATACTGCTTTTGATTCAAAAAGATATGTTGGGGCCCTTTACTTGGATTTACAGAAACCATTTGATTGTATTGAACATCAGTTACTTCTAAATTAATTATACTGTTACGGCGTACGTGGAATTCCTTACAACTTAATCAAAAGTTATTTACCAAATCGAAAACAGTATATAAATTGAGTAGGAAGTGAAATGTTAGATATCAAATGTGGTGTCGCTCAGGGTAGTGTTTTAGGACCACTTTTGTTTCTCATTTATATTAACGATATTTCCTATTTGCCGCTCAAGGGTCATATTAGAATATTTGCAGATGATACTGCTTTATTTTATGAAACCCCTGATCCTGACAATATACTGATTGATATGAAACATGATCTTAGCATACTTTTAGAATATTTTAATTCCAATTTAATAGCTGTCAATATATCTGAAACTAAATGTATGGTGTTTCATTCCCCATATAAATCGATGACTAGTTTACCTCTATTTGTTGTTAGTATAACATTAATATTGAGAGAGTTAGTTCATTCAAATATTTGGGAGTTACATTTGATGAACATATGTTTTGGGATGATCACATTAATATCACAAGTAAGAAAATTGCTTCACATGTTGGGTTACTCAGAAAATTATCTTTCTTTGTTCCTACTGGGGTATTGCTTATGGTTTATTTATTGTTTATTCATTCGCGACTTAGTTATGGCCTTATCGTATACGGAACACATTTAACCTTAACATGTTGAAGAAATTGCAAGTTATGCAAAACAAAAGTGTCAAAGCAGTATACAGATTGCCAATTCTATTTTCCACTAGGTTATTATATAGCAAAGATGATATTTTGATATTGCCCATAAATGTCTTATATAAGTTTCAATTAACCGTTTATATGTATAAAAGCCTATATGTATCTTCATTTATATCTAATATAAACTTTAATTACGCTCATTATGTGTATTCAACTCGAAATTGTAACAGAATTGATTCACATCATGTTAGAACTGAATTTAGAAGTAAATCGACCACGTTTATGGGCCCATTTATTTATAATGAAGTACCTGAATTTATAAAGGAATCTGAAAGCTACTTATAATTTTAAAAAAATATTAAAAATTATTTTAAATCATATATTCTATTATTTTGGAACTAAATCTCCGCTATCTTTGATTTTTATAATATTTATATATCTATGTAAATTTTGTAACTTTTATCGCAAAAGGAACATTAAATTCACTGGATAATCCGCCGTTGTTATTGTATAAGAATGAATAATAAAAAAAAAAAACTACTGTTCGCATGAGACCAGCTTACAATACTTCAATTATTGTCGTCATTGTTTATATTCCTTACGGATCCAACTAGGATGCCTACAACACGTTCATCAACTACATCGACTCAGCTGTTATACCTTCAGTTCGTCCTGGTGCTCAAATTATCATAGTGGGTGACATTAATTACCCGGTATATCTTGGAACGATGTCGACGGTATGTGTTCTCTTCATCCTCATCTGATGAGAAAGCATTGACTATCATCGATTACTTCGCTTCCATATCAACAACGCAGCTTAACCGTTTCAGCAACGGTCGAGGGAAATTCCTGGACCTGCTATTTGCCAACGATGTCTTGTATGTCGATGTTGCTCCGTGCTTGGACGTCACTAGACGTGGGAGCATTTATCACATACCAATTATGATAAATATTTTTTTTTAACTAAATGTACAACTAATTATTTTTCTAATGATTTTCACTTTAATTTTAGAATGGAATTTCTCAGCACTGCCGATTGAGACTTTTTACAGCCCGGCGCGGATTTGAATGATATGGTGCACAGATTCAATGAACTTCTCGGGAGTGATATCGAGAGACACGATCCGCAGGTTATCAATAATAAATCCGGCTTTCGTGAGCAATGGTATAATACCGAGTTGATGGTGCTCGAGAAACGATGCAACAAGTTTCATTCCCTGTACAGGTTTTATGGCGTAGATTACTATCCCGATTTTCTCAAAGCCCGCAAGGAATTTAAGATCCTCAATTGGTTCCTTTACAATAATTACGTAGTGCAAATCGAGCAAGTTTTGACAATAAAAAGGTGCCTGGTTTTCTGTCGAATATGTCTTACAAAACCTTCATCGCCAGTCAGCCATCCGACATTTGAAATTTGTTTGCCAAATTCTTTGCATCAGTTTACAAGCCGCTTCCGTCGACAGGCACCGGGTCTCCTACTACTTCCACCTCAATTGTGTTTGATCATTTCAAATTTACCGAACAGGAGGTTCTGGATCAACTGCTCGTTCACGACGTTAGGGAGCGGACTATGCGGACTTCCACCGATCTTATTCAAACGTTGTTCTGTAAGTCTGGCCCCTTCAGTTACCTTCTTGTTTAACGAATGACTTCGCCGTGGTTTTTATCAGGATTTCTGGGAAATCTCATCTGTTCGTCCTATTTTCAAGGCTGGTAATAGAACTGAGGTAATTAATTATCGTGGGATCGCCATCCTCTCAGTCTTGCTCAAACTGTTTGAGTTCATTGTTCACAGAGTATTGCACTTTCATACCAAGAGACTTATTACTCCTATTCACCATGGATTTTATCCCGATAGGTCTACCGTGTCTAACTTGTGCTCTTTTTGTGGTCATTTATTTGACGGTCTAAACTTCAAGCAGCAGCTTGACGTTGTCTGCACAGACTTCGCAAAGGCTTTGGATGTGATTGATCACCCTATTCTTATTAGCAAGTTAAAGAGTCTCGATTGTCATTTCATTGCCATCGACTGGTTGCGTTCTTACCTCTCAGATCGCTGGCAAGGTAATCCATTACGATTCTAGATTCTTTCTCCCCATTATCCCGGGCGCCATCTAGCGTGCCTCAGGGTAGGCCTATCGGCCCACTTTTACTTTCAATATTTATTAACGACAATGTAAAATGTTTTAGTGATTTTCACCTGGGTCTCTAGCATGTTAGACTGCGAAATGTTACAAGATGACTTAAACCGCTTTTGCATTTGGTCGATTAACAACATACTATGGCCTTAATGTGAGTAAATGAAAAACTCTTTCTTTCTTCTATATCCTGTGCTTGCCTGTTTCAACTGTACAACAAAACCATTGATCGGGTCGAGTCCATTTCGGATCTTGGCGTGATCTTTGAATCTGATGCTACATTTACCAGGCATGTTAACGCCGTTATTTCAAAGTCGTACGCTTTCATTAAACGAAACTGCAAGGACTTTATAGACCCGTTAACTTTGACATCATTATACGTCTGCTTCGTTCGGTCTATTTTGGAGTATACATCTCCTGTTTGGTCACCCTCATACCAATGTCATTCTGAAAGGATTGAGAGTATCCAGAAACAGTTTATTTTATTCGCGCTACGACGTTTACCATGCGTGCTGTCGATTACGTTCTGCCGCCTTATCAGAATCGATGTAATCTTTTAAAACTGCAACGTTTAGATAATCGCCGAAATGTAGCTTCCGCGCTGTTTGTGCGTGATACCATCATTCTCGTGTCGTTTGTATCGAGTTACTAGCATGAATCAACTTGTATGCTCCCGAACGACGGATGCACCAACGCGATGAAGCTCTACTCATCGACCGAGCGGTAACGAACTACGATCTTTCTATGATCCAATTCCGAGGGCATCGCGGGTATTTAACAAGGTCTACAAAGCTTTTGATTATCATTCGTAACTTTTTACCAATTGTTTTGTTGTGCCGATTGTAGTCACGTTAGGCACCATTTATAAATCTATATATATAAAAATGAATTCCTGTTTGTTTGTTTGTTTGTTCCGAATGGGCGTCTCAGCCGCTCAACCGATCGCCATGAAATTTTTACCATGTACAAGTTGCATATCCAAAACCAACCTTACGATATTTTGGAAGGGGCTGAACCCCGGGGTCTACGGGCTGCGGCACAAATTTTTTCGAAAATATTAATTTTCTTTAAATTTTTCCACGAAAATGAGTTTATGGGGCTGGTTATATGAAATTACTGACATGTTTGAATCCGAGGGGCCCAGCCCTGGATCAAAAATTAATTTTTACATGTATAGATACAAATATTTGATTATTCCAAAATGGCTTCTCAGCCGCTCAACCGATCGCCATGAAATATGTTAATTGGTTAAGCCAGCGGCTTTTAATGAAAATAGTAGTTTCATACTAAACGCCAATAGTTTATTACTTTATTTAGTTTATTACTTAAATAATCAATGATTGTTTCATAAAATCACTTCTAGGAAAGGTACTAAAAATATTGTACGTATAAACTGATTTACTTTGAAAAGTACTAGCGTTTTATATTTGAAAATAGCATCTTCTACAAGAAACATCCTTGGATTCAAATTATTGTACGTGTAAAATTGCCTTAGTTTGAAAAAACTTCTTTTGTTTTTCGAAATGTCATTTTCAACCACAGTTCGCGGTAAAACGTATCGAAGTGGACGTAGTTTTAATCGTTTTGAATAAATTAATATTAATTTTTGTTTCGGATGCCGTTGTTCTCGATTAGTTAGCTACATTGCAATAAAATAATTGTTGGTGATTATTTTCCAGGTATTAAATATTATTTCAAGTGAAAATACATTCTTATTAGATTTAAGTTTTCAGTTTATAAACGTGTTAATCTATGATTACTTTTTGATTGTAGATAACATTTGATTTTGCTTAAAAAAAATTCCATAAAGACATTTTCAAACACAGTTTGCGGTGAAACGTATCGAAGGGAACATTAAAATCGTTTTGATAAATTAATACTAATTTCTGTTTTGAATGCCCGTCATTCCTGATTAATTAGCTACACGTTTCATTTTTGCTTAAAAATGCCACCGAAAAAAAGATCAATTGGGCAAGGAACTGCAAAGTCGAAGAAGATTAGAGTCGCAAGGGTGGCTGAATCAAGCGAACAGCATGAAGCACGACTTGAAAATGATCGAAGCAGTACGTCTTCTTCTAGAGCTAATGAAACAACTAAACAGCGTGAAACACGACTTGCAAACGTTCGAAGCAGGATGTCTTCTTCACGTGTCATGCCGACTCCTGGTTTTTTAATAATCTGGAATCAGTCATCATAATGAACCAGATTATTATTTTTTTTTTTAAATTTGCCCCTCGGCCACAAATTTACCTCATCGCTTCACAAAAGATTTACATTATATTATTCCATCCTGAATTAAGCATAATCAGCATAGAAAATTCATTGTGTTTAGTTTAAATTATGTTCTCAATTCTGTGTGCATGTGCGACAAACAAATCGAATCAACATAATCAATTTAGTAGTAGCCTTGTTATAAAAGTACCAAAAAAAAAAAATCCCAATTATTCATTGTGAGGCGGTGACTTGGTGAGAAAAGAATTTCGTTTTACTCTTGCTGCTGCGTTGAATTCCAAAAGAATATCGGTGCGAGGGGAGCCACACTCGGTGGTTCTACAATCGAAAGTGTTGAAAAAGCTTTCTAAAAATTTTACCAAGTACCAAACCAAGCAACAAAATTTTAAATTATTTTCACACTCGATCAATAAGAATAAAATTTACTGTTATAATTTTTTGGAATTTCTTGAAAGTTTTCAAATTCGTTTTATTTTGTTGTATCGTTGCCGTTTCAAGACTAAACTAAATTAGGTCTCGGAAGTTTATATACAAAAAAATTATAAATTTTTTTTTTGGTGAATATGTATTGTATTTTGGAGGCCATTGACATTTTAGCTAAATTGAATTTTTAATTCGCGAAAATTTTTATTCATTTCTCTTGGCTTTTTTTTTTGTTAGAGTGTTTTTGTTGTTGTTGGTGTAAAATACAACAAAGACAACAACAAAAGTAACAGCAGGTTTTAGAGTTGAATGAACGACGGTTTTTGATTGATGATTTTTGTAAAATTATTTTGGTTTGGAAATTATACACTACACATGTATGTTTTATATTTTTAGAAAAATTCCAAGAACTATTTTTTGTGTTTTGCTTTATTTTGGAATTTTTTTTATTTTGTGAGGTGAAATTAAAGAAAACATAAATTGTATGAAACGTATTTTGTGTCTGCGAATAAAATAACTACGATGTGCGATTTTTTTTGGAACTGTGCTTTAGAAAATGGTAGACATTCTTGTATCTGCAAATGGCATCCATCAACGCCTGTTAAAAGTGTATAAACTTAAAGTTCACTGTAAGCTCTGCACAATGTGCATTAAGCAAAGTGCTAGAAGCCTCACGAGGTAAACCACAATTTTCACTAGGAACTCAAGAACACGATGAGGCGACAAATGAAATGAAATTTGATGAGAAATATATAATTATGATGTGGTCAGAAAATTAGGGGTAGCGAAAAAAAACAAGGAAAAAGGTATTTTAACATATCTAATATTTATATATCTGTGGTAACGATGTAAAACGTGATAAATGCTTTTCATATTTTTTTTCAGGGGAACATTTTTATAGTTTCGATAAGCTTTCTAAAAAAGTGGTAAATTCTGTATTTTTAAACATAGGTGAGCGTTATTGGGAAGTTCCTTAGGCATAAGGAAGAAACCAGCTCCAATCTATATATCTTAGTTATTTTTTGGAAAAAAGTTGCGACTTTTTATGTCTTTTATTATATTGGACGGTTTAAAATAAGTGAGTTGCTCCTTTTTAAACATGAAATTAAGATTAAAAGAAAAACTTAAGTAAGGTTGTTACTTTCTATTGTTATACAATTCCAATATTTCATGCTGCCGTAATTTCAAATGATTTGTGGCTCCTTTAGTTGGACATACTTCTTTAAATGACATCGTTGCCTTTTTCTTCTATTAAATCAGGGTGGATATCAGGAGCATCATCAGTTTTTAAATTTTTGTAGAAGTCATAGTCTCCTCAATTCTGAAGAGATTAGTGGTAATAAATCCATAAGATCCTTTGTTTTGCGAGAATTTATAGAAATTGGTCCAACATAGCAGGGTAAGATATTATCGGCATTCAGTTGTAAAATTCCTCAGCGTATAACATTTACTATTATGAATGGCGGCTGATTGTGACCTAGCGAGTTTCTATATTGGATTAATCCGAAGACTTTAGAATATCTAAGCCTTCTATATAAGTCGATTTCCATTAGTATCTACGTTTCGAAATTGAAGGCGGGCTTAGCTAGTTTACGAAAATTAAGGAAATCTGTTCCTTTCATTTCGGTCACGTGAAATGGCTTATGTGAATAATTTGATCTCACAAATTGATACAAGTCACAAGGATTATGAATATTGACGCCTTCTTTTTTGTTTTCTATTATTGCGTGATTTGAGTCGCACTCCATAACCTTGTTAAAGTTTCGGCCATTCTAAAATTATCTCTGATGAGGTTATAGGGGTGAAATTTTGTTTTTCCCTTCGTCTGACAATAAAATTGTTTATCATTCAAGATTTCGCCAAATGGATACCTATCTGAGAATGCCAACTTACTAGCTTATGACCATAAGTAAATTTTGATTATAGGTTAGGGTTGATTCTGATGGGGTTATAGGGGTGCCATTTTTATTTTACCCAATTTTTGTCAATAAAATCGATCGTCATTCGAGATTTTGGCAGGAGGACACCAATCTGACTATTCTATAGACCATAACCATAAGTAGATTTAGATTATAGGTTAAGGGTGAGTCCGTTGGGGTTATAGGGGTGAAATTTTGATTTTCCTCATTTTTCATCGATAAAATCGTTCGCCATTCATGATTTTGACATATAGACACCAATCTGACTATGCCTATTCGATAGCCCATGACTATATGTAGATCCTGAGTGTATACCCCTATAAAGGGGTAGGTCTGATGGGTTATAGGGATGAAATGGCATATGTACTTCATTCAGCCGAAAGTAGTCGATAAAGAAGATTGAAAATTATCAAACATTGTCAAGAATCGTTCGTCAATTGAAATTTTAGCATAAAGACACCAATTTGACTATGTCGATTCGATAGACCATGACCATAGGTAGATTTTGAGTACAAGTTAGGGGTCAGTCTGATGGGGTTATTGGTGTGGAATTTTAATTTTCCCCATTTTGGAATTTTAATTTTCCCCAACGATAAAATGGTCCGTCATTCGAAGTTCTTGGCATATAGACACCACATCTGACTATGGAAAAATAAAAATTTCACCCTTATATAACCACATCAGAGCCACCCTATACTAAGAATCTACCTATTTTCATGGGCTATCGAATTGGCATAGTCACATTGGTCTCTATATTCCAAAATCACGATTGACGAGCGATTTTATCGATGAAAAATGAGGAACATCCAAATTTCACCCCTATAACCCTATTAGACTCACCCCTAACCTATAATAAAAATCTGCCTATGGTCATGGGCTATCGAATCGGCATAGTCAGATTGGTGTCTATATGCCAAAATTTCCAATGACGAACGATTCTTGACAATGTTTGATAATTGTAAATGTTCTTTATTCATTACTTTCTGCTGTATGAAGCAGATATGCCATTTATCATGCATACCCCTAACCTATACTCAGAATCTACCTATGGTCATGGGCTATCAAATCGGCATACTCAGATTCGTATTTATATGTCAAAATCACAAACTACAAACGATTTTATCGATGAAAAATGGAGAAAATTAAAAGTGCACCCCTATAACCTCATCAGACTCACCCCTAACCTATTATCGGAATCTACCTATTATCATGATTTATCGAATCGGCATAGCCAGATTGGTGTCTATATGCCAAAATCTCGAATAGCGAATGCTTCTTGACGATGCTTGATAATTTTAAATCTTCTTTATCGACTACTTTCGGCTGTATGAAGCAGATATGTCATTTTATCCCCATAATTCCATCAGACCCACCGCTAACCTATACTCAGAATCTTATGGGCTATCAAATAGGCAAAGCCACATTGGTTTCTATATGCCAAAATCACGGATGATGAACGATTTTATCGATGAAAAATGTGGAAAATCATAATATCACCCCTACAACCCCATCAGACTCACCCTGACTAATAATCAAAATCTACCTCTGTTCATTGGGTATCGAGTCGGTATAGTTAGATTGGTGTCCATCTGGCAAAATCTCGAATGATGGACAATTTTATCGTCTCAACAACGGAAAAATGGAACATTTCACCAATATAATCTAATAAAACCCACTACAAACATTTCATCAAATTCTATTTAGGGTCATGGTTCATCAAATTGGTACAGTCAGATCGTCTTCCTTTCGTTGAAAATCTTGATATACCATTCATCAGCTAAACCTGACTGCGTCTTTTCGGTTTGAATATTGAAGTTAGTCTTGTTTATCGACATTTTAAAATATTTTCGGTTAAGATAGCAAAATTAATATCTGCATTACCATCTTTCGGTTGGGATAGCTAGGCCACTATCTGCATTACCAGCTTTCGGCTGGAAACTTTCGGTTAACTTTAACAATAGTTGCTTTCCAGTCGACCAACCGCAAGTACTTGAGAGTATTAAGGTTTATGTCTTTGCGAAATCAACTACTCGCAAACTTCTCTTGCTGTTTTGACATGAGTAGTTAGAAGTAGTTGCGTAAATGTGCCCGCTATGTGAACCGGTGAATATTTTATTGTTCTTCTGTCAACATAGCCTTTGATTTTTCATTTTGAATTTAATCATGCGTTATGGTATTCTGTCAAAGTACAATTTGATTTTGAATTTAATTGTGTGTTTTCGCGTTTCGCGAATTTAAATTATTTAATTAAAATCATGAATGAGGTACAGTTTTAGATAGTTTTTTAGTTTTAAGTGCAAACAACAATTCTATATTTTTTATTTACAGAACCATGATTCGTCCGACTCAAGCATAGAAGAATTCGTGGAGATATTTGGATCATCATCGACTAGAATTACCGAGATCGAAAAAAGTACACATTGAATGTTTCATACGGACTATACAAAAGTTTTCGGATGAAGAATTTATAAGGCACTTTCGATTAAAAAGGACCATAGTTTATTCATTGATTGGTAACTTCCAAATTTGATGTTTAACAGATTTATTATAAAGGATTAGTTAGAATATGATTTGTTGAAACGATGAAAACGGTTTGTTAGAATATGTAGAATGAGACATAGAATCGACATATGCACAAATAGCGAGACAGCATCTGAACTTCAATTTTACAAGTCGCCGGATAGGAAGAAAAGGGTCCATTGTATGTCCACCGTAGTTGCTTGATCTAATTCCTTTAGACTTTTTGTATCGGGTTATTATAAAGAGCTGGTTTATGAAAGAGTAAACCAGACCGATCAGGAGATGCGGCAACGTATTATCGATGCGTCGAATATTATTAAAAGTAATGAAACGTTCGAAACGCACTAAGCAACTATTAAGGAAAAATTTATACGGCGATGCCGATTATGCATTTTGGTAAATGGTCGACACTTCGAACACTTATTATAATATTTAAAATTAATAAAAAAAAATATTTTATTCATTTTGTTTTATTTCTGACAAAACGTCGATTTAAGAACTCGAAATTTTGTTAAATGCATTTTTTTAATAAACAAGAGTTACTCTGTCAAAAAAATTGATAAAAAACATTCTATTGTGGATAGCCCGGTATGTGATACTATGTTAAAATTTGCATTAGTAGCGCATACTTTTGTACATTCTGTTCCCACTGGCGTCACTTAAACATCACCAAAAAATTTTGGGAAATAAAAAGACTTTACAAAACCATTGTTGACAGAAGATATGCAGCTTATAACAACGGTTTCATTGAAAAGGCACACTCTTTTAGATCGTATTAAAAAAGAAAATTAAACAAAAGAACTCTTGGTTTTATTTATACGGTATCACTAAAAACACTAAAAGTGGAATAACTTTTGCAGCATCAACAATTCGAAAAAACTTTACTTGGTCTTCCAATTTTGGGACACCCTGTACATATATTAAAAACCTCTATGTCACAAATAAAAGACCAGTGCATCTTGAAAACTACAAACCACATTGCTTGCTATGTCATTAAATTTATGTCTACAGTTTATTCTTGGAACTGTAGACGGCAGTCATGTTCATAAAAAGAAAAAACGAAAACAAACAGAAAAAAAATTTATACGAGTGCTAAAAGTAAGGTTATGTCTTCTCGTAAATTATACGAAATGTGTACACATTTTATACGTGTTTACATATTTAACACAATTTAGAATGCATAATTTAATTATAATATTATGAATTAATACTTTTCCTAATAGCTTTTTATTAAATTTTAAAACATATTATTAAAATATTTTTCTTGTTCTTTGTTGAATTTTTTTTTATCAATATGACAGCTTAAACCAAAAAAAAAAAAAAAATTAATTTTAGTGCTGCCTATGTAGCCAAAGAGAGAACTGACGACATAAATTGACGTCATATAGCAAAATTTTTAAAGCAGTGTGGCCTGCAGTATTCTAGGTACACTGCACTGACTGACTCACTCGAGAACGCACAGAGTAAAATACAATCGTAAAATCGAAAGAGTATGTGTTATTTTCGAAGTAGAATATTCTCATTAATATCTTACAATATCTGAATTTGACAAGACGTGTTTTTAAATTTATATCAAAAGTTCAAATTCTAAAAATGAGGCAAGCAGAAAAATTTCATTAATACAGACAAATAAACTTTTACTAATTAAAAAACCAAATTTTGCGAGCTTATTATAATTTAGACGCGATCGTCAATTGGATCAGCGAAGATACAACTTGCCAACATCCAATGAAATTGTGATGATATACGTAAATGCTGATGTTGAGCCGCCATTTAATCGTGACTTCCATATTTACCCGATTAATCCTGAAGATCCCAATCAGCAGTTCATTAACATCAATATTCTCAGTCCAAACTTGGATCCGATGACTTATGCAATACTTTTTCCATATCCCAATTGGCAGTGTGGGAGTTACTGTGGTGCAAAATTAAATCAGTTCGTAAGAATGCCAGTATGCTCCAATATAAGGCTGCATTGACAGCTATACGAGGTGACTTCAATCCAATCATGAACACAGGACAACTAACACAGCAATGGCTGGTTGACTCACATCTGCAGGTAAAAGGAAATAATCTCAACTACATTCGTCAAAATCAGAAACGACTTCGGGCTGAACAGTATCAAGGTCTCGTTGATCACGTCGTAAATTTAGCCCAAAATGAATACGTCGCAGCCCGCGTTTCTGTAATTTTGCCATCAAATTTTTAAGGTTCACCTAGCAGCAAGCAAGAGCTGCGCTGTGATGCAATGAGCATTTTCGTAAATGGGGACTACCTGATCTTTTCATTACATTTACTGCCAATCCGAGTTGGAAGGAAATCACAGCAAATTTGAGACCAGGAGAAAATGCTTTCGATCGTCCCGATTTAGTCCCGAGTTTACAAGATCAAGTTAGATGATCTCATTAATGATTTAGTCAGAGTTGGAATTCTTGGAAAATCAATTGCTTATGTTTGTATAAACGAGTTTCAAAAGAGAGGTCTTCCGCACACACACACACATATTAGTGACATTCCAAAGTCAAAATAAATTTACAACTGCGCTCAAAAGATTGGTCAATTTATCTGCGCCGAAATTCCACCGACAGCTTATTCATCGAGATCAAGGTCATCGATAGAACGTTCAACACTACGCGAAATTGTACTTAAATGCATGCTTCATATGTTCCTTGCAGCAGTGGACACCCAATTGCACCGTGCATGAAGGACGGAAAATGTTTGAAACAATTTCCTAAGGATTTTAATGAGGAAACCTAACTCAACGTAAATGGATATCCTAAGCGAGAGTCAGCAATGCACGATAGATCGGAATATGTTATGAGACTACCAGTTCACCTTCCAAATCAAGAACGAGTTGTTTTTGAAGTAGGTCGTGAAGAAGAAGCACTTTTGGCTGCGCTTACTGGAAAGACCAAGCTTAAATCATGGTTTCTGCTTAACACGAAAGACGCAACTGCACGAGTTCACCTTTACACCGATATCCCTTACCATTTTGTTTATAAGCGAGGTCAATGGCAAGAGCGACATAGCGGAGGCGAAAGGACAATAGCACGAATGTACGTGTTGAGTATTAAGGTTGCTGGTGCAACAAATTTTGAGATTTTGTGTACGGTATATGAAAATTTATGCGAAATATTTAAAGCGGCAGCGATGGCAAGAGGACTACTTGAGTTGGATGAAGAATGGGAGCGATGCTTGACAGACGGTGGAACATACTTGATGCCTAAGCAATTGTGAGAGATGTTCGCTTACATTTGTATTTTTTGCCAACCCGCTCAATCCCTCAAATTATGGCAGGATCATCTAGGAGATTTTATACTCGACTACATGCGACGACACAGTGAATCTCTATCGATCAACTCGGCTCTTCATGATATCAATTTTGTTCTCAAACAGCACGGAATGTCATGCGGTTCAGTCGGTTTTGTTGTTCCAAGCGGTAACCCACCCGAGGAAGATCTAATTTACGATCAAGAAGAAGAAGCACGATTGGAAGTCGAATAAATTGGAAAGCTGATTGAAGTCCAGCGTGCGGCATACATCAAAATTATGATTTCAGTTGAAAATAATCACGCACAATGTAGGATCTTTTTTGTCGATGTTCCCGGTGGCTCATGCAAAACCTTGGTACCAGTGCCACTTCTTGATAATTCAATCTCAACAATGCGAATGACATCATAAGAAGCTGCACTTTTGCGTGAGGCTGCTCTTACTGTTATCGATGAAATTACAATGCTACACGAGCACAATGAATGGCTTCTGCAAGTCGGATAAGGAATTTTGCCTGCAACACCTGGTATTTATGAAGAGGATACAATTCAAATTCCAACCGAAATGATCACAAGTCAAGATCTAATCAGTGTCATTTTTAATAACAGTACAATTGATTTGACACCTTCTGAGACCAATCTACCATTTGTTTTGCGATGACGATAGTTTCCAGTAATTGCGGCATACGCAATGACGATAAACAAGGCGCAAAGACAGTCTATTAATAACGTGGGAATTCATCTTCAGACGGCAGTGTTTTCCCATGGGCAATTGTATGTCATCCTTTCCCGCTCAAGAGATTCTTACCATGTGAAAATAAGAATCTAAGATAATCCACAGCAGGGAAAGCTTCTCAACGATGACCGTCAATTTTCTCGAAATGTTGTTTTCAAAGAAATCCTGTTGTTTAATTTTTAATAAATGGAAAGAAAATAGACAAGGGTTTTTTTTGGAAAGAGCATGTCGTGGAGAATGATACTACTGAAGTTAGCCGAAAATTTCAGCCGAAAAAATCCTGCATTATCGACATATTTTGTATCAGGTGGTAACGCAAAATTCTGTTGTATGAGCCGAAAATTACATGTAATTGAAGTTGGCAGTAAATTTTCACCGAAAAAAAATGAAAAAATCAAAATCACATAATTCGAATGTTTAAAGGTAATATGAACTAGATGAACTAGTATATACTATTGCGGTACAGTGTTCACTGTTAGTTCCACAACTCAAATTCATTGCCCCCTAACACGACAAATTATAAATACGGGATCCAGCTATTTACGAACTGGTCTAACTTAATCCGGTCCAAATTTCCACTAAACGTGTGACCAGCTTTTAATTTATTTCACTATGATTCTACATAAAATATGGCCTGATTTTTGGCACAGGTGTTCACTGATAGTGCCACAACTCAAATTCATTGCCCCCTAACATGACAATCTATTTATATTTTATCCAACAGTTTACGAATTGGTCTAATTCACCTAGTTCATATTACCTTTAAGCTTTAAACATTCGAATTATGTGATTTTGATTTTTTCAATTTTTTTTCGGTGAAAATTTACTGCCAACTTCAATTACATGTAATTTTCGGCTCATACAACAGAATTTTGCGTTACCACCTGATACAAAATATGTCGATAATGCAGGTTTTTCGGCTGAAATTTTCGGCTAACTTCAGTAGCATTGGAGAATGACGTATTTTCGGGATTTTTAATATTTTGTATTTAATAAAAAATGTATTTTTGCGTTATCAAGTATAACAGTTCGACTTTTATTGGATTTAAATTCGAATATAACATCGGGTTTTAGTTCAGAAGTGGGATAAAGTACTTAAATACGTGTTAATAATGAGCATTTGAATAAAATTATAAACAAACAGTGAATGGTGAACCTCAAGTTGTTATGGATTTTTCAAATCTTTCGGTTGCGAAATTACGGATCGAGTGTGGAAAACGTGGGTTAAGCAATACCGGAAAGCGTAAAACGTTAGCGGAACGGTTATAAGTGTATGAAAGTGAAACGTCGCAATTACAAGTGAACAATGAAAATGATTATGAGTTGCAACAAAATGGAGGCAATCCTACGAAATTGAAGTTTGGAAACGTTAGTAGTAAGCCGCGCGAAGTGGTTGAACAAAATACTTGTGATGCAAACGAGCTGAATGATGTAATATATATTGCATTCGGAAAATGTTAGTTACGAGCAAAATTTAACGGAACTTGAATGGCGAATAAAATTTTTAGAGCGAGAGAAATTGCTTATTGAGCGTGAGTGTTTGCTTAATGAGGAATTATCGGAATTGTCGAGTTACCAAACAAACAGCGGTAAACGTACTATATTCCCGGAGGAAGATACCAATTATCGTAATTCTCAAAATCGATTTAACCTTACACCCCGTGATGTGATCGATATACGTCCAGAGTTTGATCCTGCAAGGGCAATATTATTAGCGTCGGAACAATTCGTTCAAAAAGTTGAATCGTTGATACATATTTATGAAATAAATGAACAAATTATTATGTTAACAATCGGGAATAAACTAAAAGGCGTATGGTTTAATTCAGTACAATGCGTGTTTATATCAAGTGGAGAATATTTGCAGACGAATTGATGAAACATTTGCAGAGTTACACGACAAGTTACGTTCAAAAATTTGCAAACGAGACCAAACGTTGATTGATTATTATTACGAGATGTGTGCCATCGGGCAGCGTAAAGTTTCAGATGAGGCTTTAATAAAGTATATAATTTTGGGGTTGAATGATTATCAGCTAAGTACATCGTTGCGCACACAGATAGTAGCTAATGTGGATGAATTGCGTCAACGTATCGAGTGGTATTCGAGCATGCGGCAAGGAAGTGCGCAGAGTGCACGAATTATAAATGCTGAATACAACTCGGGTCGGCTGAATATACATAATAATATAAGTACACCGGGAAAATAAGTTAAAAAGGAAGCAACCAACGGAATTCATCCAGTTAGGACATACGAATGTTATAATTGTTCAAAACCAGGACATCTGTCTATAAATTGTCCTGAACCACAGAGACGAGAACGATGTAGGAAATGTTTGCGTGTTCATCCCAGGGGACAAACAGAATGCTCCACTACGACTGGCACTCAAAAATCGTTCAATGCGCTAAAATAACAATTGACGATGCGTGTTCCTATATCAAAATTGTAATGTTGAATGGTAACGTGAAACTATTGGGTTTAATCGTAAGTAACGTGAGTCTTGAAATGGAACGAAGTAAATGTAACGTGTTTGCCAAAGGATTTGCAGGTGGCGGTGTGGTTGCCAGCGAGAGTTCAAATTGATGAAGTTGCTGATGAGATTGAGTTGCTTATTGTTCCTGACCAATATTTCAATACACAATCTCTAATAGGCCAAAATTTTATTGATAAACCATCCGTAGGAATGATCCGAGAACAGAATACGTTAAAATTTCAAAATCTCATCATAAGCGATACTTTTTTGATTGATCGAACTTTGGATATGGCAGAAAGACGTGTTGTTTCAAGTATGGCATTTCTTCAAATGGACAAAACGAAGGTGTAATTGAAATTCTATTGGCTGAAATAAATATGGATCAGTGCATGACTCCGAGTGAACGCGAATGTTTATTTAAGCTGATAACAAAATTCGGTAGTTGCTTTGCTCGAAATTTAAAAGAACTCGATAGTTGTCTATCGGCCTTATAGACTATCTTACCATCAACGCGAAAAAGTAAAGACAATGATAAGTGAATGGTTGGAACATAAAATAATACGTGAGTCTGAATCAGCATATGCTAGTCCAATCGCCCTAGTTAAAAAGAAGGACGGTGTTGAACGAATGTGTATTGATTACCGAAAATTGAATAATAAAATGATACGGGACCAGTATCCGTTACCGATTATGGAAGATCAGCTATCACGACTCAGTGGCTGTAGTTATTTCACTGCACTGGATTTAGCATAATATCACGTACAGATTTTGTGACGCCAAATGGGCATTTCGAGTTTTTGAGGATGCTCTTTGGGCTAACAAATGCTCCGGCTGTTTGCCAAAAAACGATGAACGGCATTGCTCGGGAAGTTAACGATGATGTAATTGTTTATTTGGATGATATAATCATACCAAGCACGACCATCCAGGAAGGTATGGAAAAATTGGAACGATTATTGAAAGTATTAAAACATCGGGGATTAACTTTAAAATTAAAGAAGTGTCAGTTTTTCAAGAAGAGATTTGAATTTCTTGGCTATGAAATTAATTCTCATGGCATACGACCGGGATCAAACAAAACTAACGCGGTTTTAACATTTCCAACGCCTACGGATAAGCATGAGGAACGACAATTTATCAGGTTAGCAAGTTATTTCAGAAAATTCGTTAAGAATTTTTCAATTGTCGCTGAACCGTTAACGCGGCTAACTAAAACGAATGAATCTTATAGTTGGACAAACGAGCAAACAACGTCGTTCCAATTATTAAAAAGCAAGTTGGGAAGTCGCGATATTTTGACGTTATATAATCCGGAGTTGGAACATGAGGTCTGCACCAACGCAAGTTCCAACGGTCTCACCGGTATATAATACTATTTTTTTATTTATTTATTTTATTTATTTTTATTTTTATTTATTTATTTATTTATTTATCAATAATGACATTTTATAATACATTGTTTTTTTTTAAATTAATTAAATTATATTTTATATACTAAATGTCTACTTTATCTTTAACGAATGTATGCAATAATTTATTAAATTGACCGTACTCTAATTCTCGAAGTTCACCTAGCATGCAATAGTCTCCCAATGAATTATACAACTTTACTCCATTATATCCCAGCGACCGTTGTGAAAATTATTTACTATACATTGGTAGTCTGAAGTGTGTACTCCGAGTATTGTAAGTATGAACATTTCTATTAGAAGAAAGCAAAGTATCTAAATATTTTGGCAGATCTCCCTTTTCCAGCCTAAACAAGAATTTTAACACATTAAATTGTATTCTCTGTTTGATTGATTTCCAGTTTAAAATTTCCAACATGTCTTTTATGTGTGTTCTACTTTCCGCATTCAAGATACGTCGCATGAATCGATTCTGAATTTTTTGAAGACGTGTAATTTGAGTTTGATTCATGATAAACAGCACAGAAGAACAATATTCAATATGTGGAGTCACAATTGATTCATTAAAAACAACTTTTGTCTGCATTGGTAACTTGTCTTTAATTCTGGTGAAAAATCCAAGTTTTTTATTCATCTTTTTAGCGATATAATCCAAATGATCGTTAAAACTTAAGTGCTCGTCGATAATAACACCAAGATATTTATACTGTTTTACTCGTTCGATAATTTGGTTGCCAACTATTATATCTGCATTACTCTCGAACTTTGCTTTGATTGATAGGAGCATGTACCTCGTTTTCGAGATATTCAGTGATAGTTTGTGAAACATCAGCCATTTCCGTAGACTCTCGAGATCTTCGTTTACTTTCTGCACTGCTTCTGGAAGAGTTGTTGCCGAAATAGTAAGTAAAGTATCATCTGCGAACATATTTATTTTGCAATTTTGAATAACTATTCCAAAGAGACAAAAAGGTGAAACGAAACCTGTGTCATATTACAGTCGCCGGAAAACGGAGAACGAATGCAAATATCATTCATATGAATTGGAGTAGCACTCACTAACTACACGGACACGAAGTTTTCAACCATGCAGTCATCGTTTTTGGTATCGGGCGTATAGCCTTTCGTTTAACACAAAATCATCCAACACTCATGGTTCAACATAAACGGAGGCGCTTTTACATTTTTCCCCCAAGTACGTCAGTATACAATGGAATGCAGTTCCGACTTGATATTCGCGAAATCTTTCAATTTATTATACGTTTTGAAAGTATATATATATTCAAGTCATACATGTCAACTATCTAGCTAATCGGTTAATTTCATCTAGAAATTCCGCATGGTTTTTGTAAACGTTCCTCTCACCTAAACACACACACATCTACACACCCATATTATTAATGATATTGAATAATGATGTTAACCAATCACTATATAAGTGGTGACTACAAGAGAAAAAAATGTTAAAAAACCTGTAATAAATATATTGAAGAAAAATGCAAAAGACACTCATCAATATCATTATAGAATAATATAGAAAAACACAATTTCATTAACGATTTCTTTTTGTTTCAGAATACCAATTCTCACACAAACCCAATGTCTTGGGATTTTTATGAATGAATCCAATGAAATTCTATAATAAAGTATGATGTCGTCTGATCGTCTCTTTTACATTTTTGTTGTTGTTGTTGGTTTTCTATCTCGTGTCATGCTCTCATATAACAGAAATTCTTCTTGCTCGTTGTTGTTGTTGTTGTTGTGGTATTTTTAATTCCACAATCTTAAAGAAGTTAACCAAGTGTTGTGTAGAGTGGAGAAGAGTAGGGATAGAAGAAATCAACATTACTAAACGGCACATTCCATTCATATTATAACGGTAATTGTTTAAAATATTTAAGTTATTTTATATTTCTTCTATTTATTATCATGATTATTATTTTTTCTTCTTTTACATCGTTAAAATTACTGTTTTGTGTTTTAGTTTTGGATTTCATACCGGAGTACATAACAAAATATTTCGAATAATTTCTTCGAACCATAAAATAAAAATAAAAAAACACATTTATGTTTTGCTATAGTGGTGATGAAGATATACTAGTTTACCACTTGTTCGTGTTACCATTCATTAAATCGGATAATGTCTTGATAATAAAATATTGACGACTATTGGACCAAACTGTGTGGGGTCTCCAATTTGATTTGGCAAAGGGGGAAGAGCAGCAGGGTGGTGCTCCACAATAATATAAACCGCCTAACAGTAGAATTGACCAAAACCGGTAAACCAATATTTTGTTTGGAGAACACCTGTATGCAGTTGGAATTTGGTACAACAAAATATAACAGAACAGAATCCAACTTTTTTGTAGATTAGCTGAATCAGCATTTTCATGTAAAATTTATTCAAGTATTAACTGTATACATTTTATTTTCATTTGCTGAGATTTAATGTGGTTCTGAACTTACGGTCAATTAACCATTATGCTGTTATAAATTGAAATGGTTCGATTTAATTTTTTATTGGATTTTTTTTTTCATTGTCATTCTTTATCAGTCTTACACTACTGAACTAGCGGTCTTCATGTCTGGGTTCATAAAACAAGTTAATTTTACATCTTCGAACTCGTACAGGCTAACCCTACGTTTTTGTATGAATTTGTTGATAAGTGTAGCATAATACTAATTAAGGACCTTCTGATATTAAATTAAATGTGGCTGTTGGAGATGACAGTAAAAGTCTCCACGACAGTCGGAGGTGGCACCTATCGGTGAGCACCAAATCAAACATTGTCGTAGCTGTCATCCATCCATATGGGAAACTTCCTTCTTATCCTAACCTCCAAATTAGCAACATGACACGGAGAACATTACAATCAATTCAATTATTCTTCACATTTTCGCTGCAACATTTTTAGTCCTTTGAACCGAATTTGTCGGATTTACCCGATTATCGGATATTTTTGCAGTGCCGCAACAACTTGCGGATAAGAAAATTTATCATTTCTGACTCAAGTCATAAAATTAAACATAATTCAGTGGTGCAATGACAACGAGCATCAAGCATGCGTCACTGTAGTGGATCCTCCAACGAGCAGTAGAGAAGAGCAAGGAGCTCTCGATCGACATGCCAGGAATTAGAAACGAATAAATACAGACGCAGATCGACCGCATGACGTCTCGGTATAATGAATTCTGCGCCGTACAGCAGCCAGCTCTACTGCAGCCATGATTGAGAACCCACAATGTGACGTCAAATCTACTGATTTCTGAATGCAGGTTACACAATCCATGAGCCTTATTTACCATATTTTAGAGACATTTCATTGTATTAAATATTCATATTTCACTTGTTGTTGAAAACTATTATTTCATTTAAAACCACAACAAGTATTCATCTGCACTGCAAAAATATGATGCAGTAATAAAATATTTAAAAACCAGCAACATCTACAACAACGTGGTTTTCAAATTATAAATTTATTGGTTTTTCACAAAAAGGATAATCAGTACATAGTGAATATAAGTAGAAATTAAACTGATATGCAAATAATTCGTATTCGAGTTTTATTTTTTGATTATATACGAACGACGTATAGGTAAAATATATACTATATATAGGAAACTACCCCTTGGAGAAAATAGGTGATTTATTAATATTATCAAAGAAAGCATTACGATAATTAAATATGATACCAGGTATTTATGTATGGCTATATGGATGGATACAAGTAAACAAAATATGAGTGTTGATAAAAAAAAAATTGCTGTCCGTACTATCGGCGGTGATTTATTATGCTGCAATTCCTAAGCAGAATACAATAACGACGTCGTTCCAGTTTCGGTACCATACACAAAATTTGTAGTATTTTATAGTTTACCACTAAGCTGATCAAAAATTGATTTTTTTTTTTGTATAGCAAAGATTAGATTCTATACGTTATTTATGTTCATCTAATCCTTGTGGTATTGTGGTAATATGAAAGTTAGCATGTGTTTAGAAGTATTTGGTTATCTGCTACATGCATTTTGGAGTTTACAAAATAAAAAATCATTTTGAATGTTTACAACTTAAGCTATACTACAGTTATTGACATGAGACAAAAACTGGATCTTATACATCCCGTGAACAAGAAATGCTTCCTCCTAAAACAGTTAGGGGGTTGTATGCCTTAATAATCTTCACCGATAGTGGCACAAATACGTAACGAGCGGGTTTAGCTTCAGGTTACCAAACTTCTCTCATAAACACAATTAAGTTGTAAACGCTATACAGAGGCCTTGGATTAAAATATTGGATTCATCATAAACACGACCTCGGAATTTGTACACAGACAACGCTTTAAAAATGGGAACTTTTAAAACATATTTAGCCTTTCCAGACTTGAAGATCATCAAAACCTATCGAACCAGAGCAGCATATCTCAGCCAGCTGGCAACAGTGGTTGAGGGGTGGTTCTTCTTGGACCCCAGGGCAGCGTGAATTGCTGCAGATTGTAGGGTAGACCATGCCATTGAATTGAAATGCGGCATATTACATCTCTTATAGTGAAACCAAGCAAAACGTATACTTACTCATAATTTTTATCTCATGACACGAATAAAATCTAAATAAAAAGGAAATCATAAGGAAAAAATGATTTAATCAAAAATGAGTAGAAATCCACATACAAAAAAAAATTCAAAACAAAATCAACGCAAAAATTATGAAAAATATTAAATTATTTATTTGCATGGAACCGTTATTCGTTGCGATTGTTTATACAAAAATTGTATTTTCAATTCCCACCACCCTAATCCTAATTCCATATAAAATGACGGTACCACTCGGCGATTCCAAGAAATCGCCGAAGTTGACGCACGGTTTTTGGAATCGCATGGGTTCATGCGAATTATCCCATTGCCAATCACATAGCCCAGGTATTTGGTCTCTTTGAGGATGAACTTGTTTTTTCCACGTTAATAGTCAAGTTGGCATCTTGTAGCATACTGGCAATGGTGCTTAGTAAATCGAGGTGTTCATCCAGGTCTGCTGATACCACGAGCAAGTCTTCCAAATACTCAAACACCTGTTCATGTAATTGGTATGGGATAACTTAGTGTATCAGTCTACACAATGTCTGTGGGGCATTGTATAGACCGAATGGCATTACAGCGAAGTTGTTGTGTTTGTTAATTAATGGTTTAATAAACACACTTATTTATTTTCTTAATAATTATTACTTTATTTATAAGGATATTGATAATGCATAACCTCACTCGTGAACCCATTCAAAGTTATTGTTTTTGTAAACCTTGGCTTGCACCAAATCTTCAACTTTGTAATGCCTTGGTTTAGTGCCGTGCTTTATGTTATACTGCTCATTCATCGAATTATTCCGATGATCTGCTACGTTATGTTGTTGATTTGGCAGTAGTAGATCCATTGTTGTTCTGATTTTTCGTCCGAACATAATCTCGGCTGGAGACAATCCAGAAGGTGTATTTGGATTTGGTGTAGTACGGTAATTTGACAAGAATAACGTTTCCTCTATCGAATCTCCTTCCCCTTGAATTTTCTTCAACGCCCTTTTCAGCGAATCAACGAACCTCTCCGCTTGTCCATTTGCTTGCGGATGATATGAGGCACAACGGAGATGCTGTATTCCGTTTCGCTCACACATTATTTGGAATTTTGCGGAAACGAACTGTGTTCCGTTGTCCGAGACGATAACCTGTGGTGGTCTAAAACGAGCCAAACTTTCTTCGATTATAACTACCGTTTTGGTCGCAGTGATGGTCGGTGTAATAAATATTTCCGGCCATTTCGAATATGCGTCAACAATGATAAAAAAATACAATCCGTTGATTGGACCGGCATAATCAATATGAATGCGCTGTCATGGACCATCAGGTATTGGCCATGACTCCAATGGTACTTATAGGCGTTTTTCCGACATTTGTGCACTGATTACATCCCCTGACCAAATCTGCAATATTTTCGTCGATTCCAGGCCAATATACATAACTGCGTGCAATGGACTTCATGTGTTCTATGCCTTGATGTGCTTTATGCAGTTGGTGTAATACTTTTCGTTGACACATACGTGGAATTACAATTCTATCCCCGAATATCAGGCAATTGCCGACAATCGATAATTATTGTGATCGTTTGAAAAATGAATCGACATCCGCATTGGTAATCGCTTCTGAACTTGGCCATTTAGAATTCACGTAACTGATAACTCATTGCAGTATTTCACATTGTCGAGTTGCCCTGATTATCATTGAATGTGTGATTGGTAAATGACTGACTGTATCTATCTGTGAATTTCGCAGATCATCCTCTAACTGAAGCGATGCTATTACGTAGTCCTCATTCTGTTTCACTTGTGCACCTATTAGAGGTGAAAGGATATCTGCATATCCAAATTTATCCGTTGCGACGTACTCAATGTTGAAATCATACAGGAGTAATGTACACGCCCACCTTTGAAGTCTATTCGCAGTGTAGACAGGAATTCCCTTCCTTGAACCGAATATTGCCAATAACGGTTTATGGTCCGTTTGTAACACGAATTTTCGGCTATCATCATCAGGGCTAATGCCTCTTTCTCGATCTGTCCATACCCTATCTCGGCCTTTGCTAGCGATCGAGAAACATGGCTAACTGCTTTTACTGACCCATCCTCATATCGGTGATATATGCAAGCACAGATTCCGCTCTGACATGCATCCGCCGCTACAATTATCTGTTGATTTGGGTCATAATGGGTAAGTATGAGATCAGATTTAAGTATCTGTTTGAACCGTTTGAATGATTTCTGACAATCAGCCGGCCAGTCCCATTTAGCATCTTTTTTAAGTAAGGCATCCAATGGGCGTCTTAACTGATGCATATCCTTGATAAATTTGCTGTAATAATTAATAGCTTTCATATATGACTGCAACGTTTGAATGTCATAGGGTGGAGGCATGTGTGTGATTGCTTCCACTTTCGCTGGTTCTGGTTTCGTTCCATTTTTGCCGATTATTCGACCTACTTAATGGATTTCATAAAAAAATTACATTTTCCGATTTTGATGTTGAATCCAAATACGCTGAAGTGTTTGGTATAATCGGTTTTTATGCTCTGTTTCCGTTCTATCACAGACGATCAAATCGTCCATATACGCAGCTATCCCTTCTAGGCCTTCTACCATAGTACTCATAAATCTGCACAAATTCGAATCTGCCCGTTGCTCTTTTTCATAGAAACTATTGGTGCGGCCCGTTCGGAGAAATCCACTGGTGTAATGATACCCATTTGTTGGAGACGATCCAGTTCATCGTTTATTTGTGTTAATGCCGCGTACGCCACTGGTCGTTTTGCTCTAAATACTGGTCTACTGGTAGTCTAAATATTTGTTTGGTTTGACAGGCAACGTGACTTGTGTTTTCGTGCACCGTCCGAGAGTATCTTTGAACACATCCGGAAATACAAAAAACTAGTGTTGATATCAGCTGTTGCTTATCTGGGTTGCCACTACTAATGGAAGAAACGTTGCATATTGATCTTAATGGCACATCCCAGATGTTGAATTTATCAATCCAATCTATTCCGAACAGATTTAGATCGCCATCACCTGATACAATACGTTTCCCCGTAATTGTATAGTCACAGAATTCCATTTCACATTGGAATTCTGCTAACAATTTTAAGCTGTTGCCCAGATGCACTTGTTGCTGATTGATTTGATTCTGTCAAAGTGGGCTCACCAATTTCTTGCCAAGTTGATTTAGAAATAATGGTGATATCTGATGCTGTGTCCAGTTGCATGTTGACTGAGATATTATTGATTCTCACATTGATGAATTTGCACTTTGCTGCCATATCGCTATTTACTGAAATAATTCCTCTTAAGTGCGGGAAGTTTTTGTTTTGACCCTTTGTGCTTGCTTGTTTGCTGTGTGAGGTACTACGACAACCGCTATAACCCTCTTTGTGCCCCACCTGATTGCATTCCCGACATTGGTATTATTTGTACGAGCATTCGGCTGTAAAATGCATGCCACCGCATTTCCAACATGATTTACCTGGGCTTATTGGGTGCTGATTGGTGTTTGTCCGTGTCATGATTCGGATTGGGCTTATTTTTATATTGATTGTAGACGGGTTTCCTCTGACCTGTTCCTGCTCTATTATGTTGACTGTCAAAATGGTTATTTGATTTTGCACCTGAGTAACTGGCGTTAACTACTGATGACTGTTGATAAGAATGATTGTCCTGGTTTTCAATCATTTTTGTATCCTTTTTGAGGTTCATTAATTGCTGGGCTTCTGTTATTAATTTCTCCCGTGACATTGTTTTGTCTGCATCGATCCGCGACAACAATTTTCTTCGGAAATCCGCGTCGCATGATCACCTCAACCCACTTGTGAAAACAAGGCATTTGAACTGATCTGCCGTTAAGTTTCCCAATTGAAAAGTTCGCAGTGCCGATTTATACGGCCAGCATATGTCGGACAAAAATGTCTTTTAATTTTGTGACAGTCTCGTCAAATGTTTTACCGATCAAACGGCACAGTGGTTAAAGCTTTGGCGTTTGGATCGGGAGGTACCGGGTTCGAATCCCGATAGGGACAGGATGCAAAAGGAATTTTTCATCATTTAATTACGATCGATGATGGTAATGAACATAACTATGACCCCCTGTCGGAGTGCACAACTCATGGGCCGACCCATCTTCCATGTCAGTACTATAGGCTGGCATGGAGCAATGCAATGTGCAGATGGTTCTACGTAAATAGGAGCTATAGCCGTACGTCCTCGATTTGGCAAGCAATGCGTAAAGTAGGACGGTAAAAGTGAACTGCGAAAGTTGGGAGCGCTTCGGCCCCAGAACAGATTGCATATAGATTAAAACATAAAAAAAAGAAAATCTCGTTTTTACTCCATCGCCCAAATTCTCGCCATCCATCTTGAATAAGTCCTCGAATCTTTCATACCACGTGTTGAAATATTTTCCGTCCTCCGGATCGTGGTAAAATTCAACAATCTGATTTGATAGATTATGAATTTGTTGAACATCGTCGTGCCCTGAGAACGAAGTGCCCTGACGTGGTGACCATGACACCTCATGTGTGATAACTATATACTAGGTTGCACCATGATATTGATAGTTGGTTTATTCAGGGTTGCAACAGAAGTGATAGAGGGGGCGGCCCGGAATAGTGAATGCAGTCTTATCCTTTGATAACACAATGGGGGGGGGGAGGAGGATTTGACAAAAGGCGCCTTTTAAGTCGATCGATGAAATGTATCTGGTTCTATCTAATCGTCTTAGCAATCCCTCAATCAAGGGTAAGGCATATTGCGAATAACAGCAATGGGATATGACCTTGCACTTTGACTCTCCTCTATCACTCCCAACTCCAACATTCTATCAGTTCCTGGTATATGGCTTGGACTGCAAGAGCCACCGAGTATAGTGTCGCTGCTTTATTAATGATGCATTTCCTACATCGATAGTACGAGTAATCACCTGAGTTTTTCCTAATCCATTTTTAACAGAATAGGGGAATTGTTCAATAATTTTGCCTAAACTATTCTCGTTATCTGAGCTCAATTCGTGCCTATTTTCCTGGACAGGGTTTATGGATCCATTGCCGATTTCGCTCACAATTGCTGGGGCTAACCCGAACAAGTCCCAAAAGTCCATAACAAGATAAAGCTTCTGGGCTAAGCTTGGAGTAATATGTAAGCGTAGCCGTCTAGTTTTCCCTAAATAGGAGATTGGTAAAATAACATGGCCAAAAATCCGCAGTTTCTCTCCACAAGCGGTGTTCAGAAATGAAGATAATTGATGTACTCTAACGTTTGGACTATTTAAGTATAATTTGGACCCAGCGCCTCTAAACACTGATGGCTCTAACCCCACTATCCTACAAACCCTGATAAGAGACACCAGCTAATGGGTTTGTGTTAGCAGACAAGTATTTTATATTTATCTCCGTAGCATAGCAATTCGGGGCACGTATTTGATGCAGCTTCCTGTGGCCGAATCATTATCTGGAAAGAAGGAGTACCAGTGGAGCTCATTTCTTTCTTTGGGTTTTCCGTTTATGTGGATGATTGCAGGTAATACAATTAGTTTTAATAACGTTTGGAGTTCCGCATCCATAACAATACCTGCGTTCAAATTCGTCGCTTGATTTGGCTATTTACATGAATCGTATCTCACATTATTAATCCGATTTGAATTATGATGACTTTGAGACATATTTCTAAATGCATTTCCTTTAACAGCTGCATAAGATTGATTAGAAGTATTAATAGCACAAATCCCGTTTGCGAGGCATTGATTATAATCCATAAAAGGGTTTGTAGAAAGAATCTGTTTTGGACAAAGACCATCAAGTGATTTTAAACCCCTGTATTGATCAGGGGAAAATTGTGAGAGTTCGGTTCTTTCAGCTAATCGTGCCCACGTATCTTATATTTCTATGCAATGATTTACTAAGTCAGTAATAGATTAAATTCGAAGGCCAGTTAGTTTGTTTTGAAACGCGGATTTCATATTTTATCGAGCCAATGCTGATTCAGAAATGTTCATAAAGAAATCGTTGAAGCTTTCTTTTTTTGAGTTTGTTTGCGAGACGCAATAGTTTGGTTAATTTCTACGTGAGATCTTCTGCTCTTAAACATAGCCAGCATATCGTTTTTTAGATTGACCCATGTTACGTATTCATTTTTTTTAACAACAAATGTAGTCCGTTAACTAATCTTTCCGAAGAAACATTTTTAGGCCGCGCAAGACTTTCAAATCGGTAGAGGAATCGTTCAATTGGCGTACTAGTTGGAGATCCATCAAACACGATATTCCATTTGTGAATTTCAATATTGTGACCAGATATCTGATCTTTTGAACGAAGACGTGCAAAAGAATCAGCTACGGGGATTTCATTATTTGATGCGACTTGTCTATTGTCCAAAAAACCATATTTAGGATGTGAAAGATTATTTCCCCAATTTTGTATTTCTCTTTTAACTACATTGCCTGCTTTTGAAATTAATGCCTCTACTGACACAGGTATATCTTCAGTCATTGACAATTTCCGAGCTAATTCAATAAATTTGGCATATTTAGACTCCGACAGTTGCATTGCGGGATTGGGATTTTTAGGGGCTGTGTGCCAAACTTTAGGTAAATAATTTACTACGTTAAAAACCGGCAGCCGCAAAACTAAATTCATATCAACATCCAGGAGCAACTTCATGGCAAATCTTGGAATCGGGAACCATAATTTTGATAGCCTAGAAATCTTTAAATACCTCGGGTTAGTAATAGCAACTTCAAATGGTATGACGGTCTCTTTATCGTAAATAATTTATCGTGTTTCAATTTGAGCATTTAAACGTAGAACAGTTTATCTTGGACACAATTTACTACGGTCACAATTTATCGTGTGAACAATTTATCGTATACCAGTTTATCAGAGTTTGTAAAATGGAATTGGTATAAAGGGCCGAATGTCAAATGGCCGAATGTCGAAAGGCCGAATGTCGAAAGGCCGAATGTGTCGAAGGGCCGAATGTGTCAAAGGGCCGAATGTTGAAGGGCCAAATGTCAAAAGGCCGTTATTAAACATAAATGAATTTCTTATGAATTTTTGTATTTTACTATTTGTCATCTTTGGATATTCATGACAATCCACGTATCCAGTCAGCGATACATTTTGGTTAAGGAAAATGTTGTCATGCTCTACCAGAGACATTCGGCTTTATGTATCAGCCTTCTGATAATAGGTTATTTAGGTTACAAAAATTAAAAATAATTCAATTAAATAAAAAGATTACAAAAATATATTTCTAAAAACAAAAAAAAATCGGCTCTTCGACCCATTCGGCTCTTTGACCCATTCGACACATTCGGCCCTTCGACATTCGGCCCTTCGACATTCGATCCTTCAACATTCGGCTCTTCGACACATTCGGCCCTTCGACATTCGGCACTTCGACATTCGGCCCTTTGACATTCAGCCCTTCGACATTCTGCCCTTTGATATCATACCTGTAAAATTGTCCGTATAACAAAATTAAGATGCTCCTTATGAGGCCACCTGAGAGAAACCATGGGATTTTAAATGATTTTTTGAAGAAATTCTGGGCAATTTTTTTGAAGACAAAAAAAATTGTGAATAACTTTCCCTGATAATTTCGCTATGGAAAAAATAGTCCCAATTTACAAATATTTACATCAAACTTTTTTTCTCAGTGGCAGTATTCTGCTTTTGCCAAGGAATGGGGAATTGGGAAAAATATTTTCATGGCGTTTTTGACCAAATCATATTTTTCTGGCCTACTGAAGCAATATGTTTAGTGCAAAAATTTTCAAAACAAAGTTAATTGGGAAACTTTTATTCCCCATAATTTTTATAGGGAAAAATATTTTCCCATTTAACTTTGTTTCGAAAATATTTACACCAAACTTATTCCCTCAGTAGGCCAGAAAAATACAATTTAGACAAAAATGCTATGAAAATATATTTCCCAATTCTCTATTCCCAGGGAAAGCCAGAATAGTGCCACAGGAGGCCAAAAAACTGATTTATAGATAAAAGCTATGCAAAATCTATCTCTCCCATTTCCCTATTCCTGGGGAATTACAAGAATAGTGCCACTGGAGCGGAACTCGGCAACAAGAAGGCGTCTTTCTTTGAGCAAGCGGCTCGTGATTTAAACATGTTTCTGGATGCCTTAACATCTACCGGCTCACCATTGGCATTATTCTGGTTATCTGCGATAAAGTTAAAGTCACTGAAGATAATCACATCTTTCTCAACTGAGTTCTTCTAAAGGTCTGTTGGGCAAGAGATTACTATCAATACAAACTCTTTTCTGACCCGGATATTCTAATTGGAGTATCTCTTGAAAGGAGGATGAGCGCTGCATCACGCTCTAAGTTTAGTTTCCTATTTGAATCCGACCATTCAACACTAAATTATTTTCCTTGGCCTTTCGGTTGCATCGTTATGTTTCAATAGTTTTGTTCTCAAGGCCATGTATGTGTGATGATGGCCATCTCTTATCGGTGAACCGCCACTCTCTCTCTCTCTCTAGCTTCACATCCCATGAAGGGACTTTGCCGCCCGCACTATGGTCCTCCAGCCGTCTCGGTCCATCGCTCTCGTCCTCCAGTTTCGACATCCTAGTGCATGTAGATCTTGTTCGAGGTCTTCCTCTACGACACCGGGTGGTTGTTAATGGAACACTTTATTGGTCATCCGTTGTTGTGGGGACCTTGTAACGTGGCCGAGCCATCTAACTCGATTGGATTTGATGAATCCGATAATATCGCAACCTCCAAGAATTTGCTTTATCTCGTGGTTCATGCGAATCCGATATTCATTGTTCGCGACTTTAATTGGACCAAAGATTGAACGAATGACCTTCCTTTCGAAAGTTGATAGCAATCTACAATCGTTAGTGGTCATGGTCCAGCTCTCGCTTCCGAAAGCCAGCACAGGTCTTATGAGAGCTTTATAAAGTGCGAGCTTGCACGACTGCGATAGATGTCTAGATCGCAATAATTTTGATTGAGCGTAGAAAACTCGATGTGCGGCAACGATTCGGGCTTTTATATCTGCCTGCATGTCATTTGATGATGTTATAACTGACCCGAGGTATTTGAAGTTTTTGAACGCTATCAAAGTTATGGTCGCCAATTTCGAGATTTGCCATAGAGATGTTCCTGGGTGTTGATACAAATTTGGTTTTGCTACTGTTCACCTTCAAACCAAGTCTTCTTGCGCAGCGATCGAGCGGCACGAAACTGTCTTTGATATCGCTAGGTCTTCGGCCAAGAGTACGATATCATCTGCATATCCAAGGATTTGGAATGATTTATTAAATATATAGCGCGAAGTTTCAATGTTGCTTTTTCTCACTACGTACTCAAGCGCCAAATTGAACAGCACAGGCGCGAGTGCATCTCCCTGTCGAACACCAGATGTTATTTTGAAGGAGTCTGACACAGTTCCTTCGATTACAATTCTACATACAGACCCGGACGTTGTTAATTTGCACAGAGAAACGAGTTTCTCTGGAACTCCTAGGCATATGAGCGCGGCCCAAAGGTTATCGCGGTTTATACTGTCATATGCCTGACGGAAGTCTATATATAATTGATGTATGGTTATGTTGTACTCCCAACATTTTTCCAAGATCATCCTCATGGTGAAACAGTGGTCAGTGGTCGATCGAACCGCCACTACACCAGCGAAAATGTTCTGGATTATCTCCTTCAATGCAGTAGCTTTAGTCTTGTCGCCCTTTAAACGAATTAATAAATCGCCCGTCTTGATCCTTTTCGAAATAACTACTTTCATTCTTAATTCTGCGATGTCGACCTTTGTTTTTATTTTATCAATGAGCTCAGCATGCGTACTAGGTATGGGCTCATCTTTGGTTTTCGTTTTATTTGCATTTCCTCTGACTGAAACCCCGTTCGGTGTCAATATTTCGGTATCTGCGGAGCAGCACTCCAAAATTCTAGGATCCTAGGAGCCTATAGTAATATTCGGATCAGTCGTGGTGGCATTTCTCAGCTTTTTAACTACGCATTGAAAAGAAGTTGAACCAGCTCCGGGTTGTTCTCTTTGTTGTTGGGGCAAGCTACCAATACTACAGATACTGTATCGAGCAGCCTGAGCTAACCTCCATCTTAATCCGGTTAGCACTTTCAATTCTGGTGACTTCTCCTTGCTTCGGGTGTCCAGTAAGTAAGCCTTGGAGTCCTGGTACCATTTTAGTTTTGATTTGATCGCTGTTGCAAGTGGTACATCCGTCAATGGCGATGCGACGTGAGGCTTCAAGTTGTGTAACAGCGACTGGTGTCTTTTGTTGCAAATCCGACACAAACTGGATTTGCAATTCGAATTGATGTGGCCTTTGCGCAGGCAGTTGAAGCATAACTTCTTTTCTCGGACGAGATTTGACTGTTCTTCGAATGTTATAGGTTTGAAATCAATGTATTATAACACATTGTGATTTCGAGCACAATCTTGACACGTGAGCGAGTTGCATTGGTAACGAAACCTCTTTGTGCGACTGTGGCGTATTCAATTATGCTTTAGTCATGACAATCATCTCCAGTGATTGCCATCGAGTGTTGAGGAAATTGATCAGATCTTTATATGATCGTGTTTATGATTAGCTGTTTATGATTAGGAACGCGGTCGATGAATAAATTCTCAAATTCGTTCAACTGTTGTACGGGAGTTAGCTTGACGTCACATTGTGGGTTCTCAATCATGGCTGCAGAGCTGGCTGCTGTACGGCGCAGAATTCATCTACAAGATGGTATGCAACGAATACCCTTGACAGACTGCGGATTACTTAAACTGGTTCAGTAAAATTCAGTTTTACCAGGAGATTTTAAAATTTTGTGTGTTTATGTTTTTTTTTTATAATTTATTTATTTATTACAACTGATTCACAAATCATCCAGTAATTTATCTTACATCAATTATATTCTAGTTTGGAGGGTTGTAGCTCTTTGGCTAGTCCCGTTTACAATTTCATTATATTTTTAGTCGATCCTGATTGGATCTAGTAGATCAAGCAGTTTCTTCCTTCGCAGTCGTCTTATTGGTTTTGGATCATCCAACATATGACGTATCTCAGCATTTTGGTGTAGACTAATACGTTGCAGGTGTTTTCTGGCGTGTTTGCTTACTTCTTCACTAACGAAATTCATCTTCAGATCTCTATGGAGGTTGTCATTTTTTATCACGGTGCATTAACTATTCTACGTAGAACTTTGCTTTGGAATGACTGGATGATATTGACATTGGTTTTCTTTGTACAGCCCCATAGCTGAATACAGCAAGTCCACACAGTTTTTAGGCTTTGCCAATATAGTAGCAATTTATTATGTAGTTAGCTCAGAATTTCACAGCAAATCCATCGTTTCTTTCTTTGATGTTTAACTCTTCGTTTTTCTTTTTCACATGCTCTTTCCATTTTAGTTTAGCGTCTAGAGTCATGCCTAGATTTTTTGCCGTGTTTATATAGGGAATTTTCTGAGGGTAAAATTTGTACTGGTATCCAGTTGACTTTTATGTTTCCGTGAACAGATTTTGTTTCATTAAGTTTAATTCGCCATCTCTTCGTCCAGGTGCTGACAATATTAGTAGCCCTTTGCATTCTACTATGCTATCAGCGACTGCTAAGATGGCCGTACCATCCGCAAACGTCTCTATGTTAGTCTTCTCTATCGTTGGCAGGGGTGAGTTGTATACTGTTAAGGCTTAAATGTCCTACCCGATACCTTATCTTGTAAGGACATTCTTCTCCATTATTTTTAAACAGAAAAGAAACAGAAAAGAAATAATTGGTAAACGAAACAATCGTGAGGGGGAGGGAGGAGAACGTCCCACCACGGATATACCTCTATAACAGGAAACATCATTTGTCTCGCCTGCTTTGAAGAAATGTGTTATTCCAGATATTTTCCATTCTTGAGGAACTTCTCCCATTGTCAATGACTGGTTGTATGTCATGCAGAGTGAAAATGCCAAGCTGTCATGGTATTTTAATAATGAAGCAGTTATTTCATCTGGACTGCAAACATTCGTGAAATATTTTAGAGCCTCATATATATTGTTAGTCTGCAATCATTATGGAATTTCGCTTGAGACGCAACTGTCATTGGTATTGTGATGTTTGTATTCATCAATATTTCCAGGCTTATAGACCGATTCGAGAAATTTATTGGATATTACAAGACCATCTGATGGTTTCTCCGTATTTAATCCCATTTTAATTTAAAATATTCTCAGAAGTGGGGGGGGGGGGTCACTTGGGTCACATTAGGTTACTTTTGATCTTTTCATTAATACAAGCGTAGTAACTATTGTACTTGAAATCGAAATTACTTTCAAAGTTATGGTCATTCTCGGTAAATTTATGTTTGCTAGACTTCAAGTAGCCTTTCAGTGTTACTTTGTAAGCTATATCTTTTTTTTTCTTCAAATTTATTAGAGTACCATCATACTACTACGGGTTATTGTTTGATTTTTTGGCAGCAGTTGGAACAATTACCTGGATCCCCATGAAATAAAATATAGAATAGCAATATCCAATGGCCGTAGCACGATGCATTGTGCATCATTTTGCTGTATATAATTTATCATCCGGAACCTCATAAATCCAGCACTTTATGATTTTTCAGTAGAAACCTTATAAATCCAGCGGGAACCTTATTTGGTCAGCCAGAGCCTTGTTAAGGCAGCCGGAACCAAACCCTCTACTTCCAAACTAACTATGGAACAAAAAGCACAATGTATTGTACATCACTGTGCACTACATAATTCCAGTTGGAACCTCAGTAATTCACTTTCTGATTTTACACCCGGAACCAGAGTTTTATCTGCCGGAACCATTAAGAGTTTGCATAACGATCAAAATACATACTCGTATAGTGGACAATCATGGACAATCCGTTATGCTTCTCGCGCCATAGTTAGTTTGGCTTTAGAGGGTATAGTTCTGGCTGGCTTTATCAGATCCCGACTTGAGTTATAAGAACCTGAATGAAAAAAGATTTAGTGCACAATGATGCACAATGCATCGTGTTACTTGTGTCATAGTTGGTTTGGTTCCAAATGATGTAGTTCCGACTGGCGTGACGGACACAATATCCAATCATTAATTCTCGCACAAATCTCAAATTGGAAGTTTATTTAAGTTTATTCCATACTTCTTTCGGGTCAAAGCAAATCAATTTTTATTTTTGCTAAAGTATCGTTTTGCACTTTAGTATCATCTACTTGGATATACGATCATAGATCCTCGGGTACCAAATATGTTTTAACAGCAAACTGCCAAGTAATATATAAGCCTAAGGAGAAGATGAATTCTTGGGTTAATTTTGCTGTATGTGGACGAGCGTTGTCATGCAGCAATATCACCTTCCGCCTTCCTTAGCCCGTAAATGGTCTTTATTCGTTCAGAGCATCACTTAATATGATCAATTAGGCCTGGTAACATTCAACTGTAACAGCTTGGAAATGGATCCGTTACAATCCCACCAGACACACAGTAATACTTTGTTGGTATGAATGTTCATTTTGCAACCGATGTTGCGAAGGCTGGCAACTCATGGTTTTCTGCGTTTAGGATTATCGTACAAAATCCACTTTCATCACCTGTAATGATTTTGTACAAAAAAATCTGCAAACTCTTTTTCAGTTTGACACGGATTTTCATCGAGTAGAAATTTAAGTTCTTCCTCTTCAAATTGTTTTACTGCAACCGGACGTGGGTCATTCTCAAGACTAAAATTGCCATCACGAAATCGTGCAAATCACTTTTTTACTGTTGAATGACTCACAGATTGTTCACTCAAAGTCGAATTAATTAATTCCATAACTTGAGCATTATTTTTTTATTCGAATACAGAATAGAATGCAATGACGTAAATCTTACTTATCGGCATCCATCTCTTAAAATTGATTACATGTATCCAAAATGGCGGGCGATTTGGATGCGTTCAAGTATATTTTAATGCAATCAACTCCAGAGCCGAGTTTCTACTTGCGCACACCTAATATAATTATTGTACGCAGATGATTGTAAAAAAATGCTAAAGACAAAGCATACATCTTTCACGATGAGTCATCTCACCATAGCTTTTATTAAGTGAAATTCACAATAATTTGAAGCGTATAGTTTTTGATGGACATTCGGCCATAGAACTTAAAACGTCTGTTACTAAATTTAGTTTGTTACTCATTTCACTATCAGCATTGAGCATTAATTATGTTTTTATTTTAATGGAGTATTGCTCATAAACATATATACTCGTAAGTACATACAAGTAAATACAATTAAATAATTCTTTGTCCGCCAAGACGTATTACATACTTCATATCTCTGTATGTTGCGATCAAATATATGTAGAATTTGTATTTGATACGCATTTGCGCTAATTTTTTATTTTCTGAATATTTTAATTCTAAACAAAGACAATTCAACAAATATTGCGAATTTAAGCGCTTGCTTAATTTTCCAAGGTTGTTCCAAATTATGTGTTTGCAATTTGTGGTGTGTGTGTGTGCGATTGTGCTTTTTTTTAAAAAGGTGCTATGTTAAAATTGGCTACATTTTGCAAATACATGCTTGCCAAAAATATTTCGCATTGTTACTAGACATTTCGACGATACTTCTATTATGATCTATGTGTATTTTAAGGAAGTATAGATTGTCTTTGTATGATGGAAGTAAATTATCTCTTTGTAGTTTTAAAATATTACCGGATGTTGCTTTTAGACTTTTGTGATAATCCTTGAAAATATATAATTTAGCAGTTCTTCGCACATATCATTAGCCCAAAGCAGATGATTACGACTTTATATCCGTTGGATGCTTCACATATAAGCCAGAAGTAGGTCGAAATATGTTGTACCTGATTTCGGCTTCACCATCATTTTTTAAGTGCCCTCCCACCCTACCACTACTCCGTCTAATTTAATTCCACAGTATTGGGATATTTTATTACTCTGCTTTTCTGTATGTTCAACTAATAGAGAACTGACTCATCGGTATCTTGCCTATGTTATCGGAATCAAATTTTATCTGCCATTTTTATCGACATCATACGGCATAATTCGAGTAATAATATCTCACATCTCTAGCTCATCCCATATATACAAATCTGTCATGGGGGTCAAGTAGGAATTAAATTGTAAGTACTAAGAATTACGTTTGTCGTCTAAAAAAGAAAGCGTTAAATTGGCTTTCATTACTAATTTTAGTATATGATCGTTCGATTTCTCGACACACGCACGTTTCTCTACCACAAATCAGGTCTCCTCTCGCACTAGATAGGAAAGTGTGTGAAGCTGTCCCAGTATTTCATCCCAGAAAAATACAAAATGTTCATCAGGCAATACTAAAGAGTGCTTTTTTAGAGCGTACATGGCGTAATGTGGAGGTTCAGTTTTCACACACTCTGCACAGCCCAAACGGGCTGGTTGGTTCGGCAATAATGTGTTGAATCTTGGCTCCCAAGTGCTTAATTTTTTCAGGTATCGGCGTAGACATGCTACTTTAAATATCCCTAGAGGAATAATCTACTGGCGTCAAATCGCATGAACGAGGTGGCCAGTTAACAGGTCCATTCCGTGAAATTAATTGTTCGTCAAATATTTCATTGAATATAATTGTATCTCACATTGCGTGGCATGTGGCGCCGCCCTGCTGAAACCACATATCTGCAATAATATTATTGTCTTCCAATTGAGGCACGAAAAAGTTAATATTCATGACTTTTTCTGAATGTACGAGTATATGGTGTTTCGAGAATGGCTTGTGAATTATCAATTATCATCGCTTCAAATGCGGCAATTCTGTTTATTGACATAGCCGATTAACCAAAAGTGTGCTTCATCACTGATCAAAATTTTCAAATGAAACTGTGAATCAATAGCAATGTTTCCTGCAGTTCATTCACCAAAAAGTACAGCGCTTACGATGATAGTATGGCTTCAATTCCTGTATAAGTTGAATATTAACTAATTAAAAGTTTTGTATTTATTTATGCGACACCCTGTCACCTGTTTATATGTTAATTGTGTGTTCGACAATTTTACATTATTATTTTTTATTTTTCTCTCTCTCCTGTTTTTATGTATCAGTCTTGCTGTGAATATTAAAGTGCCTGGTCTCTTGCAGGACAAAAGTATTGTGGTTGTTTTATTTTAATCCGATTACTCTGTTTGGCTAAGTGGATGCACATAAGGACTTTCGTGTATTCCAACAAAACTTTCCATAAAGTGGATGCACACAAGTATAATTTTTGAGCACGATGACACATTTGGATCATCATTAACACTACGCAGCACACCATCAATCGCTTGTTGTGTGTATACTGTACGGCGTCTTATGAAATGCGTATTATGCACGATTTACATGTTCCAATTTTTTTTCCCAACAAATTTTTTACTGAAAAATAGAGCTGCACGCATATAAAAAAAATTTACTAGTTAAAAAGAGTCAACAATATAAACAAATAAGGCAGTGCTATAATTTTTTTATATGTCCCATAAATTATGACAGTTGGAACAGCTTGCGTTTAAATTAAATAACGAACAACATCGAATTGCAAGTAAAAATAAAATATTTAATAACCGCTCATGTTTGCTCGTTTTGTTTGAATGATGTTTATGGCTGCTTGATGTTTATTTGAAACTTTTTTTATTTTTATTTTATTTTACTGCTATAAAAATACTCGTAGAAACTATATTTTATGGCAACATTCCCTGTTTTATGCCAACATTTGCTCAAATTAAAAAGAAAAAAATCCAATTTTATTTTACTGGAATTTGTTTGGTGCTCCTCTCGCAAACGAAAATCGTAATATACTTAACCTTTCATTTTTTACTGGAAAAAAAAATTGGAACATGTAAATCGTGCATTATGCACGATTTACATGTTCCAATTTTTTTTTCCAATAAAAAATGAAAGGTTAAGTATATTACGATTTTCGTTTGAGAGAGGAGACCGAAACAAATTCCAGTAAAATAAAATTGGATTTTTTTCTTTTTAATTTGAGCAAATGTTGGCATAAAACTGGGAATGTTGCCATAAAATATAGTCTCTACGAGTATTTTTATAGCAGTAAAATAAAAAAAATTCAAAAAAGTTTCAAATAAACATCAAGCAGCCATAAACATCATTTAAACAAAACGAGCAAACATGAGCGGTAATTAAATATTTTATTTTTACTTGCAATTCGATGTTGTTCGTTATCTAATTTAAACGCAAGCTGTTAGAACTGTCAAAATTTATGGGACATACAAAATAATTATAGCATTGCCTTATTTGTTTATATTGCTGACTCTTTTTAACTAGTAACTTTTTTTTATATGCTGCACGCACTCTATTTTTCAGTAAAAAATTAGTTGGGGAAAAAAATTGGAACATGTAAACCGTGCATTATTGTTTAGAAAAAATGTATTGCGAAAACGATCCAGTTTCTCGAATTAATCGCTCTGATGGATGATTATGAACTCCATTAAATGCTCGTAATGCTCGATGAATTTCTCGAATTGAATCATGTCTTTCAAAAAAAAATTGAACAATTTGAAAAACATTGGGCCGGCGTGAGTCCGTTCATGATGAATTGTCAAACCAAACTAACCTCAAAACAACCTAGAACTGTCAAATCGGCTGTTACAGAAAGCAGTGTTACCAATTTAAAGGTGTGCCCCTCTAAAAAACACCCCATAGTTATAATCCGATCTCAGGATTTTTCAGGATTCATCCCAGAAAATTTTGAAATGACACAAAATATGATAATACCAGATCTAAAGTGTTTATTCTCCAAATATCTATGAAAAAATGATAAGACAAGCCGTATGTTGAGATTAGCGCATATCTTTACGGCCTTTTCATTTAATGTATGATTTATTGATTTACATTAATGACGAGTGTAGGGACAATACACTTGCTGACGTAAATTTTCTGATGAGCAAGCGGCGTTGCGGACTTTCCCCGTATGGCGTACTTGCGTATAGAGATGAAGCAAATAACACCAATTGATTTGCACTTTTCACTTAGATACACGGAAAACAGTAAACTTTCTCAATTTTAAGTTTAATTTTTTATTTTTTTTTTTTTTTTTTTTTTATTTTCATTTGCTTAGGTCGACTAGCACTTATAGCTGTATATGACCAGACAATGTATTTATCAATTATATATTTTATGTGTATCCAGTCGTAACTTTTCGTTACCACCGGAAATCGAACCCGAGACCCTCTATACACACAGCAAGCGTTCTACCCACTATGTTACAGAGGGCGACAGATTTTATTTTGTTTAAACTTAAACATTTTTTTTTTTGTTTGACATTTGTCATAAATGTCATGTTGGTACGACTTTGTGTACCAAATTACGAACACATCCCAACCCAAATATTTTTAATTCCCAAAATTTCTGTTTTTTTGACATTTTGATGAAATCATCATCGAGTTTTGTCAGCAAAAGTGTCCGAAATATTTAGATATTTCCTCGCGAAAAGTCGGACAAATGATGAATTTGAGTGATGATGCCGCTGCCACACGAATGCAAATACACACCAATATTGGCGTATTTTATATTTGCCGAATATTGGTAAAATATACCATTCGTGTAGATCATTGCCCAATGTGCATACCAATGTTGGTAGTTTCTTTTGATCTTTTTTGGAAAACCGCCTATTGAACGAATGTGCACCAATGTTGGAAACATGTAACCTTGATTTGAATTTGTCATTTGTTTTGTGGCTACACGATTTGTTATTAGGACAAATACGCCAATGTTGGTGTGTATTTGGAGTCGTGTTAAATTAATGTTAAAAAAAATTTATTTGAAATTAATTTCTTTTATTAAATATTTAATTGTATTAATTGTTATACAAATTTTTGGAACCATTTTTTTTAAAGTGATAATAATATTGAAAAATTGTCATTATTCATTATTGTATTTTAAAATAACAATACTATTTTCACTTCACAAATTATGCTGCATCCTAACTCTAATGGCGTCGCAAACAAATCAATATTTTTATATGCATTGTTGTATTCTCACCAACATTCGAGTACACTATAAATCTAAAATGTCCAACGTTTTCCGACTTAGGACCTGTCCGAATACTGTAATAATTTAATTTTCTGTAATAGTTTTGACATTACTGAAATAATTTTCTCTTCCATAATTTGTTATAGTTCGATTGCTGTCCGAATTCTGAAATATTTTTGACATTTTTAAAAAATTATACTAATCGTTATCACATACGAAAAATATGATAATTGAAACTTATTTTGGATCCAATATTTCAATAATTGTATAATTTAGTTGAACAAACCATAATTTTTTACAATCATAACTTAAGTAAATGTAATTTCGTAATTAAAAAAATGGCGCATTTCCAACAACAACAATGAAATGTTACAACAATTATTTCAGTTACGTCAAAAATTATTACGCACAGCTGTTGTAATAATTTGGTTGCATTCAGAATCCTGTCAAAATTATTACAATAGAAATATTTATTACAGTATTCGGACAGGTCCTAAACGGCATATTTTCGGAAAAAATCTAGTACATTAATATTTTTTTCCGTTTTGTTATACGTGGGAAGTACACAATGAATGTACGCAACCAAATCCTTTAGTACGTTTTTGGTTTAAGATGTCTAGCCAGACAAATGTGCCATTCTCAAAAATTGTGGAATGTTTACATTTGTTTCATAAAGTAAGTATAAATTATATATTATAACTCTACAAATTAAATAGTTATAAATGAATTAATAACGAATTGATTACATAAATTATTTAACTCTAGGCATACATTTAGATGCAATGAAAAAATGGAACGTTAATATTGAAATATTAACCTGAAACTAACTTGTTTCTAGTTTTTTAGTTTGCTGGTTTTTTATTTGTTTGGTGTATTACAGGCTGACAGCAGGATACAGGTAGGTGTTTTCTTCCATACAGAATCCCGAGCATACCACCGCCCTTGAACCACCAGGTTCAATAATTAATTATTGATGTGCGGTTTGTTGGTGGGTGTATGTACAGTAGGATGTGACCTGGAATTATCGTCGTTTGCAACTGGTAACACGCTTAATTTAATGATGGGTCGCAGTATCTCTCCAGACTGTGTTTTGATGGTAACAACACTCGTACTAAATCATCGGATCCAGGATGTAATTTGATGATTTTGCCCAAAGACGACTGATTTACGGCCGTAGTATTCTCCTTTATGACCACTATGTCTTTAATTTTTATTGGAGGCTGCTTTTGTATCCACTTGGATCGTGGTTGTAATGTGGTGGGTTATGTTGTTGCACCATTCTCCATCTAGTTAGGCAACCTGGTATCAAATGAGTGATGCCGGTTTCCGGGATCTTTGTGGTGAGATGTCCTATTAAAAAGTGCGACGGTGTAAGCACATCAATTTCCGCATAAAGCGTATCGAGCATAGTGGCCTGGATTTTAATATGCTCTCGATCTCGGCGAGCAAAGTATCCATTTCCTCGTGGGTCAAAATGGTGTTGCCAAACACACGTCGTAGGTGACATTTTGTTGACTTTACTCCAGATTCCCAGATACCGCCAAAGTGCGGAGCGGCAGGACGTATCTATATTGGTATGTATTAATAATCTTTTGAGTTGTGATTTAGGATGTAAAATTGTGAGGGCTTTATGAAAAAAGGTAAATCCGCGTATTCCAAACGACCGCCAACGCGAAGAACTTCACAAATTTCTCTAAAAATTGATTCATTGTTTTCATCATGCTGGTTTATTTGATTTCCTTGCCGGCTCACAATTAGTCCATTACCTCAGGATATAATTTCCATTGTTCATATTTGCATAATTTGAACAATGCGTGGAATATAGCTCTTGTAGTGTAAATCATACAGTGCACATTATCTTGTTTCTTAGTTTCGATAAATATCTTAACACGTATGAGAAGACAGATTTTAGTTTCGTTACCGTTGAATATAGCGAGATCATTTGATCTAATAATTGAGTGGTTTCTATACCGGTAGTAAATGTGAATGTCTTTTTGTATGCTTGATCGATTGATGCAGCCAAGCTAGACAACCCCACCATAGTTGGTGATGTACGAGATCTTTCGGTAATAAACCCCTTGAAGCGCAATCGGTGGGATTGTCGGACGAGGAAATGCGATGCAACCGCTTGCGCGTTACTGTGGCTAGAATTTTGGAGGTGCGGGCTCCATCGCTTCGGGCGACTGGATAGCCAATTTAGTACGATTCGAGAATCTGTCCATGCGTAGAGTTGATTTATTACGATGACTAGATTAATCAAATTTGTTAGAATGACGGCAACGCATAGTTCGAGAATGGGAAGGCTAACTTGTCGAATAGGAGCTGCTTTGATTTTGGCAGTTAAATGAATGCTAATCTTTCCCTAAGACTTTGTTATTCTTGTGTATACCACTGCACCGTATCGTATGCGTTTTGGCTTGTATCAGCGAATCCATGAATATCGACAATATATTTATTGTCTAACTGTAATGCACAAGGTATAGAGATTAGGTTGACATCTTCCAACTGACGTCGTATTTTGTTGCCATTTATCTGAGGCATCTTTGGGTAGAACTTCGTTCCAGTCCAGGCTAATCGCCCACAACTTCTGTATGAATATTTTGACGACGATGACGATAGGCGCCAACCAGCCAAGAGGATCGAACAGGCGACTAGCTTTGGACACAGCGCGGTTTGTTTCGTTATCGTGAATTATTTCTTTCCAAATTAGAGGTGACTGTAATCTGATCCGTTGCAGGATTTCAATTAAGACCCAGTACCTTGATTGATCGTAGCTCTTCTGGAAGTCTGTCATTTATGCATTTCATGCTATTGGTTGTGCTGTCCAATTTGTCTTGAAGAAGAATTGACGAAGATTGAAACCGTATCGTAATAATAAGCCGCTGATACGTGCCGCGTCAGATTCGGTTTTAGATTTGTGCTCTTGTAGTGGTTCTCGCGGACTCTCAACTTGGTTGTCGTGCTGCAGTGTTTCAATACCCCGTAATGAGGTAAATAGTAGCCAATGTCGTTTAATTCGGATTGTGGAATCTCCTTCATATGCTTTAAAGTTTGGTACTCGCTCATGAAATCTCGATAGAGAGTGTAAAATTCGGGTTCTCGGGCAAAATGACGTTCCATAGCTCTCACTCGTTGAATGGCATTGGGCAGTGAAGTGCCTAAATCGTCGATGGACTTCTTAAACGGTAGCCCTACAATAATCGGCCATCACTATATAATTTTACGTTGGAGTTGAAATGACTCTCACACATAGATTTCTCTGGAGATAAAATTAGTTTGGCGTTTGCGTTAGATTCTAACTCCCAACATCTGCGTAGAGTTTTGTCCAAGTCGATGTTGTGAACATAGAGACCAAGCTAGTTTTTGTTTCATTATAATGACATTCGGAGACAATCCATCTAAGTACCACATTTTGAAGACTAATTCCATATTCATTACCCTTGATTTGACCTGGTTCTATTAAACTGAAGAAATAATCTGAGCCGATCAAAACATCTGTACGTGTGGATCGATGAAAGTAAGGGTCGGCTAATTACATTTCCGGCCTTGATTGGAATACAATACTCTCGATGGAATGGGACGGTAATTTGTGGTAATTTTTGGTAGTATAAACGCTTCGATTTGTATCTCTGGTAGACGGTTCGGACGTATCGTGAATGAAGTTTTTCCTTTCGTGTATGCGGCTGGCACTTGTCAATCCACTTATTGACAACCTTCGCTTTCCTTTCCGACTCGGTGATGAAGATGCTGAATCTAACAGTGTCCGGCACATTCGCCCATTGGAATTAGGAATCTTAATTAAAGCCGTTGGGAGAATCGTCGCTTTCACAGTATTTGGTGAACAATTTTGTTGAAGTTGGCATAAAATTAACGAATGATCATCTTCATTGCATATTGTGCACTTATAAGAGTTTGCTTCGTATATCAATTATTTTCAGCAGATTGTGTATAGCGAAGTTTGTAAATACTTCGCGGAACAGAATGATTATTAATGGTTTCCTCATGGGTGTATTTCATGACATCTGGTTTTGAATAATAATTTCTTTTAGGACAGAGTTTTGCTTACTTAATTATGCGTGAAGTGATTTTATCTATGATACAATAGCTTCACAATATTTAAACGTTTCAGTTCTATTTGAACATAAGCTGTCTAGTTTACGGGCAGCATTCCCAATGTGATTTAGCTCTGCCTAATAAGAAGTGAGATTATAGTAGGTTATAATCCATCAATCTCCGTTGGTTAGACTTGTTTGTCCAATTTTATCAAAGTAGATCCCGGAATGGGGTGCAAATCTCAAAACATTAAATATTGCTGGTGGCCATGGAATCCTAATGCTCAGATTTTTACTAGGGTGTAAAGTAACAGTTTGGACTTGGTGCTTGCTTTTGTCACTTGGTAATGTTGTTTTGTGCTTTCGTTGGCTCCAGCTGCAACTGTTCGCAGTAATCCGTGTAACTTTCGGCAAGGGTATCTTCCTCGAGATCATTCACAAGTCGAAAGCGTTAGGTACTCAGACGGCTGCAGGCGGACGTTCTGCTTGGGTACATCTTGATCCAAACCAAGGTTTTATTCTGGTCTCATAAATGAGCAAAAGCATTCTTCCATCTGTATTCGGATTTTCTAATGGATAGTTGTAATAGAATTTTTCAATTTTCCTAGACCCCCGCTTGTGTCTGACAAAAAAAAAATTTTCAAGACGTGATAGTTTCAAATGTTAAGCTGACAGATATTTTTTATTACATTAACTGGTTTTAAAAGTCTGCAAGGTTCAAACAAAAAAAAACAAAAGATTAATTTTTTACTATGATAATGAAAATTGTTCTGTATAAGTTTGTAGTGTCCTATATAGATTATAGCAGGGTACCAGTGTTAAATTCTTGTCTCAATTAGTTCCTAACGACCAACAAATAAAAATGAAATTTATTATAAAGCTTTCTTAAAACGAGTGTGGGAAACTTAAGCTTTAAAACACATAAAGTATGTCACTAAAAAATAACAAATTAATTGCTGTGTAAGGTGGAGTCATATCCCAAAATGAAAGCGCCACCACCTTCATCTATAATACACATAAAGAACCATACGAAAATTTAATTAACATCTTTAATAAATTTGTTTAACTTGAAAATTAACAAAAAAAAAAAAAAAAATTCGTCATAAACATATAGGCAAGTTCCAAAAATTTCAAACCTACATTAAAAACTTACATTAAATGATGCATTGAAATATTTTTTTTTAAAGAATTGTAAATACACACTACCTATTTACTAGCTATTTACTCTTTTGCCTATTTACCCGAATAATTTAATAATGAATTAATATTAATACACTCAACTCGGTTTGATTGTGAAACGTAACAAAAAATATATGTTTTAATTTTAATCAGTAGTATTTTATGTATGGTATGAGACCACGAAATCCAAATATATGCGTTATAGAGCCCGGATACAAAAAACACATATAAATTAACTTTACACTCATACTCGCTCGCATATAACAACAAAACTTAAAACTACATTTTTTTCTATCTTTTACATAAAAAAATAGTTGTCTGCCTTGGATATTTATAATATTTCAATGTTAAGCTGTATACTACTGATTCATACTTACTACATACTAATTTTCATATATGTATATCGACTTACGTTTCGTAGCATACAAATATAAAATGTAGGATAAGTATAAAATGTAGGATCGGCGGGGCCGATTTTACACAGCTGACCTAATATTAGAACTTCTGAGTGCGGGTGCGCTGCCCATAATTCAACCTAAATATACACCTAGTATTCCAAATCTACCTGGTATGTAAAGAAACACTCGAGTGCTAATCTCTGCGTTAGATGCGCACGGTTCTAATTTAAAATAATTCGCACTGTGTGCTACGACCATCTCTTTAAAAATACCAAGGTCAGCCTTAATGTATAACTATGTTAGTATTACACGAAATACAAATGAACTGCGAAGTTCTATATTACTGCGTAGTATTTTTTTATAGTTTAAGTAAGTTCATAATAGAACGACGTGAAATTTTTGAATGAATATCGAAGGTGTTCAATTATTGGCTTTCGTCCAGTAACCTAATCATGTGCGTAACCAAATCGATTGTGATGCAAAATTATAGTTCGTAACGATGGGGAAGCACCAACACAAACGTCAGTGGTGAGCAATGTATTGAATATTATTCAATGAATTATGTCATATAATTAATAAAGAGAATGATGCAACCTCCGTCAATGACGTTAGGGTAGAGGTAATGATTACATGTGCGGATCACATGTGGTCTTAGTGTTTAATTGGCAGTCTATTCTTATGGGATGAAAGCTATGATACCAGCTCTGCCGGTCCTTTCATTTCAGCGACTCCACTAATTCTAAAGGCTTTGTTCTTCTAAGGCATTTCGGCCCACTGATGCGATCCAGTAAGTTTCGCAGCTCCTCGTTGTCATACTGCTTGAGTCGCAGTACCGGACTGCTTGCAAATTTTTGTATTCTGATGAAGGTTGTCATTTTTAATGTACCAAAGAGCATTCACAATGCTACGTAATACTTTGTTTTGAAACGTTTGTATGATCTTAACTGTAGGTTTCTTTGCGCAACCCCATTGCTGAATACGATACGTCCAACTAGGTTTTAGGATTTGTTTGTGTGGTGTATCCAGGTATGTGACATAACATTTAATGTTCATAGGGCGCTAACGGTACAGCCTTTCTCTTTCTCTGTTTTTGTCATTGTTGTTACCGACACGATACGATGTGGTTTTACTTTGATAATAAAATATAAAATCATCATAAATTTAGATCATCGATTGGTGACGAGAAAGCAAATTGGAAAGTGCGTATAAGGTTCTGGTGTATGTAAATTCAAAACAATTGTATAATTTCGATAAATATCCAAGATGAGTGAAAATTACATGACGATGTCAATGGCGCAATTAAATGTAACTAAAGATCTTAATTGGAAGATGTATCAGATGCGGCTAGAGCAATTATTTCAAAGTGTTAAAGCACATGAGAATGCAGACAAAAAATGTATTCTACTGCTAAGTTTATGTACGAATGAGACGCTAAAAATTTTATGTGGTTTGTGTGATCTCCTCCGAGTATTTTTTTTTCACAAACAAAAAAAAATTTAATGGGGTGGGGAAGGATAATGTACCAGAGTATTTCTTACGCTTACGATTGGAAGGAAATTTAACGGATCGTTTTCTCATCGGCTTGAAAGGAAAAATTTACGAAAGTTTGTGTGAGGATAACGAATGGTCAATTGAGAAAGCTCTTGAAATTGCAAGAAAATATGAGTTGCGCGCAGCAGCCAGGGCGGAATCAGTAAATTATGTTAAAAAAAATGCTGGGGTGCCAAGCAACAATTACGGCAATAAGTATAGGGGACCAATTCAGAATAAATCCGTCAGATAAATGCAAATATAAAAATATTACTTGTCACAGATGTGACCAGGTCGGTCATATGGCTTTCATCTGCAAAAAACAATTAGCTTAGTTATCGTCATTATCATCGAGATCGATTAAGGCTATTAATAGTATGGGCAATAGTAAGTGTGTGTACAGCAATGGTAGCAGTGATGGCGAAAGCTATGTGTCAAAAATTTATTCAATTAATTCATGTAAAGCTGATTCTATTTTCATTAGATTAAAATTTCAAGTGGATACGGGATTTCCAGTTACTGTAATTCCCGGAGAGATTTTTGGCAAATGGTTTTGTGATCTGCTAATGATAATGATTTTAAATTTTTAATTATTGAAAACGAAGAATCGGTCGCGATTTCTTAAAAAAGTTTAACCAAAAAGTTTCGATTAATGCCATGCTCACTACGACAATCTCGATGATACTTTGGAGAGGTAAAGTGTCTAGTTTGATAACAAAATCGGTAAATTAAAGGATGTAAAAGTTCATTTGGATATGCAAGAAAATGTTAAACCTAAATTTATAAAATCTCGACGAGTTCCATAGAAGATTTTCTCTAGACTTAGCCAGTGCGTATAACCAATTAGAGTTGGACGTGCTTTTTCTGGTAAGGCTTTGATTATTTGCCCCTCTTCGTAATTGTAAGCCTGAACTCTACATACCACAGCAGATATCATCACTTATTAATAGACCTTTCATACCTACCTGAATCCTGACGTTTCTCAACCTGCGAAACATCCATCAACCAACCTAAAAGAAACTTTGGAAGATAAATAGTTAATTCCTATTTAGAATATTCTAAATAGATGACTCTTATGGGTAGGTTAAAATAATTATTATATTCTAAAGTTTCTTCTTAGGTTAGTATGTTGTTGATCGATAGATGTTTTGCAGGTTGAGAAACGTCAAGATTCAGGTAGGTAGAGTTCATGCTAACAGTCACGAACATAAACGTTTTAACAATTTTCACCTTGAATTGGTAGCAGAACCAACTTGGATATCGGGCGTTTAAGAGTTGAATTTTTTGTTTTGATTGTCACCAATAAGATGCCCGTCAAAATTTGGTGCCAATGATGGAATGACTGACCACTTTATTTGGTTGAATATTCGTATTGGTTGACTTCAGTTTTCCATTCATCGGATCCAAATAAGCTGTAAATATCAGATAGTAAATTTTTTGTGTCTCGAAACTTCGATCCGATATCGGATCATATTTCATTTGGTACTCCCCTTCGTGAAGTGAACCATTTTAGTACTGCTATGAACGCTGCCGTTGTCATGTCACTGGCGATTTCAATGTGCAATGCCCTTGTACATAAGCATACAAAAATGACGATATATGTTTTATTTAGTTTCGCGCCTCTGCCCTGTATGACACCATAATTGGCCTTGAATAGTCAATGCCAGTTTTACTAAAAGGCCGTGAACAGACCATTCTCTGTTGAGGCAAGTTACTCATTAATTGAGAAGATCCCTGTCTTGCATAACGACAGCATAACACACATTTCTTGTATACACTTCAAGCGGTATGTCGGACCCTTAATATCCAGTATCTCATACGTGAAAGGAATACGAGCAACCTTGTGACCCTTTGCTATAATAATTGGACATTTTGTGGCAAACGAACAGCTAGTGTTTTGCAACCGGCCCCAATTCTTAATAGGTCTTCTTTAGGTTAATTATTTTGACGGAAAATCCCATTTTCTACGCATAAAATTGTTTTCATTGTTCTTATTTAATTGTAAACCAATGACATTTTGGCGTCGGTCCTCGATAGTTTCGTTGAGTTTATTTAATGTTGGCCAAGGATCATAACTTGTGCAGAGCTTCTTCTAATTACGAAAAGTGACAACCAGCCAAGTGGATTGTATAATCCGGAAATGATGTATAAAATCTCTCTTGGTGAATTCCTCATTGATTGGAATTATAACATTGAAATGGAATACATCATTAACTGGACCCTTTAATAAACCCAACATCTGTGATATACCCTCCTCATTCAAAATTGATACGGACTGATGATGCTCTGCTAAATTTCGATCATTGGATTTTCATTTTCTTAATGGAAACTAACATCTTTGTATAGTACTTCTATCAAATCTCTTTTCAACTGGAAAGTTTCTAGACAAAAAAGAGGCGGACGAAGTCCCATAGGTCAATGTTTTTAATTCAAAATTAATCGAGCTTTTATCAAGTTTTATCCAGAGGCATTTTTATCTTTAAAGTTTTTTACTTCTTGTTTGATTTCTTTCAGAGTAACTGGTAGCACGGATACCTCATTTAGTTTGCGTATAGGTGTTAAATCTTCATTAGCTGCTTGTCCATTTGGTGGTTTGAAGGTAATTCCCTTGGTTACTTTGGAAGCTCGCAACTGACACTGCTACATAGCAACATTCTTAATTTCCTTTATAAGTAGTTTAAGCTAGTTGCATAGGTTGTTTAGGATTGTTTTGTTTCCAGGGGCTCTGGTTCTCTGCCAAGTCTTACAAGCTCTTCTTTTTTCGTTAACCAGCTCTCTCATTTCAACTGATACATATTTTTTTTTGTAATATTCCTTGCTGATCAGGGTACCTTCCCTGTCACTTTTTGTACACTTTCAATGAGGCTTTCCAGTTCTTCTTCTTGTAGATTGATGTTTTTCTTCGACTAGATGCCGAAAATATTCCCAGTTTGCTTTGTTATTTGTTAGTCTTGGAGGGTTTGCTTTCTTTATTACCGTGTCGCTTATTAATATTAAAAACGAAGGATGATCTGACAGCCTTTCTTCATTTTCGACTGCTAAGTAATTTTCCGAGATACCTCTTGATATATAGAAATCCAGAGGGTCAGGAATTTTATTTGGGTCCGTAGGCCAGTAGGTTGACTTTCTACTGGAGTGAAACTATAATTTTAATGTCCTGTCTGCTTCAAATAGCTCTCTTTGGGACTAGTTTTATTTGATAACCATAATATGTTTTTCGTGTTAAAGTCGTCTTCAATAATAAAATTACTACCAAGCGATTTAAGAAGTTTAATGTAGTTTTCAGTTTTTGGCTAATATCTGGGTGGATAGTAGATGATATACTATATAGCTCCTGTTATTTTTGATTTCAATAGGTACAGTAGCTACTTGCATAGCTACCTCCTCTATTTTAATTCTTCAGATTGCCAGCACTGGTACCCACGTATTTTGGTATATGAGGTTCTGGTAAAATGACTTTCTGAGATTAGCCATAAATAAATACATTTTTTTTGAGTTTTAAAATACTTCTAATTCTGAAATGTGTTGCGCAAGGCCAATTGCATTCCAAATAGCAATTCTTAAATAATGTGTCATTATGTTTTCTTGTCAAGTTTTTATGGACTAGAATTAAGATAGTCAATGACTGCTCTAGTTTTATTTGTCGCATTCGTCACTTTTTATCTGGACAGATAGATGTATTTTCCAGTGTTCCTAGTCTATCTTTTGTTTTTTCAGTGCTCGCCTACAGCTTCTAGTCTTTGGTCTTGAGCAGCAGATCTGAACTGATAGCGTTTAGCTTAGATAGTATTTCTTGCAGGACGTGATTTTCCTTACTCGGTGCTGTCTTAACATTTTGGTTCTGCTTTGCCATTTATGCATGTGTTGTGCCTTCTCGATCGTTAGCGCTATTTAGAGAGATTTGTTTGCATCCTAGGTTGAAACTTGTTTAATCTCTCTTATTGGCGCTTATTCTTTGCAGCTCTGTGGCTACCTCGCAGTCTCTGTAATTTGAAGGGTTATGATTACCACAGTGTATGTATTTCGTTGGTTCGTTCTTACTTTTGTTGCAGTCTTTTGATGGATGTTTTTCAGCGGACTTTATGCATCTTTTGTGGCATACTACTACTGTTTTTTTTTCACTTTCATATTAAGATTAGTTTTCATTCAATATACACCATCAATGACTTCGGCGTTGTCAAATGTTGACATGAAAAGTGGGGGCCAACTTTGGTTGCTCTATTTCACCATTTGAGTTTTTAGTGACTCTTTTCTTTAATATGGGCACTGAATTTAGAATTTGAAATCCTTTTTGGTTAAGTTCCTCAATTATTTCTTCATTTGAGCATGTATGATGTAGCCCTCTGATCATGTTTTTAATTGGTTGCTCAGCTTTGTTTCGATGTTTTGAGCAGTTATTGCATTTAATAACATTCTGTAGGTTTCTAGGTCAAGTGCATTCACTTTCCAAACGTTATTATTCAGTGTGGTGACTTTATATTTATCGTTTGGAACTAGCTAAACTGTTTTTTTAATTGTTTGGAGGTGGTATCTCTTTATGTATTGGCTGCACTTTTCCTTGGTTAATTACGTTGAATATGTAGTGTCTCTTTCGGTTGCAGTGATACGTTCTTATGTACCTTCACTAGGTCTGTGTATGATTGATCAGGTCGTTGATGTTGTGTCTTTCTTATACGCTCTGTGTTGAATGTTCCACCTCAGGTGAAGATTATGCTTTTCTTAAACTCGTTTCAAAAGCCAATTCATCTGGTGGTGGACATCGTGGTGGTTTCCTTGGTTCACGTTCACCCTGTGTTCAGCATTTTCGTTCTCCTGCTGAGTAACGGGATGCATTTGTCTAGGTTGTGATCTAGAGATTCTTGAGCTTGGTAAAAAAGGGTTTCGCATTGGTTGACTCACCCCAGGATCCGTTGTCTGATTCGTGTAAGGGTAGATTGGTCAACTGTGCAGTTGGGGTACCACCTGGGGTAAAAAATTTATTTGGTTGTACACTTTGCTTAAACGACTGGTTATTGTAGCAGCTACCAACTTAACCTGTATGAGAATAGTAGTGGTTCAAGGAAGAGAACATCATTTGCTAGGGCCTCGGTTGTTTGATTAGCAGTTAGCACCACGAGCAGGTGAACTTGGCATTTGGGCTGGTACATAGACCTTCTAGAACGACGCCCCGTACCCCAGTGAGATTACATGATGCAGCTCAACATGAAGGAAGCAGGTGTTATTAAGTATTTCCTCTCCTTTCGTTTGATGCCGAATTATCAAATCAATCACCCAGATCCAGTTCCATTATCCTTGCTACATTCCACTCATTGGTTTGGATTACTTACCAGGATCACATCTACCTGTCTTTTAATAGCGGTAGAAACAATCACTATCAAACTGAATCTTGCGCATCTTGTTTAGGTATAATACTACTCCCGTGTTTGTCAGTGTTGTATTTAGTGTTTGATTGCTTTTTTTCGCTTATTAGCTTTCTACCCGCAGTTGAAGCAAATCGTACTGCTTTTCGGCCCCTTGCAGCTGCTTGTTTTATATCCCCTTTTGTAAACATTTAGAACAGCGGCGATCCTCAAATCGCATTTATATCCGATAAGATGTTCGCCTCCTGCTGATGCGCATTTAATCCACCAGAAGTTTCGGCCACTTATCTTTGCGAGAACCGACCCTCAAATTTTCAGTTTTTTACTTACCACCCGTCAATTGGATCATAAGGTCGTCTTTCTGAGAGTGATTATCTCTTTTTCCTTTTTCATATTCGCCATTTATCTTGAACGATTTCTGATTCTTCTCCTGATGCGTTGTCACCTCACTTTCTAGCGTCCAGGATAATTCACTTGTCCTTTTCCCTACCTAGATATATGCAGGGTGCGACTCATCCTCTCTTTTTAGCTTTCACCATAGTTTCGACATCCTAACCTCCAGTTTCGACATCCTAATATGCGTAGGTCTTGTTCAACATAATCACGCTAGCGCAGCCAAGGTCTTCCTCTACAACGTACACCGGCTGGTTGTTGATAAAACATTTTATTAATCATCCGTTGTTGTGTAGACCTTACTACGTGGCCAAGTCATCTAACTCGATTGGATTTGATGAATCCGATGATATCGTTACCTCCGAGAAGTTACTTTATTTCGTGGTTCATACGAATCCGATATTCGTTGTTCGCGACTTTAATTGGACTAACAATTGAACGAATGACCTTCCTTTCAAAGGTACCATTGTGTTTATAATAAATAATAAATAGTGGAATTATGGAGAAAGTACAATATTACCTCAATAGATACCGCTCCATATAACAAAAATTTCCTTCGGGTTTTTTTCTTCATTTTCGTTTCTTCGCAACGCAATATTATAGAATTATACATTTATATTGAGTATCGCGCGCCTGGTGAGGTGATGTTGTAATATTTTTTTAAGCTCATGATTTCTCTATATAATTATAAACATAGGGGGGGTAATTCGTTGTTGTTACTAGTTAGGTGCAAGCTGTTAAGTAGGACCGAAGTGCGATGTTTTTGCATTAAAGACGTCCACGATGATTTTAATGTCGTACAAACTCCAAATTCTCTTCCATTCTGATGGCCGCTGTAATGAAAAGTGTAACCATTGATGGTGTCATGGATCCCACTCCTAGACCATCTAAGCTCTTGTAGTGCAAGTACGTTTAATGTGTAACTCTTTGCTTGGTTCGAAAGGTTCTAGAGACTTTCAAGTTTGTTATGAATGCGATAATGTAATCCAAGGCCTTTGGACGCTCCTAACCTGGAGAACGGACTCTGATTTGGTATTGGTTTTAGGGCGCGACCCTGACATGTATTGTCCATGACTATACACAGAATTGCCTCTGCTCGTCTCCTCTACACCGCCTGATTCACTTAGAGTTATTCAGAGAGCCCCACGAGGAGTATGAATCTAGTAATTTGCTCTTCAAAGCAACTAGTCAATAAAACAGCACTCCAGAGTTGTTTCGCGGTCTAAGCGTGTTGTAGTTTGTTACAATATTCCTGGTTCTGAACCGTCACTCTTCATCTTGTTAGGTAGCTTAAGAAGAGGCATATATAGTATGTACATCGATGGAGATCTATTCAAAACTAAAGATTTTCCGCGAAAATCTATTCTCTTGGTGGAGATCTACCCGCACTTGAATTACGAAAATACATCCGAAAATGCGTTTAACTTTGTATTCTGCATCAATAGCGATTTTAGAAGAGCTGGCCTCACAACAATATCCTAGAGTAATGGCATTTCCGAACTGGTTTTGGTTCGCCCCAGGTATTTTATTTCCCAATTCTATTTGTCTTGATTAGAGTCAGATTTTCTGAAAAATTCCGCAGCTGCCTAATTATTATTTTGTTTGGTGCATAAACGCGATGTGACTATAATATCGATCTCGATTGCTGTTTATGTGAGTTGATGAGTTTAAATAAAATTGGTTAACTTTTAAAACTTGGCGTATTTGGTTTCCTCACGATATGCAAATGTTTTTATTTATAGGATATTTTTCTTTTAATTTCTTTGTATTTTTTACTTTTTTTTTTGTTGCAACTACTACCTTTCATCCGGCTTTGCAGGTATTTCATTTTTTCCTTCATAAATTATTTATTTATTTATTACTGACTGCAGTCAGGTAACGGACGTAAAAGCGCATACACATATTATACATTTCCATAGTAACTTAGATAATAGTTAATTTCAGAACTCATTTTAGCCGCTATAACTGCAAGAACAAACAAAAAACGAATATTAAATTTTGCGAAATAATAAATATTTTCTTATATTCTACCACACAAATTTACCTTTAGTGTAATTAAAAAGCTTTGGGTGCATTACGCTCGCGGAAAAGCTATTTGTAGCATCTACAATAATATAACGTTGTCATCTGCATTATATTATCTACCTACCTTATATAGAAATTCTAATATTATGCAAATACAAATAGGAAAATTGCCAAAGATTAGTAAAATCAATAATTTAGCAAAAGAAAGTATACAAAATAAAAGTAACCTTTTTTCGAAAGAATATAAGAAAACAAAGATTTTTTCGTTTAAGACCACCAAAGACCATATGAAAAAGTAAAAGAAAGCTTTTTTATAGCAAAAAGCATATTTGTATTCTTAGTACCCTAGCGCGATGTTGTAGTAATGCGACGAACTTTTTTATTCATTTTATTCAAACATATGTTGGTGTACATAACTAATACATATGCACATCATGTATAATTTTAAAAAAACAGTATATATGCTTGTATGAATGTAAATATTATAATATAATTATATTCTAAAAGTTTATTATTATTATTATTATTATGTATTGTTAACTGTGTTCGTTTCTGTATAATATAGTATATTCTCTTACTCTTTCGTCTTAAATAAAAATGAAAGAAATATAATATTAAATTATACTTTTTTCATCCGAACATTGTTTCGAGAATTTAACTTGAATTAGTTAGTGTATCGCGGTTGTAGCGATTGGATCATACGGTTCAAAAACTAATCGGAGAATTTTTTTTCATAATTATTGTTAAAATAAAATAAAGAAAAATGTAATATTTTATTTTTAAACTTTGGACTTTCATGTTATATATATATATATATATATATATATATATATATATATATATATATATATATATATATATATATATATAACGATATGTATTATATATCTATATATCTATATATATATATATATATATATATATATATATATATATATATATAGTTATATATATATATATTATAATATATTTAACTTCCGGTGTTTAGTTTTTTTTAAGAATTTTGTTTTAAAAATAGACACTGAACTGTATTTTTGTGTTTTAAAATATAATAATGTATATAAGTGATGATAAATAAAATTATAAATTAAAAGAAAAACAAAAGAATATGAATATATATTAAGTGACTACAAAAATGTTAATTTTTTTTTGTTTCATTTCAATAATACATAATTTCAATGCTAATTGGATTACAACATATACACGCAAATAGAAAAATTATCTTTTATTTGACACAGCTGTTTTTTTGAATCGCAATATGTACTTGTACGTAAAATTATGTTCGAAAAAAAAACGAAACAACATTTAATAACTAAATTTGCTGCCAACTTAGAAAATCCAAAAAATTAAAATTCTCTATTCCTTAGTGTGCAAAAGCACGTGGTATATTTAATATCATGATATCATGATCACACCTTAAAAATTATAATATTTTTTGTTGTATTCTGCAAGATATTTAGTGATGTGACCTCAAAATATGGTTCTCATGCGACAAAAAAATATATAATATGTATATTGGATTTAATTGGTTATATAGCTGAATATAGGCAAAAATTAGTTAAATGAAATTTTATATATTTGCCTATATATTGACTCGTTTATTTTTTGTGATGATATATTAAACGTATGCCATGTAGGTGGATTTATTAAAGATAATGTTATTATTTTATTTTGGGTAGGAGACCGATTGTATTTGCCGTTTTGGAGGCGGTTGATATAAAATTAAAGTTCGACTTTTGTTGTTTTTTAAAGGTGTCCAACCTAAATTTGTGTTTTGCAACACAACTATTCATATTTTTCGACCAAAAACTCATTTGGGAAAAACCTGCAATATGTATGTGACATTACTGCATACCGCAATCAAAAAATTATTGAGGTTATGCATAGGAAAACTAAAAGTTTCTCAATATGAACATCACTATACAAACAGAAGAGAATATTATACGAAAAAAAAACAAAAAATTGTCGCAAAGGTATTTTAATTTAATAGTGCTCTATCTCTTTCTTGCCCTTGTACGTAGCAGCATAAAGTAATATACATAATATTACTTTTATCTCTTTTAGTTGAGGTTAAATTTTTAGTTTTATTTTTTATTTCGATTAAAGTATGGCATGTTCGTATACACATATTTTGAAAAAAAAAAAAAAAATCGCGTAATTTATGTATTACACTGATACATACATTGCTCGTTATACTAAAGTTAGGTTTATATTGAACTGTATCGTGGAGGATGACTTCAAAAAAAATTCAGTTTAGTTTAATTAATGTTATATAGTTAGTACGATGACGTAATACTTAAGAATTTAAGAATGTATTATGACAATTTATATATACTGAAGCAGTAAAGTATTATTTTCTAAATGTCAAGAGACAAAATTATATTTGTTATACACATATACATCTATCTTAAGTAATAAAAAATATATAACAAACCACTTCTAATTTAATTAAATTATAATTCAACCACAATATTTACATATATACATATATATTTGATAAAATGGCGTCAAGTCAAATAAAAGATAACCTCGTGTAATATAATCGTTTAATAAATTGTGTGTACTTCTTATAATAAAATGTGCAAAGTGAATAAAAGTTTGAAAAAGTTATAGAACAAAAACAGTTATAAAGTTTTAAAGCAAAGGATTACAAATTTATACAAAATCGATGGTGCGGCCGGATGAATGTCTTCAACGACCGTTATTTTATATTTAATACAAATTATAATACTATTAATTTATTTAAAACAAATTAAAAAATTAAAATATTATAAACTGGTCGGTGGGACTTTCGTCCGTTTGTAACGTCAATTATCAACCAACCCGTGTATGGATTACGAGTACTACACATCATGTTTACTTAAATATGTTTATTCTACGATTAACGATGATAATAATTTTAGCAAACTATACATGTACTTTGTGTGTATATAATACATAATATATATAAATATATATATGTACATACAAATTTATTATGTAATTTAATCAAAGTTAAACTTAAGTTATAAACATAATCTTACATAAATTATTAATATTTGTGTATATTTCAGTGGTGTAATCGGGTAATGAAACTAAATACATACATTTTGTTTAAATCGATAACCTCTATATAGCTTGCTAATTACTACTTTTTATTTAAAATCATAATCTATTTGCAATTAATAAAATAAAAGCAGAATTTTATTACAAATTTTCGAGATACGTCTAAGAACAACGACTTATTATTATTAATTAAATTGTAATTGTCAATAAAAAGCATGCGTATTTGGATTTTGAAACCGGAACTAAAACTGAAACATATTGAACGTAAACTTAATCGGAATTATTTGTTGTAAAAAAATCGGGACAATAACTCGGAACGGTAAAAAAAATAATTCTCTTTTAATAAAAATATGAGCAAGAAGAGCACGAGAAATAATAATTATAGATAGCTGTATTATTTTTTACTGGCCTCTTTTCCTGAGAGTAGAGAATTAGGAAACAATTTGCTGACACACTTTTGAGAGAAGAGAAATGCATTGGCCCCGGAAAATATACAAATAAAAAGAAATTATTAAGACCTCTATTGCTGATTTGTGGCAATTTAAAAGAATGAATGAATTTGTTATCTATGCGAGCAACAGTGCACAAAGCTATTAATAGAATTGCGTATTATGTTCACATTAAAATGCGAGACTTATGTTTTGTTCGAGTGAAGGAACGGATGTTCTAAAATTATCAAACGACGGTTTTTGTAAAAGTATATCTTATCAGGATATTATACATTATAAACCAATTATAATTTGATCATTATTCGGCGTGTTCAGTCCGACAAAAAAGATAAAAATTATGATTGATATTCTTTGCAACCCTAACTTCACTCCGTATAATTTTTTTTTTTGTTTAACTCGAGTGAACGACCTATTCGAAAAAGAAATTTGTACTAATTCCTACGTGTTTTTCATAATAGTTTAGCACTTGACATTGTAATTCACGTTAGTAAGGATTTACAGATACTTGAGCGTGCTAAAAATCTTTCACAAGTCGCAGAGATGTCGTCACATCTCTAAAGTTCCACGCCTAAAACCAAAAGACAATCAACTAAGATACGCATGTAACATAAAATCTATAGATTAACATTCACCTGCTCGACCAATTCGTGAATACACGAATAATTATAACGACGTAATTATTAGTTGAACAAACTGTCCATATAAAATCACAACATGTAAACATATTTTGACAGCCAGAATCGAAAAAATTCTTAGTTTTTTTTGTGATAAATGAGTGCGTTTTATGGCAAAATAAAAACAAAAACTTATGGCAAAATATTATACATAAAACTAGATCAGCGCTTTCCAACATATTTAAGCTTGCCGATCAATTTTCTCGAAAAAATACTTCCGCGGCAAGGAAAATGAAGTCAATTGCTAAAAAACTGAATAAAAAATCAGTCGTTAAACAACAAACAGCCTTTCCCATACCGACATCAGCACTTATTGTGATACCTCCGTTACCATTTTTAATGGAGATAAGTCACGTAAGCTGTTTTTTATGGGGATTAGTGTAAATTCTTACATTACAAAATATTGCAGTAACAAAATCTTGCTTTTTTCTATTAATCCTGTAACATTTTACAAAAGTTTACAATTAAAAAATATTGCAAAACAAACTATTCACCACCTACTTTCAGAATACAAAATCTTTTAAATGTTTTTGTTTGGTTTGGTTTTTTTCAGTTTTATGATTTACAATCGCTATTAATTTTAATTTAATTTTTTTAATCCGTATTTACAGTTAATTTTAGAAAAGAAAATACATGTAATTTTTAATATTTAATATGTACTTGTAATGTTTGTAAAATATCGCGAATTGTATTTTGCGCGATTCTGTTCCGTATAATTTTTTTGATTCTTTTGTTTTTTGTGATGATCTGATATTTTCGGATGTTGTTCCCCTTTACAAATTTTCTCTACACGATGTTTGTCCATAATTAATTCTTTCGATAGATCTTTGATCAGTTTATATAAGCCCGCATGGCGTTTTCCCCCTACAACTTTTAATCAGTGGTACCATGCCTCGATACTATTGTGAGTCTCCGGAAAACACTCCGTACCTGGTTCTGCGTTCCCAACTGTCCAAAATTTGGGATTATATTTGGGACGCACCTTCAAGTCACCGATATAGTTTTTTCCCTCAAACGTGCTGCTTGAGCTCAAAAAGTATTTGGCGACTTCATTATGAGAGACTTTTAATCACCCGGATTTTTAGAGAGAATTCTTCTGAATTACTATATTTTGCGGCTAGTTTACTTTTTTGGATCTTCGTCAAATTATTTGTCCAAAAAGGAACTGACAGCCTTTGAAAGTTGTTTGAGGGGAAAAAGCTTTGGCCGACGACACAATCGTGTTTTCAAAATCACACAATATTTTTTCTGGGTGAAGATTCAATTCATATAGAAGGCATATTTTCTCAATTGTAAATACATCGAATATTCCGTACATAACCCAACAACTGCGCATTCTGCAAGAAGCGTTAAAGAGGATTTAATAGCGAGTAAAATAATTTTTTCTCCCACGCAACAATCATCAGAGAAAACAAACAACTCTCTTTCCAAGTAGCGTACTTCTTGAGGTAAATCAATTTCCTCCAAACTGTTTGGCTCCTTTGCCGTCTTGTCAGCACGCATACGATGGATCTTTTTTGAGATTCTTTGCTTGGCAGGTAAACCCGCGAGAAGCTAGGTGTAATAATATGAGAAGACTGAAGATCACAATTTTTAGCTGTGGTTTTCAAAATATAATCTAAGATGAGCGAAACGAAACAATGAATTGTTTTTGTAAAGCAAGGTCTTGTAATTGCAAGATATTGTAATGCTAGATTTTGTACTCGATTTTGTAGTGCACGATATTGTAATGCAAATTTATATACCCAACCCTTTTATAGGTTGACTCTACACATTTCTTGTCAAAGAATATAAAGATCATCGGGAGCTCAAAATCTAATTTTTGGGTATTTTCTACAACTAATAATCTGAACAGTTAGAGAAGAGAAATTAATAGATTGTGCAACTCCATTTTATGTTTATGATCCCTAAAGACAACATTAACAGTGAATAGGTAAAAGAACAAACTAATACTTAATATCATCAAATTGAAAACTCTGTAAAAATCGTCACAACAGTAAGATATACTATCTATATTTTTCAAATTCAAATATAATTACACTTGTTGCAAACAGCTTCCTTCAAGCCTCAAAATGAACTAAATTTCAAACCGCTTCTAAATGTAAAATGCTTAAACACGCTCTCCGCACCCAATTTAATCCTGGGCAACCGAAAATACTGTTTGTATATAATAGAAAATATATGTATAATTGCAAATTTTCGTTCGCCAATTAGTGACTATTGGGAAATGTATTCTTGTTCTACAAATAGTTTAATGGCTATCAAATATTTGAAAAATTTAATATTGTATTGATCAGCTCAAAGAAATGAGTAGCTTGTAAAATTCTCTTCCGCAGGAAATAGGGCCTTTTTAAGTAAGTTATTCTATTAATACCTCTGGAGTTGATTATAGTTGACTTTATGGTCTGATCACTCATTAACCATGGAAATGACTACAGAAAACTCGTGGAGGTTAAACCTCGTAATGGCCTGAATCGGTAAAAATTTGTTGTTACTATGCCCTTACTACTTCTCTGTCCTTCTTCTCTACTTACTCTACACTATGTCATCAAAGATTAGTCTGCGTCAATTGAAAATTCGCATATCGTATCTCTCGGTTTAAGTTGTCTGAGTTATCATTACCATTGATTAAAAAATGGTTTTAATTCATTCAAATTAGCAAGTTTCTAGAACCACAGAAAATAAATGTGATCCAATTTTTATTTGAGAGATAGCCTATTATGACATCTTTTAAATTTTTTCATTAAAAAAATACCGGTCTATTACGAAAAAGCTACATATTTATAAAAAATCACTAATAATTTACCGATTGAAAATAACGGATATCAAAATATTTCATGATAGTGAAAAAATGGTCGAGCCTGCCTGAAACCCGTTGACGCGCAAAACAGAAAAATAATTATTAAGCAAAAGATAGTAAAAATTATTTAAAATGAAAATTTTATAATAAAGCTGATCTACTCGTAGGCCTCCGACTAACAAATAGCTTACTTACCAGACATCTACCCCAATATTTATCGAACTTTATTTAGTACGCATTGTATTAGTGCACTTTATTTAGTGATGCATTTTGATTTAGAGCATTTCGTTTACTGCACTTAGTTTAAGCTTACTACTGAGTGACCTTTTAGTACATTTTGTTTATTGCAGTTTGAATTAGTGCAAATCTCGTAGTGCAGTTCACGTTTGCGAGCATCAGAAATGCTAAATGCGCGTTTAGCGAAGACACGTTTCAAAAACTTCAAACGCTGTACCTTTTTATGTGGATTTTTGAACATTCTCTTTTGTATCGATTTCGCATTAATCGGTTTATTAATTTAATGGCGCCAAAAATTAAAAAGCACAAATGCCAAAAATATGCATTTAAAATCCTATTTCGAATACACCCTTTGTTTAAGTGCATTTCATAGTCTACGATGTCGATCATAGTTTATTTTTGTTATTCTTTCTGTAAAACTCGTTGTGCGTAAACGTCTAAAATATTAGATATATAAAAACCGAATATTACTCTCTGTCATGTTAATCTGCATCAAGCTCCAATCTAAGTAGTCTGAAATAAAAAAAGAATAAAACATAGAATTAGTCAATGCATAAGCGAAACAAGGCGATTATTTTTGTCAAAATTCAATTTCATACTAAAGGCTAGTACGCAGCTGACGTGAAATGTAATTTTCGCTGATTTCCAAAATTTACTAGATAAATATTCTATGAAAAATTAGTTTGTCGATTTTCGTAAAATTCTACCGCAGATAGCGTCATGTTGAAGCATTACTTTTTTATTACTTAATGTCAAAATATTTTTTGTATTACCACCGTGTTACGTACCAGCAGATATTTTTATCAGCAGCGAAAAATGTGTAGAGTTAAAGAGAGACATCTATAAATTTTCATAATCACGTAAATCTGACTCATTTTTTGGACACGACCCACATATAAAATTACTGCTGCAAACGTGCTGCAAAGCAACCCCCATTTTAAAGTTTTGTGAACAGGTTCGAGACGAAGACAAAGGCATCAAATGCCGCACTAGAGTGGCACAATAAATACAAATATAAAATATATATAATCAACTACATATTTGGTGATACAGGAAAAAACAAAACATCAGATGTCTGAAAAAATAATAAAACATGCTGAAAGTGAAGATGAAACGAATAACAAATTCAGTCCAATACAGAGGCGAATTAAGAATTTCTTCTATAACGGTGACCTTATTATGAGGTGTACTGCGTTGCAACTGTATTTTTACTCACCATTGGTTCCCCAGAAAAAAGGTTTTACACCTTAGCCTTGGTTATCGGAATAATTATTTGAAGAGAACCACACTCAAAGTATTATTTTCTAAATGAATCCAAATATTGTAGATGCTAAAATTAAAGAGTCGACCTACACAGCAGATCCCTTTGTCCCGACCCAAGATAAGGCTGACTAAAATTTGAAGACGTGTGTTTTTATTAATACTGATTTTCTCTAGAGTTCGTTCTATCTGCGACCTGTTTAGCATATGCTTCTATATATGACAGTGTCCTTTCCCTTACACATTAAACCTAATCTCGCTATAAAGAACAATGTACTCTAAAATTTTTACTTGCACGGCTGGGTAACTAAATTTTAAATTAACTTTATTGTTAGCAAACGGACTAAATTCAAGAAGTTTACATCTGTTATGAATGAACGCCCAAAACGACCCATTTACTTTCCGTAGCCATATGTTTTCAAATTACTATTTACTGCTTAATAAACAATTTAAGTTTATCGATTATTATTAAAATTTGTATTCCCGTACCAGCTTCAATTTGTACGAATAAATGTGCGAGTCCGATGTTTAAATTCCACATGATACTTTGTTAAGGGATTACAAAAAACGCGCGATCAATCGTTGCCTCTGTTTGGAAATTTTTAATTTTTATCGGGGGTGTGGGTTCGATCCCCGGTTTTGATCAGAAAATAATAAAAACTAAATTTTTTTCGTCGGCTTCATGTTTTTAGTATTAGATGGTCTAAACAAGGAACATCTCTATCTCTGACGAACACGTGGTTCAGCCTTAATAATTACTAAAAGCTTATGGATTTCGTTAAATTTATCGGGAATTTAAGCATACTGAAGCATTTTGACGGAGAGCAGGACGCAAGATCTGTAACAGGGCTTTTGTTTACTGGAACTGCATTTTCGGGAACCACTTTTCAACATCAATTTACTACTCATATATAATTTTTTTTAGATGTTTATCCTTTTCTTTAGAATTCATCGCCTAAATACAAAAAGGAGAGTTGTGCAATCCAGCAACAGATGATGTAGCGGCTATGAAGGTTCTATCATTTATTACATTGGTTCTTCCAAAACTGGGCGTCACTTCGAGTTACATACAAGTTGATCATAATTCTGATTATCTCCGATTACTTCGTAATAATTTTTATAGAGCTCGGATTGATTGAGACGGAGTTCCTGAATTGGACATATTTGAATGCATTGCGTACATGATGAAACCAGCAGCTACAGCAGATATTTTGTTTTTAATTAAACTACAGCAGAAATAAATATATTTCATTTAATTAATTTAACCGAAATTTTATAAAAAAACGTTGATTTTGGAAAATAGAAGGAACATTTGAGCTTTATGGTAGCAAAGGTAAGTATAATTTCAAAAAAGGTAAGTTTTGTTGCGAGTAGTACAGAGAGAAAAGAAGTAAACAATTTGATCACAGCGTCAAGCAGCCTACAGTTAACATAAATTAGGGAGACCGCATGCGAACGCTAAGAAGAATACACCAAAAACGAAATGAAATTGAACTACTCCCCAACCCCTCATCATCTAGCAGATCTGGGGAACCAGGCTTGGATTAAAGAGACTAATCAATTAATGAATCTGGACTAAAAACTTCATTATATTCGCACCAGTGAAAAAAACCTAAAAATTACATTTCAATGTGTCCATTTATACAATTTTCTGAGTTACTTTTCACAGCTGTTTTTGAAATTTATGTGTAATCTGCTTTAATATAAATTTTTTTATAATATAAAATTAAAATATTTAAAAAAAAACAAAACTACCCAAGCACAACTATATATATTAAACTTTAATACTTGAAAAAATTCGAGTATATTCCGATCGTTTGATCAATTTCTCCAAGATTAATAGGTTATAACAAAATATTAAAATTTGAAGCATGAGTTTTCTATACCGGCTATATTGAATATCACTTAAAATCTCCGGATGCTTATCGAGCCCACCCAACTTACCCTTCAGTAAACAACATTGATGTTACAGAGAAAACCTTCCTATGTGTCTGAGAGTCGGTCACTCTCAACTTCAAAATTAAAACAAACAAAATACAACTTAGTCAAATTTTGAATCCATTAACAACTTTTTAGAGTCCATTCTCTTTCTGGGAAAACCATTACTAGATTAGATATCGTTAAACATCTTAGTTTTATAACTAACAGCAACTTTCAAGGAAATTTGACCTTGAAATTAAACTTTTAACATTTGAGAAATCCAATCTCCCAACGGTTTATAACCAAAGCGATCTGACGCTTATGTTGAACCTTAACCTCCAATATTGAACTAACTTGCTTGTTCTTGCCCCCGGTAAAGCTGATGAGTTGCTTGCAGAGAACGTGTGCACAAACATGGAATTTTGGTATCAATTTATCATTAGCCACACTTGGTATGGAACGGTTTTTTTTTGGTTTCATTGATACCAGAAATACGTATGATTAATGGCAAATTGGTATTAGAATAAGACTTCAACTGTAAACATTTTAGTAGCCTTATCTGTTTCAACTATAGTATGAAGGTTTATGTTGCTGTGTTTTGGTGAATATTGAGAAAAATATGATACCTGATACTGTAGCCAAAACATATTCGCGACTGAAATACAACGGGACCAAGCTTGACCTTTAATAATAATAAGAAACCTGTTCAGAACTAAGTTCATTACCAAGCTAATCGCAAATCGTCCACTTCCTCTATCTGCCGGAACCATGAGCCCACGTTAGTGCACATGGTATCTTAATCAAGAGTATACATTTAAAGCTTTAACAGGCGAATACCTTCCTTGCATCAGCTTATTTTTCCTTTCCCTTACAAAACTTGATTCTTCTATTTAAAAGCTTTAAACATTTCTGCTATAATACGCCAAACAGTTGGTAGGACAGAAAATCGAAAAAAGTCGTAGTTCAACATCAAAAAGAAGTATCATTGACGAGGTATATCAAATAAATATATCTTAACAACGTCAGCAATCAACGTTTAACTGTAGTGGATGCAATGAGCTGAATTAAAATGTTTAAATGGTTTGTGCAAACAAACGCATACTATAGCATACGCATACTATTTGAAAATAGTGGTGTGGTACCTTCTGTGAATGTACATTAATCATTAATCGAATACGTCCGTTACGAATGTTGAAAAAAATGTAATAATGAACAAAATAAAAAAATATTTTTGTAATAAAATGTGTGGAATCTAAATTGTAGTAGACTCGTTTGACAAATCGAATAGAGTCCACAAGTCAGCAAACTTGCTGAATTGTTATTGATTTCCATTACAAAATGTAATAGGTTTTCTAGTTAATTTACATTCACTTACCAACCGCCCCAGTGGCCTAATGGATAAGGCATCGGCCTCCTAAGCCGGGGATTGTGGGTTCGAGTCCCATCTGGGGTATGAAAATATTTTTATAATTTCAATAAATGAAACTTATTAAAATAAATCACACAAACAAAAATGTGATTAAAGTAATTCATACAAACGATTAATTTGCATATTCATAGTGTGAAATGACAAAATTTTCAACTCTTAATATATAGAGATTTGATCAGTTATTTTCAACAGAATTAACATGGATATGGATATTATGAAATTTTTGAAGACATAATTTTGAGTATTAACACAGGATATAGGAGGGTCCTATTTACAATTTAAGTACGAGTATTTACCAGTTAATAACTAAATTTTAATTTCAATGGTATTTTTCCCAAATTTACTATTTAACTAATACAAGGCAACGTAGCACATATTAGCCCTATACAACTTTTAGTTTGATTTCAGTAATAACACATAACATAACCAGAATCGCCGAACAATTATTTAACGTGTACTTTATAGGAACCCTTTATAGGTTTTGTTATGTTTCAGTTAGTAAAGCTAAATTTTCGATGTAATTTTTGTAACAGAAGTACCTAGTATGCAGTTTCAAACTGATAAAGTTATGAAATATGTTTAATATAAATTTGTATTAATTAATAAAAATATTAGTAAATTTTGAGGAAAATAAATACTTATCTAGGTCGAACCAGTGCGAGGATGAAAGTTTGTAATTATAAATTTTGCTCTGGTTAACAATAATTCACTGGTAATTAGTACACGAATTAGTTTTAGAAGAAATGATATTATATTTAAAAAATTACGATGTGTGCCTGATGCTGAGATACCATTGAAGGGTTTGGTTGAGATACCATTGAAAGGGCCTAATCGGATTGATTGTGACTATTAATTTTTGTTGCGGGATCCTATAATTGAAGCTAAGACACTTTCAGAGAAAAATCACAAGAGTTATCGAGCTTTGAAAATTGCGATGGTGAACAGACTGAACAATTAATTTTAAGTTTTTCTGAGTTTTCTCTTCTTTATGTGAAAACAAATGTGTTTTATAGGGACGTGATTTCCATGCAGAATAGGCAAGAGGCGTAAACTGAAGAGTTTGAGGTGGAGTTGCAAAGACTTCGACGAAGTACGTGCACGAAGTGTTTGTGATTCAACTATTTTTAGGAGAAGAGATTTGAATAGGGTTAAGATATTCTTTCGACCAAATTGAAGTAAAGTAACGCAAAGTAAATTTTCATCATAAAATATGTAATTTGTATCAATAATTTAAATCTTTTATTAAATAAGTATGATAAAGTTTATGAAGAAAACAAGACTGCTGCAACAGTTTAAGACGACGCTATCGGTATGACTCCTTAAGAATTATTACAATAGTCGAATTCAAATATTTTAGCGCAAAGCATCCGGAATGAAAACTCATTTAAAGAAAAAGCTAATAATACGCGGATGTCTATAACTCGTAATTCCCGATTGGAGCCGGATTTCAGACAACATTTTGAAGTAAACTAGCACCCCGATTCTGAAGCACAGTTACTGACTGAAAAATGATAATAGGTAAGACTTTTTGTCTGTTTTAAATAAGATACCAAATTTGTATGTCTTACGTAAGACTTTTATTTAAGACCAATGCCACCTAAGACTATGTCCAGAATATGAAGTGACATAATTAAGACAAAACTCTAAACAAAGCTATATCATTTTTATTTGTTTCGTAAGCACTGGTGGTCATTTATATTAGGCGTATGTCATTTATATTCGGGATGTTAAATTAACTAAATAATCTGAATCAACTGAATTGAATAGTGGGTTCGTGTCGTTTTTCACTTCATATTAAATTTTGAGCAACTGAATTATCAAAACGAGAATTTTGCTCGTGTATTTGATTGAGGTTATTGGTTTTGTTTCTACACAAGTTTCAATTTTTTTTGGGTTTTATGTAGATGTTGGAAAATACGGTAGAACAGCCCCACCTATAATTTTTCCCACAGCCCCACCCGTTTCGATGAATTTTCGTTACATTTGTGGTATTCTATTATTGTGTTCTAATTCCATTTAATGATTTTATTAAAAGGATACATTCGTCATTCGACGGAAGTGAGTAAGAAGATGAGTTAGAATATCCCAGCCTAGATAAATAAAAGTATTTCCGTACCGCAGAATATGTGTTTAAATAAATAAACTTTTCCTTCTTCCTGTACCGATCATATTTTCTTCGTAGAAATTATTCTCGATATTTTTAATTAATAATTAATAATAATTATTCTTGAAATATCTCTTTTAGGTTGCCCGAGGTAGTACTAAAGGGTCTCTCAATAGGAACCCTCAAAATTTGTTAGGTTATACAGCTAGGTTGTTTAAAGCAACATCTGTCAAATTTGATGTGAATTGTTCAGTAATCTATAACAAATCACCATGAAACGGTCCGCGCATTGCGTGTTTTTTAATCCTTGTCACAACCGTTCTGCAGAGTCGACTATTCGACGTTTATTGGCCATAAATATTCAGCCAACACGCGTACCTCATCGAAACGTAAAATCAGCTGATAACTTCACTGCTGTGCGTGAGAGTGTATGATAAAACCAGCGCATTCAATTCTCGTCGTTCACGAGAACTAGACCTTTCTGCGACTGCAACTTGACGAATTATGCATCTGGTCTGTATCCATATAAAATCCAACTAACCCTGGAACTTAAGGAAAACGACCATATACAATGCCGTGTGTTCACTGATCGTGCTCCGGAACATTTGGAAGTTGGCCTAAATTATACCAAAAAAATCATCTTTAGTGACGAAGCATCATTTGTGGATGAATGGATATGTGAACAAGCAAATTTTTCAGATTTAGAGCGATACTAATTTACAAGAGATAAACAAGCACCAAATGCATTCCAACAATGTCTCTGTTTGGAGCGTTTTTTGGTCTAGAAGAATCATCGGTCCGTACTTGTTCCAAAACGAAACGAGTATTGCCATAACTGTCAATGACGAGCGCTACAGATCGATGATAATCGATGATAAATTAATTTCGATCGATGATAAAGAAAACGATTGTGATGTAGTTTTTTTTAAACAAAAATTAAATATTTTATTTTCTATTGTAATGATTTCATTGTGATTGTTCCGTAAATTTTCCATCTATTATTCAAAAATTAAATTTCAATGTCTTTATTTATCCATTTTTTCTTTACCATTTGAATCTGGTTGGTAATAAAAAATCATGGGGTCAACATGGGGCAAATAATGGCAAATAATAAGAGTGCAGCACTAGTAAGTTAAATGAAATTTTGCTCATTGTGTTTGTTTGTTCGACGCGTATATTATAAAAAACTATATTTTTTACATGATTAAAATAACATAGCTACATATCGCACATGATATGGTAAAGTGCAGAACTCAAAAATTTAAATTTTTCAGGAGAGCAAAAAGAAAAATATAAATTACGTTATTTAATACCAAATACCGCTATTTATTTCGCACATCATTTTCGGTGAAGGAAAAACAAAAATGTTTTTATTGCGGGATATCAAATCTAACAATGCACATCTTTCTAGTGAATTAACTCAAAAAGTTCATTTTTTGAGTAGTGTCACTTTTCCATATCATGTGCGATATATCAAATTAAAAAACTACAGACATTTTGGTCATTTTATGTTAAAACCTGATAAGCAATTGGATCGACATTGTAAGATTTTCCATAGAAATTGTTTTACAACGGGAACAACAAGTTGTGATATTTCGAACGAGATTGCATAACTTCTCATAGTTAGTTTGTGACCTAATAACAAAAATATTAAAAGAAAAATTCGAGAAAAGGAAAAGTTTCGCACGATTTTTATCTTAATAGCTATAGAATATCAAAAAGCTAAATGAAAATGTTTCCACAGATTTAATACATGGATGGTTACACTATTAAATATTAATCAGTAAAATTCTCAACAAACATTTATTGCATGTATTACATATGTGCTTTACAGATAACTTCACTGCGATTTATTTCTAGTTTCTTAGGTTTATAATTTAAAATTAGTTTATTTTATAATAATGTCAATTTACTTGAATAAACAGGTAAATAACGAATTTACATTTTTTAAAGTCCTAAGTCAACGAGGCGGTATTGACACTTGTATCCCTGTGCTCTTGCGGAAAAATTTATTACTACGAAAAAGAGTTTAGTCAGGCATTTCAATGAAAAGTGGTCTTGGACAATTTAATATTATTTGTATATTGCATTAAAATATAAAATCTATAAATTTATTTACAATTAATATTAAAATTATCAATTTAAAAATGAAAAACTGTGTATTGGATGTATCTAAAGCAAGCTTCATTCGTTTACACTGGCTGGTGGCATTTTCTATCACAGTACACATAAACAGGTAATATACTGCGCATCTGTCAAAAAATAGAGACATAATTTTCTATTCAAGCTTGCTGAGATCGCAATAGAAACAACATAATTGAAAAACTAAAAAACGTTCAATTTTATTCACGATGAGAAACGTAATTTCGAAAGTACCGAAAAAATTGATGTTATAAAATCCCACCCCTGTTTTATGTGTACTGTGGTTTTCTATTGACGATTGGTAATGTCATAAAGCAAAATATACATAAGTGGACTCATGTAGAGATTCCGAAGTTAATCTATTTTACTTTTGGCAATCTGTATAAGCCTAACAAGAACAATGAACTATAAAATAATTATGCCGATATGTTTATAAGATACGTATATATGGATTAAATATAGAAAAAAATTAAATTTGTGTTTATAAATATATTAAAACTGTAAAATAAGATTAACCTCGGAAACCTGTCTATAAAATTTGCACTACTTCATACTTCATTTCTCTTGTATATATATTGCTCGATGGTAATGTAGAGAAAACACCACCTACTGGAATAAAAGTTGTGACTCCATGTAAAATATGATCACTAGCGCTCACGAAACGGCTGAAAATTGGCATTGACGATTGCTAAAATTGGGAATGTGACATCTAGCGCATTAAAAATAGGCTCATTGCGGGTTTTTTCTATGAAGTTTTAAGTCGGCATACTTTATGAAAATAAAAATTACCAAACAAAAATATCCGGAACAAGCTTATTTTGTTTGCCGTCAGATTCACTTATAGTTGTCTATTGAGAACTATAAATGTCCGGGGTAGTGACATCTAGCGTATTGAAAATAAGCTGATTAAGTCTTTTTTTACATGAAATTTTAGCACGGTATACTTTATGAAAATAAAAATAGACCCAATAAGGTTAGTTTTTTGCCGTCAGATCTACAAACAGTTTCTCTATAGCAGCAATAGTTGATTCTATGTAAAAAAAACTGTTTAAAATCACGGCTCCAACCGTCAATACTTTCCCTATTCTCAATTAGAATCCACAAATTAATTTTTCAGTGTGAGTCAAACTTTATTGTAAAGCTGAATTATAAATATGACAATTTTGTATGTATTTGATTTACTAGCTATGCCAATTAAATTAATCGCAAGTAATTTTAATAACGATTCTGGCATTAATAATTTTAGTGATATTATGTTAAAAAGATTAATAACCTTCTTTAAATAAAACAACACTTAACCACAGAATAAATATTCTGTGACTTAACCATAACCTAATTAAACAAAAGTTTTGTAATTTAAAAAATATAAAGTGGAGCTAAAGTAAAAATGTTACTTTAAATAAGAATGGAACTAGAATATGTATCTGTTTATATTATTTTGGTAAGTTTAACCTACATTATATTTACTTAATTTTAATAAAATAAGGAAAAGATTTACCTCCAAAATGATCCCGTTCAAATTGCGACGTTGTTTTTATTTGAATTTTAAGACGTTTTCAGCGTATTTGACCATTTTTGGTTACTAGGGGTATAATTGTAAGCAAACGTCAAAATTACCTAAAGTAAAGTCAAAACAAAAATTACCTATTTCAAAGAACGGCACTTTTTATCATTATAATAAATAATTAAAATGACAAATTGTGCAGTGTGCAATAAATTAACGGATAAATATAAGTGTCCCAACTGTTTTCAACCATAGTAAGTAAAATTAAAATAAAAAACCATCATCAAAATTTATATATTTTATGAATTCTCTTTTATTTGTATAGTTGTTCTTTAGACTGCTGTAAAACTCATAACTTAAATCCATGTAAAATTAAATCGAATAATAAAACCAATCAACATGAAATATTGATTGAAGAAGATCGAAAGCCAAACAATATTATACTATTTCCAACTGTTGATACAGTGCCGCTTGAAAAATTGGAAAAATTAAAATCATCAGAAGAATTGAAGAACTTACTATGTAATCGCCATTTAAGGGATTTTATACGAGAAGTTGATTGTGCCCCAAATGCATGGAAAGCAATGCGCCTGGCTATGATGGAACCCCTGTTTCTTGAATTTGCCGATGAGTGTTTAAAAAATATTGAAACTGATTCTGAAATAAACGAATAAACTTATTAGGAAAATATGCACTTTATTCTCGATACATGAGACGAAACATGGAACAAAAGTGCCAGTATCTGCTATCGATAATGTATTGTAAAATAGCTTATCTCAAAGTATGAACTACGATGTTTTGTAGCAGCTGGATTAACACTAGAACTACGAACCGGTCAAAATGACTGGTTGCATCATTAATTTATAACATTACCTCTTTAACCCTTCGCTGACCAGCGTACACAATTGTGCATACATTTTAATTTTGTTTTCGTCCGAAAAATAACAGTAACTATAATAATGATAAAATAATTAATTTGTTATCAAATTATTATGCTTTTTTCAAAAAGAATTCCGATTTAATTAAGATCCGTTAAAATACGGAAGAGATTGCAACCTGTCATTATTTACGTACACATTTGTGTATGGTGAACTTAAATTGAAGCAAAAACATTTTTTTTTCAAACTCGAAAGGGTTAATAAAAATCATGACATTATCGTAAAATATTAAATAAAACAAAGAGGAAATGTTCTAAATAAATGATGCAACCGGTCATTTTGACCGGTTCGTAGTTCTAGTGTTAAGGTCGAGGCATTTCATTTGAGGCATAGTAGTTTTCGTTCCGTAGGTGGGAGCTACCAAATCAGTTGAGTCCTACAATTTTATTAGTTCCAAAAATGCCCGCCAATTTAATTTCCCATATCCCTTTTCCGGCCCGCGTGTACGTTAAAATCGTGTGTGAAAGAGAATCATGATAAAAAAATAAGATACATATTTTAAGGATAAGATACATATTTTATATCCACACTAGGGAAACTTAAATCCGTTAACTTCTTCGTTTCTTGCCCCTTTATAAAATTTATTTATGTTATTGGTAAAAGGGAAAGAAACGAAGAAGCTACCGGATTCAAGGTACCGTCGTGTAAATTGCGACATACAAAATTTTGGGTGAGCGATACTGGGTGCTCCGTAAAGAATAAAATTTTGAATTTTTAAGTTGTATCCCTAAACGAATATGTCAAACATAGAAGTGTGTGTAAATTGAAAAATACACATTTGTGCCTATCGTTTAATTTTATTTTCGTCCGAAAAATAACATTAACTATAATAATTAACATGTTTTCAAAAACAAATAATTAATGTTATATAATTTATATGTTGTCAAATTATAATGCTTTTTTCAAAAACAATTCCGATTTAACTAAGATCCGTTAAAATCTGGAAGACATTACACGCTGTCATTATTACATACACATTTGTGTACGGTGAACTTAAATTGAAGTAAAAAAAAAATGTTTTGCCCTGAAAAGGGATATACCATCTCGGCACAAAATAGCTGCATAAATAGATTAGGCCCAAATTTTGATCTTAAGGACTAGACACACCAAGCGTCGACGGCGAGCGGCAAATTTAAAAATGCATTAATTAATTTATGTATTATATAGAACCGATAGTATAAACAATTATATACCAAATATTTATAAAAAACATTACAAACTTTGGATTTTTAATAGAAAAATTGTAATTTTAAGAAATTTTATCGAATGAAGTTGCATCCGCCGCCGCGAAATTATGTCCCACACCAAGCAGCCAAAAAAATTCGTCCATCGCCGCCAAACATAACCTAAAAATAATCATACTTCAATTGAGGTCCATACATTTCTCATTCGTTATTCACGTATGAACTCATATTATTTACTAATGTTAAAGACTAATAAAACAACAATCTAAAATTCTCGAAATTATCCAAAACAAAAAAGACGCCGCGCCGCTTTTGGTGTGAATGGATATGCGCGTCGAGTTGTATGGAACCTTTGGAATTTGACGGGCCGCGCTTGGTTTGTCTTGTCCTTTAAGGATGAAACATACCAAGAGCAGCGCAACATATTCCAAACAATCCACATTATCGGCTGCGTATGGGCGTGCACATCAAGCAGCGCAGCAGATTGTTTTGTTTTAGTAGTAAAATTGAATTGTGTAAATTTTATTGAGGTTATGAGTAGCAGCAAAGAGCTGCAAATTAATGCTGCTGGGTGTGGAACCTATTGATGCCGCGATAGATGCAACTTCATTCAATATAATTTGTGTAAATTAAAAATTTTCAATTATAAATACAAAATACTTAATTTCTTTTAATGGAAATACCTATATTTATACTCAAACTATGATTTTGTATCATTACATAAGCGAATAGGCCAAAATTTATGTTTGCTGCTCGCTGCTGCTGCTTGGTGTGTTTCATCCTTTACTCTTCATTTTCGATATGTCATCGTTTTCATAATTTTACAACAGCATGTGTGGAATTCATTATGAACATCCAATTCAACTTGTTGTAACGTCAATTGAACTGAGTTTTTTGCATCACGTACAAACGAGGTAAAAATTGACAGACGCCAAACCTCCAATTTTACCGACATTTCACACGTCATTGCATTGCAAAAAAAAGTTGTCACATTCCTTAAATAAAAAAAAAGTTAAAATAAATAATTTTTAAATAACGATTACACTGCAGTATATTGACGCTGTATATATCAAAGAGTTTTATGAATAATATATTTTATAAGTTATTTAGTAGTAACATTAGAACATACACGGGAAAATTTTTACAACAAAATTATAATTTGGGTTCAAATTGGATTAATAGTTTTTCGACTTTGGCCAACACAAAAAATAATTTTTTTAGTGATAAAAAATTTCTATCAATGGCATCATTAATCAAACCAAAAATTGTATTTGTGCTAGGTGCCCCCGGCTCGGGTAAAGGAACACAATGTGAAAAAATTGTTAAAGCATTCGATTATGTTCATTTGTCGGCCGGTGATTTGCTACGGGAGGAGCGAAGTCGAAAGGGGTCTGAATATGGGGAATTAATTGAAAATTACATTAAAAATGGACAGATAGTTCCGGTTGAAATTACTTGCGCTCTATTAGAAAATGCTATGAATACGTTTATACAGGTACTTTGAAACTAATTTAATTATATATTTTATTATATCTACTTTCGCCTATTACGTTACAGGGATCGGGCAAAGATAAGTTTCTTATCGACGGCTTTCCTAGAAATCAAGATAATCTTGAGGGTTGGACCCGAAAAATGTCCGAAAAAGTTCATTTGCAATTCGTTTTATTTGTCGATTGTCCAGAAAATATTTGTACAGAACGGTGTATAGCTCGTGGCCAAGCAGGTAGCCAAAGATCTGATGATAATCCGGAAAGTCTTAAGAAGCGTTTTGATACGTACTTAAATGCTTCAATGCCTATTATTGAATATTATAGAAAACAAAATCTTGTACGACAAATCGATGCAACATCGGATCCGCAAGCGGTATTTGAAAAAGTAAAACAAGCCTTTAAAAATCTTCCAGACGAAGTTGGCGACTTCTAATTAGCTGATAACGGATTCTGGTAAATTGTCATGCTACAGTTTTAATTAGTTGTACTTTTTCAAACAAATTTTGTTGATAATAACAAATAAAACATGTGTATTTCTTTCTCTGTGTTCATAATTCTATTCAAAATATTATTACGCTTCTATTTAAATTTATTATAGGAAACTTGAAAACATTTTAGTTTAGTTTAAAAAAAAAAAATAGTTCGTTGCCATTCTAAGCAAATTTTAATGTTCAAAGTACCAGTTATTTTTAGTATGTATCTATCTATAATAATTATATCTTATATACACTTTCTTTTGTAATAAGCCACTCTAAACTTTGTATTAATTAATAATATAAATTTAAATTTTACTTTACAAGACATACTTAAAAATTATTTTTCGTTTATAGCCTCAGGATTGTATATACAAAAAAATTTTGTTTTCTGTTCTAAGGTTTAATAAAAAGGTCACGCTTTAGATGACACTCAAATTTTAAAAAGTCTCGACGATAACAAAAAATAAAAGCGCTAGTTCGGGTGTCTCATTAAAAGAATCACTATTATGGTTGACGAATCGATATCGACCGAATCGTGAAAATTTCTGAAGTCGTCTCAAGTTCTTGTCGATGATAGTTTGGCAGTACTAAAGACAGCCGTTTATCGATTGATATCAATACGACAATCATAATGGGTGTGTAATGTTTAGGTTTAAAATATAATAACAAATGAGTATGTATGTATTGCAATAAAAGTAGTCAACATTGTTTGCAATCTAATAAACGAAGTATTATTCATTACCTTCCATATATAGATGAAAATGTAAATAATACGTCCGGTAACATAAGGTATGTAAACGCTATACAAATTATTATTTTTATCAACTGAATGATTATTTTATCCATATCCACAGTTGCAGTTGCGTAATAATCCTGTAGTGTAGACGGTGCAATACCCCTATGCATGGTTCAAGAACACGTTTTGAAACGTGAGTAGTTTAATTTTTCTTTCTCCTACGAGCCTACAGCGTTTCTTGCTTGTTACACACTGTGGTCTTTGCATTTGCTGCATTCCTCTGGATCCGTCTCATCTATACTTTGTAGCCCATAGTCTTAAAATTGAGTAGGTAATAAGAATATCGGTCTCGAATTTTATTACAACAGACCACACATTCAGAAACTGTTTGTATTGAATCGAATTGCTTTCTTGCAAACGAAGTAGAAACCAAACTGCTCTCTGTATTGCTTGGTTATACAAATTGTTTTTCTACGCCCACATTCAATAAAATGGTTTCATTAAACGTACGAACGATGTTCGTATTGAATTCCTGTACGCGTAATGACCGCCGTTCAAATCCGTTTAAAATCGCTAATATTTTGAATCGAGCTTTCTTTCTGTAAATGTAATGACGACTCTTAAATTTAATATAGCAGCCCACACCCTTTAAATTGGCTATGTCGAATCGTATAGTATCCCTCAAGCTAAGTGATGATCATGTTTTTGGTTGAGAGTTAGTTGTTGAATAAACACTTTTAAAAAGCGGTTAAATGGGTCAAATTTTGCGACAACAAAATATGTTTGCGCACACAATTGTGTGGGAAAGGCAAAAGAATCATGTCGAAAATTTATTTTTGTATGTGTTTTGAACCAACTTTCACATTTCTGAATTCCTTTCTAACTTATTTTCGTCCGAAAAAAACACTAAACTATACACACAATTGTGTTGCTTGTACTACAAATCAAGCGAAATTTTTTATCAAAAACGCCATTACATACTATGTTTATTTACTCACACATTTGTGTGGGTTGGACTTAATGTTGGCTTTAGCTAACGTTAAAGAATTTTGTATTTTATAAGGTGACAGAATGTGAGGTCGAACTGTAGTTATTTATAGAATAAACGAGCGCATACATTTTCTATTGTCAAATCGGTACTTTTTCGCGGTTATCATTCTCAGTGTGAGTTACTGAGTTAACCTAGTATGGTTAAAATTACTCGATATTAAACAACAAATCCTAAGGTAAATGTCCAACCTTCCTGTAAACAATATAACCTTAAAATATTAGCGATTTTTTTTTACTATAGCCCCCTTTTTTTACTAGAGCCTTTATTTTTTATGTATGTGCGTAAAATTTTGTTTTTTGATTTATTCGTATAGTAAAAAATATTTATTATTTGCTGCGAAAATTGCTTCCTTGGCTGAAAAAATATATTTTTTGCACTCGAAGCAAACATTAATCTAAAATTAACCCAAAAACGACAAATAAACAAGAAGTCCTTGAAATATTTATTACGTAATAGTGCGAAGAAATCAGTGAATCAAAAAAAAAAAATATTGACGAAAAAAGAATCAACAATTTCCCCGCCAAAAAATTAGTTTGTTGGTGAAGGGGAAAGAAACGAAGAAAGAATCACGATGAAAGAATTAAAGCGTGGAACCGCGGATTCAGTTTATTTTGATTTCAAATTGATTGTCTCGGAAAAGTAAGAAAGTATTTATAAATTTTAATAAAATTCTGTTTCTGTACCCTCTGGATGTTGTATTGTACAATATAGAGCAATTAATTGCTCTCATTCATTATAAATTTTAAATAAAGGTTATTCTTTGATTATTAAAATTAAATGAAAATAAATTTCAAAAGCATTACAAAAATAAAATCCGACACATTTAAAAATAAAATGACACTTGGATGCGTAACAACGAAAATATAGAGTCGAAACCTATATTTACGCGCGTATCGCGCGTCCAGTATACACTTGAATCTCGATTATCCGGAGTCCAATTATCCGTGAACCTCGATTATCCGGGATATTTTAGTCTCTTGATTAATCTGAATTTCATCTGATTAACCAGGCTTTTTTTTAGTTCTAATAAAAATAATTCGATTAACCGGGATTTTTGATTATCCGGGAAGTCCCACTCAGTTCGAATAATCGAGGTTCAAATGTATATTCGTTCATGAAATTTCATATATGTTACTTTGATTGAACAGCCGGATGCTAAATACGCGTTTGTTCTATCCTCAAGACCGTACCGACATTTTTCATTCGTCAAAAATACAAGCATCGCTCTCATACGACTAACGGACTTAAAAGTTTAAAAGACTTTTCGCTAAGGAATACGACCACTGTCGATAACACAGTTTTCGTCAAAATTATTAGTACATAGACATACGACATATTTTGGTTTCTAGGGTTATAAGTCAAATTGACATTTTAACGATTCGCGCGTGCTGTTTGTAAATAAATATTTAACTGAAATGTATAATTTTGTGAATGTTTTTAAAGTCTGTGTGTGTAACAAAATATTTACACATAATATTGTTACATCTACTTTAATAACTCAATGTGGACGCAATATATTTAAGCGGCCGATATTTGTATTTAATAGAAATTTTACACAAACAACAAATTATATAGCAAAGGGAACCTCAAAAAAACGTTCGGCCAGAGTAAATTGGAGTGATGACTTAAAACAAATTGCCAGCGAAGGAAAGTTTAACGTAATGGCTTTTGCGACAGCTGAGGAATACAATCTGGAAGGATTAGTAGAGGGTCTAGTAAAACAGGATTTATATCACCCAAAGAGTTTCTTCTCCACAGATAATTTAACGGTTGAACCAGACGTTTTATATGTAAAGGCTAAATACGAAATAAATCAGGAACCTAGAGATATATTCTTCTTTCGAGAGGGGACAACGGTATTGTGGAATATTTCCGAAATCGAGTGTAGTAATATCCTTGCATTTTTAAAGGGATACGAAGTCGATAGTTACGATGAAGAAATCGTACACAGTGAAAGCGAAATTATGCCGTATACATATAATTTGAGCAGCGCGGAGAAGCCGGGATGCAAAAACAACCAATTTAATTTAAGCCACGATAAAAATAATCCCGATATTTATTTGGAAAAGTATACATTTTCGAATGCACTAGCGCTATCAGTAAAATTGGGTGTGTGGGAAGCGTCACTAACCCGGTATATTGATTCCATTGAGGATCTGACGAATGATTTAAAAAAAGGCAATAAATTTAAAATAACGCGAAACGAAATGTTACAGAAAACTGGTGAACTGTTCGCCCTAAAGCATTTAATTAATTTAAGTTCCGATTTATTGGATACACCGGATTTTTATTGGGATCGAGAAGAACTGGAAAATTTATATTCCAAAGTATGTGCCTATTTTAGTATTAACCGGCGGACAAGGGTTATGAATGAAAAATTAAATCACTGTGTCGAACTGGCCGAACTAATTTCGTCAAATTTAAATGATATACATCATGTACGGTTGGAGTGGATGATCATCATATTGATCATGGTTGAAGTGTTATTTGAAGTGATTCATTATATAGAGCGATATTTAAGCTGAAACGTTTATTGTTTAGTATGCACTTATGTAAAAAAGAGTTTATGTACAAAAATAAAGTAATTGCTTGTGATTAATCCAAAATAAGTTTTTTTTTTTTTTCAAAAGTTATTTTAGATAATATGTACCCAGTGTGCAATTTTTCCACTGAGGTAAAAATAGTTCTAATTCCGTACTGTAAAATATCCCTTTACAGCCAGTTTTTCTTTGTTCAAAATCCCTATTCCTGACCGGTAACACAATTGTGTGCGGGCGGCAAAAGAATCATGTCAAAAATTGATTTTTGTATGTTTTTTGGACCGACTTACACATTTGTGCATTCTTTTCAAACTTATTTCGGCATAAAAAAACCACTAACTTTACACACAATTGTGTTGGTTTTACTTTAATCAAGCGAAGTTTTTATCAAAAACGTCATTCCATACTCTGCGTGTTCACTGATGGTTTTCTGACATTAAAAATCCATATATCCCTTTACCGGCCTGCCCACACAATTGTGTGGGTAAGGAAACGAATCATGTGACAATTTATGGTTGTATGAGTTTTGAACTAACTTACACATTTGTGTATTCCTTTCTAACTTATTTTCGTCCGAAAGAAAACACTATAACTACTAAAACACCGATAGGATGCTTAAGGAAAGTGGTGGTTACTGGAAGTTTCGTATTTTGAAATTCTGCCAGATTGTGTTTCGAACCGAGATTGCTGGCGAACGTGACGACATATTTAAGCAAGCTAAACGTTGATCTACTCATAATTACATTGATAATCCAAAATAAACGAAACATTCGGAATCCGTGACTACAAATTTTATCCGTTCAAAAAAGTAAGGCTAACCATCACGTTTTTTCGCAAAAAAGTGAAAACATTTTTTTGTTGAAATTCCGGTTCAAAATGATTATAGGTACAGTATAGAACACGTTGAGCACGAAACTACCGATAGGATGCTTAAGGAAAGTGGTGGTTACTGGAAGTTTCGTATTTTGAAATTCTGCCACATTGTGTTTCGAACCGGGATTGCAGGCGAAGGAGACAACATATTTAAGCAAGCTAAACGTTGATCTACTCATAATTACATTGATAATCCAAAATAAACGAAACATTCGGAATCCGTGACTATAAATTTTATCCGCTCAAAAAAAGTAAGGCCAACCATCACGTTTTTTCGCAAAAAAGTGAAAACATTTTTTTGTTGAAATTCCGGTTCAAAATGATTATAGGTACAGTATAGAACACGTTGAGCACGAAACTACCGATAGGATGCTTAAGGAAAGAGGTGGTTACTGGAAGTTTCGTATTTTGAATTTCTGCCACATTGTGTTTCGAACCGGGATTGCAGGCGAACGAGACAACATATTTAAGCAAGCTAAACGTTGATCTACTCATAATTACATTGATAATCCAAAATAAACGAAACATTCGGAATCCGTGACTATAAATTTTATCCGCTCAAAAAAAGTAAGGCTAACCATCACGTTTTTTCGCAAAAAAGTGAAAACATTTTTTTGTTGAAATTCCGGTTCAAAATGATTATAGGTACAGTATAGAACACGTTGAGCACGAAACTACCGATAGGATGCTTAAGGAAAGAGGTGGTTACTGGAAGTTTCGTATTTTGAAATTCTGCCACATTGTGTTTTGAACCGGGATTGCTGGCGAACGTGACGACATTTTTAAGCAAACTAAACGTTGATCTACTCATAATTACATTGATAATCCAAAATAAACGAAACATTCGGAATCCGTGACTATAAATTTTATCCGTTCAAAAAAGTAAGGCTCATCACGTTTTTTCGCAAAAAAGTGAAAACATTTTTTTGTTGAAATTCCGGTTCAAAATGATTATAGGTACAGTATAGAACACGTTGAGCACGAAACTACCGATAAGATGCTTAAGGAAAGAGGTGGTTACTGGAAGTTTCGTATTTTGAAATTCTGCCACATTGTGTTTCGAACCGGGATTGCTGGCGAACGTGACGACATTTTTAAGCAAACTAAACGTTGATCTACTCATAATTACATTGATAATCCAAAATAAACGAAACATTCGGAATCCATGACTATAAATTTTATCCGTTCAAAAAAAGTAAGGCTAACCATCACGTTTTTTCACAAAAAAGTGAAAACATTTTTTTGTTGAAATTCCGGTTCAAAATGATTATAGGTACAGTATAGAACACGTTGAGCACGAAACTACCGATAGGATGCTTAAGGAAAGAGGTGGTTACTGGAAGTTTCGTATTTTGAAATTCTGCCACATTGTGTTTCGAACCGGGATTGCTGGCGAACGTGACGACATTTTTAAGCAAATTAAACGTTGATCTACTCATAATTACATTGATAATCCAAAATAAACGAAACATTCGGAATCCGTGACTATAAATTTTATCCGTTCAAAAAAAGTAAGGCTAACCATCACGTTTTTTCGCAAAAAAGTGAAAACATTTTTTTGTTGAAATTCCGGTTCAAAATGATTATAGGTACAGTATAGAACACGTTGAGCACGAAACTACCGATAGGATGCTTAAGGAAAGAGGTGGTTACTGGAAGTTTCGTATTTTGAAATTCTGCCACATTGTGTTTCGAACCGGGATTGCAGGCGAACGAGACAACAAATTTAAGCAAACTAAACGTTGATCTACTCATAATTACATTGATAATCCAAAATAAACGAAACATTCGGAATCCGTGACTATAAATTTTATCCGTTCAAAAAAGTAAGGCTACATCACGTTTTTTCGCAAAAAAGTGAAAACATTTTTTTGTTGAAATTCCGGTTCAAAATGATTATAGGTACAGTATAGAACACGTTGAGCACGAAACTACCGATAGGATGCTTAAGGAAAGTGGTGGTTACTGGAAGTTTCGTATTTTGAAATTCTGCCACATTGTGTTTCGAACCGGGATTGCAGGCGAACGAGACAACATATTTAAGCAAGCTAAACGTTGATCTACTCATAATTACATTGATAATCCAAAATAAACGAAACATTCGGAATCCATGACTATAAATTTTATCCGCTCAAAAAAAGTAAGGCCAACCATCACGTTTTTTCGCAAAAAAGTGAAAACATTTTTTTGTTGAAATTCCGGTTCAAAATGATTATAGGTACAGTATAGAACACGTTGAGCACGAAACTACCGATAGGATGCTTAAGGAAAGAGGTGGTTACTGGAAGTTTCGTATTTTGAATTTCTGCCACATTGTGTTTCGAACCGGGATTGCAGGCGAACGAGACAACATATTTAAGCAAGCTAAACGTTGATCTACTCATAATTACATTGATAATCCAAAATAAACGAAACATTCGGAATCCGTGACTATAAATTTTATCCGCTCAAAAAAAGTAAGGCTACATCACGTTTTTTCGCAAAAAAGTGAAAACATTTTTTTGTTGAAATTCCGGTTCAAAATGATTATAGGTACAGTATAGAACACGTTGAGCACGAAACTACCGATAGGATGCTTAAGGAAAGAGGTGGTTACTGGAAGTTTCGTATTTTGAAATTCTGCCACATTGTGTTTCGAACCGGGATTGCTGGCGAACGTGACGACATTTTTAAGCAAACTAAACGTTGATCTACTCATAATTACATTGATAATCCAAAATAAACGAAACATTCGGAATCCATGACTATAAATTTTATCCGCTCAAAGGCTAACCATCACGTTTTTTCGCAAAAAAGTGAAAACATTTTTTTGTTGAAATTCCGGTTCAAAATGATTATAGGTACAGTATAGAACACGTTGAGCACGAAACTACCGATAGGATGCTTAAGGAAAGAGGTGGTTACTGGAAGTTTCGTATTTTGAAATTCTGCCACATTGTGTTTTGAACCGGGATTGCTGGCGAACGTGACGACATTTTTAAGCAAATTAAACGTTGATCTACTCATAATTACATTGATAATCCAAAATAAACGAAACATTCGGAATCCGTGACTATAAATTTTATCCGTTCAAAAAAGTAAGCTAACGATCACGTTTTTTCGCAAAAAAGTGAAAACATTTTTTTGTTGAAATTCCGGTTCAAAATGATTATAGGTACAGTATAGAACACGTTGAGCACGAAACTACCGATAGGATGCTTAAGGAAAGAGGTGGTTACTGGAAGTTTCGTATTTTGAAATTCTGCCACATTGTGTTTCGAACCGGGATTGCTGGCGAACGTGACGACATTTTTAAGCAAACTAAACGTTGATCTACTCATAATTACATTGATAATCCAAAATAAACGAAACATTCGGAATCCATGACTATAAATTTTATCCGCTCAAAGGCTAACCATCACGTTTTTTCGCAAAAAAGTGAAAACATTTTTTTGTTGAAATTCCAGTTCAAAATGATTATAGGTACAGTATAGAACACGTTGAGCACGAAACTACCGATAGGATGCTTAAGGAAAGAGGTGGTTACTGGAAGTTTCGTATTTTGAAATTCTGCCACATTATGTTTCGAACCGGGATTGCTGGCGAACGTGACGACATTTTTAAGCAAACTAAACGTTGATCTACTCATAATTACATTGATAATCCAAAATAAACGAAACATTCGGAATCCGTGACTATAAATTTTATCCGTTCAAAAAAGTAAGGCTAACCATCACGTTTTTTCACAAAAAAGTGAAAACATTTTTTTGTTGAAATTCCGGTTCAAAATGATTATAGGTACAGTATAGAACACGTTGAGCACGAAACTACCGATAAGATGCTTAAGGAAAGAGGTGGTTACTGGAAGTTTCGTATTTTGAAATTCTGCCACATTGTGTTTCGAACCGGGATTGCTGGCGAACGTGACGACCATCACGTTTTTTCGCAAAAAAGTGAAAACATTTTTTTGTTGAAATTCCGGTTCAAAATGATTATAGGTACAGTATAGAACACGTTGAGCACGAAACTACCGATAGGATGCTTAAGGAAAGAGGTGGTTACTGGAAGTTTCGTATTTTGAAATTCTGCCACATTGTGTTTCGAACCGGGATTGCTGGCGAACGTGACGACATTTTTAAGCAAACTAAACGTTGATCTACTCATAATTACATTGATAATCCAAAATAAACGAAACATTCGGAATCCATGACTATAAATTTTATCCGCTCAAAAAAAGTAAGGCTAACCATCACGTTTTTTCACAAAAAAGTGAAAACATTTTTTTGTTGAAATTCCGGTTCAAAATGATTATAGGTACAGTATAGAACACGTTGAGCACGAAACTACCGATAGGATGCTTAAGGAAAGAGGTGGTTACTGGAAGTTTCGTATTTTGAAATTCTGCCACATTGTGTTTCGAACCGGGATTGCTGGCGAACGTGACGACATTTTTAAGCAAACTAAACGTTGATCTACTCATAATTACATTGATAATCCAAAATAAACGAAACATTCGGAATCCATGACTATAAATTTTATCCGCTCAAAAAAAGTAAGGCTAACCATCACGTTTTTTCGCAAAAAAGTGAAAACATTTTTTTGTTGAAATTCCGGTTCAAAATGATTATAGGTACAGTATAGAACACGTTGAGCACGAAACTACCGATAGGATGCTTAAGGAAAGAGGTGGTTACTGGAAGTTTCGTATTTTGAAATTCTGCCACATTGTGTTTCGAACCGGGATTGCTGGCGAACGTGACGACATTTTTAAGCAAACTAAACGTTGATCTACTCATAATTACATTGATAATCCAAAATAAACGAAACATTCGGAATCCATGACTATAAATTTTATCCGCTCAAAAAAAGTAAGGCTAACCATCACGTTTTTTCACAAAAAAGTGAAAACATTTTTTTGTTGAAATTCCGGTTCAAAATGATTATAGGTACAGTATAGAACACGTTGAGCACGAAACTACCGATAGGATGCTTAAGGAAAGAGGTGGTTACTGGAAGTTTCGTATTTTGAAATTCTGCCACATTGTGTTTCGAACCGGGATTGCTGGCGAACGTGACGACATTTTTAAGCAAACTAAACGTTGATCTACTCATAATTACATTGATAATCCAAAATAAACGAAACATTCGGAATCCATGACTATAAATTTTATCCGCTCAAAGGCTAACCATCACGTTTTTTCGCAAAAAAGTGAAAACATTTTTTTGTTGAAATTCCGGTTCAAAATGATTATAGGTACAGTATAGAACACGTTGAGCACGAAACTACCGATAGGATGCTTAAGGAAAGAGGTGGTTACTGGAAGTTTCGTATTTTGAAATTCTGCCACATTGTGTTTCGAACCGGGATTGCTGGCGAACGTGACGACATATTTAAGCAAGCTAAACGTTGATCTACTCATAATTACATTGATAATCCAAAATAAACGAAACATTCGGAATCCGTGACTATAAATTTTATCCGTTCAAAAAAGTAAGGCTAACCATCACGTTTTTTCGCAAAAAAGTGAAAACATTTTTTTGTTGAAATTCCGGTTCAAAATGATTATAGGTACAGTATAAAACACATTGAACACGAAACTACCGATAGGATGCTTAAGGAAAGAGGTGGTTACTGGAAGTTTCGTATTTTGAAATTCTGCCACATTGTGTTTCGAACCGGGATTGCTGGCGAACGTGACGACATTTTTAAGCAAACTAAACGTTGATCTACTCATAATTACATTGATAATCCAAAATAAACGAAACATTCGGAATCCATGACTATAAATTTTATCCGCTCAAAAAAAGTAAGGCTAACCATCACGTTTTTTCACAAAAAAGTGAAAACATTTTTTTGTTGAAATTCCGGTTCAAAATGATTATAGGTACAGTATAAAACACATTGAACACGAAACTACCGATAGGATGCTTAAGGAAAGAGGTGGTTACTGGAAGTTTCGTATTTTGAAATTCTGCCACATTGTGTTTCGAACCGGGATTGCTGGCGAACGTGACGACATATTTAAGCAAGCTAAACGTTGATCTACTCATAATTACATTGATAATCCAAAATAAACGAAACATTCGGAATCCGTGACTATAAATTTTATCCGTTCAAAAAAGTAAGGCTAACCATCACGTTTTTTCGCAAAAAAGTGAAAACATTTTTTTGTTGAAATTCCGGTTCAAAATGATTATAGGTACAGTATAGAACACGTTGAGCACGAAACTACCGATAGGATGCTTAAGGAAAGAGGTGGTTACTGGAAGTTTCGTATTTTGAAATTCTGCCACATTGTGTTTTGAACCGGGATTGCTGGCGAACGTGACGACATTTTTAAGCAAATTAAACGTTGATCTACTCATAATTACATTGATAATCCAAAATAAACGAAACATTCGGAATCCATGACTATAAATTTTATCCGCTCAAAAAAAGTAAGGCTAACCATCACGTTTTTTCACAAAAAAGTGAAAACATTTTTTTGTTGAAATTCCGGTTCAAAATGATTATAGGTACAGTATAAAACACATTGAACACGAAACTACCGATAGGATGCTTAAGGAAAGAGGTGGTTACTGGAAGTTTCGTATTTTGAAATTCTGCCACATTGTGTTTCGAACCGGGATTGCTGGCGAACGTGACGACATTTTTAAGCAAACTAAACGTTGATCTACTCATAATTACATTGATAATCCAAAATAAACGAAACATTCGGAATCCATGACTATAAATTTTATCCGCTCAAAGGCTAACCATCACGTTTTTTCGCAAAAAAGTGAAAACATTTTTTTGTTGAAATTCCGGTTCAAAATGATTATAGGTACAGTATAAAACACATTGAACACGAAACTACCGATAGGATGCTTAAGGAAAGAGGTGGTTACTGGAAGTTTCGTATTTTGAAATTCTGCCACATTGTGTTTCGAACCGGGATTGCTGGCGAACGTGACGACATTTTTAAGCAAACTAAACGTTGATCTACTCATAATTACATTGATAATCCAAAATAAACGAAACATTCGGAATCCGTGACTATAAATTTTATCCGCTCAAAAAAAGTAAGGCTTGCCATCACGTTTTTTCGCAAAAAAGTGAAAACATTTTTTTGTTGAAATTCCGGTTCAAAATGATTATAGGTACAGTATAGAACACGTTGAGCACGAAACTACCGATAGGATGCTTAAGGAAAGAGGTGGTTACTGGAAGTTTCGTATTTTGAAATTCTGCCACATTTTGTTTCGAACCGGGATTGCTGGCGAACGTGACGACATTTTTAAGCAAACTAAACGTTGATCTACTCATAATTACATTGATAATCCAAAATAAACGAAACATTCGGAATCCGTGACTATAAATTTTATCCGCTCAAAAAAAGTAAGGCTAACCATCACGTTTTTTCGCAAAAAAGTGAAAACATTTTTTTGTTGAAATTCCGGTTCAAAATGATTATAGGTACAGTATAGAACACGTTGAGCACGAAACTACCGATAGGATGCTTAAGGAAAGAGGTGGTTACTGGAAGTTTCGTATTTTGAAATTCTGCCACATTTTGTTTCGAACCGGGATTGCTGGCGAACGTGACGACATTTTTAAGCAAACTAAACGTTGATCTACTCATAATTACATTGATAATCCAAAATAAACGAAACATTCGGAATCCATGACTATAAATTTTATCCGTTCAAAAAAAGTAAGGCTAACCATCACGTTTTTTCGCAAAAAAGTGAAAACATTTTTTTGTTGAAATTCCGGTTCAAAATGATTATAGGTACAGTATAGAACACGTTGAGCACGAAACTACCGATAGGATGCTTAAGGAAAGAGGTGGTTACTGGAAGTTTCGTATTTTGAAATTCTGCCACATTGTGTTTTGAACCGGGATTGCTGGCGAACGTGACGACATTTTTAAGCAAACTAAACGTTGATCTACTCATAATTACATTGATAATCCAAAATAAACGAAACATTCGGAATCCATGACTATAAATTTTATCCGCTCAAAAAAAGTAAGGCATCACGTTTTTTCACAAAAAAGTGAAAACATTTTTTTGTTGAAATTCCGGTTCAAAATGATTATAGGTACAGTATAAAACACATTGAACACGAAACTACCGATAGGATGCTTAAGGAAAGAGGTGGTTACTGGAAGTTTCGTATTTTGAAATTCTGCCACATTGTGTTTCGAACCGGGATTGCTGGCGAACGTGACGACATTTTTAAGCAAACTAAACGTTGATCTACTCATAATTACATTGATAATCCAAAATAAACGAAACATTCGGAATCCATGACTATAAATTTTATCCGTTCAAAAAAAGTAAGGCTAACCATCACGTTTTTTCGCAAAAAAGTGAAAACATTTTTTTGTTGAAATTCCGGTTCAAAATGATTATATGTACAGTATAGAACACGTTGAGCACGAAACTACCTATAGGATGCTTAAGGAAAGAGGTGGTTACTGGAAGTTTCGTATTTTGAAATTCTGCCACATTGTGTTTCGAACCGGGATTGCTGGCGAACGTGACGACATTTTTAAGCAAACTAAACGTTGATCTACTCATAATTACATTGATAATCCAAAATAAACGAAACATTCGGAATCCGTGACTATAAATTTTATCCGTTCAAAAAAGTAAGGCTAACCATCACGTTTTTTCGCAAAAAAGTGAAAACATTTTTTTGTTGAAATTCCGGTTCAAAATGATTATAGGTACAGTATAGAACACGTTGAGCACGAAACTACCGATAGGATGCTTAAGGAAAGAGGTGGTTACTGGAAGTTTCGTATTTTGAAATTCTGCCACATTGTGTTTCGAACCGGGATTGCTGGCGAACGTGACGACATTTTTAAGCAAACTAAACGTTGATCTACTCATAATTACATTGATAATCCAAAATAAACGAAACATTCGGAATCCGTGACTATAAATTTTATCCGTTCAAAAAAGTAAGGCTAACCATCACGTTTTTTCGCAAAAAAGTGAAAACATTTTTTTGTTGAAATTCCGGTTCAAAATGATTATAGGTACAGTATAGAACACGTTGAGCACGAAACTACCGATAGGATGCTTAAGGAAAGAGGTGGTTACTGGAAGTTTCGTATTTTGAAATTCTGCCACATTTTGTTTCGAACCGGGATTGCTGGCGAACGTGACGACATTTTTAAGCAAACTAAACGTTGATCTACTCATAATTACATTGATAATCCAAAATAAACGAAACATTCGGAATCCATGACTATAAATTTTATCCGCTCAAAGGCTAACCATCACGTTTTTTCGCAAAAAAGTGAAAACATTTTTTTGTTGAAATTCCGGTTCAAAATGATTATAGGTACAGTATAGAACACGTTGAGCACGAAACTACCGATAGGATGCTTAAGGAAAGAGGTGGTTACTGGAAGTTTCGTATTTTGAAATTCTGCCACATTGTGTTTTGAACCGGGATTGCTGGCGAACGTGACGACATTTTTAAGCAAACTAAACGTTGATCTACTCATAATTACATTGATAATCCAAAATAAACGAAACATTCGGAATCCATGACTATAAATTTTATCCGCTCAAAAAAAGTAAGGCATCACGTTTTTTCACAAAAAAGTGAAAACATTTTTTTGTTGAAATTCCGGTTCAAAATGATTATAGGTACAGTATAAAACACATTGAACACGAAACTACCGATAGGATGCTTAAGGAAAGAGGTGGTTACTGGAAGTTTCGTATTTTGAAATTCTGCCACATTGTGTTTCGAACCGGGATTGCTGGCGAACGTGACGACATTTTTAAGCAAACTAAACGTTGATCTACTCATAATTACATTGATAATCCAAAATAAACGAAACATTCGGAATCCATGACTATAAATTTTATCCGCTCAAAAAAAGTAAGGCTAACCATCACGTTTTTTCGCAAAAAAGTGAAAACATTTTTTTGTTGAAATTCCGGTTCAAAATGATTATATGTACAGTATAGAACACGTTGAGCACGAAACTACCGATAGGATGCTTAAGGAAAGAGGTGGTTACTGGAAGTTTCGTATTTTGAAATTCTGCCACATTGTGTTTCGAACCGGGATTGCTGGCGAACGTGACGACATTTTTAAGCAAACTAAACGTTGATCTACTCATAATTACATTGATAATCCAAAATAAACGAAACATTCGGAATCCGTGACTATAAATTTTATCCGTTCAAAAAAGTAAGGCTAACCATCACGTTTTTTCGCAAAAAAGTGAAAACATTTTTTTGTTGAAATTCCGGTTCAAAATGATTATAGGTACAGTATAGAACACGTTGAGCACGAAACTACCGATAGGATGCTTAAGGAAAGAGGTGGTTACTGGAAGTTTCGTATTTTGAAATTCTGCCACATTGTGTTTCGAACCGGGATTGCTGGCGAACGTGACGACATTTTTAAGCAAACTAAACGTTGATCTACTCATAATTACATTGATAATCCAAAATAAACGAAACATTCGGAATCCGTGACTATAAATTTTATCCGTTCAAAAAAGTAAGGCTAACCATCACGTTTTTTCGCAAAAAAGTGAAAACATTTTTTTGTTGAAATTCCGGTTCAAAATGATTATATGTACAGTATAGAACACGTTGAGCACGAAACTACCGATAGGATGCTTAAGGAAAGAGGTGGTTACTGGAAGTTTCGTATTTTGAAATTCTGCCACATTGTGTTTCGAACCGGGATTGCTGGCGAACGTGACGACATTTTTAAGCAAACTAAACGTTGATCTACTCATAATTACATTGATAATCCAAAATAAACGAAACATTCGGAATCCATGACTATAAATTTTATCCGCTCAAAAAAAGTAAGGCTAACCATCACGTTTTTTCGCAAAAAAGTGAAAACATTTTTTTGTTGAAATTCCGGTTCAAAATGATTATATGTACAGTATAGAACACGTTGAGCACGAAACTACCGATAGGATGCTTAAGGAAAGAGGTGGTTACTGGAAGTTTCGTATTTTGAAATTCTGCCACATTGTGTTTCGAACCGGGATTGCTGGCGAACGTGACGACATTTTTAAGCAAACTAAACGTTGATCTACTCATAATTACATTGATAATCCAAAATAAACGAAACATTCGGAATCCGTGACTATAAATTTTATCCGTTCAAAAAAGTAAGGCTAACCATCACGTTTTTTCGCAAAAAAGTGAAAACATTTTTTTGTTGAAATTCCGGTTCAAAATGATTATAGGTACAGTATAGAACACGTTGAGCACGAAACTACCGATAGGATGCTTAAGGAAAGAGGTGGTTACTGGAAGTTTCGTATTTTGAAATTCTGCCACATTTTGTTTCGAACCGGGATTGCTGGCGAACGTGACGACATTTTTAAGCAAACTAAACGTTGATCTACTCATAATTACATTGATAATCCAAAATAAACGAAACATTCGGAATCCATGACTATAAATTTTATCCGCTCAAAGGCTAACCATCACGTTTTTTCGCAAAAAAGTGAAAACATTTTTTTGTTGAAATTCCGGTTCAAAATGATTATAGGTACAGTATAAAACACATTGAACACGAAACTACCGATAGGATGCTTAAGGAAAGAGGTGGTTACTGGAAGTTTCGTATTTTGAAATTCTGCCACATTGTGTTTCGAACCGGGATTGCTGGCGAACGTGACGACATTTTTAAGCAAACTAAACGTTGATCTACTCATAATTACATTGATAATCCAAAATAAACGAAACATTCGGAATCCATGACTATAAATTTTATCCGCTCAAAAAAAGTAAGGCTAACCATCACGTTTTTTCGCAAAAAAGTGAAAACATTTTTTTGTTGAAATTCCGGTTCAAAATGATTATAGGTACAGTATAGAACACGTTGAGCACGAAACTACCGATAGGATGCTTAAGGAAAGAGGTGGTTACTGGAAGTTTCGTATTTTGAAATTCTGCCACATTGTGTTTCGAACCGGGATTGCTGGCGAACGTGACGACATTTTTAAGCAAACTAAACGTTGATCTACTCATAATTACATTGATAATCCAAAATAAACGAAACATTCGGAATCCGTGACTATAAATTTTATCCGTTCAAAAAAGTAAGGCTAACCATCACGTTTTTTCGCAAAAAAGTGAAAACATTTTTTTGTTGAAATTCCGGTTCAAAATGATTATAGGTACAGTATAGAACACGTTGAGCACGAAACTACCGATAGGATGCTTAAGGAAAGAGGTGGTTACTGGAAGTTTCGTATTTTGAAATTCTGCCACATTTTGTTTCGAACCGGGATTGCTGGCGAACGTGACGACATTTTTAAGCAAACTAAACGTTGATCTACTCATAATTACATTGATAATCCAAAATAAACGAAACATTCGGAATCCGTGACTATAAATTTTATCCGCTCAAAAAAAGTAAGGCTTACCATCACGTTTTTTCGCAAAAAAGTGAAAACATTTTTTTGTTGAAATTCCGGTTCAAAATGATTATAGGTACAGTATAGAACACGTTGAGCACGAAACTACCGATAGGATGCTTAAGGAAAGAGGTGGTTACTGGAAGTTTCGTATTTTGAAATTCTGCCACATTTTGTTTCGAACCGGGATTGCTGGCGAACGTGACGACATTTTTAAGCAAACTAAACGTTGATCTACTCATAATTACATTGATAATCCAAAATAAACGAAACATTCGGAATCCGTGACTATAAATTTTATCCGCTCAAAAAAAGTAAGGCTTACCATCACGTTTTTTCGCAAAAAAGTGAAAACATTTTTTTGTTGAAATTCCGGTTCAAAATGATTATAGGTACAGTATAGAACACGTTGAGCACGAAACTACCGATAGGATGCTTAAGGAAAGAGGTGGTTACTGGAAGTTTCGTATTTTGAAATTCTGCCACATTTTGTTTCGAACCGGGATTGCTGGCGAACGTGACGACATTTTTAAGCAAACTAAACGTTGATCTACTCATAATTACATTGATAATCCAAAATAAACGAAACATTCGGAATCCATGACTATAAATTTTATCCGTTCAAAAAAAGTAAGGCTAACCATCACGTTTTTTCGCAAAAAAGTGAAAACATTTTTTTGTTGAAATTCCGGTTCAAAATGATTATAGGTACAGTATAGAACACGTTGAGCACGAAACTACCGATAGGATGCTTAAGGAAAGAGGTGGTTACTGGAAGTTTCGTATTTTGAAATTCTGCCACATTGTGTTTTGAACCGGGATTGCTGGCGAACGTGACGACATTTTTAAGCAAACTAAACGTTGATCTACTCATAATTACATTGATAATCCAAAATAAACGAAACATTCGGAATCCATGACTATAAATTTTATCCGCTCAAAAAAAGTAAGGCATCACGTTTTTTCACAAAAAAGTGAAAACATTTTTTTGTTGAAATTCCGGTTCAAAATGATTATAGGTACAGTATAAAACACATTGAACACGAAACTACCGATAGGATGCTTAAGGAAAGAGGTGGTTACTGGAAGTTTCGTATTTTGAAATTCTGCCACATTGTGTTTCGAACCGGGATTGCTGGCGAACGTGACGACATTTTTAAGCAAACTAAACGTTGATCTACTCATAATTACATTGATAATCCAAAATAAACGAAACATTCGGAATCCATGACTATAAATTTTATCCGCTCAAAAAAAGTAAGGCTAACCATCACGTTTTTTCGCAAAAAAGTGAAAACATTTTTTTGTTGAAATTCCGGTTCAAAATGATTATATGTACAGTATAGAACACGTTGAGCACGAAACTACCGATAGGATGCTTAAGGAAAGAGGTGGTTACTGGAAGTTTCGTATTTTGAAATTCTGCCACATTGTGTTTCGAACCGGGATTGCTGGCGAACGTGACGACATTTTTAAGCAAACTAAACGTTGATCTACTCATAATTACATTGATAATCCAAAATAAACGAAACATTCGGAATCCGTGACTATAAATTTTATCCGCTCAAAAAAAGTAAGGCTTACCATCACGTTTTTTCGCAAAAAAGTGAAAACATTTTTTTGTTGAAATTCCGGTTCAAAATGATTATAGGTACAGTATAGAACACGTTGAGCACGAAACTACCGATAGGATGCTTAAGGAAAGAGGTGGTTACTGGAAGTTTCGTATTTTGAAATTCTGCCACATTTTGTTTCGAACCGGGATTGCTGGCGAACGTGACGACATTTTTAAGCAAACTAAACGTTGATCTACTCATAATTACATTGATAATCCAAAATAAACGAAACATTCGGAATCCGTGACTATAAATTTTATCCGCTCAAAAAAAGTAAGGCTTACCATCACGTTTTTTCGCAAAAAAGTGAAAACATTTTTTTGTTGAAATTCCGGTTCAAAATGATTATAGGTACAGTATAGAACACGTTGAGCACGAAACTACCGATAGGATGCTTAAGGAAAGAGGTGGTTACTGGAAGTTTCGTATTTTGAAATTCTGCCACATTTTGTTTCGAACCGGGATTGCTGGCGAACGTGACGACATTTTTAAGCAAACTAAACGTTGATCTACTCATAATTACATTGATAATCCAAAATAAACGAAACATTCGGAATCCGTGACTATAAATTTTATCCGCTCAAAAAAAGTAAGGCTTACCATCACGTTTTTTCGCAAAAAAGTGAAAACATTTTTTTGTTGAAATTCCGGTTCAAAATGATTATAGGTACAGTATAGAACACGTTGAGCACGAAACTACCGATAGGATGCTTAAGGAAAGAGGTGGTTACTGGAAGTTTCGTATTTTGAAATTCTGCCACATTTTGTTTCGAACCGGGATTGCTGGCGAACGTGACGACATTTTTAAGCAAACTAAACGTTGATCTACTCATAATTACATTGATAATCCAAAATAAACGAAACATTCGGAATCCATGACTATAAATTTTATCCGTTCAAAAAAAGTAAGGCTAACCATCACGTTTTTTCGCAAAAAAGTGAAAACATTTTTTTGTTGAAATTCCGGTTCAAAATGATTATAGGTACAGTATAAAACACATTGAACACGAAACTACCGATAGGATGCTTAAGGAAAGAGGTGGTTACTGGAAGTTTCGTATTTTGAAATTCTGCCACATTTTGTTTCGAACCGGGATTGCTGGCGAACGTGACGACATTTTTAAGCAAACTAAACGTTGATCTACTCATAATTACATTGATAATCCAAAATAAACGAAACATTCGGAATCCATGACTATAAATTTTATCCGTTCAAAAAAAGTAAGGCTAACCATCACGTTTTTTCGCAAAAAAGTGAAAACATTTTTTTGTTGAAATTCCGGTTCAAAATGATTATAGGTACAGTATAGAACACGTTGAGCACGAAACTACCGATAGGATGCTTAAGGAAAGAGGTGGTTACTGGAAGTTTCGTATTTTGAAATTCTGCCACATTGTGTTTTGAACCGGGATTGCTGGCGAACGTGACGACATTTTTAAGCAAACTAAACGTTGATCTACTCATAATTACATTGATAATCCAAAATAAACGAAACATTCGGAATCCATGACTATAAATTTTATCCGCTCAAAAAAAGTAAGGCTAACCATCACGTTTTTTCGCAAAAAAGTGAAAACATTTTTTTGTTGAAATTCCGGTTCAAAATGATTATATGTACAGTATAGAACACGTTGAGCACGAAACTACCGATAGGATGCTTAAGGAAAGAGGTGGTTACTGGAAGTTTCGTATTTTGAAATTCTGCCACATTGTGTTTCGAACCGGGATTGCTGGCGAACGTGACGACATTTTTAAGCAAACTAAACGTTGATCTACTCATAATTACATTGATAATCCAAAATAAACGAAACATTCGGAATCCGTGACTATAAATTTTATCCGTTCAAAAAAGTAAGGCTAACCATCACGTTTTTTCGCAAAAAAGTGAAAACATTTTTTTGTTGAAATTCCGGTTCAAAATGATTATAGGTACAGTATAGAACACGTTGAGCACGAAACTACCGATAGGATGCTTAAGGAAAGAGGTGGTTACTGGAAGTTTCGTATTTTGAAATTCTGCCACATTGTGTTTCGAACCGGGATTGCTGGCGAACGTGACGACATTTTTAAGCAAACTAAACGTTGATCTACTCATAATTACATTGATAATCCAAAATAAACGAAACATTCGGAATCCGTGACTATAAATTTTATCCGTTCAAAAAAAGTAAGGCTAACCATCACGTTTTTTCGCAAAAAAGTGAAAACATTTTTTTGTTGAAATTCCGGTTCAAAATGATTATAGGTACAGTATAGAACACGTTGAGCACGAAACTACCGATAGGATGCTTAAGGAAAGAGGTGGTTACTGGAAGTTTCGTATTTTGAAATTCTGCCACATTGTGTTTCGAACCGGGATTGCTGGCGAACGTGACGACATTTTTAAGCAAACTAAACGTTGATCTACTCATAATTACATTGATAATCCAAAATAAACGAAACATTCGGAATCCGTGACTATAAATTTTATCCGTTCAAAAAAAGTAAGGCTAACCATCACGTTTTTTCGCAAAAAAGTGAAAACATTTTTTTGTTGAAATTCCGGTTCAAAATGATTATAGGTACAGTATAGAACACGTTGAGCACGAAACTACCGATAGGATGCTTAAGGAAAGAGGTGGTTACTGGAAGTTTCGTATTTTGAAATTCTGCCACATTGTGTTTCGAACCGGGATTGCTGGCGAACGTGACAACATTTTTAAGCAAACTAAACGTTGATCTACTCATAATTACATTGATAATCCAAAATAAACGAAACATTCGGAATCCGTGACTATAAATTTTATCCGTTCAAAAAAAGTAAGGCTAACCATCAAGTTTTTTCGCAAAAAAGTGAAAACATTTTTTTGTTGAAATTCCGGTTCAAAATGATTATAGGTACAGTATAGAACACGTTGAGCACGAAACTACCGATAGGATGCTTAAGGAAAGAGGTGGTTACTGGAAGTTTCGTATTTTGAAATTCTGCCAAATTGTGTTTCGAACCGGGATTGCAGGCGAACGAGACAACATATTTAAGCAAGCTAAACGTTGATCTACTCATAATTACATTGATAATCCAAAATAAACGAAACATTCGGAATCCGTGACTATAAATTTTATCCGTTCAAAAAAGTAAGGCTAACCATCACGTTTTTTCGCAAAAAAGTGAAAACAGTTTTTTGTTGAAATTCCAGTTCAAAATGATTTAAGGCACAGTATAGAACACGTTGAGCACGAAACTACCGATAGGATGCTTAAGGAAAGAGGTGGTTACTGGAAGTTTCGTATTTTGAAATTCTGCCACATTGTGTTTCGAACCGGGATTGCTGGCGAACGTGACGACATATTTAAGCAAGCTAAACGTTGATCTACTCATAATTACATTGATAATCCAAAAATAAACGAAACATTCGGAATCCATGACTATAAATTTTATCCGTTCAAAAAAAGTAAGGCTAACCATCACGTTTTTTCGCAAAAAAGTGAAAACATTTTTTTGTTGAAATTCCGGTTCAAAATGATTATAGGTACAGTATAGAACACGTTGAGCACGAAACTACCGATAGGATGCTTAAGGAAAGAGGTGGTTACTGGAAGTTTCGTATTTTGAAATTCTGCCACATTGTGTTTCGAACCGGGATTGCTGGCGAACGTGACAACATTTTTAAGCAAACTAAACGTTGATCTACTCATAATTACATTGATAATCCAAAATAAACGAAACATTCGGAATCCGTGACTATAAATTTTATCCGTTCAAAAAAAGTAAGGCTAACCATCACGTTTTTTCGCAAAAAAGTGAAAACATTTTTTTGTTGAAATTCCAGTTCAAAATGATTATAGGTACAGTATAGAACACGTTGAGCACGAAACTACCGATAGGATGCTTAAGGAAAGAGGTGGTTACTGGAAGCTTCGTATTTTGAAATTCTGCCACATTGTGTTTCGAACCGGGATTGCAGGCGAACGAGACAACATATTTAAGCAAGCTAAACGTTGATCTACTCATAATTACATTGATAATCCAAAATAAACGAAACATTCGGAATCCGTGACTATAAATTTTATCCGTTCAAAAAAGTAAGGCTAACCATCAAGTTTTTTCGCAAAAAAGTGAAAACATTATTTTGTTGAAATTCCGGTTCAAAATGATTATAGGTACAGTATAGAACACGTTGAGCACGAAACTACCGATAGGATGCTTAAGGAAAGAGGTGGTTACTGGAAGTTTCGTATTTTGAAATTCTGCCACATTGTGTTTCGAACCGGGATTGCAGGCGAACGAGACAACATATTTAAGCAAGCTAAACGTTGATCTACTCATAATTACATTGATAATCCAAAATAAACGAAACATTCGGAATCCGTGACTATAAATTTTATCCGTTCAAAAAAGTAAGGCTAACCATCAAGTTTTTTCGCAAAAAAGTGAAAACATTTTTTTGTTGAAATTCCGGTTCAAAATGATTATAGGTACAGTATAGAACACGTTGAGCACGAAACTACCGATAGGATGCTTAAGGAAAGAGGTGGTTACTGGAAGTTTCGTATTTTGAAATTCTGCCACATTGTGTTTCGAACCGGGATTGCAGGCGAACGAGACAACATATTTAAGCAAGCTAAACGTTGATCTACTCATAATTACATTGATAATCCAAAATAAACGAAACATTCGGAATCCGTGACTATAAATTTTATCCGTTCAAAAAAAGTAAGGCTAACATCACGTTTTTTCGCAAAAAAGTGAAAACATTTTTTTGTTGAAATTCCGGTTCAAAATGATTATAGGTACAGTATAGAACACGTTGAGCACGAAACTACCGATAGGATGCTTAAGGAAAGAGGTGGTTACTGGAAGTTTCGTATTTTGAAATTCTGCCACATTGTGTTTCGAACCGGGATTGCTGGCGAACGTGACGACATTTTTAAGCAAACTAAACGTTGATCTACTCATAATTACATTGATAATCCAAAATAAACGAAACATTCGGAATCCGTGACTATAAATTTTATCCGTTCAAAAAAAGTAAGGCTAACCATCACGTTTTTTCGCAAAAAAGTGAAAACATTTTTTTGTTGAAATTCCGGTTCAAAATGATTATAGGTACAGTATAGAACACGTTGAGCACGAAACTACCGATAGGATGCTTAAGGAAAGAGGTGGTTACTGGAAGTTTCGTATTTTGAAATTCTGCCACATTGTGTTTCGAACCGGGATTGCAGGCGAACGAGACAACATATTTAAGCAAGCTAAACGTTGATCTACTCATAATTACATTGATAATCCAAAATAAACGAAACATTCGGAATCCATGACTATAAATTTTATCCGTTCAAAAAAAGTAAGGCTCATCACGTTTTTTCGCAAAAAAGTGAAAACATTTTTTTGTTGAAATTCCGGTTCAAAATGATTATAGGTACAGTATAGAACACGTTGAGCACGAAACTACCGATAGGATGCTTAAGGAAAGAGGTGGTTACTGGAAGTTTCGTATTTTGAAATTCTGCCACATTGTGTTTCGAACCGGGATTGCAGGCGAACGAGACAACATATCTAAGCAAGCTAAACGTTGATCTACTCATAATTACATTGATAATCCAAAATAAACGAAACATTCGGAATCCATGACTATAAATTTTATCCGTTCAAAAAAAGTAAGGCTAACCATCACGTTTTTTCGCAAAAAAGTGAAAACATTTTTTTGTTGAAATTCCGGTTCAAAATGATTATAGGTACAGTATAGAACACGTTGAGCACGAAACTACCGATAGGATGCTTAAGGAAAGAGGTGGTTACTGGAAGTTTCGTATTTTGAAATTCTGCCACATTGTGTTTCGAACCGGGATTGCAGGCGAACGAGACAACATATTTAAGCAAGCTAAACGTTGATCTACTCATAATTACATTGATAATCCAAAATAAACGAAACATTCGGAATCCATGACTATAAATTTTATCCGTTCAAAAAAAGTAAGGCTAACCATCACGTTTTTTCGCAAAAAAGTGAAAACATTTTTTTGTTGAAATTCCGGTTCAAAATGATTATAGGTACAGTATAGAACACGTTGAGCACGAAACTACCGATAGGATGCTTAAGGAAAGAGGTGGTTACTGGAAGTTTCGTATTTTGAAATTCTGCCACATTGTGTTTCGAACCGGGATTGCAGGCGAACGAGACAACATATTTAAGCAAGCTAAACGTTGATCTACTCATAATTACATTGATAATCCAAAATAAACGAAACATTCGGAATCCATGACTATAAATTTTATCCGTTCAAAAAAAGTAAGGCTAACCATCACGTTTTTTCGCAAAAAAGTGAAAACATTTTTTTGTTGAAATTCCGGTTCAAAATGATTATAGGTACAGTATAGAACACGTTGAGCACGAAACTACCGATAGGATGCTTAAGGAAAGAGGTGGTTACTGGAAGTTTCGTATTTTGAAATTCTGCCACATTGTGTTTCGAACCGGGATTGCAGGCGAACGAGACAACATATTTAAGCAAGCTAAACGTTGATCTACTCATAATTACATTGATAATCCAAAATAAACGAAACATTCGGAATCCATGACTATAAATTTTATCCGTTCAAAAAAAGTAAGGCTAACCATCACGTTTTTTCGCAAAAAAGTGAAAACATTTTTTTGTTGAAATTCCGGTTCAAAATGATTATAGGTACAGTATAGAACACGTTGAGCACGAAACTACCGATAGGATGCTTAAGGAAAGAGGTGGTTACTGGAAGTTTCGTATTTTGAAATTCTGCCACATTGTGTTTCGAACCGGGATTGCAGGCGAACGAGACAACATATTTAAGCAAGCTAAACGTTGATCTACTCATAATTACATTGATAATCCAAAATAAACGAAACATTCGGAATCCATGACTATAAATTTTATCCGTTCAAAAAAAGTAAGGCTAACCATCACGTTTTTTCGCAAAAAAGTGAAAACATTTTTTTGTTGAAATTCCGGTTCAAAATGATTATAGGTACAGTATAGAACACGTTGAGCACGAAACTACCGATAGGATGCTTAAGGAAAGAGGTGGTTACTGGAAGTTTCGTATTTTGAAATTCTGCCACATTGTGTTTCGAACCGGGATTGCTGGCGAACGTGACGACATTTTTAAGCAAACTAAACGTTGATCTACTCATAATTACATTGATAATCCAAAATAAACGAAACATTCGGAATCCGTGACTATAAATTTTATCCGTTCAAAAAAAGTAAGGCTAACCATCACGTTTTTTCGCAAAAAAGTGAAAACATTTTTTTGTTGAAATTCCGGTTCAAAATGATTATAGGTACAGTATAGAACACGTTGAGCACGAAACTACCGATAGGATGCTTAAGGAAAGAGGTGGTTACTGGAAGTTTCGTATTTTGAAATTCTGCCACATTGTGTTTCGAACCGGGATTGCTGGCGAACGTGACGACATATTTAAGCAAACTAAACGTTGATCTACTCATAATTACATTGATAATCCAAAATAAACGAAACATTCGGAATCCGTGACTATAAATTTTATCCGTTCAAAAAAAGTAAGGCTGTTTTTTCGCAAAAAAGTGAAAACATTTTTTTGTTGAAATTCCAGTTCAAAATGATTATAGGTACAGTATAGAACACGTTGAGCACGAAACTACCGATAGGATGCTTAAGGAAAGAGGTGGTTACTGGAAGTTTCGTATTTTGAAATTCTGCCACATTGTGTTTCGAACCGGGATTGCTGGCGAACGTGACGACATTTTTAAGCAAACTAAACGTTGATCTACTCATAATTACATTGATAATCCAAAATAAACGAAACATTCGGAATCCGTGACTATAAATTTTATCCGTTCAAAAAAAGTAAGGCTAACCATCACGTTTTTTCGCAAAAAAGTGAAAACATTTTTTTGTTGAAATTCCGGTTCAAAATGATTATAGGTACAGTATAGAACACGTTGAGCACGAAACTACCGATAGGATGCTTAAGGAAAGAGGTGGTTACTGGAAGTTTCGTATTTTGAAATTCTGCCACATTGTGTTTCGAACCGGGATTGCTGGCGAACGTGACAACATTTTTAAGCAAACTAAACGTTGATCTACTCATAATTACATTGATAATCCAAAATAAACGAAACATTCGGAATCCGTGACTATAAATTTTATCCGTTCAAAAAAAGTAAGGCTAACCATCAAGTTTTTTCGCAAAAAAGTGAAAACATTTTTTTGTTGAAATTCCGGTTCAAAATGATTATAGGTACAGTATAGAACACGTTGAGCACGAAACTACCGATAGGATGCTTAAGGAAAGAGGTGGTTACTGGAAGTTTCGTATTTTGAAATTCTGCCAAATTGTGTTTCGAACCGGGATTGCAGGCGAACGAGACAACATATTTAAGCAAGCTAAACGTTGATCTACTCATAATTACATTGATAATCCAAAATAAACGAAACATTCGGAATCCGTGACTATAAATTTTATCCGTTCAAAAAAGTAAGGCTAACCATCACGTTTTTTCGCAAAAAAGTGAAAACATTTTTTTGTTGAAATTCCAGTTCAAAATGATTATAGGTACAGTATAGAACACGTTGAGCACGAAACTACCGATAGGATGCTTAAGGAAAGAGGTGGTTACTGGAAGCTTCGTATTTTGAAATTCTGCCACATTGTGTTTCGAACCGGGATTGCAGGCGAACGAGACAACATATTTAAGCAAGCTAAACGTTGATCTACTCATAATTACATTGATAATCCAAAATAAACGAAACATTCGGAATCCGTGACTATAAATTTTATCCGTTCAAAAAAGTAAGGCTAACCATCAAGTTTTTTCGCAAAAAAGTGAAAACATTATTTTGTTGAAATTCCGGTTCAAAATGATTATAGGTACAGTATAGAACACGTTGAGCACGAAACTACCGATAGGATGCTTAAGGAAAGAGGTGGTTACTGGAAGTTTCGTATTTTGAAATTCTGCCACATTGTGTTTCGAACCGGGATTGCAGGCGAACGAGACAACATATTTAAGCAAGCTAAACGTTGATCTACTCATAATTACATTGATAATCCAAAATAAACGAAACATTCGGAATCCGTGACTATAAATTTTATCCGTTCAAAAAAGTAAGGCTAACCATCAAGTTTTTTCGCAAAAAAGTGAAAACATTTTTTTGTTGAAATTCCGGTTCAAAATGATTATAGGTACAGTATAGAACACGTTGAGCACGAAACTACCGATAGGATGCTTAAGGAAAGAGGTGGTTACTGGAAGTTTCGTATTTTGAAATTCTGCCACATTGTGTTTCGAACCGGGATTGCAGGCGAACGAGACAACATATTTAAGCAAGCTAAACGTTGATCTACTCATAATTACATTGATAATCCAAAATAAACGAAACATTCGGAATCCGTGACTATAAATTTTATCCGTTCAAAAAAAGTAAGGCTAACATCACGTTTTTTCGCAAAAAAGTGAAAACATTTTTTTGTTGAAATTCCGGTTCAAAATGATTATAGGTACAGTATAGAACACGTTGAGCACGAAACTACCGATAGGATGCTTAAGGAAAGAGGTGGTTACTGGAAGTTTCGTATTTTGAAATTCTGCCACATTGTGTTTCGAACCGGGATTGCTGGCGAACGTGACGACATTTTTAAGCAAACTAAACGTTGATCTACTCATAATTACATTGATAATCCAAAATAAACGAAACATTCGGAATCCGTGACTATAAATTTTATCCGTTCAAAAAAAGTAAGGCTAACCATCACGTTTTTTCGCAAAAAAGTGAAAACATTTTTTTGTTGAAATTCCGGTTCAAAATGATTATAGGTACAGTATAGAACACGTTGAGCACGAAACTACCGATAGGATGCTTAAGGAAAGAGGTGGTTACTGGAAGTTTCGTATTTTGAAATTCTGCCACATTGTGTTTCGAACCGGGATTGCTGGCGAACGTGACGACATTTTTAAGCAAACTAAACGTTGATCTACTCATAATTACATTGATAATCCAAAATAAACGAAACATTCGGAATCCGTGACTATAAATTTTATCCGTTCAAAAAAAGTAAGGCTAACCATCACGTTTTTTCGCAAAAAAGTGAAAACATTTTTTTGTTGAAATTCCGGTTCAAAATGATTATAGGTACAGTATAGAACACGTTGAGCACGAAACTACCGATAGGATGCTTAAGGAAAGAGGTGGTTACTGGAAGTTTCGTATTTTGAAATTCTGCCACATTGTGTTTCGAACCGGGATTGCAGGCGAACGAGACAACATATTTAAGCAAGCTAAACGTTGATCTACTCATAATTACATTGATAATCCAAAATAAACGAAACATTCGGAATCCATGACTATAAATTTTATCCGTTCAAAAAAAGTAAGGCTAACCATCACGTTTTTTCGCAAAAAAGTGAAAACATTTTTTTGTTGAAATTCCGGTTCAAAATGATTATAGGTACAGTATAGAACACGTTGAGCACGAAACTACCGATAGGATGCTTAAGGAAAGAGGTGGTTACTGGAAGTTTCGTATTTTGAAATTCTGCCACATTGTGTTTCGAACCGGGATTGCAGGCGAACGAGACAACATATCTAAGCAAGCTAAACGTTGATCTACTCATAATTACATTGATAATCCAAAATAAACGAAACATTCGGAATCCATGACTATAAATTTTATCCGTTCAAAAAAAGTAAGGCTAACCATCACGTTTTTTCGCAAAAAAGTGAAAACATTTTTTTGTTGAAATTCCGGTTCAAAATGATTATAGGTACAGTATAGAACACGTTGAGCACGAAACTACCGATAGGATGCTTAAGGAAAGAGGTGGTTACTGGAAGTTTCGTATTTTGAAATTCTGCCACATTGTGTTTCGAACCGGGATTGCAGGCGAACGAGACAACATATTTAAGCAAGCTAAACGTTGATCTACTCATAATTACATTGATAATCCAAAATAAACGAAACATTCGGAATCCATGACTATAAATTTTATCCGTTCAAAAAAAGTAAGGCTAACCATCACGTTTTTTCGCAAAAAAGTGAAAACATTTTTTTGTTGAAATTCCGGTTCAAAATGATTATAGGTACAGTATAGAACACATTGAGCACGAAACTACCGATAGGATGCTTAAGGAAAGAGGTGGTTACTGGAAGTTTCGTATTTTGAAATTCTGCCACATTGTGTTTCGAACCGGGATTGCTGGCGAACGAGACAACATATTTAAGCAAGCTAAACGTTGATCTACTCATAATTACATTGATAATCCAAAATAAACGAAACATTCGGAATCCATGACTATAAATTTTATCCGTTCAAAAAAAGTAAGGCTAACCATCACGTTTTTTCGCAAAAAAGTGAAAACATTTTTTTGTTGAAATTCCGGTTCAAAATGATTATAGGTACAGTATAGAACACGTTGAGCACGAAACTACCGATAGGATGCTTAAGGAAAGAGGTGGTTACTGGAAGTTTCGTATTTTGAAATTCTGCCACATTGTGTTTCGAACCGGGATTGCAGGCGAACGAGACAACATATTTAAGCAAGCTAAACGTTGATCTACTCATAATTACATTGATAATCCAAAATAAACGAAACATTCGGAATCCATGACTATAAATTTTATCCGTTCAAAAAAAGTAAGGCGTTTTTTCGCAAAAAAGTGAAAACATTTTTTTGTTGAAATTCCGGTTCAAAATGATTATAGGTACAGTATAGAACACGTTGAGCACGAAACTACCGATAGGATGCTTAAGGAAAGAGGTGGTTACTGGAAGTTTCGTATTTTGAAATTCTGCCACATTGTGTTTCGAACCGGGATTGCAGGCGAACGAGACAACATATTTAAGCAAGCTAAACGTTGATCTACTCATAATTACATTGATAATCCAAAATAAACGAAACATTCGGAATCCATGACTATAAATTTTATCCGTTCAAAAAAAGTAAGGCTAACCATCACGTTTTTTCGCAAAAAAGTGAAAACATGTTTTTGTTGAAATTCCGGTTCAAAATGATTATAGGTACAGTATAGAACACGTTGAGCACGAAACTACCGATAGGATGCTTAAGGAAAGAGGTGGTTACTGGAAGTTTCGTATTTTGAAATTCTGCCACATTGTGTTTCGAACCGGGATTGCAGGCGAACGAGACAACATATTTAAGCAAGCTAAACGTTGATCTACTCATAATTACATTGATAATCCAAAATAAACGAAACATTCGGAATCCATGACTATAAATTTTATCCGTTCAAAAAAAGTAAGGCTAACCATCACGTTTTTTCGCAAAAAAGTGAAAACATTTTTTTGTTGAAATTCCGGTTCAAAATGATTATAGGTACAGTATAGAACACGTTGAGCACGAAACTACCGATAGGATGCTTAAGGAAAGAGGTGGTTACTGGAAGTTTCGTATTTTGAAATTCTGCCACATTGTGTTTCGAACCGGGATTGCTGGCGAACGTGACGACATTTTTAAGCAAACTAAACGTTGATCTACTCATAATTACATTGATAATCCAAAATAAACGAAACATTCGGAATCCGTGACTATAAATTTTATCCGTTCAAAAAAAGTAAGGCTAACCATCACGTTTTTTCGCAAAAAAGTGAAAACATTTTTTTGTTGAAATTCCGGTTCAAAATGATTATAGGTACAGTATAGAACACGTTGAGCACGAAACTACCGATAGGATGCTTAAGGAAAGAGGTGGTTACTGGAAGTTTCGTATTTTGAAATTCTGCCACATTGTGTTTCGAACCGGGATTGCAGGCGAACGAGACAACATATTTAAGCAAGCTAAACGTTGATCTACTCATAATTACATTGATAATCCAAAATAAACGAAACATTCGGAATCCATGACTATAAATTTTATCCGTTCAAAAAAAGTAAGGCTAACCATCACGTTTTTTCGCAAAAAAGTGAAAACATTTTTTTGTTGAAATTCCGGTTCAAAATGATTATAGGTACAGTATAGAACACGTTGAGCACGAAACTACCGATAGGATGCTTAAGGAAAGAGGTGGTTACTGGAAGTTTCGTATTTTGAAATTCTGCCACATTGTGTTTCGAACCGGGATTGCAGGCGAACGAGACAACATATTTAAGCAAGCTAAACGTTGATCTACTCATAATTACATTGATAATCCAAAATAAACGAAACATTCGGAATCCATGACTATAAATTTTATCCGTTCAAAAAAAGTAAGGCTAACCATCACGTTTTTTCGCAAAAAAGTGAAAACATTTTTTTGTTGAAATTCCGGTTCAAAATGATTATAGGTACAGTATAGAACACGTTGAGCACGAAACTACCGATAGGATGCTTAAGGAAAGAGGTGGTTACTGGAAGTTTCGTATTTTGAAATTCTGCCACATTGTGTTTCGAACCGGGATTGCTGGCGAACGTGACGACATTTTTAAGCAAACTAAACGTTGATCTACTCATAATTACATTGATAATCCAAAATAAACGAAACATTCGGAATCCGTGACTATAAATTTTATCCGTTCAAAAAAAGTAAGGCTAACCATCACGTTTTTTCGCAAAAAAGTGAAAACATTTTTTTGTTGAAATTCCGGTTCAAAATGATTATAGGTACAGTATAGAACACGTTGAGCACGAAACTACCGATAGGATGCTTAAGGAAAGAGGTGGTTACTGGAAGTTTCGTATTTTGAAATTCTGCCACATTGTGTTTCGAACCGGGATTGCAGGCGAACGAGACAACATATTTAAGCAAGCTAAACGTTGATCTACTCATAATTACATTGATAATCCAAAATAAACGAAACATTCGGAATCCATGACTATAAATTTTATCCGTTCAAAAAAAGTAAGGCTAACCATCACGTTTTTTCGCAAAAAAGTGAAAACATTTTTTTGTTGAAATTCCAGTTCAAAATGATTATAGGTACAGTATAGAACACGTTGAGCACGAAACTACCGATAGGATGCTTAAGGAAAGAGGTGGTTACTGGAAGTTTCGTATTTTGAAATTCTGCCACATTGTGTTTCGAACCGGGATTGCTGGCGAACGTGACGACATTTTTAAGCAAACTAAACGTTGATCTACTCATAATTACATTGATAATCCAAAATAAACGAAACATTCGGAATCCGTGACTATAAATTTTATCCGTTCAAAAAAAGTAAGGCTAACCATCACGTTTTTTCGCAAAAAAGTGAAAACATTTTTTTGTTGAAATTCCAGTTCAAAATGATTATAGGTACAGTATAGAACACGTTGAGCACGAAACTACCGATAGGATGCTTAAGGAAAGAGGTGGTTACTGGAAGTTTCGTATTTTGAAATTCTGCCACATTGTGTTTCGAACCGGGATTGCAGGCGAACGAGACAACATATTTAAGCAAGCTAAACGTTGATCTACTCATAATTACATTGATAATCCAAAATAAACGAAACATTCGGAATCCATGACTATAAATTTTATCCGTTCAAAAAAAGTAAGGCTAACCATCACGTTTTTTCGCAAAAAAGTGAAAACATTTTTTTGTTGAAATTCCGGTTCAAAATGATTATAGGTACAGTATAGAACACGTTGAGCACGAAACTACCGATAGGATGCTTAAGGAAAGAGGTGGTTACTGGAAGTTTCGTATTTTGAAATTCTGCCACATTGTGTTTCGAACCGGGATTGCTGGCGAACGTGACGACATATTTAAGCAAGCTAAACGTTGATCTACTCATAATTACATTGATAATCCAAAATAAACGAAACATTCGGAATCCGTGACTATAAATTTTATCCGTTCAAAAAAAGTAAGGCTAACCATCACGTTTTTTCGCAAAAAAGTGAAAACATTTTTTTGTTGAAATTCCGGTTCAAAATGATTATAGGTACAGTATAGAACACGTTGAGCACGAAACTACCGATAGGATGCTTAAGGAAAGAGGTGGTTACTGGAAGTTTCGTATTTTGAAATTCTGCCACATTGTGTTTCGAACCGGGATTGCAGGCGAACGAGACAACATATTTAAGCAAGCTAAACGTTGATCTACTCATAATTACATTGATAATCCAAAATAAACGAAACATTCGGAATCCATGACTATAAATTTTATCCGTTCAAAAAAAGTAAGGCTAACCATCACGTTTTTTCGCAAAAAAGTGAAAACATTTTTTTGTTGAAATTCCAGTTCAAAATGATTATAGGTACAGTATAGAACACGTTGAGCACGAAACTACCGATAGGATGCTTAAGGAAAGAGGTGGTTACTGGAAGTTTCGTATTTTGAAATTCTGCCACATTGTGTTTCGAACCGGGATTGCAGGCGAACGAGACAACATATTTAAGCAAGCTAAACGTTGATCTACTCATAATTACATTGATAATCCAAAATAAACGAAACATTCGGAATCCATGACTATAAATTTTATCCGTTCAAAAAAAGTAAGGCTAACCATCACGTTTTTTCGCAAAAAAGTGAAAACATTTTTTTGTTGAAATTCCGGTTCAAAATGATTATAGGTACAGTATAGAACACGTTGAGCACGAAACTACCGATAGGATGCTTAAGGAAAGAGGTGGTTACTGGAAGTTTCGTATTTCGAAATTCTGCCACATTGTGTTTCGAACCGGGATTGCTGGCGAACGTGACGACATTTTTAAGCAAACTAAACGTTGATCTACTCATAATTACATTGATAATCCAAAATAAACGAAACATTCGGAATCCGTGACTATAAATTTTATCCGTTCAAAAAAAGTAAGGCTAACCATCACGTTTTTTCGCAAAAAAGTGAAAACATTTTTTTGTTGAAATTCCAGTTCAAAATGATTATAGGTACAGTATAGAACACGTTGAGCACGAAACTACCGATAGGATGCTTAAGGAAAGAGGTGGTTACTGGAAGTTTCGTATTTTGAAATTCTGCCACATTGTGTTTCGAACAGGGATTGCTGGCGAACGTGACGACATATTTAAGCAAGCTAAACGTTGATCTACTCATAATTACATTGATAATCCAAAATAAACGAAACATTCGGAATCCGTGACTATAAATTTTATCCGTTCAAAAAAGTAAGGCTAACCATCACGTTTTATCGCAAAAAAGTGAAAACATTTTTTTGTTGAAATTCCGGTTCAAAATGATTATAGGTACAGTATAGAACACGTTGAGCACGAAACTACCGATAGGATGCTTAAGGAAAGAGGTGGTTACTGGAAGTTTCGTATTTTGAAATTCTGCCACATTGTGTTTCGAACCGGGATTGCTGGCGAACGTGACGACATATTTAAGCAAGCTAAACGTTGATCTACTCATAATTACATTGATAATCCAAAATAAACGAAACATTCGGAATCCGTGACTATAAATTTTATCCGTTCAAAAAAGTAAGGCTAGCCATCACGTTTTTTCGCAAAAAAGTGAAAACATTTTTTTGTTGAAATTCCGGTTCAAAATGATTATAGGTACAGTATAGAACACGTTGAGCACGAAACTACCGATAGGATGCTTAAGGAAAGAGGTGGTTACTGGAAGTTTCGTATTTTGAAATTCTGCCACATTGTGTTTCGAACCGGGATTGCTGGCGAACGTGACGACATTTTTAAGCAAACTAAACGTTGATCTACTCATAATTACATTGATAATCCAAAATAAACGAAACATTCGGAATCCGTGACTATAAATTTTATCCGTTCAAAAAAGTAAGGCTAACCATCACGTTTTTTCGCAAAAAAGTGAAAACATTTTTTTGTTGAAATTCCAGTTCAAAATGATTATAGGTACAGTATAGAACACGTTGAGCACGAAACTACCGATAGGATGCTTAAGGAAAGAGGTGGTTACTGGAAGTTTCGTATTTTGAAATTCTGCCACATTGTGTTTCGAACCGGGATTGCTGGCGAACGTGACAACATATTTAAGCAAGCTAAACGTTGATCTACTCATAATTACATTGATAATCCAAAATAAACGAAACATTCGGAATCCGTGACTATAAATTTTATCCGTTCAAAAAAGTAAGGCTAACCATCACGTTTTTTCGCAAAAAAGTGAAAACATTTTTTTGTTGAAATTCCAGTTCAAAATGATTATAGGTACAGTATAGAACACGTTGAGCACGAAACTACCGATAGGATGCTTAAGGAAAGAGGTGGTTACTGGAAGTTTCGTATTTTGAAATTCTGCCACATTGTGTTTCGAACCGGGATTGCTGGCGAACGTGACGACATATTTAAGCAAGCTAAACGTTGATCTACTCATAATTACATTGATAATCCAAAATAAACGAAACATTCGGAATCCGTGACTATAAATTTTATCCGTTCAAAAAAGTAAGGCTAACCATCACGTTTTTTCGCAAAAAAGTGAAAACATTTTTTTGTTGAAATTCCAGTTCAAAATGATTATAGGTACAGTATAGAACACGTTGAGCACGAAACTACCGATAGGATGCTTAAGGAAAGAGGTGGTTACTGGAAGTTTCGTATTTTGAAATTCTGCCACATTGTGTTTCGAACCGGGATTGCTGGCGAACGTGACGACATATTTAAGCAAGCTAAACGTTGATCTACTCATAATTACATTGATAATCCAAAATAAACGAAACATTCGGAATCCGTGACTATAAATTTTATCCGTTCAAAAAAGTAAGGCTAACCATCACGTTTTTTCGCAAAAAAGTGAAAACATTTTTTTGTTGAAATTCCGGTTCAAAATGATTATAGGTACAGTATAGAACACGTTGAGCACGAAACTACCGATAGGATGCTTAAGGAAAGAGGTGGTTACTGGAAGTTTCGTATTTTGAAATTCTGCCACATTGTGTTTCGAACCGGGATTGCTGGCGAACGTGACGACATTTTTAAGCAAACTAAACGTTGATCTACTCATAATTACATTGATAATCCAAAATAAACGAAACATTCGGAATCCGTGACTATAAATTTTATCCGTTCAAAAAAGTAAGGCTAACCATCACGTTTTTTCGCAAAAAAGTGAAAACATTTTTTTGTTGAAATTCCAGTTCAAAATGATTATAGGTACAGTATAGAACACGTTGAGCACGAAACTACCGATAGGATGCTTAAGGAAAGAGGTGGTTACTGGAAGTTTCGTATTTTGAAATTCTGCCACATTGTGTTTCGAACCGGGATTGCTGGCGAACGTGACGACATATTTAAGCAAGCTAAACGTTGATCTACTCATAATTACATTGATAATCCAAAATAAACGAAACATTCGGAATCCGTGACTATAAATTTTATCCGTTCAAAAAAGTAAGGCTAACCATCACGTTTTTTCGCAAAAAAGTGAAAACATTTTTTTGTTGAAATTCCGGTTCAAAATGATTATAGGTACAGTATAGAACACGTTGAGCACGAAACTACCGATAGGATGCTTAAGGAAAGAGGTGGTTACTGGAAGTTTCGTATTTTGAAATTCTGCCACATTGTGTTTCGAACCGGGATTGCTGGCGAACGTGACGACATTTTTAAGCAAACTAAACGTTGATCTACTCATAATTACATTGATAATCCAAAATAAACGAAACATTCGGAATCCGTGACTATAAATTTTATCCGTTCAAAAAAGTAAGGCTAACCATCACGTTTTTTCGCAAAAAAGTGAAAACATTTTTTTGTTGAAATTCCGGTTCAAAATGATTATAGGTACAGTATAGAACACGTTGAGCACGAAACTACCGATAGGATGCTTAAGGAAAGAGGTGGTTACTGGAAGTTTCGTATTTTGAAATTCTGCCACATTGTGTTTCGAACCGGGATTGCTGGCGAACGTGACGACATATTTAAGCAAGCTAAACGTTGATCTACTCATAATTACATTGATAATCCAAAATAAACGAAACATTCGGAATCCGTGACTATAAATTTTATCCGTTCAAAAAAGTAAGGCTAACCATCACGTTTTTTCGCAAAAAAGTGAAAACATTTTTTTGTTGAAATTCCAGTTCAAAATGATTATAGGTACAGTATAGAACACGTTGAGCACGAAACTACCGATAGGATGCTTAAGGAAAGAGGTGGTTACTGGAAGTTTCGTATTTTGAAATTCTGCCACATTGTGTTTCGAACCGGGATTGCTGGCGAACGTGACGACATTTTTAAGCAAACTAAACGTTGATCTACTCATAATTACATTGATAATCCAAAATAAACGAAACATTCGGAATCCGTGACTATAAATTTTATCCGTTCAAAAAAGTAAGGCTAACCATCACGTTTTTTCGCAAAAAAGTGAAAACATTTTTTTGTTGAAATTCCAGTTCAAAATGATTATAGGTACAGTATAGAACACGTTGAGCACGAAACTACCGATAGGATGCTTAAGGAAAGAGGTGGTTACTGGAAGTTTCGTATTTTGAAATTCTGCCACATTGTGTTTCGAACCGGGATTGCTGGCGAACGTGACGACATATTTAAGCAAGCTAAACGTTGATCTACTCATAATTACATTGATAATCCAAAATAAACGAAACATTCGGAATCCGTGACTATAAATTTTATCCGTTCAAAAAAAGTAAGGCTAACCATCACGTTTTATCGCAAAAAAGTGAAAACATTTTTTTGTTGAAATTCCGGTTCAAAATGATTATAGGTACAGTATAGAACACGTTGAGCACGAAACTACCGATAGGATGCTTAAGGAAAGAGGTGGTTACTGGAAGTTTCGTATTTTGAAATTCTGCCACATTGTGTTTCGAACCGGGATTGCTGGCGAACGTGACGACATATTTAAGCAAGCTAAACGTTGATCTACTCATAATTACATTGATAATCCAAAATAAACGAAACATTCGGAATCCGTGACTATAAATTTTATCCGTTCAAAAAAAGTAAGGCTAACCATCACGTTTTATCGCAAAAAAGTGAAAACATTTTTTTGTTGAAATTCCGGTTCAAAATGATTATAGGTACAGTATAGAACACGTTGAGCACGAAACTACCGATAGGATGCTTAAGGAAAGAGGTGGTTACTGGAAGTTTCGTATTTTGAAATTCTGCCACATTGTGTTTCGAACCGGGATTGCTGGCGAACGTGACGACATATTTAAGCAAGCTAAACGTTGATCTACTCATAATTACATTGATAATCCAAAATAAACGAAACATTCGGAATCCGTGACTATAAATTTTATCCGTTCAAAAAAAGTAAGGCTAACCATCACGTTTTATCGCAAAAAAGTGAAAACATTTTTTTGTTGAAATTCCGGTTCAAAATGATTATAGGTACAGTATAGAACACGTTGAGCACGAAACTACCGATAGGATGCTTAAGGAAAGAGGTGGTTACTGGAAGTTTCGTATTTTGAAATTCTGCCACATTGTGTTTCGAACCGGGATTGCTGGCGAACGTGACGACATATTTAAGCAAGCTAAACGTTGATCTACTCATAATTACATTGATAATCCAAAATAAACGAAACATTCGGAATCCGTGACTATAAATTTTATCCGTTCAAAAAAGTAAGGCTAACCATCACGTTTTTTCGCAAAAAAGTGAAAACATTTTTTTGTTGAAATTCCGGTTCAAAATGATTATAGGTACAGTATAGAACACGTTGAGCACGAAACTACCGATAGGATGCTTAAGGAAAGAGGTGGTTACTGGAAGTTTCGTATTTTGAAATTCTGCCACATTGTGTTTCGAACCGGGATTGCTGGCGAACGTGACGACATTTTTAAGCAAACTAAACGTTGATCTACTCATAATTACATTGATAATCCAAAATAAACGAAACATTCGGAATCCGTGACTATAAATTTTATCCGTTCAAAAAAGTAAGGCTAACCATCACGTTTTTTCGCAAAAAAGTGAAAACATTTTTTTGTTGAAATTCCGGTTCAAAATGATTATAGGTACAGTATAGAACACGTTGAGCACGAAACTACCGATAGGATGCTTAATGAAAGAGGTGGTTACTGGAAGTTTCGTATTTTGAAATTCTGCCACATTGTGTTTCGAACCGGGATTGCTGGCGAACGTGACGACATTTTTAAGCAAACTAAACGTTGATCTACTCATAATTACATTGATAATCCAAAATAAACGAAACATTCGGAATCCGTGACTATAAATTTTATCCGTTCAAAAAAGTAAGGCTAACCATCACGTTTTTTCGCAAAAAAGTGAAAACATTTTTTTGTTGAAATTCCGGTTCAAAATGATTATAGGTACAGTATAGAACACGTTGAGCACGAAACTACCGATAGGATGCTTAAGGAAAGAGGTGGTTACTGGAAGTTTCGTATTTTGAAATTCTGCCACATTGTGTTTCGAACCGGGATTGCTGGCGAACGTGACGACATTTTTAAGCAAACTAAACGTTGATCTACTCATAATTACATTGATAATCCAAAATAAACGAAACATTCGGAATCCGTGACTATAAATTTTATCCGTTCAAAAAAGTAAGGCTAACCATCACGTTTTTTCGCAAAAAAGTGAAAACATTTTTTTGTTGAAATTCCAGTTCAAAATGATTATAGGTACAGTATAGAACACGTTGAGCACGAAACTACCGATAGGATGCTTAAGGAAAGAGGTGGTTACTGGAAGTTTCGTATTTTGAAATTCTGCCACATTGTGTTTCGAACCGGGATTGCTGGCGAACGTGACGACATATTTAAGCAAGCTAGACGTTGATCTACTCATAATTACATTGATAATCCAAAATAAACGAAACATTCGGAATCCGTGACTATAAATTTTATCCGTTCAAAAAAAGTAAGGCTAACCATCACGTTTTATCGCAAAAAAGTGAAAACATTTTTTTGTTGAAATTCCGGTTCAAAATGATTATAGGTACAGTATAGAACACGTTGAGCACGAAACTACCGATAGGATGCTTAAGGAAAGAGGTGGTTACTGGAAGTTTCGTATTTTGAAATTCTGCCACATTGTGTTTCGAACCGGGATTGCTGGCGAACGTGACGACATTTTTAAGCAAACTAAACGTTGATCTACTCATAATTACATTGATAATCCAAAATAAACGAAACATTCGGAATCCGTGACTATAAATTTTATCCGTTCAAAAAAGTAAGGCTAACCATCACGTTTTTTCGCAAAAAAGTGAAAACATTTTTTTGTTGAAATTCCGGTTCAAAATGATTATAGGTACAGTATAGAACACGTTGAGCACGAAACTACCGATAGGATGCTTAATGAAAGAGGTGGTTACTGGAAGTTTCGTATTTTGAAATTCTGCCACATTGTGTTTCGAACCGGGATTGCTGGCGAACGTGACGACATTTTTAAGCAAACTAAACGTTGATCTACTCATAATTACATTGATAATCCAAAATAAACGAAACATTCGGAATCCGTGACTATAAATTTTATCCGTTCAAAAAAGTAAGGCTAACCATCACGTTTTTTCGCAAAAAAGTGAAAACATTTTTTTGTTGAAATTCCGGTTCAAAATGATTATAGGTACAGTATAGAACACGTTGAGCACGAAACTACCGATAGGATGCTTAATGAAAGAGGTGGTTACTGGAAGTTTCGTATTTTGAAATTCTGCCACATTGTGTTTCGAACCGGGATTGCTGGCGAACGTGACGACATTTTTAAGCAAACTAAACGTTGATCTACTCATAATTACATTGATAATCCAAAATAAACGAAACATTCGGAATCCGTGACTATAAATTTTATCCGTTCAAAAAAGTAAGGCTAACCATCACGTTTTTTCGCAAAAAAGTGAAAACATTTTTTTGTTGAAATTCCGGTTCAAAATGATTATAGGTACAGTATAGAACACGTTGAGCACGAAACTACCGATAGGATGCTTAAGGAAAGAGGTGGTTACTGGAAGTTTCGTATTTTGAAATTCTGCCACATTGTGTTTCGAACCGGGATTGCTGGCGAACGTGACGACATTTTTAAGCAAACTAAACGTTGATCTACTCATAATTACATTGATAATCCAAAATAAACGAAACATTCGGAATCCGTGACTATAAATTTTATCCGTTCAAAAAAGTAAGGCTAACCATCACGTTTTTTCGCAAAAAAGTGAAAACATTTTTTTGTTGAAATTCCGGTTCAAAATGATTATAGGTACAGTATAGAACACGTTGAGCACGAAACTACCGATAGGATGCTTAATGAAAGAGGTGGTTACTGGAAGTTTCGTATTTTGAAATTCTGCCACATTGTGTTTCGAACCGGGATTGCTGGCGAACGTGACGACATTTTTAAGCAAACTAAACGTTGATCTACTCATAATTACATTGATAATCCAAAATAAACGAAACATTCGGAATCCGTGACTATAAATTTTATCCGTTCAAAAAAGTAAGGCTAACCATCACGTTTTTTCGCAAAAAAGTGAAAACATTTTTTTGTTGAAATGCCGGTTCAAAATGATTATAGGTACAGTATAGAACACGTTGAGCACGAAACTACCGATAGGATGCTTAATGAAAGAGGTGGTTACTGGAAGTTTCGTATTTTGAAATTCTGCCACATTGTGTTTCGAACCGGGATTGCTGGCGAACGTGACGACATTTTTAAGCAAACTAAACGTTGATCTACTCATAATTACATTGATAATCCAAAATAAACGAAACATTCGGAATCCGTGACTATAAATTTTATCCGTTCAAAAAAGTAAGGCTAACCATCACGTTTTTTCGCAAAAAAGTGAAAACATTTTTTTGTTGAAATTCCGGTTCAAAATGATTATAGGTACAGTATAGAACACGTTGAGCACGAAACTACCGATAGGATGCTTAATGAAAGAGGTGGTTACTGGAAGTTTCGTATTTTGAAATTCTGCCACATTGTGTTTCGAACCGGGATTGCTGGCGAACGTGACGACATTTTTAAGCAAACTAAACGTTGATCTACTCATAATTACATTGATAATCCAAAATAAACGAAACATTCGGAATCCGTGACTATAAATTTTATCCGTTCAAAAAAGTAAGGCTAACCATCACGTTTTTTCGCAAAAAAGTGAAAACATTTTTTTGTTGAAATTCCGGTTCAAAATGATTATAGGTACAGTATAGAACACGTTGAGCACGAAACTACCGATAGGATGCTTAAGGAAAGAGGTGGTTACTGGAAGTTTCGTATTTTGAAATTCTGCCACATTGTGTTTCGAACCGGGATTGCTGGCGAACGTGACGACATATTTAAGCAAGCTAAACGTTGATCTACTCATAATTACATTGATAATCCAAAATAAACGAAACATTCGGAATCCGTGACTATAAATTTTATCCGTTCAAAAAAGTAAGGGTAACCATCACGTTTTTTCGCAAAAAAGTGAAAACATTTTTTTGTTGAAATTCCAGTTCAAAATGATTATAGGTACAGTATAGAACACGTTGAGCACGAAACTACCGATAGGATGCTTAAGGAAAGAGGTGGTTACTGGAAGTTTCGTATTTTGAAATTCTGCCACATTGTGTTTCGAACCGGGATTGCTGGCGAACGTGACGACATATTTAAGCAAGCTAAACGTTGATCTACTCATAATTACATTGATAATCCAAAATAAACGAAACATTCGGATTCCGTGACTATAAATTTTATCCGTTCAAAAAAGTAAGGCTTACCATCACGTTTTTTCGCAAAAAAGTGAAAACATTTTTTTGTTGAAATTCCGGTTCAAAATGATTATAGGTACAGTATAGAACACGTTGAGCACGAAACTACCGATAGGATGCTTAAGGAAAGAGGTGGTTACTGGAAGTTTCGTATTTTGAAATTCTGCCACATTGTGTTTCGAACCGGGATTGCTGGCGAACGTGACGACATATTTAAGCAAGCTAAACGTTGATCTACTCATAATTACATTGATAATCCAAAATAAACGAAACATTCGGAATCCGTGACTATAAATTTTATCCGTTCAAAAAAGTAAGGCTAACCATCACGTTTTTTCGCAAAAAAGTGAAAACATTTTTTTGTTGAAATTCCAGTTCAAAATGATTATAGGTACAGTATAGAACACGTTGAGCACGAAACTACCGATAGGATGCTTAAGGAAAGAGGTGGTTACTGGAAGTTTCGTATTTTGAAATTCAGCCACATTGTGTTTCGAACCGGGATTGCTGGCGAACGTGACGACATATTTAAGCAAGCTAAACGTTGATCTACTCATAATTACATTGATAATCCAAAATAAACGAAACATTCGGAATCCGTGACTATAAATTTTATCCGTTCAAAAAAAGTAAGGCTAACCATCACGTTTTTTCGCAAAAAAATGAAAACATTTTTTTGTTGAAATTCCGGTTCAAAATGATTATAGGTACAGTATAGAACACGTTGAGCACGAAACTACCGATAGGATGCTTAAGGAAAGAGGTGGTTACTGGAAGTTTCGTATTTTGAAATTCTGCCACATTGTGTTTCGAACCGGGATTGCTGGCGAACGTGACGACATATTTAAGCAAGCTAAACGTTGATCTACTCATAATTACATTGATAATCCAAAATAAACGAAACATTCGGATTCCGTGACTATAAATTTTATCCGTTCAAAAAAGTAAGGCTAACCATCACGTTTTTTCGCAAAAAAGTGAAAACATTTTTTTGTTGAAATTCCGGTTCAAAATGATTATAGGTACAGTATAGAACACGTTGAGCACGAAACTACCGATAGGATGCTTAAGGAAAGAGGTGGTTACTGGAAGTTTCGTATTTTGAAATTCTGCCACATTGTGTTTCGAACCGGGATTGCTGGCGAACGTGACGACATTTTTAAGCAAACTAAACGTTGATCTACTCATAATTACATTGATAATCCAAAATAAACGAAACATTCGGAATCCGTGACTATAAATTTTATCCGTTCAAAAAAGTAAGGCTAACCATCACGTTTTTTCGCAAAAAAGTGAAAACATTTTTTTGTTGAAATTCCAGTTCAAAATGATTATAGGTACAGTATAGAACACGTTGAGCACGAAACTACCGATAGGATGCTTAAGGAAAGAGGTGGTTACTGGAAGTTTCGTATTTTGAAATTCAGCCACATTGTGTTTCGAACCGGGATTGCTGGCGAACGTGACGACATATTTAAGCAAGCTAAACGTTGATCTACTCATAATTACATTGATAATCCAAAATAAACGAAACATTCGGAATCCGTGACTATAAATTTTATCCGTTCAAAAAAGTAAGGCTAACCATCACGTTTTTTCGCAAAAAAGTGAAAACATTTTTTTGTTGAAATTCCAGTTCAAAATGATTATAGGTACAGTATAGAACACGTTGAGCACGAAACTACCGATAGGATGCTTAAGGAAAGAGGTGGTTACTGGAAGTTTCGTATTTTGAAATTCTGCCACATTGTGTTTCGAACCGGGATTGCTGGCGAACGTGACGACATATTTAAGCAAGCTAAACGTTGATCTACTCATAATTACATTGATAATCCAAAATAAACGAAACATTCGGAATCCGTGACTATAAATTTTATCCGTTCAAAAAAGTAAGGCTAACCATCACGTTTTTTCGCAAAAAAGTGAAAACATTTTTTTGTTGAAATTCCAGTTCAAAATGATTATAGGTACAGTATAGAACACGTTGAGCACGAAACTACCGATAGGATGCTTAAGGAAAGAGGTGGTTACTGGAAGTTTCGTATTTTGAAATTCTGCCACATTGTGTTTCGAACCGGGATTGCTGGCGAACGTGACGACATATTTAAGCAAGCTAAACGTTGATCTACTCATAATTACATTGATAATCCAAAATAAACGAAACATTCGGAATCCGTGACTATAAATTTTATCCGTTCAAAAAAGTAAGGCTAACCATCACGTTTTTTCGCAAAAAAGTGAAAACATTTTTTTGTTGAAATTCCAGTTCAAAATGATTATAGGTACAGTATAGAACACGTTGAGCACGAAACTACCGATAGGATGCTTAAGGAAAGAGGTGGTTACTGGAAGTTTCGTATTTTGAAATTCTGCCACATTGTGTTTCGAACCGGGATTGCTGGCGAACGTGACGACATATTTAAGCAAGCTAAACGTTGATCTACTCATAATTACATTGATAATCCAAAATAAACGAAACATTCGGATTCCGTGACTATAAATTTTATCCGTTCAAAAAAGTAAGGCTAACCATCACGTTTTTTCGCAAAAAAGTGAAAACATTTTTTTGTTGAAATTCCAGTTCAAAATGATTATAGGTACAGTATAGAACACGTTGAGCACGAAACTACCGATAGGATGCTTAAGGAAAGAGGTGGTTACTGGAAGTTTCGTATTTTGAAATTCTGCCACATTGTGTTTCGAACCGGGATTGCTGGCGAACGTGACGACATATTTAAGCAAGCTAAACGTTGATCTACTCATAATTACATTGATAATCCAAAATAAACGAAACATTCGGAATCCGTGACTATAAATTTTATCCGTTCAAAAAAGTAAGGCTAACCATCACGTTTTTTCGCAAAAAAGTGAAAACATTTTTTTGTTGAAATTCCAGTTCAAAATGATTATAGGTACAGTATAGAACACGTTGAGCACGAAACTACCGATAGGATGCTTAAGGAAAGAGGTGGTTACTGGAAGTTTCGTATTTTGAAATTCTGCCACATTGTGTTTCGAACCGGGATTGCTGGCGAACGTGACGACATTTTTAAGCAAACTAAACGTTGATCTACTCATAATTACATTGATAATCCAAAATAAACGAAACATTCGGAATCCGTGACTATAAATTTTATCCGTTCAAAAAAGTAAGGCTAACCATCACGTTTTTTCGCAAAAAAGTGAAAACATTTTTTTGTTGAAATTCCAGTTCAAAATGATTATAGGTACAGTATAGAACACGTTGAGCACGAAACTACCGATAGGATGCTTAAGGAAAGAGGTGGTTACTGGAAGTTTCGTATTTTGAAATTCAGCCACATTGTGTTTCGAACCGGGATTGCTGGCGAACGTGACGACATATTTAAGCAAGCTAAACGTTGATCTACTCATAATTACATTGATAATCCAAAATAAACGAAACATTCGGAATCCGTGACTATAAATTTTATCCGTTCAAAAAAAGTAAGGCTAACCATCACGTTTTTTCGCAAAAAAGTGAAAACATTTTTTTGTTGAAATTCCGGTTCAAAATGATTATAGGTACAGTATAGAACACGTTGAGCACGAAACTACCGATAGGATGCTTAAGGAAAGAGGTGGTTACTGGAAGTTTCGTATTTTGAAATTCTGCCACATTGTGTTTCGAACCGGGATTGCTGGCGAACGTGACGACATATTTAAGCAAGCTAAACGTTGATCTACTCATAATTACATTGATAATCCAAAATAAACGAAACATTCGGAATCCGTGACTATAAATTTTATCCGTTCAAAAAAGTAAGGCTAACCATCACGTTTTTTCGCAAAAAAGTGAAAACATTTTTTTGTTGAAATTCCAGTTCAAAATGATTATAGGTACAGTATAGAACACGTTGAGCACGAAACTACCGATAGGATGCTTAAGGAAAGAGGTGGTTACTGGAAGTTTCGTATTTTGAAATTCTGCCACATTGTGTTTCGAACCGGGATTGCTGGCGAACGTGACGACATATTTAAGCAAGCTAAACGTTGATCTACTCATAATTACATTGATAATCCAAAATAAACGAAACATTCGGAATCCGTGACTATAAATTTTATCCGTTCAAAAAAGTAAGGCTAACCATCACGTTTTTTCGCAAAAAAGTGAAAACATTTTTTTGTTGAAATTCCGGTTCAAAATGATTATAGGTACAGTATAGAACACGTTGAGCACGAAACTACCGATAGGATGCTTAAGGAAAGAGGTGGTTACTGGAAGTTTCGTATTTTGAAATTCTGCCACATTGTGTTTCGAACCGGGATTGCTGGCGAACGTGACGACATTTTTAAGCAAACTAAACGTTGATCTACTCATAATTACATTGATAATCCAAAATAAACGAAACATTCGGAATCCGTGACTATAAATTTTATCCGTTCAAAAAAGTAAGGCTAACCATCACGTTTTTTCGCAAAAAAGTGAAAACATTTTTTTGTTGAAATTCCAGTTCAAAATGATTATAGGTACAGTATAGAACACGTTGAGCACGAAACTACCGATAGGATGCTTAAGGAAAGAGGTGGTTACTGGAAGTTTCGTATTTTGAAATTCTGCCACATTGTGTTTCGAACCGGGATTGCTGGCGAACGTGACGACATATTTAAGCAAGCTAAACGTTGATCTACTCATAATTACATTGATAATCCAAAATAAACGAAACATTCGGAATCCGTGACTATAAATTTTATCCGTTCAAAAAAGTAAGGCTAACCATCACGTTTTTTCGCAAAAAAGTGAAAACATTTTTTTGTTGAAATTCCAGTTCAAAATGATTATAGGTACAGTATAGAACACGTTGAGCACGAAACTACCGATAGGATGCTTAAGGAAAGAGGTGGTTACTGGAAGTTTCGTATTTTGAAATTCTGCCACATTGTGTTTCGAACCGGGATTGCTGGCGAACGTGACGACATATTTAAGCAAGCTAAACGTTGATCTACTCATAATTACATTGATAATCCAAAATAAACGAAACATTCGGAATCCGTGACTATAAATTTTATCCGTTCAAAAAAGTAAGGCTAACCATCACGTTTTTTCGCAAAAAAGTGAAAACATTTTTTTGTTGAAATTCCAGTTCAAAATGATTATAGGTACAGTATAGAACACGTTGAGCACGAAACTACCGATAGGATGCTTAAGGAAAGAGGTGGTTACTGGAAGTTTCGTATTTTGAAATTCTGCCACATTGTGTTTCGAACCGGGATTGCTGGCGAACGTGACGACATATTTAAGCAAGCTAAACGTTGATCTACTCATAATTACATTGATAATCCAAAATAAACGAAACATTCGGATTCCGTGACTATAAATTTTATCCGTTCAAAAAAGTAAGGCTAACCATCACGTTTTTTCGCAAAAAAGTGAAAACATTTTTTTGTTGAAATTCCAGTTCAAAATGATTATAGGTACAGTATAGAACACGTTGAGCACGAAACTACCGATAGGATGCTTAAGGAAAGAGGTGGTTACTGGAAGTTTCGTATTTTGAAATTCTGCCACATTGTGTTTCGAACCGGGATTGCTGGCGAACGTGACGACATATTTAAGCAAGCTAAACGTTGATCTACTCATAATTACATTGATAATCCAAAATAAACGAAACATTCGGAATCCGTGACTATAAATTTTATCCGTTCAAAAAAGTAAGGCTAACCATCACGTTTTTTCGCAAAAAAGTGAAAACATTTTTTTGTTGAAATTCCAGTTCAAAATGATTATAGGTACAGTATAGAACACGTTGAGCACGAAACTACCGATAGGATGCTTAAGGAAAGAGGTGGTTACTGGAAGTTTCGTATTTTGAAATTCTGCCACATTGTGTTTCGAACCGGGATTGCTGGCGAACGTGACGACATTTTTAAGCAAACTAAACGTTGATCTACTCATAATTACATTGATAATCCAAAATAAACGAAACATTCGGAATCCGTGACTATAAATTTTATCCGTTCAAAAAAGTAAGGCTAACCATCACGTTTTTTCGCAAAAAAGTGAAAACATTTTTTTGTTGAAATTCCAGTTCAAAATGATTATAGGTACAGTATAGAACACGTTGAGCACGAAACTACCGATAGGATGCTTAAGGAAAGAGGTGGTTACTGGAAGTTTCGTATTTTGAAATTCAGCCACATTGTGTTTCGAACCGGGATTGCTGGCGAACGTGACGACATATTTAAGCAAGCTAAACGTTGATCTACTCATAATTACATTGATAATCCAAAATAAACGAAACATTCGGAATCCGTGACTATAAATTTTATCCGTTCAAAAAAAGTAAGGCTAACCATCACGTTTTTTCGCAAAAAAGTGAAAACATTTTTTTGTTGAAATTCCGGTTCAAAATGATTATAGGTACAGTATAGAACACGTTGAGCACGAAACTACCGATAGGATGCTTAAGGAAAGAGGTGGTTACTGGAAGTTTCGTATTTTGAAATTCTGCCACATTGTGTTTCGAACCGGGATTGCTGGCGAACGTGACGACATATTTAAGCAAGCTAAACGTTGATCTACTCATAATTACATTGATAATCCAAAATAAACGAAACATTCGGAATCCGTGACTATAAATTTTATCCGTTCAAAAAAGTAAGGCTAACCATCACGTTTTTTCGCAAAAAAGTGAAAACATTTTTTTGTTGAAATTCCAGTTCAAAATGATTATAGGTACAGTATAGAACACGTTGAGCACGAAACTACCGATAGGATGCTTAAGGAAAGAGGTGGTTACTGGAAGTTTCGTATTTTGAAATTCTGCCACATTGTGTTTCGAACCGGGATTGCTGGCGAACGTGACGACATATTTAAGCAAGCTAAACGTTGATCTACTCATAATTACATTGATAATCCAAAATAAACGAAACATTCGGAATCCGTGACTATAAATTTTATCCGTTCAAAAAAGTAAGGCTAACCATCACGTTTTTTCGCAAAAAAGTGAAAACATTTTTTTGTTGAAATTCCGGTTCAAAATGATTATAGGTACAGTATAGAACACGTTGAGCACGAAACTACCGATAGGATGCTTAAGGAAAGAGGTGGTTACTGGAAGTTTCGTATTTTGAAATTCTGCCACATTGTGTTTCGAACCGGGATTGCTGGCGAACGTGACGACATTTTTAAGCAAACTAAACGTTGATCTACTCATAATTACATTGATAATCCAAAATAAACGAAACATTCGGAATCCGTGACTATAAATTTTATCCGTTCAAAAAAGTAAGGCTAACCATCACGTTTTTTCGCAAAAAAGTGAAAACATTTTTTTGTTGAAATTCCAGTTCAAAATGATTATAGGTACAGTATAGAACACGTTGAGCACGAAACTACCGATAGGATGCTTAAGGAAAGAGGTGGTTACTGGAAGTTTCGTATTTTGAAATTCTGCCACATTGTGTTTCGAACCGGGATTGCTGGCGAACGTGACGACATATTTAAGCAAGCTAAACGTTGATCTACTCATAATTACATTGATAATCCAAAATAAACGAAACATTCGGAATCCGTGACTATAAATTTTATCCGTTCAAAAAAGTAAGGCTAACCATCACGTTTTTTCGCAAAAAAGTGAAAACATTTTTTTGTTGAAATTCCAGTTCAAAATGATTATAGGTACAGTATAGAACACGTTGAGCACGAAACTACCGATAGGATGCTTAAGGAAAGAGGTGGTTACTGGAAGTTTCGTATTTTGAAATTCTGCCACATTGTGTTTCGAACCGGGATTGCTGGCGAACGTGACGACATATTTAAGCAAGCTAAACGTTGATCTACTCATAATTACATTGATAATCCAAAATAAACGAAACATTCGGAATCCGTGACTATAAATTTTATCCGTTCAAAAAAGTAAGGCTAACCATCACGTTTTTTCGCAAAAAAGTGAAAACATTTTTTTGTTGAAATTCCAGTTCAAAATGATTATAGGTACAGTATAGAACACGTTGAGCACGAAACTACCGATAGGATGCTTAAGGAAAGAGGTGGTTACTGGAAGTTTCGTATTTTGAAATTCTGCCACATTGTGTTTCGAACCGGGATTGCTGGCGAACGTGACGACATATTTAAGCAAGCTAAACGTTGATCTACTCATAATTACATTGATAATCCAAAATAAACGAAACATTCGGAATCCGTGACTATAAATTTTATCCGTTCAAAAAAGTAAGGCTAACCATCACGTTTTTTCGCAAAAAAGTGAAAACATTTTTTTGTTGAAATTCTAGTTCAAAATGATTATAGGTACAGTATAGAACACGTTGAGCACGAAACTACCGATAGGATGCTTAAGGAAAGAGGTGGTTACTGGAAGTTTCGTATTTTGAAATTCTGCCACATTGTGTTTCGAACCGGGATTGCTGGCGAACGTGACGACATATTTAAGCAAGCTAAACGTTGATCTACTCATAATTACATTGATAATCCAAAATAAACGAAACATTCGGAATCCGTGACTATAAATTTTATCCGTTCAAAAAAAGTAAGGCTAACCATCACGTTTTATCGCAAAAAAGTGAAAACATTTTTTTGTTGAAATTCCGGTTCAAAATGATTATAGGTACAGTATAGAACACGTTGAGCACGAAACTACCGATAGGATGCTTAAGGAAAGAGGTGGTTACTGGAAGTTTCGTATTTTGAAATTCTGCCACATTGTGTTTCGAACCGGGATTGCTGGCGAACGTGACGACATATTTAAGCAAGCTAAACGTTGATCTACTCATAATTACATTGATAATCCAAAATAAACGAAACATTCGGAATCCGTGACTATAAATTTTATCCGTTCAAAAAAAGTAAGGCTAACCATCACGTTTTATCGCAAAAAAGTGAAAACATTTTTTTGTTGAAATTCCGGTTCAAAATGATTATAGGTACAGTATAGAACACGTTGAGCACGAAACTACCGATAGGATGCTTAAGGAAAGAGGTGGTTACTGGAAGTTTCGTATTTTGAAATTCTGCCACATTGTGTTTCGAACCGGGATTGCTGGCGAACGTGACGACATATTTAAGCAAGCTAAACGTTGATCTACTCATAATTACATTGATAATCCAAAATAAACGAAACATTCGGAATCCGTGACTATAAATTTTATCCGTTCAAAAAAAGTAAGGCTAACCATCACGTTTTATCGCAAAAAAGTGAAAACATTTTTTTGTTGAAATTCCGGTTCAAAATGATTATAGGTACAGTATAGAACACGTTGAGCACGAAACTACCGATAGGATGCTTAAGGAAAGAGGTGGTTACTGGAAGTTTCGTATTTTGAAATTCTGCCACATTGTGTTTCGAACCGGGATTGCTGGCGAACGTGACGACATATTTAAGCAAGCTAAACGTTGATCTACTCATAATTACATTGATAATCCAAAATAAACGAAACATTCGGAATCCGTGACTATAAATTTTATCCGTTCAAAAAAAGTAAGGCTAACCATCACGTTTTATCGCAAAAAAGTGAAAACATTTTTTTGTTGAAATTCCGGTTCAAAATGATTATAGGTACAGTATAGAACACGTTGAGCACGAAACTACCGATAGGATGCTTAAGGAAAGAGGTGGTTACTGGAAGTTTCGTATTTTGAAATTCTGCCACATTGTGTTTCGAACCGGGATTGCTGGCGAACGTGACGACATATTTAAGCAAGCTAAACGTTGATCTACTCATAATTACATTGATAATCCAAAATAAACGAAACATTCGGAATCCGTGACTATAAATTTTATCCGTTCAAAAAAAGTAAGGCTAACCATCACGTTTTATCGCAAAAAAGTGAAAACATTTTTTTGTTGAAATTCCGGTTCAAAATGATTATAGGTACAGTATAGAACACGTTGAGCACGAAACTACCGATAGGATGCTTAAGGAAAGAGGTGGTTACTGGAAGTTTCGTATTTTGAAATTCTGCCACATTGTGTTTCGAACCGGGATTGCTGGCGAACGTGACGACATATTTAAGCAAGCTAAACGTTGATCTACTCATAATTACATTGATAATCCAAAATAAACGAAACATTCGGAATCCGTGACTATAAATTTTATCCGTTCAAAAAAGTAAGGCTAACCATCACGTTTTTTCGCAAAAAAGTGAAAACATTTTTTTGTTGAAATTCCGGTTCAAAATGATTATAGGTACAGTATAGAACACGTTGAGCACGAAACTACCGATAGGATGCTTAAGGAAAGAGGTGGTTACTGGAAGTTTCGTATTTTGAAATTCTGCCACATTGTGTTTCGAACCGGGATTGCTGGCGAACGTGACGACATATTTAAGCAAGCTAAACGTTGATCTACTCATAATTACATTGATAATCCAAAATAAACGAAACATTCGGAATCCGTGACTATAAATTTTATCCGTTCAAAAAAGTAAGGCTAACCATCACGTTTTTTCGCAAAAAAGTGAAAACATTTTTTTGTTGAAATTCCAGTTCAAAATGATTATAGGTACAGTATAGAACACGTTGAGCACGAAACTACCGATAGGATGCTTAAGGAAAGAGGTGGTTACTGGAAGTTTCGTATTTTGAAATTCTGCCACATTGTGTTTCGAACCGGGATTGCTGGCGAACGTGACGACATATTTAAGCAAGCTAAACGTTGATCTACTCATAATTACATTGATAATCCAAAATAAACGAAACATTCGGAATCCGTGACTATAAATTTTATCCGTTCAAAAAAGTAAGGCTAACCATCACGTTTTTTCGCAAAAAAGTGAAAACATTTTTTTGTTGAAATTCCAGTTCAAAATGATTATAGGTACAGTATAGAACACGTTGAGCACGAAACTACCGATAGGATGCTTAAGGAAAGAGGTGGTTACTGGAAGTTTCGTATTTTGAAATTCTGCCACATTGTGTTTCGAACCGGGATTGCTGGCGAACGTGACGACATATTTAAGCAAGCTAAACGTTGATCTACTCATAATTACATTGATAATCCAAAATAAACGAAACATTCGGAATCCGTGACTATAAATTTTATCCGTTCAAAAAAGTAAGGCTAACCATCACGTTTTTTCGCAAAAAAGTGAAAACATTTTTTTGTTGAAATTCCAGTTCAAAATGATTATAGGTACAGTATAGAACACGTTGAGCACGAAACTACCGATAGGATGCTTAAGGAAAGAGGTGGTTACTGGAAGTTTCGTATTTTGAAATTCTGCCACATTGTGTTTCGAACCGGGATTGCTGGCGAACGTGACGACATATTTAAGCAAGCTAAACGTTGATCTACTCATAATTACATTGATAATCCAAAATAAACGAAACATTCGGAATCCGTGACTATAAATTTTATCCGTTCAAAAAAGTAAGGCTAACCATCACGTTTTTTCGCAAAAAAGTGAAAACATTTTTTTGTTGAAATTCCAGTTCAAAATGATTATAGGTACAGTATAGAACACGTTGAGCACGAAACTACCGATAGGATGCTTAAGGAAAGAGGTGGTTACTGGAAGTTTCGTATTTTGAAATTCTGCCACATTGTGTTTCGAACCGGGATTGCTGGCGAACGTGACGACATATTTAAGCAAGCTAAACGTTGATCTACTCATAATTACATTGATAATCCAAAATAAACGAAACATTCGGAATCCGTGACTATAAATTTTATCCGTTCAAAAAAGTAAGGCTAACCATCACGTTTTTTCGCAAAAAAGTGAAAACATTTTTTTGTTGAAATTCCAGTTCAAAATGATTATAGGTACAGTATAGAACACGTTGAGCACGAAACTACCGATAGGATGCTTAAGGAAAGAGGTGGTTACTGGAAGTTTCGTATTTTGAAATTCTGCCACATTGTGTTTCGAACCGGGATTGCTGGCGAACGTGACGACATATTTAAGCAAGCTAAACGTTGATCTACTCATAATTACATTGATAATCCAAAATAAACGAAACATTCGGAATCCGTGACTATAAATTTTATCCGTTCAAAAAAGTAAGGCTAACCATCACGTTTTTTCGCAAAAAAGTGAAAACATTTTTTTGTTGAAATTCCGGTTCAAAATGATTATAGGTACAGTATAGAACACGTTGAGCACGAAACTACCGATAGGATGCTTAAGGAAAGAGGTGGTTACTGGAAGTTTCGTATTTTGAAATTCTGCCACATTGTGTTTCGAACCGGGATTGCTGGCGAACGTGACGACATATTTAAGCAAGCTAAACGTTGATCTACTCATAATTACATTGATAATCCAAAATAAACGAAACATTCGGAATCCGTGACTATAAATTTTATCCGTTCAAAAAAGTAAGGCTAACCATCACGTTTTTTCGCAAAAAAGTGAAAACATTTTTTTGTTGAAATTCCAGTTCAAAATGATTATAGGTACAGTATAGAACACGTTGAGCACGAAACTACCGATAGGATGCTTAAGGAAAGAGGTGGTTACTGGAAGTTTCGTATTTTGAAATTCTGCCACATTGTGTTTCGAACCGGGATTGCTGGCGAACGTGACGACATATTTAAGCAAGCTAAACGTTGATCTACTCATAATTACATTGATAATCCAAAATAAACGAAACATTCGGAATCCGTGACTATAAATTTTATCCGTTCAAAAAAGTAAGGCTAACCATCACGTTTTTTCGCAAAAAAGTGAAAACATTTTTTTGTTGAAATTCCAGTTCAAAATGATTATAGGTACAGTATAGAACACGTTGAGCACGAAACTACCGATAGGATGCTTAAGGAAAGAGGTGGTTACTGGAAGTTTCGTATTTTGAAATTCTGCCACATTGTGTTTCGAACCGGGATTGCTGGCGAACGTGACGACATATTTAAGCAAGCTAAACGTTGATCTACTCATAATTACATTGATAATCCAAAATAAACGAAACATTCGGAATCCGTGACTATAAATTTTATCCGTTCAAAAAAGTAAGGCTAACCATCACGTTTTTTCGCAAAAAAGTGAAAACATTTTTTTGTTGAAATTCCAGTTCAAAATGATTATAGGTACAGTATAGAACACGTTGAGCACGAAACTACCGATAGGATGCTTAAGGAAAGAGGTGGTTACTGGAAGTTTCGTATTTTGAAATTCTGCCACATTGTGTTTCGAACCGGGATTGCTGGCGAACGTGACGACATATTTAAGCAAGCTAAACGTTGATCTACTCATAATTACATTGATAATCCAAAATAAACGAAACATTCGGAATCCGTGACTATAAATTTTATCCGTTCAAAAAAGTAAGGCTAACCATCACGTTTTTTCGCAAAAAAGTGAAAACATTTTTTTGTTGAAATTCCAGTTCAAAATGATTATAGGTACAGTATAGAACACGTTGAGCACGAAACTACCGATAGGATGCTTAAGGAAAGAGGTGGTTACTGGAAGTTTCGTATTTTGAAATTCTGCCACATTGTGTTTCGAACCGGGATTGCTGGCGAACGTGACGACATATTTAAGCAAGCTAAACGTTGATCTACTCATAATTACATTGATAATCCAAAATAAACGAAACATTCGGAATCCGTGACTATAAATTTTATCCGTTCAAAAAAGTAAGGCTAACCATCACGTTTTTTCGCAAAAAAGTGAAAACATTTTTTTGTTGAAATTCTAGTTCAAAATGATTATAGGTACAGTATAGAACACGTTGAGCACGAAACTACCGATAGGATGCTTAAGGAAAGAGGTGGTTACTGGAAGTTTCGTATTTTGAAATTCTGCCACATTGTGTTTCGAACCGGGATTGCTGGCGAACGTGACGACATATTTAAGCAAGCTAAACGTTGATCTACTCATAATTACATTGATAATCCAAAATAAACGAAACATTCGGAATCCGTGACTATAAATTTTATCCGTTCAAAAAAAGTAAGGCTAACCATCACGTTTTATCGCAAAAAAGTGAAAACATTTTTTTGTTGAAATTCCGGTTCAAAATGATTATAGGTACAGTATAGAACACGTTGAGCACGAAACTACCGATAGGATGCTTAAGGAAAGAGGTGGTTACTGGAAGTTTCGTATTTTGAAATTCTGCCACATTGTGTTTCGAACCGGGATTGCTGGCGAACGTGACGACATATTTAAGCAAGCTAAACGTTGATCTACTCATAATTACATTGATAATCCAAAATAAACGAAACATTCGGAATCCGTGACTATAAATTTTATCCGTTCAAAAAAGTAAGGCTAACCATCACGTTTTTTCGCAAAAAAGTGAAAACATTTTTTTGTTGAAATTCCGGTTCAAAATGATTATAGGTACAGTATAGAACACGTTGAGCACGAAACTACCGATAGGATGCTTAAGGAAAGAGGTGGTTACTGGAAGTTTCGTATTTTGAAATTCTGCCACATTGTGTTTCGAACCGGGATTGCTGGCGAACGTGACGACATATTTAAGCAAGCTAAACGTTGATCTACTCATAATTACATTGATAATCCAAAATAAACGAAACATTCGGAATCCGTGACTATAAATTTTATCCGTTCAAAAAAGTAAGGCTAACCATCACGTTTTTTCGCAAAAAAGTGAAAACATTTTTTTGTTGAAATTCCAGTTCAAAATGATTATAGGTACAGTATAGAACACGTTGAGCACGAAACTACCGATAGGATGCTTAAGGAAAGAGGTGGTTACTGGAAGTTTCGTATTTTGAAATTCTGCCACATTGTGTTTCGAACCGGGATTGCTGGCGAACGTGACGACATATTTAAGCAAGCTAAACGTTGATCTACTCATAATTACATTGATAATCCAAAATAAACGAAACATTCGGAATCCGTGACTATAAATTTTATCCGTTCAAAAAAGTAAGGCTAACCATCACGTTTTTTCGCAAAAAAGTGAAAACATTTTTTTGTTGAAATTCCAGTTCAAAATGATTATAGGTACAGTATAGAACACGTTGAGCACGAAACTACCGATAGGATGCTTAAGGAAAGAGGTGGTTACTGGAAGTTTCGTATTTTGAAATTCTGCCACATTGTGTTTCGAACCGGGATTGCTGGCGAACGTGACGACATATTTAAGCAAGCTAAACGTTGATCTACTCATAATTACATTGATAATCCAAAATAAACGAAACATTCGGAATCCGTGACTATAAATTTTATCCGTTCAAAAAAGTAAGGCTAACCATCACGTTTTTTCGCAAAAAAGTGAAAACATTTTTTTGTTGAAATTCCAGTTCAAAATGATTATAGGTACAGTATAGAACACGTTGAGCACGAAACTACCGATAGGATGCTTAAGGAAAGAGGTGGTTACTGGAAGTTTCGTATTTTGAAATTCTGCCACATTGTGTTTCGAACCGGGATTGCTGGCGAACGTGACGACATATTTAAGCAAGCTAAACGTTGATCTACTCATAATTACATTGATAATCCAAAATAAACGAAACATTCGGAATCCGTGACTATAAATTTTATCCGTTCAAAAAAGTAAGGCTAACCATCACGTTTTTTCGCAAAAAAGTGAAAACATTTTTTTGTTGAAATTCCAGTTCAAAATGATTATAGGTACAGTATAGAACACGTTGAGCACGAAACTACCGATAGGATGCTTAAGGAAAGAGGTGGTTACTGGAAGTTTCGTATTTTGAAATTCTGCCACATTGTGTTTCGAACCGGGATTGCTGGCGAACGTGACGACATATTTAAGCAAGCTAAACGTTGATCTACTCATAATTACATTGATAATCCAAAATAAACGAAACATTCGGAATCCGTGACTATAAATTTTATCCGTTCAAAAAAGTAAGGCTAACCATCACGTTTTTTCGCAAAAAAGTGAAAACATTTTTTTGTTGAAATTCTAGTTCAAAATGATTATAGGTACAGTATAGAACACGTTGAGCACGAAACTACCGATAGGATGCTTAAGGAAAGAGGTGGTTACTGGAAGTTTCGTATTTTGAAATTCTGCCACATTGTGTTTCGAACCGGGATTGCTGGCGAACGTGACGACATATTTAAGCAAGCTAAACGTTGATCTACTCATAATTACATTGATAATCCAAAATAAACGAAACATTCGGAATCCGTGACTATAAATTTTATCCGTTCAAAAAAAGTAAGGCTAACCATCACGTTTTATCGCAAAAAAGTGAAAACATTTTTTTGTTGAAATTCCGGTTCAAAATGATTATAGGTACAGTATAGAACACGTTGAGCACGAAACTACCGATAGGATGCTTAAGGAAAGAGGTGGTTACTGGAAGTTTCGTATTTTGAAATTCTGCCACATTGTGTTTCGAACCGGGATTGCTGGCGAACGTGACGACATATTTAAGCAAGCTAAACGTTGATCTACTCATAATTACATTGATAATCCAAAATAAACGAAACATTCGGAATCCGTGACTATAAATTTTATCCGTTCAAAAAAAGTAAGGCTAACCATCACGTTTTATCGCAAAAAAGTGAAAACATTTTTTTGTTGAAATTCCGGTTCAAAATGATTATAGGTACAGTATAGAACACGTTGAGCACGAAACTACCGATAGGATGCTTAAGGAAAGAGGTGGTTACTGGAAGTTTCGTATTTTGAAATTCTGCCACATTGTGTTTCGAACCGGGATTGCTGGCGAACGTGACGACATATTTAAGCAAGCTAAACGTTGATCTACTCATAATTACATTGATAATCCAAAATAAACGAAACATTCGGAATCCGTGACTATAAATTTTATCCGTTCAAAAAAAGTAAGGCTAACCATCACGTTTTATCGCAAAAAAGTGAAAACATTTTTTTGTTGAAATTCCGGTTCAAAATGATTATAGGTACAGTATAGAACACGTTGAGCACGAAACTACCGATAGGATGCTTAAGGAAAGAGGTGGTTACTGGAAGTTTCGTATTTTGAAATTCTGCCACATTGTGTTTCGAACCGGGATTGCTGGCGAACGTGACGACATATTTAAGCAAGCTAAACGTTGATCTACTCATAATTACATTGATAATCCAAAATAAACGAAACATTCGGAATCCGTGACTATAAATTTTATCCGTTCAAAAAAAGTAAGGCTAACCATCACGTTTTATCGCAAAAAAGTGAAAACATTTTTTTGTTGAAATTCCGGTTCAAAATGATTATAGGTACAGTATAGAACACGTTGAGCACGAAACTACCGATAGGATGCTTAAGGAAAGAGGTGGTTACTGGAAGTTTCGTATTTTGAAATTCTGCCACATTGTGTTTCGAACCGGGATTGCTGGCGAACGTGACGACATATTTAAGCAAGCTAAACGTTGATCTACTCATAATTACATTGATAATCCAAAATAAACGAAACATTCGGAATCCGTGACTATAAATTTTATCCGTTCAAAAAAAGTAAGGCTAACCATCACGTTTTATCGCAAAAAAGTGAAAACATTTTTTTGTTGAAATTCCGGTTCAAAATGATTATAGGTACAGTATAGAACACGTTGAGCACGAAACTACCGATAGGATGCTTAAGGAAAGAGGTGGTTACTGGAAGTTTCGTATTTTGAAATTCTGCCACATTGTGTTTCGAACCGGGATTGCTGGCGAACGTGACGACATATTTAAGCAAGCTAAACGTTGATCTACTCATAATTACATTGATAATCCAAAATAAACGAAACATTCGGAATCCGTGACTATAAATTTTATCCGTTCAAAAAAAGTAAGGCTAACCATCACGTTTTATCGCAAAAAAGTGAAAACATTTTTTTGTTGAAATTCCGGTTCAAAATGATTATAGGTACAGTATAGAACACGTTGAGCACGAAACTACCGATAGGATGCTTAAGGAAAGAGGTGGTTACTGGAAGTTTCGTATTTTGAAATTCTGCCACATTGTGTTTCGAACCGGGATTGCTGGCGAACGTGACGACATATTTAAGCAAGCTAAACGTTGATCTACTCATAATTACATTGATAATCCAAAATAAACGAAACATTCGGAATCCGTGACTATAAATTTTATCCGTTCAAAAAAAGTAAGGCTAACCATCACGTTTTATCGCAAAAAAGTGAAAACATTTTTTTGTTGAAATTCCGGTTCAAAATGATTATAGGTACAGTATAGAACACGTTGAGCACGAAACTACCGATAGGATGCTTAAGGAAAGAGGTGGTTACTGGAAGTTTCGTATTTTGAAATTCTGCCACATTGTGTTTCGAACCGGGATTGCTGGCGAACGTGACGACATATTTAAGCAAACTAAACGTTGATCTACTCATAATTACATTGATAATCCAAAATAAACGAAACATTCGGAATCCGTGACTATAAATTTTATCCGCTCAGAAAAAGTAAGGCTAACCATCACGTTTTTTCGCAAAAAAGTGAAAACATTTTTTTGTTGAAATTCCGGTTCAAAATGATTATAGGTACAGTATAGAACACGTTGAGCACGAAACTACCGATAGGATGCTTAAGGAAAGTGGTGGTTACTGGAAGTTTCGTATTTTGAAATTCTGCCACATTGTGTTTCGAACCGGGATTGCAGGCGAACGAGACAACATATTTAAGCAAACTAAACGTTGATCTACTCATAATTACATTGATAATCCAAAATAAACGAAACATTCGGAATCCGTGACTATAAATTTTATCCGCTCAGAAAACGTAAGGCTAACAACCATCACGTTTTTTCGCAAAAAAGTGAAAACATTTTTTTGTTGAAATTCCGGTTCAAAATGATTATAGGTACAGTATAGAACACGTTGAGCACGAAACTACCGATAGGATGCTTAAGGAAAGAGGTGGTTACTGGAAGTTTCGTATTTTGAAATTCTGCCACATTGTGTTTCGAACCGGGATTGCAGGCGAACGAGACAACATATTTAAGCAAACTAAACGTTGATCTACTCATAATTACATTGATAATCCAAAATAAACGAAACATTCGGAATCCGTGACTATAAATTTTATCCGCTCAGAAAAAGTAAGGCTAACCATCACGTTTTTTCGCAAAAAAGTGAAAACATTTTTTTGTTGAAATTCCGGTTCAAAATGATTATAGGTACAGTATAGAACACGTTGAGCACGAAACTACCGATAGGATGCTTAAGGAAAGAGGTGGTTACTGGAAGTTTCGTATTTTGAAATTCTGCCACATTGTGTTTCGAACCGGGATTGCAGGCGAACGAGACAACATATTTAAGCAAGCTAAACGTTGATCTACTCATAATTACATTGATAATCCAAAATAAACGAAACATTCGGAATCCGTGACTATAAATTTTATCCGTTCAAAAAAAGTAAGGCACCATCACGTTTTTTCGCAAAAAAGTGAAAACATTTTTTTGTTGAAATTCCGGTTCAAAATGATTATAGGTACAGTATAGAACACGTTGAGCACGAAACTACCGATAGGATGCTTAAGGAAAGAGGTGGTTACTGGAAGTTTCGTATTTTGAAATTCTGCCACATTGTGTTTCGAACCGGGATTGCAGGCGAACGAGACAACATATTTAAGCAAGCTAAACGTTGATCTACTCATAATTACATTGATAATCCAAAATAAACGAAACATTCGGAATCCGTGACTATAAATTTTATCCGTTCAAGAAAAGTAAGGCTAACCATCACGTTTTTTCGCAAAAAAGTGAAAACATTTTTTTGTTGAAATTCCGGTTCAAAATGATTATAGGTACAGTATAGAACACGTTGAGCACGAAACTACCGATAGGATGCTTAAGGAAAGAGGTGGTTACTGGAAGTTTCGTATTTTGAAATTCAGCCACATTGTGTTTCGAACCGGGATTGCTGGCGAACGTGACGACATATTTAAGCAAGCTAAACGTTGATCTACTCATAATTACATTGATAATCCAAAATAAACGAAACATTCGGAATCCGTGACTATAAATTTTATCCGTTCAAAAAAAGTAAGGCTAACCATCACGTTTTTTCGCAAAAAAGTGAAAACATTTTTTTGTTGAAATTCCGGTTCAAAATGATTATAGGTACAGTATAGAACACGTTGAGCACGAAACTACCGATAGGATGCTTAAGGAAAGAGGTGGTTACTGGAAGTTTCGTATTTTGAAATTCTGCCACATTGTGTTTCGAACCGGGATTGCTGGCGAACGTGACGACATATTTAAGCAAGCTAAACGTTGATCTACTCATAATTACATTGATAATCCAAAATAAACGAAACATTCGGAATCCGTGACTATAAATTTTATCCGTTCAAAAAAGTAAGGCTAACCATCACGTTTTTTCGCAAAAAAGTGAAAACATTTTTTTGTTGAAATTCCAGTTCAAAATGATTATAGGTACAGTATAGAACACGTTGAGCACGAAACTACCGATAGGATGCTTAAGGAAAGAGGTGGTTACTGGAAGTTTCGTATTTTGAAATTCTGCCACATTGTGTTTCGAACCGGGATTGCTGGCGAACGTGACGACATATTTAAGCAAGCTAAACGTTGATCTACTCATAATTACATTGATAATCCAAAATAAACGAAACATTCGGAATCCGTGACTATAAATTTTATCCGTTCAAAAAAGTAAGGCTAACCATCACGTTTTTTCGCAAAAAAGTGAAAACATTTTTTTGTTGAAATTCCGGTTCAAAATGATTATAGGTACAGTATAGAACACGTTGAGCACGAAACTACCGATAGGATGCTTAAGGAAAGAGGTGGTTACTGGAAGTTTCGTATTTTGAAATTCTGCCACATTGTGTTTCGAACCGGGATTGCTGGCGAACGTGACGACATTTTTAAGCAAACTAAACGTTGATCTACTCATAATTACATTGATAATCCAAAATAAACGAAACATTCGGAATCCGTGACTATAAATTTTATCCGTTCAAAAAAGTAAGGCTAACCATCACGTTTTTTCGCAAAAAAGTGAAAACATTTTTTTGTTGAAATTCCAGTTCAAAATGATTATAGGTACAGTATAGAACACGTTGAGCACGAAACTACCGATAGGATGCTTAAGGAAAGAGGTGGTTACTGGAAGTTTCGTATTTTGAAATTCTGCCACATTGTGTTTCGAACCGGGATTGCTGGCGAACGTGACGACATATTTAAGCAAGCTAAACGTTGATCTACTCATAATTACATTGATAATCCAAAATAAACGAAACATTCGGAATCCGTGACTATAAATTTTATCCGTTCAAAAAAGTAAGGCTAACCATCACGTTTTTTCGCAAAAAAGTGAAAACATTTTTTTGTTGAAATTCCAGTTCAAAATGATTATAGGTACAGTATAGAACACGTTGAGCACGAAACTACCGATAGGATGCTTAAGGAAAGAGGTGGTTACTGGAAGTTTCGTATTTTGAAATTCTGCCACATTGTGTTTCGAACCGGGATTGCTGGCGAACGTGACGACATATTTAAGCAAGCTAAACGTTGATCTACTCATAATTACATTGATAATCCAAAATAAACGAAACATTCGGAATCCGTGACTATAAATTTTATCCGTTCAAAAAAGTAAGGCTAACCATCACGTTTTTTCGCAAAAAAGTGAAAACATTTTTTTGTTGAAATTCTAGTTCAAAATGATTATAGGTACAGTATAGAACACGTTGAGCACGAAACTACCGATAGGATGCTTAAGGAAAGAGGTGGTTACTGGAAGTTTCGTATTTTGAAATTCTGCCACATTGTGTTTCGAACCGGGATTGCTGGCGAACGTGACGACATATTTAAGCAAGCTAAACGTTGATCTACTCATAATTACATTGATAATCCAAAATAAACGAAACATTCGGAATCCGTGACTATAAATTTTATCCGTTCAAAAAAAGTAAGGCTAACCATCACGTTTTATCGCAAAAAAGTGAAAACATTTTTTTGTTGAAATTCCGGTTCAAAATGATTATAGGTACAGTATAGAACACGTTGAGCACGAAACTACCGATAGGATGCTTAAGGAAAGAGGTGGTTACTGGAAGTTTCGTATTTTGAAATTCTGCCACATTGTGTTTCGAACCGGGATTGCTGGCGAACGTGACGACATATTTAAGCAAGCTAAACGTTGATCTACTCATAATTACATTGATAATCCAAAATAAACGAAACATTCGGAATCCGTGACTATAAATTTTATCCGTTCAAAAAAAGTAAGGCTAACCATCACGTTTTATCGCAAAAAAGTGAAAACATTTTTTTGTTGAAATTCCGGTTCAAAATGATTATAGGTACAGTATAGAACACGTTGAGCACGAAACTACCGATAGGATGCTTAAGGAAAGAGGTGGTTACTGGAAGTTTCGTATTTTGAAATTCTGCCACATTGTGTTTCGAACCGGGATTGCTGGCGAACGTGACGACATATTTAAGCAAGCTAAACGTTGATCTACTCATAATTACATTGATAATCCAAAATAAACGAAACATTCGGAATCCGTGACTATAAATTTTATCCGTTCAAAAAAAGTAAGGCTAACCATCACGTTTTATCGCAAAAAAGTGAAAACATTTTTTTGTTGAAATTCCGGTTCAAAATGATTATAGGTACAGTATAGAACACGTTGAGCACGAAACTACCGATAGGATGCTTAAGGAAAGAGGTGGTTACTGGAAGTTTCGTATTTTGAAATTCTGCCACATTGTGTTTCGAACCGGGATTGCTGGCGAACGTGACGACATATTTAAGCAAGCTAAACGTTGATCTACTCATAATTACATTGATAATCCAAAATAAACGAAACATTCGGAATCCGTGACTATAAATTTTATCCGTTCAAAAAAAGTAAGGCTAACCATCACGTTTTATCGCAAAAAAGTGAAAACATTTTTTTGTTGAAATTCCGGTTCAAAATGATTATAGGTACAGTATAGAACACGTTGAGCACGAAACTACCGATAGGATGCTTAAGGAAAGAGGTGGTTACTGGAAGTTTCGTATTTTGAAATTCTGCCACATTGTGTTTCGAACCGGGATTGCTGGCGAACGTGACGACATATTTAAGCAAGCTAAACGTTGATCTACTCATAATTACATTGATAATCCAAAATAAACGAAACATTCGGAATCCGTGACTATAAATTTTATCCGTTCAAAAAAAGTAAGGCTAACCATCACGTTTTATCGCAAAAAAGTGAAAACATTTTTTTGTTGAAATTCCGGTTCAAAATGATTATAGGTACAGTATAGAACACGTTGAGCACGAAACTACCGATAGGATGCTTAAGGAAAGAGGTGGTTACTGGAAGTTTCGTATTTTGAAATTCTGCCACATTGTGTTTCGAACCGGGATTGCTGGCGAACGTGACGACATATTTAAGCAAGCTAAACGTTGATCTACTCATAATTACATTGATAATCCAAAATAAACGAAACATTCGGAATCCGTGACTATAAATTTTATCCGTTCAAAAAAAGTAAGGCTAACCATCACGTTTTATCGCAAAAAAGTGAAAACATTTTTTTGTTGAAATTCCGGTTCAAAATGATTATAGGTACAGTATAGAACACGTTGAGCACGAAACTACCGATAGGATGCTTAAGGAAAGAGGTGGTTACTGGAAGTTTCGTATTTTGAAATTCTGCCACATTGTGTTTCGAACCGGGATTGCTGGCGAACGTGACGACATATTTAAGCAAACTAAACGTTGATCTACTCATAATTACATTGATAATCCAAAATAAACGAAACATTCGGAATCCGTGACTATAAATTTTATCCGCTCAGAAAAAGTAAGGCTAACCATCACGTTTTTTCGCAAAAAAGTGAAAACATTTTTTTGTTGAAATTCCGGTTCAAAATGATTATAGGTACAGTATAGAACACGTTGAGCACGAAACTACCGATAGGATGCTTAAGGAAAGTGGTGGTTACTGGAAGTTTCGTATTTTGAAATTCTGCCACATTGTGTTTCGAACCGGGATTGCAGGCGAACGAGACAACATATTTAAGCAAACTAAACGTTGATCTACTCATAATTACATTGATAATCCAAAATAAACGAAACATTCGGAATCCGTGACTATAAATTTTATCCGTTCAAAAAAGTAAGGCTAACCATCACGTTTTTTCGCAAAAAAGTGAAAACATTTTTTTGTTGAAATTCCAGTTCAAAATGATTATAGGTACAGTATAGAACACGTTGAGCACGAAACTACCGATAGGATGCTTAAGGAAAGAGGTGGTTACTGGAAGTTTCGTATTTTGAAATTCTGCCACATTGTGTTTCGAACCGGGATTGCTGGCGAACGTGACGACATATTTAAGCAAGCTAAACGTTGATCTACTCATAATTACATTGATAATCCAAAATAAACGAAACATTCGGAATCCGTGACTATAAATTTTATCCGTTCAAAAAAGTAAGGCTAACCATCACGTTTTTTCGCAAAAAAGTGAAAACATTTTTTTGTTGAAATTCCAGTTCAAAATGATTATAGGTACAGTATAGAACACGTTGAGCACGAAACTACCGATAGGATGCTTAAGGAAAGAGGTGGTTACTGGAAGTTTCGTATTTTGAAATTCTGCCACATTGTGTTTCGAACCGGGATTGCTGGCGAACGTGACGACATATTTAAGCAAGCTAAACGTTGATCTACTCATAATTACATTGATAATCCAAAATAAACGAAACATTCGGAATCCGTGACTATAAATTTTATCCGTTCAAAAAAGTAAGGCTAACCATCACGTTTTTTCGCAAAAAAGTGAAAACATTTTTTTGTTGAAATTCTAGTTCAAAATGATTATAGGTACAGTATAGAACACGTTGAGCACGAAACTACCGATAGGATGCTTAAGGAAAGAGGTGGTTACTGGAAGTTTCGTATTTTGAAATTCTGCCACATTGTGTTTCGAACCGGGATTGCTGGCGAACGTGACGACATATTTAAGCAAGCTAAACGTTGATCTACTCATAATTACATTGATAATCCAAAATAAACGAAACATTCGGAATCCGTGACTATAAATTTTATCCGTTCAAAAAAAGTAAGGCTAACCATCACGTTTTATCGCAAAAAAGTGAAAACATTTTTTTGTTGAAATTCCGGTTCAAAATGATTATAGGTACAGTATAGAACACGTTGAGCACGAAACTACCGATAGGATGCTTAAGGAAAGAGGTGGTTACTGGAAGTTTCGTATTTTGAAATTCTGCCACATTGTGTTTCGAACCGGGATTGCTGGCGAACGTGACGACATATTTAAGCAAGCTAAACGTTGATCTACTCATAATTACATTGATAATCCAAAATAAACGAAACATTCGGAATCCGTGACTATAAATTTTATCCGTTCAAAAAAAGTAAGGCTAACCATCACGTTTTATCGCAAAAAAGTGAAAACATTTTTTTGTTGAAATTCCGGTTCAAAATGATTATAGGTACAGTATAGAACACGTTGAGCACGAAACTACCGATAGGATGCTTAAGGAAAGAGGTGGTTACTGGAAGTTTCGTATTTTGAAATTCTGCCACATTGTGTTTCGAACCGGGATTGCTGGCGAACGTGACGACATATTTAAGCAAGCTAAACGTTGATCTACTCATAATTACATTGATAATCCAAAATAAACGAAACATTCGGAATCCGTGACTATAAATTTTATCCGTTCAAAAAAAGTAAGGCTAACCATCACGTTTTATCGCAAAAAAGTGAAAACATTTTTTTGTTGAAATTCCGGTTCAAAATGATTATAGGTACAGTATAGAACACGTTGAGCACGAAACTACCGATAGGATGCTTAAGGAAAGAGGTGGTTACTGGAAGTTTCGTATTTTGAAATTCTGCCACATTGTGTTTCGAACCGGGATTGCTGGCGAACGTGACGACATATTTAAGCAAGCTAAACGTTGATCTACTCATAATTACATTGATAATCCAAAATAAACGAAACATTCGGAATCCGTGACTATAAATTTTATCCGTTCAAAAAAGTAAGGCTAACCATCACGTTTTTTCGCAAAAAAGTGAAAACATTTTTTTGTTGAAATTCCAGTTCAAAATGATTATAGGTACAGTATAGAACACGTTGAGCACGAAACTACCGATAGGATGCTTAAGGAAAGAGGTGGTTACTGGAAGTTTCGTATTTTGAAATTCTGCCACATTGTGTTTCGAACCGGGATTGCTGGCGAACGTGACGACATATTTAAGCAAGCTAAACGTTGATCTACTCATAATTACATTGATAATCCAAAATAAACGAAACATTCGGAATCCGTGACTATAAATTTTATCCGTTCAAAAAAGTAAGGCTAACCATCACGTTTTTTCGCAAAAAAGTGAAAACATTTTTTTGTTGAAATTCCAGTTCAAAATGATTATAGGTACAGTATAGAACACGTTGAGCACGAAACTACCGATAGGATGCTTAAGGAAAGAGGTGGTTACTGGAAGTTTCGTATTTTGAAATTCTGCCACATTGTGTTTCGAACCGGGATTGCTGGCGAACGTGACGACATATTTAAGCAAGCTAAACGTTGATCTACTCATAATTACATTGATAATCCAAAATAAACGAAACATTCGGAATCCGTGACTATAAATTTTATCCGTTCAAAAAAGTAAGGCTAACCATCACGTTTTTTCGCAAAAAAGTGAAAACATTTTTTTGTTGAAATTCTAGTTCAAAATGATTATAGGTACAGTATAGAACACGTTGAGCACGAAACTACCGATAGGATGCTTAAGGAAAGAGGTGGTTACTGGAAGTTTCGTATTTTGAAATTCTGCCACATTGTGTTTCGAACCGGGATTGCTGGCGAACGTGACGACATATTTAAGCAAGCTAAACGTTGATCTACTCATAATTACATTGATAATCCAAAATAAACGAAACATTCGGAATCCGTGACTATAAATTTTATCCGTTCAAAAAAAGTAAGGCTAACCATCACGTTTTATCGCAAAAAAGTGAAAACATTTTTTTGTTGAAATTCCGGTTCAAAATGATTATAGGTACAGTATAGAACACGTTGAGCACGAAACTACCGATAGGATGCTTAAGGAAAGAGGTGGTTACTGGAAGTTTCGTATTTTGAAATTCTGCCACATTGTGTTTCGAACCGGGATTGCTGGCGAACGTGACGACATATTTAAGCAAGCTAAACGTTGATCTACTCATAATTACATTGATAATCCAAAATAAACGAAACATTCGGAATCCGTGACTATAAATTTTATCCGTTCAAAAAAAGTAAGGCTAACCATCACGTTTTATCGCAAAAAAGTGAAAACATTTTTTTGTTGAAATTCCGGTTCAAAATGATTATAGGTACAGTATAGAACACGTTGAGCACGAAACTACCGATAGGATGCTTAAGGAAAGAGGTGGTTACTGGAAGTTTCGTATTTTGAAATTCTGCCACATTGTGTTTCGAACCGGGATTGCTGGCGAACGTGACGACATATTTAAGCAAGCTAAACGTTGATCTACTCATAATTACATTGATAATCCAAAATAAACGAAACATTCGGAATCCGTGACTATAAATTTTATCCGTTCAAAAAAAGTAAGGCTAACCATCACGTTTTATCGCAAAAAAGTGAAAACATTTTTTTGTTGAAATTCCGGTTCAAAATGATTATAGGTACAGTATAGAACACGTTGAGCACGAAACTACCGATAGGATGCTTAAGGAAAGAGGTGGTTACTGGAAGTTTCGTATTTTGAAATTCTGCCACATTGTGTTTCGAACCGGGATTGCTGGCGAACGTGACGACATATTTAAGCAAGCTAAACGTTGATCTACTCATAATTACATTGATAATCCAAAATAAACGAAACATTCGGAATCCGTGACTATAAATTTTATCCGTTCAAAAAAAGTAAGGCTAACCATCACGTTTTATCGCAAAAAAGTGAAAACATTTTTTTGTTGAAATTCCGGTTCAAAATGATTATAGGTACAGTATAGAACACGTTGAGCACGAAACTACCGATAGGATGCTTAAGGAAAGAGGTGGTTACTGGAAGTTTCGTATTTTGAAATTCTGCCACATTGTGTTTCGAACCGGGATTGCTGGCGAACGTGACGACATATTTAAGCAAGCTAAACGTTGATCTACTCATAATTACATTGATAATCCAAAATAAACGAAACATTCGGAATCCGTGACTATAAATTTTATCCGTTCAAAAAAAGTAAGGCTAACCATCACGTTTTATCGCAAAAAAGTGAAAACATTTTTTTGTTGAAATTCCGGTTCAAAATGATTATAGGTACAGTATAGAACACGTTGAGCACGAAACTACCGATAGGATGCTTAAGGAAAGAGGTGGTTACTGGAAGTTTCGTATTTTGAAATTCTGCCACATTGTGTTTCGAACCGGGATTGCTGGCGAACGTGACGACATATTTAAGCAAGCTAAACGTTGATCTACTCATAATTACATTGATAATCCAAAATAAACGAAACATTCGGAATCCGTGACTATAAATTTTATCCGTTCAAAAAAAGTAAGGCTAACCATCACGTTTTATCGCAAAAAAGTGAAAACATTTTTTTGTTGAAATTCCGGTTCAAAATGATTATAGGTACAGTATAGAACACGTTGAGCACGAAACTACCGATAGGATGCTTAAGGAAAGAGGTGGTTACTGGAAGTTTCGTATTTTGAAATTCTGCCACATTGTGTTTCGAACCGGGATTGCTGGCGAACGTGACGACATATTTAAGCAAACTAAACGTTGATCTACTCATAATTACATTGATAATCCAAAATAAACGAAACATTCGGAATCCGTGACTATAAATTTTATCCGCTCAGAAAAAGTAAGGCTAACCATCACGTTTTTTCGCAAAAAAGTGAAAACATTTTTTTGTTGAAATTCCGGTTCAAAATGATTATAGGTACAGTATAGAACACGTTGAGCACGAAACTACCGATAGGATGCTTAAGGAAAGTGGTGGTTACTGGAAGTTTCGTATTTTGAAATTCTGCCACATTGTGTTTCGAACCGGGATTGCAGGCGAACGAGACAACATATTTAAGCAAACTAAACGTTGATCTACTCATAATTACATTGATAATCCAAAATAAACGAAACATTCGGAATCCGTGACTATAAATTTTATCCGCTCAGAAAAAGTAAGGCTAACCATCACGTTTTTTCGCAAAAAAGTGAAAACATTTTTTTGTTGAAATTCCGGTTCAAAATGATTATAGGTACAGTATAGAACACGTTGAGCACGAAACTACCGATAGGATGCTTAAGGAAAGAGGTGGTTACTGGAAGTTTCGTATTTTGAAATTCTGCCACATTGTGTTTCGAACCGGGATTGCAGGCGAACGAGACAACATATTTAAGCAAACTAAACGTTGATCTACTCATAATTACATTGATAATCCAAAATAAACGAAACATTCGGAATCCGTGACTATAAATTTTATCCGCTCAGAAAACGTAAGGCTAACAACCATCACGTTTTTTCGCAAAAAAGTGAAAACATTTTTTTGTTGAAATTCCGGTTCAAAATGATTATAGGTACAGTATAGAACACGTTGAGCACGAAACTACCGATAGGATGCTTAAGGAAAGAGGTGGTTACTGGAAGTTTCGTATTTTGAAATTCTGCCACATTGTGTTTCGAACCGGGATTGCAGGCGAACGAGACAACATATTTAAGCAAACTAAACGTTGATCTACTCATAATTACATTGATAATCCAAAATAAACGAAACATTCGGAATCCGTGACTATAAATTTTATCCGCTCAGAAAAAGTAAGGCTAACCATCACGTTTTTTCGCAAAAAAGTGAAAACATTTTTTTGTTGAAATTCCGGTTCAAAATGATTATAGGTACAGTATAGAACACGTTGAGCACGAAACTACCGATAGGATGCTTAAGGAAAGAGGTGGTTACTGGAAGTTTCGTATTTTGAAATTCTGCCACATTGTGTTTCGAACCGGGATTGCAGGCGAACGAGACAACATATTTAAGCAAGCTAAACGTTGATCTACTCATAATTACATTGATAATCCAAAATAAACGAAACATTCGGAATCCGTGACTATAAATTTTATCCGTTCAAAAAAAGTAAGGCACCATCACGTTTTTTCGCAAAAAAGTGAAAACATTTTTTTGTTGAAATTCCGGTTCAAAATGATTATAGGTACAGTATAGAACACGTTGAGCACGAAACTACCGATAGGATGCTTAAGGAAAGAGGTGGTTACTGGAAGTTTCGTATTTTGAAATTCTGCCACATTGTGTTTCGAACCGGGATTGCAGGCGAACGAGACAACATATTTAAGCAAGCTAAACGTTGATCTACTCATAATTACATTGATAATCCAAAATAAACGAAACATTCGGAATCCGTGACTATAAATTTTATCCGTTCAAGAAAAGTAAGGCTAACCATCACGTTTTTTCGCAAAAAAGTGAAAACATTTTTTTGTTGAAATTCCGGTTCAAAATGATTATAGGTACAGTATAGAACACGTTGAGCACGAAACTACCGATAGGATGCTTAAGGAAAGAGGTGGTTACTGGAAGTTTCGTATTTTGAAATTCAGCCACATTGTGTTTCGAACCGGGATTGCTGGCGAACGTGACGACATATTTAAGCAAGCTAAACGTTGATCTACTCATAATTACATTGATAATCCAAAATAAACGAAACATTCGGAATCCGTGACTATAAATTTTATCCGTTCAAAAAAAGTAAGGCTAACCATCACGTTTTTTCGCAAAAAAGTGAAAACATTTTTTTGTTGAAATTCCGGTTCAAAATGATTATAGGTACAGTATAGAACACGTTGAGCACGAAACTACCGATAGGATGCTTAAGGAAAGAGGTGGTTACTGGAAGTTTCGTATTTTGAAATTCTGCCACATTGTGTTTCGAACCGGGATTGCTGGCGAACGTGACGACATATTTAAGCAAGCTAAACGTTGATCTACTCATAATTACATTGATAATCCAAAATAAACGAAACATTCGGAATCCGTGACTATAAATTTTATCCGTTCAAAAAAGTAAGGCTAACCATCACGTTTTTTCGCAAAAAAGTGAAAACATTTTTTTGTTGAAATTCCAGTTCAAAATGATTATAGGTACAGTATAGAACACGTTGAGCACGAAACTACCGATAGGATGCTTAAGGAAAGAGGTGGTTACTGGAAGTTTCGTATTTTGAAATTCTGCCACATTGTGTTTCGAACCGGGATTGCTGGCGAACGTGACGACATATTTAAGCAAGCTAAACGTTGATCTACTCATAATTACATTGATAATCCAAAATAAACGAAACATTCGGAATCCGTGACTATAAATTTTATCCGTTCAAAAAAGTAAGGCTAACCATCACGTTTTTTCGCAAAAAAGTGAAAACATTTTTTTGTTGAAATTCCAGTTCAAAATGATTATAGGTACAGTATAGAACACGTTGAGCACGAAACTACCGATAGGATGCTTAAGGAAAGAGGTGGTTACTGGAAGTTTCGTATTTTGAAATTCTGCCACATTGTGTTTCGAACCGGGATTGCTGGCGAACGTGACGACATATTTAAGCAAGCTAAACGTTGATCTACTCATAATTACATTGATAATCCAAAATAAACGAAACATTCGGAATCCGTGACTATAAATTTTATCCGTTCAAAAAAGTAAGGCTAACCATCACGTTTTTTCGCAAAAAAGTGAAAACATTTTTTTGTTGAAATTCTAGTTCAAAATGATTATAGGTACAGTATAGAACACGTTGAGCACGAAACTACCGATAGGATGCTTAAGGAAAGAGGTGGTTACTGGAAGTTTCGTATTTTGAAATTCTGCCACATTGTGTTTCGAACCGGGATTGCAGGCGAACGAGACAACATATTTAAGCAAACTAAACGTTGATCTACTCATAATTACATTGATAATCCAAAATAAACGAAACATTCGGAATCCGTGACTATAAATTTTATCCGCTCAGAAAAAGTAAGGCTAACCATCACGTTTTTTCGCAAAAAAGTGAAAACATTTTTTTGTTGAAATTCCGGTTCAAAATGATTATAGGTACAGTATAGAACACGTTGAGCACGAAACTACCGATAGGATGCTTAAGGAAAGTGGTGGTTACTGGAAGTTTCGTATTTTGAAATTCTGCCACATTGTGTTTCGAACCGGGATTGCAGGCGAACGAGACAACATATTTAAGCAAACTAAACGTTGATCTACTCATAATTACATTGATAATCCAAAATAAACGAAACATTCGGAATCCGTGACTATAAATTTTATCCGCTCAGAAAAAGTAAGGCTAACCATCACGTTTTTTCGCAAAAAAGTGAAAACATTTTTTTGTTGAAATTCCGGTTCAAAATGATTATAGGTACAGTATAGAACACGTTGAGCACGAAACTACCGATAGGATGCTTAAGGAAAGAGGTGGTTACTGGAAGTTTCGTATTTTGAAATTCTGCCACATTGTGTTTCGAACCGGGATTGCAGGCGAACGAGACAACATATTTAAGCAAACTAAACGTTGATCTACTCATAATTACATTGATAATCCAAAATAAACGAAACATTCGGAATCCGTGACTATAAATTTTATCCGCTCAGAAAACGTAAGGCTAACAACCATCACGTTTTTTCGCAAAAAAGTGAAAACATTTTTTTGTTGAAATTCCGGTTCAAAATGATTATAGGTACAGTATAGAACACGTTGAGCACGAAACTACCGATAGGATGCTTAAGGAAAGAGGTGGTTACTGGAAGTTTCGTATTTTGAAATTCTGCCACATTGTGTTTCGAACCGGGATTGCAGGCGAACGAGACAACATATTTAAGCAAACTAAACGTTGATCTACTCATAATTACATTGATAATCCAAAATAAACGAAACATTCGGAATCCGTGACTATAAATTTTATCCGCTCAGAAAAAGTAAGGCTAACCATCACGTTTTTTCGCAAAAAAGTGAAAACATTTTTTTGTTGAAATTCCGGTTCAAAATGATTATAGGTACAGTATAGAACACGTTGAGCACGAAACTACCGATAGGATGCTTAAGGAAAGAGGTGGTTACTGGAAGTTTCGTATTTTGAAATTCTGCCACATTGTGTTTCGAACCGGGATTGCAGGCGAACGAGACAACATATTTAAGCAAGCTAAACGTTGATCTACTCATAATTACATTGATAATCCAAAATAAACGAAACATTCGGAATCCGTGACTATAAATTTTATCCGTTCAAAAAAAGTAAGGCACCATCACGTTTTTTCGCAAAAAAGTGAAAACATTTTTTTGTTGAAATTCCGGTTCAAAATGATTATAGGTACAGTATAGAACACGTTGAGCACGAAACTACCGATAGGATGCTTAAGGAAAGAGGTGGTTACTGGAAGTTTCGTATTTTGAAATTCTGCCACATTGTGTTTCGAACCGGGATTGCAGGCGAACGAGACAACATATTTAAGCAAGCTAAACGTTGATCTACTCATAATTACATTGATAATCCAAAATAAACGAAACATTCGGAATCCGTGACTATAAATTTTATCCGTTCAAGAAAAGTAAGGCTAACCATCACGTTTTTTCGCAAAAAAGTGAAAACATTTTTTTGTTGAAATTCCGGTTCAAAATGATTATAGGTACAGTATAGAACACGTTGAGCACGAAACTACCGATAGGATGCTTAAGGAAAGAGGTGGTTACTGGAAGTTTCGTATTTTGAAATTCAGCCACATTGTGTTTCGAACCGGGATTGCTGGCGAACGTGACGACATATTTAAGCAAGCTAAACGTTGATCTACTCATAATTACATTGATAATCCAAAATAAACGAAACATTCGGAATCCGTGACTATAAATTTTATCCGTTCAAAAAAAGTAAGGCTAACCATCACGTTTTTTCGCAAAAAAGTGAAAACATTTTTTTGTTGAAATTCCGGTTCAAAATGATTATAGGTACAGTATAGAACACGTTGAGCACGAAACTACCGATAGGATGCTTAAGGAAAGAGGTGGTTACTGGAAGTTTCGTATTTTGAAATTCTGCCACATTGTGTTTCGAACCGGGATTGCTGGCGAACGTGACGACATATTTAAGCAAGCTAAACGTTGATCTACTCATAATTACATTGATAATCCAAAATAAACGAAACATTCGGAATCCGTGACTATAAATTTTATCCGTTCAAAAAAGTAAGGCTAACCATCACGTTTTTTCGCAAAAAAGTGAAAACATTTTTTTGTTGAAATTCCAGTTCAAAATGATTATAGGTACAGTATAGAACACGTTGAGCACGAAACTACCGATAGGATGCTTAAGGAAAGAGGTGGTTACTGGAAGTTTCGTATTTTGAAATTCTGCCACATTGTGTTTCGAACCGGGATTGCTGGCGAACGTGACGACATATTTAAGCAAGCTAAACGTTGATCTACTCATAATTACATTGATAATCCAAAATAAACGAAACATTCGGAATCCGTGACTATAAATTTTATCCGTTCAAAAAAGTAAGGCTAACCATCACGTTTTTTCGCAAAAAAGTGAAAACATTTTTTTGTTGAAATTCCAGTTCAAAATGATTATAGGTACAGTATAGAACACGTTGAGCACGAAACTACCGATAGGATGCTTAAGGAAAGAGGTGGTTACTGGAAGTTTCGTATTTTGAAATTCTGCCACATTGTGTTTCGAACCGGGATTGCTGGCGAACGTGACGACATATTTAAGCAAGCTAAACGTTGATCTACTCATAATTACATTGATAATCCAAAATAAACGAAACATTCGGAATCCGTGACTATAAATTTTATCCGTTCAAAAAAGTAAGGCTAACCATCACGTTTTTTCGCAAAAAAGTGAAAACATTTTTTTGTTGAAATTCTAGTTCAAAATGATTATAGGTACAGTATAGAACACGTTGAGCACGAAACTACCGATAGGATGCTTAAGGAAAGAGGTGGTTACTGGAAGTTTCGTATTTTGAAATTCTGCCACATTGTGTTTCGAACCGGGATTGCTGGCGAACGTGACGACATATTTAAGCAAGCTAAACGTTGATCTACTCATAATTACATTGATAATCCAAAATAAACGAAACATTCGGAATCCGTGACTATAAATTTTATCCGTTCAAAAAAAGTAAGGCTAACCATCACGTTTTATCGCAAAAAAGTGAAAACATTTTTTTGTTGAAATTCCGGTTCAAAATGATTATAGGTACAGTATAGAACACGTTGAGCACGAAACTACCGATAGGATGCTTAAGGAAAGAGGTGGTTACTGGAAGTTTCGTATTTTGAAATTCTGCCACATTGTGTTTCGAACCGGGATTGCTGGCGAACGTGACGACATATTTAAGCAAGCTAAACGTTGATCTACTCATAATTACATTGATAATCCAAAATAAACGAAACATTCGGAATCCGTGACTATAAATTTTATCCGCTCAGAAAAAGTAAGGCTAACCATCACGTTTTTTCGCAAAAAAGTGAAAACATTTTTTTGTTGAAATTCCGGTTCAAAATGATTATAGGTACAGTATAGAACACGTTGAGCACGAAACTACCGATAGGATGCTTAAGGAAAGAGGTGGTTACTGGAAGTTTCGTATTTTGAAATTCTGCCACATTGTGTTTCGAACCGGGATTGCAGGCGAACGAGACAACATATTTAAGCAAGCTAAACGTTGATCTACTCATAATTACATTGATAATCCAAAATAAACGAAACATTCGGAATCCGTGACTATAAATTTTATCCGTTCAAAAAAAGTAAGGCACCATCACGTTTTTTCGCAAAAAAGTGAAAACATTTTTTTGTTGAAATTCCGGTTCAAAATGATTATAGGTACAGTATAGAACACGTTGAGCACGAAACTACCGATAGGATGCTTAAGGAAAGAGGTGGTTACTGGAAGTTTCGTATTTTGAAATTCTGCCACATTGTGTTTCGAACCGGGATTGCAGGCGAACGAGACAACATATTTAAGCAAGCTAAACGTTGATCTACTCATAATTACATTGATAATCCAAAATAAACGAAACATTCGGAATCCGTGACTATAAATTTTATCCGTTCAAGAAAAGTAAGGCTAACCATCACGTTTTTTCGCAAAAAAGTGAAAACATTTTTTTGTTGAAATTCCGGTTCAAAATGATTATAGGTACAGTATAGAACACGTTGAGCACGAAACTACCGATAGGATGCTTAAGGAAAGAGGTGGTTACTGGAAGTTTCGTATTTTGAAATTCAGCCACATTGTGTTTCGAACCGGGATTGCTGGCGAACGTGACGACATATTTAAGCAAGCTAAACGTTGATCTACTCATAATTACATTGATAATCCAAAATAAACGAAACATTCGGAATCCGTGACTATAAATTTTATCCGTTCAAAAAAAGTAAGGCTAACCATCACGTTTTTTCGCAAAAAAGTGAAAACATTTTTTTGTTGAAATTCCGGTTCAAAATGATTATAGGTACAGTATAGAACACGTTGAGCACGAAACTACCGATAGGATGCTTAAGGAAAGAGGTGGTTACTGGAAGTTTCGTATTTTGAAATTCTGCCACATTGTGTTTCGAACCGGGATTGCTGGCGAACGTGACGACATATTTAAGCAAGCTAAACGTTGATCTACTCATAATTACATTGATAATCCAAAATAAACGAAACATTCGGAATCCGTGACTATAAATTTTATCCGTTCAAAAAAGTAAGGCTAACCATCACGTTTTTTCGCAAAAAAGTGAAAACATTTTTTTGTTGAAATTCCAGTTCAAAATGATTATAGGTACAGTATAGAACACGTTGAGCACGAAACTACCGATAGGATGCTTAAGGAAAGAGGTGGTTACTGGAAGTTTCGTATTTTGAAATTCTGCCACATTGTGTTTCGAACCGGGATTGCTGGCGAACGTGACGACATATTTAAGCAAGCTAAACGTTGATCTACTCATAATTACATTGATAATCCAAAATAAACGAAACATTCGGAATCCGTGACTATAAATTTTATCCGTTCAAAAAAGTAAGGCTAACCATCACGTTTTTTCGCAAAAAAGTGAAAACATTTTTTTGTTGAAATTCCGGTTCAAAATGATTATAGGTACAGTATAGAACACGTTGAGCACGAAACTACCGATAGGATGCTTAAGGAAAGAGGTGGTTACTGGAAGTTTCGTATTTTGAAATTCTGCCACATTGTGTTTCGAACCGGGATTGCTGGCGAACGTGACGACATTTTTAAGCAAACTAAACGTTGATCTACTCATAATTACATTGATAATCCAAAATAAACGAAACATTCGGAATCCGTGACTATAAATTTTATCCGTTCAAAAAAGTAAGGCTAACCATCACGTTTTTTCGCAAAAAAGTGAAAACATTTTTTTGTTGAAATTCCAGTTCAAAATGATTATAGGTACAGTATAGAACACGTTGAGCACGAAACTACCGATAGGATGCTTAAGGAAAGAGGTGGTTACTGGAAGTTTCGTATTTTGAAATTCTGCCACATTGTGTTTCGAACCGGGATTGCTGGCGAACGTGACGACATATTTAAGCAAGCTAAACGTTGATCTACTCATAATTACATTGATAATCCAAAATAAACGAAACATTCGGAATCCGTGACTATAAATTTTATCCGTTCAAAAAAGTAAGGCTAACCATCACGTTTTTTCGCAAAAAAGTGAAAACATTTTTTTGTTGAAATTCCAGTTCAAAATGATTATAGGTACAGTATAGAACACGTTGAGCACGAAACTACCGATAGGATGCTTAAGGAAAGAGGTGGTTACTGGAAGTTTCGTATTTTGAAATTCTGCCACATTGTGTTTCGAACCGGGATTGCTGGCGAACGTGACGACATATTTAAGCAAGCTAAACGTTGATCTACTCATAATTACATTGATAATCCAAAATAAACGAAACATTCGGAATCCGTGACTATAAATTTTATCCGTTCAAAAAAGTAAGGCTAACCATCACGTTTTTTCGCAAAAAAGTGAAAACATTTTTTTGTTGAAATTCCAGTTCAAAATGATTATAGGTACAGTATAGAACACGTTGAGCACGAAACTACCGATAGGATGCTTAAGGAAAGAGGTGGTTACTGGAAGTTTCGTATTTTGAAATTCTGCCACATTGTGTTTCGAACCGGGATTGCTGGCGAACGTGACGACATATTTAAGCAAGCTAAACGTTGATCTACTCATAATTACATTGATAATCCAAAATAAACGAAACATTCGGAATCCGTGACTATAAATTTTATCCGTTCAAAAAAGTAAGGCTAACCATCACGTTTTTTCGCAAAAAAGTGAAAACATTTTTTTGTTGAAATTCTAGTTCAAAATGATTATAGGTACAGTATAGAACACGTTGAGCACGAAACTACCGATAGGATGCTTAAGGAAAGAGGTGGTTACTGGAAGTTTCGTATTTTGAAATTCTGCCACATTGTGTTTCGAACCGGGATTGCTGGCGAACGTGACGACATATTTAAGCAAGCTAAACGTTGATCTACTCATAATTACATTGATAATCCAAAATAAACGAAACATTCGGAATCCGTGACTATAAATTTTATCCGTTCAAAAAAAGTAAGGCTAACCATCACGTTTTATCGCAAAAAAGTGAAAACATTTTTTTGTTGAAATTCCGGTTCAAAATGATTATAGGTACAGTATAGAACACGTTGAGCACGAAACTACCGATAGGATGCTTAAGGAAAGAGGTGGTTACTGGAAGTTTCGTATTTTGAAATTCTGCCACATTGTGTTTCGAACCGGGATTGCTGGCGAACGTGACGACATATTTAAGCAAGCTAAACGTTGATCTACTCATAATTACATTGATAATCCAAAATAAACGAAACATTCGGAATCCGTGACTATAAATTTTATCCGTTCAAAAAAAGTAAGGCTAACCATCACGTTTTATCGCAAAAAAGTGAAAACATTTTTTTGTTGAAATTCCGGTTCAAAATGATTATAGGTACAGTATAGAACACGTTGAGCACGAAACTACCGATAGGATGCTTAAGGAAAGAGGTGGTTACTGGAAGTTTCGTATTTTGAAATTCTGCCACATTGTGTTTCGAACCGGGATTGCTGGCGAACGTGACGACATATTTAAGCAAGCTAAACGTTGATCTACTCATAATTACATTGATAATCCAAAATAAACGAAACATTCGGAATCCGTGACTATAAATTTTATCCGTTCAAAAAAAGTAAGGCTAACCATCACGTTTTATCGCAAAAAAGTGAAAACATTTTTTTGTTGAAATTCCGGTTCAAAATGATTATAGGTACAGTATAGAACACGTTGAGCACGAAACTACCGATAGGATGCTTAAGGAAAGAGGTGGTTACTGGAAGTTTCGTATTTTGAAATTCTGCCACATTGTGTTTCGAACCGGGATTGCTGGCGAACGTGACGACATATTTAAGCAAGCTAAACGTTGATCTACTCATAATTACATTGATAATCCAAAATAAACGAAACATTCGGAATCCGTGACTATAAATTTTATCCGTTCAAAAAAAGTAAGGCTAACCATCACGTTTTATCGCAAAAAAGTGAAAACATTTTTTTGTTGAAATTCCGGTTCAAAATGATTATAGGTACAGTATAGAACACGTTGAGCACGAAACTACCGATAGGATGCTTAAGGAAAGAGGTGGTTACTGGAAGTTTCGTATTTTGAAATTCTGCCACATTGTGTTTCGAACCGGGATTGCTGGCGAACGTGACGACATATTTAAGCAAGCTAAACGTTGATCTACTCATAATTACATTGATAATCCAAAATAAACGAAACATTCGGAATCCGTGACTATAAATTTTATCCGTTCAAAAAAAGTAAGGCTAACCATCACGTTTTATCGCAAAAAAGTGAAAACATTTTTTTGTTGAAATTCCGGTTCAAAATGATTATAGGTACAGTATAGAACACGTTGAGCACGAAACTACCGATAGGATGCTTAAGGAAAGAGGTGGTTACTGGAAGTTTCGTATTTTGAAATTCTGCCACATTGTGTTTCGAACCGGGATTGCTGGCGAACGTGACGACATATTTAAGCAAGCTAAACGTTGATCTACTCATAATTACATTGATAATCCAAAATAAACGAAACATTCGGAATCCGTGACTATAAATTTTATCCGTTCAAAAAAAGTAAGGCTAACCATCACGTTTTATCGCAAAAAAGTGAAAACATTTTTTTGTTGAAATTCCGGTTCAAAATGATTATAGGTACAGTATAGAACACGTTGAGCACGAAACTACCGATAGGATGCTTAAGGAAAGAGGTGGTTACTGGAAGTTTCGTATTTTGAAATTCTGCCACATTGTGTTTCGAACCGGGATTGCTGGCGAACGTGACGACATATTTAAGCAAGCTAAACGTTGATCTACTCATAATTACATTGATAATCCAAAATAAACGAAACATTCGGAATCCGTGACTATAAATTTTATCCGTTCAAAAAAAGTAAGGCTAACCATCACGTTTTATCGCAAAAAAGTGAAAACATTTTTTTGTTGAAATTCCGGTTCAAAATGATTATAGGTACAGTATAGAACACGTTGAGCACGAAACTACCGATAGGATGCTTAAGGAAAGAGGTGGTTACTGGAAGTTTCGTATTTTGAAATTCTGCCACATTGTGTTTCGAACCGGGATTGCTGGCGAACGTGACGACATATTTAAGCAAACTAAACGTTGATCTACTCATAATTACATTGATAATCCAAAATAAACGAAACATTCGGAATCCGTGACTATAAATTTTATCCGCTCAGAAAAAGTAAGGCTAACCATCACGTTTTTTCGCAAAAAAGTGAAAACATTTTTTTGTTGAAATTCCGGTTCAAAATGATTATAGGTACAGTATAGAACACGTTGAGCACGAAACTACCGATAGGATGCTTAAGGAAAGTGGTGGTTACTGGAAGTTTCGTATTTTGAAATTCTGCCACATTGTGTTTCGAACCGGGATTGCAGGCGAACGAGACAACATATTTAAGCAAACTAAACGTTGATCTACTCATAATTACATTGATAATCCAAAATAAACGAAACATTCGGAATCCGTGACTATAAATTTTATCCGCTCAGAAAAAGTAAGGCTAACCATCACGTTTTTTCGCAAAAAAGTGAAAACATTTTTTTGTTGAAATTCCGGTTCAAAATGATTATAGGTACAGTATAGAACACGTTGAGCACGAAACTACCGATAGGATGCTTAAGGAAAGAGGTGGTTACTGGAAGTTTCGTATTTTGAAATTCTGCCACATTGTGTTTCGAACCGGGATTGCAGGCGAACGAGACAACATATTTAAGCAAACTAAACGTTGATCTACTCATAATTACATTGATAATCCAAAATAAACGAAACATTCGGAATCCGTGACTATAAATTTTATCCGCTCAGAAAACGTAAGGCTAACAACCATCACGTTTTTTCGCAAAAAAGTGAAAACATTTTTTTGTTGAAATTCCGGTTCAAAATGATTATAGGTACAGTATAGAACACGTTGAGCACGAAACTACCGATAGGATGCTTAAGGAAAGAGGTGGTTACTGGAAGTTTCGTATTTTGAAATTCTGCCACATTGTGTTTCGAACCGGGATTGCAGGCGAACGAGACAACATATTTAAGCAAACTAAACGTTGATCTACTCATAATTACATTGATAATCCAAAATAAACGAAACATTCGGAATCCGTGACTATAAATTTTATCCGCTCAGAAAAAGTAAGGCTAACCATCACGTTTTTTCGCAAAAAAGTGAAAACATTTTTTTGTTGAAATTCCGGTTCAAAATGATTATAGGTACAGTATAGAACACGTTGAGCACGAAACTACCGATAGGATGCTTAAGGAAAGAGGTGGTTACTGGAAGTTTCGTATTTTGAAATTCTGCCACATTGTGTTTCGAACCGGGATTGCAGGCGAACGAGACAACATATTTAAGCAAGCTAAACGTTGATCTACTCATAATTACATTGATAATCCAAAATAAACGAAACATTCGGAATCCGTGACTATAAATTTTATCCGTTCAAAAAAAGTAAGGCACCATCACGTTTTTTCGCAAAAAAGTGAAAACATTTTTTTGTTGAAATTCCGGTTCAAAATGATTATAGGTACAGTATAGAACACGTTGAGCACGAAACTACCGATAGGATGCTTAAGGAAAGAGGTGGTTACTGGAAGTTTCGTATTTTGAAATTCTGCCACATTGTGTTTCGAACCGGGATTGCAGGCGAACGAGACAACATATTTAAGCAAGCTAAACGTTGATCTACTCATAATTACATTGATAATCCAAAATAAACGAAACATTCGGAATCCGTGACTATAAATTTTATCCGTTCAAGAAAAGTAAGGCTAACCATCACGTTTTTTCGCAAAAAAGTGAAAACATTTTTTTGTTGAAATTCCGGTTCAAAATGATTATAGGTACAGTATAGAACACGTTGAGCACGAAACTACCGATAGGATGCTTAAGGAAAGAGGTGGTTACTGGAAGTTTCGTATTTTGAAATTCTGCCACATTGTGTTTCGAACCGGGATTGCTGGCGAACGTGACGACATTTTTAAGCAAACTAAACGTTGATCTACTCATAATAACATTGATAATCCAAAATAAACGAAACATTCGGAATCCATGACTATACATTTTATCCGCTCAAAAAAAGTAAGGCTAACCATCACGTTTTTTCGCAAAAAAAGTGAAAACATTTTTTTGTTGAAATTCCGGTTCAAAATGATTATAGGTACAGTATAGAACACGTTGAGCACGAAACTACCGATAGGATGCTTAAGGAAAGAGGTGGTTACTGGAAGTTTCGTATTTTGAAATTCTGCCACATTGTGTTTCGAACCGGGATTGCTGGCGAACGTGACGACATTTTTAAGCAAACTAAACGTTGATCTACTCATAATAACATTGATAATCCAAAATAAACGAAACATTCGGAATCCATGACTATACATTTTATCCGCTCAAAAAAAGTAAGGCTAACCATCACGTTTTTTCGCAAAAAAGTGAAAACATTTTTTTGTTGAAATTCCGGTTTAAAATGATTATAGGTACAGTATAGAACACGTTGAGCACGAAACTACCGATAGGATGCTTAAGGAAAGAGGTGGTTACTGGAAGTTTCGTATTTTGAAATTCTGCCACATTGTGTTTCGAACAGGGATTGCTGGCGAACGTGACGACATATTTAAGCAAGCTAAACGTTGATCTACTCATAATTACATTGATAATCCAAAATAAACGAAACATTCGGAATCCGTGACTATAAATTTTATCCGTTCAAAAAAAGTAAGGCTAACCATCACGTTTTTTCGCAAAAAAATGAAAACATTTTTTTGTTGAAATTCCGGTTCAAAATGATTATAGGTACAGTATAGAACACGTTGAGCACGAAACTACCGATAGGATGCTTAAGGAAAGAGGTGGTTACTGGAAGTTTCGTATTTTGAAATTCTGCCACATTGTGTTTCGAACCGGGATTGCTGGCGAACGAGACGACACATTTAAGCAAGCTAAACGTTGATCTACTCATAATAACATTGATAATCCGAAATAAACGAAACATGCGGAATCCGTGCCTATAAATTTTATCCGCTCAAAAAAAGTAATGCTAACAACCATCACGTTTTTTCGCAAAAAAGTGAAAACTTTTTTTTGCTGAAATCCCGTTTCAATAAATACAATAAATAAAACAACATTTTTTTCTGTAAATGGTTTTTGCTTTAGTATTTTCCATTTTTTATTATTCACAATTACAAATTTTACAATTAACATTTATACATATATATATGTATGTATATATATGTACAAATATATATTTATATATATATATATTTAGACATAAACATTTTTATGCCTTGTTTGCATTTAATATAACAAAATTATATTTTATAAAAATTTCACTGTTCCATTTAATGTCAAATGTCTGTTTCGAAATAAAAATTTTTAAATATAAAAATGTCAATTTTTTTTGATTTTCGAATATTATTTTCGAACATATGGATATTATGACGTATGGTTGGATTGTTTTTATTTTGTTCAAAGTGAAATAAGTACAAATATATTGAGGATAACATTATTATAAATTTGCATTTTACAGAGATTTACTATATAATTATACAATTATTTAAAATTAAAATATAAAAATAAATAAATGTATATATTAAATATATATATATTTCTATTAAAGAATAATTTCGAAATTTAAAGCATATAAATTAAGTTTATATGCCATTTTGATTGTATTTGTTGTTCAGTTCCTATTTAAACAAAAGAACATCAATTTTTTTTGAGTACAATAAACATTTTTTTTTACTCGACGTTTATATTAAAACACACACGTGTTAACATTTTTTTTTTGAACTTGCAAAAATATTTAAGAAACCTAAAATAATAATAAAGCTTGTACATAAATTACATTACATTGACATTAAATATACATTTAATTTATTCATTTGTTTTAAAACATGTCTCCCTTAAAATTATTGATTTGCGCATATAAACTTGTGAATTTATATAATTTAAATTTGTTTTAGTTTATTTCGATTTACTAAATTTCTAAATGAATTATAAATAATGTGCGTGTACGTAGTTTCATTACCTCCCGTATATTTTGGAATATCTTAGAATTTGTACAAGTCATGATGTTAAATGATGTTAAAAATAGAAATTCCGGACACTAACAGTATACCAAAAAAATGTAGTTTTCTCTTGAGTTTTTTTTTTTGTCATGGTGACATTTAGTTATCATTTTTTCTATTCTGTTAAAAGATTAAAGCATCTCTGGCAATTTAATAGTGAAATAAATGTCAGTTTTGGCATTTTCTTCAATGCCTATTCAGTTACTCACACTACAACCAACGGAGACGACAAACGAAATTGTGGTGTGCATTTAGCTCTCATTCGGGAAATCAAGATTCCGAAATTATGGTTACGAAACTAGTAATGTGTATGCTAGCTTGTGAAATGTCGCCTAGTTAGCGCCACTTCCTATGCGAAAGAAAGGTGATATTTATTTAAAGGAGAAATAGCAAAAGGCACTACCATGAACTTTTAACCAAGTTTTTTTCCAACCGTGAACCACCATGAGTTTTAAATGTAGCATGATTTTGCTGAAATAATATAAATCTGTGGAATTTCTGTGCTTGAAATACGATGAAGTTTAAAAACATTAAAATATATTATAGATGAAAATATACGCTGGTTTAAAATATTCGTGAATCGTCATTGGACAAATCAAAATTGCTAGAGGTGCTGATTTTTGGATGCAGAGCTTCAAAGCAAAATATTGATGAAACTGTTAGTAGTATCTTTAAATAAGTTGTTTTTAATCCAACTGACGTAATTGTTAAATTACATGCAAATGAGGATAAGGGCCAATCGCTCGGGAAATAAAACAAAAACGATCGTTGTCGAGATGAAAACGGAAAAACATTGAACTTTTGGGAAAAGCTGATTAAAAAAGAAAATTTTCCATTCTGAAATTGGATTTAATACGGTTTTTGGTGCATTCATTTTTATTAGAAATTGATTACTATTTATAAAGGAAAATTATTAAATGAATGAAATTTAAAGTAGATTATAATTTTAAGTACTGTTGGGTTAAAAAAGGTACAATTCATTTGAGGACGGACGACAGCTCCAATATAATATTTATTAAGTCTTTTAGCGATCTCGATAATTTAAAATTTTCTTTGAAATGAATTCTTTGAATTTATTATTTTATTCATTGAATTTTTCGAAGGACACGACATCGCTTCATCTCTTAGTCCCGAAATTCTAAAATATTCCAAACGGCATTTTCGTTGCAACCAATATCTGAACTAAATTGTAAGCAATAACAATAATTTATGTGTTCATAATGAAAGGAATATAATTTAAATACGAATTAACAAAATTCAATTAATATTTCTAAAATTCCAAATAAAAAACGATTAAAATAAAAAATTTAGAACACGCACACAGTAGTTGTTTTAATGTTACATTTACAATAAACACAAAAATATATTCCATAGGCGCGCGCATTAAAATTGAATTACACAGTTATTAATTATTTACGACGATTATTTTTTAAACGAGTATAGTTTGTTGTTTGCACGTGGCGTGTCGCATTTGTGATGAGTGTTTGATTTTGGGTTGTCAAAAATACATTTGTTTTTATTTTCTAATACAAAATAGATTTTCTTGTTTGCTTACAAGTCAGTTGCTATTTTTGGCGTTAATTAAACGTCAAAAAAATAAATTAAAATAAATAAATACAAATTATATATCACTATATAGAATAAATTAATTAGTGGTGTTAAATGGATCACTGGTTGATTTACTCTTTAATTTAATATTATTATTATTTTATAATAATAATTTTATATTATTTACTTAGTATTATTATTTAATTATTGTTTTTTATTCTTTCAGAATATTTTTTTTTTTCATAAAAAAATTAATTTATTTTATCCTTTGTATTTATTTACTTTTGTAAAATTTTTCACTTATGTAATATTTACAAATATCATATCTCTTTTAATTAATTATATTATTTTTGTTTTAAATTTCATTTAATCAATATTTCTGTATAAAAACATCGTTTGCAATATAACATTTATAAATTGTTTTTTTTTGGTTATTCTATTAAAAATGTCTGTTCACATTCTACTATTTTTTATAATTAATAAATTATAATTTATTATGACTCTATTTATTATGAATGTTATTGTTGATTATATCGGCGGGTGTGCTAGTTTTTTGTTGGGTGAGTTCGAAAACTTAACAATATTGACTAATAAAATCTATGGCAATTTCGTTTACTGGGTTTAGGGGATGACATCTATTATAGGTCGAAACTTTGGTTTAAAATAATTCTTTTTACATTGAAAATTACAGTCCAACGGATTACATTCAAAAAAGCAACAAATAACTGGGCTCTTTAGAGTATTTTGAAAGGGTTTACGAGTTGTGAAACCTCGAAGTATCGAAATGTCTGGATATTACAAAAAAAAAAAAAAATAATCCAATAGACAGCGAAGTTAATGACATATTCTGTCAACTGAAATTATTTAAAATATAATTTTTGTTTCTGTCTTGATAGTGTATTGCTTCGTATATTTAAAAAAGTGAAAACAAGCAGAAATGCATATGTTTAATTGGTGTTTAACTTGAAAAATATTATTAACGACTGAATTTTTGTCAAAAATTGATTTATACCGTGTGGATTCTATTACATTTTTATATGTATGTCTTTCATTATGAAGTGAAATGCCAACAATGATGAGAAACAGGTATTCAGACGATAAATGCAATAGGAGGTAATATATTGCGCATAACGATGACATAAACCGGCATTTTTTATATACTGTGTGAGTTTTTAAGCTGAAACTTTCAAATATCTCGGAAAATAAGTCCTCTACGATAAAAATGACCATTATCAAAATTAAATCATTCTGGAGGGGAAATACATTAGTGCTAAAATTGGGACTCCCCGCCACTGTTTGTAAGGGAGTGGGGGCAACTTGGAAACTAAGATAGGAAAGGAACCCCTATTTTTTATTGCAGATTCGGATTCTACGGTTAAAAGTACGTAGGATTTCCTTGAAAATTTTTTTTCGATTCATGATAGATGGCGCTGTAATAGGCGATAATAAATTTTTTTCGATTTCTCCTACTGCGAACATTATGCATACGATTCTGCAATATGTTTGCATTAAAATTAACACGTTTTCAATGTATAGTCCTATTCAGATCTTAAAAAAAAATTTTTTTTAATTGTTCTGCGCAGCTTTCAGTGATGTAGAAAAAAAAATTATAAAAATTTTAATGGGTCGCATTTATCCTAGATAGTAAACCTAAATAAAATAATATATAACCATTAAAAAGAATTATATTTCACTTTTAATACACAAAACATTCAAAATGATCATGTATGTATATTATTACAATGATATTTCAAGTGAAACTTAATACATCTATAAAAAAATTGCACGCCTTTGGAAACAATGTCAACATTTAATTTTGGTACGAACTAGGGAAAATAAATAACCAAATGTCATTCATATCGAACAAAACCACAACAACATCAAAAAGCAAAATAGATTTTCAATTTAATGGAATTATGAATTAATTCATTGCTTATCGAATTAAATATTAATTTCAAAAGTGTCAGTGATTCTTACAAAGTTAAATTATACAGTTAAGTAATAAAAATACAACATAAAAATGTAAACAATAAACTGGTATTATTAGACTTAATACATCACTGCGTATCCGCCATATTTTGCCTGCGCGAGAACTGTCAGAATTCCAGCGAGATTTGAATACTACTATAAATACTTGAAATTAGTTTTAAACAAATTGTATTTCTTAAATTAAAAAATAACTAGTTTTAGCGTAACCCAGGAACAACGAGGGCGATGACTTAGCATAGGAAAATGCGACTAAATTTATTTTCAAATAAATGATTTTTTTTTGTTTTAAAAATATCGATTCAGTTCAAAGATTATTTCGAAAACAAAAGACCTGTTTGCGTAAGGCTACTTCAATTCAAAATGGAGTATTTAACTGTACAAGAAAAAATTGAAATGGTCCTGGTTTTTGGAGAAGCCTCATATAAGTACACGAGAATACAGCTAGCGAATCCGGATTATCCCAGACCAGTGTTTGTAAAATTTTGAACCGACATAAGTATCATCCGTTTCATATGAGTTTACACCAAGATCTTCAGGGCGTTGATTTTGAAAATCGGGTAACATTTTGGCAGTGGGCAGTAGAACAAATACAGCAAAATCCCAATTTTTTTCGCTATGTATTGTTCTCCGATGAGTCGTCTTTTACAAACCATGGAACGGTTAATTACACAACATGCATTACTGGAGTGTTGAAAATCCACACTGGCTTCGCCAAGTTCAACATCAGCGCCCTTGGACTGTCAACGTGTGGTGTGGAATAGTTGGCAACCAACTCATCGGCCCCCATATTATTGAAAGCAACTTGAATGGTCAAATGTACCGAGACATTTTGGAAACTGAACTGCCAACGTTATTTGAAAACTTGAGCTTAGAATTGCGACAGAACATGCGGTTTCAACATGATGGATGTCCAGCACACTATTCGCCGGTAGCACGTGAAGTACTTGATCGTGATTTCAATGGTCGCTGGATTGGTAGAGCTGGTCCGGCAAATTGGCCTGCCAGGTCCGTCAGATCTTACTTCGCCAGATTTATTTTTGTGGGGCTATCTCAAAGACAAAGTATACCAACAAGTACCAACAACACGTGAGAATATGATTGAGCGAATAAGAAATGCTTGTGACGAAATTCCAGCATACACGCTTCTAAGCTGTGTACATTCATTTGAAATGCGGATTAATTACAAGATGATGTCCACGTCGTTGTTCCTGGGTTACGCTAAAAGTAGTTTTTTTTTCTAAATTTAAGAAATACAATTTGTTTAAAACTAATTTCAAGTATTTACATTGAAAACGTGTTAATTTTAATGCAAACATATTGCAGAATCGTATGCATAATGTTCTCAGTAGGAGAAATGGAAACCAATTTAATATAGCCTATTACAGCGCCATCTATCATGAATCGAAAAAAATGTTTCAAGGAAATCCTACGTACTTTTAACCGTAGAATCCGAATCTGCAATAAAAAATAGAGGTTCCTTTCCTATCTTAGTTTCCAAGTTGCCCGCCACTCCCTTACAAACAGTGGCGGGGAGTCCCAATTTTAGCACTAATGTATTTCCCCTCCAGAATGATTTAATTTTGATAATGGTCATTTTTATCGTAGCGGGCTTATTTTCCGAGATATTTGAAAGTTTCAGCTCAAAAACTCACCCGGTATATTGAGCATTCGTACTTACTGGATTTTTTTTATATAACATTTGCCAAACAATTTCTGCCATTTTTTTTAAAATTTATGATGAGATGTTTTTTTTTGTTGTATGCTACGTACTAGGCATGAATTAAGTGATTACTTTGTTTTATGTCGCGTACATGACATCGGAAACAAATATTTCCATACTCGCTAACGAACTCAAAACCAATCAAATTATTTGAAATGCTTTGTACCACGCCTACTAGTTCCGAACTCGAGTTGAAATTGTTTTATCTTTGTTGTTGTTTTAATACATTTTGTGTGTTTCCATAGAATTTTTTCCGAACTAACTCACTATGTCATGAACGCACTATTAAAGTGGTTATTTATGTTTAAGTTTATTTATTTATGTTTTATACAGTTGGAGATAAGAAAGGGGTGTATAGGGCCAAGACGGCGTAAATACGACCTTGGTCCAATACAAAAGATAGAAACGATGGGAGGGAAATCCAATAAGGAGATGCGGGTAAAATGTTTGATCGAATGGTAATTACTAACAATAGAGGTAGCACTGTCCTGGAGGCAACAGTTCCACATAAAAGTTAGCCCAAACTAATTATCTATGACATCAGCAACGATACTAAGCAACAGTAAACTACTGAACATCACGCTTTAAGCGCCATTTGTTTAGACACATTGGAAATTACTGTAAATTAGAAGTAATGATATGCGGCAACTGCTCAGAACCAAGCTTCAAATTTAATGAGTGTAAAAATAATAACACACAAAATGCATTGCACAAATGCATTAGTAATGCATTACCCACTCGTTTATAACTATGGAGAAAATGGTTGCACGGCAAGTCGCCGAAAACCAATTCACTGAAAACGACAATTTATTGAAAAGCGAATCCCCGAAATAGCAATTAATTGAAGACGACAGTTTGCCTATAACGACAACTCACCGAAAACGACAATTTTCCAAAAACGCAGGTCACCGAAACAACAATTTACGAAAACGACAATTTACCGAAAAACAATTCATCGAAATCGACAATTCATCGAAAACGACAAGTCACCGAAAACGACAATTCACCGAACACGACAATTTACCGAAAAAGACTATTCCTTTATATAACGTTCCGGTTCCTTAACATGCGGAATTTAATTGATTAATAAATTCAAAACAGCCAATAATAATTTGTATTATTAGAAAATATTTTTTTTTAATTATATAATTGTACTGGAACTGCGAAACCTTAAATCTCGGGGGAAGGAGAAATTGCAGCAACCTCCCGCTTGGCCGTGTGAGCTACCTAAGCCATTAGCCCGTACAATTCCACATAAGCTCATTTTTAGTTTAAGCTAATTGCAATTTAAAAAACCATGTTCAATTTTTTCTGGTGTATAGGAATTATACTTTTAGCCTTAGACTGTGTCCGAATTGAGTGATAAATATGTTCTAGCAAAAATATTTGACACTAACGTGAAAAGTTTTTCCTTTTGTGAATTTTTTGTCGTTTTGCTGCCCGAATTGTGTGATAATTTTTTATGATAAAAATTCCGACCATTTAATTTAATTTTGATTTAAAAATTACGATTGTTGTCATTTAAAGATTTAATATAACTCTATAAATAAGAAAAAGATTTAAATCATAAACACAATTTTATTTATTTTATTTTAAATTTGTATTGAATTAATTTTATAAATTAAAATATAATATTCTGTTTAGTATTACATCCTTGAGGTCTAGATCATTCACTTTAATCAGCTTCTAGTCATAATAATCTGTAGAAAAGTGCATACCACAATTTTTCTTCGATTAAATTACCACGCAACTGTCAAAAATTATTATACCTAACGATTGTGATAATTCGTGTATGTTCGGTATTTTCACAAATTTAGTACTAAAAAATATTTATATCACAATTCGGACAGTCTTAGTCTAAACATAAACTGTTTTTATGTGTTACAGTTCATAATAAATTATTTTAATCATTTTTAGTGAATTGTGAATTGTTTATTGGCATTTTTTGTGAATTGACGTTTTCGATGAATTGTTTTTCGGTTAATTGTTTTTCGGTTAATTGTTTTTCGATGAATTGTCTTTTTTGGTGAGTTATCGTTTTGGAGTAATTGTTTTTCGTTGAACCGCGTTGTCGGTCAATTGTCGTTTTCGGTGAAGTGTCGTTTTCGTTGAATTGTTTTTACGGTAAATTGAAGATTTCAGTGAACTGTTTTTCGGTGAATTGATTTTTCAGTAAACTGTCGTGGAACCATAGAAAATAGTTATTATGGAAATGAGCATGGATTGATAAAATATAGTTATCATAGGTACGCAAGGACCTTAAATGGCAAAGTTAGTGGAGTTATAAACAGAACGCAAATTGCGTTAGCAGGGACCAAACGATTTCAGTCTGCAAATACAACTATTAGTTACCATTACAAATCTGACTCTTATTAGTGATTCTCACTATTAAGACTCAATTAATCCTTATCCTTATCCTTGTTGCAGGTCCACTGAGAATGGAGTACTGCACTGATAGAAAAAGCGGAAATCTACACTGCAAAATATATGCTGGACAAGTTTTTTCCTCGACCATGTCGAACCCAGTGTGATAAAGAACTCAATTCAAACCATGGAAAACTTGTATAGAAAAATATTGGTCTATCTCAAATACAGAACGACCGCATTCGAAGACATCCACAAACAAATATGTAGCAAAAATTATGAAAGGATGCTCACAGGGATCTATTATTGGTTTAAACATCTGGAACATAATTTTTAACCACAGATTTGAGAACTGGGTTGAGAAATTGCATATGCAGGCAAGATCTGGAAAATAGGGCACAACCAACAGACGTTGGAGCCAGCCAAAAAAGTTATGCACACTGTTCAATAATCTCACATGCAGACTGGGGCGTAATCCTCACAAATCTAGAAAACTCAATGTATATCAGGTGTCTACATTGACTAGTGTACAAATACATGCCATACTGAAGATTACAGGCAGCTACAGGACGATTGAAAAACTTGCTCTTATTTTAATTTTTAATGTAATAAGAAAGATTAAGATCGAAATAAGAGCAATGCTCAGAAATCTTCTAACAGGCCACCTAGAAACCAAATACTATATCCATTCCTCACGGAAAATGTGGGAACGGAACTGGGGTAGATCTGATAAAGGGATAGAAATAGAACTAGATTGCATGAAATAGAACTAGATGTTATACCATAAAATATTAAAATTGACAAGAACTACGTAAATATCTACATTGTCATTCAACTTCAACTACTATTTCCAGAAGACACAAATTGTCTGAGTATATAGAAATATCTTGAAATCCAAGTCGTACTTCCAGTTCTTTAACAGTAGAAGATCTCTGGTTTATACACTGTCAGAGCTAAGCTCAGGCGATATCAGAACGTTTGATTGTTTCCTATCATACCACAGAATAACCACAGACGTAATGACGCTGTTTTTGCATGGAAAAATACTGACTCTTTTTTTTGACCTTGACAGTATTATTATTTCAACAGAAATATATAGATGTCCTATACAAAATGTAAGGTAGGAAAACAATTTCTTGTTCTACGCATTGTCCTCTTCTGGTTATATTTAAATTCTGTGACCATACCTCAATTAGAATTTCTCGTTTTATTTCTTAATTCAGTTCGGGATGAATTTTTAATTCAGAGACATCTATTGGATTATCAGTTAAACAACTGTTGGTTTCACCAAATTTTGAGAACTGAAATGGCAATAAAAAATAATGCCAACGATGTTTTGTTTTCGAAATGAGAAAAAAAAATCTATATTCTAGATGTTTTGCATAAAAATTTAATAAAGAGGCGCTATTTAATGAGCCCTCTAAAAACTAATTTCTGGCATCATAAAAATTCATATTTTGGAACAAAATATAATAAATTGGCAAAAAACTGGCTTTTAAAAAATCTTTGTGCGTGCGTATGTGGTTGATGTGTGATCCCAATGATCTTTGGTCGACATCGATCCATCGGAAGTGACCGATTCCACAGGAGAGTTTTAGTTTTTTGCAAATATTTTGGAAAGTATACCATTTACGGGAAAAACAATTATAAATTAAACGAAATTTTCAACAATACCGGGCCGAATATTTTTTCCAAAATTTAAGCGGAAATGATATTAAAAATAAAAAAAAAATCTGCTCTTACCGCCCAGATGGTTTGACTATCCACCGGAAGTGACCGCTTCCATACGAGTTTTTTCGTTTTTACAAATATTTTGAGAAGTAATTATTTACGAGAAAAACGATTACGAACTAAAATATTCTAGAATATATTTTCAATAATATCGGTTTAAATCAGTTTTCTAAAATTGAAGCGGAAATGACGATTTTTTACAAAAACCGTTTTTTTTCTACAGCAATCATGAAAATTTATGACTTTCGTGTGTGTTTGGTGTCCTACACACTAAATGTTGTTGGTTCCCTACAGCTCAGACGAATAGACTGATGGAGGTGAAACTTCATATTTAAGCTTTTTACCGGAAGTGGAGAACCGAAACTTTTCATTTCATTTACGAAAAAACGATTAAAACAAAAAAATTGTAGATTTAGTTTCAAAAAATTTTTTTACAGAATATTTGATTAAATTTTGCCGGAAATGACCAAAAAAAGTTTATTTCACCAAAATTCGGATCTGTACAGTCCAGGCGGATTGACTATTCGGAATCAAACTTCATACTAAACCTTATTCAAAATATAGAGAGTTCTATATGGGAAATGTGGTCGACATCTATGTACCGGAAGTGAAGAACTTTTGTAATTATTAGATATTAAATTTTCAATAAGGGTTGACTCTAATCGGTTTTCAGAAATTTAACCTTTAACTATACGAGGCAGTTTTTATCAAAAATTCGGAAGTTTCAGTTTCCTGATTTGGAAATTAAGTGTGGGGCATTCGATATCTTTGTACATTGGCCGTAAAATAAAGTTGGGTGTTGGGAACAAAACCAATTAAATATTTTGATTTCCTAGTAAAAGTGTAAAAATTGAGGAATAAAAAAAATACTGTGGCTCCAAAACGCTAAGTAGCATTAAAATTAATAGATTGCCAAAATATGTAACATTTTCAAAATGTATTTTGTTTATCTTAATCCATTTGGTTTATTTGGAATCTACATGTGGATATACAGGGTGACCTAAAATTTACGCAAGATTTCAATTATGTAAATAGAACATAAAATAATTTAGTGTTTGCAACCAAAAAAAGAAAACAGTTCGACAGCTGACAGTTTAGAGTTTGTAAACATGCAGCACTACACGAAAGAACAACTCGTTTTCATCGTTGAACAATGTTGGAAAAATAATTACAGTTTGAATTCTGATTTTTCGAGCAAAATCATCCAAAGCGATGAGCTCATTTTCACCTTGATGGCTTCGTTAATCGTCGAAATTGCCGCATTTGGAGTTCAGAGAACCCACATGTGATCGAAAAACAATTGCCATCACAACGTGCCACTATTTGGGCTGGTGGCGTCGTTGGACCATACTTTTTTGAAAATGATGTTTCCCGTGGCCCTATTCTGGCTTTCCCAGGGAATTGGGAATTGGGAAAATATTTTGCTGTAATTACAAATTACAATAATTCCCAAATATTTATTTCCCGTTCGCAAATGTATATTCTGGTAGACTGGGAATAATTTTTGGGGAAAATTTTTTGGTTTTTATAAACTAAAACGCATGTTGCGACCTTTTTAAAAGTTTACTTTATTTTTAAATATAAATTTATTAGAAAAAATAATGTTAAAAATTCGAAAAAGTACGAATTACAATTCCCTAAAAAAATAATAGGGAAAAATTAACGTCAAAACTGCTATAAAATGGAATTATTTTTTCCCAATAAAAAAAATTCCCAAATGCCAGAATACACTTTGAGGAACAATAAATTCCCAACTGCTAGAAATACGTCACTAATTCCCAATTCCCTAATCCCGGGGAAAACCAGAATAGGGCCACTGGTCGTATACTCTCTCGTTTCGGTGATCAAAATTGACTCCCTAGATCATGTGATTTAACACCGTTGGATTTCTTTTTATGAGGTTATTTGAAGTCAAAGGTCGATGTCAACAAGCCCACACCCGCCATAGCAGTGACGAAAGAGCTTCAAGGCTGCACCAACGAAATTCAACCAAATTTGTGCAAAATGGTCATGAAAATTTTCAACAAAATCGGGGAGATCCGGTCGACTCTCAACTTGAGTTACCATAATAAATTTAATGATAACTAGTTATTATTAAATTTATTATGGTAACTCAAGATTCGGTCGACGAATTATGGTGTCTTTCATTTAAATTCAATTTATAGTTTGCTTTTGATTTTTATTTTGTTCAGTTACACGGTGTACGCCAGAAGCATGCAAGCCTCAACATCCCCACGATCCAAAACCCTGAGATCTAGTCGGAAAATGGAAAATCACCGTGAGAGAGTCCTCTGCGGATTTAGCTGAAATCTGCGGGTTGGCTTCATGCCATCCGTAACAATTTTGGAATAATTTTCATTTAAATTTTTATTTTAATTATTTTAATTCAACTTGTTCCACTTTTATTGATCCGATTCCCATACATTTGTTCAAAATATATTATTTTTGGTGCCAATTCATTTATTGTGATGCAATTTTTTTTTCGTTCCGCAAAATGAGTTTTTGTTGCCGATCTCTTGATTTGCCGTCGTTCAATATTGATTTTAGTCAATTTGTTAAGTTTTCGTTTTTCCTTTCGGAATAAAATATTAATTTTTGTAATACTACTGTAAGAGTTAGTACAATCCCGAATGAATTATGTAAAATAATTTCTTGTTAATCACCCTGTAAAATATCACGACATTTTTTTTTTAAATTCAAAACTGCATAATAATAATATTGTGCTCATTGTTACGGGCATCTCGGAATAGACCAGTGTAACATAAAAATTAGATTCTCTGGGTATAAATTAAGCACAAAGGACTAAATTTATTTGTAATTAATTATCAACCGTTACTAATTGTTACCAGTCGTTTTAGGCAATTTTGTTAATCGTTATTAATTAATTGGTTTTTGTGATATATATTGAGTTCTACATTTTTATATAGGTGTACACAATGCACCACATGACGTCTTCATGATTATATTTATGCATGCGTAATGGTTGAGAATCGAGCGATAGTGAATTCAGAATTAATTGGCTTAGAGAGTGGAATCCAAGGAATCCCTCTTGTTAGAACTCACGGTCGGCTCCGAGGCACTCTATGTATATTTTTCATATATAGTTTGTTATATAATATTTATATATTTTTAACAATACATTAAAATTAATAATATAATTTATTTATAAGGCGAATCATTTTTTTTACTGTTATTTAATAATTATTTTATAATTTTCACAATTAACATTATAGACCGCAATCAAAACTTTCACCCCATTCACTGTAGCGAGAGTCTTGCTTTTGTAATCTTTGTTGGCATGCTTCGATATAACTATCCTGAATACGATACATACCGGAATTCGCTTGGAACATGAGCGTTTCTAGGATACGCTCATTTTTAATTGCTTTCGATGGTAACACAATTTTAATCAAATCTTGCGGCGATATTCTATGTAATTTTAAATCTCTAGCTAAACGTTCCATAATACAACGAAATTCAACTTTTGCATCAGTTTTAGCTGACTGCTTCAATTTAACTTTGTTTTTGGCCCATGCAAGCATCGCCTCGAATTTTTTCACTTCGGTTATGTCTAAATTTCTACACATAATCATTTGTACCATGCTTTCACTTAAATTTAAAAAGTCCTGTATTTGAAATAATAAATGAGCTTTCGACTCAACAAACGCTAGTATCATGTTGACTAATTCGGAGGCGGACGTGTAACGCCAATAATAATTTTCTAATGAGACTAACATTGAACACACAACTTCAATACGTAGAAATTGTTTGGCGTGATGGAAACATGCTTGCAATAATTCAGGTAGATCATAATGTTCCGCAGCACATATTAGACCTAAAAATAAAAAAAAAAAATTAAAATGAAAAGTGGAATATTAACTGTTACTTAAAAAGAAACTCACCTGGTATTGAAACGCATGTTAGGGGACAACTACCTGTATGTAAATAATCTAATAACACACGAAATGTATCGGGATCAAATTCAATTATATTAAATTCGGTTTGCGCTAATTTTGCTCGATCCACTTTTTGTGCATCTGCACATACGGATAATCTAGGAACAGCCAATTGACCACATGGCTTATTTTTATCGGAATCTTTGCCATCTTTATCTGTAAATACAAGTACAAATTTAAATATTATGACGCGATACAATTTGTAAAAAGTAAACTACTTACTGGAACAATCTTGGGATGAGGCCCATTTCTTTTTATCGTCTGCATTCAATTGCGAATTTTGTTTGCGAATTGATCTGCCCCAACCAGCTGTTATCGTACCCAAACGTGAAAAATGCTCGTTTTACCATCGGCGAAGATGGAACACTTTTGGCCGCGGCGATTCGATATCAGGGAACTTGTAAGAAATTTGAACTTTTTGGCCTCTGATTTTGTGGCGATAATAGCGTTGGTGCTGGACGGGCTAATAATTCAGCTACAGGTACTTGTGGTGATCCAAAACCAGTCTGTATACCATACAGCATTTCCTGAAAGCAGATTTGAAATTTTTAGCCTGAATCGCTACTTATATTTTTTTTAAATGTTTATAAAATGTAGAAAATTCATTTCCTAAATTTGTTTGGTCAATTGTGACTTTTTTGCGGCATTTACAAAACCAAAAACAAATAAATTTTAAAAGAAAACCACAAAATAAATATTTCACAATATTTTAGGATCCGCTCGAAACGCGATATTTCGAAAGGAGATATGATAAAACGCGATATGGTACAAAACGCGATATGGTACAAAATGTGCATTGCGAAGCGACGGGAGCGAGCGAACCTCCTGATATAACCCGATCCTAAACTTCCGCTTTATGAATTTTTAAAATCGCGTTTTGAAATATCGCGTTTTGTACCATATCCCGTTTTGAAATGTCGCGTTTCAAATGGGACCCAATATTTTATTGCAATTATTTATTTCTCCACTTTCTTTCTTTAGCGTACTACGCCGACTATTTCATTATTCGATCTACAAAGAACAAAAAATAAAAAAAACAGGGTTGCCGCTACACTTCCCTTTTATACTTCAAAACGTCTCGTTAAAGTTTAAACAACGAAAACAACTTCAATCTGTTAATGTGCTCCGGAATACAAGGTTAATGTCGACACATGGTACTTTCATATAAGAATTTTGTCGTGATGGCGGTTTCCACTTTACAAGTAGTTGAATTGACAAATTTGCAGATACGATACAGCCCGTCACGCCTGTGAGCTAGTTTGCCACTAAACGCTTCCGCTGCATTGCTCTGAATATGGGATTGAGCAATACTAGGTCACCGACTTTAAATTCTTTCCCCTTGTTCATTAGTGTCACGAACATTCTTCATCACTTCTTGTAACTTCCACAAATGCGGAGAAATCGCTCACTTAATGTGGTTTTCAAAGCGGACGTAATGCTTGGTAAATACTTCGACCGCTCGGTATGAAGATATTTAGCTAAAATTCCCAATTTAGTTTTCAGTGGCACTATTCTGGTTTTCCCTGGGAATAGGGAATTGGGAAAAATATTTTCATAGCATTTTATTCTAAATTATATTTTTCTGGCCTACTGCTGGAATTAGTTTGGTCATTGATTAATTATGACTTCAGATAATATCACTGCGAATTACAACAACAATTTCTATTTTTTGTTGCTTCTTACACATTGTAAAAGAAGAACACAACTCACTTCATGTAGGTTTAAGAAGAACAAAGATAGACTTAATTAATTCAAAGCAGCTAGAAAGAAGCAAAACATATTTTTAATTTATTTTTACCCACACCACTAAATATTTTAACACAATTATAAAAAAATTGAATCAAATGTATTTTCCTCTCTCTCAACTGAATATATGAAATATATATGACAAAAATAAATAGACAAAAACAATGAAATTGTATTTATGTCTTCATTCTGTTTTCATTTTTTCAGTCGTATTCCAACCATGTGAGTGGAGGTTGTTCATGACGTTTTTACAGATTTTACAGTATAGCGATGGGAATTTTTTTTATTTGCACTGCGACACAATTTGTTTGTTATTATTTTTTTTGTTGTTGATATTTTTCCAAACAAATTAAAACTAAGGTTACTCCGTTCATCCATATATTTATTTTGTTACTGATGGTACAATTGTATGTAAGAGTAAGTGAAATAGCAGTCGTAACATTTCAGAATGATATTTTTTTATGTAATAAAAAGTTGATACACAATACATACAAATGCAATTTTTATATGGGAGAAAAAAACAGCAATTAAATTGTTCGGTTTTTATGTTGCTAGAAAGAAAAAACCCACTCTCGCACAACAATGCCTCTATCTATATGTGACTAGTAGAGACATTAACCAAACGTAGCGGCAAAAATCCGAGTAGTAATATCTTAATGTCTTCAATCAACGGTTTTGGTGTAAATATTTTTCGAAACAATGTTGATTGGGAAACATTTGTTCTCCAAAATTTTTTATAGGGAAAAATAATTCCCAATATATCTTTGTTTCAAAAATATTTACTCCCAACTAATTCCAGCAGTAGGCCAGAAAAATATAATTTAGAACAAAATGCTATGAAAAATATTTTTCCCAATTCCCTATTCCCAGGGAAAACCAGAATAGTGCCACAGGTCCCTAAACATGGCGTTCTGTGGCGGAATAGAATTGTCTCTGTGTTATGTGTTGTATATACTCGTCATGAAGGTCAAAACACTCTTCCATAGAATTGCATGTCTATGAGCTATGTAGTGTGTTGGTGGTGACAAAATAAAATGAGATTTTCTATGCTCGTTTGTTTCTCTCTCTCTCTCAGTCCTTCAAATTATTGAAAAATATAAATGCATTTTTTCGTTCTTCTTTTCTCGACGCTCGTCACAGTAAGTCGGTGTTGCTTGTAATTTTATAAATTCTTTTGTTTTATATAAATAAATAAATATTACCAAATTTAAATTAAATAAATATGTTAAACCAAATTTGTATTAAATTATTGTTGAGATCTGTTGTGTGAATTAATGGAAATACGAGACCAGATCATATTGGAGTTTTAACAATAAAATTCGACAGCCATCTTAGTGTGCGCGGTTTGCAGTTTACCAATTGGTGTCGGATTAGTGCGTACATTACAAATACGATAGCACTCGCCACTGAATTGACCTGGGGATGATTCAATGTAGTTAAACTTTAGTCAAATGAGCAACCTGAGTCACCTGGTTAGTCAGTCCATAACGTAAGAACACCTCGTCAATCAAGTTTTGGATTGGTACAATCCGAAAAAATTGGTGAAACGTGTGGTACAAACATCCTCCATTATTAGCAAGTATCAATAGCCACAATTAGCCTCGCAAGTAATGGTCCGAAGAATTCGATGGCCATAACTTCCAATCATTGCGCCATTATCGAGATTTTCAAAAACCCACTGGATTTCAAATTTAACACTTTATACTTGGCCAGAAATGTTTCGCCTCAATCTTCGGATGTGGTCAACCTCATAATGTTCGGTGGTCCACATCGGAATCTTCTTCACATTATGTAACGGTGAACTACAGTAAACTTGAAAAAAGTGATAATGTCATTAGCTGTATTTTGTTGAGAATTTACAACAACAATTGCATTTGATAATTCCCAGTAGAATAAACTAATTCCAATTTTTTTTTGGAATTATTTAATTTCTAATTCCAAAAGTTACTTATCGTATTTGCCACCAGAAAACATTTTTTTTTGTTTTTTTATTGTTTTTAAGTTGGTGTTGTAAATTTAATGACATTTATGACAAGCGACATTTGTATTCGTATTGTGGTCGATATTTTCTTAAAATTTATATATTATATTTTGTGTTATAATTAAGAATAGGAAAATACAAAATACTACCAACAGAAAAAACATTTTTTGCTGTTTTGTTGAGAATTAAATAATTACAAAATAATTCGAAATAATTTAATTCTCAACAAAATACAGCTATTGATGCTGAGGTTTTTTTTTTTTAATAAATTTATTTATTTATTAATTCAATATTACAAACTGATTCCGGATCATCTAGTAATTTATCTATCTTAAATTAGTTTCTCGGATTAAGATGAGTAACCTATTGGTGGTGTCCAACATACGACGGATATCTGCATTTTCATGTTGAGGTATTCGCTGTACATGTTTTCATGGCTTGGTTCTTTATTTAATCGGTGAATGTCCATAGAGCATCGTTCACAATCCCTCGCAGCATTTAACTTTGGAAGCATTGTATCATTTGTACATTAATTTTCTTGGCATAACCCCAAAGTTGGATACCATAGATCCATATTGGTTTTTAGCATTTGCCTGTATAGAAGTAATTTGTTGTGTATTGGGAGCTCAGAATTTTTTACCCATCAGCCAATACATTTTCCTATATTTGATGTTTAACTTTTCTTTTTTCTTCTTTATGTGTTCTTTCCATCCTAGCTTAGCATTGAGGGTCCTGCCAAGGTGATTTAGCTGTATTTGCATATGGAATTTTGTTTGAGTTGAGAACCACGGGAATACAGTTAACATTTTGATTAGTAAAGTTGACGTGTACTAATTTGGCTACATTTAGCTGTATCGTCTGCAAATGTTGCTCATGTAGTACCTTGAATATTTGGTAAGTCTCTCATGTAAAAAATAAACAGAATAGTTCCAAGTACGCTACGTTGTAACGCTACGTGTCTGGTTACCAACCGAGCCAGATAAGCCAGAAGAGATCCTTGAGATCATTCGTGCTTCCCTTGCAAAATCAAATTGAATGATCAACTTCGGGTTTGGGTCGATCACTCTTAAAATATATAAGAAAAACGAGGCCGATACGTGCACGAAAGGCGAGCCTGGGGGCGACGGCGAATGGACTCAGCGGGAGTCGATCAAGCGGGTGGGGCACCACCAGAAGAGTGATGCTTTGAACGTGGGGAGGTGGATGGCCGAAGCAACGACCCAAATGGCACTATCCCGATGCAGGGAGTGCAGGAAGAGGTGAGTAAGATAGGCTAAAATAATTAATATTATACAAATAAAAATGCATCACACGCAAAGGCTACCTCGGCAGCTCTTGTTCTCAGACTGACTAAGTCTGATGAGAACTTGGTGTTAATCCAAGAACCTTGGACTTATTATACTCAAGCAACTCTGAGAAGATCAGATCGTGTATTTTAGCGAAACATATTTTGAATATTTTTCTTCTTCCTCAATTTAGTAGCGGGAATGTTACAGCGGTGAGCATTGAGGTTGGCTGTGAAAAGTTATGGCTAGCCTCAGCCTATATGGATCGCGAGAAGGAAACGAGAGAGATGAGTCATTTTTTTTATTCTTTATTAAATACTATAATATTTTAGTTTGCAATATTGAGCGAGAACCGACATTCATTGTTAAAACTCGACAGGAGGTTTTAGATGTGACCTTTGCATCATAAACAATCTTTCATATGATGAGGGGGTGGATAACGGCGAAGGAGCACTCATTCTCTGATCACCGATATGTAACATATAACCTCAACCTGTTACCCGGAAAGCCTTCAGAAGGACAAACTGGAACAAATATGGGGAGGTGTTGGAGGAATTATTACCGATGTAGAAGAAGAACTAAACTGCATGGTTGATATTGTCACAAATTCATGCAATTTTTATTTAATGCTGCGTGCTCCCAGGTTCGGGAATGGGACTCTTGTAAGAAGAACCTAAGAAAGTACAAAAAAGAGTTGAGGAAGGCACAAAGGAGGTCTAGGAGACTCTTCTGTTGTAAAATGGAGGAGGTCCCTAAGACTTCTCATCCGAGGAAAATTTTATCTACTAAACCAACCAGTCCTAGTTATCTAATTAGACCGGACGGGTCATAGACAGCAGAGTCATTTTTTAGAATTCTTTGATTACTCGATGGAGCCTGGAGCTCATCGAGGAACGCCTTCATTAGAGGTGGAGGGCATCGGGGATTGGGAATAAATCCTGTAGGCGCTGAACGGTTTTAAGCCTTATAACTCGGCGGGCTCGGATCAAATTATAACAGTAGAGATTCAAAGGAACTGGGCAGACATCTTCCCCTTGCTGGAGGGTACCTTCAGGGGATGTCTGAAACTGGTCTATATTCCTAGGAAATGAACGGAGGTCAGAGTGGTCATTATCACAAAATCGGGAAAGAGCTCACATGCTTATCCAAAGGACCTGAGTCCTTTATCATCCTTTCTGTTGAAAACCTTGGAAAAGTTGGTAGATGTAGGTATTCAAGTAGGCAAATGGAATTGGGCAATGTCGCAGTATGCGTACTGTAAGGGAAAGTCGATGGATCTCGTATGTATGCTCTGCACAATCTAGTATGTATGATTGAGAAGTCAATTTGCTCCCAAGAGTTTTGTATGGTAGCATTTCTCGATATTGAGAGTGCCTTTAATAATGTAAACGGAGAGGCGATCATGGAAGGATTGTTATTTTGGAAGGTGGACTACCCTATAAAGTAGGTTGATAAATCAGATGCTGGTAAGCAGGATTATTACCTTGGATCTAGTGGAGGCCACCATTAGAAGACGGGTGGTTAGAGGAACCCCGCAAGGAGGTGTAGTGTCCCCCTTTCTTTCGAGTGTAGTGATGAATGGATTGCTGTTGGAACTGGAGTGAGTGGAGACAGTTGTTGTAGCGTATGCAGCTGATGTAGCAATAGCTCTCTCTGGACACGATTAGGGCTGTTATACAGAATGCACTCCAGATCGTTACGAAATGGGCCAGCAAATGTGGATTAGCTATCAACCCTTTCAAGACAGAGCTGGTACTATTTACTAGGAAATATAAAATTACGGTAGTTAGCCCCCCTATCGTGAACGGCATTAGACTGGCTTTTGCCGACAGAGCGAGATTTTTGGGTATACTCTTGAACAGTAAGCTCAGCTGGATGCCTAACATTGTAGAAAGGAATATTCTGTTCGTCTCCCTGACTACTGCAGTGTGTACCAGGCTGAAGTGGTGGTGATAGGGGAAGTCGTGACATGGTGCAAGCATAACGTGCTATCCGTGAGGGATATCGCGATTTATGTGGACAGTCAGGCGGCGGTCAGGTCACTAGAGGCGGTTCGTCTGAAGTCATGGGTGGCCTGGATTGCCGATCATTTCTTTATGAGGTGAGCGAGTATTTCAGCATCCAGATAATCTGGCTCCCTGGTCACTTGGACGTCACGGGAAACTGCAGGGCAGACGAACTAGCTAGGTACGGTATAACTCACCAGATACAGCTGGAAAGAGCAGGTGGAGTGCGAGATATTTTACGCTGCATAAGTAGCTCTGGATGGTTTCAGCAGGAGTAAAGGGGAGATAGGATCCTGTGGTATCACAATGGACCACTATTGGCCTAAGTGTGCGATAGTAGCCACTCTAACCTAATCTAACCTAACTTATCGAGGATGAGGGTGAGGTGGAATGGACCATAAATGATTACTGCGAAGTTTGACGGTATTGAATTTGGGGGCCCTATACAGACTGAACTACGGAGGCGATGGTTTCCGTCCTGTTCGGAATGAATAGGGTTATGTGGGGATGATATAATGATTCCGCCTATTGCTTTGATGGGCATCAATTCCGCGTGGATTGGTCACTTGGATGGGACATTAATTCATTTTAGGTGATCAGTCACGGGCTACGAATTTAGTGACATCTTAATTTAAACATTAGAAGTAGTTTTATAATAGTTTCGTTTCGAAGGTATTTTAAAATATTTATTTGTTTGGCCCTTCCTTTACAAAAAAAACGCCACATGGTCATTCATTTACATATTTTAAATGTGACCTTAAGTTATCCTGCTTCAGACTGATTACTGTTACTCAGCCTCAAAATTAATCAAAAGTTGTGTAAAATACTTTTATCAATATAGGCAGAACTTACCTGAAACACACGACTCCGCACTCCCAATATAGCTCGGACCCCAATAAACCGAGCTTTCTGCTTTGATTGTCCCACCATAAATACGACATCGAATAAATGCGCATTTTGCAGTATCGATGGTTCCAAATTTAAAAAAACCCGTGTGAAATCTTTCGCTAATTGATCGTAATCTTCAAATTGATCTCGCACCGAATCAAGTAGTGGCGATGATGGTCTCATGTGCCCTAATAATGTTTATTGCAATTTTTTGGATTCAAATTTAATTGAAAAGAAATAAAATGAAAATTCATTAATAATTTTGTCAAAAGTGTTGACACTCATTCTACATGGACTTAACAATAACTAATTAATAATAATAATATTACGTTAAAGCATAAAGCATTTTCAAGAATAAAATCGTTTCCTTAATTTGTTATTTGTGCAAGATGTATATCTTAAGACATAAGCAAACAATTTTATACTCGAAAGGAAAAATAAAATTCCTTTTCTAAAATACTTGAAATTAGAGAATAATTACCTGAAAGTACTATCGTATCACAAGTCACAAATAAATCAATTTTAAAGAAAACAAAACAAATTTTAGTACAAAACAACAAAATAACTAAATAACTCTACGTTTAAAGCTTTTTACGTATATGATAAAACGGTCTACGGCTTCTAAATTTACGGTTAAGCGTCTGACTATATTATTGAGGTAAATAAGTAGTAAGATAGTGTTGAAGCAAGTAGAGAATTACAGAGCGAAAAAATTGAAATTACACATATAAGCGGTTACGTCAGCACTGTGCCTAATAACTATACGGGGGGTAGGTTATATCACTAAACTAACTGGATGGCTTTTTCACGCTGCCCAGTGTCGCTGTCATAAGTGAAACAAACATTATTTAATCGAATTACAATAAATAAAATAAACACAACTCAAAGCAATTAAAAAATTATAAAAGGCATTAAAGTACTTTCAGGTCTTAAGATATTTTTAAATCCTATTTTAAGACGTGCAGACATTGGATAAATGAAGTATAGTGTTACAATTCAACATTGTATGTTATTTGTTTTAAAAGATATGACAACTGAAGAAAACACAAAATATAATAAAAAGATTTTAAATAGAAAATAAAAAAAAAATGTTTTGCTGCCTGCATTACGCGTTAATATACTGGCGGGCCAATCTGATCGGAGTCGGTCGCTGCTTAATTCTTAACAATTATTCAGCATTATAAACTGATATTTAGTTCATGCTAGTTAGTGATAGATGTCTCTAATGCAAATATCTTAAACTTCATATTAAATTTAAATCAAATATCAGACACTGAAACATGATTTGTTCTGTGCCATCTATGGACACATTATTGAAGTTGGCCCAAAATTTTAGCACAAAAATGGCCGATTTAAAAGCTGGCAACACTAATGCAAGTGCCGTGAAATAACGAAACTATCGTGATAGAAAATATTAGGATATAAAAATGAGAAATTTTTAAAAAAGTTGTTGTGGTTCCTTATGTATTTGAAGTGGAGCTAAAAATTTTAACCCCAAAACTATTATGATACTGTAAAATATACGAACATTTACTGCATCAGGTATCTGCCAAATATTTTGTATTTTCGATATGTTAAATCACAACTTATTCAGAGATGGATACATCAGAGCACTATACGACATAATCATGACAAGAAGGACCACTTACACCTCCGATTCCCCAACACGTGTTTATGTCGTATAATGCTCTGATGTATCTTTTGACTTAAAATCTATTCATATTCAAATGCCATATTCAAATTAATCCGATACAGAATTTCATATTTTGTTAAATGGTACTATCATCGGAATAATGACAAGGGGGCCCATAAACCTCCGATTCTCCGATTCATGTTTATGTCGTATAATGCTCTGATGTATATCCTTCTTGTTCAAGGGTCATACACAAATTAATCAGATGCAGAATTAAAATTAAATTACAATTTCGTTTTATTTTACTTTTTTGGGTTGACAGTAATATTTTTCTTTAATGATAGTATCATGATGCTAGTGAAGTTTATCCAAACTAATCCAAAAATTACAACAACAACAAACTAACTTATAATAAGTAAACGCCCATTAAAAAATTACATTTTGAAATCTCATGGTAAAGCTTGTCAGACCCATTAGAAAAATTCAAGAACCTTGGGTCAATGGGGACCGGGTACTTGTACTTAGGACTCCTAAATATAAACTGCTGTACACGATGAAGGTAGGTAAATTTCTGTGCATTCTTGCTATAGTGAAAACCTCTAATATCACCCCCCCCCCCCCCCCCCCCCCCTCCCCCAAAATGCCAAACCGAATGCCTGAAGGCTATACTGTAATAAAATAAAGAGTAACTGATACTGAATCTTTGGAGCTGCTACTGGAAACTCACTTTCCAGGAAGATCCGAATCTGCTCCAAAATGACCTAGGGATAACAGACTCATGGGCATTGTAAGCCAGGTTATTGGCAAGAAAAAAATCATTTTCTCTTTCTTTCTCTCTGGCACTTTATCCCATCAAGGGATTTGGCCGTCTCAAATGAGGTTTCATAATCATATTTTCATTTCGGATAATGAGTGATTACTTCATTGATCCTAAACCAGCCATGCAGTTTTTTCCTTGTCACCACCGGGAATCGAACCCGGAACCTCCGGTCGCTGGAGCAAGTATGCTGACCACTTTGCCACCGGAGTGGCAAAAAAAAATCATACCAGATAATCAACCAGATAAAAATCATGTGTGCTATAAATAGCTTTAAGTCTTATAAGTCGACAGATCCCAATGGCATTTTACCGGAGGATATCCAACAAACGACTTAGTTAACCTTACTCTGGCTGAAAGTTATCTTCAAAGGCAGCCTACAACTCGGTCATATTCCTAATAAATGGACCTTGATCTGAGTTTAATCTTACTTTAGAAGTTCGATTGAGCAAAATAGGTTATCAAAATCCCAACATGTATATTGCAAGGGGACTTCTTTGGAAACTGCTCTCCACTCCATTATGGCTCCTATTTAGAAATCCCTTAAACATAAGGAATACAGGCACTTTCCTCTCCAGCCTGGGTATGCTTTCGATAGCAGATTTGTTAGTAGAGGCATACTGCAAGATGGGGCCCCCATCCCATCCTCTTTGCAACTTAGCCCCAAATGACCTGCTAGTTGCTTATGCGGATGATGTTGCGATTGGTGTCTTCGGTAAATATTTTTGCACCTTAAGAGAACTTATGCAGTGACATTGGTATCCTCTCTAATTTGGCTAACAATTGCGAAATCCACACAAAAATGAGTTGGTATTTTTTTCCAGGAAATATAATCTTCCACAGAGCGACCCCCATTGCTTAAATAGTATTGGAATGATCTTCACTGACAAAGTAAAGTAACGGGTGACGTTCTTAAAAGCAAACTAAGCTGGAAACCTAACATATTATAGATAGAGTAAAGAAAGCTACAAGAGCTCTTTACTCCTGTGGAAATGCCATTGTAAAACGATAGGGTTTGCAGCCCCGAATTGTATCCATTCTATATTTCTACTATTAGGCCCATTTTCTTATATGGGGTTACTGTTTGGTGGTCGGCTTTAAATATTTTGACCAACCTAAAATCCTTGGTGAAAGTACAGCGAACAGCAGCCACTCAAGTACTGTAGATTCTCTTTCATCTCATATGCCTGTAAGGCTCATCTCCATCTCTATGTGGAACTGTTACAATAAAGGGCACCTATCTATTCTAAAAACAGGAACATGACAAACACTATACGGTTTTTAGATTCATTGTTTCAATTTCCGTGATTTAGATTTTTTGGGGTGTTGATTTCTGCGATTTTGATTTCCTAGATTTTGGTTTTAGGGATTTTGATACGCAAATTCTTGAGCGTAGCCTACGGGTAAAGATCATTTAAAATAATATTTTAAGAATTGTATCTAAAGGGCTCTTTTAATGGATATTCTGGGCTCCTTATTAAGGTGAGCTTTAACCCTTCAGTTCTTTGACGACTAATTTCTTTTTGATAACTAACATTAGTGAATTTGGATATCAGGCAGATACTTGAGATAATAAAATTGATGGTGAGTGAGTAAATAAAATAAAGTATTGGCTAGAAAAGGCCTTATCTAGCCAGCATAATTTTGGTTGTAACATGTTTGCTTTTTGATTCTCCGTGATTTTACCATCCCTTTGCAATGTCTATCACTACGTACATTTCGACGTTTAATATTCTGTTTTTACAAATACGTATTTGTAAAACAACTGAAAATTTTAATTATTTCAAGTTAATTTTTAACAAAAATTTAAAAAATTAAATGATAAAAAAATTGTGGTAGGTATAAATAATAAATGAGGATTACTAAAGGGGTGTGAGTCTGAGTAGAGTATGGATAGATTTCAAGTACATACTATGCGGCACATAAAGTCGCATACAGCAACTAACTGTCACTCGTAACATGCAAGGATCCTCACCGATGGGTCTCCAAGAACCCCTTCGGTATGGTTTAGGGATTTGACCAGTTTCAGCATGATTTGCTAAATTCGCCACAATATCTTCAAGCATTTGTGATCTTGTACGCTCTTGCATGCGCGCAAATTTTGGCGCCGAATATGATGCCCGTTCACCATTAACAATTTTTGTAAGCAGCCATTCACTGTAGATAAATAGATAAATAACAAAACAAAGGATTATAATTATTAGGCAATTATATATTTAGTAATAATTATCTTACCGAAACATAGGTCCTTTCTCGAACACAGATTGTTCCCATAAATACGGTTTATAGGCACCAACCTCATCTCGTGTAACGACCGACACTTCATATCTCGTTGGTTTCCGTTTTATTCGAGCCGAAACCCTCACCAAAATAAACGTATGCAGAAAATGGCTTTTGATACAGGCAGGACTAAATTTTGTGTTATCGGCCTCCAGAAACACTACACACACTATATCATTTCCTATGTGACGTTTTCTTTGCAGCTTCTGCGGATCGTGCTTCTCATAAGGTAATAATGTTGATACATGGAACATTATCTCAATTCCACGCCAGTTTGTGTAAACAGAATATAATCCTAGGCGAACAAAACACTGTTAAAATCTTTTCATTTAAACATTTAAATATATGTATAATTGTGTTACCAGTTAAATCATGGACTGTGTCAAGGCCACCTTTATATTTATCAAAACCTCGCAATCTCACACGATCGCCAAGTAGTTGAAGAATTTCATCAAATAGCGGAGAATTGTCATTATTGTCTAAGATTTGTTCTTCAGTACCTTGACCTTCTTTGATATATATAACACCAACTTTTAATTCCGACTTTATAAAAACTTGATCTAATTTTAGTAATTCCTCTGGTGTATCAGGTAACTGCCCTAATGTTAGCGGTGGATTTAAATTTACTTCTTTACCTAATGATCTAACTACTTCCTCTCGATTATATCTATCGGCAAATACGCACGACGCTGGTATCAGACCATGCACCGTATATGATATTGCCCTAACTAATATTCTAAATTGATCGCGGCCATTTAATGTTTCCTGTTTTATTGATAAAATAACGGGACCGAGATCTTCATCATTCGTAAAATAATTCCAATGCTCGGTACCATAAAAATATTTTTCATAAGTTTCCTGTTCAACGGATGTCAGTTCAAAACCACCTTGCATCTCCCATTGTTCTTCTATGACGGTTTTCTTTCTAGAAAAATTACAATTTTAGGCTGCCTGATTAGAAAACAAATAATTCCGATGCAATAGTTTAACACTTTACCTTGGCATAGCTTCCGAATCTTCATCATCCTCGTATAATTCACTACATCCCCGCTCCAGATGTGCGTTTGATGTGCCTCCGCGTGCTCCACATTTCTCGAAATCCTCATGATCCGATTCACTATCATCCCATATCGTGTGTTGATTTGCTATTGATATTTTTTGCCGTGAACATTCTATCCAGTATCCTGGTGTTGGATGTAAATTATGGGGATACTCCTCACAAAATTCATCTGTAGTAGAAAAAGAATTTAAATTGGTTTTAGAACTATGACAAAAAGATTAATGTTAAATTTTCTAATGTTATACAAAATATTTAAATTTCAAACGGTAATTTTATGTGCGAAACCCGCTGTGAACGCTCTCGTTGCCCTAATTGTTTCATTTGAGATAGTTTGTCTTTAGAGTGACCATAGAGCAAATTAGAGCGAATGCTTTTGGAAGACATTTCAATTATTTGTTGATTTGCTGGCAATAAGTCCAGCTGAAAAATCAGAAAAATCAGAATTGTTGGTGGAAACGACTGAATTGGACGCTGGCCTATGCATTTTTCTTGTATCTTGCGGCGTAAGAACCTTCGCCCACCTTCCTTGATAGTTACTTCCATATGATGCACTGTATTTTAAATAATTTAGCTCAGCGCGGTTGGAAAATCCCTCCAAGTGGTAGGCATTGATTTTTGCCCTTTCTGTCGTATTTAAAATATTTTTTCTACACATTTTAATTCTTGATCAGCTACTGAATACTTATTTTGAAAATCTTGAAACATTTTTTAGCAACTTACACTGAAATTTATGCACAAATACTTAAATTTTACAATGTGTCTATTCAAGTGAACCGATAAAATTCGTTTAATGTAAAATGTATTTAAAAAAAAAACAAAGAAAAGTACAGTTAGATTGCTATGTTTAAATTTTTATTCATTACTGTTTTACTGAGTACTAATTTCTCTCTCTTCTCAATAAAAATATATTCTTGTTTCCGCGATAAATGGTTCAAATGTTTTAAATGTGAGGTTACTATCGCGCTCCATTTTGAAATGATTCCATTAACAAAGAAATCATAGAATTTTGCTGATTGCTGACAGAAACTTAAATTCTCCACATTATCTAAATTCTCTACACTGTCGACGTCATTTTTTAAATGGTTTACATACATTGTCTATACATGCGTAGAATATGTCCACATAAAAATTATTATTAATCTTTATTTATCACTACAAACTTTAGCAATTATTTATAACGTTCGCTGAATCGCTAAATTAAAACTCCATGCGTCGACTTAGTATTATTGTTGTACATCAAATCGCTACTCACTGTAAGATATAACACCAAGCAATTTCAAAAACAAGCCTGCTGTATTTCTTACAGCTAATAGAAATTTGTAAAATATTTCGAGAATAGAAGAGTTTAGTATTCGACATTATATTTGATAGCATTCGTTCGTATAGCAAGTGGTACCAACTACATTTTGCATTTATGCACATGCATGCACAAAATTTATTATTTTATTTAAAAAGAAACGAAATTTCCATGCGATAAAAATATAAAACCGGGCAAGGTGTGCAGCCCCGTATAAAATCAAAAATAAATAAATAATTATTTTTTGTTATATAGTTTCATTTGTTTGAATTGATTTTGAAAGATGACAAAAGTATTGTGAATAATCAATATTTCATTTTCCTGAATAAACAAGGAGGATATGTTAGATGGGTGACGACGGTAGTAGAAAGCACGATATGAGTGTGCAGTACTGGAATGGTTTATAAATTTAAATCTATATTATGATAATGTTCCCATACCACATTTATAAAACAGCTTGCAACCACGACACCGAATAATTGTTATACCTCATAGCCTCATAGTCATTCCCTCTTCGCGCCACACGACTAAACATTCGACCATTATGGTTTTATGTCCTGCGATACACCCTTTACCTTTAATGAAAAGCGATTTATATTATTTTATGCAATTACTCGTACCAGAACATCGTCTCGTGTATAAAGCAAAATCATTTTGTCAACGATACGTGCGCGGGATGATGGGGAAATTAATCTGCAAATTAATACCAAAAGCACGCAGTCTATCAATTTTTGTTGTTGTTGTTGTTGTTGTAGATACAGAATCCATTTAACTTTTCCAATAATAAACAAGTAATTTTGTAGAGCCATTTATTATAATCTATAATTAATATCTAATACTGATTATAAACCAAACATAAACAAGCCATAATTTCTTGATTGCATCGTATTACGGATTTAGTATGATTAGATTTGAAAGAACCGTGCACGTTTCCATTAGCTGTTGAATCTAAACTCAAAACTTTTTCGTTAAATCATAAAGATAAATATGATTCAGGTGTCAGGTTTTGATAATAATTTTGACGGTTATGTGTAAAAAATACTCAAGATAGTTTTCATTATTTTTAGAGTGACCTTTGATTTGACTCCTACTCGTATATTAAATTATTTCGATTACTAATAATGACTGTTGGGTAAAATTTTCAAAATATTGTTAAACAATAAAAGTAGTTCGTTAAGATGCTGTATAAGATAGCGGAATTTTGACAGCGGAAAATAAGAGATTGCGCTACTCGCCGCAAGTGGCAACACTATCACTAAAGAGAAATAATTTTGTTATGTAATTACCAGCGGAAATTTTTCATTCATTATGTACCACTTTTTTCACTAAATAAAATATCCCAGCGGAATAAAATATTAAAAGTGAACCTTAAAATGGCAAATTAATTGATCTCCGAAGTAAAGAAACTCGGTATATGAAATCTTGAAATTTAACAACAATCCGTCTATCCGCCATTTCTTCCAATAGTAACCAATACTTTCGGTTCTTTTTCTAGTAGCCTAGGTCATACTGAGACTATATGGAAAATTTGGGGAAAATTCATAGACCAGAATTTTCAGTAGAATTTTTTGATTTTCTGCGGCCAAATAAGAGATTTTCAGTTTTTGACCAATATCTCAAAAAACTTCCACTAGTAACCGATACTTTTGGTTGTTTTTCTAGTAGCCTAGGTCATACTGAGACTATATGGAAAGTTTGGGGAAAATTCATAGACCAGAATTTTTATTAGAATTTTTTGATTTTCTGCGGCCATATGTGATTTTCAGTTTTTGACCCATATCTCAAAAACTTCCACTAGTAACCAATACTTTCATTTGTTTTTCCAGTAGCTTAGGTCATACTGAGACTATATGGTGAATTTGGGGAAAATTCATAGACCAGAATTTTCACTAGAATTTTTTGATTTTCTGCGGCCAAATAAGAGATTTTCAGTTTTTGACCAATATCTCAAAAAACTTCTACTAGTAACCAATACTTTCGGTTGTTTTTCTAGTAGCTTAGGTCATACTGAGACTATATGGAAAATTTGGGGAAAATTCATAGACCAGAATTTTTATTAGATTTTTTTGATTTTCTGCGGCCGTATGTGATTTTCAGTTTTTGACCCATATCTCAAAAACTTCCACTAGTAACCAATACTTTCAGTTGTTTTTCCAGTAGCCTAGGTCATACTGAGACTATATGGAAAATTTGGGGAAAATTCATAGACCAGAATTTTCAGTATAATTTTTTGATTTTCTGCGGCCATATGTGATTTTCAGTTTTTGACCCATATCTCCAAAACTTCCACTAGTAACCAATACTTTCGGTTGTTTTTCTAGTAGCCTAGGTCATACTGAGACTATATGGAAAATTTGGGGAAAATTCATGGACTAGAATTTTTGATTTTCTGCAAATTGAATATCACAGCTCTATATCTCTTTTGTAACATTTAAGAGCCATGGACTAAGATAATGTCCACTTAAAACTAATGCATATGCATCGGCCTTGTTTTCTTAATTATAAAATTGCAGGACTATAGGTCTTAAATTTTCCGTAAAATTCGATGCAGTTACTGAATTATTATTCGCAAAGTACCATTTGTGTTCAGTTAAATGTAAAAGCTAAATAAAGTAAATACTATCATGAATCTGCATTATATGTGATGTTTTATATAAACCATGAAATGTTATTGTAATAATTACACGAAGGTCCCGCTTTGCGTTGCTATTCGGTTCCTAATTTTTTTTCTTCTGGGAAAATGTTTTTATTTTTTTTTTATTGTTAATGTCCTATATCAGTGGAAAAGTTAAATTAGATTAAAATAAATATTCATCAAAATACATAAAGTTAAATTGATTAATTAGTATTGACTAGTTATTAAATAGTTTTTATTAAATTCAATTTACTAAATTAAATATAAAAGTAAAAAAGATAGTATAATTGAATAAATCATATTTGAGTTGGTGTGTACATCCCAGTTTCTGCTGTCAATTTTGGCGCCATCTTATAAAGTACAAATTTGTGATTATTAAATTAACATTATAGTGCTATTAAAATATCAATTAACTGTGGTTTTTCTGGAAATGTCGAATACGTGCTTTCATTGCTCCAAAAAAATTACTGGTACAAGGTTTCGAGGCGTACAATGCATCGGCTCATGTAAAAAACACTTTCATCTCAAGTGTATTAATATTGCCGTTAACCTTGACGAGTCATTGGAAAGTGGGCTAATAAATTGGGCGTGTCCATCCTGCAAAATGAATAATCAAACTACAATAGATGTTGGAAATGCCAGCTCAACAAAACTTCCAAATACTCCCAACGGTGGCACAAGTTCGTCCATTATAGATGACATTCAAGTGAGCATAAATAACCTCTGCTCGAGATTCGATGGCGTGGAAAACTCACAACGTTTTATCTCAGATGCGGTGGATGCTTTGCAAAATGATCTTAAAATCGCATTAGAAGAGATCCAAAATCTAAAACTGCATATTAAAAAGACGGATGATGAATGTACATCACTTCGTCATAGAGTTAACCTACTTGAGTCGTTAAATGATTCTTTTGTGCAACAAAAATTAGCCTCAAATATAGTGATAACTGGAATTCCGCTCAACAAGCTCGAATATAAGGAAGTTATATTAATGTCGTTTGTTCAACCTGAGATCAGTTCAAATGATGTTCTCGATGTAAGTAAAGTTGATACTACAAAATCTAAAACAAAAACACCAACTGAGATTTACATTGTCAAACTAACATCTGTGGATATTGATCAAAAACTGAAAATAACATATGGCCGCAGAAAATCAAAAAATTCTAGTGAAAATTCTGGTCTATGAATTTTCCCCCAAATTTTCATATAGTCTCATAGTCTCAGTATAACCTAAGCTACTAGAAAAACAACCGAAAGTATTGGTTACTAGTGGAAGTTTTTGAGATATTGGTCAAAAACTGAAAATCACATATAGCCGCAGAAAATCAAAAAATTCTACTGAAAATTGTGGTCTATGAATTTTCCCCAAATTTTCCATATAGTCTCAGTATAACCTAAACTACTAGAAAAACAACCGAAATTATTGGTTACTAGTGGAAGTTTTTGAGATATTGGTCAAAAACTGAAAATCACATATAGCCGCAGAAAATCAAAAAATTCTACTGAAAATTCTGGTCTATGAATTTTCCCCAAATTTTCCATATAGTCTAACTATGACCTAGGCTACTAGAAAAACAACCGAAAGTATTGGTTACTATTGGAAGAAATGGCGGATAGACGGATTGTTGTTAAATTTCAAGATTTTATATACCGAGTTTCTTTACTTCGGAGATCAATTAATTTGCCATTTTAAGGTTCACTTTTAATATTTTATTCCGCTGAGATATTTTATTTAGTGAAAAAAGTGGTACATAATGAATGAAAAATTTCCGCTGGTAATTACATAACAAAATTATTTCTCTTTAGTGATAGTGCTGCCACTTGCGGCAAGTAGCGCAATCTCTTATTTTCCGCTGTCAAAATTCCGCTATCTTATACAGCATTTCGTTAAGCTGGCTTCGTCTGCAACTCAGAGTAAGTAATTTTAACTAAGAATTTTCTTGCCAACACCACCTTGTTCTTGTTAAAAAGGGATACTCGTCGCACCTTTACTCTACTTTCGAATGTCTCTCGGCATTTTTATTGCAGCTGTCGTTTGTGAACGTTGAGGATTAGTCATGGAGAATCACACGGACGCACGCATAGAAATTGTGAAAATTCATTACCGGAATGGTGAAATTTTTGCGGAGACGAAAATGTTGTGCATTTAACGGTTACCAAATTTGAGGCGATTGGGTCAATTTGAATCCAGAAGAAACCTGTCCGTGTTCGTGCAGTTCGGTTCAATGAAAACATTGCAGCAGTTAGTAAAAAAACACGAATCATCGAATAAATCGAATCATGCGCAGCGCTGAACGTCCACAGAATGCATCAAAAAACAATGTCAGGTGAGTGGTGATTTTTCGAAGAAAACCATTTTCGAAGAAAACCTCCAGAAATATTTACAAATATGTGCAATAACAATAGCAAAAATTAATTATCCATAATTAAATTAAATATAACGTTTTTAAAATTATCAACAAAGGTTAAATTTTTTACCGTAGGTGGCAAGCTGTTCCAAGTGACAATCGCATTTGTTAACCCCGAATTGGAACCTGAGTCAACATCTCTGGTAAGGAGTGTTAATGGCCATTTTCAGTTCCAAGACAAATTTAAATATTTTCGAAAAAAAATCGTGAACACTTTGGAACTGGGGTTGGGGGATCATATATAGGCTCATCGGATGAGGAATTTGATTAGCTATTAGACGCATTATCGGAACCTGCGTCAACTTCTCTGGTAGAGAATTTTTTAATGGTTTTTGTTCTGTTACAAGACAAATGTAATTATTTACGAAAAAAATCGTGATCACTTTGGGACATAGTTTGAAACCAGAAACTAAAATCTCGTGTAGCATACCTCATTTATATAGCGGCAATGACATATCATATTAGTTTAGTTTGCTTTGCTCTTTCTATACCATATAAATTGACACTTTTTAGATACTTATATTCTATTGGTATAAACGTGATGTAATTTGAATACGAGTACAAACGCCAAATGTCACATCACATTATAATGTTTTTTTTCAAAAATAATTCAGATTTAACTGAGATCCATTAAAATCCGGAATACATTACAAACCGCCATTTTTTACATACACATTTGTGAGTGGTGGACTTAAACTTAAGAAAAACTCTGGCCTGAAAAGGGACATACCGATACCGAATTTTTTTGAATGTGTACTATAATGGGGCATTTACATATAGAAAATTGTTTTCTTCTACAAATTTTAGCAGGTAAATAAGAAATTAATTAAGAAATATTAATTTTTTGGCCGGATAAGGGATATAGAAACACTTTTGTTACAACCTGAATTCTATTTTCGCCTAGCCTTTAGTATCGCAGTCAAAATTGACTGTCGCGACATTTTTTTTAAATGGTCATAATTTTAAGGTTCCAATAGTGCGTCTCCCAACTAACAATTTTGAAATTTATAAGCATCATATAAGAGTTAAAATGCATCTTATATTAAACTTTTAAGAGTCTTCTGGCGAACTTTTTGAGCATATAAGGTTAATATAAGTGACGTGTAAGGTGTATATAAGTATCATATAAGGCTCATATTTCTTGAGAAAGAATGATATAAGTTATAAGAATAGTCGTACAGTAGTCTTTCGTGAGGTTATTATCAGAATATACATTCTTATGTAAAAGCGTTTTAAGACTTACGTTGTATTCCTTCCTATATAATTCATCGTTATAATCTTTGAAAATTATGTTATAGGATTATACAACTTTAATGATTCTTAATTCAGTTTTATAACAAACTTGGTATTATCATTGACAATTAAAACAGATAATGCTTGAAAAACTAATTGCTTTTTATATAATTAAAATTTACATTGAAATTATCATAGAATTTAGCTGCGAATTCAAATTTTTCAATTAAATATAATAGCTACCTGATCTAATTTTTTTGCGCTCTTAAAAATTCGAATAATAAAACAAAGAATTATTATTATTTAAAAAAAATAAAATTATAAAAAAACAAATATCATAAAATGGACTAGTTAAAATAGTATATAGCACTTGTTATGAGAGGAAACTCTATAAAAGCACTTACTAAATTCCTAAAATTGCCAAAATATACCAAAATATTCCATTTGAAAAAAACTTTTCTAAAAAATTAGAAAATGGATGCTTTTTTTCATAATGGAAATTCATAAACCAATATGGACGAAATGACGTTCTATGTGAAATATCTTATAAGTGACTTATAAGAAAACGTTTAAATTAGTTTCCAGGGTCGGCTTGAGTTTATATACTTCGGTAAAACTGAAGAAATAAATATAAATTAATCAGCAAAATATGCAAAGAATTCTACACCATTTCCTGGACTTGGCCTGATTCACCTGATACAACAACTCGGTTTTACTGTTGCTATACTATGTAATTGTATACTTTGTCATCAAATAGTTAAATGAGTTTACCCTGAGCCCGCCACTGATAGAAATGTCACCTAAAATAATATTTTTAATTATTTTCTTATGAAAGAATATAGTAAATATCTAATAAGGGAAAAGTATGAGTTTTTCTTATACAAAACATCTAAGAGTATTTAAAGAATATTTTTATCTTTATCCTATGTAAAAATAAAGTAAGTATGTAATAAGGGAGAGGTATGAGTTTTTCTTAAAGAGAACTTATCCAAGAATATTATTAAGAGAATATTTTGCCACTGGCTTATATTTTACTATATTATTTTAAATAAAAAAACTGAATTAAACAGTAATATATCTAATACTCGATTTTTAACATTAATTAGTTTTAGAGTTACGTCGATCACTAAGTTTTGTTTTCTGCGGTACTTAAACAAATGTCATATTTTCTAAAAGAAACACCCTTTAAAGGCTCTTGTTAAAGAATTTAAACATAATGGAATCTTATAGCGTTCTATATAAAAATTTGTTTATGTTTAATCTTACAAAACTCTTGTTCAATAGAAATCCTACAGAACACTCATAAAGAAAGAAATTAGGAGCTCTGTAAGACTAAATATGTCTTGGCTAAGAAAACTTTTCCACTAAAAACAATAAGAGTATACTAAGTGAGGTGTAAGAAACAGCATTACAACAGAATCTGTCAAGGTGTAAAAATGACATGTAAGAATATAATATAGTTTATAAATCGACATTTCTTTGACAAGAAGCTAATAAGTATTCAGTTTAAACATTCTTGGAGAATGTTATTCTAGGGCTCTTTTAAGTGAAAAATATTCTTAAAAGACAATTTATAAGGCAAAATGTTAGTTGGGCTAATAGATAATTAAATTCCTCATTCGATGAGCCTATATATGATCCCCAACCCCAGTTTCAAAGTGTTCACGATTTTTTTTCGAAAATATTTAAATTTGTCTTGGAACTGAAAATGGCCATTAACGCTCCTTACCAGAGATGTTGAGTCAGGTTCCGATAGTGCGTCTAATAGCTAATCAAATTTCTCATTCGATGAGCCTATATATGATCCCCCAACCACAGTTCCAAAGTGTTCACGATTTTTTTCGAAAATATTTTAATTTGTCTGGGAACTATATTGAAGTATTTAAAACTTTTCCTAAAATAGAAACTATAAAGAATCAAAATATGATTTTAAATTGTCCAATAAAGGGATGAAACAATAGACAAAAATTTAGTTTAGTTTATTTTGCTAAATTTCACTGAATCGCTATAATTTTCTTTAATTGGATAACATTTTAGTACACACTGATGTAATTGGTTTTAGTACTAATGTTCGTATAGGAACAGTCATGTTTTCTAATTAGATTTTAATTTAACAGTGTTACACTAATACAATTATAAAAGTGTGAATTTGTGAAGAACTTCACACGCATGTTAATGTTGTAGCTAAATAACAAAAATATCAACAGAAATATTTCTTTTTTGTGATAATGTTGCCTCTATCGGTGAATAGCAAAAACACATTTTTCTATCACGTTTAATTAACCAAGTGGTCAAAATTCTACCATTGTTTTGGTTTGGCTATAAAAACCATCAACAAAATGGGAAAAGTTGGTTTCTAATCGAGTATCAGAAATACCAAACAATATTATAGTCGGGGGATGGAAACACAAAACCCAGCGGACCAAGCATCTTGTGGAACTTCATTATAAAAATTTAGTACGTTGGAACACTGATGGGCCAAACCTGAAATAATGAAGAAACCCCTAATAAATGAAACCATGGAGACGTTCGACAAGAGTATTGATCTAAAAATGACCACAACTGTTTTCAAAATAAAATTCTAAGTGCAGTTCAAGGAGTTTTCTTTCGCTGAATCCGTTCCTGGAAAACGACACAAGATTAGGAGGAAGATTCAAAAATTTGGATCTCCTATTCAGAGAAAAGCGTGTCTAATTCTACCAACTTATATACCTTACCAGCCTAATTGTTATATTGTGGGTCACATACGTCCACGCTTCATGACATAAAAGCATAAAGGCCTTCTGGATAATAAGGCGAGCTCAATTAGTTAGGAATCAGATTAAAAAATGCATGGTCTATTTACGATTTCAAAGTAAACCTACAGAATTCTTCGCGGGCGATCTACCCAGAAGTCATGCGCTACTCTGTACCGGCTATTTACACAAATCAGTGTCGATTATTCCTCCATCTCTCTCTCTCTCTCTCTCTCTCTCTTTGGCACTACATCCTATCAAGGGATTTGGCCGCCTCACATGAGGTTTCATAATCATATTTTCATTTCGGATAATGAGTGATTAATTCATTGATCCTAAATCAACCGTTAAATTTTTTCCTTGTCATCACCGGGAATCGAACCTGGGACCTCCGGTCGCTGAAGGAAGCATGCTAACCACTTTGCCACCGGGTCGATTATTCCGGCATCATTCAAAACCTTTACATCGTGTCGGGAAAATATTGGTCACATATAGTGATAACGGTATGAAGTTACGATAACGGTACCGGACAAGTGGTGCGGTGGTTTAAGCTTCGGCACTTGGACCGGGAGGAACTGGGTTCGAACCCCACCAGAGGCTGGATGCAAAAAGCGAATTTTCGTCATGTCAATGTACATGTTGACATGGAGCTTGCAATGTGCGGGTGGTATTACTATAAAGGCGTAAATGGGTGGTGTGTGCGGAATGAAAAGGGGGGTATTAATTTACTTTCAAGGGATATTAAATCCACTGGACAATAAATACTTTCTTTATTTAAAAAAAAAAGTTCATTAAAGGAAAGAGAACTCTAATATTTAAATCAACGGTACTGGGAGAAGATTATCCAGGATCATTTTTCAATAACATTACATGACACTTTATACCTCCAAGCGCTCCACATTTCGGTGGGTTATGGGAGGGTGGACATTTTTTGTATGTTTTACTGGCTGCTTTAGTCTGGAAAAATGACACCACAATTATTTATCTCAGCTTCAACACAGGCCCAATAGATACCATACGTAACGGTGGATGACTTAGTTCTGATAACGGAAGACAACTTACCTCTTTTGATGTGGGCATCAGGTCAAATCGAGAAAATTCACCCAAGAAAAGATAATATTGTAAGAGCAGCCTTGATTTCCACTCTAAAAGGAGAACTGAAACATCCTATTACAAAATAGTGCACTCTACAAGCCTTAGAAGATGAAGTTTACCAATTGACAAAGAAAGATTAAGATCATTAAGGGTTCCAAAGGCCACATTAACATTGCTCACAGTTTTATCCATTTTAACTAATACTAGAACTCACCGAATCAAGTTGCAGATGCATGACGTAGAAAATGCAGGAAACATTTATTTCGACAATGTAGAAAAGGTTCAGCTACCTCCTGCACACTGGAATCGTATCATTTGATATAATATGAAGAGTTACTGGGATAGATGACGGTACCAAAGCGAAGAACAACCTTCAGTTTCTTACCAAACAAAGCATGTAACAATATCGATACATTGTGATATAATTGTCCAATAACTCCAGCTACAGTTTGACAACATTAAAAAAAAACTACTTGAAACCAAAGGGACGAGACATCTCAAACGAGGAGCTAGAGACACGATTGGGATTCTTCTAAGTGACAAAGAGAATGGCACTAACTATCAACGAATGAATAGAAAAACTACTTTTCTGCTATATCCAGCATGGCCAATATTTGGAAAGACTGTTGTGCAAAGTATCAATAAATAACAGTCATTGGTCTCTGAAACGGTTTTGACATATTCGTTATTCTAAAACAGCCAAGTCGTTGCTCTCTGGTCGGTCACATAAATAACAAGGAGAGTCGTTATTGCACAAAATTTCATTGGAATTTTTTGTTTTTGTTGTAAATGAACCAAAGGATCTCTAAAATCTATATTAGTAGCCTACAGTATCCGGACTGATTTTGGTATGTACTGTATGCTGGAAGTACTATGTAGTTAGTCCCTGCAATTGGCAATATAAAAAATTTGCAATGCTTGGAAAGATTGCTGTCCAAATGTTAGGTAGACAACTCATCGAAAACGGCAATTAATCGAATAGTAATTCACAGAAAACATTAATTCTTCGAAGCATATGACCAATATAAGAATTACCCGAAAACGACAGTTTGCCGAGACTAGAAGTTCATCGAAAATGAAAGTTAACCGAAAACGACTGTTTACTGAAACTTGTGACATAACATGCAATTTCACGGTTCCACACTGTAATTCTTTCAGCGTGATTCTTTCTTCGCTTCTTTCCCCTTCACTCACAAACTAATTTTTTGGCGGGGAAATTGTTGATTCTTTTTTCGTAATTTTTTTTTTTTTGTTTTGGCTGGTGCTACACGAGATTTTAATTTCTGGTTTCAAACTAAGTCGTAATAGATTTTTTATTGTTAATTTAAACCTTTATTTATATTAAATGAAAACACCTAATTTTTTGTATTATTTTATTCTGTTCTTTCGAAAATAAAATTCAAACTAAAATCTACATCTCAAAAATGCCCTTAAATTTTTTTATTTTCATTTCTATTTTTGTCATTTCGGATTCACGGACAAAAGTTTTATGTCGCACAATTTTTGTCCGTGAATCCGAAATGACAAAAATAGAAATGAAAATAAAAAAATTTAAGGGCATTTTTGAGATGTAGATTTTTGTTTAAATTTTATTTTCGAGAGAACAGAATAAAATAATACAAAAAATTAGGTGTTTTCATTTAATATAAAGGTTTAAATTAACAATAAAAAATCTATTACGACTTAGTTTGAAACCAGAAATTAAAATCTCGTGTAGCACCAGCCATTCACTGATTTCTTCGCACTACGAAGATAAAATATTTCAAGGCCATTTTATTTACAGGTAACCCTCCAAGAACACGGTATTCGAAGACAAACAACTCGATTTTCGTTTTCTGTTTTATTTTGTTTTTCGTATATCATAACAAAAAATAATAAATAAAACGAAACATTTTTTTATATTTTTTTCTAGTCCCGAACAACACGGTTTTAAAGAACACGGAACGAATTAATCGTGTTCTTGGAGGGTTTCCTGTATTTGTTTTTGTTGGATTTTTTTAGTTTCGAGATGTCAGTGGAAAAATATTTTACGCATATGTTACAGTACAAAACGAATGTTACCTACTATACAAAACGAATGCTTAAAAAAAAAAATAAACACATACATAAAAAAAGGCTATAGTGATGAAAAAGGGTGTACCAAAAAATTCGTTCGGATTGTTTTGCTTGCTTATAATAAAAAATAGAAATAAAAATGATTAATTTAAAAGATAATTTATATTTAATTTTATATATAATTTAAAATAAAATATATTAATTAAATATTACAGTTTTAAATTAATTATTTTTATTTTTAATATGTATAAGCAAACAAAACAGTCCGAACGAATTTTTTGATACACCCTTTTTCTTTACTATAGCCAAAAGAAATGGGCAAAGAAATCAAATGTGAACGTCGATTGATTTTTTGAAATCAGAGAATCACGACGAAACAATTAAAGTGTGGCCCATTAGAGTTCATTCCTTTTGTCACAAAAATTCTCATTAACACAATTCTTCCAAATATTGGCTGTCATTGATATGGTAGAACCAGACCGCTTAGTATTTACAGTATTAAGTACATATTAACACCATTCTATAAACTATTATATAAGTAGAGGTTTCTGAATCAATTTTTCTAAATTTCCGAGTTTTTTGAAAAATGAAAAATGCAATAATTCAATAGAACATTAATAATGGTTTATTCAATTCAAAGTATTGTCCTTCGCTATCTACACATTTTTGCGACCTCTCTGGCATTACATGAATACCACGGCGATAAAACGACGTGCTTTTATACCGAAACTATTCACACAACCAATTTTACATTGCTTCGAAACTGGCCAAGTGTAGCCCTACCAATAGCGATGTGCCATGGACCTGAATAAGGCGGGTGCAGTAGCAGATCATATCAGCGTTTTTATGATGTTCTGGAAGATGGGAGAGCGTTGTCGTGCAGCAATAATCTCGTGTGCCATTTTGGCCGTTTTTCGAGCAATACATGGTTCAGATTGATGAATGTTTGTCGGTAGCGTTCTCCATTGACAGTTTCGCCCTGTTTCAGAAGCTCATAGTACACAATTCCTTTCTGATCCCATCAAACACAGAGCACTGTCTTCTTTCCGAAACGGTTTGGCCGTGCCGTCGAAGTTGATGTTTCGGCAGATTCTTAAAAAAAATCTATTTTTCATCTCCCATAACAATTCGATGCATAAAGCTCTTTCTTTCATGCCGTGAGAGCAAAATTTCGAGAGTGGCTCTTCGATTTTCCATCTTTCTTGCAGTCAACTCGTGGAGACGATTAGAAATACCTTGGCGAATCGTGTTTAATGCCTTTGTAAGTTGATCTTGAGTTTGCGTACATCTTCATCCGCAATATCGCTTGTAGATCAGTGTCTTCAAATGTTTTTAGTCTTCCTGAGCGCTTCTTGTCCTCAACCATCCTCCTCGGAACTGCGACTTCTGAAGAGTTCCATCTTTACAGGTAGTTTTCGATGGTGTATGTTTGCCGTAGGTCTCCTCAAGCTCGACACACAAAACTCGACATTTTCGTTCTTAGAAAAAAAAAAAAATATGCGTTGCGATATGTGCTGGGTTACAACTGGTTATCATTAATCTACGCTATGAACAAAACACAACTTCTCACATAAATGACAAATAGATGTGTCGCTAGCACCATCTATGTGTGAAACCCGAAAATTTAGTTGCGCACGTGATATACGGCGAAAGCGCACGGCAATTATATTTAGAGATCTTCTCGAATTTGTAGAACAAAAATTGTCTCATTTGTGGGACAAAAAAGCGTTGTCTTTTGGTATTATTAATTATTTCCTAAATGTTAGCTATTTTCATATAAGCAGCATTTAGGGGCACACATTTTCACTACATAAACTTAGGTTCAAAAAAGCGAACGGTGGCCTGGATTATTCCATTTTGCCATTAAATTTAGATTTACTAATGACGTGATTTTAAATTTCTATAGCAACTACTGCATGGTTTCGATTTGCCTTACATTTTACGAAAAGGGAGTACACCATGGGTTAGATTTTGAACAGATAAGAAAATATGTACAAATTTTGGACAATACATTATAAAAAATTTATAAGGAATAGGCAATGAATACTTAGAAATATCGAATCGTTTGCTACTCCTCATCCCACAATAAAGTAAACAAAGACAAGTACCTACAACAACCGGTAGGTTTTCTATAGAAAATACGCATTTTCTATGCATTTAAATGAGAATTAAAACAAAAGTATCCTTTGTGCGTAAATAAATAACCAATTTTTAATGTTATTTAGGAAAAGGTAAATCATAATGGTACAATAAAGGTAAATAATTTCCATTTAACAATGTATTGTTCTAAATTATTCCTAACTGGGTCCTCTCCTTTGTGTACATATCGTTTTGCATGCATGAAAATGTCTTGTCTACACGCGCGTGCATTGTGGATGGTAACAAGCTTACAAAAATAAAATATTTATCTCAAGTTGATTTTGAAAAACAAAAAAAAAATGTGCGATTGTTTTTCAATGTATGTTTATTTCCTTGAAATACAATAATAATATAAGCACATAAGAAAATTACTTGTCGGGGTGGGTAGGTGGAGGTTATGAATATAATAAAAAAAAATTTAAAATGTTTATTCTCATCGGTTTATTTTGAGCCGAACACATAACAAACTTAAGATAACTTTACAAGACAAGATATTTTGAAACTTTTTTTCGGATATGAGATTACAGATTATACTTAGAACTGTGTACACAATACGCACAAAAACAGACACACAATAATATAGGAAACGAGAAGCTAGATTTTACCGAATTTGCTATTGAGTGTCCTTATCGTACATTTTATTTTTATTATTTATTTGTTTGTCGCCATTTCAGCACAAAATATTTTTTTTGGTCATCAAATTAGAAATTCACATAATAAATGATAAGAAGGAATGGATATTTTCGATTTAAGCAAATTGCCCTCGTTATTATTATTTTTTATAATTTAGTATTAGCACGAAAACTCGTCCAGTTTTTTCGTACCGTTTCATTCAGTTTCGTGAAGTAGTTTCACCAGTGATAAGTAACTATTATTCGTATAAGCATATTAAAAGGCGATTCCTCGCGTGAAGGAGTCATTGTGCATTTCATTAGCCGACTGATTGAAGCAGGTGCCTGAAAATGTTTCGAAAATTTCTGTGAAGCTTCTATGTTTTTACAATGTGTGGGACTAGCTATTTGCGAGCGAACTTATTTATTAACCTTTACTAAACAGCAAAATAAAAAGCACAATAGACGGCAGAGCCCCGGATGACTGCTAGATTTATACATGTAAGGAGTACGGTCTGAAATAAAATGAGACAAAAGTATAATCGATGTATTTCAACGGTAAGTTGTGTGACCAAAACATGACTGTGCGTGTTTTTTTTTATTGCGACACTCAAATTTATTCAACTTGGTCGGGAGTAATCGCACAGCGAAGGGGTGTATTTATTATTATTTCCAGTGATCTGCCCTTCAACGGGCGCACATAATTATTTGTTTTAATTGTTTGTGTGGTGACGCCAAGTGACGGTGTCACTAATTACTAAACGTCACGAAGGGACGTGTTTTTAGATGAGAGTTTTATTGTGTATATGGCATTACCCTTTGAGCTGTCGAATAGAGAAGTTTAAGAAATAAAGACTAGTTAAATTTATGAAGTATATAAGTAAATCGTGTTTCAATTACGAGATTTACAACAGTGGCGACGAAAAAAATACGAACTCGCGTATTTAAAAAATCAATCAAGTTACAAAACACGCGATCCGGTTAAGTCACATAACCTTAAAAACAAATAGGGCACACGAGTCAAAATGGATAATATAACTAATAGAAGATTTACTACGACAAATGCAGCTCGATAATAAACAACAGCAGCAAGCCCCGCAAGCAGCGGAAAACTTGGCACAAGGATATTCGCTCGCCAAGGATTTATCAGACCGCATGGAACATTTCATATATGACGCAGAAGAAAGTGGAACATTTGAGTTGTGGTATGCCCGCTATGAAGTAATTTTTACCGTAGAGACGGCATGGTTGACGGAGACGTCGAAATTTGGGTTGCTGCTGCTGCAGAAACTGACTAATCAAGATTACCAGAAATTTGCCAACGCTATTCTGCCACGCAAGCCTATGGAATTAACTCTGGCTACTGCCGTCAATGAACTCAAACGTATTCACGGGCGAAAAGAATCGCTATTTTCGATGCGATTCAAGTATTTAAAAATCTCAAAGAGCGAGAATAAGGATTACAAAACGTACGCCTCCCGCGTCAACTCGATATGTGAAAAATTTGACGTCGCAAAATGCTCGGTAGAAGACTTCAAAGTCCTGCTCTTTGTGCCTCAACAAATCGCAAGACTCTATCACCTTGGAGAAGCTATTGTCAAAGTTGGATGCACAATACACGGGAACAGGATTAGACATGGGGCAAAAAATGTAATTGCAGGTGCTAGTCAACATCGCAGAGCGTCTAAGCAACCTCATAAAAGACAAAGGTATGGTAATCCGCCTAAAAGCAGTCAAATCGGAAGTAATGGAAATTCGGAAAAAGTCAGAATGGAACTAGAACAAGCAACAGAACCCAGAACGACAAATCCGCGAGATAAAAACAGCGAATTGCAGCAAGGATCAGGCACCGAAATTCCTATGCTGGTTGTGCGGTGAAATTCATTTCCATCGGGGCTGCCCATTTAAGGACAAAGAATGTCAAACATGTAAGATACAAGGGCACAAGAGCGGACATTAAAGTCAGTGGCTCGCGTTAAGACCAAAAAGTCACGAAGAGGTAGCGATAAGGGAAGACGGAGTTTTGCGGTTCAGGCAAGATCAGAGTCCACACGCAAATCTGCCATCCCGTCCATCAATAACCGCAGAGTGTCACTACAGCTCAATACGGGTTCAAATTGGACGATCATCGCACGAACAAACTGGGAAATTTTAGGAATGCCAGTTTTTGCACCGTGTAAAGAACAGGCGATCAGCGCAACTGGGTCTACCTCGACATAATGGGCAGTTTTCAAGCGTACAACTTCAGTTGAAAGTTCGATCTGAATGTGTTTGGCAGCGATTGGATGGAAATATTGGGGCTTTTCGACGTACCATTATCAGCAGTGTGCAACAGGATTCACGCAAATGGAGAGCTATCGCTGACGGATGAGGTCCGGACGAAATTCCCCTCTGCGTTCGCTGATGATGCTCTGGGTCTATGTAAAACAGTGAAGGTATCGCTTAAATTGAAACCAGGGGCGAAGTCTGTTTTCTGGGCCTCAATGCCGCACTAGAACCTAATCAGTATCCACTGCCGACACCGGCTGATATCTTGACGAAGTTCGCAGGATGCACTATATTCAGCAACATTGACCTTTCTGATGCTTTCCTACAATTGGAGCTCGATAACGAGGCTAAACGGGTCATGGTGACCAACACACACGTCGGGCTATTCCAAGTCAATAGGTTGCAGCCCTTGAGTGAAGACAGCACCCGGCATTTTCCAACAGCTAATGGACACAATGCTTGGCGATATGTGTACAGTTGAAGCATATTTCGACGATATCATTGTCGCTGGAAAACACGAACAGGACGGGCATTCACGATTACGGTTTCACCCTTAAGTTCGCGAAATGTTCTTTCAGTGAAAAATCGATCTGCTACTTGGACCACATTATCGAAGCTAATGGGTTACGCCCGGATAGATCTGAAGTTGAGATAATTCAACAATTACCAGATGACATTTCAATGCTGCGTGCTTTTTTGGGAGCCATTAATTGTTATGGCAAATTCATCAAAGGGTTGAAGGACTTGCGTGAGCAACGAATGGACTGCTGCTCGTGATGAAGCGCTCAAAAAGCTAAAAAATGTTCTAGCAACAGATTTCGCATTACCACATTACGATCCAACGAAGAAAATTATTGTTGCCGCTGATGCATCTAGTTACGGAATGGGGACAGTACTATTACATAAATTCGAAGATGATGGTTCAGAGCATCCTATCATGTTTGCAGCATCGTCATTTAGCAAGACCGAGAAGAACTACGCACAGAACCAGCGAGAAGCCCTTGCTGTGGTGTTCGCGCTTAAGAAATTTCATCGGAATATCTACGGCCGGAAGTTCGAGCTACGTATACCAATCACCAACCATTATTAGCAGTTTTTGGATCAAAACAATTAGTCCCTGTATACTCTGCTAATCGTCTACAGCGTTACGCGCTTGCCATGCTCGCCTACGACTTTGAAAGCAAATACATCAGCGGAAGATGTATGTACCGACGAAATGACACAGTGGTTAAAGCTTTGGCGTTTGGATCGGGAGGTACCGGGTTCGAATCCCGATAGGGGCAGGATGCAAAGGGAATTTTCATCTACAGATTACGATCTGTGATGAAATGGAACACATCTATGACCCCCTGTCGGAGTGCAAAACTCATGGGCCGACCCATCTTCCATGCCAGTATAGGCTGGCATGGAGCTTGCAATGTGCAGATGGTTATAAAAATCGGACCTATAGCCGTATGTCTTCGATTTGGCAAATGATGCGTAAAGTAAGACGAAAAAGTAAACCGCGAAAGAGCAGGGAGTGCTTCGGCCCCAAAACAGATGGCATGGACTAAAAAAAAAAAAAAAAAAAAAAAAAAATACATCAGCACGAAAAGTTTTGCATATGCTGATTTTATTTCAAGACTCATTAATGCGCAACCAAAGCCCGAGCACGAAGATACCTGTTAATTAGTTTGACCTTTGAATTGTTTTGATTTGATGACAATTCTGAATTAGTATTCAAGAATTAGTATGTTACTGAAGAATTTCAGTCTCGTTTGTGACTTTGAAAAGTGAAAGTGAATGTGGTTTTTGTAATATTAGTTAAATACACTATTGGTAAAGCAAAGAGCATCAGTGCTGTAACCAGTGCCAACATTTCGACTTCGACGTATTTGGAAATATCCCAGAAACAGGAGTGAGCCGATCATTCGTCAGCAAATTTTCGCTAAAACTAACATCTCAGTGTTTAACAAGACCGAGAAGAAGAGGAAAATGTGGTCGCAATCGTAAACCAACAGTCAGGCAGGACACATTTTTAATGCAGAAAGTTCAAGCAGATCGAACGTTAGCCAATAAGTCTCTGAGGGGTACAATGCGTAACGTTGGTGCGTTACGGAGGAACAGTAAGACGTAGACTTTTTCAATAGGGGCTACATGCAAGACGACCTCACAAGAAGTAAAGGTTAACCGTTAGGATAACGTTGACGTACAACAAAGAAAAAAATGGGCAAATGGACATTTTAGATGGTCTAGAGAGAACTGGGAAAAGGTACAAACAATAAAAGTCCTTTTAATAATGTTTTAAAGTTACACTTTTCAATAAATGTCTCTTTCAACTTTATCTTTGTCTATTTCTTAATTAGGTTGTTTTCAGTGACGAGACTATGATGACTTTGGCACCAATGTAAAGGACCGTTCGTAGATTAAAAGGAGAATAATATTTACCTAACTATGTTCAACAGCAGGTCAAACAACCAGTTAGAGTCATGGTTTGGTCAGCAATATCGTCAAAAGGACTCTTCCCACTTTATGTAGTAAAGGGAATAATGAACGCGAATCAATATTAGCTGTTCTGCAATCAAAACTGGTACTCAGACAAGGTACAAGACTCCGAGCCATACGGCAAAAAAGTAACCGAATATTTAAGGACCTGCGGCATGAAAATCCTTGATTGGCCAGCGAATAGCCCAGATATGAATCCCATCGAAAATTCTTGACACCAAATCAGAATTGATCGAAGCGATGAACGAAATCTGGAAAAATGACGTGAATCTACTCACCAAGGCCAAAAATGCAATAAGTGGAATGCCCCGTAGGATACAATTATTAAAAAATGCTAAAGCAATGTTCACCAAGTATTAATAAATATAGTTATCATAATTTTTTTTTAGTTTTTATTTGAAAAATAAACTTTTTACAGCAATAACCTTCCAAATATCTAAATGTGATAATAATTTGGCCACATTTGTACATTGGAGAGGTATAAAACCAGCCTTGTCGGTCCCCGCGAGATTCCTATGACAATTGCCTGGAATTTTTAACGAGGAGATTCCAATCACTGCAGAAGCTTCCGGAGGACAAAGCCGATCATCGCACGGTTAGTTAAAAGCAGAGACTAGCATGCCATGGAAAGTTTCTTAAAAGCGAAGAGCCTCAGCAAAAATCGGCGGCGGAGAAATACAATGTGAACAACTGCAGGTATTGTGGCGAACGTCATCTTTCTCACAAAGATTGCACCCATTTTCAAAATTTTTCGATCAAACGAAGGATTGTTTGTGTGAATCGTGCTGAAACTTGCACGAACTGTCTCGCACATCCTCCAAAGATATCGTGCGGCAAGAAACCAGTTTGCCCGGGCAACAGCCATCGTAAAAATCAACTCTATCGGCGGAACGCCGATGTTATTTTATCAATCTACAATCGAATTGATTCTAATATTATTTTTAGTTGTGTTTATTTATTATTAGTTAATTCAAAGTTAAAAAATATCCAAGTCCGAGAAGAAAAAGACAAAAACAAAATTTCATTTTTTATTTGGTTATAAAAGCATCGCCTCCGCCAGAAACTGATACATTTCGTAGAGCTCCTGCAGACGTGCGGCAAACGCCGTTTGGTTTAAATCAACTTGGTGGTTTAAGTGGTTTGGAGTCACTTGTTGCTGGGCCTGGCACATTTATGGATCTTCAAGCTCGAATGCAAAATGAATTAATGGGAAACCCCGAATTGATGCGAACAATTTTAGATAATCCGTTGGTTCAGCCAAGGATGAATAATCCGGAAACAATGAGAAATTTAATAACATCAAATCCAGAAATGTAAGATTTAATGCAGAACAATCCTGAAATTTCTCATACGTTGAACCATCCGGATTTACTAAACCAAACCATGGAATTAGCTAGAAATCCCTCAATGTTGCAAGGATTGATGAGATCACATGATCGAGCTATGACAAATTTGGAGTCAGTCCCTGGAGGTTACAATGCATTTCAACAAATTTATCGAGATATCCAAGTACCAATGCTATATGTAGCAACTAATACATTTTCTAGAAATCCATTTGCAGGATTAGTTGATAATAATCCATCTGGTACTAATCCTCAACAAGGATCAGAAAATAGGAATCCTTTACCCAATCCTTGGGCACCTGGTCAAACCGGAACTGATGCACCATCTGCAAATAATCCACCACCAAATGTATTAAATACGCCTGCTATGCAAAGTTTACTACAGAAAATGAGTGAAACTCCATCAATGATATCAAACTTAATAAATGCTCCTTGTACGCGATCTATGATGGAAGCGTTGGCAGCTGATCCAAATATGGCTTCTAGTTTTTTGAGCCAAATTACAAGAACAAATGGGACAAATGATGCCCCAATTTTTACAACAAATGCAAAATCCGGAAGTTCAAGCAATGATGACTAACCCACAAGCATTAAATGCTATTTTGTAACGTGCGTTCCATGTACGAATCGCATATACTGCTGTTGTTTCAGTGCCACAGTGTACGTGATGGTGTTGCCCCTGGAATGTCGGCTACGTACGGTTGTACCGATATATTGTGGTTGCGCCTGCGAGGTTGGCATGTTTTTGGTTTTAGTGTACTCTGGGCGGTTTGTTGTTTGTTGGTCTTGCCGTATTGGTGTATGCATCATACACAGGCCGATAAAAAAAAAACAGAAAACCGTACGATGATTTTGTTTTCTGAAAATGATTGGGGATTTTGTCTGTGTTTGTTTGCATGTAAATACATACTGGATTCTTGTATTGCATTTTTGAACTCAAAGATAATTTTTGTTTTGGCATTCGATCGTATACCTTGGTTCAAAAAGCTAGCAAGCGAAGTGAGTGTTAAGCAGTTAATTGTTAGATATAATATAGCTTGTTGGAATTCGATATACAACAAGAATAAAATAATATAAACGAAATTGTTTTTTTTATGGGTAAACCATACCTGAGTTAAAACTTATGTGCCTAAACGTCTATAGTTAGACTATTAAATAAAATACTTTCAGTAAAAAGAAAACGGTCGTGTGAATTCGAATAATACGTGCGCAGTGGTGTACTTAACTTTTAAAACTTAAACCGTGCAATATATTTTGGTCGTAGTGTATTAGTGTATTGCGATTATTCGACCTACAGTTTATTCAGTTTATTACGCGCTAACCAAAATAAATTACCTTATACTAGGGTGTGTAGAGGAAATTGCGCGAAAGCTAATATTGCGTAAAAACTAATTGCGTAAAAACTAATTGCGTGAAAACTAATATAAATTATAGCGAAGCATTCGGCATTCCTACCTACAGTATCGTGTACCGTTGGTGACTGGGTTGGAATACAAAAATTGGGTTCGTCGATGCGGGACTAACGGATGTGAAGAACGGATGAGCTTGAAAATCAATATTGGTTGTGAGGCGTGTGTATAGCGGGGTTGCGGTATCGACTGACGAATTGGCGATTTTGGTGGCGGTGGTCCAACGGAGTTTTGTGCGACGGGTTCTAGTCGTTTTAGTGTGATATTGGTAGCGGCGATTCTGCGGTTTTTGGCGCTGGGAGTGCCGGTGTAAACCGGTTGTTCAAGGACACCGTTGATACTAATATACGGTAATTGGTGAAGGCGTGGCAGCAGCCGCATGGAACAAGGGCAGTGGACTACGGCAGTTAACCACCGGATTGTTTTTGTTAAGTCATAGTTCTTTTCTATATTTTTATATTTTTTTTTTTTTATTTTTTTTTATTATTCAATCTTGAATTTCATTTGTCCTTTATTTTGTTTTGAATTTTTCAGTTTCTTTGTAGATGTACTTAATTTATTTTTATGAATATTCTTATTATAATATAATATAAGGTCGGATTTTTAACCATGGAAAGACTTTCAGTTAATTAAACATTTTTTTCTTCTTGCATAGGAATATTTTCCATAGGTAACCGGGGCAGTATCAAGGCCGTTGGAGCGCTTCATCGTCTGAGGATACTCCGTCAAGGTAACCCATTATATAAATCTCAATTATTAATAATTTTTTTTTTGTTTGGGTTATCTCATGAACCAATTGTTAAAATCTAGTGGATGCTAATTAACTTAAAGTTTAATTATCTTTTTTTTTGTTTTACATAAATAATAAGTTTATTCATTTAAATTTGCTTGAATTCTTTAAATATATAATGTTAAAACTTAAATTTTGATAAATGTGCACCCTTAAAGTATGTTGCAAGTTAAATCGTTTCGGATAAATTTTTATTAACAACCATGAGTAACTAAGGAGTGGACCAAATGGAGTGATTTGAAAAAGGGTGAGTTGGATTCGAGTGAGCTGCATTTAAATTATAGGTCTTATGTCATAGTTGTGTTGGATCGACCAGTGCACAACCCCACGACCGATTTTACCTCCACCCTGAGCTAGCGGCGGAAGGCATAGCGTGCACTGGTCATTTCTCTTTCAAAATTCTTTATTATTATTATTTTTTTTGCTAACGGCAGTCAATCCCAAAGCCTGTCGTTACAATTTTACAAATGCAACAGTCAATGGAGCAATTAAGACAAGCTGCCCCGGGATTAGTAGGATAATTTGGTATACCACCACCACCACCTGGTGCAAATTCATCAACAAGGCCGCAACAAAATAATCAATTATTCAGCGATTTTATGACGCATATGATAAGTGGAATGGGTAATCAAACGTATACAAATCGTCCACCAGAAGAGCGATATTCATCCCAATTGGAACAACTAACTTCTATGGGATTTGTTAATCAAGAAGCGAATTTGCAAGCATTAATTGCATCGTTTGATGACATAAATGCAGCTGTAGAAAGGCTACACGCGCTTAATCAACTATCATTAAGCTAACAAATTTTCTTTCAAACAAAGAAACATAAAATAAAATAAAAATAAATATTATTTTTCCAATAATACAAATAAATAAATAATTCGAATTCGAACGCCGTTCAATATATTAAGGAAACGGTTCAAAGGCTTGGCCTACCACTACCGCAAACGATGGTTAGGATCTCAGGAGTTTGAGCCAACAAGGCAAATGTGAGTGTCCAGATTTGTCTTCAACCTCGTTTTGATTGCTCTTACAGACTAAAGGTCGACGCATATATTTTACCAAAAATCGTATTAGCGTATTCAAGATTTGCGGACAGTCACAACGACTTCATGGGGACCCGAATACTCAGAGGCAGATCAATAGCAGCTCATAATATTAACAAGATGGAAGGAGACATGGATACATTTTGGGAATTAGAAGAGAGATTCCGAAAGACAACAAGAGTTGGTCAGTAGGAGAATCTTTATGCGAAACACTCTTCAAACAAACCACCGAACGGAATACCTTCAAAGAAAGCCAATTGGACCTGTTCGGAAGTTCTCGACAGCATGAACTACAACGGTTTCTACACCTGGAAGCGAAATCTGGTAAAAATCCAGAACTCAGATCACTATATGTAAACTTGATGCACAAGTACATCCAGATGGCTCACATGAAACAAATTTGTTTTGACTAGCGCGCAGATATAATAAGAAGCGGTCCAAGTGAAATCAAGCTTATCGAACAACCAGTAAGGAGGAATGGAATTGGAATGGAGTTGAGTAAGTCGTCAAGCAATCATCCTGACCTATTAAAAGGATTACTCAAGGAAGAGATCTTGAGCGGCAAACGAATATGTTGGATGCAAAATTGTCTAACTTCTTGCCCAAGTTCGATCCTGCTGTAGGAAGAATATTGCTGCAGGTTATGCCCAACCACACAGAACTCTATGTAGGTTAGAAAAGGCATTCATAGTGAGATTAAAATCACCTAATGACATGTCGAAATAAGCAGTGGGCATTGTTTAAAGTATAAAATACTGAATTTGAGATGTGTGTAATTCTTAATTACTCACCAGTTACCAAGACATGCTTCCATATAAAAATCTCGGATAGCGTGAATGTTCCAAAATTCTATAAGTGAACCCTACAGCTTATTTCGAAATAGCATTAGTTGGTTTTAATACCACAATGTATGCCCTTTCTAATCTATGTAGATAGCCACGATAGGTAGAAACCTCTGAGATTCATATAATTTACCATTAGCAATACAACGACTTCTTTTCATATAAAAATCGCGCATACGAGGGCTGCCTTTTATATTTCGGGATTAGAGAACAAAAACGAATATTAATCATCGAAAATCGCTTTATTATTTTTCAAAATATTCCCCATGAAGATCTATACACTTTTGCATGCATTTGAACCAATTGTCGAAGCACTTTTTCCACTCTGATTGAGGTATCTCCAAAACATGCATTCTGAACGCAGCAACCGCTTCTTCAGGTGTTGAAAAACGTTGACCTCTCAGTTTGTTTTTTACGTACGGGAATAAAAAGAAGTCATTTGGTGACAAGTCAGGACTACACGGCGGATGACTCATCAAATCGATGTTTTGAGTGCTCAAAAATGCAGTTGTTTGAGCCGATGTGTGAGAGCTCGCATTATCGTGGTGAAGAGTGATCCGTCTTCGGCAGTTGGTTTTCCTGATTTCTTGGAAGACAACTGGCAAACAAATGGTTGTGTACCACTCAGAATTGACTGTTCTGCGTTGTTCTAGTGGTACGGTTGCGACATGTCCATTTTTTCCGAAAAAACAGGCGATCATTTGCTTGCAAGTGATTCGTGCGCGAACAACTTTTGTTGGATTCGGCTCATCTTGAAACACCCATACAGTCGTCTGCTGTTTACTTTCGGGCTCATACGCGTAAATCCACGATTTATCACCTGTCACTATGTTATAGACGTGTTTTGAAGCACCGCGATCGTATTTTTTGAGCTTTTCTTTCGACCAATCGACACGAGCCTTTTTTTGAGCGATTGACAAATTGTGTGGGATCCAACGCGAACAAATTTTTTTGACATTCAAATGTTTATGCAATATAGAATGTATGCTGGTCCCACTAATGCCTAAGGTTGTCTCAATCTCACGATAGGTCACATGACGATCTTGCAATATCAGTTCGCGCACAGCATCAATGGTTTCCGGAACAACAACTGATTCTGGACGACCTTCACGAAATTCGTCTTGGAGTGAACTACGCCCTCGATTGAATTCACCATACCATCGATAAACACTGGTCCTTGATGGAGCTTCATCGCCAAAAATTGAATTAAGTTCATCCATGCACTCTTGCTGCCTTAATCCACGTCGAAAGTTGTAAAAAATAATCGCACGAAAATGTTCACGATTTAATTCCATTTTTTCGCCGAGATGTTGAGTTAATGAGTACTGTAAACAACACAAATAGCGCTCGAATGTCAAAAAGTTCTGAGTACGTATAATCTCAAAAATGTCAAACTTTACGATAGAGCTGTCAGTTGCTAGATTGCAACACTAGGGTTGTAAAATCCCAAAATATAAAAGGCAACCCTCGTATTCCTAATGATTAAAATTATTTTTGGAAGCAAGAATGTGAAATCTATATTTTATCTAAAAACAAATAGTTTTGGACACTCGCATACATTTATGTCCAAAATTTTAAAAGTGTCCAATAATTTAAAAGTGAACAGAAACTTCGTGCCAGTTGCGGGGGCTTTAAAAACACACAGACCTGGAAGCTTCTGTTTCGTATTGAGCGGATTTCCGATCAAAGTCTGTTTTCCTTGTTAGGCTGTCTTCCTACTTCGTAGTATAGTAAATGCTATAACTTGGAATCAAGAATTAAAATACACAATACACAACGAAACAAAAAATAACGTGACGGTGCAGAGATTCGGAACTTATTACCAGCAGCTTCATGGCATGCGAAAGCGGGCTCCCAGACATCAAACTCCAATAACTAATATGCAACAACCAAGCAGATCATGCAATTTGTTGCAAATAGGCCTACAAGCAGAGCCTCCTAAATACAAGAGCCGTAAGATTCCGCCATTTTTTCCCAGAGCTTTCCATAGAGGGGAAGCTTTTTGTTCTTTTTCATACCAATCAGTGTATTTTAATATTTTTTTAGAAGCTTTTTTGTATATAAAAACATTAATGCTTCGTTTCAATTTTTAATTTGAATGGTTAGTTCATCATTCAGAAAAAGCATATTTTAAAATTGAGTCATATTATGCCGAATTAACGCAAAAATATTCAAATTAGTCTACCACAAAATTTTTTTTTTTATTGTAGAAATAAGAATTTGTTTATAAGTGTGTGTAGGACATTAGTATAGAGTGTTCCATCAAAAATTTCAGCATTTATTTCCCAAAACAAACGTTCGTTAAAAAATGCTTTTTGAGTAGCTATGTAATATGGGGGTTATTGTGTTCTGGATTCTATTTCAACATTGTTGATGAACAAACTTCGAAAACTGTTTTTTTGTTATTTGTTAAAAATTTCATCGCAACAAACTCGCAGGCTATACTGTTTCATCCTGTACTATAAACAAACCGGAGCTTCATAAAATAAAAACATTATATTATAGAGCTTTTCGTAATTAATAAACCAATCAAAAGATGTCGCTAAGTATAAATTAAAGCTAAATATTAAGACCTAAATGTTTGTTATCTAAAATTTAACAATTTATTATATATACTGTCTGGTTCAATAGATTATTGAGATCTCCTGGAATTGAAAATAACCGAATACAAGCGAATTGAAATAAGAAAAGAAAAAATTTGGAAAAATGTGACATATTTTGCGATGAAAAGCTTTATTTATGCCAACCGTATTATAAATAAAAATTATAATTGTTTTGAGTTTTATTAATTTTGTTAAATTATTATATTAAAGATTTTGCAATTAATTTACAATAATAATGGTTTATTTTCGTAAATAGTTACTTAATTATTTTACGCTTTTCTGTAATTTCAAGTAAATTTATTACAGAGACATCTGTAAACGGATTTTCAAATTACAGAAAGCTCGGTTTTGCAATCGGATAAAATTGAAGTTTTTTACGTTTTGTTCTGTTTTGTAATAATATTTAATTAAGAAAATCAGGACATCGTTGATTTTTTGTATACAAAAATAATTTTCGTAAATAGATTTTGATGTAAAAATTTTATTATATGAATAATATTATTGTTTCTACATGATGATTCATAAAATGTCCTTTCATCTCACGTTTTCTCTTTAATTTTGTTATAAATGGGGAATGTTTAGATTGCTATTAATTGCATCGTTCATCTCAAAAATTCTGATGTGCATGTGACCAGAATTTACCAAATAAGTTAAATTTTTATAAAACTAAATTTTAAATTGGATGTAAGAGGAATCCGCGGCAGCACCCTTTATTAGCTTACTTTATAAACCTACACAACTAAACGAAAAGCTAATTTTTATAGAAAATTAATAAATTTATGCTCCGCTTTAGCTTAAATTTACCAAATATATACTACATTATGATCGCTGATTTTCAAATATGTGTTCTTTGAATAGTTTGTTAAAAATATAAAATTAAAATTTAGATGATTTGTTTAATTTTTTACTCATAAATTCATGTTTAAAAATTTTGCGATTACCACGGTTTCTTATAGTAATTCAATAAAAGCTTCCCCTCTACTGAAAGCTCTCTTTTTATTATTACGGCTCTTCAAAATCATAGATGACTCTGCTACCAGTTCCTTCAAATCGATGGTGTACTTGGCTGATAAGTTTGCTAAATGCGAAAACCGGGATCCGTGCGCGGCAATATAGCTGTAAAAGAAAATTCATCCAACTCTCGCTAGTCAAGGTTCCATCAACATCAAGGCAACACTTTACAAATTATACAAGTTTAATCGATTAATACAGGAACGAATTAAGTGAAAATAAAATATATTCATTATGGGAGAAAATAATAAATTACAACGTTCAACCCTGAAATTGCGTTCACCACAAGAAGTAACGGTACATTTTGAAACAAAAAGCTGCACACTATGTCTAGAATAGGATACGGAGGAAATGGTTGAATGTGACGAGTGCAAGAAGTGGCATGACTTTGATTGCGTAGGCGTCTTATTGAGCGTAACCGAGGTGCCACATTGGATCTGTCCAGCCTGTGTAGAGCAGAGAGTTAGTGATATATGCCGGAGGAATGGCGAAACGACATATAACAGGCAGCAACGAGCCAAAAACAATTGAGAGTGAGAATACAACAGTACTGGATGTAGAGGTTAAATCAAAAAATTCAAAATGTGGTAATAAAGTATCAAAAGAAAATGGCGTTAGTCTGACTGTCTTATTTAAAAAAAATGTGTAGGTTGAATTAGCAACGGGAACGTGATAAACAATATCAGAAATAAGAAAAATTTTCTGGGTCTATTCGAGAGACACGGTCAAAATCAACGAAGTTGCAACCTATCGGACAAAGGAATGTTCAGATAGAACGGTATAGTAATGAAGAGCTGCTACATTCCCGATTCAAGGAACTAGAAACAAACTATTCTGCTCACAAGTGCACCGGTGAAACAGATCACTTTAGGATGAATCAACAAAAATTGGCTTACAATTCAAAGCTTGATAATCAACATATTTGGGATCAACAGCAGCAATATCCATCGATAACTAGACTAAGTGCATATATACAAGACAATGTCTAGAAAGTTGCCCGAAAAATCTATATACAAGTAAAACCGATTGGGACGATCAATCAGGACTAACAATGAAGCGGGTTCCAACTATTGATGAAAACCTGAAAAGACTGAACAATTGTTTGAGGGGTGACGCACGGGATGTGGTGAAATCCTATCTATATTTTCCGAAAAAACGCACCCCAAATTATAAAGACATTGAAGATGGTTTTTGGGGAATCTGACGTCATGCTCGACTTGATCACAGAACAGATTGAAAATCAAGGCCATACAGAAAGTTTAGAAGCATTAGTTAAATTTTCAATACAAGGGCAACACATACGATTGGTTGAGCTCAAAGGCTTAAAATGGCGAGCACAGTGGTAACAATACCCTGAGCACAGCTACGAAAGTGTGACAAGTTTGAAAGACAGCAAGGAAATCAAAATAGACAAAAATATGTCAATATTATTCAAGTGGAAACTAAAGCTGTTACTGACAACTCATGTAAATTCGTCAAAACAGCTGATAATAAGCAAATATGCGTTTTGAAATGTGAGCTTGCACACCTATTGGCAGAATGTCCTAAATTTAAAAATATGACAAAAGATGGAACATCAACCTAGCAAACGGTCTGTGTCGAAAATGCTTCAAGAGACGAAGCCATCATCAATTGTTGCATAATGCCGTAGTAAAATATCAACAGGCGTGGACGAGATTCATCAACAACCACAAAAAATACACTTCAGTTTCGAATAGTACCACTGGTACTACTTGGTCGAGAAAGTAACGTCAAAACATATGCTCTCTTGGATGAGGATTCGGTGTTAAAATTCTAGAGAAATTGATTGAATCAAAGGAAAACGAACGTGCTCGGGAAATTATGGAAAGAACTACCCGGAAAGTTGGTACTCATTACGAAACCGGATTGTTATGGCGGAGCAATAATGTTGCTTTCCCAAACAGCTACCCTATGGCCGTGCGGCGACTAGCCCGTTTAGAAAGAAGACTTCAGAGAGCGCTAGCTTTGAATGAGACAATTAAAAAGCTGTTCAACGATTATGAGGAAAACGGGTTGGTTCGGAAATTAAGCATGAGTGAAATGATGATGATCTATACGCAAACATGGTACCTTCCTATTTTCACAGTTACCAATCCGAATAAGCCAGGGAAAATTTGATTAGTGTGGGATGCAGCAGCAGAAGTAAACGGAACATCGTTAAATTCCGCTTTACTGAAAGAGCCAAACTTATTAGTTCCATTGGCACACATGATAATGAGATTTCGTCAACGACCCTTTGCTCTAGCAGGTGACATAAAAGAAATGTTTCATCAAATTGGAATATTGTAGGAAGATCAAAAGTCGCAACGTATTTTAGACGACTGGCTCGACAGTTTCTCATCGGAAGAAGAGGCCATACAAATTGCCAAAGAAGTGATACGAATTCATTCACTTGTTGGATTTGAAATAAAAAATTTCATTTCAAATTCTAGACGAGTATTACGGGAGCTGGGAGAATCTGAGCAATAAACGTGCAAGAGTTTCAATATTAGTGGAGAATCCGATGATGCGAAAGTTTTCTGAATGTGGTGGTCAGTTACAGATGATAATTTTCTACTATTTTGTAAATTTCAATCGAATCGATAGTGAGACCATGGATGGAACAAGAACCTACAAAAAGGGAAGTACGTTGAAATTTAATGATGGTCTTTGATCGGATTGGATTGATAGCCCATATCCTTGTATATGTGAAGATTCTTCTTCAAGATCTATGGCAAACAGCAGTCAAATGGGATGACCCGATCACTAATGAACAAAATTTATCGATGGAAACGCTGGACTAATGTCGATGCCACTGAGGTTGCATATGGAGCTGCTGCATATTTTCGCTTCGAATATGAAGATGGTATTCACTGCGTGCTGATTGGTGCCAAGACCAAGGTTGTGCCGCAGAAACCAATGTCCATTCGTAGACTGGAACTGCAGGCGGCCCAGCTGGGCATTCGTTTAGCGAATATGATATGTTACGCTCATACTTTAAAACCAACGAAAAGTCGGTTCTGGTTTGGGTCGATGGACGTATTTTGGTGGTTAAAATCAGATCACAAACTTGAATCTACTGATGTTTCACAATGGCGATGGGTTCCGACTAAGAGCAATGTAACCGACAACGCTACTTAATGAAAATCTGAGCCCACAGTGTTCCCGACGAATAGATGGTCTGTGGGACCCGTGTTTTACACGAACCAGAAACAGGTTGGTCCGTTCAAAGGCTTTCAAAGGAAAGTAGTGAAATAGATGAGTGAAACACAATTTTCACATAATATAGAAGAACCATCGGTATTCATTCCAGATATCGAAAGTTTTTCTAAATGGTCAAGGCTACACTTAGGGCAATCAATAATATGAAGAGTGATCAACATTGGAGGGGAATTAACCTGTGATGAGACTCAAGAAGCTGAAAATGAGTTATTATGACATGTACGACGAAAAGTCTACTCTGATGAAATTTCATGCTTAAAGGATAATCCTTCAAAACCATTAGGAAAAACTAGTTCACTCTTTCGACTCACACCATTTTTGGATGAAAATTCAGTTTTACGAGTTCGAGGTAAAATATCTGAATTGCATTTGATTCGATACAAAAATCAAATTATCCTACTGAATTAACATCATATAACTCGTTTTATCTTGGCCGAGTACCACGAACGGCTTCATCATCATATAACCACGAAACCGTTGTAAATGAAGTTCGGCAAAATATTACATTAGCAAACTTCGAGTGGCACTGAAGCGAGTCAGAGCAAACTGCCAAAAATGTAAAGTTGAAAAAACAAAAGCAAATGTTCCAGAAATGGCTGATCATCCCTCAGCAAGACTTACATCATACACTGTTCCATTCTCATTCACCGCGATTGATTATTTTGGACCGATGGAAGTTACCCAAGACCGTCGTGCAGAGTAACGCTGGGTTGTTTTATATACATGTCTAACTACACGTGCTATCGACTTAGAAATAGCACATACTCTGGATAAAATTTCATGTCTTATTGCAATTCAAACGGACAACGGAACAAATTTTCATGGGGTGAATAATGAATTGAATCAACTACTCGGGAAACTATAGACCGATGAGCTACGATGGAAATTCAATTCACTAGCAATGCCAACACGGAAACCTAACAACGAAGTACTCCGATGTTATCTAATGAAAGCTGAAAATATTATCAATTCAAGACCGCTGACCTACATAGCGATTGAACCAGCTGAGAATAAAACTCTCACCCCCCAACCACTTTCTTCTGGGGTCATCAAGTGGTATGAAGCCCACTACCGATTTAAAAAGTGACGTCTATTTCTTACGCAAGGATTGCAAAATGGGTCAATTGATTGCAGATCCATGGTTGTTGTAGTGATGGATGAAAGGAACCAAAACTTATGGGTGAAAGGAGTAGTAATAGATAGTGACCTAGTTAGGCAAGTAATCGTGAGGACAGCCGAAGGCACGTATACCCGATGATAGTTAAAGTAGCAGTACCCAACCTCAAAGTAGATGGCCTGGCGAATCTTGTTACCAGGAGAAGAAAGTTGAGATTCGGAACTAAAAGTTTAATTTCGAAACTGAGGTGGTGAATAAATCTATAATAAATTATATTTTGTTTCTATCAAAAAAAGGAAGCGAGTGGGAGATGTAGAGTAATACGAGGAAAGGAAAGTAAGAATAGTGGAGAAATGCATTATAATTTATAATTTTGAACTTTACTTTAATTTTAATGAATTTAATTGTTGTCGATTGAGAGGTTTTATTTAAATACAAAATAAAAAAGAAATAAATACCAATTGCGTCCAAGAAAGGAAGTGAAATTTACAAAACGGTGTGATGACTCAGCAACAGTTGGCTTTTTCAGGTTAGCCAATCTCACGCCAAACAAAACTGTTGTCAACGGAAGACTCGGTTCAAAATCGACAAGCAGAAGTATGGGTTAGAATTTAAAAAGCAAATTTTTCTGCTCAGTCAGTACACAGATCACTCATTGGCAACATTTTTCTGTCTCGCATATTCAACCAGAGTTTCTAACTGGCAACAAGCCGGTGTTCTGCACCGCTATTCTGGTGTACAATTCCTAATAAAAAAGACGCAAAAGACAAGTATTGGTTTTCAAAGAAACGTGTTTTATATCCTTTGGCCAAACGAAGCGGAAACCATATTGAGAACATATTTGATTTGGTAAACAAATTCCTTTCATATTCTTTGCTATTTAAGGATTAACATATATTTTATTAGGTTTCGGATACATATTATTTACTGTGCTGCTACATCACGCCACATTTTTTACACCCAGAGGCTTCATTAAAATTTAATTAAAAAACTAGTACATGAAAAAAAAATCGTATGTGCGGGTTGGTTTGTTTATAAAAATTTTACTCGTTAAGCTCGTTCACATATTATCCCGTCAAGAATTTTTAGATACAAATTTTCATTTGGGTTGGGCGGGTGGTGGTACGTATGCCAGATATGTAGTAAACGAAATCTGTCAACAAAACATTTTTATCACATTACATTTTTTATTGCAAAAATTTGGTAGGAGTTATGTATTTACACCTATCAAATATTTAGCAGACTAATAAAATGCGAGTTAATAAACCGGCGAGGAGACAAACGCGCGATGATACATACTATACAATGGGATGATGGGACATATGGAGATTATTTTATTTTATTTTTCTACTATACATAGTCAGGAATTTTATCTTGGTTATATGCGTGTGGTATGACGTCGGCTTGGGACTTTAGCAGCCATTCAAAGACGAAAAATCGATAGTATACAGCACAGTGCTAATAGGGTGACGGTCTCTTTATCGTAAACAATTTATCGTGTTTCAATTTAACGTGAACATTTAACCGTAGAACAGATTATCGTAGACACTATTTACCGTGGACACAATTTATCGTGGGACAATTTATCGTAGTACAGATTATCGTGGACGATTTATCGTAGAACAGTTTTATTCGTAGTGTCGTATCAAAATTACTGGGATTCTTTAAAGATTTTTGGAAGAATTGGAATATGGTCATGTGGGACGGAACTCGGTAGTTTCTTGACTGATTATGATGGGATTGGGTATGTTGGATGGAAATGGCATTATTGAATGAATTTTGGAAGAAGTTCTGAAATATGACCACGTGGGACGGAACTCGGCCGTTTTGTTGAAGTGAGGTTCTTTAATGAATTTTGAAAGAAGTTCTGGAATATGGTCACCTGGAACGGATGTCGGCCCATGCTTAGACGCATCTTGATTGGACGATAGTCAATGATAATTTACTGTACGCGCTTTTGGACGAAAACGTCAAATTCTATTTTTAATTTTTTCATTTTTTAATATTTTTTAATAAAATAATAATAATTTTTTAATATTCCAGAACTTTTTACAAAAATCATTCAATAATCCCATTTCCATCCAACATACTCAATCCCATCATAATCGGTTAAGAAACTACCGAGTTCCGTCCCACATGGCCATATTCCAGAACTTCTTCCAAAAATCATTCATTAATCCCATTTCCATCCAACATACCCAATCCCATCATAATTGGTCAAGAAACTACCGAGTTCTGTCCCACATGGCCATATTCCAGAACTTATTCCAAAAATCATTTAAGAATCTCACTAATTTTAATACGCCACGCGAAAACTTGATCTACGATCAATTGTGTCCACGATAAACTGTTCTACGATAAATTGTCAACGATAAACTGTTCTACGATAAATTGTCTACGATAAACTGTTCTACGATAAATTGTTTCACGATAAATTGCTCACGATAAATTGTTCACGATAAATTGACAGTACAAATTCTAAACTTGCGACTTCGGCCTTTAAAACAAATAAAAATAAATAGATTAGAAATTCGAAATGTTGTATTTGCATTTTATTATGAATTTTTATTGGTATTAAAAATCACTCAGCAGTATACGAACTAAGATTTCGACATTTAAACATCGTGAAATTCACCAACTACTCAAAATGATTCATTTATTATTGAAGATGGCACATGAGCGTTAAAATGAATTTTAGAATATTTACTCGTCCAACATTTCTTACACCGATCGAGAAGGAGACGTCAGGTTCTCCTTCTCGATCGGTGTCACCACCTATCTCGCAATCTCAAACTTTTTTTTTATTATTATTTCTTATTGTTAACTATGCGATCTGTTTTGGGGCTCAAGGCTCACCCTGCTCTTCCGCGGTTATGCTTTTTACGTCCTTACTTTACGCCTCCTGGCCATCTCGAGGACGTACAGCTATACTGGCGTGGGAGATGGGTCGGCCCATAAATTTTGCATACCAACAGGGGGTTATAGATGTGTTATATTTCACCACAGATCGTAATCTTTTGATGAAATTTCAGATGTTGATCGGTTTCTCAAACTTTAAGAGCATAAAAAGAGACAATTATAAGCCACGGTCGAGAATCCGAAAGATAGTTTGACCGCACCTTGCGCACACACAGCAGTCATTTGACACAAAGCTGCCTCAAATCAAGCCAGCTGTCTCATTATTTATCAACCTCGTCCAGTCTACAACAACAAACAGCTTAATCCATAGACGTTAAATTACCTAAAAGCGAATTTAAGGTGACGCTATATTATTGCTCATCTGCGAGCATCACTAACGATAATTACGAGGTGGTATGTGACGTTCTTCGAGACCGATACAATCATCGTCGATTCATCATCAACAATCATCTTCAACAGTTCAGAACCACGCCGGCCTAACGATCGATACCGTTCAACCATCAACGATCGACACCGTTCACAGTCTGAAAGTCTTAGAGGAGTGCAGGTCACCAATAACGTTCACTCGAAATCGCAAGTCGTCAAGTTTCAACGGTTGTACTGCTCGCCATAGAAATCGTTGGACTTGGAATTCCAGCTCAGCTTCATATCGGAGAGTGCATCAAATAGAATCGAATTAGCGAGAAGATCAGCCGCAGCCATACCAAACGCATGATGGGTCAGAACGGTCCTACACAGAAGGATACACAGTCTTTCTGCAGTTCAATGCCAACTTATCACCCCTTGGAAGGTTATGCAACGCAGAGTAGAGTAGAAAATACCAGCGATTCGTATGGCGATTTTCTCCAGATGAAGCAGTTCGAGATTATCGTTTGTGATGGTCACTTATCGAGACGAATAGCAGAAATTCCTAACTACAGGAAAAGCCTCATCGAGAGACTTCTACGTTGATGGCCTAATGACCGGCTCAGGCGAAACGTGGATTTAATCGATGTCCAGAGGCGCATGGTGGAACTAGTACGATATGGTGGCTTCGAACTGCAAAATTGGCTTTCGAACGGCAAACAGCTTCTCAATGAGATACCAATCGAATTCCGCGAATATAAGGGTCAACTAGTGCAGAATTAGACGATTCAGTAAAAACAATTGGGCTATATTGGTCTCCATGAGACTATTGTTTTGGATTCCACATGAGCTCAATACGGTCCCAAAACCAATAGCACAAAGATGTAACACTTACCGAGATAGTTTGGGATCACTGGAGGCTCTCCGAATCAAACGCTGGTTACTTATTTTACAAATCGCAGCGATCTTGAACTTCACGGGTTCAGCGATGCTTCGAAAATTCTACACACCGGTGGTGCAGACTTATAAAATGTTGGCAGATGGGTCTGTCAAAATCGCAATACTGGCATCAAAGACCAAGGTCGGGATCTTTGTGCCAGCATATTCCTAGCCAAACTCATGTACATGGAATTCAGTTACTCGACGTGCCACGTTGAACTATACGCATGGACCTACTCACAAGTCGTACTTGGTTGGCTACGCAGCTCACCTAATCGTTGGAAGACGATAGGTAGTTCCTCTTTGGCCACAAGGAGATCCAAGTCAATGGCTAGACTAACGCCATTGAACGAAAAATAAAGTCAATGATTGCAACGCATGCAGAAACAGGGGCCTTGGTATTGAATTCAACCTTAATTTTCGATTGCTATCGTTTTCCTATAGCAAGCATAGAAACAAAAGAGAAAAGAATAGTAAAAATTTCATACATTTTTCTATTTTTTCCTTTCGTCTACTATAGCAAATCGAAGGTCTTCGAAAATGAATGTCGAATTGAATAGTTAGGCCCCAGGTTTGGACTACTTACTCGCTCTATATTGATCGTTTGGAAAATTGTATCGTATCACGGCTTTCTGCAGACGTTTCATCCAACTTCGACGTCTCAGCCCAATAATGCGTTCGGAAGGTTTTGTTACTGGCCCTGGGCTCAATGATGATTTCAATCTGGAGAACATCTATCAGACAAAAGGCCACTTCGATCTTTGAACTCTGTCGTAGGCGGGGATAGATTACGGGGTTTACTACGGGTCGATGGTCGGCTCAAAGAATCGAAATTGCCAAATACCAGAAATATTCGATCATTCTCCCCAAAGTCAACTAGCCTACGAATATAATTATTTCACTGTGTGCTTTCGCCGTCGTGCAACAGCGAGCCAGCAACTGATGGCTAATCTTAAATTCCATCGACAAAGGACTACATTTGTATCTTCTAGCTTTTTTCTAATTTCGGTTTTGGTCCGATTTTCGATTTGGTTATTGCTAGCCTTAAATTAAATAACCTAAAGCTTATGCTGTGTGAAACCGGACAGAAATATTTTTTAGCATTAATTTAACGAGTGGTGTTGCTGAGTTACCAGAATAATTATTTTCTTGCGATTTATATTACCACGTTGTAATGCTGTGAGACAACTGAACTGTTATCGTCCCACGAATTTACCTATCTTTCAGGATTTTGAGAAGTTACATTTCTCAACGCATTTATAAGTACCCAATAAAGGCTACAGGTCTTCAAAGAAGACAATTAAACCTGAAAGGTTCTCTGATAAAAATGGTGATCTATGTTTTGGAAATTCACTCACATTAAGGATGAACTATTTGAAATCGACCCCGGAACATAATCCAATTAAGATGATTTCGTTGACAAATACTACTTGATCGTAATACTTCTATCACTGGGAACGAGAGTGACAACCGAGATGTTAGTAGATCCACAATTGACAACGTCAAATTACCGCGTATTATTGCACCAACATTTAGAGGTGATTTAACGCAATGGCAGTTATTTTGAGAAATATTCTTATCGAGTTTTCACGATAACTCAATGTTGAATCCTGCCAAGGAGTTACATAATCTGAAACGTTACTTAACGGGCAAAGCAGTAACATTGTAAAACATTCCACGATCCCCACTATAATTATCTCAATGCCTTGAACCAACTAACCAGTCATGCGAGAATCCGTACACTAACAGCTGATAACATTCAAAAACTAATGTTTGTTCATGATGCAATTAGGCTGAAATTAGCGCATTAGCAGAACTACGAGATCTTTGGGTAATTTACATGAAGGATAAGCTCGACGACGAAACTAAAGGCAACAGCGAACGAGTTTCCTAGCTTCGACGAATTTTTAAAATTCCTTCGCCCTAGATCTAATGCATTAAGTGTTTTTTTATTAGCGCCCGATAGCTGTATCCGGAGCAGCCAATTTTCTATGTCAAAACTTATATTTAGCGCGCTATTATTGCATATAATTAATTTATTTAACTCTAAACTAAGATTTTTCATTCAACTTTTTAGTTAAAAATCGATATACAAATATTTTGCTCTACCCAGTTATCGGGAGTCGCTATCGGGAGCGCTATCCATTTCAATGGAAAATTTGAAAAGGCTTTTATTTTGTAAACCCCAGAAATCATTAGAAACTAAATCGTACAATAAAAATTTAAAACGCAGCAAAATGAATTTTTGTTTATAACGTCATGTCAAAATAAATGTCAATTAATATATTTCAGGTGATAAATGTTTGTTTTATTGATGAATTTAGTTTTAATTTTTATAGTACAGCGACACCAGTGAATAATAGCTGCAGTTTCAATAGAAAATTGCCATTTGGCTCCGGATAGTGCTCCAATATTAAAACACGGCTATTATTTCAACCAACTCAGGCATCGCATTAACAATTTGCCTGAATGACTCGCACATGGGAGAAATTCTCTCCAGATTTATATAAATTATTATTTCCTAGTAAAATGACCCAAACAGGTCCGATTTTTGTTTTTGGTTCTGCTAGCTTCAAATTAAATGATCTACAGCTTGATTAAGAACGAGTGAAGCCCAACATTTTGAATGGTGCATTTGATTAGGCAATAAAGAGCCTAAAACTATTTGTATGTCAGATTTTGTTTTGCGTTCTAATTTTGGTTTTGGTCCAATTTACGAGTTGGGTACTGCTAGCTTTGAAATGGAAAAGCTTCTAAGTCAGTGCGTTGACCAAAAAATTTTTAATAGGGCGTTTAATTAGCCATAAGTTAGTCTTTAATTTTTCAATTGTTTTGTTTTTAAACCATTTTTTGTTATTTATATATTCTGCAATTTTTTTCTAAACCTAGCAGAATCCATCGATTTAGTTGGAAGGGATGAAGCCCCTAACTGCTTAATGGAGCATTTAATAAGCCTATAATTATCCAAAGTAATAAAGATTTGGGACAATTTCAGGGTTTGATTGTCAGATCCAGTACAGTAGACTCAGTGTGATCCTGTGTAAAGGTAGGAAAGGTGAAATTATAGCTGTGCAATTTGAATAGTATACATTGTCAACCGACTGTTAGGCCCGTTGCACTCTTCAACTATAGTTTTTGACTGATGAGAGCTATGTTTTCATTTTACAGCTTCCCGTTTTGGTTTCAAAAACTCAAATAAGTGAAACTTTGTAGATAAATCTCAGGAAATCCCAGAAAATGAGCGATGTGAGCTACGTTTCTATCCCACAGGTTTAAATAAAAATAATAAATCGAGATATACGATTGGCTTGAGCTAAGCTTCACGAATTCGGTTTAACTTATTTATGCTTTGCAAAGTAAATCGAGTTGCTGTGATCTCAAAACAGCTCATTTTGCTAAAAAAACATAGCTCAAGTGTGTAACGGGCCTAACACTCTAGTAGCTAACTTACTCCCATTTACAATACACTAAGCAATTTTTGAAAGAGTGAAAACTTTATGGACTTGGATTAGATTTACGGTATAAGCAATTATTATATTATCGTGGAAATTTCCTTTACTCTAAACTATTTTTTCTGGTCGTATAGTCAGTCACAAAAGTCTACGCCCCTCAGCCTAGAGTATTCAGAGGGCTTCGGCTGTCTCTGTGTACACCTTGGTAACACCAAGGTAGCCGCGTCCTCATCGCGGGGGGCGGGTACTGCTTTGGCAGAAAGAGAAACAAATTGGATGTTGAAATGGAGTAAAAGACCAAGTAAGAAAAGGAAAGCTCAACACTCACCAGAAATGGCAGAAAATTTACCATCAACTTCAAAAGAGGTTTCTAGAAACCAATTAATAATGAAGAAACAACTAGCTCTTGAACAATAACAAGCAGCTAAACCAAAAGAGAAATCACCTCCACCAATAAATTTCGCTGAGTCCTCACCAGAAGTAGCAAAATTACTCGAACGGCAACCAGCTCAACAAAATGAAGCACAGCCAAAGGTCAAAGCCCCACCACCGATTTTTATAGTAGGAGTAGCCAACTACTCAGAAATCCAAAGTGTAATGAGTAATGTTATGGAACAAGAGTATAAAATTACTGCTCTGAACAATAATGTATGGAAGATTAACACTTCAAATCGAAACGCATACAGAAAATTGTCAATGAAGCTGAATATGGAAAAATATCAGTGGTACACGTACGAAAATAAAAACGATCGTCCCATCAAGGTCATGGCAAGAGGACTACATCCAACTTGTGAAATTAATTCAATAATGGAGGATCTAAAAAATAAAGGATTTAAAATCCTTGATGCCGTGAACATTATTAAAAAAGAGAGACGTAGCGGGGATAATCGACTAGAACCCGTTTCAAAAAGAGGGCTTCCCCTGTTCATGCTAACCTTTGATAAATCCGAGCAAATAGAAAAAATTTACAATATAACTAGCATACTCATACCCGTGAAGTTTGTCCTAACTTTGTCCTAAAATTACAAAAACAAAATTTAGGACAAATTTTGGACAAACTTCACGCGTGTGTCCACGAGCGTGAAGTTTGTCCTAAAATTGTCCTAGCTATTCTATTATGAGTATGTATTAGTTAATCTCTCGTTATAATGAATTATCATATTTGTAATGTTTGAACATACGTATATAATCAAATTTGAAATAAAGGTATAGTGAAAAAATCGTTAATTATCATTTACAATTCAGCGACTTATTTATAGACCAAGCAGAAATATTGTAAATGATTGATGATAGTATTGCAAGAATAGTATTGCAGCAATATTGTAAATGATTTTAAATGAAAGGGTGTATATATTGTGGCTTATCAAACTTCCTTTATCAAGAATATGTACGTAAACTGAATTTAAACGTGGTCATACAACCACCGATGATGCACCACGATCTGGACCTCCAAATGAGACTGTGATTTCAGAAAACATAAAAAAATCCACGAAAATATTTTTGTTGACCATAAAGTAAAGTTATGTGAGATAGCTGACATTGTATCAATGTATCGTGTAATATCAATGCAACGTGTTGGTCATATTTTGCACGAATATTTTCCATGAAAAAGCTGTGTTCGAAGTGAGTACCACGTTTGCTCACAATGGATCAACAACGATAACGCGTCATGACTCCGTGCGCTGTTTGAGCGCAATAAAAAAGATTTTTTTATGCGGTATATGACAATATGTTATGGCGTCTGTATTTTAGGATACACATGGTATAATATTTGTTGACTACCTTGAGAACAACGAATATCAACAGCGAATATAATATATGGTTATTGGAAGGAAAAAATCACTTAAAAACGACCTCAAACGAAGAAGAAAAATTTGCTCTTTCACCAAGATAATGCTCCAAGTCACAAGTCGATAGCAACAATAACAAAATTGCACGAATTTCACATTGAATTGCTTCCACATCCGCCATACTCGCGAGATTTGGACCCCGGGGATTATTACTTGTAATTCTACTACAAAAATACGATTAATCAAAATTTCCTTCAGTCTCAATTTTTCGACTGATTAACAAGACTGCGATCGAGGACCTTGAGATTTTTGCAGATGTACCATTCGTTTTAACGGCGATGATCAAAAATTTGCTCTATGAGTCTGTCGTAAGGATTGACTGAGTGGTTTGAAATTGCGGACTTAAGCTTCTCCCATAAATTGAAGGTCCCCTGATTTTTGCGTGAAACTGGTTTTTTGAAGTGGCCGCTTCTAAGTGACTTCTACATTTTCTATATAGACTCTCTTCGTTTATTGGAACAAATAATGGGCTGATTTTGGGAAACAAAATGTGCAGGGTCCTCCGTCGGGACCCGGGTTCCACTTCCGTTTTTTAAGTTCAAGTGTTTTCGATAAAAATTGCCTAAAGGATGTTTCGAGTGCCAGGAACCGGTTGGATTGGGTCTCAGATTAAGGAAATTTTGTTTAGAAACTCTTTCGTTGGAGCCCAGGCTCCGTTTTTAATTTTTTTCTAAATCTGAACATTTTTGGTAAAAAATATGGAAAGTGGGTTTTTAAGTACCAGGAATCGATTGTGGTAGGTATACATTTTGGGAAACAAAATTTACAGGGTCCTTCGTCGAGACCCGAGTTCCACTTTTTTTTAAGTTCAAACGTTTTCGATAAAAAATTACCTAACGGATGTTTCGAGTGCCAGGAATCGATTGGATTGGGTCTCAGCTTAAGGACATTTTGTTTACAGGGTCTAAATTACGGGAAACAAAATTTTCTATACATGACCCTCCATTCGAATCCGGGTTCTCTCTACTTTCTTTTTTACAAGTACAAACGTTTTTTTTCGAAAGGATGTCACTCAGCTTAAGGAATTTTCGTTTTCAGGGCTCTCTGTCCGTGTTCCGTTTTTTATTTTTTCTAATTCCGAACATTTTTCGTAAAAAAATATTGAAAGGGGATTTTTAAGTACCGAATCGATTGTGCTATTTCGGGATACAAAATGTACAGGGTCCCTCGTCGGGACGCGGGTCTCACTTTCGATAAAAATGGCCCTAAGAATGTTTTCGAGTGCCAGAGATCGATTGTGTTGAGTCTCAGCTTAAAGAAATTTTTTTAAGTCTAAAAGTTTTCGACAAAAATTGTTGAAAGGTGGTTTTTAAGTACTAGGAATCGATTGTGCTGTCCCAATTTCGGGAGAAAACATTTACAGGGTTCTCCGTCGGGACCCGGGTTCCATATTTATTTCTTATATGTAGTTCAATCTTTTTCGATAAAAATTGCTAAATGTTTACGAGCACGTGGAATTAATTGCGCTGTTTTTCAACTTTTCTGGGCGCGTTTACTAGGCCCACCATCGAGGCGCGTGGCCCGGGTTCCATTATTAATTTTTTCTAAGTCAGACGATGAAATTGCTGAAAGACGGTTTTCGTGGACCACTAATCGATTGCGTTTAGTCTCACTTTCGGGTAAACTTGTTGACATGTAAACATCTTTACTCGCGCCTACCAAAATTTTTTGTATTAGAGTAAACTTGTAAATGAAACGAACGGAAATGACGTACCTACTTCTTTTGAAAAAAAAGCAACAAACTCAATAAAAACAATTTTGCCCTGATAACCTTGAATGCCTGAAAATGCAGATGATTCAGACCCGAATATATGCCTGAACGCTCCAGTGAAAAGGTATAGGTCTTCGGGAAAAGAATCAGTAGTTTACTAATACATACAAAGCGGCTGTCTCATTTTTAAATGCATTCAAATGGAATGTTTAAGTAGGACAACCAGTTTAAAATTGTCACATCTTTCAGGGCTGCATAAGCACATTTTCAGGCTTTTCATTAAGGCAAGATTCAGTACCATTTCATTATATCATGACAAATGCATATTCAGGCCTTATTCTTTATAAAAATTCCGTTCATAAATTCAGTGCGTTTTCAGGCATTCTCAAGCCCATTTTATTCAGGCTACATTTATTGTCTTTCAGGGAATTATAAGTATATTTTCATGCTTCTAATATAAACATGATTCTGTAGTGTTTCAGTTGATCATCATAATTTGCTTTTTTAGGCCTTTTTATTCATATACCATTTGGGTAAAGTTTAAGAATTACTTATGTAATAATACTCGTAATTCCTTAAAACACTTAAATTTAGTCGATATATTGGATTCCACAAACCCGTTTTATTCAAGTTGACAATTAGTGATATTTATTTAGTTTGAAGGATTTAATAAGCAAATTTATTAAAAGTTTTACTGCACTTAATAAAAATTGTATAAATCTTCCAAAAAAGCCATGCACGTGTGTGCACGTTAAATTAGTTTTTACTAAGTACTGGAACGAACATATGTAGGTATACAAATAGAGAAGGCAAATTAACAATTACAATAGCCGTGTTTTAATATTGGAGCACTATCCGGAGCCAAATGGCAATTTTCTATTGAAACTGTAGCTATTATTCACTGGTGTCGCTGTACTATAAAAATTAAAACTAAATTCATCAATAAAACAAACATTTATCACCTGAAATATATTAATTGACATGTATTTTTACATGATGTTATAAACAAGAATTTATCTTGCTGCGTTTTAAATTTTTATTGTAAGATTTAGTTTCTAATGGTTTCAGGGGTTTACAAAATAAAAGCCTTTTCAAATTTTCCATTGAAATGGATAGCGCTCCCGATAGCGGCTCCCGATAAATAGGTAGAGCAAAATAATTTTTTATCGATTTTTAACTAAAAAGTTGAATGACAAATCTTAGTTTAGAGTTAAATAAACTAATTATATGCAAAAATAGCGCGCTAATTATAAGTTTTGACATAGAAAATTGGCTGCTCCGGATACAGCTATCGGGCGCTAATAAAAAAAATACAGCAAATATTATTGTTTCGCTTATCATACTGAATATGAAGTAGTGATTCTGTATTTATTCAGGAGTTATCTAGCTTGTTTTACTCGTCGTAATAATATGAAACAGTTAAAATTAAAGTGAAATAAAATTTAAAAGTATATATGTTTCACGGTGCTAGGAATATTCACTTCTGAATTTGAACTGAATTAGAAGCAGTTTAGATTAAGATATACGAACACGAGATATTTTTATTTATGCAGTCGTAACTGCTGAACTTGGGCTATCAGGGTGTACTATACATGGCATGCTTGTATGTATATGTATAATAGTAGGGAAAGCAACAAAAAAAATAAAATTTAAAAAATGAAATAGAAACCATCACGACCATCGATCAGAAAAATCAAAAAATAGAAAAATTACGATACGAAATACGAATTACAATTACAATTACGAAATTACATACTCTTACGATTAAAACACAGTCAACAACTTGTGTATATTGCTTTATCACGAGTAACGAGTATCTAGTAGCTGTTCATCACGCCGGCTATCAATGATCATGTCTTCTACTAAATGTGGTTATATAGACGTCTCGTTTTTAACATTGATGCTCAATTCATTTGCTTTCCGAGACCTGACTGCGCAATGACGAGCATGTTAATATTCCTACGTTTGAATGCTGCGTTCAATTCAAGAAAGATGGTCAGCGGGCTGCCGGAGTAGCAATTCCGTCAAAAGATCCATAAAATGAGCATAGTGGACACAAATAATTTGCCGTATGAACTTCCACTTGTTATAGGTAGGCCTTACTTTTCAAAACCAATATTGATGTAACAGATGGACTGGCGAATGGAACTATGGGCTGTCTGAGGTATATCGAATGCAGCCATCCTGACCGGGCAACGAGTACGACGAAAACGTCAACTGTAAAAAATTTCAAACGGCTCTGGATGGATTTCGGTACAAAATCACAAGTTGGCAGAAAGTCAGGCGGTTTAAAGCTGGCTGGGCACAGAAAAAAAATATCGACCGATGTTGGGTGCCCATTTCTAGAAAAAATTCAACTGTTAATCAAAACAACAATCGGACAATTAATGTTAAGCGTAATCATTTTCCAGTCGTACCTGCATGCGCCACCACAATTCATGCGTCACAGGGTGGTACCTATAACGAAATAGTTAGTATATACTCTTACGATAAAAGACACAGTAAACATCTTGTGTATATTGCTTATCACGAGTAACGAGTCTCGAAGGACTGTTCATCACGTCGGCTATCGATGTATGTAAAAATGAGACCTCAATAGGTCTGCTTCAAAATTAGCTATCACGCCTCACTACAAATCCACTATCACGCCTAACTACAAATCCGCTAAGTATAGCTCTGGTTGTAATGACGAGATAATAATGACGTCGGGTTTTTAACATTTAACTGCCAGAGTCTCAGGTCACATCACCTAACTGATACAGTCACGCAGGGATGCTCCATTTTTTTCTTGCTTTCCGAGATCTGGCTACGCAATGACAAGCATGTTAATATAATAATTTTGAATGCTGCGTTCAGTTCAAGAGAGACGGCCATTGGGCTACCGGGGTAGCATTATACAAAAATATAAGTAGAACTTATACAGTCACCTCGCATAAGGAAATCATCGTTGCACAAACAACTGGTATGAGCGTGACAACACAACCCATTAATGATAATCACACGGCTGAACTACAGCTTCTCAATGGGAATAAGATGCTTTCTGTAGTTGTATTCACCTCGACGAATAAATCTTTCGAAGACATAATGAAGTTCAACCATTTCGTCCTTGCTCCATATTCTAAAAGAATTTCAAAAATTTTCTAAGTAGACTATTATATTTTGTCAATAATTATCCACAAGATGAACCACTTATAAACTTCCGGCGAGACGAATTCGATTTGCACATGAACTCAGATCGAAATATATCTACTACGAGATATGGGACGATGATTGTGCAGTTTTTTTAATGAAAATTAGAAAAGTTGGAGTCGACGTATATTTATTACACATATATTTTAGCTACACCATATAATCCAATTGCGTCGATTATACCAAAAGAGTAATAGACCAATTTAACGATAATAAACAAATGAAAAACTCTGATTAGAAAAATTGCATTCCTTCTTCCTTCAAGTAAACTGTACACACGCACTACACACGCCATGTTTACACATTTCCTTGAAAGTACTCGTGGACGCAATTTTTTTTATGAGGTCTACCGTCGGGGCCTATTTTCCGTTTTAAATTTTATCATCGTCGAACGGTTTTAATAAAAATTGCTAAAAAAATGAAGTTTCGAGTACAAGGAATCGATTTCATTGGGTCTCAGTTTCGGGAAAACTATCAACGGGATGCTCCGTCGGAACATTAGTTCCATTCAAATTTTCTTTTATTTGGTGAATGCGTACTTTCAAACACCAGAAAAAAATTGGTTCTGGTCTTAGTTTCAAAAATCATTTCTTACATTAATATCGGCACCAACTGAGGAAATATCTCATTTTCAGTAATACCTTCAGTGTGATTTACGAGCATAGATTGAACGGCTTGCAGTTGGTACTGATATTAAAATTAGAAGCGATTAATGGTACCGTGACATATATCGTTAGACTCGTGGGAGTATCTTCTAGCATCTGACCAACATTCAGAGAAATTCTATGATCTTTTACGGAAATATCTAAAAAATCATAGATTTACTTTTTTTATTGGTCGTATGATAGATAACACTTCAACAAGTCTAACGATGTATGTCACGGTACCATTAATCATTTTTGTGTGTTTGAAAGATTACGTCTTAGGATTTTGGTTCAAATCTTTGTTAATGCCCTAAATTTCATTTGTAGAAAGTTCTTTTTCGTTCAATATCAATAGTTTCTATGTTTGTTGAATCGCAAAATTTATTTGTATATTAATTAAATTTTACACAAAATACCATCTTTTGATCATTAAATATTTCTCTGCAATTAAAAAGGTAATATACGATTTTATCACTGTACCTTTATACCCAATTTTCATATAATATTATTTTTAATTTTAAAATTCGTTATAACGAGAGTTTAACCAATACATACTCATTTCAAAAGGTTAGGACAAAGTTAGGACATACTTCACACCCGTGCATACTCAACATGCGAGTAAAGATCGAAGCTGTTAAAAGAGGCAGTACAAGAATAGTACAATATAAAAAATGCCAAGGCTATAACCATACGCAACGATATTGCGCATGCGTTCCAAGATGTGTGAAATGTGCTGAAAAGCACCCAACACAAACTTGCAAACTATCTAAAGAAGAAGCAGCAAAATGTATAAATAGTTATGGGCAACATCCAGCAAGCTACCGAGGATGTGAGGTTGTCAAGCAGCTACAGAAAATGAGGGATCAGGCACGCAAACCCCCTTTAAGTCATCCAAACAAGGATCGAGCAAGAAATGAAGCATTTGTGCGTAGGGAGAGTTACACATATGCTCAGGCCGCTTCAAATTCGAAAGAAAATGAGACCAACGGTACTGAAAATTTCAAAAACACTGTCCAAGCAATTTTAAAGAGCCTTGAGGAACAGAATAAGCTAAATAAGTTAATTCTGGATCGACTTAATCTGCTGGAAATACCAAGCTCCAAAATAGTTTGAAACGAAAATTTTTTAAAAAGAATTAAATTTAATTTTAATTGTATATAATAATATTTAGTGTTGGTGTTAATAAAGTTTAATATTTAATAATTAATATAATATTGTGTATGTATAGTTTTAGTTTAATTAATGTATATTTTTATAAATAGTTTGGTGGACGTTTATATTTTGACAGTTATTTTGTCTAATACGAATATTTATGTGTACAAATTCATTCGTATATTATATTTATATGTTATTTGACTTGTAAAGTCTGTAAAATGGAATGTGGAAAATGTTTTTTGTCTGTTGGTGTGGACAAGATTGGATGTGATGGTTTTTGTGACAAAAAGTTTCATTTGAGTTGTGCTGCTGTGGATCGGGCATGTCACCGGCAAAGTTTGAAATGTGGAAACATTCTTTGGTTTTGTGATGATTGCAAAGAATTGGTGAGTAACCCAATCTTTTAAGAATATTTTTATAAAAGCCAAATCGTGGGACAATCAAGACTCTTTATATCAAGACTTGTTGAAAGAAACTAAATTAAATAGACTTCTAATTGAGAATGTGTTGGAGCTACTTAATATTAAGGATAAACGAATTCCTGATGCTATTATACATGGTCTGCCGAGTGCTATTAGGCCATTAACAACAAATATTGCATCGTGTGATGATACATCCCATGTGTCAAATGATTTTATGGAGAAGAATTTTCGTAACACATTTGGTGCTATTAATTCTATAGAAGAAATTATTAATCCACCTATTCGGTCAGATGTTGATTCTATGAATATAACATCTTTATCTTCAATCAACATTCAAGATGAATTTGTTCCTTTATCAACATTGGACCCTGGAAGTTCACAGACATTTGCAGAAGTAGTAATGTGCAGAGGCTCTATTTCCGTTATGCCTGAACCTGCAGAGTGTGAACAACAAATATTTAATTCTGTTTCTACGGAAGTTAAGTGTTTAGATGTACCGTGCTCTGGTAATACTATTAATGTTTCTACACCTACCATATCTACAAAAATGATTCATGGAACTAATGAGTCAGTTGAGAACTTTGGTATTAAAACTATTCCTGTTCCTAAGATGTTTTGGATACATCTTTCTCGGTTTGATCCTACTACTAAGGAAGAAGATATCTTGGGTATGGCTAAATCCTGTTTGCAAACTGAAGTTTGCAAAGTGCATAAGTTGATTCCGAAAAACTCTTACATACAAAAATTGGAATACGTATGTTTTAAATTGGGGTGTAGAGATGATTTGAAAGTGAAAGCTCTGGATCCTGCTACCTGGCCTATTGGTGTATATATTAAACCTTTCGCAAATTTTTGGTCAACTCGACCTGCAAAAGTAAAGTTTTGGACGTCGGCATCTATACCCAATCCATCTTAAATAATACTTTAAATAATTCTTTTACGATAAGCAATAACACAACTATTCCATTTAATAATTTGTCTGTAAATAAAAAGTTTAATTTGACATTTGGTCATTTAAATGTTCGAAGTTTGGTGAAACATTTTAATGATGTAACTATTCTTTTGCATATTTATCAATTTGATTTTCTTGCTTTGTCTGAGACTTGGCTCCATAAGAAAAATAGAAACAAGTCATTCCAAATAAACAACTACAAATTGCTGCGAGCTGATCGTACTGATTCCCGTGGAGGTGGTGTTTGTATTTATTATCGTTCCTCCTTTAAAATTAACAAACTTTCTTCTAATTCTGTAGGTAAAGTTGAGTTCTTATCTTCTGAGCTTGTTGGAGTATTTGGAAAAATACTTATTTTGATTATTTATAACGCTTCTCCTGTTTATTCAGGTGACATAGTTAATATACAAGATATTTTTGCTGAACAATTATGTGGATATGAAAGAATTATTTGTTGTGGTGATTTTAACTATAACATGTTGAGCAATAATAGGCTTAGTGATTGCTTAAAAATTAATAACTTATATTATTTACCGTTTGGTCCAACTAGAATTAACAACCATTTAGATTTGATTATTGTTTATGAGCCTGATAAACATAATATTATTTCCTTTGGGCAAATTGAAGTTCCTGCTATTTCATATCATAATTTAATATTTGCAAGTTATAAGTTTTGTAATACCAGAAGTAAGATATCGTATACTGTTGTTTCTGATTATAAGGCGATTAATCAACTAGATTTTATTGAAAATTTCTTTTTGTTAGATTGGCAAACCATGTATTACTATTCTGAGGTTGATGATATTGTTGCCAATTTCAACTCAAACTTTTTACATTTAGACCAGACTTGTGTGCCTCGTAAAAGTGTTTTAAATAAATGCTCCACTGCACCATGGCTGAATGCTCATATTATTAATTTAATGAAACGTAGAGATTTAGCTTTTAAAAAACATAAAAGGTTTGGATTACATAATGATTTACAATCTTTTAGATTTTTTAGAAATAAAACAAATATATACATCAACCAAGCCAAACAAAGATATTATTTTGGTAATTTGAAAAATTCCAAAATAACTTGGAATAATTTAAAAAAATTGGGGGTTTCTTGCGTCACTAGTGATGCTAGAATTGACTTTTCAGCAGAAGAAATTTTGGTTGGAATCACTAAATTTCGTGATTCCTTGGGTGTTTTACCGCTACCTGATGCTAAATCTGATCATTATACAGGAGATGATTTTGTTTTTGATTGTGTTGATGAAAATATTGTTTTAAATGTTATTTGTGAAATTAAATCTGATTTATTGGCTTATGATATGGTACACTCAAAAAAATTTTGTGTATTTTTTTTACGAATATCATTCGTTAACTCGAATTCCTACTATTAATGTAAAAATCTTTATATAAACGTAGAAAATAAAATAAACAAATGAAATTTTACAACTGCATGCATTAATAGTATAGAAACGCAGTTCGTAAATTTATAGTTCCATTAATAGTTTTTTTGTGTTGTTGCATTTTATTTATATTTGTTGTTAAAGGATACTTTCAATTGTAAAATTAAGTTAAAAGTATTTATACGAATTGGTTCGCAATAATGAATTTTTATTCCTTAAAAATATGAAATTATACGTAGTAAAGATACAGTAGCGAAACTCGAAAATTATGGTATACGAGTATCTTGATATTTTCATATCGATGTTAAATTTTACGAATTTTATTATTAATATTACGTATTATAATATAGCTATGTATGACAAATATATAAAAAATGTATAGAACATTATTAATAGTATTTATTAAAGATGTATGGCTGTAAGAAACACACAATTATTTACATAAACAGTTTCTTTTTATCATTAATGACTTGAACATGTAGAAGTTGTATGCAATATAATATTAATTACTGGTAGTTCATTGAAGATGTAATTCAAATGATCGAACTTGTTCATAACATATTCATCCAAACGATTCATCTTCTTTAAATTCGTCTTCTGTTTACACACATTTTCTTTTACCATAACTTATTTTCGACTCTCTTTATAATTTACCCATTAACAATTATAAAATAATCGAGGAGCACTCGCATGATTAGAACAATATTCGGAAGGTGTGCCTTTTTACGATATAAGTAGAACTTTAGGCTTTGTAACCAATGTATTTTAGAGTGTGCGAATAAATTGCCCTTTTGGAAAAATGCTGTTTTGAAAAATCCCTTTATGAACCTCACACTTTGTGCCCTTATGATTCTTTTAAAATTCGCTTATGAACCTTTAACGTTTTTGAAATGTCTTAATTTGGGAAATCTTGTATTAAAATATGTTTTTGAGAAGCAATACACCAACACAACGTTAAATAAAAATTAATTTGTTTGTACTCATTTTGAAATTTCGTCAAATATTTACGTACTATCCACGAATTAGTTTGTATTATAGATGACGATAGAAAAATATTCATAATATATATGAGAAGTTTGTACATCTACGAATTAGTTCGTATTATAGATGACGATAGAAAAATATTCATAATATATACGAAAAGTTCGTATATCTACGAATTAGTTCGTATTATAGATGACGATAGAAAAATATTCATAATATATATGAGAAGTTTGTACATCTACGAATTAGTTCGTATTATAGATGAAGAGAGAAAAATATTCATATTATATACAAAAAGTTCGTATTATAGATGACGAAATAAAAATATTCATAATATTTACGAAAAGTTCGTATATCTACGAATTAGTTCGTATTATAGATGACGAGAGAAAAATATTCATAATATATACGAAAAGTTTGTACAACCACGAATTAGTTCGTATTATAGATGAAGAGATAAAAATATTCATAATATATACGAAAAGTTCGTATTATAGATGACGAAATAAAAATATTCATAATATTTACAAAAAGTTCGTATATCTACGAATTAGTTCGTATTATAGATGACAAGATAAAAATATTCATAATATGTACGAAAAGTTCGCAATATTTATATTTTATACGTATTATATTTCATAACGGTCATTTAGTTCATTCGTTCTTAAAATTTGTTGCAAATTTGTTGTGTTTCTTGGTGATAAATTAAAAAGAAATAAGTTATTGTGTGTTTTATTTCGTTTTCATAAACAATTCTAAAATAAAAACAACTAGTATTTTGTTTGTGTAATAAAATAGTGATAATTTTAGTTGCATATCAGGTAAGTATTATATTTAAACGAATTTTTTTGGATCATCCGCATAGAAAAGCATTCATTTTTATTTCTCTACGTGTGTTAGTTAACACAAACATTTATTTATTTATAGGCATTTATTATAACACAATTCTTAAATAATTTTGTAGATCCGAACGTTGACGCTAAAGTTTGCTTAAAAAGCATTAAGTACGACAATGTATCAGCTAATGAGTTCGGGAGCATTTGGCAAGCTTGTAGCCGATACAAACGTAAGGAAATACAACACGACCTTCAAAAATATTTTAATAAATGAGGAGAATATAAAAAACCAAGTGATTACAGATTGGTAAGCATTACTTTGCTATACTAAAATTATTTTAGAATTACTCATATCATGATATATTCAGAAGTAATCAATTTTTGTTGCAGTAGTTAGATGTTGTTTATTTGCATTTTTGATTAAAAAGCAAAATATAATATTTATGTTATCTTCCAATTTAATTTTTAAGAAATATGTACTTAAATAACTACTATTGAAAGTTTGCGAGATCCGTGCATTTAGTTGATATTTAAAAACTGTTTTATAAGTTATAAATTTCAACTCACATAAACTTTCTTGTTTTTCCAAACGTTTTATAAGTAAATAGTTGATAAATGTTTGAAGTGCAAAATTATTTTACTACCACAACAAAAAAGTGCACCTAGTTTCTTTACTTTCTATAAACTGCCATAATTCATGTATTTAAATGCTTAATAATTTAAAACTTAATCTTGATAGCATTGGAGCCCTTAATCTTATAGCTGTTAAAAAAGCTGATTTATTGTGATTCCTAATTGAATGATAATTAAAAATCACAATATATCTAGTTTATTTTAAATACGACGTGATATTAAATAGTATATAATTATTTTTTGCAGATTAACATCAATTTTAAATGTATGCTTCCATCTTACGAGGACATTATGACTGATTGGGAAGACCATTTTAAAGTTTCTAAAGGAGGAAAATTGTGTTAAATCTTCTGAAATAAAAACGGTTTTAAATGAAATCAATTAAAGGGGTTTCGATAAAGGTAAATTAAGTTCAGAAATTAACGTGAAAGTCAATTTATTTACATATAATTCAAGCAGTACATTTATTGTAACTCTTTTTTACTTCTAGACGATGCCGCTCTTCAGCTTCTCTGGTGCTTCCATTGATTCCTAACTCCTTCTCAAAAAATAATAAAAAGGACAATACCGAACAGGAAGCGTTGATTCACACAGGATTTGTTCAGGAAAATTAGATGAAGAAAAATTAGAATGCATTCAGCCATTTATACTGGGTATACGAAACGTGCAGCAAAGTGATATTTTTTGTTATTACAAGAGGTATTAAATTACTATTCGATAAATTAATTAGAGCAGTAGTGTCTCGTATCTACTATACATCGTTCTTTCTGTATTTATTTTAAAATATCCCACAGCGGCAGAGTTTGTGTGAAATTTTGTACTATATTCTTTTACAAATCTAACCAAATTGTAAAACAAATTCCTCTAAAGTCAGCCTGATATTACAAGAGCTTACAAGTTAGAGTACTGTTGGTTTATATTTTTTATTATCCTAACTGATTATTTTTTCTATTTTAATGCTGAGCTGCTAGACATTTTAACTTATTTTGTATTATTCAAAGTATATTATTAAAATAATATTGATCATTTGATTAATACTTATAACGTGTATTTGTAGGAAACATTGAATAAATTTCTATGTTTTTATTATTTTATTAAGTTACATAGTTAAGTAATAAATCATAAGGTGAACCAAAGCTGAAATTTATAATTAAAAAAATAAAAATATGAATCAAATATAACTAATAAAAATACAAAAATAGTTAAAATTAATTAATTATTTGATTTTTTAAGATATTTTATCAAATTAATAAGTGTAATGGTTTTAAGTAATTTTTGATTTATTATTTTACTTAGTTTTAATTATGCATTAAATTATATTTTATTGTGAATATTTTGTAAAGATATTATAAGTTTTAAATTATGATTTAATAAATAAAACATTCTCGTCGTATAAAATTAAGAAAAACATAATTGTGCTTATTATTCATGAACTGCATCTTATATTTGAATAATCGTCATCAATATATTTACGAAAATAGTTGTTTTATTTATGAATTATTTGACATTCTATGGGCATTGTCAACTTACATATAACATTAGTTTCGTAAATATCAGTATTGATACGTATATAAAATGAATTTATTTAGTTACATGTATGAATTAAACGTTAATTAAAATTTTAATTTCCATAATGTTATGAAAAATTTCGTGCTATCTATGAATTTAGTCTTTCAATAAATCACCATTTTTTACTATTTTACAATGCCTTACGTTAATAATAAGAAATTATTCATCCATAAACGCTTGCAATTGCATTAAAATTATAAACTTTTTCGTATCGTATATGAATCAAATCATAAATAGTACAGATTAATTCGTAACTACAACAATTTATTAATTTGTCAGTATTATGTTATTAATGAACGTAATTCGTAATATTATAGAACTCCTGCATTGGCGCTGTTTTCACGTATTTTTCGTACTATTAATGCAGCTTTTGTCTGTATAGATGCAGGATTTTTTTGAGTGTAGATTTTAAAGTTTTAAAACTTTTTATTGATTTATTTCTCCCTCTTATAACTTTTGTTATTAACCAATGTCTGACAAAATCTGTGTTTCCTGATCTATGGAAGGTGGCGTCCATAATTCCGTTACCAAAGAAGGATGTAATTTCTAATATAGGAGATATACGTCCCATTAGTATTTTGCCTGCTCTGTCAAAAGTTCTGGAAAAAATCATGCAACGTCAAATGCAGGAACACCTTCATAGGCTTAATTTCCTAAGTGAGTTTCAGTCGGGGTACAAATCAGGCTACAGTACCACTACTGCTCTTGTTAATATTATTGATGATTTGTCTGCTATCTTGGACAAGGAAAATTCGGTTGCTATTTTGGTCCTACTAGATTTTTCTAAAGCATTTGATTGTGTTAATCATATTCATTTGCTTCAGAAGTTACATTTGTATTATAAATTTTCTAATTCGGCTATTAATCTAATATACTCGTATTTGAGTAATCGTAAACAGTTTGTGAAGTACGGTATTGACCATTCAAATATTAGTGAAATGGTAGTAGGTGTACCTCAAGGTCGTTACTTACCTCAGGGTCCGTTACTTTTTTCTTTGTACATAAATGATCTACCATGGAAAATTTTGAATTGCCGGTTTCATCTTTATGCTGATGATTTACAACTTTATATTGGTGGTCATTCATCACAGCTAGATGAGATAGTGATTAAACTTAACACAGATCTTAAAAATGTTTCTTTGTGGGCTAAAAATAATTCGTTATCATTAAATCCGATTAAAAGTAAGGCTTTATTACTCTCAAAAAATGTTCGACACAATGTTACACCTACACTTTTCTTAGATGATGATGTTATATCCTTTGTTCCAGTGGTTAATGATTTAGGGTTGCTTTTGAATTCTAAACTAACGTGGAATGATCATATTAGCTCTCTTTGCCAGAGGGTTAATTATGCCTTGTATTCCCTTAAATTGATTAGAAAATTTTGTCCAGTTAACTTTCGTAAATATTTAACTAAAAGTTTGGTTTTGCCAATGTTCACATATTGTGATGTTATCTACAATCAATGTGACAGTTTTTCTAAAAGTTTACTTGAAGTTACGTATAATAATTGCACTAGATACGTTCATGACCTTAGGAAGTTCGATCATATCTCGGAGTTTAGGTGTTCAATTCTTGGATATGATTTGTTTCAATTATTTGATTATAGAACATCTGTTTTTATTTTTCAACTGGTTAACTCAGGTTTACCGTTATATTTGTATGAAAAGTTAAATTTTTCCAGGTCTTTACGTACAAGAAACATTAATTTGCCTATTAGTAAAAGAAATATTTATAATAATTCTGTACTAGTAAATGCAATTATTAAATGGAATAGTTTGCCAATAGAACTAAAAAACATCAGTTCTCTTAATATATTTAAGAAATCTTGTTTAGAATTAATTATGGAAAATCAAAATGTAAATAATTAATGTACATATTTGTAGATATTTAATTTAGTTTATTGCTTTGATTAATTACTTTTTCTCTTTTTTTGTGTTAATTTTATAAGTTAATAATATAATTATTGTAAATATTCATGTGTATAAAAGCATTAGCTTAAACACATTTAATAAATATTATTATTATTATTATTATTATTATTAGTTAAACATAAATAATGTATGCAATAAATAGTTCAATTCATAATTCCGGAGCAGAAACCAGACATCAAAACTACTCATTAAGAATAGCCATATGGAATGCAAACGGATTAACACAACACCTAGCAGAATTAGAACTATTTTTAAAAACCGAGAAAAATATGCTTAATATCAGAAACACATTACCAGCAGCTCCTATGTATCAATCGGGACGAGCAAGAGGAGGGTCACCTATATTTATTAGGGATAATATCAAACATCATGAAGAATTAAAAATAGAAAAAGAATCCATGCAAGTAACCACCGGGACGGTTAAATTTGGTTATCACAACACCTGTAATATATCTGAGATATATTGCCCCCACGGTATAACCTAAAGAAAGAAGACTACATTAACTTGTTCCAGAAATTAGGAAGTAACTTCATTATTGGAGGTGACTTTAATGCAAAAAATACCTTCTGGGGTTCAAGATTAACCTCTCCAAAAGGCAAAAAGTTACTTGCAGCTCGCCAATACTCAAACTGTGAATTTTACTCAGGAGGGAAACCAACGTACTGGCCAACTGATCCTAACAAAAATTATTTACCCAATAGAAGTAAGAGAACTAGTGCAGGAAAAACGAAAAGCCCGAAAGAAATAACAGACTACGCGTGCGCCGCAAGATAAAACCACCTTAAACAACTCGTGCATCAAACTTAAGGCACTCATAAAAAAAGTGAAAAATGAAACAATTGGAAAATACCTTTGTTCCTTAGCTCCAACTAAAGATACCGACTATTCCCTCTGGAAAGCAACAAAAGGGTTAAAACGACCAAAAACGCAGATCCTCCCAATCAAAACAAACAATGGGAAATGGGCTAGAAGTGCGAAAGATAAAGCTGACCTGTTTGCTGAACATCTTGAAGAAACATTTCAACCTCTAGGTCAGCAGACCAATGACGAAAACACTGCTGAAACGCCCAGAATATCTGATTTCGAAGAGATCAGGCCTGTAACATTAAAAGAACTAAAAGCTGAAATTAAGAACATAAAAGTAAAGAAAGCTCCTGGTTATGATCTGATAACAGGGCAAATAATAAAGGAGCTGCCTGAAAAAGGTACCCGTAAATTACTGCACATAATCAATGCGATTCTCAGGAAAAAGCATGTGCCAATGCAGTGGAAAGTAGCAGAAGTAATAATGATTCCGAAACCGGGCAAGCCACCGAATGATAGAAAATCCAACCGGCCAATTTCACTTCTACCAACACTAGCGAAATTGTTTGAGAGACTGTTGCTCAAATGATTGAAAAGAACCATAGAACAAAGGAACCTTATCCCAGAATATCAGTTTGGTTTCAGAGAGAAACACTCAACTATTGAGCAGGTTCATAGGCTTCAAGATGTCATTGGGAATACATTAGAACGGAAAAAGGTTCGTCCTAGTATCTTCTTAGATGTGGCATAGAGGTTTACACTTCAAAATACATAGAGATTTACCAAAACAATATTATATGATTTTAAAATCATACATAGAGAATCGCCACTTTAGGGTTAAATATGAAGATGAATATTCCGAGCTAAAAATATTTCGGCAGGAGTCCCGCAGGGTAGTGTTTGAATCGTTTAAATACCTATTCTTTTCCTGCTCTACACCAGAGATTTACCTCAATTAAACGATGTTACCATTGCAACATTTGCTGATGACACTGCAGTTCTCTCAGTAGGAGACACTATCGAGGAATCGACAACGAAACTTCAAGAAGCATGTGCCAGAATCGTAAAATGGACAAAAATGTGGCGTATCGGGCTCAATGAATCGAAATCCACGCATATGAATTTCATCAATCTAAAAGTCAGTTATAAACCTGTAATCATTAACGGTCAGCAGATTCCGTATGCAAACAATGCTAAATATCTAGGGATGACCTTAGATATGAAAGAGCACGATAAAAAGAAAAAAATGAACTTAATATCAAATATCGAAAAATGTATTGGCTTCTCGGGAAAAATTCCGAATTGTCAACCGAAAATAAATTGCTATTGTGTCAACAGGTGCTAAAGCCTGTATGGAATTACGGAATACAACTCTGGGGTTGTACAAAGAAAACCAACACCAAAATAGTACAAACTTTGCAAAATAAAGTGCTACGTGGTATAGTTAACGCTCCGTGGTACATTAGGAATGATGACCTTCATAGGGACCTAAATATCCCGACGGTTCAAGAAGAAATAAAAAAATGTACAGTAATTCACGGACAACGTATCTATCAACATGTAAATGAAGAGCTTCGTGGTATGTTGGATACTTCACATGCAGTAAGACGATTGCAGAGAACGAAACCAATTGATTTAATGGATTAAGGACACCAGTGCAAAGACTATACTTCAGTTAATAACCTATAAATAGAGCTGGCCAATGGGCCTCTCCTCATTCACAAGTGACTTAATTAAGAAAGAAAAATTACTATGTACATGAATTGTATTCAATTGTAATAATTTAAATAAAAAAACAAAAATAAAAAAAAAAAAAAAATATTGTTTGTATGGTTGCTTGACTTTTACCAATAATTTTAAGATATTTCGTTAAAACTCTTCTTTTGTTCCCGTAGCTTTATTATTAAATTTCATATTTCGATTGTTTCTTGTGTTCGACGCACTATTTTTAATGCCAAAGACGAAACATATTTCTCACACAAGACGAATGCAAAGTTTATACCGACAGTGTCGGTAGACGTGCCTAGGTATTTATATAACAAAATATAACGGTACTTTGCAATAATTCGAGAATAAATAGAAGCGTGCAACTGTATGTAGACGTTTGTGATATAAACTTTATGAATTTATTTGAAAATAATTTTTTTTTAAATATATTATTTAATTAATGTTACAGTATTTAGTTCGTTTCATTATCTCGATTTTGTAAATTTTATTGGTGTATGTAAACTTTTGTGACTGACTGTACTTTTGTTCTAGGAGAAGCATACAGAACGTACAAGATGTACTTTAACATTCATAGTGGAAAGGAATTTTTAATTAAAATGAAAAATAAATAAAAACATAACTACAAGATCCAAATCAACATGTATGTATACATTTATATGAAATTAGAGATGAACAAAATAACAACAACATTACCGGATAGTTTAGACTCGTTGTAGTTAGAGATGAGTTAAATTGTGTAAAATAAATATGTGACCGTCTAGTTGACGCCATATACATGATGGTATAATGTCGTATTTAAATTAAAGGAGGTGTTTATTGCCTTAATATAATTTTATGATATAATATCTAAAATATGATAGTGGATAGTGTTGTATATCCCGATATATTTTAGAAAACTTCAAATCCAATCAATTTTATTTATCATAAATGAGTTTTTTGCTGAATAGAAACATGAAAATCCGATAATCGATGTTGCAATCTCGTCTAATGAATATTAAATTGTACGATTTTGCTGGATTACTTGGCAAGCACGTGTTCAACCAAAAACAACAAAAAAAAAATATGATTTCTTTAAACACACGACTTAACAATAATTTCATATTATATCCAGTTTATAGTATATGCAGTAACGTAATAAACCCAATTAACGTAAGAAGTCTTATTTTACATATGCGCGAGTCTTTAATAGACTCGTTACCGAGGGAAACCGACAATGTATTTTGATATACTTTGAACCTTTGTGTCAAGGATCAACGATTAGAAAATTGGCTTGAGGGAGTTATTTTTTTCTCGATAGATCCTCGTTTCACGGAATACTTTTCCACAACAGAGGATTCTTTCAACTTAATATTTTTTTTTTGTAAAACAGTCGAATTCTCGGAAATTTCAGCTTTACTCGAGAAAACAAATTAAAAATGAAATTAAAACTGAAAAGCTTTAACCTAGATATCATATTATCATAAGATTATTATTGCGTGTGGGTGGCTCTTTATCGTTTATAAAATATAGAAAACGCCCACATTTCTATAATATGTTTCGTATAAGATGCGACACCAAAACGGCTAAATATTTAATCTTATACTGTCATTAATATGTTAAATTTATGATTTTTAAACTACGCTACAACACCATAAAACGGAATTCCGAGTTCGTTTGCGTAAGAGTATCAGGATTTCTTGAAACCAATCAATAAAATAACGAAGTTACAATCGTAATTTTCTCAACCAATTGTCTAACTAAAACTCGTTTTGAGGATACAATTCAAAAACATTGTTGGTGATGAAAACAGTTTGATTGAAAGATAAAGATAATACTGGCAAGAGACACTAGTTGTTAACATTAGAAAATCAAAAATCCTGGTTAAATTTAAAGTTACAGCATTTTAGAATCCCGCATTCCTTAATCAGAATTAAAATCGTATGAAAACACCGTAATTTTGAATTAAATATGTAGTATTAAGAAATTATTGTTCAATAACCCAAGAATCATGCATAACTTATTACGTGGTGCTGACATCACCAGTGGCAATGACAGAATTACTCTCTTTTACGTGTATAGTAAAATAAAATGTAGTAATCATAAAAATTTTTGAGTAGGTAACGACAGCAGATAAACTTTCGAATTTCAAAATAAAACTTTGCATACCGATTAAGTCCAATTTGTGCTAATTAGTGATCACGGGAAAAATTTGTGCTAGTCCAGGGCACACAGTCTTGAAATCGGCGGATATTTTCGCCTACGAATTATAATTTACATTAGAATCTATATATATAAAAATGGTGTAAAAAATCTCAGCGCATCAGTTGACAACGGCTAAACCGATTTGGCTCAATATTTTTTTGTTGTGTTTGCAATTACCAGGAGATGGTTCTTACGAAAGAAATTTTTGAAAAAATCCACCGGAAAAATCGGGAAACCCGAAAAATTGAATAAAAAGCCATTTTCATATGAATTTTGTGAGCACATTTGTTATGAGTTACGTGGGGCAGTGGTAAAGCATTTTCAAATTGAAGCATTTTCAAATTGAAAATGAAAAATTAAAAAATCGCATATTATTTATGGAAAAACAGCTTGATCACAGTGATACAACAACAAATATGAGCGAAATAATCTTTACAAATGAAAATAGATTTCAACAGTTAATTAATCCAAACGATATGGATGATGATGAAGACGTTGATAATGACACTACTTCCACTTTAATCGAAAACGGATGCGATAACAGAAGACCTCAAACACCAACAAATTTCGAAAAGTTAAAACCGTCGATCAAAGCTACAAATTTAAATGTTAATGGATCATACACATCCAAAACTACGACATCAAACAAAAAAAAATGCTCCTCACCAGGAGCAACAGCAAAAATATAAACTATGACAACAACCAGGACATGTTCAACAGGAACAACAAGAGTAAGTTCAAACCACCACCGCTCCACATACATAACCAGCAAATCCAAAATACGATTGCATTGATCAAAGGAATAGATATCAATAATTTTGAAATAAAAAGAATAAATGATGAGAAACATTCGGTCCTAACTGAAAATTTGGACGAGTACAATAAAATAAAGGAAATATTTAACGAAGTTAACACCAATTATTTTTCCTATACTCCTAAAAATACTAAACCTCAAACGCTGGTGCTAAACGGTTTAACACCAAATGAAAATATTTTGGAATTACAAGCCGAAATTGAAAAAAATTGGAGGAGTTAAAGTAACCAACTTAACACAAATGAAAACTAAACGATCGATGGAAATTAAATACAAACTACCACTCTACGTAGTTCAGTTCGAACCAAATGTGTCCACTAGTCCAATAATTAACATAAAAGCCTTAAACTACCAAAGGGTTACTTGAGAGAATTTAAAAAAGAATAAAGAAATGATGCAATGCATAAATTGTCAAAGGTTTAACCACTCTGCAGCAAATTGTCATGGCGTTAATTTACAGATGTGTTAAATGCTCTGAACACCACAAACCAGGTGAATGCAAAGTGACAGAAAAAATTGAAAATGAAAAAATCTTCTGTATCAACTGTAAGAAAAATGGACATCCAGCGTCGTACAGAGGATGCCCAATTTACCAACAAATTCTTCAAAAATTACAATTGAAAATAAAGGAAAAACAAATCAACAACCCGAAAACTCCCAGATTATTTCAATCCACTTACGTGAATCCAGAATCCGGAACGTATGCTGAATTTACAAACTCGATCAAAAATAATCAACCGGAGAACCTATCGATACAAGTGCTACCCACCAAAGTGGAACAGATGGCAAAAACCATTCAACAACAGAGTGAGCAAATTGCTCAACTTTTGGACATTATTAATAAGTTTTGAGTGACATTAAAATAATAGCACTAAACGTAAATTCAATTAAAAGCATTACAAGAAGATTAAACCAAAAACTATAATATTGTAAAACTTTCCGTACCACTTGCAAAACAAAATTCTGGGGACGATCGATTTCAATTTGGGGACGATCGCAACGCAGAACCCTGAAATCTAAAACATAATACAGAAATTAATTCTCTTGATTATTGTTATTCTCTCTTTTTATTCTCGTTATTTTACGCTACTACAATTGTAGATGAGAGATTGAGAAAATAAAATCATGCTTAAAAAATCATCGTACACGAAATAAAAACGATCGATCTTTTTACTTTTCTATTGTTCGGTCACTATTCAGTGAATGGAATACAAAAATAAAAATTTTGTTTTGTTACTCTCGGTTGACGAATAGAAAATAATTCCATAAGAAATGAGTATCACGGTATCACACACAAGGAAACATGATGAATTCATAGTTGTAAATCGATTAATAATTGCGATCGGATGATTTATAGCATATTTTGCATATTTAACCTAAACATACCGACATTTTATGTATACCTAATCCTACCATGAGCGGTCAAATGACCACTTTAAAAAAACATATGTATTTTAGTAAAGTAGACTATAGATATAATATAATTTGTTTTCGGAAATTAAACAATAAAAAAAGTTGTAAACATTGTAAAATAGGTTGTTTGTATATTTTAGGATAAGATAATAAGCCACATGATGATAAAGTAACGTTGTATGCGAGAAATTTTAAACGAAATTTTTAAAACGGTCATTTGACCGCGCATGGTAGGTTTAGTGTTAAATTAATTTTGTAACAATTAAAACTACAAAATATATTCGCAAACTCAAATACATACTGGTAATCGTTCATAATATGTAGAAACATTATTTCGTTTTTTTTTTTATTCTGATAAGTTTAAAATATAATCATGACAAGTATAAGCTCTGGTGTTTTGTGTGCTGTGAAAACTTGTACAGCATCTCGTAGAATAAATCCTGAACGATATTTTTTGTTTTTCCTTCGAATAAAGATATGTTTGACGTATGGGTATATAAATGAGGATTGCAGAAGTGGAATTTGCCGAAAAAGCTGTTGGTTTGCGAAAAGCATTTTGATCCGAAATCAATAGGTAAACGGCGGTTAAAAAAAATTGTGTTCCTGAATATTACTTGACGTATAAAACTGATAATCAAATACCTACTCGTTATGAAAACATTAAAATTTATGCAAGGACTTCAGCGAATGTTGAGTCAAATATTCCTGTGGATATTTCTGCTGATTTTAATTTACCCTGTGATAATTATCTTTCTCAAAATGACGAGGCCGATTATTCCTGTAGTAACTGCTTTAATCAATTAAAAAAATCGTTTTATTTTAAAGCTTAGTTTGAAAAAGCGGCAAAGCGTTTAAAATTATTACGAGATAAAAACATATTGTTACGAAAAGTATTATTAAATATAAAAAAGCAAATCAAATTAAGGAAACAAAAATCAAAAGTTCATTCAGTGCCTAAAAATGTATTGGTTTGCAAAGAAATTGAAACGTTGCCAAGTTTGAGCCCTGTTGCAAAGAAGTTTGCTAACATGATTATAGATCGAAAAAAGCAATGGCCACAATATCAGCGAAATATCGCCTAACAGATATTATTTTAAATCACTGGCATGTTACAACTATCTACGAGACAATTTAAACTTGCATATGCTATCCAAGACTTCACTGTTTCGCTGGGTTCCGATTAAAAATTTAAAGCCAGGATTAAACGATTCGGCCTTGATAGGTTTAAAAGAAAAAGCTGATGTGATGAGTAATGACGAAAAGTATGTTGTATTGATGTTTGATGAAATGTCTATCAAACCTGACTTGGAGTACGATCGCGTAAATGATGAAGTCGTTTGATTTTCAAAAACAAATAAATGAACTAAAGATATTGCGAAATATGTAACATTGTTTTTAATTCGCGGACTGATGGAACAATTTAAATATGTCATATCTTTTTACGCAAGTCACATAACATGGAAAGTTCCAATCTAAAAGATATTTTATTGGAAAATGTGAGAGTATTGTTCAACCTTGGATTTAAGGTTGTGGCGGTCGTTTGTGACCAGGGACCGAATAATCGGAAATGCTACACTTTACTTAATGCTGATAAAAATTCCCCATTTTTTTATTTCAATAAACACAAAATATTTGCCTAAATGACGCTCTTCACTTAATAAAATCCATCAGAAACGTTTTAATGAATAGCAATTTAAGCACACTATTTACCCAAATTCATTCGAAAAAAGCGAGTAAAATTTGTTACTCAAATTTTTAGTCGTACAGTAGCAGCTGGAGTAAGAACGATGACCGATTTTAACAAATTTTCTACAAATGCTAAGCCGTTCGCTTCATCTACTGATAATTTCATTCAGAAAGTCGATATGCTCTTTGATAATTTAAATAGCAAATTGGTTTTTGACCCGAATCCTCAGAAATGTGCTCTAAAAATAGATAATCAAGTTCATTAAAATCTTAAAAATATGTTAAGTTATTTTTCTCAAGTAAAGACCATAAATAAATCTACCGTTTATTGTTTGAATGGAATAATCCAAAAGGTAGGTGGAATTTTATCAATGTTAGATCATTTAAAACAAAAGAACAATAAGATTGACTTTATTGTAACAGCTCGTTTGAATCAAGATCCAATTGCTCTATGAATTCAATCATTCCATAGGAAAAATAATGGCTATAAATTTTTTGGAAAATTCTGCTTTTGCAAACTGTGAAATCGATGCAGACTAAATGTTGACCACTAATATTATGACGGATATTTTGTAACATCATACCAATACAGTTTTAAATGACACTTTTAACGAGCCGCAAGCTCATGAATCTCAACTTAACAAACAAAACATCTCAAGAGATAATGAAGATTTGGAAATCTTGATAGAAACAGACGTGGATGATGGACTTGGATGCCAAGACGATTTTGATGATTCTTCCAAAAGATATTTTATCGGTTTCGTTGCATTCAAAAATTAAAAAAAAATCAAAATGCGTCATTTGCAATGAAATTTTGATAAAGAGTAATGATATTTTAGAAGCGAAAAGTGAGCGTTTTATAATGTATAAAAATTATACTAGCAATAGTAACTTTGGAGCCCTTCACGCACCGAGTGATACATATTTTAATATTTCAAAATTGCACATTGATACTTTCAAAAGTTTGTTTATAATGCAGCCTCATATGGAAAACATCAAGAGCTACATGAAAGATGTCTGCGTGGAACAAACAGTTAAAAACAAGGAGTACCAGAATTGGTTTAATGAAAACAGCCCTTGTTATCAGCATCATTTAGATCTATTAGATTATATATTACTTATTATGCTCAGGACACATTCAAAATGGAGTACAAAGAAATTTATAGCCACCAACAAGCCGAGAAAATATAACGACTCCAACACAAAAATGCAAAATAAATCGATCACAATTACTAAACATCCGAAATTGAAAATATTAAACGCTTAATAGCACAAACAAGAGACTGCAGATGTTAACCTTCATAGATGGGAGCGGGGTGAATCATAACTGAATTAATGTTTATAATGAAATTTTCTTTATCTGCTAAAGTAATATCAGAAATAAAAAATATGTTTTTTAATTATGACTTGTGTAATTCTTAATTTTAAATAGCTGTGTTTCATTATTAAATATTCGTATAACATTACCCTAGTTTTTAATTTAAAGTTTTGGATTTGAAATAAAAAAAATTTAAGATTTATATAAAACTGACTCGAATTTCATTATACTACCGAAAAACAACGCCAACTATGATGAAAAATTTTCTTCCGCTATGATAAATTCATATACAAAACTTCTAAATCAAAAACTGGCCTCGAATATTTTATTTCCCAATGAAATGCAGTTATTGTGAACCGAGTTTGATCATAAACAGGTAGGAAATTTAATTAATCAGACGAAACTGAAATTCTAAAATGCATTCTTTATATTGAGTTCTTGCTAAGAAAGCTGGGCCTAAAAAAGCTCATTAGGCACAATTATATTTAACAAGTTAATCTAAAATCCATGTTTGAATTCAATTTTTTTCTGAATATTTGATTTAAATTTAATTCGATTGGCCGTGAGTTCCATTCATAGCGACATAAACTAAAATTTCATATCATCAAGTCCTCCAGTGTTTTTGCTGAATTTTCTAGAGCTAAGGAAATAAGAAAATTTTTTAAATAAGATTAATTTCAAAATTATTTGTCCGGGTTCATTAAGTAAAAAGTTAGCAACCACTTTTTAGAAAGTATAATTAAGTAGAAATTAGTTTGTCTAACACATACAGGGGTATTTCTTACTAAAATTTACAAGGAAATTTTTGATAGCAGTAAACATTGTATAAGGCTCCTTGCACGCAAAAGCTCAGTTTCAAGGCTGATACCAGCTTTTTCTCACTGCTTCTCATTTTAGTAGGTAAAGCTCAAATAAATCAAACATTATATATCATACATGGCAAAATAATCAACGTCTTCTATACAACCAGAGATTTAAATGTTTTATTTCCATTTAGGAGATAAATGATCAGCTTACATCGCTAACAATATGAAACCATGTTTCTATCTTGCTATTTTAAATAAAGCATTTAAATAAATTCCTGTTACGAGCGTGTCGAGCTAAGCTCTGTGAGAACGGTTTCACGTATTTCTGCTTTGCACAGTGAAATGAAAAGCTGTGATTTCACTCAAAAAAGCTCAAGTGTGCAATGGCCTTAAGTCTTTTTCAAGTACACCGTTACCAAGGAAAGCCAAAAGATTTTTATTTGGCATAAACGTAATTTTCGATGAACGATTGGGAAATACACAATAAATTTGTTAAATTATTTCAACAGTTTATATTTAGAAACATCCTTCCGAATTTTGTTTACCATGAACATTTTATTTTCAATTGTATTTTGAATTTTATTTTTGGTTTTTAATTGAATTATTCCATGCCGTTTTATTTTTAAGAAACTCGGTACACGATAAAGTTTTAACGATAAATGTAATTTTAATCAATACTGCGATAAATCCATTTTCAATAACTGAAACACATAAACAACTCCAAAGACCCAAAATGCCTTTGAGTTGACGAAAATATTCGCTTTCATTACACTGTGCTAGTTGAAAAATGCAACAAGCTGGGCACCCGGGGGGTAAACCTAATTCGACTATGCTGAATTGATTGGTGCTAGTCCCATTTCAAAGTTAGTCCCAATTTTCGAGATATCGCTTTCGACATATTTTGCCTCTGAGACAAATATTTGTCAAAATATACACTCATATTCACGTTGATAGCTCCTGAACCATTAAGATTTTCGTTATGCTTTCTTCAGAAAAGTTGTTGCGCAAGCCAAGACCAACAACTTTGCTGAACATATCAAGGCCGAAAAACGACATCTACAATCACATTTTTGTATTATTTTATTTTTTGAAACGCAAAAAAATAAAATAATACAAAAATGTGATTGTAGATGTCGTTTTTCGGTCTTGATATATTCAGCAAACTTGTTGGTCTTGGCTTGTGCAACAACTTTGCTGAAGAAAGCATGACGAAATTCTTAATGGTTCAGGAGCTATCAACGTGAATATGAGTGTATATTTTGACAAATATTTGTCTCGACGAAAAACATGTTTTTTATCATTTTTTGTCCATTTATTGAATTTAAATTGATCGAATAAACACCTCATCGACATATATAGGTACAATAGAAACTATTTAACAGAAAATTAGATTGATTCAGTTGATTTTATTGTGATTTTTCTCAATTTTTTCCTAAATAATTTACATTTTTCTTAACTTTTAATTTTAATTTTCTGATTTGTTCGTGTCGTCTTCGGGTTCTTCTTCCTCTTGCAAATTCCAACAAATGTCACCCAAGAGTGCATCTAGCTTTTTGCCGCTGTACCAATGTTCGAGCCTTGCCGTCACTTGGTGAAAACGCTCGCCGTGCTCATCGGATTCGGCTGGTGATTGTTCAATGGAATTCTTTGAGTTGGTAACGTGAAGGAGAACTGCCTTCAAGCTGCTTTTAGAGGAATCGATGAACAATCGCCAATCTTCAGGATTATATGCATTGTGCATTGTGGATACCAAACCTCGGATATCAGTGCAAAAAGCGAGTGAATTATTCTCAATTGATTTGAAAAAATTCGTAAAATGACGATGACGATTTATTGCTCCATATATCCGAACATTTGGAGCCAAAATGTTCACTTGTTTTAAATCCTTTGACAAAAGAATGGCTTGCCGCTGAGATAGTTTCAGGCGTCGTACCATAATATCCAAACGACTTTGCGAGATTTCAATGTGATTGCATGGCGCAGTGACATTAGACGGTTGATATATTGATGCAGATGTTTCTCCGGTTTCACCTGATTCAAATGTTGTTGGTAAATAATCCTCGGTTGGGTTTGATCTTTCCGGAACAGGCATTTCATCTGAATGCGGCAGCGGTAGATGTGTATTTCTCGTTGCAGTGTATGTCAAAGAACCACTTTTGTTTCTGTTTGTACCGAAAATATAATTCATGCACCCATAACATTGAACTGCATCATGTCCTTGTGGATCGATCCATATCATCGGGACACCAAATGGCATTGCGGCTCCAGTGTTTTGCCATCTATGCAGATGGGAAATGCATGTTGTACAAACAAAAGACGGCACCCAATTTACACCACTAATAACATTTTGTGAAAAGTATAGTCGATATGAATCAGCGGTTTCACCACTTATTTTGCGGCGATTGCTCATAATTGTAAATTTTCCACACACATAACAAAAGCACTTGAGTTTATAACACCTATCCATATTATTTATTTCACCAGATTCACAAGACGATTTTCACTTTATTTTTTGTATTCTTTTGTCACTTTATATATTTAGATGAATAACTTTTTATTTTTAATTGTATATTACAGTTTTTAGTTCTTACTTCTTGTGCCAATTTTTTAACTTTTTTAGAAATATCAATTTCAAGAATAATCTCTTCTTCGGTTTATTTTCTGCTACTGTTACATAATCTATTTTGAAGTTCTTTATATACTGTAGCTAAGGCGCTGCTGTTTGGTACCTGCTTTGTTTTTAAGTTATGGAGGTCGTAAATTTTATTGGGGTTTTGTGTTGATTTTGTCGCGAAGTAAATTGTGGGTGTTTTTGTTTTTGTACATTTTCAGGGTGTGCATTTTGGCCGTAATTCGTATACGTGCAGAATACAAATGTCTCATGACTCATGAGTCAAATTGGGACACCTGTCTAATTTCGGTCCTTTTTTGATTCTGTGCAAAATGGTTATATTTTTATTGAATTTAGTGTATGGTTTCAGTTTTTATGTGTTGTACGAAACTTGATTTTATGTACTTGTGATGTGTTCTTTGTATCTTATCTGAGATGAGTGTCTTGTTTGGCCTAAGTATGCCGAATTCCAGTTGTATTTAGCCTTACCTGTGCACTTATGTTTCTCGAAACGGCAAGGTGGAGCCGGAGTCTTCTGTGAGAAGCTTTTGCCAAAACTGACAAGACCCTGCCTTTTTGGGGAACATGCGAGAAGGCTGGGTTTACAGACGAATGATTTTGTAGAAGTTGCATGGACGAAAAGGAAGAAGAGACTTTAGATAACATCCTATGCTCGTGTCCGGCACTATCATACAGAAGGCATAAGTATTTGGGCGTGACCAGTGTGACCAGCCTTTCAGATCTCGCTGAATGTGGAGTGCGAGATATTTTGCTGTACGTACGTAGCTCCGAATGGTTTTGAACAGGGGTAAAGGGGAAATAGGTTCCTGTGGTATCACAACGGGGCACTCCTGGTCTAATTGTGCGGAAGTGCCACTCCAAGCTCACCTTGGCCTAAGTAAAACACACACATATGGAAAAATAACACAAAAATGTGAATGTAGATGTCGTTTTTCGGTCTTGATATGTTCAGCAAAGTTGTTGGTCTTGGCTTGCGCAACAATTTTGCTGAACATATCAAGGCCGAAAAACGACATCTACAATCACATTTTCGTGTTATTTTATTTTTTTTGCGTTTCAAAAAATAAAATAACACAAAAATGTGATTGTAGATGTCGTTTTTCGGCCTTGATATGTTCAGCAAAGTTGTTGGTCTTGGCTTGCGCAACAACTTAATGGTTCAGGAGCTATCAACGTGAATATGAGTGTATATTTTGACAAATATTTGTCTCAGAGGCAAAATATGTCGAAAGCGATATTTCAAAAATGGGGACTAACTTTGAAATGGGACTAGCACCAATGAATTCAGCATAGTCGAATTAGGTTTACCCCCCGGGTGCCCAGCTTGTCACGCAAAAAAAGTTTGAAATTCAAGCACAGTGTTATTATTCCAATTTACATTACACATAATAGCACACAGCTATATTTTACTGAAAATAAAAAAAACATACAAAAAAAACTCTGAAAATGAGAACGGAGAGTTTTATTATTTTGTTTTCTTTACTTATTCTCTTCGAATCGTAAGCGATTATTCAAGTTCCACTGTAAATCATCATTTTGAATCTGATTACCGTTTTTTCACCATACGGCTTGTCTTTGTATTTCTTATAGTTTTTGATTAAACCTTCTAAAATTCCTTGTGCAACATAAACCAGATGCATTACTGATCAGCGAAACGAAATTAAACCCACAACATCAACTTACCTTCAAAAATTATAACTTTATTAGAGAAGATCGTCCAAATTCAAAACAAGCAGGCGGAACGGCAATATTCCTAAACACCAACATCAAATTTCAGAAGATCACATACAAAAAATCGAATCACGGAAAAGGTATTGAAATCACGATTATTAAACTCAACCTAAAGGATAATACTCATCTATACATCGTATCGATCTATTGCCCATGCTCAAATAACACGATGACTGACACGTTATTCATAAACGAATGGGACACACTTTTCGAAAATCTAGACTTAGGTAACGTAAAAAACTACTATGTAATAGCAGGTGATTTTAATACTCAACATATAAATTGGGATAATTCAACAAACAATCCAAGAGGCACAAAACTAAATGATTGGCTAATAGCCAATGAAATGATCTACAGAGCAGCATATTATAAAGCAGATGCACCCACTTTCACCCCAAAATCTGGGATGAACTATATTAGTTATAGTAACGAAACTAATTTAAATATTCTGGGTTACTATACAGAAAAAAGGACGAAACCAAACCCTGCACTAGGAAAAGGTGACCACGAAAACATAATAATGCAAATAATTCTACCAATTAAAAATAAACATCTGCATGACAAGCACAATAATCTAACTAAAACGAAATTTTCCGTTACTAACAGAGCATCCGATCCTGTTTATCCAACGGAGCCGAAATACTTTGTAGATGTAACAGAACTGAAGAGTATAATAAAACATATGAACACAAAAAAATCATATGGCTTGGACAACGTGCCTTGCATTGTTCTTAAGCACGTCCCAGAAGAAATAATTATCGAACTATGTATTTAATCAACTTTTAAATAACAAAACATTCCCAAATTGTTGGAAAACAGCAAAAGTGTACCCAATAGTAAAGAAAAATAAGAATCAAGTAAATCCCAACAACTATAGACCAATCAGCCTGCTATCAAACATCAGCAAAATATACGAAATCATCATTTACAATCAAATTCACATGCCGACATCAATAACCTTTTACCTGACAATCAATTCGGGTTTCGATACGGCCACTCTACTACTCATACAGTAACAAAACTAATTTCCGATGTATGCCACAACTTAAACGCCAAAAGATGTACCGGAGCGGTACTGATTGATATGAACACAGCTTTTGAATCAGTATGGTTGGATGGCCTTTTATATAAACTTTATAAGATGAAATTTCAACCCGAAATTTTGGAAATATTACAGGATATGCTGTATAATAGAAAGTTTATAACGACTTCTGGAAGTGAAAAATCCAGTATGATTTTCAACAAATGTAACGGCTTACAGCAGGGATCACTAACAGCTTCTCTACTATTCATCTTATATCCAAAAAATTCGATAGTTAGCGAAAATTTAAATAGTGGAAATATTCGAACCTATAGCTTACGCAGATGATATTGTAATCTACTGTTCCTTGCCTAAAATAAGATCAATCCAACAGAAGCTTCAAACAGCACAAAATTTTATCGAAGACTATTTGCATACGTGGAGAATCGCGATCAATGCTGATAAATGTGAAACTATTTTATTTCGCAACCCGATCACATATGCAAACTGGGATACACGGAAAAATTGGAAACAGTTTGCAATCCAAATAGGAAATACAATAATCCAACAAAAGGCAAATGTCATACATCTTGGAATAAATATCGATAGACTGTGCTACCTTTATGAGCACATCAATATACAATTAATAAAAGCTAGAAGAGCATTTATTAGTCACAGGAAAATATTCTACTCCAAATATGTGCACCAGGATGTGAAGAATATCTGTTATCAAGCACTAATCAGACCAATCATAACGTATGGATGCCTAATCTGGTTCAATATCAGTTCATCATATATGGAGAAAATACGCATATTCGAAAGACGTTGCATACGTCATTGCAGGGGTATTTTTCGTAAAGCTGAAACGAATTTCCTTCACTACATATCGAATCAAAATCAACATAATAATTTTGAGCCGAAGAGAATTGACCTTTACATCATTGACGTAATCCGAAATCATATTCTTAGAACGACATCCAATCTTACAAATTCCCTGTTGCACGGTCCCTACTATACTGATAATCAAATCCTAGAAATCAGCTTACATTCCAGGACCAGAAGCATTTATTTTCCTTGATAGCATTGGGTTTATACAAGATACAGAGCAGAGGCCAATAATTTACCATGTATCGAGAAAAACATGCGAGAAAGGATTTGATAACGAAAAGTTCAGCAATCCAGAACAGTATATACGCTACAGCACTGCATTCAAGCGAGTAAACAATGAGTATTTCTTACGAGAAAAATCCAAATTTTGGTGGCTTAACAATATTTAGTTTAATAAGAATAACTTAATTTAGTAATAAGTTTTTTTAGTGTTGTTTAATTTTATTTTAATTTATAATGGCAAAGTTTTAATTATGCTAATTTTATGCCAGCTTAAAAAAAAAAACTAATTATTTTGAAATAATAATATTGTAAATAGAGATCTCAGTACTTATAATCAAAACAAAAGAGATCTGGTTTGAGAATCCATTTGGGATCATAAGCCGTAAGAGATTAGAGCATATAAAATAAAGAATTATATTTAAAAAAAAAAAAAAAAAAAAACGTGGTGCAGTGGGTAAAGCTTTGGCGCGTGGGCTGAGAGGTACTGGATTCGAATCCCACCGGAGGCTGCATGCATATTAATATATTTGTTTCCGATCTATTTTATCTATTTATCTAAATCTTCTATATACATATATATAAAAACAGCTGAAATGATTTGGCTTAATCTTTTTTTATTGTGTTCGGAATAGTCAGGAGATGGATGGTTCTTACGAAAGAAAATTTTGGGAAAATCCAACGGAAAAGTCGAAAAATCGAAAAATGATGTTCTTGTACAGGACTTAGCATGTATCCGAGATTTTACAATAATTATGTTCTAAAAGATGGTCTTTGAGAAGAGAAAAATTGTAAAATCTGAGTGAAAAACTCGGAAACTTCCAGAAAAAACCCGAAGAAATATGATTTTTTTTTTCTTGCGCATAGTTGAGAACGGCTGAACCGATTTGGGTAAATCTTTTTATGCTGTGTTAGCAATTTTTAGGAGATGGTTCTTACGTAAGAAAATTGGAAAATCCACCGGAAAATTTGTAATATCGAAAAATGATGTTTTTGCACAGGATTTCACACGTATCCGATCCAGATGGTCATTTAGAAGAGAAAAATTAAAAAATATGAGTGAAAAACTCGGAAACTTCCAGAAAACCTGAAGAAAATTGTTTTTTTTTCTTGCGCATAGTTGAGAACGGCTGAACCGATTTGGCTCAATCTTTTTTTGTTGTATTCGCAATTGCCAGGATATGGTTGATATGAGAGATTGCATTGATATGTATGTTAAGATCGAAACGAAACGTTATAATTACATCCGCTTCGATCAATTAAAACTATGTTCCGAGCAGTACAATCGGACGTGGATGCAACCAACGTCGGGCAATTGACCATTCTCACAGCAAAATATGTTGGCAGCCCATGGCATATGATCACGTTCACATGCAATCCAAAATGGCCTGAAATTACCGGTAATCTACTCCCAGCACAAACTTCCAGCGATCGCCACGACATCACCGCACGTGTGTTTAAACAAAAACTCAGGGCGCTAATAGACTTCATCGTTAAACAGGTGGTTTTCGAAGAGCCACGTTGTTGAATGTAGTCAGTAGAGTGGCAGAAGCGCGGATTACCACATGCACACATTCTGCTATTGTTAATTGAGAAAATCAGACCAGATCAACTCGATTCAATTATCAGCGCTGAAATACCCGATCCAGAAGCAGACCCGGAGTTGTTCGCGGTAGTCGCAACAAACATGATTCACGATCCGTGCGGAGACCATAATCCAGATTCATCGTGTATGGCCGATGGGAAATGCACAAATGCACAAACCAATATCCGTTGGTGACATAAACAATTAGTGGAAACGTCGGTTATCCGATGGATTGTTCCGTGTTGCATCTATCGAAAATATTTGCAACACACAGCAATGTTGAGTACTGTAATTTCATTTAATTTGTCTAGAAATACGTGAACAAAGGCAGCAACCTGGCAGTGTTCGGAATTGCTGCTCCGGATGTAAATGACGAAGTGTTAAGATTCCAATTGGGCCGTTATGTCAGTTGCAATGATGCGTTTTGGTGTATTTTCTCATTTGCAATACATGAACGTCATCCCACTGTTAAAAATTTGTGGGTGCACTTGGAGAATGGACAACGTATCTATTTCATGGAAGCTAAGGCAGCACAACGAGCAGAGCGACCACCAGCTACAACACTCACGAATTTCTTCGAAATTTGCCAAAGCGAACCGTTCGGTCGAGCATTGTTTTACTGGGAAATGCCAGACGCTATTATACTTGGAACCAGTCGACGAAGAAGTTTCAACGACGAAAGAAAGATGAACCTGTTACAGGATACGTCGATGTGTATTCGACTGATGCGCTTGGCCGTGCGTATACCGTTCATCCACTACAAGACAAAGGCTTCTATCTTTCGTTTGCTTTTGTTCCATGTTCGTGGCCGTACTTCGAATCGCTTCGTACCATATAGAATGTGTGTTGTGCGCCACTTATGGGGAAGCTTGAGAACCTCTGAATATTGGGACCCAACACTCGCCGATGCCACTGTTTCTGCGTCGGCAAATCAAATTCATACTTTGTTCGCGATCATCATAGCGACGTGTCATCCATCGAACGCATTGGAATTGTGGAACAAATACAAGGACGAGATGGCAGATGACATTTTGCATCGAGTTCGCACTGCAACATCGAACTATGAAGCTTTGTTCATGATCGAATATGTACGTGCTTATGTGCGGCAGCACTTGATTTGTCGAAATTGGACACGCCAACATAGAGCCAAATAGTATACAAACGAATGTTCGCTTTTGAATGCACAGCAAAAGAACGTGTACGAAAGATTAACGAAAGCAGTTCACGCTCGAAATGTCACATTCGGCACATTCTGCGTTCAAGTTGCCGATGAATATCCACACGAATGACAAGTCAGTGTGCTCAATTGCCAAGAACTCGGCGATGGCCACGGTATTCGACGAACTCAAAATCATCATCTGGGACGAATGCACGATGGTACATAAACGATCATTGGAAGCGTTCAATCGAACGATGAAGGATTTACAAAGTGCCTCAATACGTTTTGGTGGAGCGATGATTCTGCTGGCCAGCGATTATTGTCAAACGCTACCTGTCATTCCGAGATCAACAGCTGCAGATGAACTCAACGCATGAAATCGTCAAATTTGAGGCGCTATGTGAAGAAGTTGGAGTTGACCACGAACATGAGAGTTGCGTTACATAACGACTCATCAACTGCTGATTTTTCCAAACAACAGTTGGTGCTTAACAATGGTCAAAATCCTGTTGATGTTTTGACAGGATTGATTTCGTTTCCATCGAATTTTTGCATTTTCACGACATCGAAGGAAGAACTTATCACGAATCTGTTTCCGCACATCCACTGAAATTGTTTATGAATCATGATTGGCTCAGCAAACGAGCAATTTTGGCAGCGAAGAACAAGGAACAGTCTGAATTGTTTGATTCAAAACCAAATCGCTGGGGAAATGCATTGTTACAAGAGTTGTTTGATTTTATCTCTCATCAAAATCAATTTTCGTGAAGCACAAAATTTTTCGCCGGCTACTTTATCGTTTTTTCAAATTTGCATGCAAGTCTTCTATTATTTATTTCCCTACTAAATAAAAATCGGTAAATAAATCCGCATTGATTTACCGAGGCGAAAATTTCCACCGATCTTTGTTTAGTAGTAAAATAAATAATAGAAGACTTGCAAGCAAATTTGAAAAAACGATAAAGTAGCCGGCGAAAAATTCGAATAATATAAAGAATTCTAATGTAAATTATAATTCGTATACGAAAATATCCACCGATTTCAAGAGTATGCGCCCATAGGCCGTATTCTTGAAATCGGTGGAAATTTCCCCAATCGAAATACAATTAGCTTTGAATTTTCCGAATTTTTTGCCGGCTACTATAACCCCTAAAGGACCAAACCCGAGATAGCTCGGGACATACGATATGTAGTTAAAAAAAATCGGTCCTTAAGGTGTTAATAATTTTTTCAAATTTCATTTCAATTTTACTAATATTTAACCCCTGCTTAAACTAACGTAATTAAATTAACCACTAAGGGAATAATTTCGAATCGATTTACCCAGTCGGAATAGAAGGGGGAAAAAATTATGGTTAAAAATGATTAAAGTAATCGGCGAAAAATTCGAATAATATATAAAATTTCAAAGCAAATTGTATTCCGATTGGGGAAAGTTCCAACGATTTCAAGAGTACGGGCGCAGGAGCCGATAAAACGGGGAAAGAAAATTTTCAATTTCGCCTGAAAGACGAAACAAATTAAAAATTTTCCAAAGGCGGCTGACGAAATTTGAGAAAAAACAAACTAGCCCCTAAAAGATACTACATTAAACAAACAAAATACAGAGGTATACCGTTCAATAATATTTATGTTGAACAACAAATTAAACAATAGAAATAAAATGTTCTAAAATTCAAGAATAAGCAAATCAGATGGCATATACTTTTCCAACACCAAGTCAATTTTATTCCTGAAACTCCAGAATACAAGTTTGAAATTAATTTTACACAGATTGGTTTCAAGAGCACGTTATGTCAGAAAATCGTTATTTCAACATGCTTTGTTGTTCAATAAAATCGGGCTAATTCTAGATTAATTGGTCATTCAAAGTTCTATGTTGTTCAATGGAATTGGGCCAATTTTGGATTAGTGCAAATTCAGCCACTATATTTTGCGAATGGCAATTAACATGCCTGGCAAGAATGAAGCTGTCTAAATTACTTATTCTCGGATTTTAGAACAATTTATTTCTATTATTTAAATTGTTGTTCAATACAAATATTATTGAACGGTATAGCTCTGTATTTTGTTTGTTTAATGTAGTATCTTTTAGGGGATAGTTAGATTTTCGTCAATTTATGAATGAAAAATTATCAAAATTATATTTCTATGATAAGCACAAATATTGTCCGTTTAGCCAGCCTGCTGCAGTTACCCACACAAAAATTTCGACCTCGAGATTTTTGCAGATTTATCATTCGCTATATCGCCAAAGTTATAAAGTATAGTATTTAAAAAATCTGTGTGTGTGTGTGTTTTAGGTTTCCAAAAACTGTCTCGTTCCATTGACGCTGCTTTGCCATTTAAATATTTGAGGTAAAGTAAGATTAAATTTATCAATTTAAAAGAAACAGGGTTATTACTTTATTAGTATCAGTATAAAAAACTTAAAATGTAAGAATACGTAATTTGATGTAAATAAACAGAATAATTCGGAGTGAGTAAAAAGGGCCGAATTTCAAAGGACCGAATGACGAAGGGCCGAATGTCAAATGTCGAAGGGCCGAATGTGAAATGTCGAAGGGCCGAATGTGTCGATGGGCCGAATGTATCTAATTTATGTATTTTACTATTTTTCATCTTTGGATATTCATGAAATTGCACGTATCCAGTCAGTGATACATTTTGGTGAAGGAAAATTTTGTCATGCGCCACCTGAGACATTCGGCCATATGTCCGCGTTCTGATAATAGATATATGGTACAAAAAATAAAAAAAAAATTAAATTAAATAGAAAAATAAAAAATATAATTCTAAAAACAAAAAAATACATAAACAAAAATCAGCCCTTCGACCCATTCGGCCCTTTGACTCATTCGGCCCTTCGACATTCGACCCCTCGACGTTCGGCCCTTTGAAATCATACCAATAATCCGATAACGAATTGTTACGACTCCCCTGGTCATAGCATTATTTTTTTAACTGTTTCGTTTTCAAATTTTTAATTTCTCTTTGATTGTTTGAAAAATGCATTTTACTGATGGCATTGACATCTGTGTTATGTCATTGGTATTACATTCTTTCGTAATTTGAGCATTAATGTTCAGTCTTAATTGGGCATTAATATTCTGTATTACGTAAACGTCAATTGATTTTGAGAGCGAGACCAATATGTACCCCTAGAAGAATTTTTTTGTTGTGTTTTCTTGTTTTGGTGCGTGCAGCTTATGCGGGTAAGAGGGAGTGTGCAAGTGATGCGAACGAAAACACAACAAAGGTATTTTTCTATATTTCTTTGTAGTGCGCGAATTGTTTTTTGAGTTTTGTCAGTCTCGTTTTGGAATGTTAACAGAGTCGAGTTTTTGGGAGATAATTAAATAGAGTGGTGATGTTGAAATAAATCAAATGAATAAGTTTTTCTTGGCTTATACGGGTGGTCAGCAACGTGGTCATTCGCAGAAGTGGTCATTGATAGAAATTGTATAGGCTAACTGGCCATTTGTAAAATTTATCCGGGCGGGGAGACGCCTAATTATTTACGGCTACGAGTGGCATGTTGAAGCCACTTCATTTTCCAACGGTTAAGGCGAGTCAACGCCTTACGTGTTCTTTACGGTTAAAGCGAAGTACGTTGGGCGTTAGAGGTAGCCGTCCGGCCGTTTGTAGAATTGTTTGATCAAAGACGGGGAGAGGCCTAACATTCATTTTGGAACAACAGTGAGAAGACGCCGCAACCCATTTCTGCGGGACCTTTATGAAGGTCAAAAGGTACACATTTTTTATTAATTTTAATTCTTTTTTTGGTTTTTTTAATTTTTTTTTATCTTAAAGGCAATTTAAATTTCTATTTTTTCAATATTTAACTTATTTTACTTTTCCAGTTTTTTTAAAATTCTTATTAAATATTTTGTGTAATCGAGCGCCACTCTAATCGTTCGACATGGGCGCGGGGTAGGGTTAACATTGGTTCTCGCTTCAAAATTATTTACTTTTGGCGGACCTATTATTGAATTTATTTTAGCGTTGTTATCCGCCATTTTCTTTTTCTCCTGATATTTTTTTTGTTTGTTGAAATAAAAATTGCACGGCGATTCTTTCGCCGTTTGGTTTTTCATTGCACTATTACAATAATAAAATGAAGTACTAAAATTGTCAGGTCGGTATGGCTGGAGGGAAGACTCCATTCTGTGTCGGTTCCATATTTACAGGCTGGGCTTCCCGCACCACTTCGTCCCCTTGGTAGGACATCCATAGGGTCGGAGTGGTGAGACCAGCGTATGTGTCATTCACCACCTTAAAATCCACATGGTTCCCCGTGGCACTCCGTTGATCTCATGCTGTTGAAGTGTGAATAGTGGGGGATTAGCTGAAGGTCGCTCCGAGTGAAGAGAGGCTTGGTTTGTTGAAAAGCCGTCCATACCCTATTTTGCCGCTTTGTTGTGGCTGGGCATCGGCCTTTCGGAGTCGATGGGTCATTTGGGGTGAGGGGATCTATCCAGCAGACTGAGTACTTGTCACTCAGGGGGATCCGGTTGCCGGTGAATGGACACACCTGCTTATGATTAATTTATTACGTTTTCTCAGGTTTCGTTCGACAAATTGTTGTCGACTTAATTTAAATTCAGTTTTTTATAGTTTGCTGTTATTTAATTTTATTTCTGTTCCACAGTCTAGGCCAGGAGCACGCAAGCCTCTTACTTCCCCACGACCCATGTCATTACCGGGAGATCTAGCCGGCAAAACATCACCGTGGGAGAGGCCTCTGCGTGCTTAGTTGAAAACTGCGGGTTGGCTGCGAGCCATCCGTAACAAATCTTTTAACATATGATCAGCAAATCATAAAGTAAAACTGCAAGTAGTTTGCTTTAAACTGCCAATAACAAGACATGGTTTAATTTGCACCAAAATAGCGATAGCTTTTATTGACTAAAACTCGTTCATTGAATTCGTTGAGTGAACTTTGAATGACCAATAACAGGACATTGTAGAGTTTGTACCAAAACTCTTTACATTCCGGGCACGTTACATCAGTGGTACCCCCAAATGGATTGTTGCCTTAAGATTTTTACATAGGTGTCATTGGCCATTCAAAGTGTGCCACTCAACGAATAAATGAACAACTTTGATTCAAAATAATTGATCGCTTCCAATCCGGTTGGAAATTGAAATTATATTTTATTTGAAAGCTTAAGCCAATATAAATCTTACGATAATAGTAACATTTTGGTACCAATTCTCGACGCCCTGTCATTGAAATTTAAAAGTGTGCCATTTATTTTATAAAATGAACGAGTTTGATTTCTGGCAATGCAAAATTTAATTTTTTCATCAAAATTATTATTTACACCTCGATGAAATATTTTCAAAAAAGTATAATTCAAATGCCTTCAAACGCTAGAGCGAGTGAGCTGAATAACATTAGAAAGCGACGAAATGAATTTTTGATTTATGGTAATTCGTATATGAAAAGCGTATGCTGTCTCTTTCAATACTGTTTTAACAGTGTAAAAACTAACACATACAATATTCTGGAATATTCTTATTGTATTCTTATACATATTGCTGTTCATTTATAAAGTAAAAAATCATTTTTCCAAAATTTTACTTGAAATGGCGATTTTCGACATAAAACTATCGGGCCTCTACATAGCATACAGACTGATTGATCGAGATGATATTTTAGCTTTTTAAACGAATTGGGATATCCCAAAGAATTTTGGCTGAAATTGGTTCAACAATTAAATTTACTACAATATCGCTCCAGGTCAGTTTTTCAAAATTTAAGCGGAAATGACAATTTTCGACAAAACCAGTTTTTCATTAAAATTTCGGTTCCCGTACAGCCTAGGTGGACTGATTGATTAAGATGAAACTCCATACCTAAGCATTTACCATAACTTGGAAGATCCCAGTGAATTTTGACCGAAATCGGCTCGACGATAGTGACAGCTTCCATAAGAGCTTTTTAATTTTTCCACCGGAAGTGACAGATTTTAGAGGACTTTTCTAGATTTTTGCATGTAATTTGAAAAGTATATTAACTATATACGAGAAAAACGGTTATGAACTAACAGATTTGACTGTTAGTTCATATCCGTTTCTTATAACCGAACTAAATTAATTTTGCAACAATACCGGTTCAAAATTTGGTGCCAGCCGTTTTTGTAAATACTAAACTCTTTAGCATCAATGCAAAAATTTAAAAATCTTCCATGTAAGCAGCCACTACCAGTACACATAGTTCTACCTAATTTCGCAAGGATCTCCCTTTTTTCTAAACTCGTACATTTCCGGTAAAATTTAAAAAATGATCTGAACTAATTTTGTGTTAAAATAAATGGAGTATGGAAGCAGTCACTCCCGGTGGACTGATTTCAGCCTAAAATAGTTGTGACCTGCAAATTTAAATAAAAAAACATAGGTATGAAGTTTAGCCCTGATCAGTTAACCCGTCTGAGCTGATTGACAATTAGTCAAAAAAATTGAGGTAAACAATTTTCATGATTCAAGATGATCACTCATTGATCGAGAACGTTCAGTACAAGAAACAAAACTTATTATAATTCAATAGTAAAGTTGTGATTTAAATTAGATCATAACTGTTTAACATATTTAGAAATGGAAACCATGGTGACTCTGCAGTAGAATAATTCTTAAAAAAAGAAGATCCTGTAAAAGAACAAGCTGGACAATCAAAAACCAAGGTATCGTTTGTTTTGTTAATGTAAACTATGAATTTTCCCCACGTTCAAGACGTTCGTTTTCCCCACGTGGAGAAAATTTAAAACTTGCGTAGAACTCTTGCGTTAACTTGTTTCAACTAAACTGGTGAATTGCTGGTTGAATTGGGTTCGATGGAATTTTTCGTGAACAAATATTATTGTGATCGGTAACAAGTTGAAAGGTGCCGGTATAGAAATAGATGAGCAGTAGATGGGCACATTGTTTGTGGAGATGTTGGATTGAGTGATGAGCACGATGGCTAGTCATTTCTTTGTTTTACGTGTTTAACGGCTTGAGGTGCCTCCAAGTATATAACATGTGAGCAAGGTTGAACGGAAAATTTAATCTTAGGGTCAGATTCAGGAGAGGTCAGGATTGCAAAATCAAAGTTGAAAGCTGAATTGTAGAGATAACGTTCGACTTCAATTTCAAGTAAATAATCGTACAGTGAATACAACGGTTGAATGACGTTCTATTGGTGCCGGGTCTTTGCACAATATGGTCAACCGATTATTTGGTAAAATATTAATTTTCAAGTTTAGCGAAAACGGTTCCAAAGTTTTCGACAAAACCAACTAGTTACTGAAGATGCTGTATAAGATAGCGGAAATTTGACAGCGGAAAGTAAGAGAATACGCTACTCGCCGCAAGTGACAGCACTATCACTAAGATAATTTTTTGTTTTGTAATTACCAGCGGAAATTTTTTATTCATTATGTATAAGAGATCCATAAATAAATCATCTCACCGGAATGAAATATTAAAGTGACCCTTAAAATGACAAATTGATTGATGTCCGAGTAAAGGAGCTCCGAACTGCATATATTCCATCTTTCCGCCAATTGATCACGGAATTTAAAGTAAGTTTTGGACATAAATCTAGGATCTGATCGTGCTTGACTAAACTGGCTATTTCATAACCAGTCCTTATGAAAAATGGAATCCGTACATTTTACGCGATTTAAATAAATTTTAAACTGAAGGGAACACTGCTATATTTCTTAATTAAATTTTGTAAAATTTAATTAAAAGTTATTTTCAGTTTTAGGATAATATCTCAAAAACTTCCACTAGTAACCAATACTTTCGGTTCCTTTTCTAATAGCCTAGGTACAAAAAGCCTAGGTAGCCTAGGTACAAAAAATTAAAAAATTATAATGAAAATTCTAGTCCATAAAAATTTTCGGAATTGTCCCTGTATGCGATGCAAATTTTAGAATTTTTTTTATTAAGAAATAGCAGAGTTCCCTCCAGTTTAAATTTAATTATATCGCGTAAAATGTACAGATACCATTTTTCATAAGGACTGGTTATGAAATGGCCAGTTTAGTCCAGAACAAACAGATCCTCGATTTTTGCCCAAAACTTACGTTAAAATTCCTGATCAATACTACTATCCAAATTTCAGCGTAATTCGTTAAGAAATGGCGGAAAGCCGGAACATTTTTAAATTTCAAGATTTCATTTACCGAGTTCCTTTACTTCGGAGATCAATCAATTTGCCACTTTAAGGATCACTTTTAATATTTTATTCCGCTGATATGTTTTATTTAGTAAAAAAAGTGATACATCATGAATACAAAATTTCCGCTGGTTATTATACAACAAAATTAATTCTCTTTACTGATAGTGGTGCCACTTGTGGCGAGTAGCGGAATCGCTTATTTTCCGCTGTCAAATTTCCGCTAATTCCAATTTTTCGCAGATTTATAAAATTTATGGCATCGTCTTCTAGGATATGTAGGTCACGACATAGTTTGATGAAATTGCGAAACGGTTTTGTGGGCGGAATGAGCTTTGTGTGTGACCAAAATATTAGTGTAAAGTTTGTATCCAAGGAGAATAAAACCGTCATCCATTCAAGGACAGCAAATCTCGGGCTTCAAGAATTCTAGAACTGATGCACACTGACTTGTATGGTCCAATGCCAATTCGTTTGGCCGCCCATGATATTTTGTATTTTTTTTGGACGTTCTCTATATTTCATCAAGAACAAATCGAACGCCTTGAATGTTTTCAAAGAGTTCAAAGCATTTACGGAAAATCAAATGGGTCAGAAAGTTTGAATTCAAATAATGGTACAAAGTACTGGAAGAAGAAGTTTACATGATTCGGGGATACAGGATAAAATAACTGCATCGTATACGCCACAAAAAATGTATAAAGTCTTAAATAAAAATGTTGCGAAACAAAAGCGCTAGAAATTTGATTCGAAATCAAGGGAGAACATAATGGTCGGCTACTGCGAGAACTGTTAAGGCTCTTGATTTGTTGATTTGGAGAAATTACGAGTGGATGTCAGTCACCAACGCTGTGAAAATAAGGTAATTGATTGTAAAAGATTTTCTAATCATTTTTACACATTCGAAGATGATAACAATAAAGTAGAGGATGAGGAAATTGTTGCAATACCAAGTAATACTCAAAATGGGGACGCTGATGATCTGATGCTCGTTATGGTAACTGATGATGATTCGAAACAAGCGGTCAAAAATGATTTCTGGTTCTGCAAGTGTATCTGGTTCGGAAAAATGAATATCTGACAGACGAAGGTTCAATTGACGCTTTTGGTAGTATTTATGAAGTTTTGTCACAATCGTGTCGTTCAAACAGACAGCAGTTTCAATGCTTCATACTTCAAAACGGCTATGGAAGAGGAGTATCGTTCGTTAATATAAAGCGGGACGCTTACAGATTTGATACTTGATCGTAAAAAAATCCAGCGTTAATTGGTTTTAAAAACCAGTTGCAACGAGAACGGAGTGGTAAATCGCTACAAACTCCGTTTAGTAGGGAAATGTTGTGCTCAGGTTGTGAGATACGATTGGAGATCGACCGCAGATGGAAGCGATCACAGTGTTCCTTCATGTTGATTTAAACGAAAAAATCTATATGATTTCGCCTGAAAAGTTTAATGACGGTAGTCAATGTGTTTGTGGGAGTATTTCGACGGCTTCAAAGAACCAACCGGCAGTTACCTTGTCTAGAACGGAGTCCGATATTACACTATGTTTTGGGCAACGCAAGAGGCAATTTGGTGGCAACACTTCGTTAATTTGTGTTAAAAGTAGCTCAAAAGTACATAGTAATAAGTGTAGTATTATGCCAGTGAAACCCAAAATATTTATATCGGTAAAACTATCTCAATCAATTTATATTTAATTTTTATATTATACAATATATAATTCACAAACTTTGTGAATTACTTTGAGAGCCAAAATAGGCCTAAATAATGTACAAATGTGTGTTATAATAATTTATTTATGTAAGAAACAGTGTACCAATATTTGAGAAAATTAGTTCTCAAAACAAGAAATTCGAGTTAGAATGAAGAAATATTTTTCTTAAACCAAGAAATTTTTTCTTGTTCGAAGAAAATAAAAATTTTTGTTTATCATTTCAAAAAATAAATTAATTAGTTTTATAAAAACGTCGTTTCGCAATTCAGTAACAATTGAAATGTATGTAAATAATTATTAACAAAATTATTTAAAAAAAAATCGACTTACCTGAACAAGCTTGCGGTGGCAATGGAAATATAAGCGTAGTTGAACTTTTTCTACGCGCAACAGCACAACCCAACGATTGGGGTTTAAAGCTTCTAAGCTGTTGCATAAAATCGGAACACTCCATTAGTGCAACGTCTGCGAAATGTAAGTCGCAGAGTATTTGATTCTGCGATAAAAACTTTAAAATGTTAATGTTTGTATGTTAGAATGGGGGTTTGTGACCATTTCATGGATTACCTTGAATCGTCTTGCACGTTTTTGATTGGGCCCCGTTAAATTTAACCCACATGAATTGCACCTCAAACATTCCTCGTGATAATGATTATTATCGTACAGTGGTGAAGGTTCTGCAAATATAAAAGAAAATACGGAGAAATTAAATTATTTTATCAACCCAAAAAAAAAAAACGGATTAGGTTGGTCAAAGTGTTGTAATAGGCGGTTACAACCACACAGAGTTATAGCAAGGAATTTGAACCTGTACTATAATATTACAGAGAGGACGACATGACATAGGATAAAGTTCTCAAATTAATCGATCAAAATCAACCAAAGTGAAAATATGTTTGATTTTCGATTATTGTGTGTTGTTATTGTAAATAAGGATATGAGATATATTACGGAGAGAGGTAGAGGGAAAATTAATAAATTTGATTGTAATTTTATTTTTATTGTGGAATGGTTTCGATTTCCGATTTTCGTTTTGACTAAAAAAATCAACAACAACAACAACACAATTATCGGAAGATCCATTTTGTATTATTGATGACATTACGTATGTATGCATGATGAATGTATACATATACATATATAGAAATAAAAGGATGTGTTTATATGTTGTGCGTGTATTATGAAATTGATATGCCATCATAAGGGAATAAATATTATGAATGATTGAATTATTTTTCTCAACTTTTCGTTATAAATGCGGATGGATATAATATAGAGAAATGTACTCTCGTTCCATTTCGTCGGTTCGATGCGTAATGAAGCAAATCAAGTCGTAGGTATATATGAAGACGATATATTATGTCTTTGTGTATACGGCAATTCGCTTAAGATAAATTTGTATATGTGGAAATTTTTTTATTTCCTTAATAAAATTATGTCAGTCTTCAAATTTATTGTATATTGCAGATAAACAGATTGATAATGGTTATCAACATATAGAAAGATGTAAATTTTGTTATTAAAATGACATTGAGACAATTTGGGTCATGCCATTGAAGTCATCACACTTTTGGTATTTGTGCATACATCATGAAGCTTTCAAATACGTAATATATTGAACAACGTAGTTTCAGTTTAGTGAACAAAAATTCTATTAATTTGTGTCTCGCGTACAATCAATAAAATATAATTTTAATTTCGAAATCATCACGTTTATACTGTGCTAGATATAGTAAGACACGTATTAGGTTGAATTAAATACAAAAGAGAAAACGATTAAAGCGAGAGAAAAAAAATAATAAAAATCTTCCCCCAAAAAGACATTCACCTTTCGAGGAAGTATTTGGTTATGCGTAACCAAAATTACGCCGGCAGATCCAGGAATTTGGTTTATCTTTTAACACCGGAAACTAGTGAGGTGTGTCTGACAACGATTTAATTTGACTTAAATGATGGTTAGTTCATACTACGGTTTTAACCACAGTTGAGCGTTCATAATCGAATTTAAATGCCTATTGCTGGAGTCTTGACTAATATAAATTAAGGAATTAGATAATAGATGTCTCTGCTGAATGAAATAAAAAAGATTATGAGAAGTGAAGATGGATGATTTGTTTTGTAATCGAAAACAATTAATAAAATGTCTTGTCATTGTTAAAAAAGAAATTGTGTTTTGTGATTAAAAAGATGTTACAATTGTTCAGAAGTGGCATCGAGCGATAAATGGGTACGATTGTTGGGATAGACTGGAATAATTAGTTGGTTTAATAGTTGATGGTGTTAAAAATTTTTAGAGAGATGTTCAACAGCGTAGTTAAGATAAGACACTGATAAAGAACGCGATGGATTAGGTGGAAAAAATAACGAGGCGAAAAAAAGAAAACAACTGGAAGGAAAACTCTACTTCAGAAGAAGATAATTTGGATAATCAGATGGACCATGGAAGTGAAGCTAGTTTCCACGGACGTACGCATCGTACGTATTCTAAAACTCATGCACAAATGGTGGATGCAACGTGTAGGTGAGTGGACAGAAAAAATAGAAGAATTTGGATGAATGTAGGAATGGGATGACGTCACCATACGACGTTATGGTTTGTTAATGATGACTGATGTGGCGAGAGAATGGCAGAACAGTGTAAGAAATATAAATAAAACGTGGGGCAATGGAAGGCCCTATTAAACGAAAATTTTCTATCCAGTGGAAGCATAATTCAAAAACGACGTGCAGCCGAAAATTTTAGCGAAATAATTTGGATATTCAACGATACTCTTTAAAGAAGTTGGCGTTAAAAGCCAAAATGGTAAACGAGGAAATACGTCAGATTCCTATGTATAGTAGCATAGATTATTTGAGGTTTAGGATATATAGTGAGGGTATTGAACCTGGACGTGCGAAAACTGAAGCAATAAAAAAATTTCAGATTCCCAAAAGCATTTTCCGACGATTTATTGAAGGATATGCAACAATTGCTAGACCATTGGTAGATTTTATTAGGAAAGATGAAGTATTTAGGTGGGACGAGTTGCAAGAATCAGCTTTTAATCAAATAAAACAACAGATGGCGAATAAACCAGTATTTGGCATGTATGTTACGCGTTGGTTTAGTCTGAGTGCTGTATCAAGAGCAGACGCCTTCGTTATGTAAACCCATAAGTTATTACAGTCGTATAAAACTACACTATGGAGGAGGCAAAATATTCAGCTGTAGAATTAGAAGTACTGGCTATAATACGAGTAGCATGCTAAGAGAAATGGTGTGTATATTTGCTTGGGGTAGAATTCACGATAAAAACTGTTGCAATCAGTTTTTATCGTGAATTCTACCCCAATAGAATTCACGATAAAAACTGATTGCAACAGTAGAAAATTGTTGGCAAGAAAGAAGGATCTTAGCTCAAGGGTGGGTAGATGGTTTGTTAGATTGTCCGAATTTACATTTGCGATTGGCTCGTGAAGGGTTCAAATAATTTTGTATGAGGACGCATTCAGTTGGTATACCATGGCTATAGTAAAAGTATGAATAAGGCCTATGGTATAATTATGAATACGGATTGGATCACCACATTACGGCGCACTGACGAAATAATCATGAAGATTAGAGATCTATTAGAATTGGGTGACGAAAAATTATTCGAGAAATTTATAATGTATAAATCTAGGATGTACCAAACCACTAAAAATAGATGGCGGATAAATGCATGAAGCAGTCGCCCACCAAGGTATGGACAAAACGATAGAAAATTTGAAGATGTCTTTCTATTTTGCGCATGCGAGAGTTTATCACTAAGTACGTGAACAGATCCCGTGGCGAGCTGCAGCTATCGGGGGGGTCACAGGTGGTGGATTGTGAACGGCCTATCGATAGGTAGGTTAGCGGTGAATTAAATAAGCCGTCCCCAACCGCAGCTCTGCTGGAAGGAGAGTCTCAGAGAACGGGGGAGTGGTTAACCTCTGTTCACTAAATTCTGAGTGCCTATGATACCCAGTAGGGAAAGGCGAATTGATGGCGCCATAAAACCATCGACCACAACCACGGTGAACTGAGCGTCACGTCTCCCTGCGCTCTCGAGCCTCCAGATAGTGAGTAGGGAACCCTATAAACGGTAATCCCCTGAATGAAATGGGTCCCATTTGTTTGGGATATCCATATAGATGGGTGAATGAGTGAGTGGATGTTGGGGGGGCGGGGGCGTGGAAGGCGGGGTGCTCGGTGAGCCAATGGGCTGGATTAAGGTGTTATGCGACCCGTGCTGATGATCGACTAGACTGGGGGCCCATTTAACAAAGCCCAGTCGTGAACGGAGCCCTCTGGATACCTGGCGCCCTAAAGTTGTATTTAGCCTTACCTGTGTATACGGATCTCTGCGCAGGTGGACGTATTTCTCCGATACTCGTGGGAATAAATGGAAGATTTAAAAAATAATAAAAATAAGGGGACCGGTACCCACCAAAAATCGGAAAGTACTATAGAGGGGAGTAACTCTAACCAGAAAGGCGGGGCTCCCTCAACTGAGGCAAGGGTAAGCAACACAATGACATCGAAGCCAGGTGGAAGCGGAACTGCCAAACAGAACAGTGGGGGACCGAGAGAGATTCCTCCATCAAAACGACGGAACAGAGAAAGACGGTCGGCATTTAGAGTTCTGGAGAAACTGGCTGCGACCCCTGAGGGGCAGCTTACAGTTGCGCAGAAGAAATCTGTAGCATGGGCTAAGAAAACTGTCGGCTGCGATAGCTCGGAGAGGGTCCTTGTGTCTAAAAGACAGAGGTCCCAGGATGAGCTTGAAGCAGAAGGCAGTAAGCGGGCCAAAGTGCAAACAGACATGACGCCGGGTGCCCCTAAGGAGCAGAAACTGAAATTATTCAGTGAAATCCTGAAGGAGCACGTGCTGGTGCTAGCCGTCATTGACAAAGGTCAGGAAGATGGGAGCATCACGTCGGAAAAGTGGAGGGTAGTGTATAATGCACTAAACTCCATTTTCTTGAGGATCCTTAGATCTCCCCCGTCCTGCAGAGATGCGGGATGGCACCAAGGGCGCGTTAAGCTAACTGCGTGCTCAGACCAGAGATCGGTCGATCTCTATAAAAGGGCAGTGACCGAGGTAGGCGAGGTGTGGCCGGGCTCGAGGCTGGAAGCAGTCAGCAGAGGGGAAATCCCGAGCAGGCCGCGAGCACGCGTCTGGTTACCAACCGAGCCGGATAAGCCAGAGGAGATCATGGAGATTATCCGGGCCAGTAATCCCGATCTTCCAACGGAAGGATGGAGGATTGTGAAGCAGGAGGAGGCCAAGGGGGGCTTTAGATTAGCAATCATGCTGATCAATAAGGAATCCTTGGTTTCCCTTGCTAGATCTAAGGGAGTGATCAACTTCGGTTTCGGGTCGATCACTCTTAAAGTTTATAGGATAGACGAGGTCGATAAGGGCGCGGAAGACCAGCCTGGGGGCGACGTAGAACGGACCCGGCAGGAAACGGTCAAGCGGGCTGAGGCCGACCAGAGTAGCCGTTCCGATATTTCGGACGAAGTGAAGTTGGTGATGGGAGGCAGCCTCCTCTCTCTGAAGTCCGATGGGGGCAACCCGTCGAACACACGACGAGAGGGGGTTTGCGGCCAAACCAACGAGCCAAATGACACTATCCTGATGCAGGGAGTGCATGAAGTGGTGAGTAAGGTAGATTACAATGGTTAGCATTGTACAAATAAACCTGCACCACACGAAGGCTGCCTCGGCAGCTCTCGTGCTCAGACTGACTAAGTCAGACGAGGACTTGGTGTTAATCCAAGAACCTTGGATTAATAATAACAGGATCTGTGGCCTCGGAATGAAAGGGTATAAATTATTATACTCAAACAACTCTGAGAAGGTCAGATCGTGTATCTTAGCGAAAAATAATTTGAATATTTTTCTTCTTCCACAATTTAGTAGCGGGGACGTTACGGCGGTGGGCGCTGAGGTAGGCTGTGAAAAACTATGGCTAGCCTCAGCCTATATGGATCGCGAGAAGGAGGTTCCACCGGACAACCTGGGGGAACTGATCCGGGAAGCAGGTCAGAAAAAGGTAGGTGTGATACTTGGATGTGATGCAAACGCGCATCACACAATCTGGGGAAGCACAGACATTAATGAAAGGGGTGAGTTATTTTTTGATTACTTATTAAATACTAACCTTGTAGTTTGCAATATTGGGTGTGAACCAACATTCATTGTTAGAAATCGACAGGAGGTTCTAGATGTAACCTGTGCGTCAGAAACAATTTTTGATATGATCAGTGGGTGGAGAGTGGCGAAAGAGCACTCATTCTCTGATCACCGATATATTACATTTAACCTCAACATCAAACCTGTTGCCCGGAAAGCCTTCAGGAATCCCAGAAGGACAAACTGGAACAAATATGGGGAGGTGTTGAAGGAACTATTGCCGCTGGAGGTTCCTGGACTCCCGGCGACAGTAGAGGAATTAGATGGCATGGTTGATATTGTCACAAAGGCATGCAATCTATCATTTAATGTTGCGTGCCCCCTAATAAAGCCTTGGGGCAGGCAGAAACCGACATGGTGGACCACGGGGTTGGGAACCTATCGGAGAGCGTGTAGGATAGCCTTTAATAAGGCTAAGAACACCAGGGAAAATCGAGATTGGGATTCCTATAAGGAAGACCTGAGAAAATACAAAAAAAAAATGAGGAGGAGGGCACAAAGGGGGTCTTGGAGACTCTTCTGTTGTAGAATGGAGGAGGTCTCCGAGACTTCTCGCCTAAGGAAAATTCTATCTACTAACCCAACCAGTTCTAGTTACTTAATTAGGCCGGACGGGTTATGGACAGCTTCAAGTACGGAATCATTGGAGCTTCTCATTGAGACATATTTTCCGGGAAGCATTGATGACTCGATGGAGCCTGGAGCTCATCGAGGAACACCTTTAACAGATGTGGATGGCATCGTGGACAGGAAACGAATCCTGTGGGCACTGAACGGTTTTAAGTCTTATAAATCGGCGGGCCCGGATCGGATTATACCAGCAGAGATCCAAAGGAACTCTGTGGTCATCCTCCCCTGGCTGGGGTTTATCTTCAGGGGATGTCTGCAATTGGTCTATATTCCCAGGAAATGGACGGAGGTCAGAGTGGTTTTTATCCCGAAATCGGGAAAAAGCTCACAGGCTTATCCAAAGGACCTGAGGCCTATAACTCTATCATCCTTTCTGTTGAAAACCTTGGAAAGATTGATAGACGTACTTATTCGAACAAAAGTTGATCCGAGGAATTGGGCAATGTCTCAGCATGCGTACTGTAAGGGAAAGTCGGTGGAGACAGCTCTGCACGATCTAGTACGCATGATTGAGAAGTCAATTTACTCGCAAGAGTTCTGGATGGTAGCATTTCTCGACATTGAGGGTGCCTTTAATAATGTAAAAACGGAGGCGATCATGGAAGGATTGTCATTTTTGAAGGTGGATTATCCTATAAGTAGGTTGATCAATCAGATGCTGGTAAGCAGGATTATTATCTCGGAACTGGGAGAGTCCACCATTAGAAGGCGGGTGGTTAGAGGAACTCCGCAGGGAGGAGTGATGTCCCCCTTTCTTTGGAGTGCAGTGGTGAATGGATTGCTGTTGGAACTGGAGAAAGAGGGGATGGGGGTTGTAGCGTATGCAGATGATGTAGCGATAGCTGTCTCAGGCAAATATCTGGATACGATTAGGGATGTTATGCAGAATGCACTCCTGATCGTTACGAAATGGGCCGGCAAATGCGGATTAGGGATCAACCCGTCCAAGACAGAGCTGGTACTATTTACTAAGAAATATAAAATTCCGGTAGTTAGCCCTCCTACTGTGAACGCATTAGACTGGCTTTTGCTGACAGAGCGAGATTTTTGGGCATAATCTTGGACAATAAGCTCAGCTGGAAGCCTAACATTGTAGGAACGGTGAATAAGGCTAATGTAGCCATTTACTCGTGTAGAAACGCATAGGGAAGAAATGGGGTTTGAAACCAGAGCTGGTACATTGGCTCTATACCGCAGTGGTAAGGCCTGTGCTGATGTACGGGGTGGGCGTGTGGTGGCCAGCTCTGGAAAAGGTAACCTACATAAGGATGTTGGAGAAGGTGCAAAGAACGGCCTGTATGCTTATAAGCGGGGCGCTTAGGACAACACCTACACGCGCTTTAGAGGTTATGTTCCACCTTATTCCAATCGAATTTTTTGGTAAACAGATGGCAGCCAATGTGGCTACAAGGCTCTCGGTTGTCTCTCAGTGGAAGTCTCTTCAGGTGGGACACTCGACGATAGCTAGATCACTAAGGGAAGAACTGGTGAATCTAGATTATATTAAACCAACGTTGTGCTTCGATATAGGTTTCCGGATCATCTGTCCTTCTAGGGAATCCTGGAGGAATGGATCAATACGGGAAAACGAGGCACTGACATTTTTCACGGACGGCTCTAAGCTAGACGGCAAAGTAGGAGCTGGAGTCTTCTGTGAGAAGCTCAATGTTAATATTTCTGTTCGTCTCCCTGACTACTGCAGCGTGTACCAGGCTGAAGTGGTGGCGATAGGGGAAGTCGTGACATGGTTGAAGCATAACGTGGTATCTGTTCGGGATATCGCGATTTATGTGGACAGTCAAGCGGCACTCAGGTCCCTAGAGGCGGTTTCTCTAAAGTCACGGGTAGCGCTGGATTGCCGATCATCTCTTAATGAGATGAGCGAGTATTTCAGTATCCAGATGATCTGGGTCCATGGTCACTCGGACGTCACGGGAAACTGCAGGGCAGACGAACTAGCTAGGTACGGTACGACTCTCCAGATGCAACCGGAAAGGGCAGGTCTGGGGAGGCCTATAGCAGCGCTCAAATTGACGCTCAGTAAAAAGGCAATCGCCTTAACAGATGAGAGGTGGACCAACACTCTCACGTGCAGGGTAGCAAAACAGGTTTGGCCAAAACTGGACCTGCGGCGCTCCAAGGCACTTGTATCCCTGGGAAAACGAGATTTAGGATTGGTCGTAGGGATACTAACAGGACACTGCCTTTTTGGGGAACATGCGAGAAGGCTGGGTCTAGAGACGAATGACTTTTGTAGAAGTTGTATGGACGAAGAGGAGGAAGAGACGCTAGTTCACTTCCTATGCTCATGTCCGGCACTATCATACAAAAGACGTAAGTACTTGGGTGTGTATGACATGGACAGCCTTTTTGAACTCGCGGACTGTAGGGTGCGAGATATTTTACGCTACATCAGTAGCTCTGGTTGGTTTCAGCGGGAGTAAGGGGAGATTGGATCCTGTGGTATCACAATGGGCCCATATTGGCCTAAGTGTGCGATAGCAGCCACTCTAACCTAACCTAACCTAACCTACGTGAACAGATGTATAAAATGTCTGTACTATAAGAGCAAGCAGCGGGCAAGCAGTCAGGATATCTTTATCCGTTGGAAAAGGGTAATGGACCTTTCGTTACTATTCATTACGATCATGTGGGCCCGTATGTTAAGAGTACGGTCAGGACTCAGTATGTTGGAGTCATAATGGAGTAATTATAGCAAGCCCAATGTGATCAGCTTTACACTAAACTAAAGATTTTATATTAATTTTGTCAACAATACTAGTCCAAATCAGTTTTCCAAAATTTACACAGGAAATTACGATTTTGACAAAAACTGGAAATTTGACAAAAAATCCAGTCCCTGTTCAAGTATAGCCCATATGGATTTATTGATCGGGGTGAAATTTTGATGATTCCAGTGATTTTTGGCCGACATCGGTCAACCGGAAGTGACAGATTTCAAATGATCTTTTTTGTGCAAATAATAAATGAAAATTAAAAAGATTGTACATGAAATTTCAATTAAAATTAGTTCAGATCATTTTTTAATTTTTACCGGAAATGACAAGATTGATAAACAAACAAAAAAATCGTTTCACCACATTCAGAATAAAACTTTCTACTAATTTATTTACCATTATGATCTTAGGATCTTACACCTCCTTGTGATCAAATTTGGTGGACGTGTACCGGAAGTGGCAGTTTTTATAAGTTAAATTTTAAAGCAACAAGGGTTTTAACCAAAAAGTAAATACAGTTTTTTGTCAAAAATCGTAATTTCGGCTTAAATTTTGGAAAATTGATCAACACCGATATTGTTCCAATTTAAATCAGAATATTTTAGTGCATATAAGTAGTCGATTTTCTCATAATTGATATACTCATAATTTGACGATGCTGAATTAGAAACATAATTTCTCAAGATTCTTCTAAAACACAATCAGAATTGGCTGAAACATTCAATGTTAATTGAACAACTGTTGCAAAACGTTTACAAACAATTGGAATGGTTCAAAAAGCTATAGCAACTGGGTTTCACATGAACCAAAAGAAAGAGAATGGGTGAATAGACAAAACAATTTAATTTTTCAGCACGACAATGCAAAACCACTCACTCTAATAGAAGATCTCAAAATGAAACAACTGCAAATTGAAGACGCAGTAAATATCTTGAAACGAGAGAAAGTTGAAAATAGTCAAAGAACCAAGATCGTTAAAAGAGGGTTGCCGCTATTCATGCTCACATTCAACAAAAGCTAGAAAATTGAAAATATATTTAATATCAAAGTAATACTTAATATTAGAGTTAAAATAGAACCGCTGAAAAAGAATAAGAGATTATACCTCAATACAAGAAATGCCAAGGTATACCGCGCGCAAGGTACAACGCGAAAGACTGTTCTGTTAGTCGAACCGAACCTGCAATTTCGAAGTATAGAAACGATAAATGCACGCCTAGCAAAACAACGTGGTTTAGAAGCTACGAATGAGCTTACATCAATACTATGATTAATCAAACAAACAGAACACTTAGAATTGTTATTTGGAACGCGAATGGATTACCGCAGCATGTTCCAGAGCTATACTTTTTCCTAAACTTCATCCAGAAGGAAACGCTAGAGGCGGTTCTACCGTAATTAATAAAAATAGTATTAAACATCATGAAGTGCCCTGCATTGAAAAAGAAATTATGCAAGTTAAAACCATAAAAGTTGAATCAATCAATAATAGGGAACTCAGCATGTCCTCTATACCCACACCCGTGTGGAGATGCCAAACTTCCATCGTGGCGCGTCCCCAGGTGGCGGATAGGGGAATGCTCTTTAACCGGCTTGCCGGAGGGTAGGTGGGAAATAAAATACCATCCGCGGACCAAAACTGGCTAGGGGAAGGAACCCCGAACAATAAACCAACCATGGCAGATCAGAAGAAGATTAATGCTACGGTGCAGGGATTAGGATGCCCAGTACCGGCGACTTCGGAAAGTGAGCGAGCGGGCTTCCAGTCGTCGATATCCAGCGACCGCAATGCTTTAGTAGTGGCAAGCTTAGCTACTGGAGCAGATAGAAGTATAAGCCCCATTTCTCCATTAGAACTCATGCATTCTCCAACATTAACGAAAAGACACCGTATGCTTCAAGACGGCAATGAAATGGCATCAAAATTAGCCTCGCTTGAGCGCCAGAATAATGAACTAAGGACAAAATGCCAGCAATATGAGTTACAATGTAATAAATACCAAGATATTTTGGTGAACTTACAAAACAGAATCGAATCACTAGAAAGGCAAAATAAACCTTCTTTGTCTACTAATGGTAGAAGTCAGAGCCTACAAAGTCTAACCAATGACTACTTTACGGATGAAGAGGAACTTGAGAAAGAAACCCAACCTAGACAAAATAAACTAAATGTACATAAAAAGAGGAGACTCTCCAAAACGCCATCACCAAGGGTAACTCTACCGCAAGATAACGAAATACCAAAACAACCACAACAAGCACACAAAAAGGAGCCCTTACCACCACCAATCAATGTCAGCAACGTTAGAGATTTTAATATACTCAGAGCTCAAGTATTGGCAGTGACAGAGAAACCTGCTCAGTTTAAAGCAATATCCAATAACGACATCAAAATAACAACGCAGTCTGAAAATGACTACCGTAAAATTAAAAAACTACTTAGCGATATAAAAGACACTGAATCCAATAACAAGGATAGTACACTATATAAGATGGAATACCATACTTATCAGCTCAAAAGTGAAAAATGGTATAGAATCGTAATACGAGGTTTATCGTCATCTACCAATCGCGAAGAGATCAAAGCGACAATCGAGGACCATGGTCATAAAGTAACCAACATTATTAACGTTCATAAAAAGTTAACAATTAATAATGAGAAAATTATTAGACACTTCCCATTGTTTTATGTAGACCTGTTACAGGGGGAAAACAATAAGGACATATACGAAATTAAGAACCTGCTATATTGCAAGGTGTCTATTGAACCACCTAAAAAGGTAATAGGTATACCTCAGTGTACAAATTGCCAACAGTTAGGACACACGAAGAACTTCTGCAATAGGCAAGCCAAATGTGTCAAATGTGCTGAGAATCATCAAACAAAACAATGTCAAAAGCCGCGAAATGTTATACCAACTTCTGCACTGTGCGGAGAAAAAGGTCATCCGGCTAGCTATAAAGGATGCCTGGTGTATCAGAAAAAACTAAATGCTCAGCTACCGAGAAAAATTACAGTAGCAGAGCGCCTACAGCAAAAGCCAAACCAACAATATGATACAATTAGAGAGGGGGTTTCCTACGCCCAGGTGACCAAAACCTCAAACAACAATTCAAATCAAGTAAGCAGGCAGAAGCCTGTGCCCAACGAGCCAACCATTAGTAATATAATGAAAATGCTCACCGAATTTCAGTCAGAAATGAGACAAAATTTCAGCCAGCTTACTAACAGGGTGGATAAACTGGAAGGTAATTCCAAACCACCAAACAAACCGCTAAAACATAAAAAGTAAATGACTGTAATATTCCTACGTATAATTACCTGGAATGCTAACGGGCTTAATGCAAGAGCTCAAGAACTAGAAGTATTTCTAAGAACCAACAACATAGATGTAGCTTTAATATCAGAGACGCACCAACAACATAGATGTAGCTTTAATATCAGAGGATATAGAGCCTATTGGACATTGCATCCTAGTGGTCGTGCTCGAGGAGGGACAGCAATCTTAATCAAACAAAATATCCTACATTTCCAACAAGAAGAAATTAAGGAACCATTTATGCAAGCAACCGTAATAACGATTAACCATGGTGGTGCTGAACTAAGTTTAGGGGCGATCTACTGCCCACCAAGACATAATATCGTAAGAAATCAATATGTCAACATTTTTAATAAACTTGGACCAAGGTTTATTATAGGAGGTGACTACAACGTGAAACATACTGCGTGGAGATCTCGACTCATAACACCAGGAAAAGGAAAAGAACTCCTAAGTGCAATAGAAATATCAGGATGTGAATATCACTCATCGCGTAAACCTACCTATTGGCCTACAGACATAAGCAAAATTCCTGATTTGATTGACTTTTATATCTCAAAAGGAATAGCCTCAAATTACATTGAAGTTGAAGGCATTGACAACCTTACTTCCGATCATACACCGGTCTTAATGACTCTGAGTACATTAGTCATAAGAAAGAAAACCAAACTTAACCTTACTAATAAATTTACTGATTGGGAATTATTTAGAGAGAAACTGGATACTCTGAGTTAAAAGTTAATCTTAAAACTAAACAAGAACTTGAATTACAAACTAAATATTTTATTAACTCCATGCGTGATACAGCTAAAGAGGCTACACCCGTATTAGGTGAGAAAGTCGTACAAGAGATCAACTACCCCCTGGCGATTCGGGAACTGATAAAAGAAAGGCGTAGGAAAAGCGGCGTATGGCATAGAACCAGAAACATTATTGACAAAAGAGAATTTAATCGGGTAAGTAATAAAGTTAACCGATTAATTAAAGAACATAAAGAAGCTTGTACTGAATATTATTTGAAAGGACTGGGTCCTGAAGCTGACAAAAATTATTCTCTTTGGAAAGCTACTAAAAGATTCAAGAGACCAATAATCCAAGTGCCACCTATAAGGAACATAAATGGAGAATGGGTGCGACGTAACGAAGAAAAAGCAGAACTATTTGCACAACATTTGGCATCAGTATTTTAACCACACGACATACAATCTAGGATTGATCCTAAACCAGTCTATAGAGCTCCATCAAATATCAGAAGTGTCACCCCACTTGAAATTGCACAAGAAATTGACATGAATCTGAATCCCAAAAAGTCTCCCGGAATTGATGACATTTCGCCAAGGATGTTTAAGGAGTTATCAAAGAGAGCAGTGACTATGTTAACATATATATATAATGCTTGCTTTCGACTTACATATGTGCCTGAGTGTTTTAAGGTTGCACAAATCATCATGATAAAAAAACCAGACAAACCAGCCGAGCAAATGGGCTCATACAGGCCGATCTCTTTGTTACCTACTATTTCAAAATTGTTTGAGAAGTTGTTATTGAAACGACTAAGACCAATGATCATTATACCTGACTTCCAGTTTGGATTCAGAAATAAACATTCGACAATTGATCAAGTTCATCGCGTGACTGCAAAGATAGAACAAGCACTTGAAGAGAAGAAATATTGCCCTGCCGTATTTCTAGATGTATCACAGGCTTTCGATAGAGTGTGGCATGAGGGTCTTATCTACAAGATAAGTAAATTAGTGCCAAAAAATTACTGCCAATTGCTCGAGTCGTATCTCTCCAAACGAATATTTAGAGTATCACATGAAGTAACATACTCCAACTTTTACCCAGCCGTAGCAGGAGTCCCCCAGGGTAGCGTATTAGGACCCATCCTATATCTACTTTACACTTCTTATATACCGACAACGGAAACAACCTTCATTGGAACTTTTGCTGATTATACCGCAGTATTGGCATCAAGCGAATCGCAGAACCAAGCAGTAGAATACTTACAGCAAGCACTCGATAAAATCAGCCAATGGACCAGGGATTGGAAAATAAAGCTTAACGAGCTGAAATCAGTCCATGTAACATACACGTTGCAGCACAAAAATAGCAACATCCATACATTTCTCAATGGGGTACAAATTCCCCAAGCTGAATCTGCAAAATATCTCGGATTGCATCTCGATTCAAGATTGAACTGGAAACATCACGTTAGACAAAAAGCAGAGCAAATGAAAATGAAACAACGTGAGATGTACTGGCTAATAGGAAGACATTCTAAGCTTAGCCTGTACTGTAAACGCCTGATCTACGAAACAATAATTAAACCAATTTGGACGTATGGTATCCAGCTCTGGGGCTCTACTAAACAATCAAATCGTTTAATTATTCAACGTTATCAAAACAAATTTCTACGTACAATAACGAATGCTTACCGCTACGTAACCAACGAGGAATTACACAAAGACCTAAATGTCAAATGGATTGATGAAGTGATCCAGGAATTTGCAATCAAACATGAAAGAAGGTTACTGCAACATACCAACAGTGAAGCAATACAACTTCTTGACATAACACAAGAACTGAGACGCCTTAAAAGAATTAAACCGCATGAGCTAGTCATCTAATAAATAAAGTTTCATTATTGGGAGCAGAATATTGATTTCTGTAAACCCACACTCGCTCCACTTATTAGTTTCAAATAAGTGCGTTATTATCTTTAGTAATAAATTATCATTTGATAAGATTGTACTATTTAAATAAATAAAAAAAAAAAAAATGTCCTCTATACGCCGTCAATTAAAAAAAGAAGACTACAGTCGACTTTTTAAATCATTATGATCATTATGATTTTAATGCAAAAAAATACCTATTGGGGATCTAGACTTACAACCTCTAAAGGGAGTTATTTAATACAGCCCGCGAGAACAATAGTGAATTCCTCTCTGGCGATAAACCATCATATTGGTGTGCTGACATACATTCTTCTTTGTAACAAAAGGAGTTTTAGAGGACTACACGTGTATTGAAAATAGAAAAGGACTAGCATCTGACCTGTGATCATGACTCTGAGTACAATGATAATAAAAAAAGACAATTCACATAAGTTAAAAAACAATAAAACCAGTTGGGATCTATTCAAGATCGAACAAATCTTGGTGAACCAATTAGAACGAAGGTGCAGCTGTAAGATGACCTAAAAGCATTTATTAACAATATCCAACAAGCAGCTTGGGAAAGATCATCGATTTCTCATAGCAACACCACAATGAAACATAACTATCCTCTTGAAGTCAGAGACCTACCTAAAAAGAAGCGGAAAGCCGCAAAATCTGGCAGAAGACTCGTGCACCGCGACACAAAACTATTCATAATTTTTTATGCAATAAATTAAAACAACTAATAAAGGAAATAAAGAACGAAAGCATAACTATGCAACTTCGAGGTCTTTTTGAACTAAACGATGACGATTACTAACTACTGAAACTTTAAACTGAAATCAATAATAACTTAAGTATTAGAAAAGCTCCAGGTTATGACTTAACTACTGGGCAAATTGAGAAAGCCATTCCCGAGAAAGGTTCGTGTAAACTACATCAAATAAGTAATGCATACTTCAGATTGAAACATGTTCCACGACAATGGAAGGTGGCCGAAGTAATAATGATTCCTAAACCAGGTAAACTAGGAAACGATAACAAATCATATAAACCGATATCACTATTTCCAGTCATATCAAAAGTATTTGAAAAACTGTTGCTGAAGAGACTCAAACCTATAATAGAAGATAGATGCTTAATTCCAAGACACCAAATTGGGTTTAGAGAAAATCATTCTACAGTTGAACAAGTTCACAGAATAACGGATGTCATTGTGGATGCACTTGAGAATAAGAAAATATGCACCACTATTTTCTTAGATGTAGCTCAAGCTTTTGATAAAGTTTGGCACCAAAGGCTTGAATTTAAACTGCATCGAGACCCCTAAGCAATTTTATCAAATTCTTAAATCCTGCATAGCTGATCGACACTGTAGAGTCAAATTTGAAAATGAGTACATACTCTGAAATAAAAAAAATATCAGCAGGTAAACCTAGGGTTATAGCATACTTGGAACTATTCTGTTTATTCTTTATACGAGAGACTTAAGGAATATTCAAGGTACAACAGTAGCAACATTTGCAGACGATACAGCTATTCTAGCAGTTGGAAAATATATTTCGGAAGCAACAAGCAAATTTCAAAAGGAAGTTAACACGGAGAGCAACTTGACTAAAAAATGGCGCATCTTATTAAATGAAGCCAAATCAGTACAAGTCAACTTTACAAATCAAAATGTAAACTGTATTCCCGTGGTTCTCAACTCAACCAAATTCCATATGCAAATCAGCTAAATACCTTGGCATTAAACTCGATGGAAAGAACACATCAAGAAGAAAAAAGAAGAGTTAAACATCAAATATAGGAAAATGTACTGGCTCATGGGCAGCAATTCTGAGCTCTCAATACACAACAAATTGCTTCTATACAGGCAAATGCTAAAACCAGTATGAACCTATGGTATTCAACTTTCGGGTTTTTCCAAGAAGACCAATGTACAGAATTATACAACGCTTCCAAAATAAAGTGCTGCGGGGGATTGTGAATGAAAAAAGTATTGTAAAATGAGTAACCAATAGGCTACTCATCTTAATACGAGAAACTAATTTAAGATTGATAAGTTACTAGATGATCTCTGAATCAGTTGTAATATTGTATAAATAAATTTATTAAATTAAAACAAAAAATAAATATTTGTAAACGGTGAATATAACAGTGAGGCTAAGCTAACTATTGAGTGACAAGTGCATTGATATGGCAAGTGAGTTAGTATGAAAACGTGGTGGCATAGTAGCGGCCTTGACCAAACTTAATACTTTTGCGGTCGCAATCGATGATGATACAACACTCGAAGATATCGAAGTTCGTTCTTCGAAGATCGAGAAATATTTTAAGGATTTTATTGCAATCGAAAACAAAGTTCTCATGATTCCCGCTAAAAGTTCCAAATTTGATGTGTTTGAGGCAAAGTATTTCAAAATAAAGGCAAATTTTGCGTGAGAAATTCGACAAATAGTTGATCCGAACACTGATGCCTTCGAACACTGATTTGCTCAATAAAACTATTGATAATCTATACGCTCAGCAAACTCAGTTTTTTGAGGGTCTCAAGGAAAATACTTTGACACAAACGAATCAAGTTATTAACATTCCACGTGTTATCATTGAACAGTTTTTTGGAACATACAGTCAACGGCCGTCGTTCAAGGATATTTATAAATCATGCGTTCACTCAAACAACGCGTTATCCGATGCTCATAAATTTCAATTATTGAATTTTTTTTTGAAAGGTGAAGCTGTCGACTTGATCCGCTACATCCCAATTTCTGATCTTAATAATGAAGAAGCTTGGGATAAGTTACAAGCCAGGTAGGATAAAAGGAAACCATTATGAATGCCTTAATTGACACGAAAAAAAAAATCGTTGAAGTATCTGATGGCGTTATTTGGGAATTAAAGTGGTTGGGTACGCAATATGAAAAACGCGATAATTGATTAATCTTTATTTCGAACAATGATACTCATACAGTGAACGAGGTTTCAAATGAAACTGTTGAGAACCGCAGAGTAACACGATCCCAATCAAAAACTCAACGGGAAAATGACAAAATACCACAAACTGCCTCTTCGAAAACTTTATCTACTGATTTCCTGATACCGTCTGTATCGAAGACCACAGACCCGCTACCTCAAACATCTCACTCTTTATCAACACCTTCATCAGCGATATCTCCAAAAACAACATTTGTATCGCCAACGGAATCATCGCACTTAAAGCCTATATCATCAGTAACCACAACTGCAGCTTCATTAAACTCACATCTTACACACGAACAGTCATATCAGTCAGCATCTGATGAAATAAGAGCTGTAGAACCTCGACGATGGCTCTTCGTTAGTAAAATTGAAAACTCTGTGACGAAAGAAAAATTCGAAGACTTTCTAAAAACTAAAATGAACCTGGATAACGCCGTGTGTATCAAAGTTTCCCGCAACCAGGAAAACGGTCATATGTATGACTATACATCATTCCGTGTTAGTTTACCAGCAAATCAATTTTTAACTGCATTACATTCCACGTTGTGGCCTTCTGGACTACTGGTTAAAGAATTTGAATGGAAACGACGTCGCCAAAATTTTCGACTTATGGCACCAATCACCAACCTTTCTGAACATGAACTTAAGTTTCCAAAAAAGCAATCGGATTTTCGGAATTAAATAAACCACAACCAAATAACTTAAAAACTTCTAAAACGAGCAACTCTGCCTGCAACTTCAATGGTGGTTTTAATATACGTACTATGGATGAGGTTGATGAAGTCAATGCTGACTTGATGAATTTTTCACGCTATGAAAACTTCGTCAAGACAGCGAGAGTTAAAACCATCAAAATGAGAGATGCTGTGTGCGATTCAAATGGAGGCTTATTTCATTTTTCATCTTCAGAAAACTACTCAAAGACTCCAAGACTGGGTAATAAGTGCACATCTAAACACTGCGAAACTCAAACTGATATTGACATCAAATCAACATACAACAAATCAATCATCTCCTCATTTAAATTTAAACTTATGTTAACAAGAAGCATAAGTAACAACCACCAAGAAGATTATATAAACGGATATGAGTTTGTTAAAAATATCCCATCTGAAAAATTCATGCATGCCGAACCACAGATTTCAACCTGGCTAAATGGCAAACACTTAATAAAATCATCTATTTTTATTTGTGTTGCTTTTGAAGAAAAATTGGATAATTGCAATCTTAAAAAATATCTATCCCGAAATGGACTTATACTACATAACTTCTACATTAAATCAGTTAATGAAGTTACAAAAGTTTATAAAATCGGAGGTAACTACGTTATTGTAGTTACTCATCAATCTAAAACTGATTGCAGTGATCTAATCTACGCTTTAGAAACTTTAACATCCTACTTGCAGCATCGAAAGAATGAGCCTTTCACAATTACCTTGGATGTTAGCCATCATGTCAACAAGGTTTTGCCAGTGTTGGATTATGTTACAAACTCTCCATTTAACAACATCAAATGGGTTTTAAATATTCCTTTCAATATGTCACTGCAGTATGAGAGAATGTTATCTTCCCGTTGGATTACAGGTGATCCCTCGAAGTTCTCATATGGAAACTGTACGGATTTTCCATCCACATCTCCGACTTTTCACAAGGTGTTGTCTGCAGAGTCCAGCTATAAGAATTCGATCATAGAAATAATGTTTTACATGAAACACTCAAACAGCCTAATAAAAAGCCACTTAAAGGATCATTACATTAAGAACATAAACCTATTACCTTTCTCCGCTGCTTCCTTACGACAATTAAACATATTTATATTTGACAACGCTACCAAACAATATCTCGAAGAACCGAACACAAAACATCAGTTTGGCTTCGATGGGAATAATCTGGTGCAACTGTGTGAAGACACAAACACATTTATTACCCCAAACAGATACATTTTTTGTTCATCGGGTACGGTAATTATGTTAGATCATCAGACTTACAATTCGTTAAACAATATCTATCTTAAAACAAACATAAAGATGCCGGATATTACAAATATTCAAGGTGTACCTGGGTGTGGTAAATCAACATGGATTATAAACAACCATAATCTGGGCACTGATCTTGTTCTATGTGCTACAAAAGAAGGACTTGCAGATATAAAATTAAAGGTAACATCACGTTGCGAGCACAAAAACACTAACTTTAATAACATCAAATTAAACTACAAAACGATTGCCTCATACCTAATAAATGGTAACCGGACCTACGATACAGTTTTTGTTGATGAGTACATGATGGTGCATGCTGGATATATAGGACTTGTGGTTATCAAAAGTAAATGTTCTAAAATATATCTTCTAGGTGATAAAAATCAAATACCATATATTGACAGATTACATCATGTCAATATGAAATTTTCCGATGCAAGTGCTTTTGTAACAAAGACTGAATACTTGAATGTAACGTATCGATGCCCAGCTGATGTTACTTCTGCTCTCAAAGAATACTACCCTAACATCACTAGTATGAACACAGTGGAATCTTCCGCCGAATTTATAAACCTGCCACCAAATCTATCATCATTACCTGTGTTAGAGAACGCTTTCTATCTAACTTTTACCAGAGCTGATAAACAATTAATCTCTCAGCTTAAGATACCAGAAACCAGTAAAGTCTTGACGATCCATGAAGCACAAGGTTTAACCTCACCAAATGTAATATGTATAAGAACCAATTCTCAACCTCTTGAGCTGTTCGATAGTGTACCGCATGCCATAGTTGCAATCTCTAGACACACAAAATCATTTAAATACTTTTCTCCGGTGGCCAATGATAAACTACACTCACTTTTAATGAAAGCTCGAACTTATACTATTACTCAAAAGGTAAATCAGCCCATAAAGTCCAAAAAAAGATCGGTATATGACAAATGTGCAATTTACTATCAAAACGTAAACAAAATGGCATCAAAAGCATCTAAATTCTACAAATTCGTTTTAAAATCAAACTACCTTATTTATGTAATTTGTGAAACTTCATTAAAACCAGACATACGGAGCAGCGAATTTTTTGGCCATGACTACGTTGTTTATAGATGCGATCGGTCTCCTGAAACTAGTTCAAAGAAATCGGGTGGGGGCGTACTGATAGCAGTACATTCTAAACTCTGGAATGCTCCAGTAACTTTAGCCCCATCGAGAGTCGAACAGATCGGTGTAAAAATCAAAATCAACCAAACCAATCTAATCATCTACGCAGCATATATACCACCTCAATCAAATAGTGATCCTTCGACGCCAAAACAACAACCGGCGGACTATATAAATTTCGAGCCAACAACCAACAGGCATCGAACCTAACAACCACAAAAACAGGCGGTATACAAAATACTTCGAGCTACTGGTCATAATCATTTCGAGCCACATTACAATAAAAATATGGATGCTTTATACAAAAAGCAATGTACGCGTGTCGAACAACTGCAGCGGTTAAAAACCAATTACAGCAAGGATTCCGAAAGTAGACGGACAACTGTTTACTTAGAAGATAAACTGGATAAACTAGATGAGTGGTGGTCCAGTTACACGGATGCAGACAACGAAATGAAAGACCAACACTTCGACAACGATCCAACGCATAGTTACTGGGCTGAGCGGGACACAGTAAAACAACTGTACACAACGTTCAAACGTGAGATAGAAAGGAAACTCGAAATAGCAACACGAGAGGAAATTCCAACGGGATCACCAACAAAAAAACCATTAACAACCGACCATAGTAGTGCTACAAACGATAGTAGTACCAACAGCAACCGCAGTACTACGAACAACTACGCGCTTGAACCAGAACAAGCACATCGGTACAAAACACAAGAGGTCAAAATGCGTCTTTGCTATAAGTTAATAGCCGATACAAATGAGCTGTTAGGAAAGCAGGGCAATCATGTCCAACTACAACATAAGCTGCAACAGCTGAATGCAAGGATAGCACAAATAGAACAACTGCACGAAGACATATTGGTGCACGCAAATGCAGGTGAAGAAGAACGTACAACTTACTTTACCGACGATTATTACTCTGCATTGGTCAACGAAAGTGAAACATTACGTTGTAAATTGGTTAAAAATGAACGCGGACAACAAACAACCGATAGTGAAAAAAGCAAGATAAAATTAAAACGGATTGAGATACCGCAGTTTTACGGAGAAACTCTGAAATGGGCAGCTTTCTACGATTTATTTAGAAAGTTGGTTCACGAAAATGACGATTTAAGCGACACCGTCAAAATGCACCAACTAAAAACAACAGTCCAAGGTAGTGCAGCTAGAATCATTGGTCATCTGGAAGCAACAGGGGTGAATTACCAAGATGCTTGGAAGCTATTGGTAAATCGGTACCAAAATAAGCGGCAAATGGCAACAACACATATCAACCACATTTTGAATTTCCCCAGCATGCATGCAGAATCAGCAACAACTATGAAATCGTTATACGATACATTAACGGAAAGCATGCATGCCATCAAAAACTTGGGCGTAATAACCATATCTTGGAATTACATAGTAATTCCAATTGTAATCAGAAAACTAGATAATGAAAGTTTGAGGCTGTTTGAGATGACCATTCCTGATCCTCGTGAGATGCCAACAATAGAGGAATTTCTGGCATTTTTGGAACGCAGATTCCAAGCCTTAGAAGCCGCCAGACCAAAATCACTCACCTTTCGCAATTCCGGACCAACTCAACAACCAGGCACCACTCCACAATTACCAAGACTTAAAAATCTACACGTAAAAGCTCAACGGACATGCATTAATTGCAAGCAGACACATGAACTTCAAGACTGCTTGAAGTTTCAACAAATGTCTACATTGGAACGTAGCAGATTGATCAATCAACACAATCTGTGTAAAATATGTTTGGAAAAATTTCATCAACCGTGTTTAAAATCAACACGATGTTTAGTATGCAAAGGAGCCCACCACACTCTCCTACACTCTAATAATCACCCACAACGTACAATGCTTACCAAAAGGGTGGATGACAATCCAAAAAAGGAAGCAAACGAAACATGCATTGTGACTAATCATTTTGTAAACCAATTTGAACAACCATCTGGTACACTATTGGCCACAGCAATGGTTGAGGTACAAAATGGAAAGCAACAACCAACCCTGTTACGAATGTTAATAGATCCCGGTTCACAAATCTCATTTATCACCAACGAGGCATCGAAGAAAATCAAACAACCGCCGATAAAAACGCATGTGGAGATTAGTGGCTTAAATGATAGCGATATCACGACTGCCACAAAATTAGTCACTTTTCGAGTAGGAGCACGATTTTCTTCAAACTTCTCCATGGAAATGGAAGCATTAGTATTGCCGAATATAACTCGGCCACTACCTGAACAACATTTCGATAATCAAAGATGGGAACATTTAAATAATCTACTGTGGGCGGATCCAACTTACAACCAACCAAATAAAATTGACATTTTATTAGGTGCGGATTATTACCCAAATATCCTGATGAACCAAGTTATAAAAGGAAATCAAGGCGAACCAATCGCCCAACAAACGGAGCTAGGATGGATCATATTTGGAAATATTGTAAACGAAAAATCCCCGAGCGTCCAATCCATGGTTACCTTGGTAGATATTGAAAACCAGTTAAAGCGGTTCTGGGAAGTGGAAGAGATATCATCCAAAAACTTTATGACAGAAGAAGAAAGAATGTGTGAAGAACATTATCAACAAAATTACTGTCGAACCACCGACGGCCGCTACATGGTACGTATTCCGTTTCAACAAAACATAACATCAATCGGTACATCCAAACAACGAGCACTTGCTAGGTTCATTCAACTAGAACGACGTTTGTCAGTAGTTAATGAATTTTCTACTAGATATCGAGAGTGTATAGAAGGGTATTTCAACCAGGGACACCTCATTGAAAGTAATGGACATACGCAGAACGAATATTACATTCCTCACCACGCAGTAGTCAAAACCACCAGCACTACAACAAAATTAAGGGTAGTATTTGACGCATCAGCTAAGACCGATAAAAACGTTAGCCTAAATGAAACTCAACTCGTGGGTCCAAAATTACAAGAAGATCTGATGTCAATTTTAATTCGATGGAGAAAATACAAGGTGGCGTACACAGCAGATATAGAACAAATGTATAGACAGGTAAAAGTACATCCCGATGATCAACGATATCAGAAAATATTATGGAGGAAGACGCCAGATGAAGTTATAAAATCATACCAGCTAACAACCGTAACTTTCGGTATGTCATCTGCGCCATATCTGGCTATCAAGACATTGCAGCAATTAGCAACAGATGAAAAAGTGAAATTCCCGATTGCGGCCAACATAATAATGAGCGACTTCTACGTGGATGACGTATTATCAGGAGGTAACACCCTCGAAGAAGCTCAAAAAGCACAAAACCAACTTATCAGTGCACTTAAAACCGGAGGATTTAATCTAAGAAAATGGGCGTCTAACTATCCACAACTATTAGAAGCTGTCGGTCCAGAGTCGAGAGCTCTCGAGCCGATCATAATCAACGACGATGCTGTAAAAACATTAGGATTGCTGTGGAACCCTACAACCGATACCTTCGAATTCAAGGTGAACCTTAACGGAAAAAATGGTATCATGACAAAAAGAAAGATGTTTTCCGAATCATCAAAGGTTTTCGATCCATTAGGATGGTTGTCTCCAACCTTAATACAAGCCAAAATTTTAATGCAAACTCTATGGATCTCAGGCGTTACGTGGGATGAGAAGCTGCCTGAAGACGTCGAAAATAAATGCTGCCAATACTATGTCTCTCTCCCGAAGCTAGAGGCGATCAAAATCCCAAGGTGGATCAACTTCAACTCTACGTTACCAGGAGAGTTGCATGGATTTTGTGATGCTTCAGAAGCGGCTTATGCAGCAGTAATATATTTTTACGATAGATCGTTAAATAAGGCAACTTTGTTAACATCAAAAACCCGGGTGGCACCAATAGCAACCAAGTTAACGCTACCAAGGCTAGAGTTATGTGGAGCCAGTCTGCTTGTAATCTAATGAGCAAGGTACAACAGGACATGAAATTCGATAAAACACCAACCTATTTTTGGACGGATTCTATGATTGTTTTGGGATGGGTGAAAAACAAGCCTCACAAATTTAAAACATTCGTAGCAAATCGAATCTCGGAAATCCAGAAGTTAACTGCCTCATCTCAATGGTTTTATGTAAAATCATCCGACAATCCCGCAGATTGTGCATCCCGGGGTATTGAAGCCAATCAATTAATCATATACAATTTATGGTGGAACGGTCCTCAACACGTCTTCAAAACGGCAATCCAACTAACACCAATGAAACTAGAAGGAACGCCAGATCAATTGGAGCTGAAACAACCGATTGTTGGGGCCACGACAGTGACATCAAATAACCCGATTGAGAATTTATATCGAAGGCATTCCAATTTTAATACAATAAAAAGGATTCTAGTATATGTATTGAGATTTATTGACAAAAGCCGAAGGAATACTGTAAACAACCAAGAAGTTCCCACGACAGAAGAACTAAAAAAGGCTACCCAAGTATTGATTAAACTGGCACAGAGGCAACGCTTCAGGAACGAAATTTACGATCTTACAAACCAGAAAGGAGTGGCAAATAAAAGTAAGATTAAATCTTTGTCTCCTTTCATGCAGGATGATATCTTACGCGTTGGTGGCCGAGTCCAAAACACAACCTCTTGGAGCTACGACGAGAAACATCCGATTATTGTCCCAAGAGATCATCCCATTACTAAACTATTGATTGAACAAGCACATAAACAAACAATGCATGGAGGAACACAATTAACCCTGGCTCATCTTCGCACCAGGTACTGGATCATCCACGGTCGGAATCTAACAAGACATTTCATATCGAAATGTACAAGATGTCATCGTTTCAATGCAAAAACAGGAACACAGCTAATGGATAATTTACCAGCCGCCCGGATTACTCCCGGAAGACCATTTTTGAAAACTGGAGTCGACTATGCGGGACCTCTTCTGATTCGAACAACAAAGGGAAGAGGTCACAAGGCACACAAGGGTTATTTAGCGATTTTTGTTTGTATGACAACCAAGGCCATACACATTGAGCTAGTCAGTGATCTAACTAGTGAAGCATTCATCGCGGCATACAAAAGATTCACTGCACGTAGAGGATTATGCAGTGATTTGTATAGCGACAATGGTACCAACTTTGTCGGTGCTAAAAATCAACTTGAACGCGAATTAGCTGCACTAATTCGTAATTCAAATAAGGAAATTGCGCAATTATTAGCAAATGATGAAACAACATGGCATTTTATACCACCGGCTGCACCACATTTTGGAGGACTATGGGAAGCGGCAGTTAAGTCAGTAAAAAGATGCTTAATAAAAGTCATTGGAGAAGCAACATTGACTTTTGAAGAATTATCAACGGTTACTTCACTAATAGAAGCTTGCTTAAATTCAAGACCACTGGCACCACTATCAACCGATCCTACAGATGTTACCTTCTTAACGCCTGGACACTTTTTAATCGGTGCACCTCTAAAAGCAATTCCACAAGATGCAATAGCAGAAACAACCATTCACGGTATAACACGTTGGAAACTTGTAGAAAAAATTAAACAAGATTTCTGGAGAAGATGGCATAGCGAGTACTTAAATCAATTTCAACATAGAAGAAAATGGTCAGATGAACAACCAAACATGAAGATAGGGGACCTGGTTCTCATCAAAGACGACAAAATTCCTCCATTAAAGTGGCTAACTGGTCGAGTGATGGAAATACATCCAGGCATAGACCAAAAGGTTCGAGTAGTCTCACTTCGTGGCCCGGGAGGGACTCTTATAAAAAGACCGATTCACAAACTTTCACGACTACCAATAGAACATGAGAACGAAACCAACCAAACGAATACACATTCACCGGTCGAGCAACCTCAACAACCAACGATACCTTTACGTGTTCAACCTCCCCGAGAAGTTAAAAAGAAAAGACAAGTATATCACAATAAGGTAATATTCAAAAAAGGACTAACGATGAGACTAATAATCTTGAAGCTCGGCATGATGCAAGGGCTTTTCTCCCTTGGAACATCTGAAAGCACTGTAGAACCGCTACCAACGGACGCCGGCATATATTTCCACAACACCGGAACTGTTAACCTGATGGCATGGCGGTGGAAAATAATTGTAAACTACAACCTATCAGGATATTGGGACGACATCAGCTCTATAGAATACTACATCAGTCATCTAAATAACACTTGTCAGACGGGGTGGACGGGGGGGAAGAGACCAAAACTCTGTGATGTAGTGGTACACCAGCTAACTGAACAAATGCAGGAAATTACATCGCAAAATGCCCTACTCAGGTCAACGAACAAGGACCACGCTCTGAGGAAACGTGACATAGGTGATACAATAGGATACATTCTCGGTGATGCGTTCGGCATCATGAATCAAAGAGATGCTTCACATATAGAGAATCAACTGGAAAAGGCAGAAGATAATGAAGAATATTTATTGGCATTAATCCAAAATCAAACGTCAATCATAGACTCAACAATAAATGTATTTAAACACGACAGAGAGACGACTGCTAATCATTTTAAAATTATCGCCCAGCAGTTCTTATATCTCGATGGAAAAATCCAACAATTATCCATAGATGGTGATCATTATGACAGGGTACAATCTATTACAACATATACTATTCAAATAATGATGATCATGAGGCGAATAGCAGATAAACAACGAGTTATTATCGATGTTATTATAAATGCCCATCAAGGACATGTCCATCCAGCCCTGTTGGCCCCTCAACAATTGAAAGAGGAAATCAACCGAATTAAGGATTATATTTCACCAACCATGATGATCCCTGAAGGCGATGACGATAATAGCCTTGGGCACATTTACAACCTGCTAACCGTGCAGACAAGAGTCACAAATAATCATAACCTCTTTCTCATCCAGATGCCTTTAGCATATTCGGAGACGTATCAATTATTTCACATAGTACCAATCCCAAAAATCGAAAATGGTCAATTACACATAATAATGCGAACAACAGAATACCTCATAGTAAATATGCATCGAGAACGTTTCGCTCCTCTAACTAACGATGAACTACAACAATGCGTTCAAATTAAAAATACTGGATATTTATGTACCATTTCTCCAATTTACAACATACAATCAAATCAGTCACAATGTGAAATGAATCTATTAAGACATGTAGCGCAGAATTTGAACGGTTGTACAACAACTATATTGCACCAACTGAACTATTGGATGCCAGTAGACACAAACAAATGGCTATTCTCAGTAACATCACCAAAAATCGTTGATCTAATATGTGATCGTCAGATAACCACAATGAAGCTGCAAAATTCTGGGATACTCAGTCTGGATCGGAAATGTACTTTAAAAAACGGGCATTTTTATCTCACAACTATCGACGAAAAATCCTATATGATTAATTCGTCTTTTGCTGCGTCAATAAAGATTCAGAGTGAACTGAAAAACTCATCATATTTATCGGAGCTACCGACGATTCCATCAGAGAGAGGCACCAACAATTCAGCGGACCTCAGTTTAAATAAGGACATAATTAATCTTGAAACGGCCATTGCACAACAAAAATTAAAGGAAACGGCCTTACCTAAATCAATGGACTCTTCTAATAGAGGGCATCACATTCATCATTACGTGATGACTTACACCATGGTGATCATAGGAGTGGTCATAATTTTGTTATATCTCTGCAGACGCAAGACAAATCACCGGGTTTCCTCCGAAGACATATCACCACCACCACGACCAACGCCACGGCCAAGGTCTCTCAATTGTACAGCCCCGCAGTATGTTCAATCACGGGTTTGAACATGGAATAATTTATTATATATGTTCAAGCACATAACATTAGCGACACAAATGTGTCGAATCAGCAACAATAAGTATGCGAATAGCTAAATATTATTTGACGGCTTATATTTCCATTATCTCCGGCGCGCATACACTTATTATTTTCATAAGATCAGCAAAAGTATTGTCCATATAATGAATAACATAAACACATATTTTTTAATTTAGGTAAAATTGTAAGCTCAGCAACTTGATAGTTGTAATTATATGTATTAATTTTGTATATAAACCAAAAGAATCTAATAAAAATAAAGTAGTTTAAAACAACACTTCAGACTGTTATTGTCATAGCCCTCACCAGTGGTAAGCGGATAACAGTTCACTAAAATATCGAAAAGCTATATCAAACATCAACACTGATATAACATTGATTACAACTATCAAGTTGCTGAGCTTACAATTTTACCTAAATTAAAAAATATGTGTTTATGTTATTCATTATATGGACAATACTTTTGCTGATCTTATGAAAATAATAAGTGTATGCGCGCCGGAGATAATGGAAATATAAGCCGTCAAATAATATTTAGCTATTCGCATACTTATTGTTGCTGATTCGACACATTTGTGTCGCTAATGTTATGTGCTTGAACATATATAATAAATTATTCCATGTTCAAACCCGTGATTGAACATGCAACTTGCATCGATGCGATTGATGAAGTTATTAATACAACAAACTCGTCAGATTTAGTTCTTGTGCTTGGTGATTTTAATCTTCCAAATATAACTTGGAACTTGGACCCAGAACTAAACTGTATTTTACCTTGCAATATAACAACAGATGCGGAATCTTTATTTGTGGACGCCATGCTTGGTTATAATTTGAACCAAATAAACACAATTGCTAATAATCGTGATAGATTATTGGATCTTGTCTTCAGCAACGACATTGACACCTTTAAAATTTCTGAATCCCTATTACCTTTTGTCATAAATGATGTTAATCACAAATCTTTGGATATTGTATTTGACTTAACTAAAATGGCGAGATCAGAACACCTTCAACCAATGAAATTCAACTTTAAAAAACTAACCGTGTGGGGCTACAAAGTTACCTGGAATCCATCAACTGGCAAATAACTCTCAATTCCAATGATATAAACGAAAATGTGGACAAATTTAATGACATCATGCTTCAAGGCTTCGAAATGTATGTACCTATGTGCTGTAAACCACAAAATGCTCACCCTCATTGGTTTGATGATAGACTAGTTAACTTAAAAAATCGGAAGTCGAAAGCGTATGCCAAAATGTTGAAAAGCGGGTTAGAAGCGGACAAAACTACGTTTCTACAACATAGTAATGAATTTGAAATTTATTTCAAATCTAAATACAGGTCGTATCTTAATCAAATTCAAGACAAAATCAAAGTAAATCCAAAACAATTTTGGAAATACTTTAGGAATAAACGCGAAATTGAAGGATACCCTGCTAATATGACGTACAACAATACCTGCTCTTCAAACGCCAAAGATATAGCTAACATGTTCGCGTCGTTTTTTCAATCAGTCTATAGACCAAGCGTTACTAGTGGATTGTACGAACAACCCGGCAACAACAACACATCAATAACTCCTCCTATTATTTTTGAGGACAACATTTTATCGGCTTTAAGGGGGTTTGGAGATGGTTGCGGTCTTGACGATATACCCTCTTCTATTCTGAAGGAGTACGCTGAAATTTTAACAATTCCGTTATGTTATCTATTCAATCATTCCTTAAACACCGGCGTGTTTCCTGACAAATGGAAAATTTCAAAAATTACTCCAATTTTCAAATCGGGTAAACGTGAGGATATCTCATGCTACAGAGGAATATCAACTACATCATCAATTCCAAAATTATTTGAGTTAGTATTATGCAACAGCTTTAAATCCATAATTGCACGTCATATATCAATAAACCAGCATGGGTTTATGCCTGGCCGATCCACATCGACTAATCTGGTTGAATTCACCAGTAAACTAATTAACGAGATAGAAAAACACCGTCAAGTTGATGTAGCGTACACGGATTTTAGTAAAGCATTTGATTCTATCTGTCATCATAAAGCACTCCAGAGTTTATTCAATTTTGGGTTTTCTCTCGATTACATAAATTGGTTTAAATCATATCTATCAAACCGGTGCCAATTTGTGATAATGGGAAATGAAAAATCAAACTGTATTAAAGTTACATCTGGTGTTCCCCAAGGATCACACCTCGGGCCTTGGATTTTTATTGTTTTCATAAGCCGAATAACCGAGATAATCAAAAACTCAGACGTGCTCATATTTGCAGATGATGTGAAAATTTTTCGTACTATTAATGGATTGTTAGATACGGAGAAACTTCAAGAAGACTTAGATAGATTAAGTGAGTGGTGTGATCGGAACTCACTATACTTAAATATTAAGAAATGCAAAATCATGTCTTTCCATCGTAAACGAAATCCAATAATTACTTCATACAAAGTCAACAACGAAGTACTGCAAAGAGTCAATGAGGTTATAGACTCAGGTGTTACATTTGTCGAAAACGCCAGTTTCAATAGGCATATTGAAAATTGTATTGCGAAAGCGAATGCCATGTTCGGATTTGTTAAAAGATGGACAGGTGAATTTAAGGATATCCAAACCTTATGTTCACTCTATTTCGCTTATGTTCGATCTCAACTGGAATACGCTGTAACGGTCTGGAATCCATACTATGCTGTACACATAAAAAGAATTGAAAGCATTCAAAAGAAGTTCCTGATTTTTTTGTTAAAGAAAAGTGACTGGGATTACGACCACAACTTACCATTCCATGAAAATGTGGCTCGCTTACCTCCATACACAACAAGATGCACAGATTACAAAATATGCACGCTTGAAAATAGACGACTTTTCTTGGGAGCAGCTTTTATTGGTAACGTTTTGCTTGGTCACGTAGATTCAGCTTACATCGAAAACATATCAATTCACGTGCCATGCAGAACATTTAGAAACCATACATTTTTAGCACTTGAACACCATTCCACCAACTATGGACAAAAACAACCCAATTAATAGGATGTCTAAATCTTTTAACTTAATTGACGATGTATTTGACTTCAACTTATCAAAGGACAACTTTAAAAATATCCTTAAAGACTTTTTTCTAAATTTTTAATTGTTTAAACCAAAATTTGGTTTATATTTTTTTTTTTTTTTTATTCTGTTTTAAAGTTTTTTGTTGTTTTAATATAATTATAACTATAACTGTAAATAATCTGAAATCATACATGTATATTACAAAATAGATTTCTTTAAATAAATAAATAAATATTCTACGTAAATCTTCTATTGCAATTCACTTTTGTCAATAGAACCGCCCATTAAAATTTGATTCAAGTTCACCGTGTAATTCTACTATTAATTCAGCGCATTCATCTGAGTGACTAACCCACAAGGTTTCTAACAGCTCTATTCTCATACAAGTGATAACTATCACATGATGTGATAATCGCATTTTGGCATTCTCTTAGTCGATTGAAGTGATGTTTATCGTTGGTGTGATAACTATCACTTGTCGCCGTATTCTCTTAGTCGTATGAAGTGATAAGTGTCACTTGAAATGATATATTTTATCACCTACTATTTTTAAGTGATACGAATAACAGGCAAGGTAGATGTTATTAAAACGTAAAATTACGAATAATTATATATGAATATCAATGTATATGTATATTTATTATATTATTTTATTATTATTTAAAAAAAAGATTTGATTAAATTAAATACATATATATTATTTCATTATATAAAATAATAATATATAATGGGGCCAATTCCGACAATGTGAAATTTTATGTTATTTTTTTATGTTATTTATATTTTTTAAAATGGAAAATAAAATTATTATTTTTTCCATATTCCCTTTGGCTTATTTTATTTAGTATTTTAGCACTAGGTTTACGAGACGCGTCATTTTGACGCATTTCAAATTTTATAAGGAAAAGTACAAAAACCGTTTGCATTTTTATCTTATTTCTTGTATTGACTTTTATACAGTGGTCGAGATAAATATATATTGAGGTCTACTTTTATAAAAAGTGTTGAAATATTGAAATTCTTTATGTGGTATACCTATCTCTACGGATATGCGTCAATTTGACGTGATCGTAATTTATACAAAGACAAAGCGATAAACAACTTTTGCGCAATAAGAGAAAGAAGGGAACGCAGAATGTCAGTTGATGTTAGAGTGCGAAGAGATTTAGAAGGTTTCAGTTGCTTAGTTCGAGTATTGAAAAATAAAGTACTAGAATATTTTTTGAATTCGTAATATTATTGTGAACCTCAATTTTATACTATTTTGATAAAAAGCCCTTCTGTATCATCTAAATATGTCTAGAAGAGGAAATAAAATTTTACAAAACATAGTTAGTATTTGTGAAGAGTTTTCTGGCTCTGAAGAGGATGAAAATGAAGTGGTTCAAGACGAGGATGAAATCGAGATTTTGGAATCTGATGAAAGTATGCAAGCAGGGGACTCATCAGACATTGAAAAAGAAAATCATCAGCAATTTGGTCTTCGCAGAAAAAGGATGCGTATCCTATCCTCCGATTCTGAATCCGAGAATGAGACAAGTATTAGGAGATCGTCCCAAAATTCGGAGGCAGTCTGTGATACAGAAATAGCGGTCGATGGAACAACTTGGACGAAATTGAAAGTGGGCGGATCTAGTGGTCGCTATCCTTTCCACACAATCTTCAAAGACATCGCTGGGCCTACTGGATACGCAAAACGCAATGTGATGGAAGGTGACGTAAGCAGTGCTTTTCATTTGATTATAACCAAAAAGATGATAGAACATATAAAAAGTTGTACTGAAGAAGAAGCAGGTCGTGTTTTGAAAGGAGATTGCAAGATTTCAACCACAAAGTTGCTTGCTTTTATTAAGATTTTGTACGCTAGGGGAGCGTATGAAGCAAATTCGCTGAATGCTTTTTATTTGTGGTCCAAAGAATGGGGACTTGCTTTTTTTTCTAATGCAAATTCTTCGATTTGTCCGATTTGATAAAAAAAACGGAACGATCTAGACGTTTACGCACCGACAAATTTGCAATGATATCCGAAATATGGAATCAATTTATACACAATAGCCAATGCTGTTATAAACCTCACGAAAATATTTCAATAGACGAGCAACTGTTCCCTACTAAAGCCCGCTGCAAATTCACGCAATACATGCCAAATAAGCCTCACAAATTTGGCATCAAATTTTGGTTGGCAGTAGATGTGCAATCTAAATACGATATAAATGGGATCCCTTACCTAGGGAAGGATGAAACGCGAAATTCAACACCGTTGGGCGAATTTGCAGTTATGAAGTTAGCGGAACCATATCTTCATCACGGAAGAAATATAACTACGGATAATTTTTTCACCAGTATTCCTCTAGCTGAAAAATTAGTTGCAAAAGGAACCAGTTTAGTTGGAACTATTCGAGCCAACAAGAGAGAACTACCAAAGCCAGCAAAAAGCAAGAAAGATAAAATGAAGTTGTACTCTTCAGAACATTATAAATCAGGAAACTGCATACTTACTATATATAAAAGTAAGCCAAATCTAAAGGTGCTGTTACTAAGTACTAAGCATACTTTTATAAAAATAAAAGACAATAAAAAACATACCCCGGAAACAATAGCATATTACAATGGGACAAAGTTTGGAGTCGACGTAGTAGACCAAATGGCTCGCAAATATACCAGCAAATCAGCATCTTTTCGATGGCCTCTCCAGGTGTTCTTCAACATTTTAGATTTAGCGGCAATAAACGCATGGATATTATACACAGAGTGTACTGGGTCAAAATTATCCAGAAAGGAGTTTCTATTTCAGTTGGCCAAAGAACTTACAGAAGGAGAAAAGAAAATATCCAACAACATAGATTATAATCTCCCGTTACCTAGTACTTCGGGAGAACGTAGGACTTGCCAAATTGGCTTTTGTAAAAGAAACAGGAGCAATAACATCTGTAAAATATGTCAAAAGGTTGTTTGCGGAAAATGTACAAACAAAATTGAGTATTTGTGTAAAAAATATTCGAAATAAATGTCGAATATTGAAATAATCTGTAATAAAACTATTGAATAATAAAACCTTTACATAAGTATATATCTCACATTTTCATTTCTTTCTTATAGTATATAATTACATTATTTTCTAAGTGTTGTTATATGTATTCGTCTCTGCGTCAAATTGACGCGTGTTCGTAGAGATAGGTATATCAGAAACGTCAGTAAACCTAGTGTTAAAATAAAATGTTATAGTACAATTTTTTTAGTGCAACTCAAAAACTGCGTGAAGGGTATAGAAACCTAGTACACCTAGTGTTTTTGTTTGTTTTGACAACTCCATAAAAAAACCAAACCAACAAGATGGCTGAATTGAAAGGTAAGTATAATTGAAAATTATTATAAATTACATAATATTTGTGGTTAATAGTAGCAACTAGTATAAATAAATTATACTAGTTGCTTACTTACATATTGTACATATTTATACTTTTGTCTGTTGTAGGAAAGCGCCAACCAAAAACCACAAAACAGCAGTACGAGCTCTATGTCCAATTCATTGAGAAAAATCGTGAAATGACGAAAAAAAAAAGATTCAGATGAAAGAATCCAACCTTTACGGGATCGGCTTACAATTATGCTAAATTCGTTAGCCGGTCCACAGCGACCTAAAGAGGGTTGGAAAAAGGTAAAATATGTTTAAATGCGTATATGTATATATGCGTATATGTGTGTCCGAAATAGTTTTGAATAGGTAGATTGATTAAAATATTTCGTAACTTTGAATTTTAGATATTTGAAAATTGGCGTAACCAAATACGACACAAGAAAAGAAAAGAAATCGTTGAAATCAACACAACGGGTGGGGGACCAGAATATACCGAACGATTAAAACCGATAGAGGAAAGGACCGTGAGTGCATGGGGGGCAGTGGTTATGGAAGGTGTGTCAGCAATCGAAGCGGGGTTCAATGAAACTATTAACGATGCGGAAGCTCCCGAAGCAAATCCAACAACAGTTGAACCAGTCGCAGAATCTTCCCAATACAGGAAAGACACGCACATCCGGAAGCGTAGAAATATTTCAGAAGATTTGAATAAATTTATATATGAGGATGTATATATTTATATACATATTTATAACACCGTTTTAATATTATTTTAGGTGACGAAATGTTAAAAAAATTATTGAAACTAGAGGAAGAAAAATCGAGTAAAATAGCTGAAGGCTTACATGACATAGCCGACAGCATCAACAATTTAGCCGAGGCAATATACGCTGCCTTAGCTAACTTAGAAAAGACTGGATTGAACTAAATGTGATTGGATTTAAATCTTATTCTGCTATATTTAAAGGATCAACATTTGACTCAATATTTTCAGCTTCAGCATCGTCAGCTTCATCGTCACTATCTGAATCATTATCTTCATCATCGGTCCTTCTATTTATCTGTATATTATGTAAAGTACAAACGGCATAGATAATTTTACAGGCCATACTCGGATGGTAATGTAGCGTTGTGTCTAAGCAAACAACGAAAACGGGATTTTAGAACACCAAAACATTTCTCGATGATATTTCTAGCTCGGATAAATTTTTCATTGAAACAAAAATGAATCGTTGCATTTTCGGTGTTTGGATAAGGTGTTAGAAGCCAAGGTTCTAGTGGAAAACCAGAGTCACCTAATAAAAACTTAGCTTGGTTTTCCACAGAATTAAAATTGTTTACACAATATGATCTTAATTTGGATGCCATCCAAATAGCCGAATCATGCACTGATCCAGGAAATCGAGCATTCGCATATAAAATCTTCATGTTGGCGTCACAACAAACTAAAGCATTGATGCTGTGATACCTCTTACGATTTCGAAATAAGTTGCCTCTATAAAATTCATCATCCTCTGATGGTGCAAATATTGAAATATGGCAGCCATCTATAGCCCCAATAATTCCTTGCAAATTGAATTTTTGATTAAATCCATTTTGAATTTCGGCTTGGGCTAAAGTATTTTGCGGAAACTTAATAAATTCATCCATAAGGTAGTCGACGATAAGTTTCGTGATTTCTCTAACCGCCCGCGATACACTTGGTTGGGAAAAAGAAATAGCTTGGCAGCTTCCAACCGATACCTGATAAGAGCCATGTCCGTAAAAATGAAGCGCACATAAAAATCTGAGTTTAAATGGGATGTCTGTCTGGCGAGATTTTATTTCCAATTTTTCAATTATAAATTGCACAGAGGATTTGATAACCTAAATAGTTTTTTAAATTTAGCGCCGGGTAATTCATAGGGATTACTCACATCTCGGAGGTGTTTCAATTCAAGAGCGTGGTTTTGCCTGAAAAAAGTTAATTATTTGCTTGTTTATTATTTATCTTGTAATTACATGCCGTCTTTTTCTCTCTTCCCATACTAACAACATTCCATGAAGATAATTGGGCATTTTAAGTTCAGTTTTAATGGTCAGAATTTAAAAAAATTAAAAGAAAAAAATTAAATGAGATTTTTTAACACAAAAAATATTTTTTATTTATTTTCCATACACAAAATGTGATAAAATGGTCAATTTTTATAATTTTATTTTTGACAGATATAACATAAAAAATAAAATAACATAAATTTTTTGTTGCTCATCAGAATCGCAATTCAATATTTTATAACTTAAAATAACATAAAATGATAAAATGTGTATCCGAGAATCGGCCCCAATATATACATAAATATTTAATTTTTTTTATATATTTTTAATTATTAATATTTGTGATATTTAAAAATATTAATAATTTAAAATATGAATAAAAATATTTAATAAAACGTAAAAACATTTTAAAAAAATAATCATTTTAAATATGTAACACGTATATTGCATGTATGCGTTAAACGTCGTATCACATTTGTTCGTCGTATATCACGCCACATGAATCGACTAAGAGAATAGCAATTTCATAGTCACATCACTTCATGTGATGTGATAGCTATCACATCACATGAAGTGATGCGACTATGAGAATAGGGGCGTAAATCTTCTTTGATATTATTAAACCAATTGCCTTACTACTTGTGTAGGATGCCAAAATCAAAAATTTTGAACCTTGTTAGACTCTGCAGCAGAAAAAAGTTTGATCACGGACAAATGTTCTCAACCCCATAATCTTCCGCGCAACTGGTAAAACTTAAGTATCTGTACGACTGAATATATTATCATAAGATAATCTCTCTTTATTCTTGAGAGTTCTCATAATGAAAAATTTAACTACTAATCTCTCCCTTCTGATTACTGTGAAGTTACCAAAATTCGAAAACTTTCAGTCATTATATTTAGCTGATCAAAACTTCAACCATTCGAGTCCGTTAGATATATTATAGCTTGGAGTCAGGGTTTGTATGATTTAAATCAGTTGATTTAAATCATTTGATTTAAATTAAAAAAATCATTCATAATAATTGAAAATTTATATAAAAAAACATATTTAAATAAAACCTATAAGATACACTATACGCCATCTACAACTTCAAAATTAAACAATGGCAACACTAATATTCTATTTCTGAATTAAATTGTGGCTAACTTCTTTTCTATTTTTGACATTTTGCGCATTACCGTCGCCAAAACGTATTCTCTATAAATCAATGATAAGAAAATAGCAGATAATCATAAACTAAATATTAATACGAGTTTGTACTATAAATAATTTATCGGTATATTTAATTTCATATTGTGACATAATAAATACACAACACACAGTTTCGTGATTTGTAATTTACGTGAGTTTTGCATGCAGATAGAGAGAGATAAAAATTTTGTGAGTTTGAAATATTGTTACATATTTATTATTTCTCATCTTCTTTTTAGAGTTGTTTTACTTAAACCATAATAAAGTCTAGTGGTCGGAAACGTGACCAAATTTGGTACGAGTTTATTGAACTTCCTAAAGCGCCAAATAAAACAGGATGTCGAGCTGCTTGCAAATCTTGTAACAAAGAAATGCAAGGGATTGTAGAAAGGATGAAAACGCATTATGAGTTATGTGAAATGGCAAAAGCTAAATCTCCAGAACCGCTACACAATGTTGAATCATCGAAAATCAACAATTCCAGCAGTGCAATACATAGCTTTGTTGTTAGAACCTCAGCAGGAGATAAACGAAAGTTTGATTTGCAAGTGGCTAGGTATTTTTATGCAACAAATTCTGCCTTCCATAAAGCTGAGAGTGTTGAATTCAAAAATTTGTGTGAAATGTTACATCCAGGTTATCGACCACCAAATGAGAGAGCTTCGGCAAACGAACTTCTAGACGCAGTGTACTCAAGTGAACAAGAACATTGTAAAATATTATTAAAAGATAAATTTGTTTGTTTGACGGTAGATGGTTGGTCTAATATTAATAACTCTGCTATTATTTGTGCTTGCGTTATTCGCGATAATTATGTAATTTTAGTCGATACGATCGACACTTTAGGTCATAAACATGACGCAACTTATTTAACAACAATTGTAAGGGAAATTATTGAGAAAACGGAAAGTACATATGGTTGTAAAATTTTAAGTGTTGTTACAGATAACGCCGCAAATATGGCAAAAATGAGAACTTCTGTGGCGAATGATGCAAACATTATATGTTATGGTTGTTCAGCGCATATCTTAAATTTATTAGACCACGACTTAAGTAAAGAATACGATAAAACACAATATCAAATATTAAGAGTTGTAAAATATTTCCGAAACCACCAACTACCGAAAAGCTGGTATACAGAGGCGGGTGGTACTTCATTAGCTTTACCTAGTGAAGTTCGCTGGAATACCTTAAATGCAACCTTACAGTCTTACACCAAAAATTGGCCTATGTTGATACGTGTTTGCGACGAATATAAAGCAGATATTGAAAAAGAAATAATTTCCATTGTGCAAAACATATCAATAAAACGAAATAGTGAAGAGATGGTCAAATTATTTAATCCTATCGCTGTTGCTTTGGATAAAATACAAAGCAATAGTTGTAAAATTGCTGAAGGTGTAGCATTTTGGAAAGTGCTCGAAAACGAATTATCGACCATTTTGACCAGTCCAAAACAAAAAACCTATTTTTTAAATCGTTATAATATGGCGTTAAACGAAATACGAATGAAAAGAACGCTGGTTTAAGTTTTATTGAACGTGAATTTTCTGAACAATTTCTGCTGATGTATTTGAAATTCCAAGGAGAAATCGAACCATTCTGTGGGGCAATTCGAAATGCAAATGTTATTAAATCCATGACCGACTTTGAATGGTGGAAATCCTTTGTCGCCTTGAACCCGAATATAATTGAACCTGTGGATTACAATAAAATTAATCAACTAGTAACAGCTGTAGCATCATCAGCTGGGGTCGAGAGAATTTTTGCATCATGTACAATCATAAAAAATATGGCCGAAAGTGAATGATCAAAAATTTGGTCTCGTAATTATTTTAAAAAATAACTTTAAAATTATGTATTAAATTGATGATTTTAATTAAATAAAAATTAATATCTTCGTAGTATCTAAATCTATAAAAATAAATCATATAAAACCATACAAAAATGGATAAATTAAAAGAATGTGTTGCGGCAATAAAAAATAAAATGGATGAAGTAGAAAAAACACTTCATAATCATAAAACGAAAATAAATAACTTGGTGAAGGAATTAAAAAATGAGGTTAATTGTGAAATGAACAAGATTATAGAACAAATTGAGTGTTTTTGTGAACAAATTATTCAGATTAATAATAGAATGGATTTCTTAGAACGAGAAAGTGTAGCTTCTGACATGTTGATAAGTGGCGTTCCTGTTATAAAAGAATTAAGTGCCAGTGAAATATTCGAAAAAATTTCTAATGTAATTGGTTTTGAAGCAATTAATACCACGAAGAGTATATTTAGACCAATGTATGCTAGAACTGGTAACAATTCCCGGTCTATAATAGTCAGATTCAATAATACTGGATACAAATCATTGTTCTTCTCTAATTATATAAAATTCAAATCATTGAAATTAAGTGACATTGGAGTTAATTTAGAAACCAGGATTTACTGTAATGATCTGTTGACGAGAAACAATTCCGCTATTTTTCGTACAGCAAGAGAATTGCAAAAAAATAAATATATAAGTAAAGTGTTTACGAAACGAGGGCGAATATTCATCACTGATACTAAGGCGAAGACTAAATTAGTGATTAATTATAACGATTTGAATGTATATAAGAATCGAAGTACAGATGATGTCACAAATACCAATATTGCAGAAAATATGAGTAACGACAGTTTGATGATGCCTATTGCAGCACGTATTCGTTCTAAAACCGGTGGTACAACGGAGAATTAATATGCATACAACCATAGTTTTAATTTTAATTTTATAGCTATGTAATTGATTACGGGATTATTTTCATGAATTTTTATTTTTAGTACAATTTGCGAGCAAGTTTTGTATTTCAGACTTGTCATTATGTTATTGTTATTTTTATTAAATTTAATTTTGTTATTATTATTATTATTTGTTATTTTCTTATTTTCTTATAATTTTCTGTTTTTTCTTATTATTTTATTTATAGTGATGAAGATAAATCAATGTATGTTGGATACACGGATAATTATGTGCCTTTTAAATATGTTTATTGTTTGCAACTTGTGTACGGAATGGAATAATGGTGTTAGTGGATAGTGGATTTTCGGCAAAACCTCCGAACATATTAATTTCTAATGTGGTATTAAAATCATCCTTAAATAATCGAAATGGACTGAAATGCTGCTATTTCAATTCGAGAAGCATGCTGAATAAATTAGACGAGATCAAGTTGCTTTTGCAGAATGTTCATTTGGATGTGGTGTGTATCAGTGAAACTTGGTTGAAGGACCACATCAATGATAATGCTATTTGCTTGCCTAAATTTAGAATTTTTAGAAGTGATCGGTCTATCTATACGGATAAAAAGAGAGGTGGTGGTGTTTGCATGTATATAAGGGATTCTATTTATACGAAATTTGTTTACAAGCATTCAAGCGCTACTCTAGAGATGATTCTAGTTGAAATTGTATACAATGGAATGAGAATACTTTTAGGGACTGCGTATAAACCCCCGCGCTTAGATTGTTTTTCCGAGTTAGATAGTATTTTGCAAGAATATTCTTCAATGTATGATGATATAATTTTTTGTGGAGACTTCAATTATAACCTGTTATGCAATGCTTCTATAAAGGCCAAACAGTTTGAGGATTTATTGAAGGCCTATGAGTTGACTATTGTAAATGGTGAACCCACTTATTTTTATGATGACCTATCATCCATGCTTGATCTCATTATTACTAACACTGATAAAATTAGATTTTCTAATCAAATATCACTGGGTTTCACTGATCATGACTTGTTATATTGGATTTATGGTGATATCAATACAGTAAAAGCTAAAGAAACTTATTTTCGGGATTACAAATCATTAAGTATTGACGAGTTAGCTGGGGAGGACTTTACTCTGCCATGGGAAGGGATTTATTTTAAGAGTGATGTAGATGAACAAATAGAGCTGTTTAATTCGTGTGTTTTAAATTTATATGAAAAATATGTTCCATTACGACCTGTTAAAATAACTAAATCGATTTCTCCTTGGATGACAAAGGAAGTACAAAATTTAGTGATATTGCGGGATTTTGCCTTATCTGTATGGAAACAAGTTCGGTCTAGTGAGTTAAGAACTGTATATTGTCGAATTAGAAATAGAGTAACGTCTCTGATTAGGGTCAACAAACGCAAAATTATTAATAATAAATTGGAATCCAAGCAATCTCCTAAATTATTTTGGCAAACTATAGATCAATTAGGTATTGGCAAAGCTAATGATTTTTCTGCTAGTTGTGTTTATCAGCCTGCTGAGTTTTTAAACGAATTCACTACTACTTCGATTAGGAATATCACTAACAATCCTGAACTTCTTGATGACTTACTAGAAAGTGATTTTGCTGCAAATTCGTTCAGTTTTAACACGATAACAATGCCGCATTTAGTTAAAGCGCTGAATGCTATAAAATCGAATAGTACTGGCTTGGATAAGATTTCAATTAGATTCATTAAAATTATATTTCCATTTATCAGCAAGTATTTACTTCTAATTATAAATAATATAATTACAACTAGCTCGTTTCCAGCTATTTGGAAACATGCTAAGTTGATACCGATTCCAAAAATTAATAACCCTAGCTGTATATCTGAATTTCGTCCCATAAGTATTTTACCTGCACTTTCCAAATTATTAGAAAGTGTTTTGAGTGAACAAATTACTCAATTTATTGAGAAGAATGGAATGCTGGATTGTAATCAATCCGCTTATAGATCATACCATAGCACTAACACTGCTGTGCTAAGTGTAGTGGATGATATAAGACGAGATTCGGATAAAAACAAGGCTTCTATATTAGTTTTGCTTGATTTTACGAAGGCCTTTGATCGCGTTGATCATGTAATCTTGCTTCAAAAATTAAAAGAACATTTTAAATTTGGTCGGTCAGCTTGGTCCTTGATTCGAAGTTATTTGTCTAATAGGTCTCTAACGGTTTTTATAGGTGATAATTTCTCTGAAAGTATTTGTTCCAGTGTTGGCGTTCCACAGGGATCGGTGCTAGGACCTTTGTTGTTTGCAATGTATGTAAACGATTTGCCTAGAAGTTTGTCAATTGCTAATTATCATTTATTTGCTGATGATGTGCAAATATATTCCTCTTGTGTGATTGAGAAGATTAATTACTGTATTGATTTATTAAACATAGAGATAGAAAATATTGGAAAATGGGCGAATGATAATAATCTACTTTTGAATGCAAAGAAGACTCAGGCAATTGTAATTTATCGGAATGACATTAACACTGATAGTATCCATTGTATTAAAGTAAATAATGAACGTATAAAGTTTTCGAGTAAGGTTAGAAATCTAGGCATAATTATTAACAAAACCTTAACCTGGGATGACCATATTCAAATGATCACCAGTAAATTGTATTTCATGCTCAGACGATTGTGGACATTAACTAAATTTGCGTCGCCGGAACTAAGAAGGAAATTATTTTTGACCTATGTTTTTCCATATTTTATATATGAAGATGTAATTCTTTTTGGGATGCAAGACTATAACTTAAAGAAGCTAGAAAAGGCATTCAATGCTTCAATTCGATATGTTTTCAAATTGCGGAAATTTGATCATATATCTTATGCAAATAAAATTATTGGATGTTCTATTGGAGAGTATTATGAATTAAGAGTTTGTTTCTTGATTTATAAACTGCTAAAATTTGGAATACCAATCTATTTGTCCGTTAAACTTCAAGAGACAAGGTCTAGCCGTACTAAGAATTTGAAAGTTCCTTCCAATAGATACGATATACTAAATCATTCTTTTTATGTTCGAGGAATTTGCCTTTGGAATGCATTGCCCCTAAGCGTTAAGAGATCTGAATCGTGCGCAAGTTTCAAACGTACACTACTTGATAGAACTTATTAGCTTATTTTTAATTATAATCATAAATATCCATAATAATTGTAATCGCTTTTATTGTTTTTCACATTGTTTATATTTACATCACTCTTATAATTATTATTATTATTATTATTATTATTATTATTATTAATATTATTATTATTATTATTATTATTAATATAATTAATTCTTATTGTTTTCTTTTTTTTCCTAATTATTAGTTTTAGTTAAGAATTTTATTATATGTGCTTTACAAAAATGGCCTTAACATATATATATATAAGCTTTAGCTTAATATGTGTAACATTTTTTTTTTTTTTTTTTTTTTTTCCTGTATCTCCACTTTAGGAGCATAGGGCGTCTACTAGACTTTTCCATCTGACTCTATTTGGGGCTACTGATTTTATTTCAGCCCATGATTTTCCAATGTTTTTGGCTTCCGCAATTACCGTTCGCTTCCACGTTACAGGTGGTCTTCCTACTTTCCTCTTTCCTTGTGGGTTCCACTCTAGTGCCGTTCGAGTTATATCGTCTTGTGATTTCCTTAATGTGTGTCCGATCCATCTCCATTTACGCCTTCGTATATCAGTCTCAATGCTCTCTTGATATGTTTGCCTATGCAGCTCGGTATTGGATATTTTGTTAGGCCAGAAGCACCTTAGTATTCGTCTGAGGCACTTGTTGACGAATACTTGTATCTTGTTTGTGATCTGCCGAGTTTGTCTCCACGTTTCGCAGCCGTATAGAAGCACTGATTTCACGCACGAGTTGAACATCCGTATTTTGGTGTTTCGAGAGAATACAGAAGTGTTCCAGACTTTGTGTAGCATGATGAAGGTTGCCCTGGCTTTATTTATTCGCTTGGTGATATCTTCTTCTGTCCCACCGGTTATTGATAGAGTACAACCGAGGTATACGAATTCTTTTACATCTTCGATTTGTAGTTGGTTGATGCTTATCGGTGTGGTTATTGCACTGTTGAGCCTCATTGTCTTGGTCTTATTGATGTTGATTTTTAGACCAACTTCGTTCGCTAAGTCCGATAGTTTCCGTATTTTCTGCTGCATATCGGAATATTTGTGAGTTAACAGGCATATATCGTCCGCGTAATCTAGGTCGTTGAGTTTGTTCGTTAGCCCCCATTGAATGCCATTGGGTGATTCCCCGTCCATTTTTTTCATGACACTATCTAATACTACTAGGAACAGTAGTGGTGAGAGTACACATCCTTGCCGTACTCCATGATTGTTGTAGTACGTTTCACTTTGCTTGCCTTTGTGTTGTACTCGGTTGCCTGCATCCCGATACATTTCTTGTATGAGTTGGATTATTTTGATCGGGATGCCCATTTCGCAGAGTGTCTTCCATATTGCATTCCTGTGTATAGTGTCGAAGGCGCGTTCGAAATCCACGAAGAGCAGGTATAGTGATGAGTTCCATTCATTTGATTGCTCTATGATGATGCGAACTGTATTTATATGGTCAGTGCAACTTCTCCCTGGTCTGAATATGTGTAACATACAGATAAATAAATAAATAAATAAATAAATAAATAAAATTTGGACAAGTACACACAAAACTACGAAATAAATTGGGGATTGAAAAGGCGGCCAAATTAACCTTCTTATACAGACAGTTGAATCAGGCCAAATAATGATGATTATAATTCTTGAAGTTGTGAATTTATGAATAATCTTTTTTTAATTAATTTCTATATTATTTTTTATTGATCTCTTTATGCTATTGTTTATATTTTATGTTTTACTTTTTAATATATGGGTTGTATATTTTTGTAGTATTTACTTGAATTTGAAACTTTTCTGTGATTTATGAATTCTGCAATTTAATAAAATTATTGTTTTGAATCTAATTTTTTTTGTACATTATTCAGATTTTTTTGATTTAAATCGATTTAAATCAAATAAATCGATTTTTTTGATTTTTTTTAATAAAAACCAAAAAAAAGTACAAACCCTGCTTGGAGTAGACATTTGTTTGAAATTACTGCGTCCGGAAAAATATCAATTTGATGATAATCTTTTTGCTCAAAACACATGTTCCGGCAAGGTCATCTCTGGTAAAGCAACTCTTGAGATTGATCCAAATTCGTTTCAATTTATGGCTCTGTTAGTGTATGCCACGTCGACCTTCATGATACAATTCAAGTTCTGGGAAGTAGAAGAGAAAGTACCTGATGCCCAATCGAAATCGTTCATCTATGCTGCGCTAACTAGCAAGTCGTCTCCATTTTATTTTGTAATTCGAACGTTTGCTCAGTGTTATCGATTAGTAAATAAATTTTTCTCTATTTAACTGCTTCTCAAATAAAACGCGCTGCAATGTTTGCCCTGCGATGGCCTCAATATTCATGTTTTCCAGAAGATATTAAACGAATCACCACCGGGTCCGATTTGATACGCGCAAGTTAGCTATGAACGTTAAACCCATTTATTGACGATCAGGGAACACTAAGGGTTGGTGGATGGATCGGTTTGACTACATTCACGCTGATCTGGCAAAGTTTGCATCCATTCCAGAAGATACTCACGAGACTCTACAAAACCAATGCCTTCATCCTAGGCAACAACAACTACTTGGCATTATTCGACAAAATCATTGGATAACTGATACAAAAAATCTGTTCATGGACTTTCATACGACACTAAACATCCTGCAATTATATTGGGGATTGCTACACGAGATGTCCGGTTCCGACAATAGGGGTTACCCGCAAAATAACATATGATTATCTGAACTCATTAGATTATTCCTCGCGAAACATAATTTAACTAGAGTAATGCGTGAATCATGTAATTATATATGTGCGTAGCTTATTTTGAACCCCCAGATTATTACGGGTGATTTATATAGTTATTTCTTCGTTTTTCATCCATATATATAAATAAACCCTCATATAGTGCTGTGTGTAGGCCAAAGCCAATATAATTATATAAAAATAAGACGTAAACTCCCCTATTAAGATAATGATGAAAAATTATGCGACCGCCATAAAAAGATGGATATACGAGTTTCTTTATATTTAAAAGATAATCTAATTTTCACGAACTACATGTTCATCTAAAATCTAAATATATCTAGACAAAACGTAGCATAGTAAAGTATATTATGAAGTCGATGGAAATATTTACTCCCAAACGCGCACATAAAATCAGGAGGTGGTATACGTGTTTATATATTATGATTATATCTTAATTAAAACTTGAGATACTTAATAGAAACAAACTACATAATATATTACGATATGGCAGATGCCTTTATTGGTAAAAATATAATTTCGTTGAATTTAATTTTATTTTTTCACTTCCAATTAAAACGAAACACAAAATTTTGTTTATAAATATTCAGGTTTATGCTCCTTGAATTTAGACATCTTACATACATCTCGAAAATATCAATATAAGCGCTTTACTGAAAATTTCTGTTTTACAACTTAGTACAGCACGCACATAGTTTATTATCCGGTAAATAATGAAATTTAAAATGTAGTGTAGAAACGGTTGCTGGAGGCAAAAATTACAAATTGACCTTGAAATTTTTGAAATACAATCTTCATGTCTCCTCGGCACAATGGAAATTTGATTGGAAATTGTTTTTATTGTCCTTATATGGCAAATCAATAAATATTTAATGTGTTCAAGATTTGTGGTCATTAATATGCTATAAAATGTTTAGGACCAGATGTAATGAAAATAAAGGACGAAATTCATTAATTTCACACATGTTCGAACCATAACAGTGAATTATGAAATTAATTAAAGATATAAACCAGTTTTCCTTACCAATCTGTGTGGGTATGGCGGAAGCGGTAGTAGGAGTGAACGCATTTTTGATGAAACTGATTGCTTAAAAAATACTCCTTCAAAGGATAAATAATCACAACTTCGGTCCGAAAATTCACAAAACCGGAAAACGACTTAGATAAACATGCCTTTAATATTCGATCATCATTGATTTCGTAATTTTTTTTTCAGCGTCGTGAAAATCAACCCAGTTCCATGTTTTTTACTTGACACAAAGTGCGGAAAATTAAAACTATTCTGATTTGCTTGAAATTTCTTTAAAATTTTCGACATTTTTCAAAACATTTACAAAGGATTAAAGGAATAAAATAATTTAATACCAGCGCCAGGCAGTGAATTTGTGATTTAAATTGCCGGTGTCATAATAGTTACTTATTCTTGGATAAATCAAACGAACTGCCACATGTTTATTTTGGAATGAAACAAAATGAGTAAAGATGTAAAATGTCAAAATGTCGATAATGCAGATTAAAAAAACTTTAGTCATTAATGCAGATTCGTATGGATAGCTACTCGAAAAATGTCGATAAAGCAGATAAATAATAATTTCTTTTTAAATCAAAACTGTTTTTTTCGGTTCATCAACGTATATTATTCAAAATTAAGCTTTTTTATTAAATGCATTACAACTATAATAAAAAACTATTTTAATACTGAGAAAGCTCAATAGCATATACCAAGCAAAACTTCAAAAATTTCAATGCGAAGAAATTGAAAATGTCTAAAAATCTAAGGCCGTGGAAGATTTGGTGGATCTGCAACAGCACCACAAGCTATCCTGTGAAGGGGATTCCATATTTGAGAGGAAAGAAGGACTACAAAAGCAATCAACTGTGACTCCACAATTGTGCCATTTTATAATTCAAGCAGGAATATAACATCTGATAATTTTTTTACCAATATGGGGCTGACACAATATTTGCTAAGTGTGGGGTTGACATGTGTTAGGACTGTTAAAAATAAAAGATGCTTACCAAATAATTGTCTTCTAAATCGTCGCCGGAGCGTAAAATCGAAGGTAATTTTATTGTCAACGATGTATTTCGAAGATAAAATCGATAATGACTTTCTCTGTAAAAAGAAAAACAAATAGATAGCCCATCGCTCAATTTTATAATTTAATTTGCGTAGTTGAAATAGCAGCTAAAGTGGTTTGGAAAAAATGTATATCCAGAATGGAAAGTTAATAACCGCCGCAAACTATTCTTGCAAAATTTAGTAGTATGTACCAATTATTCCAAGGCGTAGTTCCGCGCGTTTTATCAAATTAACTGTTGTACAACGAATTTTAACCTATATAGTAGTTCAATTGAAAATATTGAACCTGCATTTAAAAACGTAGGCATTATTATTTGTTCCGAACACCCGCAGCAAGTCGTGATTTGCAGTAACTGCATAAAAAAATAACTTTTTGTATTTAAAATGAATTGTTATATGTTGAATTTTTAAAATAAATATTGAAATATTTAATAAACTTGATTTTAATGTGAAAATGCAATATGAGTCTGAGAGACTCATCGCATACGTTTTTGTCAGTAAAAAGACCCATACTGATGAGGGTTAAGCGTAATTTCTTCGTCGTCACTCATTATTTTTACTACTTAACACGATCCTAATTTGCGAAATATTTTTGTTACATAACGGATATATTCGAGTCTTGGAATGTAAAACTTAAGCACCAATTAACGCAAACGAAAATTCAGTTTACAACCGTATATAGCTTGTTACGATTACATGATCATAACAAGCGCTTTTTGTATTTTATTCCCCTCGGTTTGTGTCCTCGCTTTCGGAGTTGTTTAATGTTCGTACACGTCGTGGTGATGGCGCCAGGGTAAGAAGAAGGACGAGAGAGCGAGAGCGGTGTTTATGAGTGTGTGCAAAGTAAAACGTTTTAGAAAAATGTTTTTCTTATATGCTTCTCGTTTATATCAATGCAAATTGGAATTCTTCTCGTTTATATCAATGCAAAGGAAAATTGAATTCAAGTTTTGATTTTGTGAAAAAGCATTCGAGTTTTGATTATTTTAATTAAACAATTCAAGTTTTGGTTGACATAAAAGTTAGTAAAGTCGAGAGTCTGAACTGAAATTTAAATAAGCAAAAAAAAGTCTTTTTGTGATTTATGACAAAAAAAAAATTTAAATAAAAACAAAAAAAAATTAATAAAGTGTGTCTTGATTCTGATGTGAGTCAAATAGTATGATTAGGTTAAAAAGCCTTATGTTGTAATTTAAGGCAAAAGTTTGTAATTGTATATCAAAATAAAATTATTGTGCTATCAAAATAAAATTATTTATGCAATAACTGTGAATGTTTTATAAAACCCTAAACAAAAAGATGCGATTTTCTGCGACATTCAAGTCAAGTTGGAAGGTCATTTGGTGGTACATTGATAATTACCAAAAATAAAAGAGAAAAATTGCGATTGGGAAATCAACTGTTTAGTATTATTATTGAAAATAATTACTACGTAAAACGGTGATATTGTTGGTGAAGTGCAATAATTGCGGTTGGCGAGGCAACGCCCAACTCATTTTGGCGGCTATCAAGGCCAGATATATTTTATTAACCGGCGGTTGCGTCGCACCGGTGGAACACGCGGTGATTATTTGGTATAGGGGAGAGGCCCCGCAACGTTAGTGCCCAACCAGGCAAGCGCTCGAGCGCAAGGCGGGGAGAGGCCCCGCAACGAACGGGTAGCCAACCAATCGGTTGCCCAACTTTGTTTTTTTTTGGTATCGGTGAAAGGCACCGCAACGAACAGGTGGCCAGCCGGCCAGTTGTATTTTTCCTTTTTGGTTATCGGGGAGAGGCCCCGCAACGAACGGGTAGCCGACCAACCGGTTGCCCGACTTTTATTTGGTATCGGGGAGAGGCCCCGCAACGACGACGGGTAGCCAGCTGGCTGAAGACGCTGCCATCAACACCTTACTGGGTGACCTTGGTGAAGGTCAGGTACGATTTTTTTATTTTTATTTTTATTTAAATTTTTTTTTGATTTTATTTTTATATATTTTTTTAAATTTTTTTTATATTCTGATTTTGAAAAATTTTTGTAATCGAGCGCTGCACAGTGGGTGCACGCTCGATGCGCATTGTTCTCGCTTCTCGCTTCTTGCTTCTCCTTTCTTATCGGCGATTACTGTTTATTTTATTTTATTTCTGGCTGATATTTTTATAAAATGAATTATTAATTTTTTGGTTGAGTATGGTGGGAGCGGAGACTCCCCTCTGTGTCGGCATAGTGTTTGCGGTCTCTTGGTGCCCGCATCCAATTTCGAAACCAGGGCTATGCCCAGTTTGAATTCGAATGGATGCGCGCACCAAGGCACCGCTCTCGGGTTATGATTTCGTTGTTCGTTCCTCAAGTTCCGTCCGACGAATTTCGGCGGAACTCCGGATTTTATTACTATTTGCGTTTTTATATTAATATAAATTTTCTGTTAATCACGGTGTAAGCCAGGAGCCATGCATGCCTCAAACCCCACGACCCTTCGCACTTCTCCCTGAGAACGTAGCCGGCAAAAATCACCGTGGAGGCCTCTGCATGCGCTTAGTGATATCTTAAGATAAATGGAATCTAGAAATTAATAATAAATTAAAGCAATAAAATTTGATTTTATATTAACTAATTTTATAAAATTACTAAAATTGAAATATTTTATAATTTTATTATCAGAATTCGTCGGGGTCACAAATTGAAACTTAACATTTAATTTTTAGTATTAATTTTTAATTAAAGTTTATTGCGTGCCAAAAGATTAGATTTTTATTTGTTATACACTTTTTATAATAATTTTAAATTAAATTTAATAATATTTATTTTGGGGTTTTGACCCGACCAAAGATTTTTATTAACTGATTAAAATTACTAAATATATTTACTAAATTTTCGGTTGATATTTTTTTGTGTGAAATCTGTAATGTTGGCAGATTTTGATTGGTCTCTTAAAATGTTGTTCGATAGATCATAAAAAATTATTGTATATAGTAATAGGAAGAAATGATTTAAAAGAAGAAAGACAGGGCCAGGATCAGTTTAATTCAGTTATCATTTTCTTCCTTGTTGATAAACACAAAGCTTTTCGACATTTACTACGTTTCCATGGACAAAGATAAACCGAGTTAAGAGTTTCGTTGAGTTAATAACATGGCGCGCTAATCCCTATCGTTTCCATGGGAAAATTATAAAATGCTAAATTTGTTTTGACAGTTCAGGTGGTGTTATGTTTTTTGCCAGCCTTTTTTTATATTTTTACTTTCGTGAATATTTATTTTAACCCGTGTTTATTTTAACTGTTTTTCATTATTGTAAAGTGAAATGGCAAGAACAATTAATTTAAAGCAAAACATAAAAATTTTAAGCGTGGCTTATTTAAGTATAATGCAGAATCAATTAAACGTTTTGCTGGAAAATTATTTGTCTCGTATGAGAAATCGTAGAAAAGCGTTCCTAAAAAAACTCCGTATAAGAAAGTTCGACTCAATTAAGTTGTTCAAATCAAAAGGAATTAATTCTTTGGCTTTTCTTACCAAAGTGCCAAAAAGGAAACCACCATTAGTGTGGAAAAAAAAGAAGCAGTTAATGGTGGACAGAAATTGTAAACGGAGATAATTTCGATTAATGGGTGGAAAATTTCAGAGTTGATAAAGGAACTTATCAATATTTGTGTGAAAAATTACGGCCAGAATTAAAACCGGATCCATTTTGCGTGAGAGAACCACTTTCAGTGGAAATCAAAGTTGGAATGGCGTTGTATAAACTAGCCTCCTGTGCAGAATATCGGTTAATTGGAAACCAGTTTGGTGTACATAAAACATCCGTACATAGATCAATAAAACAGTTTTGTAAAGCTGTAATAAAAACATTATTGCCTGAACAAATCCGTATGCCAAATATGAAAGATGCAAAGATCAATTGCACAAAATTCCAAGAAAAAAGTGGTATACCACTTATTTTAGGCGCCATTGACGGTACTCATGTACCAGTTACACCTCCCAAAATTGGATACAGAGACTACATAAATCGCAAAAGCTGGCCGTCTGTTATTTTACAAGCTGTAGTGGATTCCGATTATAGGTAAAAATTAATTAAATTTTGAATATATGTATAGCTACTTATGTAAATCTATTTTTTACAGATTTATGGACATCACTATAAAACATCCTGGATGCACCCATGACGCTGCAGTGCTAAAGGATTCCTATTTATATACACATATAAATAATTACCCAAAAGTATGTAGATTTTATATTTAAAATTACAACTTTAGTTAATAATTTTATATTTATAGCCTTCTGAAGATATAAACGGAAAAGAAATTAAAGCTTTTTTAATTGGGGATCCGGCTTATCCATTACTAGACTGGATCATAAAAGGATATGTTTCTCCAAAAACCAAGGAAGAAATTTCATTTGGCGTTTATTTAAATAAAGCACGTATTGTAGTTGAAAATGCTTTCGGTTGGGTAAAACAGTAGATGGCGAATTTTGCAGAAACGAATGGACGTCTATGTTTCCCTTGTACCCTCTATAATCGCTACTTGCTGCATACTACACAATCTTGTAGAACAGAGAAAGGTGGCGTTTCAACAGCAATGGTGCGCTGAGTTGACAGAAAGCGATAGAATTTACCCGCAACCGCAATATTCCAATACATCAAATGGATCACCAACAGCAAATGAAATTCGTGATCACTTAAAAATATATATGGCTGAAAATTTTCCAATTATAGAAAGCAGTAGATTTTAATAAATTTCAAAATTGTTTTATTTAAATAAATTTCATACAAAGATATAAATTCAATTCAGTATTTTATTTCATTATTTACTACCTTATCACTAATTTAATAATAAGTATACTATGTACTAAATATTATACTTAAAAAATCATTCATCAATCATTTTATGAAAATTCTCTATACTGTTTGCATTGCACAACTCAAAATTTGGTATTTTTATCTCAATTTATAAACTCATCATTAAGTTCTCGTTCAGAGAATCGTGGCATGGTAGAGTTTGTGGTATCAGTATCTTCATTTAAAATTTTTTTAATTTCACTTAAAAATAAATTATTTGTATCTTGAAAGATTTTTCTTGTTTCATTGCAATACTTCTCCAACAATTCGTCTTCCTTTTTTGAATACAATTCGTATTCATATTCAATTAATGCCTATTCTTGCTCAAAAAATCTTTTTGCAATTCTTTATTTGCATTTATTAGGTCGTTACTCGCACTCTTGCGTTTACGTCTTGGTTGGGTAGAAGTACTGCAGGTTGGTGGCTCTTCGCTGTCAAGTGGATCGTAAATGATTAAATCATCACTTTCCTGTTCCACAGTTTCCGATACAATTGAATCTAAAATCAAATCAATATCAAATTATTTATATCAATTATTATTTTATAGCTTTTCAGTAACTGGAAGAAAACGGTTACATACCTGGATTGTTAAATTCACCACTATTAAATGCGTTTTTAATCAGAGAACAAGATGGTCTATTGCCAAGAATCCCATTTAATTCCTCGTAATGGTCACACAAGTTTAATTTTTCTCCACTACGATTATTTTGTTTCGTTGTTTTAATATAAATTTTTTTTTAAGTTTTTCCATTTTGTTTTAATTTGTACCGAATTTTTATCGGTTATTCCTCCAGTGATTAATTCACTCTCAATAATTTTAAATATATCACTGGAGCGATGTTTATGTTGTTACGACTGTGTGGTCTTAACAAGACATTTTTGTAAATTTGTTTCTATTCTCCACGTGGTTTCTTGCGTCCGGGTTTTTGTTGTCTGAACGTGATTTCTTGGTGGATGGATTCCTGTGTGTTTTCTTCTGTTATGTTGGCAACGGAACGAGAATGGGAGAGAGAGAGAGAACGGTGCGCATCGAGTGTGTGCAAAGTAAAACGTTTTGAAAAAAATGTTTTTTTCTTGTATGTCTCTCTTTTGTACCAACGAAAATTTGGTATAAAGGAGAGACAGAGAAGAGAGATGCATTTTCTTCTAGAACGTTTTACGAGCTGTGCGACGCTCGAATATTTTTTTTTTTTGGTCATTCGAGTGTTGATTTTGGTAAAATAAGTTGAGTTTAGTTTTGGGTAAAAGTTTTGGTCTTCAACCATTTTGTATTTGATAAAAATAAAAAATATTTTTGTGAATTCAGAGGATGTATAAAAATTGCTATTAGGAAAATAATATAAACTATTATTTCTTTGTTGAGAAGATTTTTCTTATGAAAAAAAAAAAAATTTGATGTGCGATTTTTATATGAGAACATGATATGTATATATAAATAAAAAAATTTAGAAAAAAAAAATAAGAAAAATTATATAAGTTGTTATTCAAACCAGCGAATGATTAAACGTGTTGAAAAAAAAAAGTTGTGGTTTCCGCTATCTCTCGATATTTCTTTGCGGATGGAATAAGAAAGTTATTCTTGTCAAATTTTGGTGCTTTTAAAATTTTTTTTTTCGCAGTGCAAAGTGTATTTTCGTTTTTAATCTCAAACTTTCCGGATCGGGAACGAAAAGTGGTTCAGAATGTAAAGGCTGATTTGGATGTACATAGACGTCAAAATTATAGAAGATACTTGAAATATAAAATTACAAAGCAAAACCCGATACTACGCTATTGATGTTTTAGTTTATTACTGATTTGACGAGGCAGATTTACATTTACTGCCGTTTTAGAATTAGCGAGTGGATTGATAACATTAGTACCAACGTCATCACCGCAACTAACGGGTGGCCAGTTGAGGCCACTTATTTACGGTTGGCAAGACAACACCCAACCTATTTTGGAGTGGCCAGGCGAGGCAATTTTTATTGATATCGGGGGAGAGGCCCCGCAACGTGCAGGTGGCCAACCGGCCAGTTGTAAAATTTCCTTTTATTTTGGTATCGGGGAGAGGCCCCGCAACGTAACGGGTTGCCAACCGGCACCTCGTTTTTATTGTTTTATCGGTGGTCTGCCGCAACGTACGACCACTCAAGGTCGCAACGTAACGGGTGGCCAACCGGCCCCTCGTGGTTTATATATTTTTTTTTTGGTATCGGTGGTCTGCCGCAACGTTCGGGTAGCCAACCGGCTATTTGATTTATGTTATATCGGCGGCCAGTTGAGGCCAGTTCACGTTTATATTGGTAAACGGCACCAAGGCCGCAACGGTCCGGGGGACAGGAGTCCCTTGTGGCATGACGGCCGCGCAAGGCCGCAACCCATTTTTCTATAGGGGAGAGGCCCCAACGGCCGCGCAAGGCCGCAACAATTAGTTTTTTAAATTAATTAACTAAGGTACGATTTTTTTTGTTTATTTTATTTTATATTTCTTTATTTCTTTTACATTATTTTTCTTCTTAAAATTTTTTTAATTTAAATTTTGGATTTTGTAATCGAGCGCCGCATAGCGGGTGCACGCTCGGTACACATTGTTCTCTCTCTCTCTCTCGTTCTCTTATCCGGGTGCGGGTGGAAAGGGAAGCTGTTTCTCTTCGTTTTTTCTTTGGTTTTTTCCCCCCCTTTAATAAAATGAATTATTAAATTTTTTGTGTGGTATGATGGGAGCGGAGACTCCCTCTGTGTCGGTTTAGTGTTTGCGGTCCCTTGGTGCCCGCATCCAATTTCGTAACCGGGGCTTTGCCCTGTTTGAATTCGAATGGATGCGCGCACCAAGGCACCTCTCTCCCATTTATATTTTTTGAGTTGTTCGTTCCTCAAATTCCGCCCGACGAATTTCGGCGGAACTACGGTTTTTATTTATTATTTGCGTTTCCCCAACTTTCTGTTAATCACGGTGTAGGCCAGGAGCCCTGCATGCCTCAAACCCCACGACCCTCGCACTTCTCGCTGAGAACGTAGCCGGCAAAACATCACCGTGGAGGCCTCTGCAGGAGCTTAGTGAATATCTGCAGGTTGGCAGTAGCCAGCCTGTAACAATGTGTCCATTAAATTGATTATGTCTTTTTCTTCTATTATTTCCAGTAAAATTTTATTTTCACTTTCGCTCCAAAATACGCGTGACGCCATTTTGATTTTGAATACTCCAAGTGTTCACTAGTCGTTGTTCGAGGAACCCGGGTTTTTTCCCAGTTCAAACCTAGCGCACCCAAAAATCGGTGTATTTTTTACTCTAGATTATGTTGTACATTTTTTCGGATTTTTTTTGACACCTAAAATTTATTTTGTGTTAATTTTTTTAAAAAGTGGTTTTAGTTAAAATGTGTCTTACGAAATAAATGTAATTTTCGGGTGAATTTTTTCATTAAATTTAAAAATATTTCATCATCTTCAGATTCACTAGATTCAAACAACATTTTTTATATTTAATTTAATTTAGTGCACAAAAAAACTCGGTTTTTTGATTGTGTAAACAAATTGAGTATAACCCCGGGTAAAAAGCCACTAGTAATAGCTGACTACATTTTTTCTTTTGACAGATAGAATCCCATTTAACCCAACTACTTTCGTCGAGTTAAGGTGGATTAAGAAATTTAACGAAAACTCTAAATCCGACTCGTTTCCATGATGAGATAATCCCGGTTAACTCTGTCATGGAAACACCGTAATTTTTAAAGTCAAAATACCTTCTTTATAAAGTAGCCTGCCACTGTAAAGCTAGAACTAGCTCATATACCAATGTTGTAGTCACTAATTGTATTTCAACATAAAATATTTTTACAAACAAAAAAGCTAAGCGCCAGGGGATATTACCTAATCGAAAAAAATGTCTTTCGAAATCATTCTTTGCATCCCAAGCGGAATAAATTTATATCTGAAATAGAGCGAAATATTTTTGTGTTTGGTATAGCAAACATGTTTTAAAGTGCCCTGGGATGAGGAAAATCGACAATATCTACATACATACATACATACATAATTACATATAATATATTTTGTTAGACATGCGCCCAATATTCGTCAATTAAGATAGATACATGTACTGTGTACACAAAAAGATATTCATCATGCTGCCGTAAACTATCCAAATATTTTTGTTGCTATTTTTTTTTTTTTTGAAAACATGCGGCTCCATTCTGTTTAATTTACAATTGGCCAATTACAAAATATATTCCATGTATTAATTGGAATCCTTCTAATCTAGAAAACCCGTCTCTATTTGTAAAAACAAACAATGGAAACAAGAAAAAAGAACAACTTTAAATTTTGTTTTGTGTTACGTTTAGTTGAAACTGTGTGCTATTAGTTAAGGAATTGTCATAATTTACAACAAAAGTTTTAAGAAAAATCCTCTAGGCAGTATATTTCATCTTTCCGAACGCTATAAAGGCTTTGTACTTATATATTTACTTTTAATTAAAAATTAACTTCTTGCGTCTTACGTACATATAATATGCGTACTGAATTGTTTATATTAATTAGTATAACAATTATAACGGTTGTTGTTTATAAAATTACACCTAAGGAAGTTTTCTTACACACGATTGTTTCTTATCTATAAAACATAATATAGTATATATATATATTTTCTTAAAGGTAGGTAAACGACAGTAGTATACATAAAAGTTAAGTTACGTAATTTATCACAACCAATTATCATTCTACCTATACAAAAAATTTGTATTTTATAACCGCACACAGTTCACTCGTTATAATCCCCCGCACATTATTATACCCGACAAATCAATAAATGTATGTATACCCTATAATTAGTTCTACCATTTTAAGTCTTAACCAATTACACAACTTCTTTTGTTTATGCTCTGCTTGGGTGTTATATAAAAAGAAAAATATAAAAGAAATTTAAAATCTTACCAGACTTCGTCTAAGCCTCAAAACCTGAAATGTGACAGGATCCATACTGTGCGAGAGCGATGTATACATTTTATAAAATCGATAAATAATATTTTTTCCTTAACCTTCCTTTCCTTTACCACATAATATAATGGGAAGGTCGACGAAATATGTTTCCCGGCCAAAGGTGACAACAACAAATTTTCGAAAAACGTTGAGGACGTAAAGTAACGAAAACCTGGAATATATAGCGTTTACGTGCGTGATTCGTAATGCCCGTTTTATTAAATTAGCTTTCCCATAACAATGTTAGAGAATAGACAAACTTTTATTTTATATAAATTTCGTAAATAATTAATTTGTGCAGAATATATTAGAACACTGTAGATTACAAAGAATTATATATTTGAACGAAGTTTTATCAAAAAAAAAAAACTTTGCTACATAAATTTTTACTTTACATATAATCAGAGACGTCTTAATTGTTTTGACTTTAATATAAAATACTTTTTTATAAGATTTGTCAAGATTTTGTTTAATCTGTAATCCTGATACTTTTGCATTTGAATATAAGTTCGCTAGATTTCGTCAAAATGTAATGCGCGTGTGACAGCGATGTAAAATAAATGAAATACAAATGGGATGTGGGTAACTGCACCAGGGTAACTTTCGAATTTCGAAAGACGAAACAAATAAAACCTGTTTCGAAAGGCGGCTAAACTGACGAAATTTTTGCTTATCATAGAAATATAATTTTCATTCATAAATTGAGGAAAAACAAACTAGCCCCTAAAAGATACTATATCATACAAACAAAATACAGAGGCGTATCGTTCAATAATATTTCTGTTGAACAACAAATTAAACAATAGAATCAAAATGTTTTAAACATCAAGAATAAGCAATTCAGATAGCATGTACATTTTCATCCGAAAAATATAATGGCTGAATTTGAGCTAATCCAGAATTGGCCAAATTCCATTGAGCAACAAAGACCATTGAATTAACGATTTTCGGACATAAAGTGTTCTAGAATCCAATGAAGTTGGCATTTCTGATGGCATATTCCCATCAGGTTTGTTCATTTACACCCAAAAAGTATAGTGGCCGAATTTGTGTTATTCCAGAATTGCACCCATTCCATTGAAAAGCATAACCACCGCTGAACTAACCAAATCAATGAACCAATGTCCATTGCAGTGCAGTCTATGCTAATCCAGAATTGACACAGTTCCATTTTTAAAAAAAAAGTGCTTTAAATGAAAGATTTGACGTGCCAACTTCATTGGTTTTTAAACACTTTATGTCAGAAAACCGAGTTTAGAACATTTTATTTGTATTGTTTAATTGTTGTTCAACAAATACAGCTACTATTGAATGGTACACCTCTGTATTTTGTTTGTTTAATATACAGGGTGCGCCATCTTTTATGTCTTTATGTAAACATTCAATAACTGTGACATTTGGAAGCATATTTTGATGACCGGCAAGGCCCAGTTCTCACTCTCTGGCGGCATTAATAAGCAAAATTGCCGCATTTGAGGAACGGAGAATCCACGCGAGATCCCTGAAACGCCATTGCATGACCAAAAAGTGACTGTTTTTGGTCGGCGTTTGCGCCAAAACCATTTTTTTTTCAGAGAAAACGAAACAGTCAATGAAAATCGATATCGGTGAATTTTGGCGCATTATGTATGCCCGCAAATACGAGAAAAAGGTTTTGACGGTTACTAGTTTCAACAAGATGGTGTGACATGCCACACTGCAAATCAAACAATTCATTTTCTGCAACGAAACTTCCCTGCACGTCTCATGTCAAAAAGACGTGAAGAAAAGCAAACAAACCTCAGACCAATGACGAGCTAAAGGCGAATGTTTATTCGTGCCGAAATTACCGCTATAATGCCCGAGATGCTCGAAAAGGTAACGGAAAATGCAGCAAAAAGGGCACATTTTGCTTTGGTTATTAAAGGCGGCCACTTAGGTACTGAGTTCGAACCCCACCAGAGGCAGGGATCTATTATGAAACTTATTCGATCTCGGAAAATTCGATTCGCGACGTATTTTGGTATTATGATTTTTTTTTTTTTTTTTTTTTTAATCGAATAATTTGAAAGGGGGGCAAAGTCCTAGATTCATACCTCCTCGCCGGTGCTCCCTGGGTAACGCTAAATGAATCAGGCGGTGTAGTGGAGACGAGCAGACTAAATCCTGTTTATAGTCATGGACACTACATGTCAAGGCGGGCCATTGGCGCCTCAAAACCAATACCAAACCAGCGTCTGTTCTCCAGGTTAGGAGCGGCTGAAGCGGGCGTCTGTCTTGTATCAAGCGGCTCGCTATATAAATGTGTTTCAAGGTAGGACTGGATGCCTTAAGATTCTCACCAGTACGTGACCCACACACGTAATAAGCGGGTTGAGCGGCAGGCCAACAACCTTCTCTCATAAAAACATTTAAGTTATGAACCCTAAACAAAGGCCTCGGATTACCATATCGGATTCATCACAAACTCGACCTCGGAAATTGTACACGGACAACGCTTTAAAAATGGGAACATGGAACGTGCTTAGCCTCTTAAGACCTGGAGATCTCCGGAACCTTTCGAACCAAGCAAAGAGTTACACATTAGACGTACTTGCATTACAAGAGCTTAGATGGTCTGGGAGTGGGATCCATGACACCACCAATGGTTACACTCTTCCCTACAGCGGCCATCAGAACGGAGGAGAATTTGGAGTTGGCTTCCTCATCCATCGGCGCGTGAAGCACCATATCATCGATTTCCGCCCGATCAACATGCGGATGTGCACGGTCAGACTTCGCACTAAGAAATTTAACATCATGATTGTCAATGTGCATGCACCCACCGAAGATAAATCAGATGACATCAAAGATCTCTTCTTTGTCGAGCTCGAGGAAGTCATCAACAACATACCGCACCACGACATTAAAATCATCGTGGGCGACTTTAATGCAAAAATCGGTAGGAGTGCAGAAAATACATCGCACATCGGTCCCAACAGCCTGCATCTAACTAGTAACAATAACGGCCAACGCGTCACCGACCTGGCAATAACGTACAACTTAGTTGTATCAAGTACGTTTTTCCCACATAAGAGAATCCACAAAGTAACGTGGAGATCGAATGATGGAAGAACGGAAAACCAAATCGATCACGTCATGGTGTCCAAGAGACACTCCACCAGCATATCTGACGTTAGATCCTACAGAGGTGCAGACATGGACAGCGATCACATGCTTGTCATATTTAAGTATAAGTGCAAACTCTCATCTACGTTTAACAAACAAGCACAAAAGACCGTTCGATGGAATATCGATGCTCTAAAAGACCAAGCGTCACTGCAGAGTTACCAATCAGCTGTGACTAATTATTTAGACCGGCCCCATAACAATGAAGAAGCTTCTCCTAACATCCAGGAGCAGTGGAACGCTATACAGTCAGCCATAATAACCGCGGCGCAAAATACCATCGGAAGAGAACCTTCGAGGCCCCGCAACGATTGGTTCGATGATCAATGCCGCAGGGTCGTCGAAAATAAACGAACGCTTCGTGAAAAATGGTTGGCTCGCAACACCAGAAGCACTCTAGCAGAATATCTCCGCGCTAGGAAACCCACGACTAAATTCCTTCGACAAAAGAAGCGCGAACATATGAGATTATGCATCGAAAACATCAGCTTCCAAGCGGAACTAGGAAACTCAAGGGACAGTTTTGCTAACGCCAGGAATCTCACTAAAGATTTCCACCCAAGAAGTACAGCCATCAAAGACGGGAATGGAGAGCTGAGAACAAACGTGGCTGATGTTCTCTCAGTATGGCAAACCTACTTTCAAAATTTGCTAAATCGGAATGACGAAGTTACCCCCATTAGAGCAATAGCTCCGCCAGGTGAAGAGGTCTTTGTCGAATATCCCACAGTAAAGGAAGTAGACGCAGCTATTAGTCGATTGAAAAACGGCAAGGCACCCGGTCTCGATGGAATCCCCGCAGAACTAATTAAACTCGGAGGCGCTACTCTTGCAACAAGTTTATACGATCTCGTCGTTTGTATTTGGGACCAAGAAGAGTTGCCGGAGAATTGGAAGACCGCACTCATATGTCCGTTGCATAAAAAAGGCGACCGTCTTAAATGTGAAAACTTTCGTGGCATAGCTCTATTGAACACTGCTTACAAAGTGTTGGCTAATGTTGTACTTGCCAGACTCATCCCCTTCGCCGAAAACATCATTGGCGACTATCAGTGTGGTTTTCGTCCCAACATGATCTTGGAAAAATGTTGGGAGTATAACATAACCATTCATCAACTATATATAGACTTCAGACAGGCGTATGTCAGTATAAACCGCGACAACCTATGGGCCGCGCTCATATGCCTGGGAATCCCAGAGAAACTCGTTTCTCTGTGTAAATTAACAACATCCGGGTCTGTATGTAGAATCGTAATTGAAGGATCTGTGTCAGACCCCTTTGAAATAACATCTGGTGTTCGACAGGGCGATGCACTCGCGCCTCTACTGTTCAATCTGGCGCTTGAGTACGTAGTGAGGAAAAGCAACATCGAAACTTCGCGCTGTATATTTAATAAATCAGGCCAAATTCTTGGATATGCAGATGATATCGTGCTTCTTGGCCGAAGACCTACCGATATCAACGACAGCTTCATACCGCTCGATCGCTGCGCAAGAAGACTTGGTTTGGAGGTGAACAGCAGTAAAACCAAATATTTAGTAACACCTAGGAACATCTCTACGGCAAATCTCGGAATTGGCGACCACAACTTTGATAGCGTCGAAAACTTTAAATACCTCGGGTCAGTTATAACATCGTCGAATGATATGCAGGCAGAAATAAAAGCCCGAATCGCTGCCGGACAACGAGTTTTCTACGCCAAATCAAAATTATTGCGATCGAAACATCTATCGCAGTCGTGCAAGCTCGCACTTTATAAAGCACTTATAAGACCTGTGCTGGTTTTCGGAAGCGAGAGCTGGACCATGACCACTAACGATTGTAGATTATTATCTACCTTCGAAAGGAAGGTTGTCCGTTCAATCTTTGTTCCAATTAAAGTTGCGAACAACGAATATCGGATTCGTATGAATCACGAAATAAAGCAACTCCTCGGAGGCAGCGATATTATCGGATTCATCAAATCCAATCGAGTGAGATGGCTCGGCCACGTTACAAGGTCTCCCCAACAACGGATGACAAATAAAGTGTTCCACCAACAACCAGCCGGAGTACGTCGTAGAGGAAGACCCCGACTACGCTGGCGCGACGACATCGAACAAGATCTACGAACATTAGGATGTCGAAACTGGAGGACGAGAGCGGTGGATCGAGATGGATGGAGGGCCTTAGTGCAGGCGGCGAAATCCCTTCATGGGATGTGAAGGCCAGAGAGAGAGAGAGAGAGAATAATTTGAAATCGAAAAATTCGTAAGATTATGAAAGAAAAAAAAAATACGGAACGAATTAAACGAAAATATGCCGTCAAAACCCGACTGGTCTTTAGGTGGCGAATGTCGTATTGTGTCAATGTTGTTTTAAAATAATAATTTTTTTTTGTCGTCTAAATAATTAATTCGGTCGTGTTATAGATTTTTATTAAGGTAATTATAATTATGTATTGTTTTTAAATATCAATAGATATATTTAGTAAGATGTAAGTTGCAAAATAATTAAGATAAATAACGTATGTATTTTAATAATATATAAAATTGGTTTGCCAGGTCCACAACAGCTGAACTATTCGCTTTGTTTCATAATAGCAATCGAAAAGCGAATATTGTTTCATAATAGACGAAACATCGTGAATTTTCGTCATCGATTACGATCGGTGATGTTAATAAACAAAACTATGACCCTCTAATGAAGTGCAGAGTTCAGCGACAACCCACTGTCCATGTCAGTGTACAGATTGACATGGAGCTTGCAATGTGCAGGTGATATACTGTAATTGTTTGAAAGGGTGCTGTGTGCGTGATTGAAAAAGGTAGTATTAATTGCCCTTAAAAGGACATTAAATCATTCGGACAATTAATACTTTTGTTAATTTAAAAAGGTTAATTTTCCAAATTATTCAATGTTTACATACCAACACAAAAGATGGCGCACCCGTTAGTATCTTTTAGGGGCTAGAGGTTTTCCTCAATTTATGAACGAAAATTTATGAAAATTCTGTTTTTATGATAAGCACAAATTTCGTCAGCTTAGCCGCCCTTTGAAAATTTTAAAATTGGCTTAAATTATTTCTGGTTTCACGCAAAATTTTAAATTTTCTCTCCACGTTTTATAGGCTCCTGTGGCCCTATTCTGTCTTTCCCTGGGAATAGGGAATTGGGGAAAATATTTTCATAGCATTTTTGTCTAAATTGTATTTTTCTGGCCTACTGAAAGAATAAGTTTAGTGCAGAAATTTTCAAAACAAAGTGAATTGGGAAACTTTTGTTCCACAAAATTTTTATAGGGAATTTTTTTTCCCATTTAGCTTTGTTACGAAAATATTAACACCAAACATGTTTCCTCAGTAGGCAATACAATTTAGACAAAAATGCTATGAAAATATTTTTCCCAATTCCCTATTCCGAAAGACAGAACAGGGCCACTGGACTAGCACTAATTATTCCCGTGAGCACTAATTTTTACCGTGATTTTTCATTTCAGAGACAAAATATAACTTTTATAATTTTTTTAATCCAAATCAAATAAATCAATAAAAAACTATGTGTTTTTTTTGATTTGACGGTTTTAAACGAATTAAATGAAATACAAAATGACGCTGTTTTAGTATTCTCGATTTTAGCACATATTTTCAAATTTGTTATTCAGTGGGAGGGACTATTAAATTCAGAGGAATGATATCTTGATTAAGGGGAATGACGCCTTGATCAGGGGGATGACAAGAACAGATCAAACTTAAGTGTAACAATCGTATTATTAGTCATTTAAAAATCACAGTTTAATCCAAAATGTTTGTACTTGTAAAAATAGTACTACAAAAGAAAATTATGTTAAGGAATACAAATAAAAAAATACTCCAATGCGTAAAAATAACAAAAGATATTTCAATCATAGTTGACTTTTAATCGAAATCTAAAAAATCAAATAACTAAATCAGATTCAATTTGTTTTAAATTTGATTTCATGTTCGATTAATGCTTTTCATCAATTTGTTCGGGAAATTTATAACTTCGGGACTTGATACATATTCATCATTTTCGTGAAATGTAAATAGACCTTTTTCTTTCTAGACCTTTCCGAATTCTCACAGACAACAACGCATCTGTAAGATTTTAGAATTTTCTTACGTTCTTTGTTCTTTCTCCGTAAACAAAATCAACTAACACAAACATACCACTTGTTATATTGGTAGTATTGGGGTTAAAAATTAGTTTTGAGGAATTTACATAAGATGGCGAAACTCGTATGAAATAGCATCGGGCGCATTAAACGTAACCAAAAAATGAGATAAGCATAACAGGCGTGATTTTGTTGGTTCAAGATGAAGGGGAAAAAAGTTTTTACAGTGAAAAATGTGATTTATTTCAAAAGGTATATTGCATCAAAAATCCTTTTAAATCTTTTTAATCCTTTGTTGCCATTGTTCTTGTAAAGTATCTCGGAGTTACTGCAAATTTGTGAGAGAGGTTAGACTGTTTAGTTTGTAAGATAAAAAATACAGTAGTGGTCAGATAAAGGTAACCATACGAAAAATATTCGAAATAGTTCATATAAATGCGATTTTGTCGAAATGTTTCAAGGGCTTAGTTTTTTTGTGTATATATTGTATTTATAAATTAAGGAGTAACGGGATCAAAAACATATTTTTTTGTTTTGCTCTGAAATTTCATCAGTTGTGATCAAAACTGCGCAAGTTGTTGTACGAAAACATTGAAAAAATTAAACTCTGCTCTCTCTACTAAAATTTGCTGTTACAAATACAACAGAAAAAGCCGCGGGAACAGGAAAATCAAACTAAAATATACGGTTCGTAGAAGATTGCAATGGGTCCCAATGGACGAAGGCCAAGAAAAAAACCGGGTTTGACAAACAAAATTCAAATTGCGCGGCTCGATTTTGCAAAAAATACTGGAATTGGTCTGTAAATAGACTGGGATAGAGTTATTTTCTCAGATGAGTCTAAATGTAGTATAAACCAATCGGATGGTATCACATACGTGCGCCGAAAGGTAAATGAAGATTTACACCAGGACACTATAATAACACGAAATAAATTTCCAACAAGTTTTATGGTCTGAGGATGCATCAGCTACTATGGATGTGGAAACTTGGCGTTTATTAATGGAACATTAAACGCTAACGGGTATATTGACATCTTAAAAAAATTTTGGACCCCTCAATTGAAAGGCTGTTTCCAATAACCATTTCCAATTGAAGTTTGGGAATATTGCAGGAATCTTATTAACTCCATTCCCGATAAGATTTCAGCCGTCATTAAAGTCTGGGGAAGGCTCACCAAATATTAAAATACTTCTCAATGGTCATACTTGCTAATTTTTTGGATGGCAACATTTATCTGACCACTACTGTATACTTATTAAAGTTTATACACTTTTTGATACGTTTCTCGCTAAAACTTCAATAAACCGACCAAATGACACAATGGTTAAAGCTTTGTCGTTTGGATTGGGAGGTACCGGGTTCGAATCTCGGTAAGGGCAGAATGCAAAGGGAATTTTCATCTACAGATTACGATCTGTGATGAAATTGCACCACGTCTATGACCCCTTGTCGGAATAAAGTAAACTGCTCAATAGTTGAGTGTTTCTCTCTGAAAACAAGCTGATATTCTGGGATAAGGTTTTTTTGTTCTATGATTCTTTTCAATATTTTGAGCAACAGCCTTAAACAATTTCGCTAGTGTTGGTAGAAGTGAAATTGGCCGGTATGGTTTTCTCTCATTCGGTGGCTTACCCGGTTTCGTGCAATAATTTACAGGTGCCTTTTTCAGGCAACTCCTTTATTATTTGCCCTGTTATCAGACCGTAACCAGGAGCTTTCTTTGTTTGTATGTTCTTAATTTCAGCTTTTAGTTCTTTCAGTGTTACAGGCCTGTTATCTTCGAAGTCAGATATTCTGGGCGTATCAGCAGTGTTTTCGTAACTGGTCTGCCGACCTAGAGGTTAAAATGTTTCTTCAAGATGTTCAACAAATAGGGCATCTTTCGCACTTCTAGTCCATTTCCCATCGTTTATTTTGATTAGGGGGATTTGCGTTTTTGGTCCTTTTAACCCTTTTAACCCATTTTTTACATTAGGTTTGAGGGGTTTACATAAGATGGCGTAACTTGTATTAAATAGCATCGGGTGCATTAAACGTAACCAGAAAATGAGATACGCATAACCGGCGTAATTTTGCTGGTTCAAGATCAAGGAGAAAGTAAGTTTTTACAGTAAAACATGTGATTTATTTCAAAAGGTGTATTGCATCAAAAATCCTTTAAAATCCGCTTTCCACTCGGAATAATCTTTACCTTTAGTTGGAGCTAGAGAACAAAGTTATTTTCGAATTATTTCATTTTTCGCTGCTTTTATGAGTGGTGGTGGTTTTATTTTGCTGCACGCGTAGTTTGCCATTTCTTTTGGGATTTTCGTATTTCCTGCACTAGTTCTTTTACTTCTATTGGGTAAATAACGGAGTTTTCTTCCTTGGATGATAATTTGGGGGTGCATTCCCAAGCCGCCCATTGTATGACATAGGACCATTGTATGATATAGATAGCGGCTGACCTGTATATGTACATATGTGCGCAATTTAATCTCTTTACTTATTTTTCTTTACAAAACTTTAAATAAATATATTCGGTTCAATTAAAACTGATTTCATTAGGCCGAAAATTCCTTAAAATTTTCAAATAAGCAGAATAGGTAGTTGCCTGCACACCAGCCACTTCAATATAGTCTACCTAGCTCGTCTAAAAATAAATATCCTTTCTAACATGTAATTAAATTATATCCCAATTATTTTATAATTTATTTTAATTACTAAGGATAATTAACTTATTAAATGGTAGACCAAAAAAAAAATTATAGCCAACGTAATAAAGAAATTAAAATTCCCTGAATACCAATTCTGCTACAAACTCGTAACATAAACAATCCACTAATTATGTATTAGGTCGACCTTAAAAAATCAATAAGTTAGGAAACAGCTCTTTCCTAAACGGAAACATCGCACAATTAATAATGTAACGGAACTGATAGTAACCGGTATCTAGAATGGTTAGAAGATAGTTTTAAAAAGTAGTTCTCGATTTTTTAAGAACCAATCATGAAATATTTACATTAGTAAACTCGGAAAATATAAACTAAATAACGGATTTCCCTTTAAATAACAGAAATTTAATAGTAAAATCAATGGAAATGCGAACCCAAGTCGAATTCGCTTTAATAAGCGTTTCAATTCTTACTAGTTGCTATTACCCTTGTAACGTATTGTAATAAAGGGTATTTTGGTGGCGCGTATTCAGGAGTTTCAAGTTGCAATGACTTTCTCGCATAAGTCTGGCTGAATTTGCTGAAATCAATTATTCGCAGTTTATTCTAAAGCGTGAGCTAACCATGCGTGGAATGCACTGTGTGGTACGTAGTACGACCCTGTCGGGACCACATGTCGTCAGTATCCATATCATCCAGTTAAGGCAGTTCGCCGTTGTCGGTTATTGCAATGCCAGTTCAGTTTTGAAAGAAATACAGGCCGATGATTCCGCCAGACCAAGATGCACCAAATATTGACTTGGTGTTGGTGTAACTCGTGTGGATATATCCATTCATTCAAAAATGAACCTCGCTGCTGATGTTTTTTGGCGAAACTTGGATCAACATCCAGAGATCTTGATTCAACTGCTCCAGAGCCCAATCAGAGAACACGTAGCATTGTCTATGGTCGTTTACCTTAAGTTATTTGATCAGGTGGATTCTATACGGGTGTAGACCCAAGTCCCAAGTTCTTGTAAACGACGACTGACATACACTAGCGCTCAAAAGTGTTTAGGCACCCCTTTTTCATATTGATACACTATTATGTTTACGAAACAACATTTCAATAAAATGTAATACTTATCTGAAACGCAGTTTCACTATATAAAAACCAACTATATAGGGTTAATTTTACTACCCTCTATCTGCGCTTGGTTGGATTGTCGTAAACTGTTTATCAAAGAATATAGAGCTACATAGAAATTGCATAAGGCATAAAATCGGTATGTGGTAGAATTCCTTATCCGTACAGCAAAACTTCAATAATTATAACTTTGTTAATACATATAATATAGATACACGTATTTTGATTTTGCTTTCCAATTTTTTATTTTCTCTCAGCCAACTATCGCATTCACATACAATACACATATACAAGCATTTAAAATCCAATCTATAGATTTTTTATTTTTCTATTCATATTTTATTTGTAATTTGTGCATATAGAAAAAAATCGGTCATATGATAATTTTTAAATTTTGTGTTTGTCACGCCAGAATTTAAATTTTAAAATTTTCACGTTTTCTTTATATTTTATAATAACAAAGTGGTATTTTGTGCTTTTAAGTAAAATGTTTAGTTGAATTTTATTTGCCAATTGCATTGTTGAATTCCTTTGGAGAAATTGGACGAATTCCTGCTATGTTGATGGAATTGAAAATCAAATTTCAAAAATAAGTTGCTGTGTTCACCACGAAGCGTGATTTAGTTTTAGTTTTTATTAAATATCTCAAATATCCAAATTCTATTCCTTGCAAATTTTATTTGACAAAATATTAATTTTAATTCCAAGGCCAATTCATTGGCAAACATATCGAATTTTATCATGAGAATTGGTGTAGTTTTTCTCGTAACTTCATACAAATCTATAAATTTCTAACGATCTATAGTCACATTCACATTTGCATAATGATTTTAGGTGAGGATAAAATCGTAATAGGGGCCTATATCGCCAGAAGTTTCATATAACATATTTTAAGAATGATATATATTTGTGTGTTCATTTTTTTTTTCGTTTTTCTGAAAAACAATAACGTCGAGTTCGCGATAGCTTTTTGAGCCAATTTAAAATAAATATATATATTTTTTAAATCGAATAAGTTAGATCAAATGGTCTTCTAAGTATAACACAAAAAATGGAGAGGTGTATTGTTGTGGCACAAGAATCGACTTTCTTTTACGACAAATATAGATATGTATCGAATACACCACACGCTAAATAAGGTCAACCCATGTTAAAAATTCAATCTGCATCGCAAAAAAGTGAGAAGTGGAAGGAACGTGTCGACTGAGATGTTTCCCAGTTTGCGAGAAGCAATTTGGCAAAAAGTCATCAACACTTCAATACGAATTACAATAATTTACACGTGCGATTGTGCAATTGCCTACTGAAGGAATCTTCTCGTCAATGTGTCTAGAAGAAACCCTGAGTCTACGAAAGGTGCCACTTCTGGTATATGGATGGCCACCACATTTCGTATACATCTCTTAATTTGTAGAAAAACCTTTAACATGAAGTTTTGTAGCATCCCCCCGCACGGGCGAATATACTGATCGGGATGAAATTTCATATTTAAGCTCTTCCCGTAAATCCGAAGATCCCAGTGAATTTTGGCCGAAATTGGTCCACGGGAAGCTGTATTTTTGGCTGATCAGTTTCGTCAAAAAGCGTGTGGCTTCTCCACAGCCCAGACAGATTGACCGATCGGTATGAAATTTCATACTTAAAGTTTTTTGATTAATTTCTCGCGTAAAAGAATTCACAACAAATACCCTTTTGTGGTAAAAGACCATGTGCTCCTGAGTTGTGATTCAATTCGTCTGCTTGGTGATCAAATTAGCAAGAACTTAAATTGGAATGAACACATTCTTTCATTGGCCAAGTCAGCTTCACGAAAACTGGGGTTCCTCAATAGATGCAGAAGGTTCTTTAAGTCGCATCAAGCTCTCCATATATATACAACATTTATCATACCATGTATTGAGTATTGCTGCCAAGTTAGAGGCGGAGTATATGGTAATGCCCCCCAGTAGCTGGATAAGATTCAGTGGCGTGCCATCCAAATAATACGCAACTTCAAACTAACAAAAGATCTAGACGGCTGTACAACACCGCAGAAATGTCGCAGAACTCTGCGTGTTCTACAAATTAATGCATGGTAAATGTTCTGCAGAAATAAAGGAGAAAATATCACCATTCATTACGCAAGGAAAAGTAACGAGAGGAACGGCCAATGACCATAGCTTGACGGTGTAGCTGCCGAAACCCCGAACTGAGAAAGCCAAGCGCGAATTTATCTATCTAATATCGCAAAAGTGGAATTCACTAACCGGTTTCAAATTTGCGTTGGATTATAAAATCCACAAATTTAAGGTAGCTATCAACCGTTACTTGAAGGATTGCGCATTGGGTGCAGGAGCTCTAACAGTTCAGACCAGAAGATAGGACAGTCTAAAAGTCCGCCCTGCGCCCAATTAAAACAAAATATAAAATAAAATAAAAATCGTAGATCCCAGTGAATTTTATTTTTTTTAAATTTTTTGGATTTTTATATTTTTTATTTAATTTTTTTTTTTTTTTTACATTTTTTTTAATTATTCTGCAATTAAGAATATAATTATTAATTCAAATTTCAATTAAATTCTCAAATCAGAAAAATTCTAAATTTATACATAATACAAACATCGATTTAGCTTCGATGTACAGGAGAGGTATAGTACATACATTAAACTTACATTTTAACATACGGCTTTTTCAAACCAAGAAATTTTTTAGTACGCCATTTACAATGTTTTCTTAAAGAACTAAAATTGTAAAATCCAACATTTTGCAATTATGCTCATAGCAACGATTATCCTTGTTAAACCGCGAGTTAAATGATTCACATGCATTTGTGCGCATTATACACACTTCACTTAAGTATTGTTTGATGCTATAAATAACTGGTGGTTTTTTTAAATATATTGGTAAAATATCAATATATAGTTTTGAAATTTAAAAAATAAATTCAGTTGGTGCGTGAAGTGAACCGAACTGGCAATTTTTGGTATAATTTTTGTAAAATAGAAAGTTTTCACTTTTCATTTCAATTGTTTCAATTATTTTTACAACAACTTGTTATAAGTTTTTAAAATTTTATGAGCGACGTAGCCTGTGAAATACCTAATGGAAGCATCATCTAAAGATTCATCATAGTCTTGTTCCGTCTTTGCAATATCATTCTTATTAAGTAGAAATGTTTTTCTGATTATTGCTATCAGCTTCACTAGGCAAGTATGTTGAAATAGTCGACATTAATAATTTATCATTGTCATTTTCACAATTTGCTGAGGTTGAGTTGTTCAAAAATCTCATTGTCATTAATTTTGAAATTGTCTTGGAAAATTCATGCACAGATGGATTATGGTTATTTCCACCACTTGTCTGATAATCGAAAAAAAAATTCAACGGGTCTTGATTAAGCCTTTGATGTTAGAATAAAATCCATTTTTGAATTTTGCTCCTGAATAGAATCCAATAACAATAAAATGCCTCTAATTGTTTGAATCAAACCATTAAAACAATACATAAATTTTTAAGTTTGGATTTAATTGTGTCAAGATCTAGCATAAAATTTAAGTTCACATGAACAACATTACATTTATTTAATGCAAATGTCTGAGGATTTGGATCGTAGAGTAATTTACTGTTTAAATTGTCAAACAGGCGGTCAAATTTTTCAAAAAAATGGCAGTTGATTCTGCATTTGATTAAGCTTCATCCGAAAATATGTTATAATCCATCATTGTTTTTGTACCCACGGCAACAGTTCTGCTAAATATTTGAGTTGCATATTTTACTCTCATTTTTTGAAAATTGTTTGGATAAATATTTTGCGCCGTTATTCCCGGACAAAGTTTAGTGGTTTTGAATTTTTCACTTTTAAATATTTCAGTATTAACTTTCCAAGTTACCAGTTCCAGTATCTAAATTACAGGAAAGTAAATAATTCCTGGCTGATTTGAACAAGTGAGGCGAATAGTATAAATCAAAATATTTATGATTTTCATAAGAAAGGAATGGAATTTCTTTTTACACGTTAAGTAAACGAAAGCATTTACGATTATTAGGCCCTTGATCGCACACTACTGCTTGAACTTTGAATCCAACATCAAATAAAGCTTTAATGGTTTCCATCAAAACCTCTTTGGTAACCTCACCATCCATACTTTTCCAGTTGCGTGATAAGCAAATGCGTATTTATATTGCTTAAATAAACCTGGAATCATAAACACGTTAATGTACTGAGCAATTGTTGAGTTTCTATTTTTGTTAATTTGTGAAAAGCCGTCAATTACGTCATTTACTTGATCATAATCCAAATCAGACCGTATATATATTTCATCAAACACTATAACGCTATATTTTTATCAGTTTCATTCATTTCACAAACTTCATCTTTTAGACTATTAGTACAAAACTATTTAAGCCGGGTTTCAAATTTTGTATTAAAGTCCATCGACAAAGTGAGGATTTTGAGTGTAGGCGCAATTTTAAAATTTTCTGTGAGAAAATTGTAACAGCTAGGTGACTTAAAATAAATTTTTTGTGCTCTAAGAGCCATTTCTTTGATACGTTGACATTTTTATAAACTCCTTGGCTTCTGGTTTTATTAGGGATAATTTATCGATAAAATTAAAAAGAGATTTTGGTTTGGACACAGATACTATCTTTAGAGTTTCGCAACTAATGCAAGATGGGCTATCACTATTATTATTTTAAAGTGGCAACTCTGAGTCATTACATTGCTCAATACATTCGACTAGAGACATGTCTTCATTTATAGGAACAATAATATTGCTATACGTTTTAATATATTGGTAAGATAGAGTTTCTTGGTCTAACTTAAACTCCGGATACGTCAAATAAAGCTCTGGAAACGAATTTCGCTTCAATCTTCTTTTGCCTATACAGTCAGGATTAAAATGTTTTTCGCAAATATGGAATCGTTTTGGTACATTCCATTCACTAAATCCACATTTGTTAAGCCACACTTTAAACATGCCTTGGTCTGATGGAAACATAAAAAAATTTCTCTCCGGATTTTTCCTTCGAGATGATTTACACGAGCTAACCGCACGTAAGAGTCCAGAATTTTACATATTAAAATTGCTTATACAACAAAAATACAATAAAAAATTGTACAACCTAAAATAATAAAAACGGTTGAATATATGCAACGAAATAATCAATGAAAAATTAGCAAATAACAATTTATACTTTAATATTCTACAATAGTAACCGCACCCTGAAGACGATCTTTTCTCGTTAAAAGTAAAAATCAAATGAATTACCTTGTCTGTGACACAAAAATATATTCAAAAGTCTATACAATACATGCAAAAATAGAATTGGTTTTATATATATATGACATGAGAATAAAGACAAAAGGAGGTAGCTACGCAATGTATATCCCTTTTCCGACCTTTATAAATAATTTTTCTGGCCGGAAAAGGGACATAAGAACAAAATTTAATTTAATTTTTTTACTCATAAAGGTCGATTTATATGCTGTCTTACTTTGGTAAAAGCTAATTCCATTCTGGTATAGAATTAATTTGTGCTCAAAGTAACAACCAAAGAAGTTTTTTAATTTATTTTTATTAGTTGGTAACAATTACATTTTGAATTTGAAAACAACGTAAAAACGCATCTAAATATATTCAATTAAATAGTAATGTGCTAGAACATTATTGAATATTATTACAAATCATAACTAATTTTTCGTCTTGTTAAGAAAAATTCGATGTCAAAATAACAAAAATCATTTTTATAAATTTTTATTGCCAACATTTAAAAATAAAAGCATTCAATAAAACTGCCCTGGTGGTGAACATTAAAACTACAGGTAGAACAGAATAATTCTATACCAGCAGAAAAGTTGGTTTAAAATAATACCAAATTGGAATTACATATATGGGATTGTTGTTGTAAATTTCTCAAAGTAAGACAGCAATATTATCGGCGCAGCTCAGCACAGTCCTGCATCGTCTCATGCATCAACGATTTATATTATCAGCTCGGTTCAGCTCATATATTTGGTTCGTATTTATTCCGGTGTGCGTTCGTATCCATCATTCGACGATGGAATATTTGAGTTGCATTTATTTATTTTATTTGAATGTTTTTTGGTTTTCTTTCATCTATTCGTAAGCGTTTTGTTTTCAGATATTCTTTTTGGATTATCCGATATGCGCTGTACTGTACCGTACCGAAATCCACTAATAATATAAATACTCTCATAGTAAATGTATGAAACAATATTTTTTTGGTATGAGCGGTGCTGTGCCGCGCCGATAATATAAATCGACCTTAACACTCCCTTACGAAAACTTTATTTTGGTTTTTTATATTATGTGCATTTTTGTTTTTTTCTGTTTGCATACTGATCGTTGATTTTATATAGAAAATGTTATTTTCTATGTATATTATGTATTTGTATTTTAGTTTCTCGTAAAATGATAAATTCGTATAATTTTACGAAAAACAAAGAGAGCAATTGAGAAAATAATTTCTATTTAAATTGCAATTTATATGGAAGGTTTAGATTTGTGAGGTCTACGTTGCGATTGTTCTCTTTAGCACAGCGATAGCTCCCTAAAAAAATTTCTTGCTGTTTGTTCGTCGTGACACTTCTATGTAGTTCTATATTCTTTGCTGTTTATTACGATACAATTACAATAATAGTCTGTAGGAATTTCCAGAAAAATCCAGGTTTATTCTGGGTAATGATGTTTAAATAGATTTTTTGAAAAGATTTCAGTGAAATGAGTCAAATAGGATCAGTTGCAGTCCGATTTTTACACTGTTAGCATCGTAGGCGAAATATCGAGTGACAATTATTTAAAATGCCTCCAAGAAAAGAACCAACTACTGAAACACGTGCGCTTATAATAGCTTACCATACAGCTGGCATAAGTAATTGACAGAATTCCAAAAAAATGGAATTAGACCACGCTACGGTCGATTGTAATATGTTAAAAAATATTGGGAAAGTGACAGTTTTTTTAATAAAAGACGTAGTGGAAGACCAAGAGCGACAACATCTGTAGATGATCATAGATTAGTGATTACTAGCAAAACGAATAGACACAAAACAGCCCCGGAAATAACCGTAGAATTAAATGTTGGTCGCCCAAAACTAGTTAGTGTTTTTACGGTTAATCGTCCTCTACAGGAATTCGGACTACATGGCCGTGTTGCTATTAAAAAACCATTACTAGCAAACAAAATAAGCAAAAGCGACTTAAATGAGCCCGTGAACATCAACATTGGACGATAGAAGATTGCAACAAGGTTTTATGGACGGATGAGTCCAAATTTGAATTTTCGGTACCCGAAGACTAATATTCGTGAGAAGATCTTTTTGTGAACGTCCCAGTAAAGAATGTATTGCCGCCACCGTGAAGCATGGAGGCTTTTTAGTGATGATTTAGGACTATTTTGCTGGTTCTAGTGTAGGCGATGTTGTGAAAATTGACGGAATACTAAGAAAAGAAGGGTACCGACAAATTTTGGAGCAACACTCAATACCTTCAGGAATTCGACTTTTGAGTCAAAATTTTATTTTTCATCAAGATAATGATCTAAAACATTCATGTAAATTATATAAAGGCTATATTCACCATTTAGAGGATGAAGGAACAATTAAAATTATGGAATAGCCTCCCCAGAGCATTTACTTGAACCCTATTGAGTTATTATAGGAAGAATTGGAACGGGAAGACAGCAATTAGCTCCAACATCAGCTATTGTTATGTGAAACAAATTTCAATCAATTTGGAACTCAATAACGCAAGAAACTCTGGCAAAACTTTTTGCGAGAATGCCTCGACTGTGCGCTGCGATTGTTCAATCAATGGGAGGCCACATAAATGAAAGTAAAATTTAAATTGAGCATTTTAATTTTGACATTTATTTAGTATATTGCCATTAATAAATGTGTGTATGTATTTAAAAACTACATATTTTCATATTTTTACTGAGTTTTTATATGTTTTATGTAGTTCTTGACAGTGCCTAAACACTTTTGAGCGGTAGTGTATATCCATTCCTCTAGTAGCTCCTCCGTGTTTTAATAATTGTGTATTTTTTAATCATCTAAGTGTTAAGTAAGATTTCTGGCTTTTTCAAAACGGTCTCTCGAGTTACCGTTTTGCACTTGCAAGCTGATGTGTGCGATGCATTTCTTCATAAGTTCGCGCTTCTTTTATCGAGGGAATTTCGATGTGGCTTTCCTCGCGCAGAAATATTCTGTGTGAGAGCTCCTAGAGTTGCGAGCCGACGGAGTCCTAACTTTTTAATGTAGCGATACTTCAGCGTATGGTTTTAGCCGAATTTTCTGCAGTACAACCAAATCTAATAATTTCCGATAGATACCAGAACTTCATCTAAAGTTTATATTTAAATTCATAATCATTACTAGAATCCAAATTTTATAATGATTTGTTATGAAATAGTGAACTTCATTCCAGCATGAACAGACCTAGAATTTTGACCCGAAACTCACTTTAGAATCCATATCCAATATTACTATAAGCATATCCATCATATTTCGTGAAGACGTGGAATCCTTTACTTAGGATTTCGATCAATTTGTCAATCTATAGAACACTTTTAAGATGTTATTTCGTTGGCATGTTTTCTTTGTGAGAAAATCCGCTGCTTACAAAATAAAAATAAAAATTCTCTTTTGTGATAATGCTGCCACTTGTGGCTAGTATTCTAATCCTTATTTCCGCTGGCAAATTTGCAATGCTTCATACAGGATTGTCATATAGTGTAAGTAAGTAAAATTGTGAATGCTTCCAGTGCCACAGCGGTGGTTTTTAGTACTAATGTGATTCAGCAAACGACATTCTTCTAGGAATTTCAACGATTACGATATTCTATAATAAAACAAAATTTCCTACTAACGTCACAACGGTAGATTCTTATCATTCTTCTTCTATTTTTAATTAGCAGAATTGAGGGGTGTTTGGGACCAGTAATAGAAGGGGTCGGGTCCCTGTTATAGTAAATACTGGATCAAACAAGGCTTTTAAATACACTTACGTTGGTAAATTCACCATTTTAGCGCAGCATCGTTGGAAAAGCCTTGAAGCGGAAAAAATATACCGATTTTAGTCGACCCAGCCGAAAAATGTCGATAATGCAGATACAAATTTAATGCCGGAAAGTAATTATTGATATTAGAATTTTTTATTTTGTTCTTCCTAAAAACCAACTCGGTCGATTTCCATGTTGGAAGTTCGGGAAATTGAATATATCGCACATATAAAGTTTGAAAATTTCTAAAAATTGACCGCTTAAAGTGTCATGGCTGAAAATAGATACAAATGAAATGACTTACTGAGGCTCATGCATGAATAAAATTTCAGGTGAATTTTCATGTGGGGAGTCCGCAAAAATTCTGCTGAATTAAACATATAAAATGGTTAAAAAATGCACAGAAATGCCTTGCCGAAATATGCCGATAATGCAGATTAAATGTGAAAAATGTGAAATGTCAGCCAAATAATGTCGATAATGCAGATACAAATTTTATATCGAAAAATAATTTTTTACCCCTTTCATTTGAATCCATTTCAAGCCATGACACTTTATTCAATTGAGTTTTCTCTTTACTTCCAACATAGAAATCGACCTGCAATTTTTTTCCAGGTGTTAGCATCTTTAAGATCTTTCATTTGAATCTTTTTCCAGCCACTTTAAACGGTTTAGAAATTTTCAAATTTTGTATTTGCGATACATTCATTCGAGTTTTTCCGGATTCCCAACATGGAAATGCATTTCCATGTTGGGAATCCGGGAAAACTCCATGGAGCTGAGATTTTTTCCAGCTGTAAGCATCATTAAGACCTTTCATTCGAATCTATTTTCAGCCATGACATTTTAAACGGTGATGCGTTGAGTTGTTTTATCGTAAGTTGTTGGACAATGACAGCGCATCCCCAATAAAATTACTTTTTGTTTTTTCCTTACAGAAAAGTATGAAAAAAAAATGGGATTAAGTTTAAGAAATTCTATTGGGGATGCGCTGTAACTTAAATCTTTGGCAAGACATGGCTTTGCATATAATGATACCAAATAGAGAATGCCAAAATTCCTGCAAATCTGATATGCCCCGCTTCTTTCTCTAAAATGTTATATTTACTCCATCATCACTTTCTACCAAAGCACGAACTTCTTCCACAACCCATCGTAGTAAAACACATGTATATAAAAGTTTTTTTTTCACTGACTAACTCAAATATTATATACAACAGTCCCTCTGTTCTCTAAAGATGTATAAAGCTCGAGCGTTAATATTACAACATCCTGCTTTTAAATCATTTGTATTAAATAGGACAATAAATGAGTCTATCAGACTCATCGTGTGCGGATTTATTTTTAATTTGAAAATGGTGTCTCAGGACATTTACCGTTACCTATAAATTTGACCTTACATTTTTTTGATCACATATAACGCACATTAAAATATAATTGGACCAAAATTTATGAAAATAGATTTAAAGATAGTTTTTTTACAGAACAAACTTAAAATGAGTCTCCGAGACTCAACCCATACTGATTAGGGTTAAGATTGAAAAAGAGCAACAAACCGCTGAAGTTCAGTCCACTCGCATTAAACTCTCCGATTTTTTTTTAGAAAAATCCCTCAATCAATGAAATCGAGATGCAATTCAAACTCTATCAGATTACAGCTGATAAAAATTTTTTTTTGACCATATAGCAAGCTCCTTTGGCTACTAAAGTTTTTGATTCAGTAGCTGAACCTCCAGACAAAGACAAATACAATACGCTAAAACGGGCAATCATTAAGTCGTATTCGCTGTCTCAAGAAAAACGCGTGGAGGAATTAGCTAAAAAAAGATATCGGCGAAAATAAACCATCTGAAGTTTACAGATCATGAGAAAACTTTGGATAAGGAGAATGCCAGAAGTTGGATTAATCGGATTTGAGAAAAAAACAACCAACGATTTATTTGAAAAGGCGGATCGAATGTGAGAGCTTCCGAATCGAACAATCAAGTAGATTGCACCTTAACTGCAACCTCTGATAACACAGCTCCACAAAAAAAAAAAAAAAACTCCGGCACCCGAGACGAGAATAGGTGTCGTATATGTTTTTGGGGTCGCTGATCACGAATCTGCACTCAGAATTGCCGCATCGCATCAAAATTTTGAATAAATCGCAAAAAATCTATGAAAATCGATAAAAATAATCAATCAAGAAAAAAATATACATCGGAGATTACAGAGTTGAAGAAACAAATTTCACAATTGCAGCAGTCATTTTCAAACTTCGTTTCTGGTAGTTGTCATCGCTCTAAAATCCCGCGATCTTCGATAAATATTACTGGTATCACAATTTGGTGGAAGAGCACTCAAATGTATAAAACCGTGCGAATTTTCATTTCAAAATAAAATATCCACAAAGTCATGTCCTTTAAACGAATAAGTTCGCCGTATTTTTCTTAGAGATCAAAATATAATTTCCTTTTCCTTGTAGATAGTGGCCGACCTTTCCGGTTGTTCCAAATAATTTTTTTCAAGGAAATCAATCTCTCGATCCAGTGTTGTGTCTTTCGGCTGTGAATGGCACAGGTTAGGTTTCAGTGGTGGACACTTAGACCATTTTTGGCCCATTCTGATGGGCTTTCGTTCGATATTAAGCTTCGGTGAACCTTTAATCATCCTTTTGTGCTAGTGTCAGTTAACCCACCAATTATCGGAGTTGCCTTTTAAACTAAATTCGATCTTCTTGTTGACTTGCGTGGAAAACACATTCTATAGATCCTACCACCAAATTACATAATTGTCTCGGCAATGACAGTTACTGTACTCCATCACCAAAACACTGTGGGATTGATAATATTTTTGGAGAATTATTTCTAACCCTTACCGAACCCCAAATTTTAATGTCCCGGTCAAACACAGTGTATCTCATGACATAGATACTAACGGACAACTTCCGTATTCTAAACCACGACAACTGGATCCTATGAAACATAAGGTAGCGTATAACGAATTCGGACATATGATCAAATTAGGCATATGTCAACCGTCGTCATTTAAGGTTTCATCACCACTCCATATGGTTCAAAAGATTACTGGATCGTTACTATATACTGCATATCCATAATTTTACCGTGCACGTGCATGGATGCACAATTTTTACAAAAATTTACCTAATTAGGGCATACCACGCAATACCTGTAGCTTCCGAAGACATTCCTAAAACGGACATTATACGAGTATACGACGTCATTTGGGTTATTTGAATATGAACGACGGGCTTCGGAACGCAGCATAAACGTTTCAGTGTTTTATGAATGAAGTGTGTAAAGACCTCGATTTCGTTTTCGTCTATATTGACGATATATTGATTGCGATTAAAACTGAGGAGGAACATTTAATCCTCATAAGGCAAGTTTTCAAAAGACTTGCAAATTACGATGTCAAAATTAAAAGATCAAAATGTGTTTTCGGTGTTCCAACACTTGAATTTCTCAGCCACTATATTACTCTAGATGGCATTAAATCTTCATCGATGCGCATAACAAACTTTACCCAACCAAATTCAATTAAATCGATTCAGAAATTCGTCGGGATCCGAATTGCTTCAACCAAATAGAACTTTTATTAAAGAAGCCCAAAACAGCCAAGAGTTTGGCATTTTGATAAATGTATAGACGCATTTATTAATGTTAAATGAGTCCCGTGTAGGGTTTGCTAGTTCCCCCATCGGGCGCCTCCTCAGGTTGCGGATAGGGGACAGCCCGCCAGATATGGCAGGCACCAGGGAAATCAAATACTCGGGGCGGACCTAAAACTAGCACACCCAAGCTAAGGTAGTACTACATACGCCGATGGCCAAGGGGATACCTGGTCGCTAGTATGTGAACATAGCCTTCCTATGATAACGCAGAGCTCTGTCATAGATGAACCTTATTTCTCGTGCTACTCGTGGAATTAAAAATGAATCAGAACAACTTAAAATGACAACGACGTGGAAATAAGGCAGATCTGCAAAACTTTGACCGGTGGAGTGTTGCTAAAACTGGGCCGCTGTGCAGATCCGGGCAAGTTCCAAGAATCTCTGTGCGAGACAATAGGACAAGATGGAGAAATTCGAGGGCTTGTGCTACGTATGAAGCGCGAAATAATGGTTCTGGATAGCCTTACAACTGTGGCAGGGGTAATGGCACCTGTTGTGCGAGATACTGGCAAGGAGGAACCTGGAGAGAATAAGATCACGTTATATGACCTTGAAAGACGAGGTCAGAAAAAGGCAGTGGTTTAGACCAATGAACGGCCGCATCAAGAAGAGAGTTCAGAGATGCTATAGGTGCCTAGAATATGGACATATAAGGGGAGGCTGCAAAGGATCTGATCGCAGTGGAAACTGTTGGAGATGCTGTCAGGATGGGCATAAGCTGCGGTATGTACAACACAGCCAAAATGCCTTCTTGCGTGGCCAACCCCAACAACATACAAGGTTCGGGTGGGTGTGTAGTTTTCAGAGAGGCACTGGAGACCAGGCGAAGAATGATCCGATGAGGGTCCTTCAAGGAAATAGGTGTAGGGTTGCGGATGATAGCGTCACGCAACTCGTATGTGACAAAAAGGCAGATTTTCGTGATTAGTGAACAATATCGAAACCGGAATACGCCTAACTGGTAATCGGACCCACTGAATACAGCAGCAATATGGGTAGTTGACCAGAATAAAATACCAGTGAGGAGTCATGGCTTGGGTAATAGCTTTGTGTGGATTGGTAGTCGGAACATCACGATATTTAGTGTTTACCTTTCGCCAAGCGACAGCATATTTTAATTTAAAACAAAATTGAACGAACTTGAAGACGCGATTCGAGATTGTTATGGCACGAGAGTGGGGCATGCCACAACGAGATCCCATAGGTAGGGCTATAATGAAAATTGTATCTAAACTGGATCTGTATGTTCTTAATAGAGGAACAGCACCGACGTACCTAAGGCCAGGATTTGGAAACTGCCGAACACAAAGCAGCGAAAAAAGAGCTTGGTAGAGCCATTCGGAAGAGTAAAGACCGATGCTAGCGGACAATGTGTGACGAGGTTAATACGGATCCATGGGGCAGAGGGTACAAAACCGTTATCCGCAAGCTAGGTTCTCCAGACATGTGTATGCTTATCGATGAAACCACGATGGAGGAACTTATTGATACTCTTTTCCCCACACACGAGATTAGGCAAAGGGAAGATACCGCGATTGATGATAGAGATGTTGCCCCACTCAGCGAGGTTTCTTGTATATAACAGTTTTTTCATTTTTTGAAATATTTGGGAAAAAGTAAAAAAATCGAGAAAATTTTAATTAGGAAGTGCTGACAATTTCTGTTTTGCTCGTAAAAAATAACCAGAACTATTCAAAAATCATGGTGGGACCGATGACTAAAACCCAAAAACTGAAATTCCACCAAATATTCTGGTTGTTCTCAAAACGGATGACTATAGGCCATTCTCGGTTTTTGGATCCCAGTACAAGCTCCTGAAACTTTTTACTCGTAAAGACTAGAACCATAACTAAAACCAGAATCATGAATGAAATCATATATGTTCCCACACTCAGAAAACGAAAGCGATATGCACAATTTCAATTAAGATGCCGATTATGGCCTTTCGTGATGCCCGTATTATAATATAAATTGATTTTTTTATTATGTTTGTCGAACAAAATTTTTTAATTTTTATACAACATACATTTCAAATATGGCCAGAATGTAGATTATAATTTTCTGTTTTTCTTCTCTAAACATTATTTTCCTAAGAAATTTGAATTTGTTTTGTTTTTTTTGCTGAATTTTTAACATTTTACCTGTAGAAAAATGTGTTGAATAAATTTTTTCTCGTTTATGTTTCATCATTCTTATTTGCGGTTGATAACAATAAAGAAAAGCTATATTGTGGAGGAGGCAATCTTCATTCCAGTCCTTTAAGTAATATTCACATTCTAAACACACGTATATGAGAGTGAGGCCGCATTGTTCAATGAATCTTTATATTAAAGGAACACATTTTATTAACTGCTTGAAAATATTTAAAAAAAATACAACTTGTCTTACTTCAGGTAAAGTTTTACATTTTTCTCGTAAATCGTTATACCAAGAAAATGGTTAGGGCAAGTTAGATTTTTATTTATAGGGAAAAATAAATTTTTATTTTTATATTAACTGCGGCACTTGTTGTGAATTAAAAGAGATTTAAAACCTACAAATCAAAAATTTAGTAATGTAAGGAAATACTGGATTGTGTATAGGTACCAACCAACTTGATTAGTTTATAAGCTGTGGCGAATTTTCAAAACGCAACAATGGTGAATAACAAAAATTTGCGGCATTCTTAAAAACCTTTTCAATGACATGTATATGATAATCGAATAATTAGTTACCAACACCAAAACGGTGGATTTGGGAACTAAAGCGCCGATAACAAAAATTTTGCTTTTTCTAAGACCTTTGAAATATAATGCCATATATTGGAATAATGAAAGTTGTAATTGCTTGCAGAGTTATACTGAGTGTTAAAATTAATGTTATTTACAGCATTCTTTAAGAAAAAAAATTTGCTACCAGCGCCAAAACAGTGTATTTACCAACTAAAGTTGTACCGCAGTTGTTGTCCGATCTAACACCTTTCACACGATATACTACACGTGTATATAGAAAAATCATCATAAGGCAATATCGTGACATTGCGGGGTATTTTGAGTGATTTCCTACGGCATTTACCCGCCGCCTTGGGTACTCCGAATTAAAAATAAAAGAAGATTGACATGCAAAAATTCGAATCACATAGCCGTTCTTGAGGTGTCATCGGTACAGACATCCATCCTGCAAGACGAACGGATTTTTTTGGTTTTGGACCAGCGAAATTTTGAGGATTTCTGTTACAAAATTGTTGCTTCTCCTAGAATGAAATGAAAATGAGAAAAATATAGCTTCTTCTAGTGCAACAACGGTAGTTTTGAGTACCATGTAGCGCCCGAAATTTGTGACATTCTTCAAGAGCTTTCCAATGATATGCGACATGTATATATTTTAAAATATTTAAATAATTAGCTACCAGCGTTGAAACGATGGTTTTGGATGAATTGTAACTGTTTCCAGCACCATGCTGGTATTTTTGAGTACTAAGGCACTCTAGCAAAATTTACGGCATTTTCAAGACCTTTTCAACGATGTACAACAAATACATATTGTGTAATAAATGCAAAATTGCTACCAGCGCCAAATCGTGGATTAAGAACTTAAGTGGTATCTTTAAATTTGATGTCCGATACAAGACATTTCAAGCGATATATATGCAGAATATCTTTTTGTTAAAAAAAACTAAGGCTAAAAATCTCCGATGAAGCGCGAACACATGAGAAAATGCCATGATATGAAATATCAGCTCCAAGCGGAACAAGTAAACGAAACAGTCTGTTTTGCTATAACGACAGGAATCTCACTAAAGACTTCCACCAAAAGTACAGTAATCAAAGACGGGATTGGACAACTGAGAAAAAACGTTAACTTCGAACGACAATCTATACTTTATCGATAAAACAATGAGGTAATCCAAATTACATCCCACAGCCCCATGAAGCCTACCCAAAATTTATGTCTGTGAAGTTAGCCCGTAAACGATCCCGGGAAAATGCGATGGCAACACTAACATACAAATATCACGATATTTTTCCATGTAATCCCGAAAAAATATTTATATCACGATATTTTTGAATGTCATCCCTGAAAAAAAATGTCATGACAGTTTTTTACTATATCAATTCATAAAAATTTATAAGCAATTTGTATTGAAAACTGATGCCAACCCGGAAAAGATTATGTCACAATAAATTTTTTAACTAGAAAATTAATAATTTTTGAAAACAAAAAACGTGTATAATATCAAAAAAACATAAAATGATATATAAAGTTAATAATATAGGAAAATTAAGTACAGGAGTAGGAAAACAAAAAACAAACCAAAATAATAATATAAGTGGCAAAAAAATTCTATGATTTAGAGCTCCGCTATAGCCGTCTGAATTCTTAGTAAATGTCCATTACCAGAAACCGGACTATGAAATGTATGCAACTTGTTCGATTCTTTAAAAGGCTTGAGTATTAATAATTTAATGACATTTTATCTTGGACACATTAAGTATAAAGTGATTTGCTAGGGATAGTATAAATTACCAAATATAATCGTCATTGCGGCGTAGAACAAAAAGTTATCGTTTGATGAATTTTTTCGATTGATAAAGGTTGAAATTTTTAATATTTTTACTAAGTTTTGCAATTTCTACGTCATTTTGAGACTGATCTTGGAAATCATGTGTTATATTTTGATTTTCTGTTTCTTAACAATTGGTGTAGGGGGTTTCGCTGTTTGAGGATAGAATATTGAGAAGTTGGTTTATACGTTTCAAACGTTAGACAAACCAAATATTTTTTTTTTTAAACATTTAGTGCATTTGTGAGAAGCATCATTTGTTACATTTCAGTACCATACAGCCTTACCATGACAGAATAGGTAAATGAAAAGGTAAATAAATTAAAAGAAATTAAGTAGTTATTGTAGCAGGAGTAAATTAATAAATGTTTATATTATTTAGGAAGCAGGTAAACATTAATTCAGAATTACATTTCAGGAATATGCTTGTGGAATAATAATTCATTGAAAGATTAATTGGTTATTGTGTAGTTTAGAATTGTGTTGTCATTGTGTTACTAAATATTGGATTTACCTAGGTGGCTGAAAAAAGTATTAATGTTGAATTATATTTCAGGAAATTTCCAGATGCACGTGAAATAATAATATTTTTTTTCTCTCAGGGTGCTGATTTAAAGAAGCAATTTTTGAAGACCAATATCATCGTTATCCATTGAACCTATTAAACCTTTATCCCTCCTCAGTAGATTAGAAGTAGATTAGAATTGTGTTGTGCCGTACGATCGCTAGGTGTCTGAAACCGGGTCGTTCTGTCCCAAAAAAGAGGGAAAAAAAGAAAAAAAAAACAGGCTGTAGAAATAGGCCCGGCGTTACCGGGTCACTTGTCAAGTACTTGGTTCTACAGTCCAATCAATCAATCAATCAATATGGAAAAGGGAATGGATATCGTTAATCCTCGACTTAAGTATGTTTTGCGATTGTGGCGTAAAAATGACATTTGTTTTGCAAGGCAGCATGAGTCCGGTCTCAATTTTGTTTATGTGGGTGTGTATGTATAGATAAATATGTGTTTGTGTGTATAGATATATATGTGAATGTTTTAAAATGTGTTTATAATGTATGTGCAAGTAAGCGCATATTATTTATTTATTACCATATATGGAATATGTGTACATGTGCATGTACGAATGTGTGTGGATGTATGTGTATGTATATGTACGTGTATGGGTGTGTATGTATGTATGTATTTGTATATGTATGTATGTATATAATGTATATATATATATGTATGTATATGTATGTATATGTATGTATATGTATGTATATGTATGTATATGTATGTATATGTATGTATATATGTATATATATGTATGTGTGTATTTATGTATGTATGTGTGTATGTGTATATGTGTGTATGTGTACATGCATGTGTTTTTTTTTTTTTTTCTCTCATATTATTTAGGTTAGCAGCAACAATATATTAATTTAGTATTAATTTTCAGGATACATAGGCTTGTGAAATAATATTTTTTTTTGTATTAAATTGCTGATTGTGTAGTTTTGTGTTGTATTGTCTTTGTGTCACTAATGATTGTCTTTACTTAGGTGTATGTAACCGGGACGATTCAATCAATTAATAAGAAAATGAAAAGTATTAATATAGTATTCAATTTCAGGTGATTTCCAGATAATAGTGAAATAATAAAATTTTTTCTTAGGTTGCTTTATTTAAGGACGCAATTGTTGATGACCAATAACACCATTATCCATTTATCCCATTAAACCTTCATCCTTCCCCTAGTAGTTTAGTCTTGTGCTGTCTTGTGTTACTAACTATCGGCTATACCTAGGTGTCTGTAACCGGGCCGATTCTGTCCCACTTAACTTACCTATCCAATCCTTCGGTTTTGTTATATGTAAAAAAGAGTGTACGGTGGGCCCGGCGTCACCCGGGAGCTCCTGTGTAAAAACTTGGTCGTGCATTCAGAATCAATCAATCAATCAATTACCAGAAACCGGACTATGTACGTTTTGTAGTTCAGGGATTGATAAAGAAAACGAATCATGTCATAAATTGATTTTTGTATGTATTTTGGACCAACATACACATTTGTGCATATCACTTACCATAGACTGCGTATTATAATACCATGACAAATAAAAGCTGCGTTTTATTTAAAACAATCGAGTAGAGTTCGCGATAGCTATTTTCAAATTGGTCCAATTTAAAATTAAAATTTAATTTTTTTAAATTAAATAATTTTGATTTAATAGAAATGTATGTATAACCAAAAAAATCAGTCATAAAAGTTGAATGATTTTCTTGTAATATCGTTCTGTATAATTCTGTATAATAACGGAGTACTTCAGAACTGAGCAATGACAATGACATTTGTTTAATACCGATTCCGGACAATCATAGCGCTACCGTATTTTATTATTAAAACAGGGTTTGCTAAGCCTCTGTGTGTCAATCTAATTGATTTTGTAGTAGATTAACTAAACTAGTTTGGCTAAACGCGTTTAGCTAAACCCTAGTCTGCCAAGGGTATCACAAATAGTTTTCGCCAAATAGCTCTTAATCATAGAATTTGTTTGCCTTTAATTATTTAAACAGGCAAATCCCTGAACTACAAAGCCTATATAGTTAGGTTTCTGGTAATGGACATCTACTAGGAACTCAGACGGCTATAGCGGAGCTCTAAATCAAAAAATTTTTTTGCCTCTTGTCATTTAAATGTAAACGACTATAGCGAGTCCCTAAATCATAGAATTTTTTTGCCTCTTATTATTTAAACAGGCCAATCCCTGAACTACAAAATCTATATAGTCCGGTTTCTGGTAATGGACATCTACTAGGAACTCAGACGGCTATAGCGGAGCTCTAAATCAAAGAATTTTTTTGCCTCTTATTATTTAAACAGGCCAATCCCTGAACTACAAAACCTATATAGTCCGGTTTCTGGTAATGGACATATACTAGGAACTCAGACGGCTATAGCGGAGCTCTAAATCATAGAATTTTTTTGCCTCTTATTATTTAAACAGGCCAATCACTGAACTACAAAACCTATATAGTCCGGTTTCTGGTAATGGACCTCTTCTACGAATTCAAATGACTATAGCGGAGCTCTAAATCATAGAATTTATTTGCCACTTATTGTATAAACAGGTCAAACCCTGTACTACAGTAGTTTGAAGTACACAGTAATTTATATTCGTAAGTGTTTTTATTAAATATTAATTAATCTGGAATTTTGACAATTTTTAGAAGAAACCAAATTTATGTGACATTGTGTTTGTTTACAAATTTAATTATGACTTATTATATAAACGAACCCACTCGTTCATATACAAATTATGTAATTTTTTTTTTGTCATCATGTCAGCTATACATTATAGCTATATACCGGGTGTTTCTTTTAAACTGAGACGATCAAATATCTCGAAAAATAGCCACTCTACGGAAAAAATGTCCATATTCAAAATTTAATCATACTGCGGGGGAAATACATTAGTGCAAAAAAATAGTCCCCCCCCGCTTTGTAGGTGGGGCGGGGGTAACTTTTAAACTAAGATAGGAAGCCATATTTTTTATTGCAGATACGGATTTTACGACTAAAAGTACGTATGATTTGAATGAAATATTTTGTTCGGTTCATGATAGATGGCGTTGTAATCGACGAAATTCAATTTTTTCAATTTCTTCTTCTTAGAACACACGCATTCGATTCTGCAATACGTTTGAAATAAAAAAACATCACGTTTTCATTGGAAATACTCGAAATTCGTCATCAAACCAATTTATTCAGTTTTGTAAATCACAGTTAACGTTTGTGTTATTTCTTATCTTCATGTTTTTCGTAATTGCAAAATAAACGATAAAATACTTTAGAATGGAGCGTTTAACTGTACGAGAGAAAATTGATATGGTTCTGGTTTATGGAGAAGCTGGCAGAAATCTTGAAAATGCTGTTGCTATTTACGCTCAACGTTTTCCGGATAGGATTCGTTCACGAGCTTCATTTGACCGTACTATCAAACAAATTATTACTGATGGAAATGTTCAACCGAAAAAGAGGACCCGTAGAGCAACAGTCACTGTAGAAAATAATGAAATTGCTGTATTGGCAGTAGTGGCTCATAATCCTCATGTTAGTACACGAGAAATAGTTCGCGATTCCGGATTGTCCCCCATTAGTGTTTGGAGAATTTTACACCAAGATCTTCATGGCGCTGATTTCCAAAATCGGGTAACTTTTTGTCAATGGGCACGTGAACAAATACAACAAAACCCCAATTTTTTTCGTTGCGTAATGTTCTCTGACGAATCGTCTTTTACAAACCATGGAACGGTTAATCGACACAACATGCATTATTGGAGTGTTACAAATCCGCACTGGCTTCGTCAAGTTGAACATCAGCGTCCTTGGACTGTCAACGTGTGGTGTGGAATAATTGGCAACAAACTCATAGGCCCCACATTATTGAAGGCAACTTGAATGGTCAAATGTACCGAAACTTTTTGAAAAATGAACTGCCAATATTACTTGAAAATTTGAGCTTAGAAGTGAGACGGAACATGTGGTTTCAACATGATGGTTGTCCTGCACACTATTCGGTGGTGGCACGTGAAATACTTGATCATGATTTCAATGATCGCTGGATCGGTAGAGTTGGTCCGATAAATTGGCCCGCCAGATCACCAGATCTTACTTCGCCAGATTTCTTTTTGTGGGGCTATCTCAAAGACAAAGTTTACAAACAAGAACCAACAACACGTGAGAACATGATTGAGCGAATCAGAAATGCGTGTGCTGAAATTCAACCAAACACACTTCTCAGTTGTGTACAATCATTTGAAATGCGTATTAATAAGTGCATTGAAGTCGCAGGCCATCATTTTGAACACTTATTTTAAGCTAAAATTATTTTATTCACCTGCCATTTACATTAATAAATTGTTTTGATGACGAATTTCGAGTATTTCCAATGAAAACGTGATGTTATTTTATTTCAAACGTATTGCAGAATCGAATGCGTGTGTTCTAAGAAGAAGAAATTGAAAAAATTGAATTTCGTCGATTACAACGCCATCTATCATGAACCGAACAAAATATTTCATTCAAAACATACTTACTTTTAGTCGTAGAATCCGTATCTGCAATAAAAAATATGGCTTCCTATCTTAGTTTAAAAGTTACCCCCGCCCCACCTACAAAGCGGGGGGTGGGGGACTATTTTTTTTGCACTAATGGATTTCCCCCGCGGTATGATTAAATTTTGATTACAGACATTTTGTCCGTAGAGTGGCTATTTTTCGAGATATTTGATCGTCTCAGTTTAAAAGAAACACCCGGTATAGCGCAAGTTAAAATTTGTTAATCGGTTTTTATTTATAATGGCCGCCATTTCGTGTATTATTTTGCATAATAATTTTTCTTACTATCGTTATATTTTTATATCGTGATAGTTATAGTTTCATTATAATTTCTTTAATATAATGGTGTTGCCATAGTTAACTATAATCATTTTACGGGATGATTTTACGGGCTAACTTCACAAAGGTCCAAAATGTTAATCATATTCTATTGAAACTATAAGTGTCATAATCAGATCAGTGTTCTTCTAGCAAAATCTCAAATAACAGATAATTTTATTAAAGATAATTTTATTAAAGACTTAATTATGTGAATTATCAAATATCAGATAGAAAATTTAAAGATAGAAAAAATCAAAATTTCACTTCATAATCATCTCAGCCGTGCTCAAAATCGAGTTGCCATAGGGAAATAAATTGAGTGCTTTAGAATTATTTATATATACATGGTGGCGCAAAAAGACCGTTCTAAAGTGAATGTTTAATAATTTTTTTTTTATTATGTTTTTTTATTATAATTTCCAGAATTTCATAAAGAAGATTTGGGAAATTTAATACAGAACAATACACAACAGCGTGCTTATCGAACAATTAATAACAACAAACCGTCTGCTTGCAAATGTCCAGCAACAAGGTGCCGGAAGGAATCTGCTAGGTTCCGGAAGACAACGGATGATAATATTCAACGGGTACTGGAGAGTGTGCAGAATAGTCCAAAAATTTTAATAAAGAGGTGTTTAACACAATTGGGTCAATCGCGAAGTTCCGTACAGATAATTTTGGCCACATTAAGATTTTTCCCATATAAACTTATGCATTAATTAAGCCCGACAGTTGAAAGCAGAAGAGTTGAATCGTCCCCCACTCAAACATTATTTTAAATATTTTATATTATATTGTTAATATTTTATAATATATAACCCTTGAATAACCTTAAAATGTAGTGCCTAGTTCTTTAGTCAACTTCATGACAGAAATGTCAGCTGTATTCGATAAATAGACACAAATAACCAAAAAACCAAGCACTGAAAATTTTTATTCTGTTTGAATGTGCTATACTGAAAGAAATGCGGCTGATAAACATCTGCATTATCGAAATTTCACCAGAAGTTAGTAGGAAAAACTACTTTACTGACGCGTTGTGACGGGCAAACTAACCCCCCGATTCTAACGTACAGTCACAGACGTATTTTCAGTCTTAGCAAAAACTTTTGTCTTAGCGAAGACTATAAACTTTCAATTCTTATTCTGCACTTAGTCTTATCTGTCAGTAGTCTTAAAATTGTCTTCGTTAACATCAGCGAAATAGGTGGTCTTGGGAGTCATTTTCGAATTGAACTGTCGTTTTTCGTTTATAAATTTGAAAAAATATGGTGTAAATTTGATTTTGCAGCGCTACAAAAGTGTTTGGAAAGTTTATAATATATTATTTAAGAATATTGCCTTCAGAACTTCAATGAAGACTTTATTCTTAAAAAAAAGTCTTTACAATAAAGTTTTAGCTAAGATGGTCTTAGTAGTCTTATCGTCAGAATCGGGGAGTAAATTATAAAAACTGCATTGTTGACATTTCAGCTGTAAAATGGTAATGCAGATAGCGTCTCCCAGCCGAAAAAATATTTTTTAGCCGAAAGATATATTATTCGATTTACCTAGTTCTACTATTACCTCTAAATAATTGCAAAAATTTGTCAGGAGCTCTATAATTTTACCAGAATGGTGTAAATGCTCTGACAAGTAAATTACAATAAAATTTAGAAATTTTCGAAACTGAACTAATAAAAAGTTTTGTAGCTTTTGAGTTACTCACTTTCCCATCGATCCTACTATGTTTATTAGATAGATCATATTCTTAGGTAAGCTCAGGGAGAATTGTGAGCAAATCTGAAAAGGTTAGGGAGGAGAGGGGTTGTAATGTAGAAGCAGAATATTCAAATATAGTAATATAGCAGAAAATCCGAAATTTTCGAAACTAAATTATCAATATGTTATGGTGAAATTTTGAGGTTATATGTTCTGATATGTGAAAAATACAAAAAAGGAATCAACAAATATTTCGTCAAAAAACAAATAAAATTTCATAGAACCCGAATGCAGTGCCACCTACCGGGTCCAATTGTAAATCTTAACCATCCACGGACCCACTGAAATACACAAACAAAATTTCATTAAAATCGGTCCAGCCGTTTAGGAGGAGTTCAGTCACATACACACGTACAGAAAATTAAGGGGTGGTGGGGGTGGTGAAATTTTGGGGTAATCTTAAAAAAATCAAAAATTAAATTTTGTCAAAAAATTAAAAAATTAAAATCGTAGAACGCGATCGCAGTGCCACGTAACGAGTCCAATTTTAAATGTAAATCATCCAGGAATCCACTCAAAGACACACAAAATTTCATTAAAATCAGTTCAGCCCTTTAGGATAAGTTCAATTAACGTATGAGGAATAAAATATGGACAAATAAAAAAAGTCATTTATTAATCAAACTATTTTGCTTAATAATTTATTTAAATCTTTAATTCTTAGAGAATTTACAGAAAAATTTGCGCCCCATGTCGATTGGCTTTTACTGATCTTGACACTCTTTTCATTGCCGCCTGCGTTCTTGATGTATCGATTTTCTTTAAATCTCTTTTTACCTTTCTAATCAAACATTCAACATGTTTGGCACGATATCCGTTATGCTGTGTACCATTCTCTTCAAATTTGTCCAAAAAATTTCAATAAGCCGTAGTTGTGAAAAATTTGGTGGGTTATAGTCTTTAGGGATAAATTCGGTTCAGCGTTGACGTAAATCAGATATTGTTGCGTTGGTGTAATGTGAGGATGCTAAATCAGCCCAAAAAATCGCTTTATCATTTTTATGATATTTATCTATAGATTTTTGAAGGACAGGTAAACATTTGTTAAAGTATGTTTGCGCTTTAAGCAGCATAACTTTACCTGGAAACTTAATCTTATGAATAAACTTCTCCTATTCTGGTGTTTCGTGATCGGCAGACTCGTAGTCTTTTGACTGCCATTCATTACCTTTAACAGTGAAATAAGTTTCATCATCTATCACACATTTATAAGCTGAAGAAGCAGCGAAATATGTTTGGGAAAGCACTCTTAATCTAGACTTGATTGTAGTTATTTGTTTCAACATCAACATTTGTCAACTTAATAGTTTTCACCCAGCTGTCTGTACGATTTTGCAGTTTGACCCACCGTTTCATCTTTCAATTTCATTCGAACTTAGCTATCTTGAAGTTGACATTTTTTACCAGAGCCGGGTTTTCTTTCCACAGGTTCTTTATTCGAAAATTATTTAATTGTTTTGCAGATGAACGATTTTTGAATCCAAGATCCTTGAAGTAGTGACAAATTTCGTTCTTGTCCGGGTTTTCGTGACAAAATTTATAAATTAATTTGCGACGATCTACTTCTAACAACGACATTTTTATAACTAAATGACAACGACATTTATAACTAAAATGGCGCAGTTGTTTTGTATATTTTATGAAATATAAGAGAATCAAGTTATTTAAAAAAAAGGAAAATTTTAGTTTTGGTCGTACAACATAAATACAGCTGCATTTTACATTTGTTCATATTTTATTCCTCATACGTTACAAAAAACCGTACATAATGATTATATCTATACCACAGATCATAATGATTATATCTATAGATTGGGGGGTGGTGGGGTTAGTGCAATTTAGGGGTTATATGTCTGATATGTGAAAAATACAAAAAGAGAAACAAAAAAAGAGACCTAAAGGGCCAATTGTGAATCTAAACCATCCGGCAACTCACTGAAATACACACACAAAATTTCATCAAAATCGGTCCAGCCGGTTAGGAGTTCAATCAAATACACACGTGCAGAATAATTATATATGCTACGGTCTAAGTGTAAAACCCGGTGGTAATATAATTACCGGTCATTATATAATACCCAGTGCGTTTGGTAGATTTGTGACTTGAAGAAAAAATTTCACACTTGAAGAATTGTACAAGTTCTGGAAAAGCGGGGGTTTGGGGACCCATCGTTTAAGGTATACAACGAATTAAAATTACATTAAAAAAAAAATATTTACAAAAGTTGATTTTTTTAACATTTTTGGCACAATCAAAAGAAGCGATAAGAGAAAATAAATAAAATAAAAAGTAGTTTGTTAATTCAAAATTTCAATTTTAATTTATTCAAAATCGAACTTCTCGTCAATTTGTTCTTCATTTTCATTTTCATTTGTATTAAGGTTGTGCTCCTCGTCAGGAGTTTCGTGAAGGGTGCCTGGATACAGAATGAACGCATGTTTCATGAAAATTGAATAAACATAATTTTTATAAAAAAAAAAATTGGAAAAAAAAAATTATCGAGGAAATTGAGATAATGTAACCTTTAAAAATTAAATATACACAACCCTAACGTCAAAATTTATCAAAAAATTAACATTTTATCTTGTTTTGAAAAGTGAAATTTTTTGCGGAAAATCACAAAATTTCAATTATACACTTTAACCGTAGCATAAATATAGAGATAATTTTCCCTAGAATTTTTTGTTTTCTGTGGCCAAACTGAAAATAACTGATATGGCTGCAGAAAATCAAAAAATTCTAATGAAAAAAATAATTCATAAATTTTTTCCGAATTGTACTTGTATGCGATGCAAATTTTTCAAAATTTTATTAAGAAATAGCCGAGTTCCCTCCAGATTAAAGTTTATTTATATCATGTAAAATGTACAGATACCATTTTTCATAAGGACTGGTTTTGAAATGGCCAGTTTAGTCCAGCACGAACAGCTCCTAAAATTTTGTCCAAAACTTACTTTAAATCCCTGATCAATACTACTATCCAGATTTCATCGTAATTAGTTAAGAAATGGCGGAAAGACGGAATATTGTGAAATTTAAATATTTCATATACCGAGTTCCTTTACTTCGGAGATCAATCAATGAGCCATTTTAAGGATCACTTTTTTAATATTATATTCCGCTGAGATGTTTTGTTTAGTGAAAAAAGAGATACATAATGAATAAAGAATTTCCGCTGGTAATTACGTAACAAAATAATGTTACGGTGACACCTAGATTAGAATAGAATAAGTTAATTTCATTAATTGTTCAATTGCATTTATGATTAAATACTCAACATTTAGGCGTCATTTCTATACTAACATATTTGCTGCGCATTTAGGATTATTCTAGAAACAAATATTTTGGTATATAGGGGCGCGCGTGGACGTGGAGTACTGAGTATTATTTTAAACGTGATACAGTAAAGGTTAAATAGAAAGGTTATTAAAATGATTATTAAAGCGATTATTAAAGTGCTAATTAAAAAGTGTGTTATAATTATAATAATTAATTGTGAATTTTGTGTTGTATAATAAATTGTGTTGTGTAAATAAAATGTGTGAGTTCAAATTTGAAGCAGTGTATTTATTCACAATCCAGTGATTCGAACCTTGATTGACAAGGCAAAATCGTAACAATTGGTGAAAGCGGTGGGATTGTGAATAATAAGAAAATGATTCTCTACGAATTAAAGCTTGCGCAATTAAAGGAGCAACTGAAGCAGCGAGGTTTGGCTAGTGAAGGCACAAAAGCTAGTTTGGTGGAGCGACTACGTGAGGCCATGGAGAAGGACGGTTTAAATCCAGATGTGTATGATTTCGAGGAGGACAACACGGATGAGATCAGTGTTGGCCAGAAAGAAAAGGACGTGCAAACGGTGGTCGGAGCAGCACAAAACCCATCTGGAAGTTTCGATTTATCGCAGTTGATGGCTGCTATCAATCAAATGATGGGACAACAGTTGGAGCTACAAGGGGCGGACATTAAACATCAAATGAAACAGCAGATGTTACAAGTGGAGCAACAAGGGGCGGACATTAAACAATCGAACCAGGACATTAAAAACCAAATAGAAGATGGCCAAAAGAAAATGGACGAGAGTTTCTGGACGAGTTTCTGGAGTTATCTTCTACACTACACGGTAAAGTGGAAAAACTGCAAACAGAAGTACACGCAGAAATTCAAAATGTTAAAGGGACGGTTCGACAAAAATTTGAGTCGGTTGAACAAGATTTTAAACGTCTCGAGAAGGAGCTCATAGATGTCAAGGCGAATGGAACGACACACCAAGTGATCCAGACAGTAAACGCTGTTAAGTTAAAACCACCAACATTTGATGGAACTACATCCTTCAGTATTTTTAAGTTCCAATTCGAAACGGCCATTAAGCAAAATCAGTGGAATGAAGAACAATGTGTTGGAGCGTTAATTGTGGCTCTTAAAGGCGAAGCGGCGGAAACACTACAAATCATTCCCGAGCAAGAACGGAACGTTTACAACGGAATTATGATCGCGTTAGATCGAAAATACGGAAGTGACCATAAGCGAGAAATCTATCGCATGGAATTGAAGGGTCGATACCAAAGAGGAGGAGAATCGCTACAGGAATTTTCATCGGCAATTGAGCGGCTCGCACATTTAGCACATTCAAATATGTCGGCCGATTACATGGAGCGTATTAGATGCATTCATTGACGGTATTCGAGATCCTGAGACGCGCAGAGCGGTGATGTTGTCACCTAAGGCAACTTTCACGGAAACCATCGCTTGTGCGTTAACAAACGAAACTGCGCAAACCATTATCAAACCAGCAATGAAAATTCGTCGAGTGGAGATTGATTCCAGAATAGACACCACGCGGGCTACGCCAAGGCTCAGAGATGGAAGTGGCAGGATTAAATGCTGGGTATGTAATAGAATGGGTCACATCTCACGGGACTGTTGGGAGATTAAGAAGAAACGAGCAAGGTCGCCATCTCCTATGAAGCGTAGATCAAACGAGGAGCAGATAGAATCCAGAAAGGCGGGTCAGACGACAGCGGAGTCGTTAAACTAAAAAGAGACAGCTTGCAAGAGCAAAAGCTGACTCCCATAACCGATTGCCCCATAACGTCCATCCAAGTTTCGAGAGTAGAAAGAGGCGGTGCCAGCTTGACAGATGAAGCCAATATTGAACACCGAAAGGAAAGCGCACATGAAAATGCCGCGTTATTAAAAAGGCCATGTTCCGTGGAATGCAAGCATTGTGGGCATGTGGAGGTCAAGGAAAACATCGTCGATATTCGGCTCATGCAAGCGCTACCTGAGGAGCAATGGACTGATGAAATGATCAGGAAGGAGCAATTACGGGATGCTGACCTATCATTCACCTTGTTTAAGTTAGCCGAAAGTTGCCAGCCGAAAATAAAAAAAATGATAATGCAGATTGTGTCTTTGGTTTCATAAACAATGTTGATCAAATACTGTTAAAGTTAGCCGAAAGTTGCCAGCCGAAAGATAATGCAGATAGTGTCTTGAATACAGCAGAAATCAGTCATACACTAGAATTTAGGATGAATTTAGGATCGGGTTATATTCTTCGGGTGAAGGAGAAATTATTTCAGTTTATAGAAATTTAAAAATCGATAGGAGCGAGAGTATAAAGAGAGTTTAACTTTCTGTTGAATCAGTCAAGACACTATCTGCATTATCTTTCGGCTGGCAACTTTCGGCTAACTTTAACAAGGTGTTGATCAATATATTTCAGCCGAAAGTTACGATACCAGCAGATATTAAAGAAAAACTATTTTTCCTTCATTTTATTTAGGTTTTTAAATTGATTTTAAAATAAAAGTTTTAGTTTATGAAATGTTACGTCTACATTTTGTCTGGAAATTGTAAAGAAATTTTGATGGGGATCAATTTGTGAATAAATTCATTGAATGGCCTGGCGCTCTTGTTTAACCTTAATTCGCATTGATGCCTTTATAGCCAGTTGATAGGCCCTAGTGCCTGTTAACAAGATTCTAATTTTAAAGAAAGTCTGATGAGGACACAGGGGTGTAATTTGAAAAAAAATTCCATAGTTCAATTTATAAAAAATTCATTGAATGGCCTGGCGCTCTTTGTTAACCTAAATTCGCATTGATGCTACTATGGCCATTTGATAGGCTCTAATGCCTGTTAACAACAGTCCAATTTTGAAGAAAGTCTGATGGGGATACGGGGATGCAATATGACAAAATTTCCATAGAACAATTTCTGAAAAATTCATTGAATGGCCCGGCGCTCTTGTTAAAACTAAATTCGCATTGATGCTACTAGGACCATTTGATAGGCTCTAATGCCTGTTAACAACAGTCCAATTTTGAAGAAAGTCTGATGGGGATACAGGGGTGTAATTTGATAAGATTTCCATAGAACAATTTCTGAAAAATTCATTGAATGGCCCGGCGCTCTTGTTTAACCTAAATTTTGCATTGATGCTACTAGGGCCATTTAATAGGCCCTAATGCCTGTTAACAACAGTCCAATTTTGAAGAAAGTCTGATGGGGATACAGGGGTGTAATTTGATAAGATTTTCATAGTTCAATTTCTCAAAAATTCATTGAATGGCCCGGCGCTCTTATTGAATCTAAATTCGCGTTGATGCCACTATGGCCATTTGATAGGCCCTAATGCCTGTTAGCAAGATTCTAATTTTGAAGAAAGTCTGATGGGGATACAGGGGTGTAATTTGATAAGATTTCCATAGTTCAATTTCTCAAAAATTCATTGAATGGCCCGACGCTCTTTTTTAACCTTAATTCGCATTGATGCTACTATGGCCATTTGATAGGCTCTAATGCCTGTTAACAACAGTCCAATTTTGAAAAAATTCTGATGGAGATACGAGGGTGAAATTTAATATAATGTTCATAGTTCAATTTCTGACAAATTCATTGAATGGCCCGGCGCTCTTGTTTAACCTTAATTCGCATTGATGCTACTAGGGCCATTTGATAGGCCCTAATGCCTGTTAACAACAGTCCAATTTTGAAGAAAGTCTGATGAGGATACGAGGTGCAATTTGATAAAATGTCCATAGTTCAATTTCTGAAAAAATCATTGAATGGCCTGGCGCTCTTGTTTAACCTAAATTCGCATTGATGCCACTATGGCCATTTGATAGGCCCTAATGCCTGTTAACAACAGTCCAATCTTGAAGAAAGTCTGATGGGGGTACGGGGATGCAATTTGACAAAATTTCCATAGAACAATTTCTGAAAAATTCATTGAATGGCCTGGCGCTCTTGTTTAACCTAAATTCGCATTGATGCTACTAGGGCCATTTGATAGGCCCTAATGCCTGTTAACAACAGTCCAATTTTGAAGAAAGTCTGATGGGGATACAGGGGGGTAATTTGATAAGATTTCCATAGTTCAATTTCTCAAAAATTCATTGAATGGCCCGGCGCTCTTAGTGAATCTAAATTCGCATTGATGCCACTATGGCCATTTGATAGGCCCTAATGCCTGTTAGCAAGATTCTAATTTTGAAGAAATTATGATGGGGATGCAGGGGTGTAATTTCAAAAAAAGTCCATAGTTCAATTTCTCAAAAATTCATTGAATGGCCCTACTTTTAAATAAGTATCGAAAATATATATAACAAAATAAAGCTTGTTACATTTGCTTCCAACGCCATAAACACGCCTTCCAGAGATTTCAACTTAGGTTCCGTGAACACTTCAAATAGTTTGTTAAATTGCTCATTTACCGAGCCTAGCTGAAATTTCCAAACCAGAACAGCAAATTTGTTGCGAATTTATATATTCCTATTATGATTTTGAATAAAATGTTAAAGTAGAAAATAAATAATAAATCTAATCAAAATTCGCATGAGAATATTTATTAATTATTGAAATTGGTTTCTTTTGATGTGTTGATAAAATAATTTTTCGGCTGATAACTTTCGGCTGAAGAAAGTTGATCAACGGTGACGTAATTATCAACTTTCGGCTGAGTAAGCGAAGACACTATCTGCATTATCGATTTTTTTGATTTTTCGGCTGGAAACTTTCGGCTAACTTTAATAGTATCTATCATTCATCATGAAACATAAGGAAAAGGAACACCGGCCCACATGGAGTGAGATAGCTGACAAAAATCCCATTGTAAAAGCATATTGGGCTTAATGGGATAGCCTCCACATGGAAAATGGATGTTTAAAAAGAAAGTGGGAAAGCACGGATGGTAAAGTAAAACAATTGTTGGTAGTGGTGCCAAAAGATCGGATAGCGGAAATCCTCAAGGAGTATCATGGAGAAGCAAGTGGAGGTCACCTAGGGATTAATAAAACATTAGCCAAAATTCGCCAACGTTTCTACTGGTCCGGATGTAGACAGTCAGTAGTAAAATGGTGTCGAAGATGTGACCAATGTGCGGCAGTGAAGGGACCAACACGAAAAAGCCGTGGAACCATGAAACAATATAATGTCGGGGCACCATTTGAGAGAATTGCAATGGACGTGGCGGGGCCATTTCCGACCACCGAGAGCGGAAATAAATATGTGCTAGTAATAATGGATTATTTCAGCAAATGGCCGGAAGTGTACCCCATACCCAATCAGGAGACAACTACAATAGCTGATGCCGTGGTCAACAATTGGATTAGCAGATTTGGTGTACCGATGGAAATTCACACGGATCAAGGAAGGAATTTCGAATCGGTGGTATTTCAGGAGATATGTCAGATGCTTGGAATCAATAAAACGAGAACGACGCCTTTACACCCACAGTCGGACGGTATGGTGGAAAGATTCAATGGCACATTGGAGGAATATCTAGCAAAGGTTGTGGAAAGGAACCAACGTAACTGGGATCGACATATACCGATGTTCCTGATGGCCTACCGATCAGCGGTACATGACACAACAGGAGTGACACCAGCAGAAACCATATTTGGGAACAACCTGCGATTACCGGGAGATTTAAAGCTTGGAGCTGTTCCATCAGCAGCTCTATGCGGACAGGATTATGTCGACCGAATGAAAGAGGAACTCAATGAAATACATAAATTTGTACGGGAGAAAATTCGGATAACAAGTGATCGAATGAAAGCTCGATATGACATACGAGCAAACAATCAAGGCTTCGAGGAAGGGCAATTGGTATGGCTTCCCAACCCGCAACGGCAGAAGGGATTATCACCGAAGTGGCAACCCACATGGGAAGGCCCTTACTGTCATTAAAAGGTTGAACGACGTGGTTTATCGCATACAGAAAGGACGGAAAGGTAAACCAAAGGGGGTGCATTTGGAGCGTTTGGCGCTCTACAGAGGAGGTGATCTGGATCCTGTTCGGGACGAACAGGCTTAGGTGGGGGGTAGTGTTACGATGACACCTAGATTAGAATAGAATAAGTTAATTTCATTAATTGTTCAATTACATTTATGATTAAATACTCAACATTTAGGCGTCATTTCTATACTAACATATTTGCTGCGCATTTAAGATTATTCTAGAAACAAATATTTTGGTATATAGGGGCGCGCGTGGACGTGGAGTGCTGAGTATTATTTTAAACGTGATACAGTAAAGGTTAAATAGAAAGGTTATTAAAATGATTATTAAAGCGATTATTAAAGTGCTAATTAAAAAGTGTGTTATAATTATAATAATTAATTGTGAATTTTGTGTTGTATAATAAAGTGTGTTGTGTAAATAAAATGTGTGAGTTCAAATTTGAAGCAGTGTATTTATTCACAATCCAGTGATTCGAACCTTGATTGACAAGGCAAAATCGTAACAATAAATTATGTTTAGTGATAGTTCTGCCACTTGCGGCAAGTAGCGTAATCTCTTATTTTCTGCTGCAGCATATGAGGTTGACTTCCGCCATCCTTTATTTAGGCTTCTTATATTTTGAAAAAAAAAAATCTTAAGTATTAAGTTTAATCTAACTCTTTCAATCCATCGTGAGTCGTTGGAGTTTTTAATATAGTCACGGCTTCGCTTTAGTAACCTTGTTATAACTTGCGATTTTGTTTGTTGCAAGGAAAAAATTGAGGACTCAAAAATGAGTCGAAAATAATAATTGGTATAGTAGTTTGCCGGAAAGACCACATAACTGGTGCGGATAGACTAACGGAAAATTTTGTTAAAAAAACACTCGCCAACATAAACCAACTCTTTCAATTTTTTCTTAAATATTTTGTAGCTTATACGATTTTTTCTAATTGATAGAATGGCATACAAATACAGAAAGGTAGCTTTACTAAATAAAACAACGAATTCGGTTTGCCTGAATTTTAGGATCTGACCAATTTTCCCCCTAATTCAGGCCCTACATTCTAACATAAAATATTTTATAATATTAATAATTATATTTATATATCCATTATATTCTTTATTAATTAACATAATTATTATAAGTTTAATGAATGCTTGATGACGGTTAACATATGATAATGAAAAAATGGTTCTGACTGTAATTAGGATGTAGGTAGTGTGGCTATACGAGATAAATGGTCTTCTGTTTATTTTTCCTTTGTGTATCTAAAGTTATATACATACATATTATGTATATGTATACAGATATTATACCTATATACCCTAAAAATATTAAATCTTTTACGTGGTACTTTTTTCGATTTTGGCTGTTTGTCATGTAAATTTAAAATTTTCTAAAAGATTATCCATAATGGTATTGTGTAAAAAATAAAATAGATTGCTGGTGGGATAATACAAAAAAAAAAAAAAAGATAATAAAAAAAAAATTATCGTATCCTTTGATTTATTCGTACAGTATATATTATACATATTGGGCCTCGAGGTTTATGGTTAGGATTTGTGCCATTTAAAACGAAATTCATCTCCATGGTAGTGACAATAAAGCATTATTATTTAAAAAAAAAAATTTGTTGATGGCAATTTAAATTAATTTTGAAAAATTTTCTTTTTAAAGAATTCGAGTATAATGTTGCGGCTTGATGATGTGTTGTAATACAATATCTATATCACTTAATGTTGGGTATGATGGGCTTTAAACCAAACTAAATAAAATGAAAATATGTAGAGAAATCTAATATCGGTATCGTTCGTAACAGCATAATATAATTTAATTGTTGATTTTCTATAAAATACTGAACGATAATGTGTGTCGTCGGCCAATTGTCTCGATTTAATTTATTTAATTTGAGTGTCAACCGTTTTATTTATTTTAAAATAGGACGATATTACATTGCATGTTTAATTAACGGTCTAAATAGGCTAAACAATTTTTGAAATCGACTTTGCGATACTGAGGTTTTCAAACAAATTTTTAGGCTTTTCGACTTACAGCATGAGTCGCGTTCACCCTTCCCAAAAATTTATTGTGTCGATGTTAAAATGAAATTCTGTTTTCTGATATAACCTAGTACAACGGATAGATGCCCAGCTGATGTTATTTCTGCTCTCAAAGAATACTACCCTAACATCACTAGTATGAACATAGTGGCCAAACTTCCGCCGAATTTATAAACCTGCTACCAACGTTATCATCGTTACCTGTGTTAGAGAACACTTTCTATCTAACTTTTATCAGAGCTGATAAACAACTAATCTCCCAGCTTAAGATACCAGAAACCAGTAAAGTCTTGACGATCCATGAAGCGCAAGGTTTAACCTCACCTAATGTAATATGTATAAGAACCAATTCACAACCTCTTGAGCTATTCGATCGTGTACCGCATGCCATAGTTGCAATCTCTAGACACACACAATCATTTAAATATTTTTCACCGGTGGCTAATGATAGACTACACTCTCTTTTAATGAAAACTCGAACTTATACTATTACTCAAAACGTAAATCAACCCACAAAGTCCAAGAAAAAATTGGAATATGAGAAATGTACAATTTACTATCAAAACGTAGACAAAATGGCATCAAAAGCATCTAAATTCTACAACTTCGTTTTAAAATCAAATTACCTTGCTTATTTATGTAATTTGTGAAACTTCTGAAACTAGTTTAAAGAAATGGGGTAGTGGTGTACTGATAGCAGTACATTCTAAACTCTAGAATGCTCCAGTAACTTTAGCCCCATTGAGAGTCGAACAGGTTGGTGTAAAAATCAAAATCAACCAAACGAATCCAATCATCTACACAGAAAATATACCACCTCAATCAAGTAGTGATCATTATGCAACTTGCATTGATGTGATTGATGAAGTTATTAATACAACAAACTCGTCGGATTTAGTTCTTGTGCTTGGTGATTTTAATCTTCCAAATATATCTTGGAACTTGGACCCGGAAACTGGATCTTGTATTCAGCAACGACATTGACACCTTAAACATTTCTCAATCTCTATTACCTTTTGTCATAAATGATGTCAATCACAAATCTTTGGATATTGTATTTGACTTAACTAAAATGGCGAGATCAGAACACCTTCAACCAATCAAATACAACTTTAAAAAACTAACCATGTAGGGCTACAAAGTTACCTAGAATCCATCAACTGGGAAAAAACTCTCAATTCCAATGATATAAACGAAAATGAGGACAAATTTAATGTCATCATGCTTCAAGGGTTCGAACTTTATGTACCTATGTGCTGTAAACCACAAAATGCTCACCCGCATTGGTTTGATGATAGAGTAGTTAACTTAAAAAATCGGAAGTCGAAAGCGTATGCCAAAATGTTGAAAAGCGGGTTAGAAGCGGATTAAACTATGTTTTTACAACATAGTATTGAATTTGAAATTTATTTCAAGTCAAAATACAGGTCGTACCTTGATCAAATTCAAGACAAAATCAAAGTAAATCCAAAACAATTCTGGAAATATTTTAGAAATAAACGCGAAATTGAAGGATACCCTGCTAATATGACCTACAACAATACTTGATCTTCAAACGCTAAAGATATAGCTAACATGTTCGCGTCGTTTTTACAATCACTTTATAGATCAAGCGTTCTAGTGGATTGTACGAACAACCCAGTAACAACAACAACACATCAATAACTCCCCTATTATTTTTGAGGACAACATTTTATCGGCTTTAAGGGGGTTTGGAGATGGTTGCCGTCTTAACGATATACCCTCTTCTATTCTGAAGGAGCACGCTGAAATTTTAACAATTCCATTATGTTATCTATTCAATCATTCCTTAAGCACCAGCGTGTTTCCCGAAAAATGGAAAATTTCAAAAATTATTCCATCTTTAAATTGGGTAAACGTGATGCTACAGAGAAATATCACATGCTACAGAGGAATATCCACTACATCATCAATTCCGAAACTATTTGAGTTAGCGTTATGCAACAGCTTTAAATCCACAACTACACGGTTAAAAATGAAAGAATAAAAATTGGTTTTAGCCCAAGTATAAAATTATTTTGAATAAATTTTATTTAATTTTGAGCATGAAATATATTCTTTTCGCAAGCCTAAATATTATCTTCGCTTATTAAATGATTTTCATTCTTATTTTGTTTATTGTTTATCCTTTTTTTAATACCAAATTTTATTCTTTCGTGCGATTCTCTGCATAAATAAAAATGTTTCCTTTTAATGATTATGTTCATCTTTATTTAACCTCAAATATTTTAAATATTAAAGGTTATTAACTCATTGGTTCATTTTATTCCAAATTGAATAAAACTTAACAAAATAATTTAATCTTAGAAGTATAAATAATAAATTTATCTTTCATTTTTAGTAAACAAAGAATGATGTGTGCTAATTTTAATCCAACATTTATACATAAAAACCTGCTAACTGAGTGTATCATAAAAGTTTATCAATTTATCGAAACTTCACAGTTGATGCCAAATTAATTTGCGACTGCGGGTTATTAGGCCAAACCTTTGTTTGTGCGAGAAGGCATCTGATTTTGAAACAAGCTGATACTCGATTTATGGTATTTTATTCTGTTAGGGTCATATAATGTTTTCTATCTTTCAAACCAATTTAACGATACCCGGATAAAGATTCATTTATATAATTTGCCATCGTATACCTCAACTATGATGACGTAAATAATTCGTCATCATAGTTGAGGACGTGTCCTTAAATTAGTTAATCCGATCAGAAGAACTAACTTAGAAACTTATAGTTGGATTTTCAAATCTCAGCCTCCGTGTATTCCAACGAACAAAAATATTTATTATTAATTTTTTCAACCACAAACTTCCCAGAAATTATTACGGTAATCTTAAAAAAATTTAACCGGTAGTTTTCGAAATTAGACGCCTCGAATAGAACAAATGGAAATATAAATACAGATAAAAATGGATGATACTGTATAATATGTATGCTGTAATTCTTGACATCCTGTTTCCATTTCAAGCTCAATGTATGAAAGTAAATAATTTTCGAGAAAATCAAAGTAACAAAATGGCTAGGAAAATAAAATATTGAGGAAAGAACATAATATCGTAAACTACCAGTACCGCATACAACAGGTTCGGTCTGCTCTCAACTGCTTCTTGTTTCCGCTCAGATTAATATCATTGTGATATGATTTTGCAGATAGAGACGTTTTGTAGATAAAACATTTTTCTCCACATATAAAACGTTAAGAAATTTAAACTTATCAACGTGATTGCGTTTCGTGCTTGTTACATAATCATTCTGACGATGGTTAATCTTATTGACTGTGTGCCATTACAGTATCTTTAAAATAAAATACAAGTTACAACATAAAATACAAATACACTCAACACAACAAAAATTTTCGGAGGCTTTAAACCTGACGGAGGCTTTCAATATTATTTTAGTCCTAACGTAACAGAAGGAATATGACATGGGCAAAGTATAATAAAAGAATTAGCTTCAATACTTTGATAAAACGGCTGATAATAACTGATATTCATACTTATTTAACTAAAAATTAAAGAGAAAATAGTATTTTGTCCTTTTTAGTATAAAAATATTTTTGTCATTTTTATTCAGTTTTGCATAAAAATCTGAACAAATTATTTAACTTTATAAAGATAAATTTGTATGCTTTGCAGTAAAGAAAACATTTAAAATTTAAAATTGCGTGTCTTTATCTTTTATATACAGTTACTCACAAAATTGAGTGTACACCATTAAAAAAAACATATTTTGTTAAAGAATAAGTACAAAAATAACAATTTAATTGATTTTTTTATATTTCGAAATATTACATATCTCTAAACTAAATTTCTAAAAAAAAATAATAAAGTAAATACAACAATTCCTAATAAATAGAGAGAAAACAAAAATCACAACATTTCAATGTCACAAAATTGAGCGTACACTTATTGAGAACTGGAAATTTTCCATTCAATTTGCGTAATTTCATAAAAACGTTATTTTGATAGCAAGTTTTACGTTGGAAGGATACTTTTACAATTTATTTGTTAAAATTTCGATTAGAGCCATTACGATAATCTCAGTAAAATTAAAAATTTAAAAAAATGGAAAGCAAAAGAAGAAAAGTCGATCAATGTACTCGAAAATTGGTCATTAAATCGTGCAGTCAGGGAAAATCGTTCCGTGAAATTGGCGAAATTGTCGGCCGACGTCATTCTACAGTGCAGAAAATTATAAACAAATGGAAATATGAGGGAACGATAAAAAATAAATAAGGTAGAGGCAGAAAAAGAATTTTGAGCGAGCAAAACGAGCGATTTATATTACGTGAGATAAAAAAAAATCCAAAAGCTATAGTGTTCCAAAGCTTACATTGAAAATGTAAAAAGCCACACAAAAAGCCATATCATAGAAACAGTTCGCCGTGTTTTACGCAATAACAATTGGAACAGTCGAATTGCTCTCAAAAAACCGATGTTGTCAACCATAAATAACCAGAAACATCTTGAATTTGCTAAAACATACATCAAGGAGCCTCAACGTTTCTGGGATAAAGTAATATTCACAGATGAAGCTAAAGTAAATTTATTTGGCTCAGACGGGAGGAAAACTGTTTGGAGAAAGCCGAATGAATCTTTGGAAATGAAGAACATAGTTTCAACAATAAAACAAGGAGGAGGATCCGTTATGTTATGGGGTTCTATTTCCCAAAGGAATGTACGCCCAACTGCAGAAAGATTTGGTTTGTCGCTGATTATTATTATCAACAAGATAACGACCCCAAATATTCTTCATATTTAGTAAAGGAATGGATGCTATACAACGTTCGCTACCTACTTAAAACTCCACCTCAATCACCGAATTTAGATCCGATTGATAATTTGTGGCGCAAAATAAAGATACGGGTTGCAAATAGCATTCCGTCCAATAAAACAGAGCTAAAAAATAGAACAAGGGGTGAATGGAAAAATATTGAGGCCTTTAATACTAAAAAACTGGTGGAATCTATGCCACGTCGTTTACAGGCGGTTATAGACGCTAAAGATGGCCACACAAAATATTAATCCAGTAAAAATTACGGACTTCCCAAAAACTTATCATAAGTGTACGCTCAATTTTGTGAAACTGAAATATTGTGATTTTTGATTTCTGTCTAATTTTTATGAATTGTTTTAAATGGTTTATTATTTTTTTTAGAAATTAAGTTTAGAGATATGTAATATTTCAAAATATAAAAAAAAATCAATTAAATTGTTGTTTTTGTACTTATTCTTTAACAAAATATGTTTTTTTTAGAGGTGTGCGCTCAATTTTGTGAGCAACTGTAACTTTTGTGGAGAAGGGATAGCAATCTTTTTGGAAAAATTATTTTGATTTGGTTTAAGTTATTTCGGCTTAAAAATTTAGTTATTAGTTACCGATCATTTGAGAAGGTTCTGCTGTGTATTAAGAGGTAAGTTTTGTTCCTATACAATTTATGTGGTTTCTCATATAATAAGCAACACTTATTTTTAAATATTTATTTACTCTCAGCAGAAACACAATACAGATTTATCTATAGCCGCACTTAGCTGCAGAAACATGGATGGAAATTACCTATTGTTTGAAAATGTATAAAGGTAAATAAATAATACAAATATGTATTTGATAATTTTTTCTAATAAACATTTAAATTATTTAGGCCAAAAAACAAGTTAAGATGGAACTAAACAACGAACTAATAACATGGATTACGTGGCTTGATATTTCCCTCAACATTTAGGAACATGCTGAGAAATTTTGAATCCAAAGTTTATTACACGCGTATAGGATAAAATCATCGAAATTTTAATAAACTATTGGATATATAAATTGACAATATTTGAAATAAAAAACTATGTTTTATTAACAAAATTTCTATTCTTTTCTTTATTCAAATTTCTTTTAAAAAGCGTTGAATCTGATTTCTAAAAAGAATAAAACTTATCCCTCTGAATTGTATAAAATGCTAATGCTTAGTATTTATTTTAACCTTTCAATTGGATAAATATTATTCTTTGTGAATATTTTTTTATATACAAAGAAGTGCAAATTTAGCCATTTTCAAAGAGCTAATTCTATTCCAAATTTGAGTGCTTTTTACAGTCGACCAAAGAATAAAAATTATCATCGTCCGATAGATGAATTTTAATCTTTTGGACAAAAATAAAATTTGTTAAAATTTGGACAAAATTATTTTATTTTTGAAAGTATAAATCTTATTTATTTGTGAAGTATAATTATAATCCTTAGGAATGGTTGGACGTTTAGTTATTCCGCAAAAGGATAGGAAAAGGATGGACTCCTTCCTTTTATTTTTAACCGTGTACACGTCATACAGAAACTGTCATAGAAAAACATCGTCAAATTGATGTAACGTACACGGATTTTAGTAAAGCATTTGATTCTATCTGTCAATTTTACTGTCGTGATGTTCGGACGTAAAATAAAACAAGCGAAAAGTGCAGTGTTAGTGCTTTTTATTTTGTTATATCGATTTTTTCAATCGTGTGAATGGTTTTATAATTAAATACACACGGTGCAAAAAAACTAATATAAAAGTGTAACTTGATAAGTGATTAAGTGATGATGTAAACATGAAGGGGCTATTTTCCCCAAAAAGACTTCTTCGAACATCGGACGCCGAACACAATCTACAACAAACTTGAACCAGCCTCATGTATAGAAAATATTGCAAGTGCAAGTGCATATCAAGTGGGTAAAGTTCAACACAGCCCAAAGAAATCACCTATGCCTATGATTAAAAGTGCTTCTTCAACAGAATTAATTATACCGCAGTTTAAACATAAAAATCAAAACCGCGAAGAAATTAATGTATCAGCGAATTTAACAATGCTAAATGAAAACAATAGCAATGAACTCAGTGCGACGAACTCTAGTGACCGTGGTCAGTGTGAAAATAATCTAGTGCAAACGGGATTGGATAGATACATCACTGTTCAATCTAAAAGAAAACGTAGCCCGAGATCTGCCCAGTTTGCTGGCAGGAGCAAAGTGACACGGTCTGAACAAGGTGTTAATCAAATACCTCTTAACAACCGATTCTCTAGTTTAGAGGTCGTTGACCCCAACGCAGCGCCCACTTTGGAAAATGAGAAACCGCCTCCGATTTATTTAAGGGAAGCATCTAATAATGATCTGGTTAATAACATCGCAACATTAACAGATTCTAAATTTTATATTGTCCTGCTCAAAAGAGGTAACATAAATGAAACAATCAGTTGGGAATCAAATTTCTAGCAGAGGGTGATTACAACGCTAAACATGTGCAATGGGGTTCGAGGTTGACGTCACCCAAGGGCAAGCAACTTTACGAAGCAATAAACGAGAAAAACCTAGATTATTTATCATCTGGACATCCCACATATTGGCCTACAGATATAGAAAGAAAATTCCTGACTTAACCAGAAGACATTGATGCCGCGATAGAAAACTTAAGTCGAATAATGGAAATGGCTGGAAAAAAGCTACTCCGGTGAACAAAAATTCCGAAAATAAAACAAAGGCTTTCAAGTAACATTCAAAAGTTATTGGCAGAGAAGCGGGCAATTCGGCGGCTGTGGCACCTGCACCGATCTGCCTTACATAAATGAAAATTAAATAGAGCTATTAAAGCTCTGAGAGAAGCAATACGGGAAGAAGTAAATTTAGGAATAAAGAATTACCTAAGTGAGCTCACATCAACAGAAAAAACCGATTACTCACTGTGGAAGGCAGCAAGAAATTTAAAAAGGCCAGAGATATCGAACCCACTGATAAGGAAACCAGATTGTCACTGGGCCAAAAGTGACTTAGAAAAGGCCATCGCTTTCTCTAACCATCTACAAAAAGTGTTCACCACAAACGAACAAAATAACGATTGCGTACTACCACAGTTTACGAGGGACGAGTCGAACTCAAACCCAGTAAAATTTAATGGAAATGCGTCAAAACGGTTATCAAAAACAGTATAAATCCTAAGAAAGCGCCAGGTCATGATCTAATAACTGGAAAAATGATCAAAGAATTACCAGATAGATGCATAAAATATATAACATATATTTTTAACGCGATTATGAGATGTGGATACTTTCCCCAAAAATGGAAAATATCTCAAATTATCATGATTCGTAAGCCAGGTAAAGACGAGACCCAAGTCTTGTCGTACAGGCCAATAAGTCTACTTCCGATAATTTCAAAGCTATTTGAAAAGATGCTACTACAACAACTAATACCTATATTATCTGAAGGTCGCCTTATATCAGATCACCAATTTGGATTTAGAGAGCAACACGGCACAATAGAACAGGTGCACAGAATTGTAAATACAATTAAGTTTTCCTTAGAAGAAAAGAAATATTGCTCGGCAGTTTTCTTGGATATTGCGAAAGCTTTCGACAAAGTATGGCATGAAGGATTAAATTACAAAATTAAAACTCAACTAAAATTCTTGAAAACTACTTAGCCCAAAGGATGTTCCAGGTGAAACAAAATACGGTCACTACTGATCTAGCCGAGATAGAGGCAGGAGTACCACAAGGTAGTGTATTGGGACCTGTGCTATACTTGCTATTCACAGCTGACTTACCAATAAATGAAAAAAATTGTCACTTCAACTTTTGCTGATGACACAGCTATATTATTTTTAACATCTACACAAAATAGAAGATTGGTTAAAAACTTGGCGGATAAGGACGAATGAATGTAAATCAACACATGTAACATTCACATTGAATAAACGTACATGTCCAGGAGTAAAATTAAACAATATCACAATTCCTCAACAAACAAACGTCAAATATCGCGGCCTTCATCTCGATAGAAGATTGACATGGAAAAAGCACATTGAAACAAAACGCAATCAATTAAAAATAAAATTTTCTAAAATGTACTGGATAATCGGTAGAAAATCGAAACTCTCTCTAGACTGCAAGGTTCTACTTCTGGTATCCAACTATGGGGCTCAACTAGTGCATCAAATATAGATATTTTATACAAAGAACGCAAGCAAAGATACTTCGTAGCATTACAAATGCCCCTTGGTATATTCGAAACAGCAACATCCATAGAGATTTAGAAGTCAAAACTGTTAAAGAGACAATTAAATCATGCAGTCTAAAGTACCAACTGAAACTGGAATCACACCCTAACGAATTAGCTAGAGAACTACTAAGGCAACCGAAATACAGACGGCTGCGCAGGGCAGATCTTCTAGATTTAATTAACTGAGAAATATAATCTAATAATTACGTGCATGATGAGCTACCACACTAAAATTAAGTAAATAATAATAATTTAATAATAATAATGCATAATGATATTAAGTATTAACATAGGTTAAGGCTTAATTTAGAATAAAATATAGTTTTTAAGAATTTCACACTTCTTGTTAGTTTCGTATAAAGAAAGATTCAAGAATAAAGCCTTTGGCAATAGTTACAAAAAAAAATAAAAAATCTATCTGTCATCATAAAGCACTCCAGAGTTTATTTGATTTTGAGTTTTCTCTCGAACACATAAATTGGTAAACGTCATATCTCTATCAAACCAGCGACAATTTGTAATAATGGGAAATGAGAAATCAAACGTTATTAAAGTTACATCTGGTGTTCCCCAAGGATTTTTATTTTTATTGTTTTCATAGACGGAGATAATCAAAAACTCAGACTTGCTCATATTTGCAGATGATATGAAAATTGTTCGTACTATTAATGGATTGTTAGATACGGAGAAACTTCAAGAAAACTTAAATAGATTAAGTGAGCGGTGTGATCGGAACTTATTATACTTAAATATTAAGAAATGCAAAATCATGTCTTTCCATCGTAAAATACATCCGGTTATTATTTCATACAAAGTCAACAACGAACTACTGCAAAGAGTCAATGAGATTATTCAAACCATACTATGCTGTGAATCCATACTATGCTGTGCACATAAAAATAATTGAAAGCATTCAAAAGAAGTTCCTGATTTTTTTGTGAAAGAAAAGTGACTTAGATTACGACCACAATTGACCATTCCATGAAAATGTGGCTCGGTTACCTCCATACCCAACAAGATGCACGGATTACAAAATATGCACGCAAAATATGGGCGCGGCTTTTATTGGTAACGTTTTGCTTGGTCACGTTGATTCAGCTTACATCTTGGAAAACACATCAATTCACGTGCCATGTAGAACATTTCGAAATCATGAATTTTTAGCACTTGAACACCATTCTACTAATTATGGAGAAAACAACCCCAATAATAGGATGTCTAAATCATTCAACATAATCGACGACTTTAATTTATCAAAGGACAACTTTAGTAATATCCTGAAGGACTATTTTTTAAATTTTTAATTGTTAAACCAAAATTTGGTTTATAGTTTTTGTTTTTTGTTTTAAAGCTTTTTGTTTGAATTTTCTGTTTTAATATAATAAATAAATAAATAAATAATGGGTGTCAATCCGAAATGGTTTACAATTTTTTTGCCGCCATTTAGGCGAATATTATTATTGAAAGTTAATTTACTTGACAATCGTGAAGTAAATGCGTGGCAAATTAATCATTGAGAAATTTTTGATTGAACAATGCGTTTTAATAGTGAAAACCTTTTACACAAGTCAATCATCAATACATTAAAATTAAGAAAATTACGTGAAAGCTTCGGAAGGAATATGGTGCCTTCATAGCCTACAATTTACCGGATTATCAACGGATTTGAAGAAACTGGGACTGTGCGCAAGAACTACCCGTGGTAGAAAAAGAACGGACAAAATTAAAGCTTGAAGACAACGGTTTAAAGCAAAAATTAAGCAGCCTCGAAACATAATTAGCTGAAATCCAAGCCAAAATGGCGCAAATAATCGCGGCAAATCAACGATCGCAAGTAATTGAAAAAACCCTAACCGCTAATAACATTGAAACTGGAAATAGATACGCGAGCCTTGAGCAAGAGGACAAAGATGGAACGATGGAGATTGATATGAAGCTTATAAACAGCAATAAATACACGCTCCAAATAGATACATTTGACAACTATAATAAAGCTAAAGAGGTCTGGAAGGAATTGGGCAATATGTATAAGATTCTCCAACTAGCCATAAAAGAAAATTGTATGTATAATGTATGCACACGTTGTCACTGTAAGTATAGTCATGTGTGCCCACATTTTAGGTTAAAATCGCTTGATGTACGCGATTTGGGGAATGATTGTGCGTGCAAAATCAGTATGCACAATGTATGCAATTTTTGTAACCGTATGCAATCATTTGTTACTAATATCCAACTGTAGTTAAACCCCTCATTTTAGTTATTCTAGATATACATTTGGTTATAATCATCTACGCTGTATGCATACACAACACCAATTATCAACCATTGACGATTTGCAAACACTATATCGACTGTCACCTAATTATTTATACAATAATATACATATTATATATATTAATTTAATAAATAATATGAATGTTAACAATCAATGTTATATTTTTTTTGTAATTAGAATATTTATATAATATAAATTTAGCTTATTTGAAATACATAAAACACATGCGATTTCGGATTTATGGTGAAAGTAAACGTTACACCCCTAAAAAAAAAAATGAAGCGATTGAAAATTGGAAATTATTTAAAAATAATAAAAAAAAATGTTAGTCAAATTTTCTTTTTTATGCTCTCGATGTCTCGTGCATATATGAAAAAATGGCTTAAGCAACACAATAAAATGGCGATAACGCATCGTTTTTTTATGCACGCATTTTGCAGGCAAACTTTCAAAAACGTACAAAATGAGACCGTGTTATGTGCTTAACGTGGCAATTTTTGATAAAAAAGCGTATTTCTATTTCTACCACTTTATGCTCAGAATTCAGCTCACATTTTGGTGGCAAACTTAGCTAAGAACATGAAATGATACTGTAATGTGTGCATAAGGTGACAGTTTTGTAATAAGAAACATTTTTCTTTTTTTACTACGTTGTGCACACATTTCCGTGATAAATTTCCAAAAATAATACAAAATGATACTGTTATGTGTGCTTATGGTGACAATTTTACGTAATGATCTTTTTACTACCATATGCACACATTGCAATTGCAAATTATCATAAATAATACTAAATAATAAATAAAATAATAAACAATAAACCGCAACTACTATCGGGGGAGTTTCAGGCATTCCATCAATCATTGCTAAAATGGGCCAGAATTGTTGCCTCGTAATCCGTCGATATTAAACGTTAATGATATATAAGTTTGCTCTTTAATGTTGCCGAATACATTTTGTAGACCATTTTGCAATCCGTTGTACCAAAATTTACCACTACCGATTGACATAATTTGAATTGATCTTTGTGTTTTCAACAAACTGCGGCTATCCCGTGGCAACCATGAAAACCCGTATGTTCTCAATATTTCTAACAAAGCGTTTTATGCAATGTGAGTTATGCGATACGTGACAGCCCACTTTCTCAGTTCTTCCGCAATTGAAAAACTTTTTCCTTCTTCAAAGAGATCCGATCGTTGACTAAATTCAAATTGATGATTTTTTGCATTTATATCGAGAAATAAATCGATCCATCGTTTAGTGCAACTTCGAAGCTAGCATTTTGTACTATTTGTGTTTTTTGTGGAAAAGTGCGATTCATGCCATGAACTGAGTTTTCTTTTATGTATGTACAACAATTATCATCCTGTTGCATTCGCTTTAAATACATTTCTCTTTGAATACTCAATTGCTGTTTTACTTTTCTGTTGTATTTGTTCGTAAACTTAAATCGTTTCACTACTTTTACCTTTTTAAGTTTTTTGATAACAGTTTTTCGCAGTTTTTTAAGCTAGTCTTAAAGCTAGTAAACCGGACAGCCCTACATTCATACGTATACGAATAATATTCTAGATTTTGCGATTATTGACATGAGGCTCAACATCAGAATGAACGATATGAGAGAGATACCGGCCACACTTATGATAGCGACCATAACGTGATCATGTCTTCTGCCAGCTAGCGCGGGACACGAGCAAAAAAGTGAACGAAAGTCTCCTCCTCGTCCCTGCATCCTTCTCGCATGATCTCTAAAACCGCTTACTCCGCTTACTCAGTGTGATAAGGATCTTGGATCGATTCAAGTTCAGCTCAAGCCATACTTGTTTCACTACTCTGCCAGTTGGACTGGCGATCCACCTGGTATTTACCAAGGCAACTGCTTTCCTATGGCTTGCTGCTTTCAGCACAGACATAGGCCTTCCTACACTCCCTGATTCTGTAGTTGGAGAGCCGTACCGCATTTTGCTAACTCGTCTGCCCTGCAATTTCCCTCAACGTCAGAATGGCCCGGAACCCAGACCAACTGGATATTGAAATGTTCACTCATCTTGTTAATCATTTTAACCATTAAAAATTAAAACGAGGCAAACTAATCTTCTACTTGACACACTCGAAAAAATCGGTAATCTAGTTTTGTAAATCTCTTGTTTGTGACCCGTATAAGGTATCCATGATGTATTTTTTTTACAAATGTTATTATTCGAATAAAAATAAATTTGAATAAATAAATTTAATAAATCTTTAAGCTATGGCAAGAAAAACGATTTTAAACGAAATGAATGAATTGACCAACTCATTAAAAAGAGATATTCAACGATATAATAAATTAACGTATAGTCCAAATTTGCACAGCATCATTGTTGAAGAGGCGAATAACAACAAAAAAAAAATAACGAAGATAGGAATGACGAAATTATGTCCAATCCTGCAATAACCTCGAATGATTGTGAAAATAATGATAGGAGTTGTGATTCAGTTTCCAGTGAAAATGGCGCAATTAGTTTAAATTCAGTAGTGATACAGCATATGTGGATCCAAAGATTTCCTGTGAGTTGAAAACGTGGGCATTGGAAAACAAAGTTCCACTTAAGACCGTAGATAATTTTATTATATTAGCCCTTAATAGATATAACATTCACTCACAAAAAAATACCGATGTCGAGGTTTATCTTTTGAATCCCCGATTCGCCCAAGCGTTAGTAAATTTTTTTATTCGTTGGAAAAAATTAATGTGTAATATAAATAAATTATAATTATTTTTTCAGAGAATTTATTTTCGAAGATTCAAGGCCAATTCTAAATCTATATAGCGAATTCAATTTGCAAGGTATAGTGGGAAAAAAGGCTATAACAACTTACAAAATATTTTCTAAAATATTATTCGGTAGACAAATTATTTTTGGATATAGTCCAGTAAATGAAGCAGAAAAAAGGCTAACCTGTAAGTTATTAGTTGCAATGTTCAATTTTCTGGTGATAAGTGGCATTTGGTATCTCATTAAAAATGAGACCGAGTTTTCAAGAAAACATTATGTTGTAGGGGGAGAAAATAGCCCCAAAAGACCCGGAAAATCGGTTTTCGGCGGATATCTCCCAAAATATGGCAGTTAGAGATTTTTTGTACAGATAAGAATTGAAGATCAGTTAATTTTCTACAAAAATAATCGTTATGATTTTTTTCGGAACATTAATATTTTTTGCAAAAAGTCGGGTTGCAAAACCCAAAATTTTGAGACTCATGAAATATGCAAGTTTTTTACAAAATTTGAGATGGGGGATGTTGCAAATACATTATTTTCAATGTTTTTGGACTGTGGAAACCAATTGTAGATGGCGCCACTAATATCCCCGGGGCCATAAATGGGAAACGCCGTAAACCATGTAATTTTCTAGAATTTTTATGTTCCCGCGGCGTCTTGTTTTTCTCGGAGATGAGGGCTCAAGTTATACCTTAGGAAAGCAGACCATAAGATTAATTTCAGCAGGATGGACCCCAGGTATGAAGACCTAATTCTTGGGATTTTTCTGCAGCATACATATGTCAGGGTGGTAAAAATTGTGTCCTCGGTACTTGGCGGATGATTAACAAGCGACAAGCATATAACTTTACTTCGTTGATAAGGCATATTTTCGGTTAGTTTCCCCATGAACCCGTTCCACCCTGAAGTCTTCCAAACCTTAGCTCTACCACACATCCACAAGAAATTCGCATTAATAATATTGGCAATACTGAAATCAGGAATATCAAGGACTGCGGCAATTATATTTTTGTACCCGATCTCGTTGCCCCCATCATAAGTTCTCAATCTTATTTTATACTCATCAATGACTTGCACATCGATATTGTCAATATCGCGTATTAAGGGCTGCTTGGCCTCGTAACAATCTTCGGGTGTGACAGTTAGAATTCCTCCCATTCCATGAAAGGCATTTTTTTCCGTCAATCGTATTTGTGTTAAAGTCGCAATTGTCAAAAATGAATTGAGCAAAGGAAACTTTCTTGATTTTTGGGGTCTTAACGTACATTATACTATTTTGATACTTCATAACCTCCGAATAAGACACGCAATTTCCTAATTGAGAAAGGATATCGATAAGATTTCAAGAACCAAATTTTCGGAAAAGTATTACACCCAAACCGAGCTGCAAGTGCGACAAAAAAAAAACCTCGGTCGAGCTGTCACAATTATTGCGTGACTGATGCTAATGCATTTTTGTATTAGAGAAGCGACATCTTTGTTTTTATCAATCTTATTAACTAAATACTGTAACTTATCTGGGCCACTATCATCCACTTCAGCCAGGAGGCAGTCACTTGGAGAATACATGGCCCTATTATGTGGAAATGCCAGCATGTGGCGTCGAATAATTGCTGCCGCTTGGTCCAGAATTTTCGTCTCTTCATTATCGCTGTTAAGTCCATCATGGTTCCATTTTTCCTCCATAAGGAGGATAACATGGGAAGAAAAAATTCGTAAATATTACATACAATACTTCTAATCAGCAGCTCCAAAGTGGTCCCGGAATACTCGGAAATGGATTTTCTTGACCGACTCTCGTGACATCTTTTTTGGGTTTGGAAAACTGTGCTTTTTTCACAAATAAACGGAAGGAAGTCAAGTCAATGTTAATGGAAGCGAGAATTGAATAAACAATATTTTTTGGAGCGCAAGTATATTTTTTGGAACGACGGAAGAAATGAAAGTAATGAAATTATAGCATTACGTTTAGGACTCGGGTTTTTCCCCACGTATCAATGAGATAACTTTATATACATTGATGAAAAGGTGGTCAAGGTGTCAAAAAGTCAGAAATAAAGAGTCGGGAGAAAAAAGCCACGAAAGGAAAAAGTGCGCTTTTTAATGAGCATGCGTTTTCCAAATTTATTGGAAAGTGTGCCATTTTGTAAAAAAAAAATAATTGCACAGTCAAAAAGTAGACGTTCTCAGCTTTCAAATGATATGTCATAGAGACCAATCCGATCATGTATGAATTTTTAATTGGTGGTTGTTTACAAAATTTCCCCGCGTTCCAAAAACAGCAAAAAATTGGGATTCAACAAACAAAATTTTAATCAAAATGGAAGAAAATTAGATTATACAAATTTCACAGATAACAAAGGACCTTCTGAGGCCCCATAATCAAGAAAATTTGGAGCAAATTAGTGCAATACAAAAAAAAAATAGGAACAAATTCCTGGCGAGGTCAAAATTGCACGGAAGCAAAAAGTTTGACCCGTTTTTCCAATATGACCAAAGAATCAAAACGTAACTCAAGCCACAGGGTATGATAGCGGTAGATTTCCTCTTTTACATGAACTTTGAATCATGAAAATATACATTTTTAACAAAGTTATTGAATAATTTATCCGCCCGCTCATGTGTAAATGCAGGGACTGTGCTCTCCGGCATACAACACAGAAACTCAATATTCTAAGTGCGCTTGGGCTCGTTTATCTCGGAAATGGTAAATTTTTTGGAAAAAAACATTATGACCATTTTTGTAGAAAATTAACTGATCTTCAGTTTGTCTGAACAAAAAATCTGTAACTGCCATATTTTGGGAGACATTCGCGAAAAATCGATTTTCCAGGTATTTTGGGGCCATACCGATCAACTGAAACACTACAGAATCATGTCTAAATTAGAAGCATGAAAATGTACTTATAATTCCCTGAAAGACAGTAAATGTAGCCTGAATAAAATGGGTTTGAGAATGCCTGAATATGCATTTGTGATGATCTACTAAAATAGTACTGAATCTTGCCTTAATGAAAAGCCTGAAAATGTGCTTATGCCGCCCTGAACGATGTAAAAATTTAAAACTGTTTGTCCTACTTTAACATTCCATTTTAATGTATTTAAAAATGTAACAGCTGCTTTGTAAACTACTGAATTTTTTCCTGAAGACCTATACTATTTCGTTAGAGCGTTCAGGCATATATTCGGGCCTGAATCATCTGCATTTTCAGGCATTCCAGGTTATCAGGATACAAACATAAAAAAACAATACCAAAAATATCAAGAACAAATAATATGGAATGCTACACAAACAATAAATAAAAAAACTATACAAGGAAAAATCTCACAAGGTATCAGTATTAAAACGAGGTAAAAGAAAGATTAAGCCAAACAGAAATCAATCACCCAAGTGAAAACTGTAAAAATATGGCCAATTCGAAAAAAAGGTAAGGATTCATTAAACTCCACAAACTATCGGCCAATAAGCCTACTTTCTAACCTGGGGAAAATATATGAAATCATCATATATAATAAGATCCAGGATCACCACACCGGTGTGAAGTTTTTGGACACTATTAAATTTTTGAACACTTTAATAATTTGGACAGAAATTTACGCGAGTGTCCAAAAACAATTTTTTTTTAGACATAATTCCGATTTTATTTCCCCGATTTTTATATGAAAGAATGTCGTTGTAGCTTATGGTAAATTACACAAATCTCAGAGAATAGCTCCCATAGTGGCTATATAGGTTTCATATGATCCATGATTCATCATGGAGTTAAAATCACCTAATGCCATTCCAAACAGAGCCGTAGGCGTCTCGTATATAATTTTTGAACATTCACGCTATCCCCGATTTTGTCTAATTTACCATAAGTTACAACGACATTCTTTCATAGCGGGGATAACGTAAATGTTCAAAAATTATATACGAGACGCCTACGGCTCATTTCGAAATGGCATTAAAGGATTTATTTTAAATCCATATTGTATGCCCTTTCAAACCCATATAGCCACTATGGGAGCCAAATTCTGAGATTTGTGTAATTTACCATAAGCTATAACGCCATCCTTTCATTCAAAAATTGCATATACCATATTCCTGATGATTAAAGAAATTTCTGAAAAGTTTAACATATGAAATACAAATAAGTATTTGAACTTTTTTATAAAAAATCTTTTTTGTATTTACATTTTTTTTGAAATGTACACGTGTGCAAATATCTGTCTATTATCGAAATTATGTCTAAAAAAAATTTTTTTTTTCTATTCAAATTATAAAAGTGGCCAAAAATTTAAGTATCCAAAAGCTTCACACCGGTTTCGCACACTTACAGGGGATAATAGAAGTGTTATATTTCACCACAGATCGTAATCTGTTGACGAAATTTCACTTTGCATCCTGCCCCTATCAGGATTTGAAACCGGGGACCTACCGAACCAAACGCCAAAGCTTTAACCACTGTGCCATTTGGTTGGTGTGCTAAATATTGTGCAAAAATTATTTTAACCTAAAGACGGCTCAATATTATTGCACAATTTTTCCTTATTTTCAGCAGTGAAAAAACTGTCAATTTAAATCGCTTAGGGACGCTCAGTACTCAGTAATAAATAAAATATTCGTGGCAAAATTTTGCGGCCTGAGATTTAATTTTTCAAATATCTTTATACACCCTACCCTGTTCAACAAAATCGAATAAGAGCTAAATATTGGTGGCTAGATTCAACCACCAACCAAATCCTAATATCACCGTCATCCGACAACCAACCCTAATCCTGATTGCAATACAACACTGCTTCAAATTTTTTTTATGAGAAATAACGAGCCAGTAGTGGGAGTGACGGAGGGTTGGGGACACTGAAATGAACAGCCTGACGTCACTCCAATATCACGATCGGCCTTGTTTCCAGTAGCAACGGTCCTTGGCATTTTTAGCCAGCTCCAAATATCATAAAGCTCGATTTGAAACACAAAAATTAAAGTAACGACCCTAATTGAATTGTGTAACAAGATAAAGTGCATGAAATGAGACTCTTCGGAGCATAAGAATATTATATAAAAATAATTGTGTGTAATAAAACATTTGGTCGGTGTTTCAAACTCGGTTTTCTCGATTTTTCCTCGTGCAGCTACTACATTATGGAAATGACTTGACGAAATGCCATTTTCGTTCAAAAGTACATATTCTAAAACAGAATTAAGCGAATTTATTAACTGGATTCCATGAAACAATTTAGAAATTTGAGAACAATTTTCAAATTTAGGGATTTCGTGGAGTTCTTGATTAAAGGCAAATTTTAATTCTGTAAACCCAAAATACAATTTGTGCTAGTTTTACTAGTGATCACGGCCTTAAATTAACTGAGCTTTTGTAAACGTAAATGTTTAATAATAGTACAAAAAATTTGATAAAATTCTTTAATCATAAATACTGAAACATCGGATAGTAGGTATCACAAAATGGAGCAGATTTTAGCTTTTGTTTCTACCAAAATCAGGTACAGCCCTTACTATTCTGTATGTATTTAAAAATGTTCTAGCTCAACAAAACGATAAATATTTTAAATGGCAGTATATTATACAATATGTATAATATGAATATTTATTTTTATATAAATAAAAATTCTAATTTGTCTATATTAACGCTATCAGTAATAATTAAATTACGGAAAATGTTTAATACGGGGGTATGACAAATCAGAAATGCAAACAAATAAACAAAACTAGCAACAGTTGTACAAAACGATTACAAATATTCCAAATAAAGAAAATAAAATTGAAATTTATTTCAAAACACACACACACACATACCACACACCAAAAAGAAAAATTATACATACAGAAGTCTATTTTCACATGAAGCTTAAAGCGCAATTTCATAAAACGAAAAAAAAAAAACAAAAATAATACTGCTGCTCCCACTCACTTTTGTTTTCACTGTAAATCTATGTACTCCGAATTTTCTTTTATATTTTCCTTTATTTTTCTCTATGATATTAATTTTTAAATTTTATTAACTTTATTGAAAATTTATTTCATGGAACAACACAAACAAAAAATCTTATCCATTTTTAATGTTCCACATTTCCTTAAAAACTTTTTTTTCCCTTTTTGACTTCACCATATATCTTTTTGTATTCACCAAAAGCTCCAGAAAAGTATTTTGGTGTGTAAAACAACACAAACGAATTAAATTGATAACGTTGGAATATAACACCTTTTATTTTATAACACGCACATAAACAAATTTTTTTTTTTTTTTTTTGAAATTTAAGAACTCACACTGTGACAGGTGTCACATGAAAATTTGATGAAACTCAAAATTGAAAAACTAATATTAAAATATTTTATAAACCGCACCACAAAGTTTATGCTTTTAATTCACAAAAATAAAATAAAATATAGATTTTGTTTGTGGTATATCACCGAATACCGAATCCACAAACAATCCCCGAGTTTTATTTATTTTAAAAAATTTAAGCTTATCACACAAAAAAAAATAATAAAAAAAATAAATAAAATCCCAAAATATTTAATTTACTGTTATTTTGCAAACTCTTTCACGATATTTACTCAACCAAGTCTCGATAGCAACTGACATTTACATCGCACATGTACAGTTAAAATAGACAAAGTTGTTCTTTTATTTTGTGATATACGTTTTTTTTGTTTGTTTTTCGTCCAGAGAGAGAGAGAGAAAAACAAAAAGTTAGAGAAAAATATTTTTCACAAAGGATGTATACATATATTATATTTCGTATGCGTTGACTAAAGATGGCAGATTGATTTAATAAAATGAATTGATTATTATATAAAAAGCAAATACAAAAACAAAATGCATGAAAAATTAAAAACTGTTAGTATATTATATGGAAAATAAGGAAAAATATTTTTGACTTTTTTGTTTTGTTTTTGTTTTGGGTTTAGGTACGATGCGAGTAGATTTTCTTGTTTATTTGATAATGCTGAGACGATACAATATTATGGGTTTTGTCGTGACAACCTTCCGTGAACTGGAAAATCAAAAAAAAAAAAAAATTTGTTGTTGCTGTGTTTTATTATAATTTCGGCAAAATATTTTCAGCAAATATACATTTTGTATTATTTATTATATTGCTGAAAAATCTGTTTAAGGTAGAAAAGGCTCGTCGATGATTTATTTATTTATTTTTTTTCTAATGCTATACTTTGTGTCTCCCGTAACGATAGGGATTTTAATCGAAATTTGACTTTACACGGTGATTTTTGTCTTGCTCGGATGTAAAATTAAATCAAAACTTTTATTGGATACGTATTTCGCAATTGGTATCATTATGATATTAGGATCATGATTTTATGCTCTAGGCATGCATTAAGAAGTTAGCATCTGCCCATCCCATATTAGAATAGAAAAATTCGGTTAAATAATGAATTTCTACAAGGCACAAAAAATAGACCGCCAAGGCGGTCTATTTTTTGTGCCTTGTAGAAATTCATTAGTGCAGCGCCCAGTTGGCAGAACTCTGAGTAGGGCAAGGTATTCTATTGTTGGTCTACGTAAATAGCGAAAGGCGAAATACTATTAAGTAAGCTCAGAAGCTTTCAGAGAAGATAAAGAACTTTGACGTAAAAATTGAAAAACGATTCAAACAGCTTGAAGATATAATTAAGAGATAAACAGCCCGCGTAGATTTGTTACTGACAAACGATAGATTTTTGGAGGATTCGACATTCAATGACACGAGTAAAACAGAGTTCGGAGATTTCAACTTCAAGAGGCAGTATATCACTATGGTTATAGAGACAGTGCCGTAGATGTGTTGAAGCTACGGCACGACAGGCGATATATGCCTAATAAACCAATGTTAGAAGTTTCAGAATTTGCGACAATAATTTTGATAGTGTCGAAAACTTTAAATACCTCGGTAGTTTATTTTCCTTACACCGAAAAGAGAAGAGTATATTCAAATTACGTTAGAGTATCAAAGACAGCAACTTTTGTTTGTTCTTTTATAGCAAAATTTATAGTCAAAATAGTGACATATTGGGAGCAACATAACCTAAAAAATTTGAAAATAAACGATTTTAACGAAACACAATATTTTCAATTTTTTTTACCCTCCAATGAACGTGTTGTTCGTAGCGCCGCAAACAAATAATCCCACGTTTCATTTCTCTCTTGACATTTCACTGTAATATTTTTTTCAACCAAAAAATTGTCGTAGAGTGCGAAAAAATGTTGCCTTTAAAAGTATTGAGTTTCATACTTTATATGGCAACATTTTCCCCACTTACTCTATTATGAAACCAGCAAATTTTACTGATTTTTTTTTGTTTCTCTCTAGCAAGTAAAGGATTTATTTTTTTGATCTCGTGTTAATTTTACTGAAAATAATTGTTTCACTTTGGAATTCACGCATAAGAACTGTGTTAGCTTTGGGAAGCGGGAGCTGGACCATGACCTCTAACGATTGAAGATTGTTATCTACGTTCGAAAGGAGTTGTTCAATCATTAGTCCAATTTAGGCGTCCAATTGTAAGGTCTCCACAACGATGTTGTTCCATCAACAACCAGCCAGTGGGCGTCGTAGAGGAGGACCCCGACTGTGGTGGCGTGATGATGTTGAACAAGATCTATGCAACGAGACGGATGGGGACCATAGTGCAGGTGGCAAAATTCCTTCATAGGATGTGAAAGCTAGAGAGAGAGAGATTAGATTTAGTGGTTGCCACTTAGGCCATTCTTAAACCTTTGCGATACCACGCGCATTCACGCCACATCATTAACCCATTCACCTATTCAGACAACTACAGTATACCACCTGTACATTACAAGCTCCATGTGAACGTGTACATTGACATGGACGGCGGGTCGGCGCTGAATTCTGCACTCCATCAGAGGGTCGTAGTTGTGTTTATTATCATCACCGATTGTAATCGACGATGAAAATTCGATTTGCATCTAGTCTCTGATGGGATTTGACCATTCCGGGTCCTGGTCCAAGTGCCGAAGCTTTAACCACTGCACCATTTGTCCGGTGCGAGAGAGAGAGAGAGAGAGAGAGAACCAGTGCAGTGATAAAATAGCTAGTGGAGCGAGTGGCAAGAAGACTAACACAAAGTGTTTGTAGTCCAGATATTTATGTAGATCTTGTTCAGAGGCAGTTGATGTAAAAACTCGAGATTGTTGGAGGTAGCCTAATTCCGTAAGAAACAACCACGACCAGAGAATAAAGTTCAGTTCAATAACGAAATGTCAAATACTGCGTAAACAAGATGCAGGGCCAGTGAAAAAGAGGTATGCGTTTGCTTATCAAGAAGAGTAAAGATACGTAGAGGTAGCTCAGCAGAATATTTCAGTACGGTGGTTAAGCGACCTTGTTAAAGTTAGCCGAAAGTTGATAGCCGAAATTGAAAACATCGATAATGCAGATAGTGTTTTGACTAGTTCAGCCGAAAGTTAAACAAATTATATATTAAATTGAACTATCCCAGCCAATAGTGACTAACCTAAAAAATCAGCCGAAAACATTTACTATATTATAACAAACAACAATTAAAATCTTCAATTTACCCGATATTAATTTATTGTTTCGTATCAATTGTGAAAGATTGTTTCTTCCCTTCTTCTGGCAATACAATCGTTTATTATTCGAGATTACGCCACCAATCTGACTATCCCGGTTCAAAAACCCATTACTATAAATAGATACTGAGTATATAGTTGGGGTGGGTCTGATGGAGTTATAGGGGTAAAATTTTGATTTTCCCCTTTTTTCATTCTCCTTTCGTACCTCTAGCCATCGAATCGGCATACTCAAATTGGTATCTATATGCCAAAATCTGGAATTACCAACGATTCTTGACGATGCTTGATAAATTCCAATCTTCTTTATCGACTACTTTAGGCTGTATGAGACCTTGTTAAAGTTAACCGAAAGTTGCCAGCCGAAAGATAATGCAGATAGTGTCTTGACTATTTCGGCCGAAAGTTAAACTCTCTTTAAACTCTCGCTCCTATCCATTTTTAAATTCCTATAAGCTGAAATAATTTCGCCTTCACCCGAATGATATAACCCGATCCTAAATTCGAGTTTATGACTGATTTTTGCTGTATTCAAGACACTAACTGCATTATCTTTCGGCTGGAAAGTTTCAGCTAACTTCAACAGTATCTGTATGAGGCAAATATGCCATTTCATCCATATAACCTCATCAGACTCACCCCTAAGCTATAATCAAATTATACCTATGGTCATGGACATCGAATCGCCATAGTGAGTTATCATCGAAAAAAGGAGAAGCTCACAATTTCACCCCTATAACCCCATCAGACCCACCCAAACCATGTACTCAGAATCTACCTATGGTCATAGGCATCGAATCGGAATAGTCAGATTGGTGTCTATATGCCAAAAGCTCGAACGGCGAACGATTTTATCGACGAAAAATGGGGGAAATCAAAATTTCACCTCTATAACCCCATCAGACCCACCCAAACCATGTACTCAGTATCTACCTATGGTCATGGGCTATCGAATCGGCATAGTGAGATTGATGTCTATATGCCAAAATATCGAATGACGATTTTATAGAAGAAAAACCCGATATATACGAAAAACCCATCAGACCCACCACAGCCCTATACTCAGAATCTCCGATTGGCGTTTATATGCCAAAATTTTGAATGACAAACGATTTTATCGAGCAAAAATGGGGATTATCAAAATTTCATACCTTTAACCCATTTAGACCCACCCTTAATCTTACATCAAAATCTACCAATGGTCATGGGATAGTGAACCAGCCTAGTCAGATTGGTGTTCATGTGGCAAAATCTCGAATGGGACAAATTTAGTGTCGAAACAACCGAAAATGAAACATTTCACAAATATAACCGAATAAAACCTACTACAAACACATATTCAAATTCTACTTAGGGTCATGGTTCATCCAATTGGTACAGTCAAATAGTTCATCTGTCAAAATCTTGATATACAAAAACATCATCAGCTAAACGTGACTGCGTCTCATGGCTATTCTATTGATGCCTGTTATTGACATTTTCTTTTAAAAAATTGATGATTTATTTGTAACTTTTAAATCTGTATTGCTAGCATTTTTTAGTTTGAATATTGAAGTTAATCTTCTTTATCGATACAATCTGCATTACCGAGATTTTCAAATATTTAATTAATATATGCATTACCATCTTTCGACTAGGACAACAAATGTACTATCTGCATTACCATGTTTCGGCTGGGATAGCAAATGCACTAACTGCATTATCATCTTTCGGATGGAAACTTTCGGCTAATTTTAACAGTATAAAAAACCCCAGGTCAAAAATTTTCTACACTATACAAAAAACTAACTGTTCTAAATTAATTTGAGGATCTTTTAGATACCGGCACAACTCTTGCCATTTTAGTTTTTCCGGAAACTTGCCTTCAAGCATCGAATTGTTAATCAAGCTAGTTAGCGCTCTCTTCAATTTTTCTTGAAAAAATTGAAGGAACTTGCCTGATATGCCGACCCGCCCCATAGCTGCAGCTGTTTTCAAACATTGAATGTCTCGATTAAATTCCTCTTCACTCACATTGGTTATATCAAATTTAAAATCTATATGATATTCGCATAATTACGGCATCTGGCCACGGAAAATCGCATGCAATCGCGGCCCTTGGTAACTGAGCCATTTACCTTTACCGAAATATTTTTTGGTTTAGTTTCAGGTTTCTTATTATTAATGGCCAATTTTAATAGATCCCAAAATTGTTTGGAACTTCCATTACAATTTTCTAATCTAGCTACGTGAAAATCTCTTTTAGCTATCCGTACTCTGGTTACAATCGAGGATTTTATTAGATTGAACCAGAGCTGACTAGATAAATAGAGCCTCCCTATTCGAGCTTTTTTTCACTAAACTTAAAATATGGGATATAATAAATGTTAGTTTCCTATAGGAATGTATGAAAAACGACTAATTTTCTTTTTCTTTTTAAGTATACTTAAACCAAAAGCTTTTATAATATTTTTGTACGGGTAAATGCAGAAAAGTTCAAACTTTAATCAGTTCAAAAATAAATTCAAGAAAACCCTTTAAACTGTGTGAAAATTGACTTGGAAAATAAATAAATAATGAGCTTTTATTAATGTTGTTGTTGTATGGCGTCATCATTTCAAATCATAATATGGTCTCTTTCCATTCTCTTTCTAAAAACACGATTGCCATGGAAACAAAAACACTGATTTTTGTACAGGATTTTTTTATTTTTATTATTTATAAATAACGGCATTCAGTCAGTCACCACTACAATGTGGTTGTGAAAGCATGCGAGTGACAATGTTTTTGAATCACACATATGTATAAATACGTGATTAAAAAATTAAAAAAACATTGTTCTATAGATATTCATGTTCTTTTCATTTACAGTTTGTACTTGATTTTGTAACTTCGTTCAAACACCATAGCGGCCACCGAAAAGGCATAATACTTGTATGCAATTTAAAAATATTTTATTCTTAAGAAAAATTACAGAGATTCTTATTGATTTACCAAAATAATTTTTTCTTTTGCGGTGATTATTGCGCTCGGTGATATTTTCATCAGTGATAGATAAATGATGAAAAACTCAGATAGTGGCCGTTTCGATAGCAGCTCTTCAATAAGTTACGAATTTTATACTACCAAACGGGTTGATTTGGTATCTCATTCAGTTGAGGAATTATAACTTGTTTAAAGTAGCAACAATGTTTTCAAAAGTATACAAGCAATGAACGTTAAATGCTTGCGTATTTGTCCCACGTATGTGTGATAAGCCAAGACGTCTCTTAATGTTGTAAGCCATTCTTTCACCAAAAGTGCCAAACATTGATTTTCTTCGGTTCATGTGTGTTATGTACGCGTCGAATACAAAAGCTCGAAGCAATCGCTTCCCATTGGACACTCCGTTATTTTCGAATCACTGTAGATGGTTATTTATCATTCATCCTCGAGCATCATTCATTGCAATGCATTTTTATATGATTTCAATTGAATTTTCTATTTATCTGTGTACTGCCATTCAACAAATTTCGTAACTATTCGGCGTTATATACGCCACGTTGCATATCCGATTCCAACATTCAATTAGTGTGCACGAATATGTAAGCAATATACATGCATAAGCAAAGAACCATATAGTGATAATGTGGTAATAATCAGTATTATTAACGTTTTTTTGTACTATAACTAATTCTGACCTCCAAAATATAACCGTGATCTGGTAAGCTAGTCGTCTTCGCCACCTAATTCCTGCCAGATTTAACAATTTGTGCCAATAGTTTTGAACAACATTTTGGTGGTACAGTGGTACAGTACAGCTCGTATATTCTCATTGGACTTATTTCAGAGCATATAATAAATTTTTGTCGATTTAAACATCAAAGATATTCCGACTCAGTAGTTCGGATCGGCAAATAATCGTAGACATACGTCGTTCCTCTTATATTACTTCCAGCGCTGTTTAATTTGACGATGAACTCTTATAAATTTATATTTTAAATTTTTATAACCGCTTTTTTCGATGATCTTGTTCAGTATTTTTAACGGAAATATCTAACAAATAACAAGAAAATGTATGTGGGTGTATACAATATGATATACATTGTGGCGAAAACTGTTGCTTGAAACAAACGATACACGAAAAAACAACTACTTTATAAAATAACATTGAATCCTATAAATAGTTATAACTAAACCAAACCAAAAATATTAATAATTATAAATTATTTTATGTGGGGAAATATATCGGTCCAATTTTGTGGTGGGATAACCCGTTCGTCTAAGGGAAATTTTTTGAATGCGCATAGAGCAAGAAAAATAAAATTATGGAGTCTCATGTTGTAACGTGCGTTCCATTTACGCGTCGCGTATATATCGCTTCAACTTGCATGCTACAGTGTACAGCATTTATTACGCCTAAAGGATTGTTACACACTAAACACACCATCAAAATTATTGTTACGCCTGCGAGGTTGGCAAGTCGGTGGTACAGTATACTTTCGGCGATTCATTATGATTATGGTAATGACTTGCAATATTGGTGTATGCACCATACCCGGTCCGAAAAATAAAATCGTACGATTTTTTTTTGTACTTTGCTTAACGGATTCTTTTTTTTGTTGTACGGCAAAAAAAGAAAAAAAGATATTGAATAATTTTTTTTGATAGCCGACCACACCCAAAAAGAATTTCAACTATTGTTTGGCATTCGATAATAATCTTTTGGTGCATGAACTTGTCAGCATAAGAAGTTTATGACCATCGAGAAACAAAATGTCATAATATGTATAACTACTTAACGAGTGGGACTATGCAAAATGTCCATGTTAGAAAATAGTTAGTGATTCTTGGTGAATTATTGTGGATACAATTTTGTGAGAAAGACGATAGTTTTTGTGATAAGTCGGAAAACATTAACACCGATAATAGTGCACGTAATACGGGTGATAAGTTGAAGAATAACAAAGAAGTGTAGTGTCTCAGTGGCGTTCCCATACGTGTACAGTTCGTTTACCTTGGATATTTATTTTGTGTTGAAAAATTAAGACTTAAAGTTCCTAACCAACTAAATCCCATATGTGGTTAATTGTCAAGGCATTATAGTGATCTAAACTCGATTTAGTATCTCTGTACAAGCTACAAAATATCGAATGAGATCGGTGCATCGAGATAAAAAGTTTATCCATAAAACTATTTAAATAATCAATTCGTGGAGCGGACAGGTGTAGTGTTGGTGTTACGCATAACTACGCAGAAAATAACATCTGTGTCTGGCGTGAATTTATCGGCGGCGATCTTCATTTTCTTTGGCACCCGGTTTGGTGGAGCAAGCGGTTGGCAAGGTCGAGGACGGGGACGTGTAGCGGCATGCGGCAGGGTCGAGAGGAAGGCAGTATTATCCGGACAGGTTTATTTTGAGTCTAAGTTTCTGTAGCTTTCTTTTATTTTACTATTTTATATTATTTTTTTTTTATTTTTCTCTTATGTGTAAATACTAAAATCATTTAGTTAAGTTTACTTTTCCCATTTACTTACTAATTTTTTTTTCTTGCCTGAATTTGTTGTATCCTTTATTTAAAAATCTAATTTGGTCTAACTTGAATTGCCTAGCGACATTTTATTTAAATTGCTTAATCTTATTTTTTTTTTTTTTATATAGCAACAATTCAGTTTTGGTTGCAGGTGCCGTGCCCCGGATGCAGGAAAGCGCTTTCTTCGTTCGAGGAAACAGGTAACCGTTGATTTAGGTGTTTTTGCGTTTTTTTTTTTGGGTAGTGTTATGCTCAGTCATTCTACCGTTTAAACAATTTAAAATGTGGCTTCATTTTTGTTGCATAATGATTTTTCTAAATTGATTTTTATAATTATAATTGTAACTTTTGGTGAGTTTGCCCTTGAATTTCATGTTTATATTCTTTTTGGTGTTAATAAAGATTTTGTTAATGAATATATTTTTAAACTTGAATATGATTAGCAAAGTTATTATGCATGAGTGAGTGGAAATCGACATAGAGTGAGATGACGGGATGAGGTAAGTGGTTGGAAGGAGATGTCGGAGTGTACCTTTCATTTCTTTTTCTTTTTTTTTCTGAGCGGTTCTATCCAGGTGATCCAAGAACATCTCGAGTGTACCACCCACGACCAAAGACCCTTTACCGATGAGCTAGCGGCAAACCAAGAAGGAGTCTGTACACTCGGCGGATCACCTTTGACTCCAACGACTGGGAAAATACATTAATATTTTCTACTTTTGGCAACGGCATACGATAACCCGGCGTCGTTACAATGTATGCTACGCAAGTCGTAATGCATTTTTTTAGTCGTAGAGTATTTCGCCTTTTTTCTTGTGCTGAAGTAACAAAATAACTGTCATATTACATAATTAAGATTAGTGTGAATATCTTGGTAAAAAAATATAAATACATAGTTCAATCAAGTTCGATAAACATAATTCAATTTATAAAAGAATTCATAGTTGTACTGTGTGAATAATTCGAGAAATTGTGACAAATTTTGTTATTAGGCTATAAGTGAATTTAATTTAGTATTATGTTTTTAAATAATAAGTGATTGATTGTAAGAAATAATATGGCCTCGAACATCCGGAAAACAAAAACGACCACATCTTGGGAACGGGTCCGGGTCAAAATGCCGCGTTTTAAAATGTCGCGTTTTAAAATGTCGCGTTTCAAAATGTCGCGTTTCAAAATGCCGCGAGGTACAAAATGTCGCGTGGTACAAAATGTCGCGTTTTAAAATGTCGCGTTTTAAAATGCCGCGAGGTACAAAATGTCGCGTGGTACAAAATGTCGCGTTTTAAAATGTCGCGTTTTAAAATGCCGCGAGGTACAAAATGTCGCGTGGTACAAAATGTCGCGTTTTAAAATGTCGCGTTTTAAAATGCCGCGAGGTACAAAATGTCGCGTGGTACAAAATGTCGCGTTTTAAAAAGTCGCGTTTCAAAATACCGCGAGGTACAAAATGTCGCTAGGTACAAAATGTCGCGTTTTAAAATGTCGCGTTTCAAAATGCCGCGAGGTAGAAAATGTCGCGTGGTACAAAATGTCGCGTTTTTAAAATATCGCGTTTTAAAAAACTGCGTTTGTAAAGAAGGAATAAAATAAATGTTATATTGAGATAATAAGAAATGTGTATTATTAAACAATATAAATGATTTGGGTGAAATTGAAAAATATGGTTTTTCCCACTGTTAATTTCGTAATGAATTTTTTGTAAAGAGTTAGCTACAAATGATGTTTCATTGTCATATAGATACATGAATGTTCCTTTATGGATAATAAAAACCGTCAGGTGTTTTATGATCAATTGGAACAAGTGGTTTGAAAACACTACACATTTTTGAAATTTGAGGGCGATAACCATAATAAAAGTACGTTTTTAATATTTTTCTAATTTTTTTCCAAATATGGTTTTTCCCACTGTTAATTTCGTTAATCAATTTTTTGTAAAGAGTTAGCTACAAAGATGTTTCATTGTCATATAAATTCATGGATGTTCCTTTATGGATAAGGAAAACCGTCAGGTGTTTTACGATCAATTAGAACAATTGGTTTGAAAACACTACACATTTTTGAAATTTGAGGGCGATACCATAATAAAAGTACATTTTTAATATTTTTCTAATTTCAAATATTGAACCCCTTTTCAGATAATTGACCATTTCTCATAAAAGTATTTTTTCAGTTTTATTACTAAATTAGACATTAAAGATAAATGTTTTTACTATATGAAATTTGGAAAAACCAGCAATAAAACAGCGCATTATAAATTTAAAACGTAATTTTTTCAGATCGGAGAATAAATACAATGTACCAAAGAGGCAGTTTGATGATGTAATAAAAGTAACATTTTTATGATTTCAAAATTTTGACCAACTCCTTTGTTTCATTTATCGATCTTTAAATAAGGGTTAAAAAACAACAACACATCAAGGTATATATAAATAACAATTTCCATTACTCTGGGTATCAGTTTGTTAATGAATTGCAAAGTAGCAGGATATAAATAAATCGATTAATTTTCATAAGTTGGTGAAACTAAATTTCATAAAAATATATAAGTTAAAAAATATCAAAGAAAATATTAATTATAATAGAAAATTAAATAAGTAATATAGTACGAGAAGCATTAAAGTAATATTGCACCCAAATGGAGGATAAGGAGATTTATTCGGGACAGCTGATTGAGTTGACAATATCTCAGAAAAATTCTAAAATCCTAATTTTAAATGGATTTAGTTACACTTCCGATGCCCGCAGGAATAAATGGAGATGTACAAAGCGACAAAATAGAGTTTTGAAATGCTCTTGCAATTTGAGAGCCGAAGAAATAGATGGAAAATTCTATTTACAAAAATTGTGGAATTCCCATAATCACTCTCCTGATCCTGAAACGTTACCAGTACTAAATGTCATAAATAGTATTAAAGATATAGCAAGCACTTCAAGCAATTTACCTTGCCAAATACTACAATCAAAGATTGCAAAACTTCCTGAGAATGTAGGTGGTTGCCTACCTTCTAAGGCCGCCTTAACCCAAATCATCAAACGTGAGCAACGAAAATTAATAGTGGACAAGGAGCCAGTATCACTGGCATTCGATATACCAGAAAGGTTTCTCCAAATTGATGGAGAGCAATTTGTATACGGGGATATCAAAGAGGGCGATAATCGGATAATTATTTTTACTATCAAAAATAATTTAACCAAGCTTCGCGATGCAGAGTTTTGGATGATGGACGGTACATTCAAAGTTGTACCAAAATTATTTTATCAACTTTATACTGTGCATTGCAGTATCGCGCCTCATAAAACAGTACACCCAATGGTGTACGCTTTAATGAGCGGCAAATCTTCGGCAATATACAATAAATTGTTTACAACTCTACAAGAGAGTGCAATAAGAGTTGGTATCAGTTTAGCACCAAAATTGGTAATAACTGATTTTGAAAAAGCAGCAATCAGCAACATTCGGAGTGTCTTTGAGAGAGTCAACGTCAAGGGTTGCAATTTTCACTTCATGCAGAACATATATAGACACATCCAAAAAATTGGTTGGCAAGTGCGGTATGGCACAGATATAGAGTTTGCCATGAAGGTAAGACAGGTCGCTGCTTTATGTTTCCTGGAACCTGAAGAGATACCGGAATGGTTCAAGGATATTAAAGAAGAACTAGGCGCAGAATTTGAACCGCTAACCAATTGGATGGATGAAAACTATGTTTCCGGCAAAAATAATAGAACACCATTATTTCCACCGAGTTTATGGAGCATCAGTGAACAAAATAAGAATAAAATACCCCGCACACAGAACTATGCAGAATCGTTCCATAATTATTTTAATGTTGTAATTGGTCGGCCGCATATTAGTGTTTACCACTTAATAGACGAACTTAAAAAGCAAACAAAAATTACAAGTGCCGAAATAGAAAAATTAACAAGGGGAAATCTTCCACCTAAAAAAAACAAAAAATTTATTTTAAAAGAAAAAAGGATTGAGTTGATTTTATCTAAAAAAAAAGAATTCAGCAAATTTGGATTTTTGAAAGCAATTGCAGGAAATATTTCTTTTTAATTTTATTATTAAATATTAGTTTTAAATTAATTTTTTGATTTAGATATTAAGTTTATGATTATTTTAATTATTAAGTTTAAGTTTTTTTAGAAGATATTTATTTATATAATATTATAAATAAATAAATATTCTTTCCAAAACATAATTCTATTGTTGTTATTATTTAAATTTCAGAATTTTCTCTCAAAATTCTTCTTCTGTTTGATTATGACATGACTTCGGTTCTTACATTGATTTGGTTGGTCAATTCGTAATGAGTAAGGTCCCAAGTTTTGGACTTATTACTTTCCGATTTGAATAAGCAAGGTATACATTTCTTTAAGTGCTTATACTAGGTCGTATTTGAATTATTAAACAAATACTAAAATTAATTAAACATTTAAGTGAAGGAGAATTTTAAAGTTTAATATATTACCATGTATATAAAATACTACAACTGTACACGCCTACACCGACAGTGAAGAATAGCCACAAACGTTTCAAAAATGTGTCCCCTCGTTAAAAAATAATGGGCAGGTAGGTAAAAATAATTTTTAAATTATGGATGATTGCTGTTATCGTAATAAAACACTTTAATTGTGCTGTACTTTGTGTCCTATTTTGACAAATAAAAAATTACCATACAGTTCAAGTTTATCAATTGGTTGGCGTGAAATACAATATATTATTTTTTCTAAGTTGATAGAAAATATACATTTTATTTTTATTCACTACGGGTTCAACTTCAAAATTTTCCTTTCTCAATATATATGAGGTAATATAGTTTATAATTCAGATTTATTTTAAACTATTTTATTTTCTAATATTATTTGTGTTTAGAATGAATTCATTCCAAAAGCAACGAACGAGAGCACGTATAATTCGTTTGAATGCGGATGACCTTTTTAGCTTCGACCATGCACCAGATTACATAATTAATTCGTTCTTCGATAATTGTACATACAAGAAACGTTTAACTGTTGTCACATTTTGCTTCGTAAATGGCATACAATATGATGATTTGTTGAAACTAATCCGATGGAAAGATGTTACAAAATTTGATTACCGTAAAGTGCAAAAACTGTGGTCTGACAGTTCTCGAGAACCATACAAATCAAAGTGGTTCGCGTATAATTGCCATTTGAAAAGGGTTATTTATTTAAATGGTGCACTAAAATAATATTATATATATATACAAATATATATAATAATTATATATCTAAATACATATGTACAAAATTTGATTAATAATAAACAAGAATTCTTAAAAAATGTTTCAATTTGGATTAAATTGTGTATCCGATATCAACTTCCGATATATAAGGACTTAACTTTAACATTTTAGTGAAGGAATATATTGTTTTTATACAACTCACGTATATTCGCAATTTTTCCGCATTTCCCGTAGTTTTTCCGGGTTGGTGTATAAGGGAAATATTCTTATAATATTTTTCTTCATCTATGTACTCGGAAAATTTTCGGAAAATGCGGGAAAATTTTCCGAACATTTTCCGATTTTTCTAAAATTTTGTACATAGATGAAGAAAAATAAACTAAAAATATTTCCCATATACACCAACCCGGAAAAACTACGGGAAATCCGGAAAAACTGTGATTTTCCATTTCCACTCGGAAAATTTTCCCGAAAATTAATGTTGGAAAATCACCATATTTTTCTGAGTCATTATCGGGAAAATTTTCCAAGTGGAAGTTCGCAATTTTTCCGCATTTCCCGTAGTTTTTCCGGGTTGGTGTATATGGGAAATATTCTTTAAATATTTTTCTTCATCTATATACAAAATTTTAGGAAAATCGGAAAATTTTGTACCACGAGGCATTTTGAAAAGCGACATTTTAAAACGCGACATTTTAAAACGCGACATTTTGTACCACGCGACATTTTCTACCTCGCGGCATTTTGAAACGCGACATTTTAAAACGCGACATTTTGTACCACGCGACATTTTGTACCTCGCGGCATTTTAAAACGCGACATTTTAAAACGCGACATTTTGTACCACGCGACATTTTGTACCTTGCGGCATTTTGAAACGCGACATTTTAAAACGCGACATTTTGTACCTCGCGGCATTTTGTACCTCGCGGCATTTTAAAACGCGACATTTTGAAACGCGACATTTTGTACCTCGCGGCATTTTGTACCTCGCGGCATTTTGAAATGCGACATTTTAAAACGCGACATTTTGTACTTCGCGGCATTTTGAAACGCGGTATTTTAAAACGCGACATTTTAAAACGCGGCATTTTGAACGGTTCCCCTTGGGAACAATAATATTCTCGTAAATGAATATACAATTTAACAAGTGTACACGGACATCGGCCGCCATATATACATCGCATCATTCAGGTTTTTGTATATATAAATAATTTCATTTAAATTAAATACTTTTCTTATATAATTATATTAATTCTATTAGTAGTTAGTTTATCTAAGTTTCGATTTCTAGTAATGATTCATTTATAAATTTCGTTTTAAATGTTCAATTCAATTTTAATAAATTTAGTATTTACTTTAAAAATTGAATTTTTCAAACATTTTAAGTCTTCATTTTTTTCATCTTCGAATGAATTTCATAGCTGCTTGTATTGTATTATTTTCACTTCGTTTTTTTCAGCATGAAAAAATAAAAGGTTATAATATATGAGGATGAAGGAGTAAGTTGGATCAACATCTGAGATGGTAAGTGATCCGTTTTCGGTATTTTTCTATTTCGTTTTTTGGATCCATCATGAGTTATTGCTTGGGCTGTGTTGTACATAAAAAAATATATTTTTGTAATATTTACATAAATATATAAAAGAACTGCTACTTACGCATGTGTGAATTTGTACATATTTGTGTAATATCATTTAATATAATTTGATGTAGTAATTTAACATTCAGATTTTTTTAACTTCGATCTCCTGAAAATGATTTTCGATTTGGCATCAAATTAAAGTTGAAAAGATTCTGCCAGTTTGATTGTTAGCTCTAATTTGCATATCAGTTGAAATGTATTGATCGTGGTAGGATTTATAAATTAATATACCTACTGAATTTGGTTTGCGATTTAAAACCACATTTCATTTATATTAAAGTTGGTGATATTTGTGGCTTCCCTCAATAAACAGCCTAGTTGGTCTGGTATTAAGGTAATGCCATTAAAACAGCTATATACTGACAAGCTTCTATAATATTTAAATATAATTTTACCGTTGTAGTCATGATGAATTCAAAATTCACCTGTTACCACATTCGCTATTAGTATTGCAAAAAAAAATTATATTTAACCGTCCAGGATATTACGTTTACGTCTTTTAGAAAGGTTGTTAGATTGCAGAGCATTATTTTGATTTTTGCAATAATTATTAAGAAAAATGTTACACCAAATAATGGAACATTTTTTTAATATTTCAAAATCCGTAAGGCCACATGACTGACAAATTTCATTTACGAATAAACGTTCGGAATATTCCAGGATTACAGCAATTAAATATGCTCGATGACATGACGAACCTAAAAAAAGGTCCACGAACTCCTCAGAAGTCAAAGATTTGAATATTTGATAAACTGAAATTCCAACTGATATAGAGAATTCTGTTGGATATTTCAAGCCTCAACGATCTAAATCTTTTAAGTATTGCGTTTTCACAGTAAATTCGAAGCACAAATCGTCCTGTGTAATTAATTTATCCACTACAACTCAATTTATCGGTTACTTTTCTTCCAACGTATCCTGATATATACAACATAGCCGAGGAAACCTCTTTTTCTGGATGAATATTTTCTGCGTACGAGAGTATCTTTTCCAAATCTAAGTTATCTATTAGATCCGTTTATATTCTCCGTATTAGAAAAATTAAATTCCGATTTTATTTTTAAAATGTCGTTTTTTGATTTCATCAATTTCAATAAACTCAAAATTTTCATTTTTTTTTCTGCTTGCAATATTTCTTGAACCGAAACGTTATATCAACAGCCACTCACATGTAGAATTGTAATCGAAGGAACTGTGTCAGACTCCTTTGAAATAACATCTGGTGTTCGACAGGAAGATGCACTCGCGCCTGTGCTGCTCAATTTGGCGCTTGAGTACGTAGTGAGGAAAAGCAACATCGAAACTTCGCGCTGCATATTTAATAAGTCAGGCCAAATTCTTGGAAATACAGATGATATCGTGAAGACTCGGTTTGAAGGAGAACAGTAGCAAAACCAAATTTGTATCAACATACAGGAACATCTCCATGATAAATCTCGGAATTGGCGACCATAACTTTGATTACGTTGAAAACTTCAAATAACTTGGGTCTGTTTTAACATACTTGAATGACATGCAGGCAGATATAAAAGCCCGAATCGCTGCCACACATCAAGTTTTCTACGCCCAATCCAAATTATTGCGATCTAAACATCTATCGCAGTCGTGCAAGCTCGCACTTTATAAAGCACTCATAAGACCTGTGCTGCCTTTCGGAAGCGAGAGCTGGACCTTGACCACTAACGATTGTGGATTGTTATCAACTTTCGAAAGGAAGGTCATTCGTTCAATCTTTGGTGGCAATTGAAGTCGCGAACAATGAATACCGGATTCGCATGAACCACGAGATAAAGCAAATTCTTGGAGGTTACGATATTATCGAATTCAACAAATCCAATCGAGTTAGATGGCTCGGCCACGTTCCTAGGTCCCCACAACAACGGATGACCAATCAAGTGTTCCATCAACAACCAGCCGGTGTGCGTCGTAGAGGAAGACCCCGACTGCGCTGGCGTGACGACGTTGAACAAGATCTACATGCACTAGGATGTCGAAACTGGAGGACGAGAGCGATGAACCGAGACGACTGGAGGACCATAGTGCGGGCGGCAAAATCCCTTAATGGGATGTGAAGCTAGAGAGAGAGATACAAATCGAAAACTATGAAAGCAAATTGTTACAACAGACACCAAAACCGGGAGCAAAATTCAATGCGTTTTGGAATCTGGGAGATATTGATACATGCATGATCATATTGAAACAGAAAAACAAAACTACTCAGAACCGAAAATCGAACATACATACTTTGTCAACAACCATTCCACATAGACAAAAGTATATGTAACAAATATTTTTTTAATACTTTAATTGTTTCTAGTAGGATACGGAAGCCTAATTGAAAATTAAAGGATGGTTTCATAAAATTTAATAAACCACTTAAACATTATAAAAACGTTAATCAATCCATAAAGAATAAGTAAACGATTCAAATATTTACGATTTTTATTCATTTCTGAAATCGGGACAAAAACGACGTGCATCCATAATGAATTACATCCTGCTACTATTTTATATTAAAGTAAACAAAACAAATAGCAAATAGGTAACTATTTTATTTTCGGATTTTAGTTTCGGATATTATACGGTTTACTTTATCTTCACCATTGAATTACGATGCTTGCACTCTTCATTGTTTTTGATTTCAAAGTTCATATTGTCGTTTCTATTTGATTTCGCTTTTTTAAAACACATTGTTGTCTTTCTTATTTGCTTATAAATTTTAATTTACTATTTCTCTCTCCCTTATATTTTGTTTATTAATTTGAAGAAAACGAGAAGCCTACTGATTGCATCATTCGAATGAGTTGAAATCTATTATAGTTATATGTCATCGATTTATGTGAAAAGAAATCAATTTTACCTTATTTTTAACCTATGAAAAGTTAGTTAGTTTTTTTTTGTGTTTTATATCCCATATTTGAAAGTGCTATTTAATAGGCATGCTTGATTTATTAAGATTGCTTTGATTGAACTTAACTTTTAATTGTTCACACTCAGGGTATTTTATAGTTAGTTTAAATAATTTTTCCTAGTTTTGGTATCCCGGTATAAATCTAAGGTCATCCACGGTTGTTTCAGACCACACGTCGAGTGTCACGCTTATATTGCATGCAATCCTTTACGACATTCTCCAGCCTGCTTACCAGATCGTCCAGAGTTTCGACGGTTTCTATTTTTTGCGAAAAGGGACTTTTCGCAGCAAATCATAATTTAATATTTTAAATACTTGTGCCTGGTTAGATTCTTCAGCTTGCACATCTAAGACTATTTGAATTGCGCTGTGGAAGTGGAATAATATAATAGTGGAAGTATTGTTGATATTCTTGTGGCAAATTTTGATGCTATTTTATTAATGAGCATGAAGCCATTTACAGATAGTATATCTAGATATTTACCAACTTTTGGGTTTCTTGGATCTAAAATATTTAAACTAAAATACCCTACTGCAATCGCTCCCGGAAATTTCTCTATCATTGTTTGAAAGACTCTAAAAAATTATCAACATTTGTTCCTGGGCATCTATATATGTATAGTATACTGATTAAATGCATATTTTGCATATTTTTCTCTTTAACTAAAACACATATTCCACCTCCTCTACCCGTACGACAACTATGCTACGCGTTATTAAAATTGATTAAACATATCTCATCAGATTGTATTCTTGATTCAACTAGTACAATGATTTCGGTCCCATAATTACACAAAGATAAAAAATTTTCCACCTCATGAATCTTCGACTTCAAACCCCTGTACCCTAATTCTCTAAAAACCAAGATAAATTGTATTATGTAAAAGTGATAACCTTTACATATGAAAATAATTATCGTAGAAGTCTAGATTTATATTGAATATCGTGATGTATTAGTAAGTTCGCATTCACTAAATTTTTTTCAAGATATATTGTAAAGTGGCAAGATAAATTTATGTCAAAAAGTATCACCAACAATTTATCGTTGAAAAACATTACGTGAGTGTGTAAAAGGCTTTCGTTTGGATATTATTAATAATTAATTGCAATTTTTGATATTTTCGTTTATAGTTTTATTTTATAACTAAATAAGCTCAAGCTCTAACAATTTAATTACATAAAAAGCGTTACCTTACATAAAAAGTTATAAAATTAATTCAATTTAGAATGTAAATTTGGATATAAGTTCACAAATGGATTGTTATCGTTGGAATGAAAATATTCTTGCAGTAAAGTTAAACATTCGAATATTTCCTCAATCGTCTTCACTTTGACTTATACTTTTGCTTAGGTTTATCTCCAGTATTTCCACAAAAACAACAAAACAAATAAATTTATTATTTATAATTTTATGTTTAAAGTAGGGAATAAATAATGTGCCTATTTATATTAGAAGAAGAATATTTAAGGGGTAGAATGTCCTAGAACAACAGTTTAGTTGCTTAATTCACTAATATAAATGTCAAGTGTTTAAAGTGACTGATTAGACAACATTTAATGGATCAATTCTCTACATGACAAGCAAAGCTTTCAATTTGGTGTGCACTCGTAATATTTTACTTGATCATGACACTTGCACAATTAAGAAAACCAACGAGTACAATAAATACGACGGCCTAGAAAATCTAAATTACTTAACAAATTTCAGTTTGTTGATGTTTAATATTTCATTTAGAGGCACTATTAGCTCTCAACAGTCTTTAAGATCTTACAATGCTTTAATCCTAGACTGTTTATTAATCTTGTGTTTGAGAAATTGATGATTAAGACAAATTTAGAACAATAATGAACAAGTACAAAATTTAATTATGTTATGCAATAAATCTAACTTTTAACTAGGCCTAAGGTAAAGCAAAATATTTATTTCATAACATTGATTTCAAAAGGAGCAGTTAATTGATACAAGTCTCACCACCTTCTCGTTACCGATCCTTAACATTAACCCATACATTTTACAAAGATTAACAATTAAAACAAGGTAAAAAACAAATGGTAAAAGAAAAACGTCCTTCCATAACTATACCTAAATCAAATAGTAAAAAGGGTTTCGATTGGTAAATTTTGGATGCTGTTGAGGACTTAGTCTCAGGCACATAAAAAATTATAGGATTAAGAACTCGTAGAGTTCGGAAAACTCGCAGTGACTAACTAAATTCGATGTTTAAATGAGCTTCGCTGCTTAAAACGCATATAGTGTTTTGTAGGTTACCCGAAATTCTAAAATTCTAGTACCACAATCCCGAGAACAGAAAATATTCCAGATTGCAAGATCCGACCATTATACTCAGAAAGTGCTATATAGAGCATTTCGTCTTCAACAATGAAGTACACTGAAATTAAGATCTGCTTAACACAGATTTGGTTGGATTTCAAAAACATGTCGTAAATAATAATTACAGAGTAATGTGATTTTGTACTTAGAATAAAAAATAACCTTTAAACGGTTTAGAAATGCAATATTAATCAAAATTCAACGGATGAATTGTAAATAAGATTTATATTGTACATGTCTTTACCATACGAAATATTTCTTTACCTATTTGACTGTTGTAATGTTCTTTTCAAACATTTGATTTGTTTTATATCTTTATCTAACCGTATTTTGATTTGAATATCAAATAACTCCCGACTCCGACTATTTTTCAATATGATTTTTAAGGCTATGTGTGATTCTAGATGGCTTTGATGTATATGCAAGAATGTTCGTTTGTAGAGATTGTATTTTTTGAGTTATTAAGGATATAAAATAATTAAAATTTCGTTTTGACGTTCAATGTTAACTTGAAACTTGACATCAATAGTTTTATCTTGGGTAAAAAAAATGCTTAGAGAATGCGATTTAAAAATGCCAAGATAATTTATTGTATAGAATTTTCACCTGTAAAATTAGCCATACCACAACCCATAACAACTTCAACTATTGTTTGTAAATAGATACTATTTAGAATAACTTATATCCATAAAAATAATGTTGAAATTTAAATGGGGACGGTAGTTATAGGCGCACAAAGTCTAAATATGAATCTACATAAATCATAAGGGTGTGTTAAATTTTGACATTTATTTCTCGTAACCATTTTCAATTTTATCTTGGAGTGCTATTAGAGAATGCCGATATTGTAAAAAGGCAAGATAAGTTATCGTTTACACGTTTACAAATTATCTTACTGCTTAGAGAATTAGGGTACTGATATTGAAATATACAATACATATTCACATAACCTGTTTTCAATTTTTTGCGACCGTACATAAATCCGAGTTCATAATTCACGTTATCTACTAAATCCGCTATTTGGGAAATGCCATTTGTATTTACATATGTGTGTATTTCTATCTGTCATAAATCGAAACAGCTGACTCATTTGTTTATGTGTTTGTTTGTTGATATTTTATAGTGTAATTTTAAGTTTTTAACTAAAAATAATTAAATATAATAATTAAAATATGATACGTATATATTATAATAGTGTTTGTTGTTTAGTGATCAATAAATCTATATGAAAATAATTCTATGTGATAAATAATGGGGCGTTTTGGGTGCTGCGCTGGTGGATGGTAACACGAGTTCTCTTTGATTGTTTTAAGAATGTTTGCAGTTAAGGTAAGAGGATCAATCGATCTATCCGGTATTCCAGAAATCACAATGTTGTTTAGATTGTCTTTTTCTTTCAAATATTCAACTTCCGTTTCCAGGCGATTAATAGTTTGATAGAGCTTTTCGTTGTTTTCCTGTGCAACGCTTTTTTCAGTTCTGTATTATTAGCTGGTAAATTTACGATTTGGTCACGAAGCACCGATAGTTGGTCAAAGAGAGATTTCTTCACATCCAGGATTAGGTGATCAAACCTTTATTGATTGAGATCGACTGATGATGTCTAAATATGTGACGTTTGTGGTGTTGGAGGCGTACCATCAACAGGAGACTGCTTCTTTGAATCGGAAATGTTTTTAGGGCTGATCGTTAATACGGCGCTTGGTTGACAGCAGTTCCACATGATGACGATCTTTTGAATTTCCTGCCGGTTTTTACCAGAGAAGCCAACACAGCGTGAATGGAAAGTATTATGACATCTGGTACACTTAATTCCTTGGTTAATCTCACTAATTGCCATTTATTGGACGTATCAAGAGTGTTGCAGATGATATAGTTGCTCTAAACACGAATGTAATGTAATGTAATATTATACGAATTCATGTAACCTTTTTTTCTTATTTTGAACTTTTATTTTAATTTATATTTAGAATTTTTTTTATCTTTTTATGTAAGTATTATATTATACTAGCTGAACAAGAATTCTCTCTTTACGTCGCTGAAGTTGCAATCACATATGAAAAGAAAATTATAAGTAGCTGAATTCAGTAACGGGTGGGCATAAAACCTCTAACCTTAACAATTTGGGTTGCTCCAAAAGATGTCATTTGAAAGCATGAGTTTCGGAGATGTAAGCTAGAAGAGTTTCAGGTGGATCATCCAGAGGAGGCAAATTCACTTTTCCATTTGAACAACACATTCCAGGCGATTCATTGTGAAACTTTAAAGCATGACAATACAAAAAAATGTTTTCCATTTGCCCAATTGAAACATTGTAATCATAGTCTTTCTCGTAATTGAATGCTGCTAACTTTAAATCACCTCTAAAAGTTTCTATTAATCGTCCATATCGTAACCGATCGACTTCCAGCCGGGCCTCACGATGTTCAATGGTTTCAGTAGATCTAGAAGGAGACATCCTGCTTCAAACATTTTCAAGTCGTGTTTCACGCTGTTCAGTTGTTTCATCAGCTCTAGAAGAAGACGTACTGCCTCGATCATTTTTAAGTCGTGCTTCACGCTGTTTGCTTGATTCAGCCTCCCTTGCGGCTCTAATCTTCTTCGGCTTTGCAGCTACCTGTCCAATTGATCTTTTTTTCGGTGGCATTTTTAAGCAAAAATGAAACGTGTAGCTAATTAGTCAGGAATGACAGGCATTCAAAACAGAAATTAGTATTAATTTATCAAAACGATTTTAATGTTCCCTTCGATACGTTTCACCGCGAACTGTGTTTGAAAATGTCTTTACGGAATTTTTTTTAAGCAAAATCAAATGTTATCTACAATCAAAAAGTAATCATAGATTAACACGTTTATAAACTGAAAACTTAAATCTAATAAGAATGTATATTCACTTGAAATAATATTTAATACCTGGAAAATAATCACCAACAATTATTTTATTTCAATATAGCTAACTAATCGAGAACAACGGCATCCAAAACACAAATTAATATTAATTCATTCAAAACGATTAAAACTACGTCCACTTCGATACGTTTTACCCCGACCTGTGCCCTAATTCTCTAAAAACCAAGATAAATTGTAAAATGTAAAAGTGATAACTTTTACACACGAAAAAAATTATCGTAGAAGTCTAGATTTACGAGGGCAAATCAAAAAGTCTTGCAATATCATATGAAAAAAAAGAGTGAGAGAGACAGCAATATTTTTATTTTTCGACATAATCTCCTTTAAGGTTTATACATTTGTCACATCGATCAATTAACTTACCTAAACCCTCTAAAAAAAAAGATTTCTTTTGCTCCATAAAATATTCATTTACAACAGACTGTACTTCATAGTCACTGGAAAATTTCCGGCCCCTTAGTGTTTTTTTCAAATTGGGAAAGAGAAGTAGTCACTGGGTGCCAAGTCTAGACTGTACGGTGGATGCGGAATTTCCACGAAGCCGCAGTCCTTTAATGCAGCTTGAGCAATATTAGCCTTGCGCACTGGTGTATTGTCGTGAAGAAGCAAGATTTTTTTCCTAACTTTCCTTGGCCGTTTTTCCCGGATCGCTTTTTTCAATTTTCGCAAAACCTCTGCGTAATATAGGCCTGTGATTGTGGTTTTCGGTGGCATATAATCGATTATCAAAATTCCTTCAGCATCCCAAAAAATTGTTGCCAAAACCTTACCAGCAGACGGTTGAGTTTTGAATTTCTTTGGTGGTGGTTCACTACGTTTAATCCATTGCATCGATTCTTGTTTGGATTCCAGATCCCAGTGATGAAGCCATGTTTCATCGCCTGTTATTATGTTACCCAAGAAATTTTCTGGATCTGCTTTGTACATATCTAAAATCGCCTTTGAAGTTTAAACACGCATTTTTTTTTGTTCAGCATTCAACAAACGGGGAACCCATCGCGCACTTACTTTCGACATGTGAAGGTGGTCATGTAATATAGTATATGTGGTACCGTATGAAAGAGAAAGTCTCCACGCTAACCGCGGAACAGAAATACGCCGGTCCTCCAATACAATAGAATCAGCCAAAATTACGTTTTCATGGCTAATAGCATCTGCTGGCCGACCCGAGCGGTTATCGTCTTATAATGACTCCCAACCACTTTTGAATAATTTTACCCACTTTGTTACTGTGGCATATGATGGTGCAGATTCGTCGTAAACTTTTGATATATAGTTGAATATATAAATTGCATTTCGTCCATCTTTATAGAAAAATTTAGTAACGGCGCGATATTCAATTTCATTCATTTTAAGAAAAATTCAAAACACATGTTACTAAATTGACAAAAACAAACGAACCGTAAAATTTACATCGAAATGTTCTTCTAGAAGTTTCATCGTGACAAAAAATGGTTTTGAAAAATATATTGTTGTCTCACTCACTCGTTTTTTTCATATGATATTGCAAGACTTTTTGATATACCCTCGTATATTGGATATCGTGATGTTTTAGTAATTTCGCATTCTCTAAATTTTTTTCAGGATAAAATGTAAAGTGGCAAGATAAGTTTATGTCAAAAAGTAACACAAGTAATTTATCGCGGAATAACTTTGCTTGAATGTGTAAAACGCTTTCGTTTGGATATTATTAATAATTAATTGCAATTTTTGATATTTTAGTTTATAGTTTTATTTTAGAATTAAATAAGATCAAGCTCTAATTATTAATTAAACTCTTACTAATTATTATTTAAATTTGTGCACTTATAAAAATGGATCATTATCGTTGGAATTAAAATATTCTTTCAGTAAAGTTAAACATTCGAATATGTTCATCGACCGTCTTCACTATTACCTATACTTTTACTTAGGTTTATATCCAGTCGTTCCACAAATACAACAAAACAAATAAATTTATTATTAATAATTTTATGTTTAAAGTAGGGAATATATAATGTACCTATTTATATAAGAAGAAGAAGACTTAAGGGGTAGAATATCCTAGAACAAGATGGTCTGTGGATTACAGCCAAAGCAATTTTAGTTGCTCAATTTTCAAATATAAATGTCAAGTGTTTCAATTGTCTGATTTGACAACATCTAACATGGACCCGCTCTCCACATAGCAAGCAAAGTTTTCAAGTTTGTGTGCACTTGCAATATTTTAGTTGATCATTACACTTGCCCAGTTAAAAAATTGACGAGCATATTAAATATGAAGGCCTATAGAAAACCAAAATTAGTCAACAAATTTCAGTTTGTTGTTGTTTAATATTTTATTTAGAGACACTAAGAGCTCTCAACAGTTTATAAGATCTTACAATGATTTAACTCTAAACTATTTATTAACTTATGTTTGAGAAAAGTAACAATTAGGACAAATTTCGAAAAATAATGAACGAGAACAATATTTAATTATATTATGCATTAAAATTAGCTTTTAACTAGCACTAAGGCAAACAAGAGCCGCCCCGGTGGCAAAGTGGTCAGCATGCTTGCTCCAGCTACCGGAGGTCCCGGGTTCGATTCCCGGTGGTGACAAGGAACAATTTCACGGCTGGTTTAGGATCAATGAATTAATCACTCATTATCCGAAATGAAAGTATGATTAAGAAACCTCATTTGAGGCGGCCAAATCCCTTAGTGCCAGAGAGAGAGAGAGAGAGAGAGAAAGGCAAACAAGATGTATATTGCATAAAATCGATTTCTAAAGTGCAGGTAATTGATCAAAGTCTCACCTCCTACTCGTTACCGATCCTTAAGATTAACCCAAACATTTTACAAAGATTAAAAATTAACTCCTGGTAAAAAAACAAATCGTAACACTAAAACGTCCCTCCATAACTAGACCTACATCAAATACTAGAAATGGGTCCGATTAACAAATTTTCGGTGTTATTGGGGAGGCACATAAAAAAATTTTGGATGAGGAACTCGTGGAGTTTGGAAAGCTCGCAGTGACTAACCAAATTTAATGGTTAAATGAGTTTCGTTGCTTAAAACGCATAGCTTTTTGTAGTTTACTCGAAATTCTAAAATTTTAATAAGACAATCCCGGGCTTTCCGACTATTATACTTAGGTATTGTCAAGTCGCATGTGCGGAAAGAACTAAATATGGCATCGGAAAGAGCTAAACATGTCTTCAACAACGAAATACACTGAAATTATGATCTACTTAAGACAGATTTGATTGAATTTCAAAAACATATCGCAAATAATAATTATGTACATAATAATGCGATTTTGTACGTAGTATAAAGAATAACCTTTAAACAGATTAGAATACACAACATTAATCAAAGTTCAACGGATCGATCAATTGTAAATAAGACTTATATTATACACGCCTTTACCATACGAAGTAAAGAAATTTTTGGCTGTTGTAATGTTCTTTTGAAACATTTGGTTTATTTTATAAATCTATCTAACCGTATCTTGATTTGAATTTCAAATAACTCTCCCGACTCCGATCATTTTTCAATATGATTTTGGGGGCTATCTGTGATTCTAGATGGCTTTGATGTGTATGCAACAATTTACGTTTCTAGAGATCGTTTTGACGTTTAATGTTATCTTGCTCGCTTGCTGTCAATAGGTTTATCTTGGGTAAAAAAACTGTTTAGAGAATGCGATTTAAAAATGCCAAGATAATATATTGTATAAAATTTTCACTTGTAAAATTAGCCATACCACAACACGTAACAACTCGAACTATAGATTGTAAACAGATGCTACTTAGAGTAACTTATATCCATAAGAATAATGTTGAAATTTAAATGGGAAGGGTAGTTATAGGCCCTCAAAGTCTAAATATGAACCTGCATACATCATAAGAGTGTGTTAAGTTTTGACATTTATTTATCGTAACCGTATTAAATTTTATCTTGGAGTGCAATTACAGAATGCAAATATTGTAAAAAGGCAAGATAAATTATCGTTTACACGTTTACAAATTATCTTACTGCTTAGAGAATTAGAGCACTGTTGTGGTTGAAAATGACATTTCGAAAAACAAAAGAAGTTTTTTTTTAACTAAGGCAATTTTACACGTACAATAATTTGAATCCAAGGACGTTTCTTGTAGAAGATGCTATTTTCAAATATCAAACGCTAGTACTTTTCAAAGTAAATCAGTTTATACGTACAATATTTTTTAGTACCTTTCCTAGAATTGATTTTATGAAACAATCATTGATTATTTAAGTAATAAACTATTGGCGTTTAGTATGAAACTACTATTTTCATTAAAATTCGCCGGGTGCAATAGTAGATTAAAATAGAATGTTAGTTATTTCTGAAGTTATGTGGAAATTAGAACTCGCTGACTATGGTACATTTCAAAACAGGATATGATAAATAGGATATCACTAAACAGTACATGTCAAACCAGTAAAAATGGATTATTAGTATGGATAATATAAGTGTTCAGAGATTTGTCTTCAGTTAAAGCGATGAAAGATTGTCTTAAATTTAAATTAATAAAATTAATTTGAATAATTGAATCAATTATAGTAGAGGTATGATTTGTGTATAACAATTTGTGTCCTTTTTGGTGTCTAAATTTGCGGCTAAGGCGCTATTTCGGAACATTTAAATAATTGTATCTATACATGTAAAAATGAATTCTTGATCCAGGGCAGACTTTCGGATTGGAGCATGTCACCAATTTCATATAACTCCTATTCTAAAGTCATTCCCGTCAAAAAATCTTAAAAAAATTGAAATTTGAGAAACAATTTGTACCATGGCCCCTAGACCCCGGGGTCCAGCCCCTTCATAAGTATCGTGGGCTTGGTCCTGAACATGCAACATATACATGGTAAAAATTTCATGGCGATCGGTACAGCGGCTAAGGCGTTATTTCAGAACAATCAAATAATTGTATCTTTACATGTAAAAATGAAAATTAGATCCAAGGGCGAACCCCCCGAATTCGAACATGTCTCTTATTTCATATAACCCCTTACCAAACCTCATTCTCGTAAAAATATTTAAATTTTTGGAAAAATTTGTACCATGGCCCCTAGGTCCTGGGTCCAGCCCCTATCACAATATCGTAAGATTGGTCCTGAAAATGCAACATTTAAATTCATTTTGGAATAATCAATTGTATCTATACATGTAAAAATTAATTTTTGATCCAGGGCTGGGCCCCTCGATTTCGAACATGTGAGTAATTTCATATCACCAGCCGCATAAACTCATTTTCGTGGAAAAATTTAAAGAAAATTAAAATTTTCGAAAAAAATTGTACCGCAGCCCCTAGACCCCGGGGTTCAGCCCCTTCCAAAACATCGTAAGGTTGGTTCTGGATATGCAACTTGTACATGGTAAAAATTTCATGACAATCGGTTGAGCGGCTGAGACGCCCATTCGGAACAAACAAACAAACAGGAATTCATTTTTATATACCGGGTGAGTTTTTTAAGCTGAAACTTTCAAATATCTCGGAAAATAAGCCCTCTACTATAAAAATGACCATGATCAAAATTAAATCATTTTGGAAGGGGAATACATTAGTGCTACAATTAGGACCCCCGCCCCTGTTTGTAAGGGGGGGGGGGGGTGGGGGCAACTTGGAAACTAAGATAGGAACCCCTATTTTTTATTTCAGAATCGGATTCTACAGCTAAAAGTACGTAGGATTTCCTTGAAACATATTTTTCGATTCATGGTAGTTGGCGCTGTAATAGACGATATTAAATTTGATTTCTCCTACTGAGAACATTATGCATACGATTCTGCGATGATTTTGCATAGGAACATGCGACTAAATATTTTTTTTTTTTTTTTGTACTTTTAGCCGTAGAATCCGAATCTGCAATAAAAAATGTAATTCCTATAATGTGTAATTCCTATCTTATTTTCCAAGTTGCCCCCACCCCCTTACAAACAGGGGCGGGGGTCCTAATTTTAGCACTAATGTATTCCCCTTCCAGTGGCACTATTCTGGTAATTCCCTGGGAATAGGGAATTGGGGAAAGATTTTATATGTAATTTGTATTTAAAATGTTTTTTTCTGGCATACTGAGGTAAAAAGCTAGTGTAAATTTTTTTGAAAACAAAGTTAAATTGGGAATAATTTTCCCTACCAATTTAGATATGGAAAAATTATTCCCAATTTACAAATATTTACATCAAACTTTTTTCCTCAGTAGGCCGGAAAAAAACATTTTAAATACAAACTACATATAAAATCTTTCCCCAATTCCCTATTCCCAGGGAATTACCAGAATAGTGCCAGAATGATTTAATTTTGATAATGGTCATTTTTATCGAAGAGAGCTTATTTTCCGTGATATTTAAAAGTTTCAGCTTAAAAAACTCACCCGGTATATAGAGACGGATTTTACAATAAACAACCATTATTTTAAAATAAAAAAATAAATTTTTAATTTTTAATGCCAAACAATTTTTTCCTGGACTGAATACTTTGACAGCGCGCTAAAATTGCTTTAATATTGCTTTAATTTTGTAATAATATTCATTAATAATGACAACTACATAAAGTTTCCATATTACTCAAGTAGTCGGGTTTCTGTTTTCTAATTAACCGGTTACTCGAGTACTCGAAAAAATAATTTTTTCCAAAAAGCAGATAAATAGTTCTTTTAATATTATTTAGTAAATAACAAAAAGAGTTTATTTTTTATTTAACAAATCAAACTAAAATAAAATTAGTTTATTGTGCATTTAAAAAAAATAAATTGTTATTTTGGTGCACATAATACTTCTAAAATACCTACGCATTCAATGTATAGAGGTCGGCGTTCGAAGTGTTATCAACTTCACGCTGCTGTAACAACCAATCAGCTAATGACAGTTCTCTCATTTTTGAAAAGTGTCAGTCTGCAGTTAAAAAAGTTATCAAAATGGAATTCAAACGCAACAGTCGCTTTGTATATGGATGAAAAATCACAACCAGCCATTTGATAACGATTTACATGTGAACAAAATGTTTGTGTATCGGACCATTACACGCTACAATGATACTGGTAGCAGAAAAAAAGCCATGGTAGCATCAAAAAATCAGCAACATCGCCAGAAAGGGTTCGAAAGTTGAAGGCCAGAATTCAACGTAATCCACGACAGAGCGCAGTTCAATTGGCGAAAACTCTCAATTTGTCATCTCGTAGCATGGTGTGCATATTAAAAAATGAACTACGATTTAAACCCTACAAAATACCAAAAGTGCAAGATTTAATACCTGCACCAAAGGCAGTTCACCTACCAAAAGCTAGCAAAGGTGTTAAAACACTTGCAGATTGGTGGCGAGCTTGAGAATTAGATCTTTTTTGATGAAAAAATGTTTACGGTTGAGCATAATGTAAACAAACAAAACGATCGTGTATGGTTAGAGTGCAAATCAAAAGGTAAGTTAAACCAGAGCATGCATCAGTGATGATTTGGGCTTCGGTAACTGCCACAGGATGCTCACTTGTTTTCATTGAACAGGACGTAAAGGTAAATCAACAAATCTACCGTGAAAAGATTTTAAACGATGCTTTGTTACCTTAGGCACGGAAATATTTTGTTATAGAAACCATTGGACGTTTCATCAAGACTCAGCACCATCCCATATATATACGTCTATAGACCGTGAAACCCAACGTTTTTTATAATAAAAAATTCCCTGATTCATGTCTATACAACAATCGCCACCAAATTCTCCGGACTTAAGTACAATGGATTTTTTTCATATGGTCCATCCTGGAGGTTAAATTATTAACTAAAAAATATGCGACGGTCAACGCTTAAAAGATTGCTTTTCGCCGAGAACACTGTGCTTGGATTGCAAACTTTTTTTTCGTGACAAGCTGGGCACCCAGGGGGTAAACCTAATTTGAGTATGCTGAATTCAATGGTGCTAGTCCCATTTCAAAGTTAGTCCTCATTTTTGAAATATCGCATTCGACATGTTTTGGCTCTGAGTCAAAATATACCTTCATTTTCACGTTGATAGCTCTTGAACCATTAAGATTTTTGGTATACTTTCTTCAGCAAAGTTGTTGCGCAGGTCAAGCCCAACAACTTTGCTGAACATATCAAGACCGAAAAAACCACATCTAATTTTTTTTTTCTTTTCATTTCGACGAAAAACACTGTTTTTATCATTTTGTTGAATTTAAATCGAGCAGAATCGATCGAATAAACATCGCATCGACAAATATAGATACAATAGAAACTATTTAAAAGAAAGTTAAATCGATTCAATTGATTTTATTGTGATTTTTCCTAAAAAAAAATTCCTAAAAAATTAACATTTTTCTTCCCTTTAACAAAACAATGGCGTGCCGTTGCGATAGTGGATAAAAATTCTGGATTTTTCCATCCCATCGTTTTAACCAATTACATCACGTAAATTATACACGTAAATTAAGAAACATCTGCATCAATAAATCAACCATTAAATGTCACTGCGCCATTCAATCACAGAAACATACGACGGATAAAAATCTCGGATTTTTCTATCCCAGATTATTTTTCAATTTTTTTCAACTTTTTTGTATGCAAAGTGGCGGGTCTGTTGTACGAGGTAAATGTTCGCATGATGAAAGAAGAATTCAATTCACAAAATTTCTGATATCAAATTTGTGCCGAAAAAAACAATTGCATTCGATGTATCGACGATTTTTCGGAATGTTAGTGCATTCAGCGCGTTGTTGTTGAATATTCCGAAAAATCGTTGACCAATTGTTGTTTTTAACAGCTAGAAAGAAAAATGTAAACAAACGTGTCGAATGCACTAACTTTCTGAAAAATCGTTGACAAATCGAATGCAATTGTTTTTTTCGGCACAAATTTAAGATCAGAAATTTTGTGAATTGAATTCGGCTTTCGTCACTCGAACATTTACCTCGTTAAGAGGTTTTTTATTTGATATCAATGATTTTGGCATGGCAAGTTGAAAAAGGACAAAGAAAATATTTCACGGCTGGTTTAGGATCAATGAATTAATCACTCATTATCCGAAATGAAAATATGATTATGAAACCTCATGTGAGGCGGCCAAATCCCTTGATGGGATATAATAGTGCCAGAGAGAGAGAGAGAAAGTTGAAAATTAATTGAATTGCGATTCGTTTTATTGTTGTCAGTCAAAACAGTTCACACACACTCGATAGCAATTCATTTTTGATTCCTTAAACAATACAACGAAATATGCATATTTTAGTGTGTTAGTTGGAAACAAAAATTAATGGTAGCTACCCTCTCACTGATATTCCATCTTCATGCGATGGGAGGGAAGATAACATCTACTATATAAAGAAATCATCATAAAGATTAAAAAAAATCGATTTTATGCAAGGAGACTGTCAAATGTTCAATGTTTTTGTTGATTTTTTCGATCAATTTGTCAGTTTTTTCATTTTTTGTTGTTATGAAAAAAGGGTCTCTCTCTCTCTCTCTGGCACTATACATCCCATCAAGGGATTTGACCGCCTCAAATGAGGTTTCATAATCATACTTTGATTTCGGATAATGAGTGATTAATTCATTGATCCTAAACCAGCCGTGAAATTTTTTCCTTGTCACCACCGGGAATCGAACCCAGGACCCCCGGTCGCTGGAGCAAGCATCCTGACCACTTCGCCACCGGGGCAGCAAAAAATGGTCGCTGGTAAAAATTCTCTTATAGTAATGATAATAATATAATGTATTTATAGTTGTTTTATTGTAATACGTTGATTCACTATCATTATTAACCGCAACGGACCATTATTAGGGTGCATTTGAGCCAAAACAATGAAATTTTACAAAAAATTAGGGTGGCTTTTAAGTTATGGAGGTCAATATCTAAAATATTCGAGTTTTCTGGGACAAACGTCCCAGAAAACTCGAATATGTTGATGTCATATTGTAGGTGAGGTTTGTGGCTAATAATCCTGAAAATATGAACCAAAAGTTTTGGGCTAATTTTTTAGCAATTTGGCCGAATGTGGCCGGTCGATTTGGCATTTTTCAGTTTTTTGGCCAAAATGACCTTCAACCTTAATTTTTTGAATTTTTTTATATGCTATTTGATAACTGTCAATACCTTTCTAACGATATGCATATGTCCAGGGTATGTCAAATAAGTTCAGCGCTGTGGGCGTGGCTAAAATGGCCAAAAATGGTTTTTCAGATGCTGGCCGCACCCAACATGGCGGCCAAATCAAAAAGTTGTACAACAAGAGTTGCTTAGTTTTTCAAGTACTACAAACCCTGAAAATATGAGATCAAATAAAAGAAGTACGGACAAACAAACAAACAAACAAACAAACATATATACCACAGCAAGATTATATGGTGACGTCATAGAAAAATTTCCAAATGTCATAACTATGGCCAAAATCATCCGTTTTGGACGTTTGAGGTGTCGTTGAATTGGTATTGACGTTTACAATCATAATTTGCTAGTTAAAAAATAATTGGGGCACTTTTTGGGGCAGTTATACCTGAAAAACAAATTTTTTGGGGCAATTTTCGGAAGGTCATATCTCCACTCAATGTTGGTAGAAAATCCAGTTTTTATACATTATTTGGGTCTACTTTTCAAGACCTTCCAATTAAATATAACATGATCCTGGTGGCCTCAAAGGGAAAAAGTTCGAAACTAGCTGTATATATACGAGTTCGACTTCCAGCACAGTAGGTGCTTTCGTCACTCGTTTGGACTGCCGTCCATTGTGATAATTTACGTGATGTAATTGGTTAAAACGATGGGATGGAAAAATCCAGGATTTTTATCCACTATCGCAACGGCACGACAAAAAGAAGAAAAATGTTAATTTTTTAGAAATTTTTTTTTAGGGAAAATCACCATAAAATCAATTGAATCGATTTAACTTTCTTTTAAATAGTTTCTATTGTATCTATATTTGTCGATGCGATGTTTATTCGATCGATTCTGCTCGATTTAAATTCAACAAAATGATAAAAACAGTGTTTCTCGTCGAAATGAAAAGAAAAAAAAAACTAGATGTGTTTTTTTCGGTCTTGATATGTTCAGCAAAGTTGTTGGGCTTGACCTGCGCAACAACTTTGCTGAAGAAAGTATAACAAAAATCTTAATGGTTCAAGAGCTATCAACGTGATAATGAGGGTTTATTTTGACTCAGAGCCAAAACATGTCGAATGCGATATTTCAAAAATGGGGACGGGACTAACTTTGAAATGGGACTAGCACCATTGAACTCAGCGTACTCGAAATAGGTTTACCCTCTGGGTGCCCAAATTGTCACATTTTTGAACTAGCACAGTAGAATGGTACAAAATACCATCAGACCACATTTGTACAGCATGTGAAGCCTTTTCGGACAGACTCGATGCTATCATACGCGCTAAAGGTTGCTAAATCAAACAATTAAATATTTTTTGTTAAATTTGAAATGTTTTTGCGATATACTGAAGTTTTGAAATAAAAAAATAAATAAAAATTGACAAATTTACAGCATTTTAATTGGTAACACTTCGAGAGCTGACCCCTGTATTTATGCCTAGTCGACTATACATTTTTGTAACTGTGCTGTGTGTCGCAGCTTGATTAGTTCTAATTAAAGTTTGGATACAATTTTGTAAATTATGGTATTCCGTTAATTCATTTTCTAGTTCTAATATTTCAGTTTCTGAATCTAATTCTGAAACTTCACGATTTTCAATTTCATAATTCTAATTTTCAACAAACAAACATAATTTTTAAGGCTATATTTAGATGAATAGTTTAAAAGCTCATTTTCGTTTGGTTTAAGCTTTAAGGTAAGTTTCCTTATATAAAAACATAAGTAGTGACCCATATTTTCTTTTCTACGTTTATCAATTTCACTTTTCAATATTTTCAATAAATTTAGTAATAGGTTAGAAGTTTCTTCATACCGTATTAGGATTACTCCTTATGCTGTTATTAAATTAGCTTCTTTCGTACATAGTTCTACCAAATTTATGCAACAAATAAAAGATTTATTTTAGAGAAAAAATTAGTTTTTCTAAACCTCGAATACTCGATTAAATTAACAGGGTATTCGAAAACTCGATGGATTGATGAAATTGGAAATGAACTCCCCTATCACTGGACTTTATACAACATACATGTTCTCATGTCCACGCTAAAAAGCGTTTCATTACTATGAAATGCAAATATTTTAATTTAATTAAATCTTTCAAATTATTGTTGATGAAATCGGCTATAAAATTCATTCGGGTGCACCAAAGACAATCAGTAAAATATTTAATCAATTATTAGAATTTCTTTCATCATCATGAAAAGTTTATAAACTTTTTATGATGATTAGACAGTGAAGCAAATCCATAATTCTGTAGTACCAGGTGAACAGTTTATGTGAAAATAATAAGAATCCAAGTATTGTATAAACTTTTTGCTTAGTCGATGCGAATCGCGCAATCATTTATTTTACCACCTACAACTTTTCGTTATGCGTATTCTTTACAAATAAGCAAATCGTAATTTTTTGTTATAATCTTCACACCGGTTAAACCGATTCAGAATACTTTCTAAAATTAATGAAAAACATTTAAATTTATAGTTGGTTGAATATAAAGCGGCGGTAGTTAGGAATATGTTCACCCCTTTTAAACACAAAAGGTTGTCGATTTGTACCGAATCTCCCTGTTCCTAAATAAAACTTAAATGCATTAAATATTTTCGTTATGTAGCGAAATTTAATCAAATAAAATCTATGTCGATACACTCGTGTGCACATGTTCCTACATAAACGTATTACACAATATACATAATATGTCGCGCAACAAGCACGCATGATTGCCAAAGAGTTTTCTAATTTCCGTCAATAACGAAAAAAAGGCTCAGGTGAAATTTATAAATTTTATGTGCGGTTTAAAAAAAAAAAATGTGTACAAAATAAAGTAAAAATTAGAATGTTACAAACATTGAAAATGCCTAATACCAAAATGATTGATAACACATAATTGAATGATTACGATATTGAGTAATATTACTGAAGTATCATACCACGTCGTGTATAGTATACCTCGCTTTTAGATGATTAATAAATTTAATTGAGTTAAAATTTTCTATATACAACTTTAATGTGGTACTACTATACCAAATCAATCATTGACAAAGTATAGAACGTCGTGGTGATGTATGACATAAACGTGGTTGGTTAATTGATAATACACGGATATTTACATAAAATAACCATTCCGTAAGTTGGCAGGCAGGTTGGTTTTATTGCATGCAGGAATCATCATCCTTTTTGTTTACACGTCTACATCACTATTGCACGCAAGGGGGTTGTTTACATTGTCGTAAATTATCATTGTTGTGTAATTGAAAAAAGAAAATTTTCTTTTGGTACATAAAATGAAAATGAAAATTTTTGTTAATTTCCGTTCAAGATTTTTTTTTTTTTTAGAAAAGTTTGTTCAGTCTAAAAAGGAAATTAAAATTAACAACAAAGAACGTAATTTTCATGGGAGAATGCAATCGGAAAAAATTTTTTTATTTGACTATATACAGCAGGGCACTGTGCTCGTTATTATTATTACAGTTTTAACAAACTATAAGATTGTAAACTTTAACTTTTTTCTGGAATAATAAAAATTTTCTCAATAAAACACTCTGGAAAATATATATTAACGATCAAAACTATCTATGCGTGTGAAGTTAGACCTTACTAGAGTAGAACTAATATTAGGAATAGTTTAGCACAAACCTGCTAAGATTTAAAACTACATTGATCCTAAACTAAAATGAGAAAGTATTGGTAAAAGTAAAATAAAATGGCATTTAGGCGAAATTTTAAAATATTTGAATCAATTTTTTTAGTGTTGCACTATTTTGGGAGGAGTTCATTAGCGTCACACAAATCACGAACATAAACTGGAAGACTTTTATTAATAAATTGAATATCTCGAGAATTAATATGTTTATCACCTACGAGTACTTCTGTATGATTTTTGGAATGGACTAATTTAGGACTATCAACCTCTTTTAAACCATTTAAAAAGCGTGGATTAATTAAGCGGGATTCACGTGGTTAAATAAACGCTTTAATAACCGGCGCTATACTAAGAATTTAGGATTTTCTTAAGAAATTTAATATTGGTTATTAAAGCGTTTATTTGACCACGTGAATCTTATTAGCTTTTTAAATGGTTTAGAATCTTAAAAGTCCTAATTTTATCCTTTTAGAAAATGATACATAACTATGTGATAAACGTTTGGATGGAAAGCGTTACAAAAGTATTTATTTTAAGACACTTTCCTTTGTTTTTGTTGGTTTAGGTCTAGTTTAGGTCTAACTTCAAAAGCGTAACTAACTTTATTGATGTCAATATGCAGCTTTCAGAACTCTCGGTGTAAAGTTACAAGATTAATTCACCTGACACAAAAGTTGTGGTGAAAAGTATTTGGTACTTATTTTCGACGACCAGGCGGCACAAGAACCATTGCGGGATCTTGGAGGTCTTCTTCTAATGTATAATGTACCACTGCTCTTGTTAACACCCAGAAGTTTTTTCGCTGTTACTGTACCAGTCTAGATTGTCGGTGACAAGTTTGGCTATATACGATTTTAAATAAAAACATTATCTAAACTTAATACTTTTATTAAGTGTGAACGTAAAATATTTATAGGACTCTTGACTTCTTTGGAACGAGATTTTTTATTGACGTTTTGTGCAACATTTTTGCAGTTGTTGTTCATATAAAACCCATGGACCGACCAAATTTAATTGGATACTTCGTTACTGGCCTCTGATACACCAAGACATACCAGGCCGAATCCCTTTGAATGTTATAGCAACTCAATACCATACTGATTCAAACCAACATGGTTCGCAACATGCAAATTGGTTTGAATTTAAAACTATAGAGCTAAACATTAAACCAGGTACTGCGTATTATTTTTTAATTTTTCTGGGATGCAATTCTTGGCTAACTTCGCATACCTACATTGAAAAAATGTTTAGGTGGTTTTCCATCCCTTTTTTTTGTTAAAGTTAATGTTTAGTAACTTTCAAATAAGTAAGTTTCAAATATTTGCCTTTGCATGCTGCCTCTAGTGGAATCTGAATCACTACATCACTTACCCGGTAATTTGTACCGTGGCGATTCGACGTGGGTCATGGTGACCTGAGTTTGACTTGATGCTTCAAAGTGTGATGACTCTTTTATTGCAAACTCGCCACAAGCTGGCTTTACAAGCCGAACTAGTGTAGCCTTTGCGCAGGCCACTGTTGGGCGCGTAAATTACATGATGTAGTTTGCACGGTTATTTACATGTAATTTACGTGTAATTTGCATAAGTTATTTTATACATTATGTAAAGTAAATAATGACTTTTTCATGACAAGCGAGCTATCGATTATATAATTTATTTAATAACTATTTAATTATTATAAAAATTGACTGTGTAACGTTGAAAATAAAACAAAATAATTAATATGTCAACAATTTGAGGTTATCTTATTTATAAGCTTTCTTGTTTTTCATAAGAGAACATCGTTTGTTATTTATAAGCTTTCTTATATTTAAAACATCGTTTTGATAAAAAAAAATCGTTAGTATTAGCATTGGTAATATCCTATTCTGCATTTTAAATTTGATACATTCCAAATTATTTAATTCTTATCAACGGTCGCCATAGATACACGGTCAAAATGAAGATGCAATTAAAGCTGGATGAGCAACCAAATAATTCAAATCGAAAAATATTTTGAACCATTAATTTACTGTTTTATTTGCAGGAATTAAATTCAATTTTTTCACCTTATTTTTCTCCACTAAAAACTCGCATTCAACTCGAAGCCAGTCGTTTAATCAATAAATTGATATAATTCCAAAACCCTCGACCATAATACAATCGAAACCTAGTGATGCACTTAATAAGCGTAAAATTGTCTGAATAAATAATACCGAATATGCTTGAATCCCCTGGAAAAATTGAAAAATTAAAACCGAAAATATACCAAACACAAAACTCGTCATGTGAGAACCTAAAAAATAGACCAAAACCTTCGATTAAAACTTTAAGAAAGATGCGTCAAAAAGCGTCAGTTGATGATTTGAGTTGTGATAAATGTTCCGATGATATCGATGAACAAGTTTATCGATATCATTTTTAAGTCGCGCTGATGTTTTCGAGTCAAACAAAGGATGCTACCACTCATGCCGCCATGCAACGTTTGCGCGAATATGGATTAACATCAACTCACCTAATCGAAACTGATGTTGTCAAAATGAATATTTTTTATTATGTATATAAAGTTAACCCAGGATTCATTACGTAAAACGACGATGGCAACACTAAACTATCACGACAGTTTTCCATCCCAGGATATTACTATCAGCCCAGAAATTTTACCATCCCAGAATATTTCATCCTAGGAAAAATTTTAATGAGAGAAAACTATCATCCCAGAAAATAGAGTTAGGCGAGCTATCACTACAGCGAAAGTTCACTATCCGATCACTATCAGCCCGAAAATTACACCCATTGTGTAAAAACTATAGCAACCATATAATAACTAAAGTACTAACATTATATTAATGGGACGACAGAAATCATAGAATTCAATAAAAAAATTATTAAATATAACGAACTAATTCTACATATCTGCTTGAACATCCCACTCTATAAAAGTGTCGGATTAAGACGAATGCTTTTTAGATGTGGCACATTAACATCTTCATACAGGACAAGTTTCATAGAACTAAAACCAAACTAACTGCTAAATCAATCCCACCGCCCATTCTATAAAAGTGGCTGATTAGGATGAGTGTTTTCTAGATGCGGCATACTAACATCTTTATACAGGATAAGTTTCATGGAACTTCTATGCGTCCAAGCTGTGCAATTAAATTTTAAATTCTCAAAATCATTAAATTACTCAATATTTTAATACTCAATCGCTTCCACTGCCCGTTCTATAAAAGTGTCGGATTAGGACGAGTGTTTTTTAGATGCGGCACACTAACATCTTTATACAGGATAAGTTTCATAGAACTTCTATGCGTCCAAGCTGTGCAATTAAATTTTAAATTCTCAAAATCATTAAATTACTCAATATTTTAATACTGAATCGCTTCCACAGGCCGTTCTATAAAAGTGTCGGATTAGGACGAGTATTTTTTAGATGCGGCATATTAACATCTTCATACAGAATAAGTTTCATGGAACTTCTATGCGTCCAAGCTGCGCAATTGAATTTTAAATTCTCAAAATCATTAAATTACTCAATATTTTAATACCCAATCGCTTCCACTGCCCGTTCTATAAAAGTGTCGGATTAGGACGAGTGTTTTTTAAATGCGGCATACTAACATCTTTATACAGGATAAGTTTCATGGAACTTCTATGCGTCCAAGCTGTGCAATTAAATTTTAAATTCTCAAAATTATTAAATTACTCAATATTTTAATACTCAATCGCTTCCACAACCCGTTCTATAAAAGTGTCGGATAGGACGAGTGTTTTTTAAATGCGGCATACTAACATCTTTATACAGGATAAGTTTCATGGAACTTCTATGCGTCCAAGCTGTGCAATTAAATTTTAAATTCTCAAAATTATTAAATTACTCAATATTTTAATACTCAATCGCTTCCACAACCCGTTCTATAAAAGTGTCGGATTAGGACGAGTGTTTTCTAGATGCAGCATACTAACATCTTTATACAGGATAATTTTCATGGAACTTATATGCGTCCAAGCTGCGCATTTAAATTTTAAACTCTCAAAATCATTAAATTACTCAATATTTTAATACTGAATCGCTTCCACAGCCCGTTCTATAAAAGTGTCGGATTAGGACGAGTGTTTTCTAGATGCGGCATACTAACATCTTTATACAGGATAAGTTTCATGGAACTTATATGCGTCCAAGCTGTGCAATTAAATTTTAAATTCTCAAAATCATTAAATTACTCAATATTTTAATACTCAATCGCTTCCACAGCCCGTTCTATAATAGTGTCGGATTAGGACTAGTATTTTTTAGATGCGGCACACTAACATCTTCATACAGAATAAGTTTTATAAAACTTCTATGCGTCCAAGCTGCAAAAATCGTTAGCTATCTATTCTAGGTCATTTTTACATCCCAATCTTACGTGTGCAAGTAGACGCTCGGCTCTAAAGTTGGTGGTATTAAAATATACTTAAGTACTTTTGAAATTATTCGCCATTTTGGATATATGTAGCTTACTCATATCTTCTTTTATGACAAAAGTTTCACTCATTTATAAGTCGTCATTCCGTGTGCATCAATTTTAGGAGATGAATATCGATAAGCTTGCTATGGAGTTGATAATGATTTTGAGAACGGGCTGTGGCAGCGATTGAGTATTAAAATATTGAGTAATTTAATGATTTTGAGAATTTAAAATTTAATTGCGCAGCTTGGACGCATAGAAGTTCTATGAAACTTATCCTGTATAAAGATGTTAGTGTGCCGCATCTAAAAAACACTCGTCCTAATCCGACACTTTTATAGAACGGGCAGTGGAAGCGATTGAGTATTAAAATATTGAGTAATTTATTGATTTTCAGAACTTTATATCCCTTTCGCTACCGGTTACACAATTTTGTGAGTACGGAAAAAGTACTATGTCAAAAATTTATTTTTGTATGTTTTTTGAACCAACTTATACATTTGTGCATTCCTTTCATACTTATGTTCGTCCAAAAAATACACTGTAACTAGACACTCAATTGTGTGGGTTGTACTTCAAATCAAGCGAAATTTTTTGTCAAAAACGCCATCTAACACTATGGTTTTTTACTCACACATTTGTTTGGTTTGGTCTTAAATAGAGGTAATTTTTTTTTTTTTTTTGGTTGAAAAAGGGATATTTAATTACGTCACTTAGACCAACAAACTTTTGTCGAAATTATTTTATTCAAATATTTTGGTTTATTTTAAACTTCTTTTGTTATGTCGTGATATAATAATATATATAACATAATATCATGATAGTTTAGTTAGTATTGCCTCAAGCGTATATTTGATTTTTATGGGATGAAAGTCTGGGATAACTTTTTTTACGTTTTTTTATTTAATTTTGTTTTTTACTACTTATATGTAAATACGCCCGTTCCATACACGATTATTTTTGAAGTTACTTCTTTTTTAAGAGGTTTTGTTGCAAATTTAGTTGTGTGAAAAGAAAAATGAGGGAAAAAGCTGATGCACGAATACAATTGGAAGAGGCCAATGTTTTCAACATACACAACACAATATAATCTGTTAACAGAAAATTTGTGATATTTTTGTCAATTATTGGCATATTTTATGTTTTGTTTTAATTTTTTTATTTTTCTGTTAAGTGTTCTTTGTTTGACGCTCAAAAAAAATCAATTTATTTTAGGTATTTTGGAAAAACTTGCCAGGGAACTTGCCTTAATGTTTTAGAGACGCAAGGTGTGGTGTCTATTTACAGAACACAAACCTATCGTATAATAGAAAACGGAAGCATCCAAATTTTATGCTAGCCATTTGGAAATGTTACGACTAAATCCCAAGATATATAGACAATAATATGAAAACGAAAGCTGTCGATAATATACTGAATATGGCCCGAAACAGGTTTGCCGATGTATGAGCGACATACTGCACCTGCGCAACGAGGACATAAATTAAGTGCTTATACCATTCCAGATAGAAATAGGCACTGAACTCTGTTTGTTAGAATTAAAAGTTATATTGCACGATCACGTTTGCAAGTTGGAATCATTTGTTGGCATTCGCAAGGATACGGAAGAGCATATCGGATTTAACAGATCGATCGATTTTCTATGCGATTTAATACAATTTTCACCAAAAATTATGAAAATTTTTAAGAAACTGACCGAATTCATTGCTAAAAATGAGTCATCTGGTATTTTATACTGTGTCGAGATGAGCTTCGCAAAAATTTATTTCGAGTACGTGTTGCGCTTACTCGAATATATTCAGTGGGTTGAATTTCGTAACAGTTTAAATCGAATATGCTTACCGATTGCTTATACGAATTACAGCAGGGTTATCGTTCTCCATATTTAATGCAACAGATATATATTTTAAGGTGCTCATGTTTAAAGTGTTGCAAACTGTTGATACCTATAAAACGTACGTACATGATTTACAATCTGCCGTTTACCTAAGCGAGCTATTAAGTGGAATCTCATTTTATTGTTTCGAAATAAAAGCTGTATCTCATAAAATAATGGTCGATGTAAGTCGAGATTTATTGCAACGAATTTGGTACGCATCCGATGGTTCTCTAGATAAAGGCTCGCATTGCGACATCCTTTTGGATAAGTTGGTGGCTATGTATAAAATGCTAGTGTAACGATGATAATAATCTAAACTGGATAATTATTGAGATTAATATTTTAAAGAAGAAACATGATGCCTTAAAGACATTACCTACATTTAAGCACTATGCGCTTCATTCATCGCCGGTATGAACGAGGAAATTCATTTTAATAATTTGAAACCGACCGCAAAATTACGCATATGGGAAAAGTTATGTAAAATTTTAAATTGCTTACTCGAAGTGGTTAACAATTTAAATATTGAACGGAATTTTGTGTTATTCCTAAAGTATGCTCACATATACATTAAACTATTTTTATAATACGGTATGTCGATGTAGGAACGTAATTTGAGACGAATCCCAAAAGCTATTCAAAACGTTACCATCGTTACACAAATTCCATTTTTACGACAAAATATTGAACGGTATTTAAAGTAAAGGCGGCTTTGGCCGCAAATGACTGCGCAACCGTTTTTTGGATGGGTGTAACATAAAAAAAATAAGATCTACAAAGTGATGAAATGTTATTCAAGGCTACTTGTATAACATCCCAAAACGAGGATGACGAGGGTGATGAACAGTTGCGAGACGATGATGAAGAAGACACCTCGAGAGGTAAAGTATTTTAAAACTTTTGTATTTCTTATAAAGAATGGCATTTTTTAATAAATTTACATTGAAAGAAACAAAACTTATTTTTTTGAGATTTTATTTTGTACTCTCTGTTTTACACAATGGAGATCTAGGTAGACGTATAGTTTGACCAAAACCACCGATCATCGTATTAATTTTATTCCATAATTCAACAGGTAACCGTTTTTCTAGTTTTTTTGGTAGCCTTCTCGTATCAATGTGTGTCATTTTCGGAACAACTCCAGGTAATTTTACGAGGTTGGTAATTGTATCCGGGATGTCACCATCGTATTCATCCAACAGAATCTGTGATGTTTTCATAATGTTCTTAGCTTTAGTTTTATAAAGTCTCGATTAGGTGAGATGGTGTTAATCCGTATTCGCACAAACGTTGCATGGCCGCATGTAAAAAGTGCAAAAAGTGATAACGACGAATTTTTTCATCGACATCACCGGAACATTGATCACAACCCAAATCATCAACTGGTGCTTTTTGATTACTCCATGCGAATATGTCTTCATTGGTGGATTAATGCTCTTAATTTCATGGGTTTTCTGGGTGTTGGAATAAACGGGGTTCGCTTTTCAACTGCCGTGGTTACATGATGAATTAAATTTCCTCCTCCGGCTTTGAGTCTAATGGTGGTTTCGAATAATTTCGACATGTAATAAACATCATCCGATATATTAAATTCATTACGGTATGGAGTTTTTGGTAGTGGCGGTGGAATATCTTCGGCAAGAGCATTAATTACGCTAGCATTCCCAAGCAATATTGTTGTTTTTTTGCATGTGGATGAGGCATTTTTATTTTTGGTGATGGCCAAGTATTTGTTTGGATCTGTAAAATACCAACCACAAATAACGTATTGCATTAGCAATGAAAAAATTAACTTAGTTTAGATGGATCGATATCGTCAGAATACCTAAAATTTTGTTTTCATGTTAATGACATTTACAGCCTTTACTCGACTGTTTGACATTTACGAAGAAACCGTGTAAAATATTACAATTTAATAATAGATGGCACGTATTACAATATTAAAATTTATGTAGCTAAACTAAAACTAAAGATGTCAGTAACCGTCAATAGCCGTCGGATTCTTGGTGGATATGTAGGCAAATGACGGCTATAGCCGTCCTGCATATTTTAATTAATAAAAAAGGAACATGATTCGTATGAAGTGTACTAATGCATTTATTTGTTAATTATTCAGATTTGCATCGAAGATAAAAAAGATGTAACATTCCAGATAACATATCAATTGTTTTTTGTTGTTTTGATTTTTCATATTTAACAATTCGATATACTTCCGTCTACAGAGACAAATGACGGCTATAGCCGTCATACCACGAACGCACAAAAGACGGCTATAGCCGTCATTTGTTCTGGGAAGAGCAAAAATGTTTGTGATGAGCAAATGACGGCTATGACCGTCGATAGTTTTCATTCAAAACTGTGAGAAAATGTGATAATTTTCACTTCCAAACATATATGAAACGCTCAATTTCATATGGCAGTTATAAACAATTGAAAACGAAAAAGTGTGTTTCTGAGCACAGTCGTCAATTTAAAAGTGTGCGGCAACAGGTGCGGCAATACAAACACAGATGGCAGTGTAGATACATAAATGAATTTTTGCTTGTGATTGTCGATAACTAATAGTCTAACATAATTATGCATGACCATCTAAATGAACTGTTTGATTGATATTTATGATGCGTATAACCCTTATAAACATACATTTGTTACATTTACACAATATTTTCAGTTGTTTTTCAAAATTTTCGCGTTAATTACATATTTTATGTAAATTACTCAGGTTTTTATGTTCTTTACGTTATTTACATAAAAATGTAGATAACTTTTTTTTTACATGTAAAATGCCCAACAGTGGCGTAGGCAGAAGCACATCCTTTTTCCTCACACGAGAAAAGAAAAACGTTAACATTTCCACCACAAATTTGACATGTGAGTGAATGGCGAGAGTCTGAATTGATGACGAATGAACGAATTGATTGTGTGTCAGATTACTGATGTACTCGAGTGTGCGACGAATACCATAATGACGGAGCTTCCTTTGTGACTGTGATGTATTCGAATTTTTTCTGAACATGGAAATATCTGCAGTGATTGGCATCGGTTGTTTAGAAGATCGTGGTATACTACATATATGATGAATACTGTGCTCAAAATAATGACATCTCTCATTGTTGTTGGGTTTCTAGATGTAACTTATCGGTGATTCAGCGGTTGTCATCACCTTCTCGTCATTATTGTTGGTAATACTCACAGACATGAGCAACTACACTGCGCCTACAGTTTTATTTGCCTTTAGATAGTTGGTCAGTTGTTTGTTGTTGTGGACGAGGTCAACGAAGAGACTCTCGAATTCGGTTTAATTAGTTTAGTCGCCGTTTAAAACTGGACTCTTGATTCGACTGCTGTGCTTGCACTGGTTTGGCGTTATCTTGCAAGTTCTAGACAACTAGAAGTATTAAATTTCCTTCGTCCAAGGTTTCTTTGTTGCGGCACGAGACATAAATCCAGCTAGCAAGTTCCAAAGATGATGGAGTGAAATTGAGAAAATATATTAAAACGAAACACGATTTATATGAGTTTTCTCATGGATGTGTCGAATTCGACAGCTGCGTAAAGGTTTGCGTGTTATTGGTGTTTTATTTAGGGTTGCCCAGTATTTGGTTATAGGATGCCTATCGCTAGTTATCACCTCCGACTGTCGTAGAGATGTTTGGTATCGTGTCCAACATGATGGACGGAAAAAAATTTGGTATCAGAGACTCAAAACGTAGGAAAAAGTTGTTTTGGACCAGTGTCATATTTCATCATTTTTATCAGGATTTCAATAACTTGGCTCGAAGTTAAAAAATTGTGTGTCCATCGATGTCTGTCACGACGATATCTCAAGACGACATTTCTATGCTATTCGACTTTTTTCGTCAATCTTCTATTATTTTTAATTCGGGGAACTGAAAAGTTGTTGTGATCTCCACGTCAAGGGGTCACAATTAAATCGTTTAAAAGGTCTTGGATCAGATAACAGTTCCGATACAAATTAGTTCACAAATTCGCCGTTTTGGCCAGGTAGCTATTTTTTCACTTATACATTGTAGAATAAGTACTTGTAGATCGTGAAAAGGTTTTGTATAATACCGTACATTTTTTTTAACACCTAAGTAGTCCAAACTACTATTCTGGCGCGGGAAACAGTTATAACTTTTATTATACTTGGAAAAAGCATCAATAATGTTATTGCCGCGTTAGTTGATAAATCCACCGTTTTAAGGCTGGTAGCTAATTAACGATTTATTATGTGTGACATACCAATGAAAATTACTTGAAGAACGTCACAAATTTATCTGAAGCATATTTGTACTACAAATTACACTGTGCTAGTTGAAAAAGTGATAAACTGCGCACCCAGGGGTAAACCTAATTCGAGTACGCTAAATTCAATGGTGCTTGTCCCATTTTAAAGTCAGTACCCATTTTTGAGATATCGCTTTCGAAATGTTTTGGCTCTGAGTCAAAAAATTGTCAAAATATATATACGCATTTTCAGGTCGATAGCTCGTGAACCATTAAGATTTTTGTTTTTCTTTTTTCAACGAAGTTGTTCCTATTATTCCGGCCAAATAATTGCACCCAGTGGGTTTTTTTTTATACAAAATGTTTTAAAAAAGAGGCATTTATTTTCCGTTGTTCACCAATAGTATATTTGAACGCTTAAGATTATGCTCACTTCAGCAAAGTTGTTGCACAAGTCAAGACAAACAACTTTGCAGAACATATCAAGACCGAAAAAGCCCATCCACCATATATGTGTATTTTACTTAGGTGAAGGTTAGGTTAGGTTAGGTTGGAGTTGCTACTTCCGCACACTTAGACTAGTAGTGGGCCATTGTGATGCCACAGGATCCTATTGCCCCTTTACCCCTGTTCAAAGCCATTCGGAGCAACGGACGTAGCGCAAAATATCTCATACTCCACAGTCCGCAAGATCTGAAATGCTGGCCATACAGTACACGCCCAAATACCTATGTCTTCTGTACGATATAGAGCCGGACATGAGCATACGAAGATATCTAAAGTCTCTTCTTCCTCTTCGTCCATGCAACTTCTACAAAGTCATTCGTCTGTAGACCCAGCCTTCTCGCATAAAGAATGTGCCTTCTCGCATATTTACCGCTTTTTATAATATAAACGTTCGAATGTCATTGAAAATACATTTCTCGCATTGTCATGTGAAAAAAATCGCCAATCAATCACCAGAAAAATTCGATGAGCTGGCGAACGTTTTCACCAAGTGACGGCAAAGCTCGAACATTGGTACAGCGGCAAAAAGTTACATGCACTCTTGGATGACATTTGTTGGAATTTGAAGTGGAAGAAGATCCCGAAGACGACACGAACGAATCAGAAAATGAAAATTAAAAAATTTAAGAAAAATGATAATTTTTAGGAAAATAATTAAGGAAAATCACCATAAAATCAACTGAATCGATTTATATTTCTTTTAAATAGTTTCTATTGTATCTAAATTTGTCGATGCGATGGACAAAAAATAACATAAAAATGTGAATGTAGATGGCGTCTTTCGGTCTTGACATGTTAGGCAAAGTTGTTTGTCTTGGCTTGCGCAACAACTTTGCTAAAGTAAGCAAAACGAAAATTTAAATGTTTCAAGAGCTATCAACGTGAAAATGAGTACATTTTCACAAATTTGTGACTCAGAGCCAAAACATTTCGAAAGCGATATCTTAAAAATAGGGACGTTGGTGAGTTTGCCATGAGTTTGCTTTCAGTAACAAACAACGGCCTAGACACGGCGGAAGCACATCCTTAGGAGCGTTTTCCTCTCGAGGAAGTCGCCTTAAGGCAAACAAAATAAACCGATTCTGGATTGATTCTATACGGTTACAGAAGGACTTTTAGAGTATATGGATTATGAAAATCTTTGGAGAAATGGATTAAAAATCCTAACATTGAATTAGCCTTATTAATACATCTGTCAATATGGTCCTTAAATGATAAATCTCGTGAAAACAAAACCCCTAAATCGATAAAAGAATGAACTCGCTCTATCATAATGCCTTTAAGAATAAATTATTAATCAGTCCATAACGTCCATAACGTCTTCTAGAAAAGTTCACAACTTTACATTTAGAAACGTTCAGGCAAAGCTTACTCAAGCTACACCAGTCGCAGAAAACGTTTAATTGCTGTTGTAGATTTAGCAGATCGCGATCATTTCTAATCTTACAAAATATTTTTACATCATCAACGTAAACCAGAAACTTACAATGTTTTGAAGCACCGCTTCACATCATCTATGAATGCAATAAATAATACAGGTCCAATGTGGCTACCTTGTGGGACGCCAGACAAAACATTTATGTCTCTAGATAAAATATTATTTGAAAAAACTTTTTGAGTTCTGTTTGTCAAATATGAAAAGCTCCACTTTAAAGGAATGGCATCACAATTGTTGTTGAGTTTCTTTACCAATAAAACTTGATCAATTTTATCGAAAGCTTTGCTAAAATCAGTAAACACTACCTCAACACCATCACCACCTTCTAATGCTAACGTCAATAAATTTGTAAACAAAGCAAGATTTGTCACAGTTGACCGTCCGGGGTAAAACCCATGCTGGTTCACTGAGATGGAATTTTTAGTTAAGAAAAAGATGCGGTCCTTGACCATCGATTCAAATAATTTAGGAATAGCCGATAAGATAGAAATAACACGGAAATTTTCGATATCCGTTCTCTGGATTTCCAAATTGACGGAAAAACTCCACTCTTCAAACTCAAATTGAAGATACGGGACATACATATTTTCAAAAAATGCTGCAAACATATCAGTGATACTTTGTGGATCACTAGCAGTCAAAGAATTGAAAGACATGTGCGAGGGTACACCTCTACAATTCCGTTTCGAATCAACATAACTCCAGAAACATTTAGGGTTGTTTCTAATATTTGATTCGATCTCGACAATATATAAATTATACAAGAAACGATTTAAAATTTTAAATTGAGATCTGAGTGCGCTAAATATTTCATAATTTACGACGGATGGGTTCAATTTATATTTTTTATGAGCTTTAGATTTCCGATTTTTTAATCCCGAGAGGCGACTATTAAACCATGGCTCGCACATCGACGACACTACAGGTGAACGGGGAATAAATTGTTCAATTGCCAAGTTCATTATTTTATAAAACTGATCAATATAAGCGTCTAAACTACCCGGTATATACTGATCCCAATTAATATTGTCCAGAAACTCATTTAAAGCATTATAATTTCCTTTTGGAAAGACTCACTACACTCATTACAAGCAATGATTGCGCCGTGTACTTCTAGTGGAATGATCACGAGATCGAGGATATTGCTGCACTGGTTCTCGATGTTATTAATCTGTCTTAGACCGAGTGAACAGATTGAGTTCATCACCAGATCTGAAGTTAGATCACCATTGCATGGCAGAAGTTCATCATCAACAGTAAGCCATGTTGTTTTCGGTAAGTTAAAATCTCCCAAAATCATCACATAATCAAAACCAGGAGCTGCAACTGCTAGTTGGTTTGAGAAAAATAAAGACAGCTTACCATATATATTAACGGAGGATCCGTATGGTATGTAAACAGCAACTATCAACACCAGCTCTCCATTGAAAGCAAGCTTAAAAGCCAAAATCTCCAACTCGTTACTCCCAAAGTCAATAATATTCGCACGTATATCTTTCGAGACAACTAGCAGAACTCCGCCAGCTCTCGCTGTCGATTCAAGATCCGTATAACGATCGCGTCTGAAGACATATTAGTCTGGAGGGAAACACTCTGCAGATTTGTGCGAGCTTGTCAGCCATGTATCCGTGATGCAAATGACACCATATTAATTTTCCAGCACCGATAGGTACATTTCACGCGATTTTGATCGAATTCCGCTAGCGTTGTGATAATTAATAGACAATGTGTTGGTTTCGTCAGAGAGTTGCAGTGTCAGTTGAGCGATAGGTGCAGACAGCGGCATCGGATTTGAAAAGGTATAAAATCGGTAGAGGTTGCAGTTGATATTGTTACAATATCTGTTAGAACTGAGCGTGGGACTAAACAATTATTATTCATTGATTTCCAACGTGAATTTAAAAATTCTTTAATCAAGACTCCAGAAGGCCACGCCGATGAATCCAGCATTTGGTTAAATACATATTCCAGAAATGCATTCAATAATAATTTAAGAATCCCATTTTCATCCAACATAATCAGCTAAGAAATGCCTGAGTTCCTTCCCAGATTGCCATATTCCAGAACTTCTTCTAAAAACTGTTTATGAATCTCATTGCCATCCAACAAACAAAATCCCATCATAATCGGTTAACAGATAAACGAGTTCTGTCCTAGGTGGCCATATCGCAGAACAAGTGCAAAATCTATAGTCGATTAAATTTAAAAACTTTCCATTCGGATTTAACGGACATTCGGATATAACGGACTCCCCCTATTAGTCCGTTAAATCGAGCGTTTACTGTAATTGAGGAACATGGTTGCCACACAATAAACGCGCGAATTAGTTATTAAACACTTTAAAGATGACAAAACTAAAAGAAAAATTGGAGAAATGGTGAAAACAAGTTCTTCTACTTTTCAGCATATTATTGAACGCTTATTGAATGCTATTGTGCGCTTTAGAAAAGCGCACAATAAAATAATTTTCGAAAAAGATTTCGATGGATTGTCTGAAAAAAAAGAAAACCCCAAATTAAATGCTCCAAAATTATCCGAGGAAGCTGAAAAATATTTACAGTGTGTCACAGTCGTATTCGTAAAACAACATTAATAACTGAATTAGTAAAATAAAACGTATATTATTGTCAAATAAGTGTTAAATTTATTTTTAAATAAACAAACACGATTCAAAGGTCGTTTAAAAACAAGAATAAATAAAATTCATTTATTACAAATAAAAAAATATAATTAATTTCATTACTGATAATTATGTAACTGTTTATTGCCCAAATCAATATTTATTTGGATACCCTTTATTTTTTTAACATCTTCAAGCCGATTTGGTAATGACCGCACCAGTTTTTCGCACACCTTGGGTTCAATTTTGTACCATTCCGTTTCCAATACTTTCTTAAACTCTTGTTTATTAGTAAATGCGTATTTTCTTATTCTAATTTCCAATTCATGCCATAAATTCTCTATAGGGCTTATATCTGGTGATTGCGGAGGTGTCTCAATGACTTTTGGGTAATTATAAAGCAACCACTGTCTAGTGTCATAGGCTCTGTGCTTCGGGTCATTATCTTGGTAAAAGATAAAATGGTCTTTTATACCCAAGCGTGCGGTGCTCTCTGGTAGATTTGTTCGCAATATGTTGATATACACGGTTTTATTCATGATACCTTCGATGAAATGAAGTTTGCCGACACCTGCGCTGAGAAACAGCCCCCCATACCATTACAGAGCCACCTCCATATTTAACCGTTGAGTGCAAATTCTGTTTCTTCAGTTTTTCATTTGGTTTTCTCCATACCATTTGTCGGCCATCAGATTAAAAAACATTATATTTGGTTTCGTCCGTTAAAAGCACGTTTTTCCAGAAATCAAATGTACGGTTTCTGTACTCTTTGGCAAACTTTAGGCGCAGTTTTCGATTTTTTTCTGAAATCAACGGTTTTTCCTAGCAACTACCATTGTATCCCTCGTTTCTAATAGTTCGCCGAATAGTTTCGGCATTTACACTTTTGTCTAGTTCCGTTTCAACTTTCACTGCCATTGTTGGTGCACTTATTCGTGGATTGTTTCTAATTTCCCTCATAATATAACGATTGTCGAATTCGTTCAGTTTTTTCCTGTTCGTATTTCTCGGTGTATTTTTAATTCTGTTTTCTTCTTTATACCGCTTAATAATATACTAAATAGTAGAAATGCTTCGCTGAACAATTTCAATGATTTCTTTAAGTTTTTTACCCTCGCTATGATGAAAAATCACCAACTTTCTGAGTTCTAACGTCGTTTCATTTTTTGGTGTCCCATTTTGCCAAAATTGTAAAAATTTAATTTGCTCCTTTATTAATATAACAGCTCAAGGGTTACTAAAACAATACATGATGAAACAAATAACAGAATAATATAAAATGACGAATGATTACGAACTACTACGATTATAAGACGTAGTTTACGAATATGAAAGTGGGGTGATTTTTTCGATAACGTCATAATGTGCCTTGTTTTGTGTAAATGTGTGAGTAAATTATTTGATGAATTGCATTTTGAATATAGATAACAGTAAGGCATGATAACAAACAAAAACATTTTTACAAATAGTTTCAATTTTTGACTAAAAATGAATATTAATTAAAAATTAAGTAATTACGAATACGACTGTTACACACTGTACATACAAAATGTCATCCAGAAACAATACGCGGAAAATTTCCATGGTAGAACAATGTGGAAAAAACCATACATCAGTGAAGTTAATCGTAACGCTAGAATTAAATTTGCCCAAGAACATAAAATAAAGATGAAACATTCTGGAATACGGTTTTATTTGCTGAAGAAACTAGTATGGAGAAATCCTAATATGGAGGTAGCAGCTACAAATTTACGAAGCACTGTTAAACACGCTGGAGGTCAAGTTATGTTATGGGCTTGTATGATATCTTTCGGAATTTGAAATTTAGAGTTCATCGAAGACAATTTGAACAAAAATGTTTAAATGCTCAATTTAGACATAACAAAAAGAAATTTGGAAAGTGCCGAAAAGTTTAATATTGGGAACATTTTCGGTTCTACCACGATAATGATCCGAAACACAAATCCCGAATTGTTCAAAGTTGGCTTATTTGGAATACTCCTCATGTCAAACTTGTGGTATTAACAAGATATCGAAATCAAAAAACATGAGATTAATAATGTAGTGGACTTAAAAAAGGCATTATTAGAAGAGCGGAGTAAAATAATTCCAAAGAACACGAATTATGTTTACACTAAACGATTTATTAATAAAAAATAATTTATTTCTAAATTATTTTATTTATTTTATTTATTTCAACTTCTTTTTTAATTAATTTATTTTTTATTACAATTTACTTTTATTTAATGTTCTCCAATCGAATAATAACTTAATACTAAATTATAAAATGTACTTAAATCTATTACATTGACACCCGATCTAATGTGTCAGCAAAATATGCATAAAGGTATTTATGCATATTATGCATATTTGTTGCGCGTGGATTTGTATGGTATCAATCCGCGCGCTTTAGAAAAGTAGATCCCAATTCCATGTTATTTTAGTTGACGTCATGTGCAGGGGATCGTAACTCCTCCCGCCGAAGAGAAGGCCATAGGGACTTTGTCCGTATGGTCTTGGGTTCACTGGTTGACTCTGTATTGTTCTGTGCCGCTACTTGCTGTGTTGATTTGTAGCATTTCTTCCAGGTACAATAGATGACAATTGCAATAATAATGATTATGATCAGGGTTGTAGTACTGTGTCCTTGTATGCTGTGAGATAACGCCCGCTCTTGTAATAGCGTGATGTGATCTCTATGTTGTAGGGTCCAATTAGTCATTTGTGATAATGATAATGACTGTATGACGTTTTGACTATTCACGTCGTGATCCGGTATAATAACAATCTGGTCCTCTTTTTAGACGTATTTCGTACTGCTGTAGATAATGCCTGAGATGTTGACATCACAATTATCGAATTCAATTAACGCTTGGCCTTTGATAGACTTCGTAAATTGGTGACAAGTGGATGTAAATTCCAGTTCTCCTGGTGTGGCTACGTACAATTTTCCAGTAATGATTTCTGAGACTTCATCTTCTAGTTCGTAGGCCGTATGGTTGCATTGGGCTGGTTGTTGTGAGATGATGCTGGGTATGCAGGTGTTGCTTACTGATTGTAGTGATTGCTTAGTGCAGTAATACTTGTTTTCCAATTCGTTGCATGGTTGTAATATGTATTGATAATAATTTTGTTCGTTTAGGATGATATTGTATGATGGAATCGGGGTAATCATGAGGTTTTTGGATGGAATAGGTTTAATTTTGAAATAACTAAATATTGGTTCATAGAAGGTTGGTACCTGTATACTAAGAATAATTCTAGACTGATTGTAATATCCTTGTAACGTCAATAAATCGTAGATATTGTTTGGGTTGATTATTTCGATTCGGTCATGAGACAGTAAATCATTAATGAAATGAATTTCACTGTTGGATAGTAAATGTCTTGAGATGCGTCTGTGTCTAGCCGAACTGAGTGCGTCTAAAATATCGTCTATGTGTTGGGTTAAGGTATCTATTGTATTAATTAATTTAAAGATGTATTGATCTATTTTGATCATATGTATTCCTGTTTGTGTTGTGTTACTGAGCCTATTTAGATCAAAATTAATCTTTTTATTACTGTCTCTTACATATTTCTGTACGTAGTTGAATCTATCAATCATACCCTTATTTATCTCAATTTGAGCATCAATTTGTTTATTTAAGTTATCTTGATTTTGGTAAAGACTATGTATTGCTGAACTAATTTCGTCTAGATCGTGTTGGTCTAGATTTCCCGTAATGTCTTTGATCAAGGAACCTATAGTCCGTTAATAAGACCTCTTTTGACCCGTGTAGGTTTCAAAAGGTTAACGTTGTCTTGTAGTTCCTTAAATTTGTGTTCCAGAATGTCTATTTTGTTTTTGAATGCATACTTATAATCTATATTGCTATTAACCGTTTCTTCAACTATGTCGATGTTACCTTGGATAACGCGAAGGTTTTCTTCATAGAATTGGATCTCAATTATGTGGACGATCCTTTTATAACTATTGATTACTCGGGCCTGGCCTATTCTGATCGGTATCAAGCCCTTGTTGTTGTTGAGATCGGTCACTTTCAGCGTTTGGCTCATGACGAGCGTGCACCTGAAATGGATCCTTTATCAATTTCTTGTGGTATTTACCATCTTTAGTTAATATAGTGACTTTGTTGTCTTGGAGGATTTTCCTAATTACGTATCCGGGTTTAATTATGGTGCGTTTCTTATTGCGAACGTGCACTGTTTGGTCGATTCTCAATTTTGAGGGTTTATCTCGACCAATATTGAGCTTATTGATTAACTTAACCTTTTTTGCATGAGTTTCCTCATGTATACGCTTACATAGCTCTTCGTATGCTAAAGTATGGTTAAGAAGGTATTCTTGTGCGTTTGGGGGTGTAGGATTGATAGGTTTCCCTAAAATAGTATAGTGTCCACTCAATAATTCGAACGGTGTAAATTTTGTTGTTGAATGGATGGAGTTGTTGTAGGAGAAAATAGCACGATTCATTAACTCGATACCTAATTGAGGGGAATTTAAATGTGCAATTTTGACAAGCTCTTGAAGAGTTGAATGCAATCTTTCAACAGGAGAGTTCCCTGTTGACGAATATGATGATGTGTGGTGTAATTCAATATGATGTTCTTCTAAGAAGGCTTGGAACGAAGGTGTGTTCATATTTCCTTCATTATCGGTAATGAGTTTTACTGGTTTACCGTGTATGCTGAAGAATCGCTCAAGTTTTCTTTGAATTTCATCGCTAGTGCGTGTTTTCATATAGAAGGCTCCAGCGAATTTTGTGAATTTGTCGAGGAGTGAAAGAAATGCATGATTTTGGAAGAAACAGAAATCCATGTGGAGGATTTCCATGGGTCGTTTCGGTGTTTCTGTGATCTCATACTCTACTTTCAGTGGTTGTCTGTCATATTTAGTCTGAAGGCATACCGTGCAGGTGTTAATGTAATTTGTGATAATGTCCTTCATATTCGGAAAATAGTAAGTTCTTTTAATGAACTCGTGGTTTTCGACTATTCCACGGTGGTGATTTTCCTCATGCCTTTTCCTTATTATAGATTGTTGGTCTTCGGGACTAAACACATCTGTTAAAAGAGTGTGTGTTCTTACCAGATAAGGTTTGTGAGAATTACCGAATTTCTCTCGGTAGGCTTCCGTAGCTATTTGGAAGACTATATCGTCACACAACATTCCTGTTACTCGATGTTTGGTTACTTGTGTAGAAATATTTAGGCGGATGGTTGGTAAATGATACCTCGGCATGTATATTATCACTCTATGTTTACCAAATGGTTGTTCATGTTGAACATTTATCCCATGCATTTCGGGATCAACAGTTATGATTAATTGGGAACTAAAATGATTTATAGGTGTATTGGTAGTTGGTACAATGATTTGTTCGTCATTATTTGTAATTTGGGAACCTGTAGAGGAATCTGAGGTTTCGGAGGTGTTCAGGTTATTGATAACGTTAAGTTCAGGTTGCATTCGTGAGAGTGCATCCGCGTTGGTGTTCTTCGCACCTTTTTTGTAAACGATTTCGTAATCGTATTCTTCCAATTTTAACCTCCATCGAACCAATTTGGAGTTTGGTTCCTTGAGGTTGAAAAGCCATGTCAGAGGCTTATGATCTGTGACAATTTTGAACTTTTGGCCAAATAAGTACGGTCGAAAATACTTAGTTGCCCAGACGATGGCTAAAAGCTCCTTCTCTATAGTAGAGTAGTTTTGTTCCGTGACCGTTAAGGTTCTAGATGCATAGCAAATAGGCTTATCTTTTCCTATAGGTCCTTGTGATAGAACGGCCCCAATGGCTACGTTGCTCGCATCCGTGGTAAGGATAAATTCCTTAGACAAATCTGGATACTGTAAGATTGGTTCCTTGCATAATAACTCTCTACAGTATTCGAAACATTGAATATATCTAGTGTCAAGTGTGATCTTTTGATCCTTTCTCAAGCATTCCGTTAATGGCTTGGTAATTTCAGAAAAGTTTTTGATGAACTTTCGATAATATCCTAACAGACCTAAAAAGCTTTTAATTTCTTTCTCCGTTTTAGAAATTGGAAAGTCTTTAATAGCCTTAATTTTATCGGGGTTTGGTTTGACCCCATCGCTCGTAACGATATGGCCCAGAAAGGCAATTTCTCTGTGAAGAAATTCCGACTTGTCCATCTGCACTTTTAGGTTGGCTTTCCTGAGTTTATTAAAAACGTGTTTTAGGCTTTCCATGTGCTCCTGGAGTGAGGTGGAAAAAATGATAATATCGTCCATGTAGCACAAGCACGATTTGCCTTGTAATTCTCCAAGGACATTGCCCATGACTCTTTGGAATGTCGATGGTGCGTTTTTAAGCCCAAAAGGCATTCTGACGTATTCGTAGTGCCCATGGTCTACGGAAAAAGCTGTTTTAGGGATATCCTCTTTTCTAACTTCAATCTGGTGAAAACCAGAAGCTAGATCCAACGTCGAAAAATAAAGACATTTGCCCAATTTGTCTAGGATATCTGTGATGTTCGGTAGCGGGTATCGGTCGTCTATAGTTTTTTCGTTCAATTTGCGATAGTCTATAACTAATCGCCACTTGACTTTGCCGCTTGCATCGGCCTTTTTAGGCACGATCCATATGGGCGATGACCAAGGAGAGAAGCTGGGACGGATGATTCCATCTTGTAGCATTTTGTCTATTTGCTTCTTTACTTCCTCTTTATGGACGAACGGGTACCGATAACTCTTCATAAAAATAGGTTTATCGTCTTTCAGATTTATCTCATGTTTTACGTCATTGGTAAATGACAATCGTTGTTCTGTTTTGAGAAATAGATCTTGGTATTGGTGACAAAGTTTAATGATTGCTACTTTTTCTTCAGGATTGAGATGTTCGACCCGAATTAACTTTGAGATATCTTCGTTTTGTGTTTCATTCAATTCTTGTATATGGCAATGGTGGGATTCGAACCGAAAAGATTTTTTTTAACAGATCGACTTTAATTGGTTGTTCGATAACGAATGTATGTTGTTTATTGCTATAATTGACGATTTCCAGAGTAGCGTACCAATTTCTACTATGGTATATTCCCTCGGGGATAATTAGATTGCCATTGATTGTAGTTGGCATCACGTATATATCACCGTTCTCCACGTCTACCGGAAGTTCAGCGATAAGTTTATTTCTTGGTAATATAGAATATGGTTTGGATGAATAATTTGGCTTGAACAGTAAAGGGATGTTTATTTTATCTGTTTTCAAAATTAATTGGCTAGATCTAATGTAACACCAAGTTGTTGCATTATTTCAAGTCCTATTAACCCATCAAAATATTCATGGAACTTAAACAAAAGGAATTCCATGGGTTCCTTGGTTTTGAACTCCATAAGTCCTGGAATTACTACCTTTTGGTCTATGGCATGGGTGTTAAACATGGTTTTTACATTGATAGGGGGAATAGTGCGTATCCGTGAAGGATGTACGAACTCTGGGTTCAGAAAGGATTTATTAGAGCCAGTGTCAATTAGTATTTTTAGTGTTTTTTGTGGATTTAACCGTATGTGTATGTACGGAAGCGTATATGTTTGATGACTGTTAACATCTATGTAGCCAACTCCGTTGGAGAGGCTTCGGAATGAACATTTTCGTCATCTACTTCGCCTTCTTCTAAGTCAAGGAAGTATAATGGTGCTTCCTCTTCATGCTGTTCCGGTTGTTCTTCGAAGTTGGTCTCAGTATTGAAAATTTCCTGAGCCCGGAACTGCGGGGGTCCATTTGATTGGAATTGATATCTATTTGGTTGGTTAGGTTTGTTATAGAATGCGTACTGGGTGTAACCGTTTGGATTGGATGCCGTATCCATTTTATCTACCTTCCTTGGTGGAATCATAGGAGGTTTATGCACGAATCTATTATTATTATAGTTCGTGGGACCATTTTGATTAACATTTTGTTGAGTAAAAGGCCTATGATTATAATACTGAGGTGGAGGTCGCTGATTAATTTGCGGGTGAAAGTTTCTATTTTGAAGAATAGGTGGACCATTTGAATAATTGTTCCGTTGAGGATTTATTGGTCTTGATACGATTGGCCTTTGGGGGGTGAAGTTTGCGTTCATGGTTGTACCTTTTTTCATGTACGTCATGTTTTGCTCCTTCAAGCAATACGAGAATGCTTCTGCCAAGCTATGCGGCTGCATGGCTCGAATCATTGAGCCTAGGGGCTCTTTGAGTCCAGCAAGGAATGTGTTGAGGCACATTTCTTGATAGAGTTCCTTTTTCGATCTTATCACTATATTACTATGTTCATTTAACTTAATGTGATTAATTATAGTGCTTTGTATATCTAATATTTTGGCAAAATATTTCTCAATCGTATCATTTTCTTGAGTTATACTGTACAAATCTCTTACAAGATTTGTTTCGTTTCTTTTATCCGCGTAGTGGGTAATTAAGTTGTCCTTAATTGCTTCCCACTCTAACGGGGTTCCGTACATTGTTAGTACCTCGTTAGCTTCACCTCGAATTTTATTGCGGATTGCTCTTAAAAATATTTTTGAGCACGGCTGCCCGTCGATGTCGTTACATAAATTAAGAATTTCCTCCACGTTCTCGATAAAATCGAAGAGGGTGTGTCGGCTGCCCTCGTAACTTGGGAGGTCTTTGATCGCGTCAGGGATCCTAAGATTCCTAAACACGTCGTTGTTACCATTTCCACAGTCTCTCACATCATCAAAATCACCGTTTATGGACATTTTAGAGGCTGGGTTATGATTAATATTTTCAACTTTTAAATTTTCAAACTTATCTATTAAATTATCTAAATATTGGTTTCTATGTGAAATTGTTCTATAAACCGTAGAACTTTCTTGATTGTTAATGTCTAAATAGTTGTTTTTAATTTTATTTGAAGTTCTATGAACCGTAGAACTTCGGTGAGATATTAAGTTATTTCGATTAGGAAAATTTTTGAACATAAATTATATATCAAAACGCTTATCATGTAATAATTATAAATGCTGCTTTCATCATCAATGCACCGTTGATAAAATTGACTTCACTACGTATTTTGCTGTATTTTCTTATTTTTATTTTTTAATTTTTTATTTATTTTTTATTTATTTTTTATTTTTGAACACTGTTCTGGTACATACGCCAGGTCGTATTTTTATAGTGGTTACTTTTTATTATATTCTATTTGCTTACCGTGGGTCGGGGCAAATAGATTACAGGAAAAAAAAATTTATTATATTGTGTTTATTATTACTTCACTGTTTGGTTATTTCACTTTGTATCGAATAACCGTCGATACGAGCACTTTTCACTCCGAAATAACGAGAATTAACGAGTTACCTTTTGAACGTAAGGTTTTTAGATGTTTAAAAACATCCGCTAACAACTGCGCCAATTATGTTTACACTAAACGATTTATTAATAAAAAATAATTTATTTCTAAATTATTTTATTTATTTTATTTATTTCAACTTCTTTTTTAATTAATTTATTTTTTATTACAATTTACTTTTATTTAATGTTCTCCAATCGAATAATAACTTAATACTAAATTATAAAATGTACTTAAATCTATTACATTGACACCCGATCTAATGTGTCAGCAAAATATGCATAAAGGTATTTATGCATATTATGCATATTTGTTGCGCGTGGATTTGTATGGTATCAATCCGCGCGCTTTAGAAAAGTAGATCCCAATTCCATGTTATTTTAGTTGACGTCATGTGCAGGGGATCGTAACTCACGAAAACTCTTAGATTCAATGCCAAAAAGACTCAAAGCGGTTCCAAAACAAAATGAATAACCTACGAAATATTAATAAATTAATCACACAATGTGATAATATTTATTATAAACATATGAATTATTTTTTAATATTATTTTCAAAACTGCATCATGTGACATGTTTTTACGTAGACATTTTGATTTTTGTTGTATGTGAAGTTATCCCACGATTCTATCCCAGAAAGCAAAAAAATATCATCAGGCAACACTAATCAATTAACACCCCATTTGCTCTTGTGTGAAGTTAGCCCAGTCCATATCAATAGAACATGTATTTGTAAGAAATAAAATTACATTGGACATAATAAAGGTACTTCGCATGTTAAAAGTATAAATTTGTCGGATCAAGGCTATGTGGTTTTGAATTCGTCACACTTCTGTTTGCGAAATTTAAATTAAATTTTTGTTCTTTTTCTAGTAGTATGGATATAGCTGGCCCAGGGCTCAATTTCACAAAGTTTCCACGGAACGATTTTTTTTCTAACTTTCCTGAAAGTAAGGCAGGAGTGTGACGATCTCAGAACCACATAGCACCGATCCAACAAATTTATACTTTTAACGTGCTAAGGACTTTTATTATGTCTAATGTAATTTTATTTCTTACAATACATGTTCTATTGACATAATGCTTAACTGGCTAGAATTCGCATAATTTGAAAGTAATGAATTTTATTTTTATTTTTAACGTAGTTTTTAATAAAATCTGGGCTGGGCTGACTTCACCAATTACTGTTTATATCGAATCAATTTAAACAAATTCTGGACTGGGCTAACTTCACACAAGAGCAAATGGGGTGTTATTTGATTAGTGCTACCTGATGATTTTTTATTTTATTTTCTGGGATAGAATCGTAGATAACTTCACACAAATTGATTTTTGTTACTATTTTGTTATAAATTAAAATTTTTTATTTGTTTTGTTTTATGAGATTAACAATTAATACTGAAGCTTATAATAAATGTTAATTAAAAATAGATATTTATTTTTGTTTTTGGATATTTACTTTAAAAAAAAATAAAAATTGCTTGCATCATTGTGGCTGGGACCCACTGTACGTATCTCATATCGTTGTAAAAATCTTGAAGAACGTCGCTCTCAACGCAGTACATTTACCTCGTTCCAATAAAATTATGTAACATATAAATCGTTCATGGTTGGAATATTTTGGAAAAACAACAATTTTATAAACAGCACTTTAGTTCACAAAATCATCGTTTTGGTGCAGGTGACGAATTAATCCTTGGATATAGAATTTATAATAATATACTATAATATAACATAATATTTTTAGAAATAAATTTTAACAAAATCAATGAAGAACGAGAAAATTTTTCTGAGTAGTTTTTTGAAGAATTTTTTAATGGAACTTTTCGATTTTCCTTTTCATTAGAAAGAGATTTCTTATCAGTTCTTCTAAATCAATAATGATCGCATGTTTTCCGGTTTCATTTTTCGACCAATTTTGGAAATTGGAAACTGGAAATTTGCGATGTCTCCCAATTTCCAGAGAATTTTTCGGGTTTGTCAATTTCCACACCGAAGTACTGATTACTTCGGTAGGTTGCAGTCCATAGCACTTTAAAAAACAATCTTTTTGATTTTAATAGTTTCTTAATAGCTAAATAGTGGTAGCACTTGCCAATTGAGATTGTTGTATGCTACCACGCGATTTAAATTTATAACTTCGATATATCTCATTGACAAGCTTTAAAAAATTGGACTATATGTTATTTTTAAAAGACTTCCACACTTATGTGAATGGAATTATTTAACATAAAATTATTAAAAAACAGACATAAAAATAAAAACAAAAAAACTTTAATATCATTTTCGTGTAAATTTTGCACCATTAAAAAAAATATTATCTTTTAATTCACTTTCAATGAAAATTTTTTATTTTGTTGTTTATCATTTTACGCGTAAAATTAATATTACAAAATAAAAATGGAAAATAAAAAAGAAAATACTAATCAGTATCTCTACAATATAATACAATAGTAAGTCGAAGAAGGTTGGGGATGGCGATGAACGAGATTAAAACAGATTTTCCGCACATTGAATTAAAAAATATCAATTGTATCACGTTCGGTGTTTCGTCGAGATTTTTAATGAAATTTTTTAGAATTTTAAATTATATGGTTTTTATTATTATTATTATTTTTATGTAGTTCAGGTGGGTCGAAAATGGTAATGCTGAAATACATATAAAACAAAAGCAGTATATAAATTAGGTATACGTACGTACTGTATTAAACGAAATCTGTGTACAAAAAAAATGTTCAGGGTTTTGCTTTGACCCCACTTTAAGGTTTTAGGTAACTAATAAACGTACAATGATTTGGGATAGGGTAACCATTTTTTATGCGTACTAATGAAAAGATTTATCAATACAGTAGTTCGGATAACTTGAATCAGAGAACAATGGATCTATTTAATAATTTTATTGATTGGAATTCTTGGAAGATAGAATTAAATACACAGTAATGTAGTCTAGTTTGCTGGCAAATCTTGACAGTCGTAATTATGTTAATATGCAGTATTAAAACTGAATTAAGTTCGAACAAATGACGCATATAAATTCCAAAAATGTTTAGAAAAAAAAAACAAAATCAGACATAAGAATATAAATACTCGTAGTTATGCTTCCATATATGAGTAAACACGCCGAATCAACTACTTGAAAAGATATTAACAAGAGTCAACTTGCTAGAACAGACAAAATACTTTGTTGCAATAGAAAAATTGAGATAAATATGTTGTGGCCAACACCCAACTTTTTTTTTTACCACGAGAGTATACATATATTTTGAATATGTATGTATTCACACACCCTTGTGAAGTTAGCCCAGAATTTCATCCCAGGAAAATAAAAAAAATTCATCGGGTAACACTAAAATTGCAATGATATTCCAGCCCAGAATTTATTATAGTAATTTCGTTCAATGTCGATATTTTATTTTAGCCAGGATTTTTTTTTCAAATTTTAAATATTTAAATCAAAATAAAAAATTAATTAAAAATTACAATTCTCGGATTTTATTGAATAACGAAGAGCCATTTGTTGTGTTTTTATAGCAAATCGGTTTGAAATTAAAACTTGAGACGGTTATTGCGATCACGTTTCATATAAAATACATTCCATTACTGGCCTCTGATAAACTAAGACATACCAGGACGAATCCCTTTGGATATTATATGAACTCGATACCCTACTGACACAAATCATTATAGCTCTGTTCACAACATGCAAATAGGTTTGAAGTTACAACAAAAACTAACACCTAACTGTGAAACCTTGTTTGGAATATAATGCTTTTCGCTACTAGTTACCGATATATCTAGACAGATCGACTAAGCTTTTTGATTCCTTTCTATACTGGAGCTTGTGTATACGGTTCAGCGTCGCATAAATTACATTCACCCTATTGCCTTTTATTGATCATGTTTTTATAGCACAACAAATGGCTCTTCGTTATTCAATAAAATCCGAGAATTGTAATTTTTAATTAATTTTTTATTTTGATTTAAATATTTAAAATTTGAAAAAAAAAATCTGGGCTAGAATAAAATTTCGACATTGAACGAAATTACTATAATAAATTCTGGGCTGGAATATCATTGCAATTTTAGTGTTACCCGATGAATTTTTTTTATTTTCCTGGGATGAAATTCTGGGCTAACTTCACAAGGGTGTGTGAATACATACATATTCAAAATATATGTATACTCTCGTGGTAAAAAAAAAAGTTGGGTGTTGGCCACAACATATTTATCTCAATTTTTCTATTGCAACAAAGTATTTTGTCTGTTCTAGCAAGTTGACTCTTGTTACCCGATGAATTTTTTTTTTATTTTCCTGGGATGAAATTCTGGGCTAACTTCACATACATATACCACACTTGAAGATCAACCCACGGTAGAATTTTTTTTTTTTTCAATTAATTGAAAAATTAGTAGCCATTGACCAAGTGCATTTACTCAAAATTGAATCAATAGCAATCTTAAAGTTTTCCAAAACCTGCTGAATTTCGTTCCAGAAACCACTATGATAAAAATGCTATGTAAATAGTGCTCCTAATTTCTTTTGGCTATGGTCTTATTTGACCTTGTTATTGTCAAAAGAATTCCTTCAAACTGTTTGTGCATATTGAATCGACGAAGCATTATCTAAAAATATTAGTCTAATCTATAGCCAAGAGCTTACAGTGGTTTCTCGGACGGAAATATTGAAATTTTGCCGCCCAACGTGTGACCTGTGGCACTATTCTGGCTTTCCCTGGAAATAGGGAAATGGGAAAAATATTTTCATAGCATTTTTGCCTATATTGTATTTTTTTGGCCTACTGTGGCACTATTCTGGTAATTCCCCGGGAAAAGAGAATTAGGGAAAGAATTTAAATGTAATTTTTATTTAAACATTTTTTTCTGGCATACTGCGGTAAAAGGTTAGTGTTAATTTTTTTGAAAACAAAATTAAATGGGGAATAATTTTCCCTGCTAATTTAGGTTTGGAAAAATTATTCCCAATTTGTAAATATGTACATCAAACGTTTCTCCTCAGTAGGCCAGAAAAAAATATTTGAACAGAAATTACATATAAATTCTTTACCCAGTTCTCTATTCCCGTGGAATTGCCAGAATAGTGCCGCTGAGGGAAAAAGTTTGGTGTAAATATTTTAGAAACAAAGTTAGATGGGAAAATATTTTTTTTTGAACGAAAGTTTGACAATTAACTTTGTTTTGAAAATTTTTCACTAAACTTGTTTCTTCAGTAGGCCAGAAAAATACAATTTGGACAGAAATACTATGAAAATATTTTTCCCAATTCTCTATTCCCAGGGAAAGCTAGAAAAGTGCCACTGCCGTGGTTTTAGTGTTATTCAGTCCTATTACTGCCTCATCTATGGCCAACAGGCTACAGTGGTTTCTGGAAATGGGGTCGGAAATTTTGAAATTTTGCCATTCAACGTATGACGTGAAGTATTTTTCGTCTTATTTAACTTTGGTTATTCCAAGAAAAATTTTTTAAATTATGGAATGGGCTAAACATGATCTTAAAATATTGGTATCAGTTGATCAGGTTTTGTTGAATAGTTTGAGGATCAACATTGAAACAATGATTATCTGGAAGTTGATCTCTTTTTGTATAGCATATTCACTAATTCTAAGATATATTTTTAGATTTAGGAAAAATTTAATTTTTCTATATAGTTTTGTGAAATTTTTGCTAAACTTTTAATTATATTTTTTCGCATGATCAACCCTAGTTGAATATTTAATCTTCAAATTTATTTGACTCTTTTAATTCTTTGTCGTTGTTTGGAATTATTAAACGTTTCAATATCATTGCAAATTTTGAAATGCTTCAATGGAAGCTGCCAAAATTTAAAAAAAAACGAAAACGCTCATACAGAAGCTGCCACTTCCGGTGGACAGATTCCAGGTAAAAGTTATCTGTACAAATTTATGGCAAAAGATGAAGTTTCATCCAGAACAATCAATCCGTCTAGGTTGAACAGGAGCCGAATTTACTAATATTTTGAAAAGCATATAACATACTTTTGGTTCGAATCAAGTTACCGAAACTGAAAACCACTAAAAAATTCAGCGGAAAAAATAAATATTTTCAAAAAATTATTGTGAATATGTAACCAGTGTAGATAGATTAGTTAATATTGGTGTGTATATAAAAAAATATAAAAATATTAAGATGCGATTTGGGGATCGAACTTTTACGATTCCATCAATACAATGGGTGAAGGTGCTACCTTGTAAAATAATTTGTGTTTTTTGTGTAACTCTCAAGTTACTAAACGGTGCAATGCGTTAAAATGCTGTGGGAAATGTGATCAGTGGTATCATATTGATTGCATTAATATGTCAGTCACTATGTATAAGCAAATCCTTCGTTTGGGTAATGCGATTTTTTGGTTTTGTGAATGCCACATAATTCAATTTTAAATTTGAATCGTTTACCTTCATTGCTTCCTGAATCAACGGCAATTTTGACAGGAATACGGCATAAAGTTAATAATGAAGCTTTTTTAAACAAATCAATTAATGTTACGTCGAACATTATGGCGTATGCGCATACATTAAAATCTAAAGTCGCAAATGATAGAAAAAATATGGCGCCCGTTGTCCTTCCTGGAATTAATATTGATTAGCAGGATTCGATACCACAAAAATGGACATTAAAAACAAAATTAATCCCAGTAGTATCAACGTCGGAATTTCTTCATTTAGAACTAACTACTAGTAATGGAGAGTGGTAAAACCTTTTAGTAATTCGGAAAATAAATGCGGGTTGAGAATAAAGCTGTAAAACAACTCTGGGATTTATATGATATATATAAAACTAATACTAGAAATCCTAGACTTTATATTAATGGACTAGTAAATGAAGACTCACAAAATGTTTAAAAAATCAATCGATCGTTTTAGACTTGTTAGGTCATCATCAGGAGTGTCTACTGATTGGTAAAAGTAAAAATTTTGTTATACCGGGTGAGTTTTTTAAGCTGAAACTTTCAAATATCTCGAAAAATAAGCCCTCTATGATAAAAATGCCCATTATCAAAATTAAATCTTTCTGGAGGGGAAATACATAAGCGCTAAAATTAGGACCCCCGCCCCTGTTTGTAAGGGGGGTAGAGGGCAACTTGGAAACTAAGATAGGAACCCGTATTTTTTATTGCAGATTCGGATTCTACGGCTAAAAGAACGTAGGATTTTTTTGAAATTTTTTCTCGATTCATGATAGATGGCGCTGTAATAGGCGATATTAAATTTTTTTCGGTTTCTCCTACTGAGAATATTATGCATTCGGTTCTGCAATATGTTTGCATTAAAATTAACACGTTTTCAATGTAAATACTTGAAATTAGTTTTAAACAAATTGTATTTCTTAAATTAAAAAAAAAACAAACTACTTTTAGCGTAATCCAGGAACAACGACGGCGATGATTTTGCATAGGAACAGGCGACTAAATTTGTTTTCAAATAAATGATATTTTTTGTTTTAAAAATATCGATTCAGTTCAAAGATTATTTCGAAAACAATAAGACCTGTTTGCGTAAGGCTATTACAATTTAAAATGGAGTATTTAACTGTACAAGAAAAAATTGAAATGGTCCTGGTTTATGGAGAAGCTGGCCGTAGTCTTGATAATGCGGTCAATCTCTACGTTTCGCGTTTTCCAGGTAGGATTCGGTCACGTGCTTCATTTTACCGGAATATCAAACAATTCATTGCTGATGGAAGTGTTGAGGAAATAACGAAATTGTTGTATTGGCTGCAGTAGCTTATAATCCTCATATAAGTACACGAGAAAAAGCTAGTGAATCCGGATTACCCCAGACCAGTGTTTGTAAAATTTTGAACCGACATAAGTATCATCCGTTTCAAATGAGTTTACACCAAGATCTTCATGGTGTTGATTTTGAAAATCGGGTAACATGTTGTCAGTGAGCAGTAGAACAAATACAGCAAAATCCCAATTTTTTTCGCTATGTATTGTGCTCCGATGAGTCGTCTTTTACAAACAATGGAACGGTTAATCGACACAACATGCATTACTGGAGTGTTGAAAATCCACACTGGCTTCGCCAAGCTGAACATCAGCGCCCTTGGACTGTCAACGTGTGGTGTGGAATAATTGGCAACCAACTCATCGGCCCCCATATTACTGAAAGCAACTTGAATGGTCAAATGTAGCGAGACATTTTGGAAAATAAACTGCCAACATTAATTGAAAACTCGAGCTTAAAATTGCGACAGAACCTGTGGTTTCAACATGATGGATGTCCAGCACACTATTCGTCGGTAGCACGTGAAATACTTGATCGTAATTTCAATGGTCGCTGGATTGGTGGAGCTGGTTCAGTAAATTGGCCTGCCAGATCACCAGATCTTACTTCGCCAGATTTCTTTTTGTTTGACTATCTTAAAGACAAAGTATACCAACAAGTACCAACAACACGTGAGAATATGGTTGAGCGAATAAGAAATGCTTGTGCCGAAATTCCAGAAAACATGCTTCTAAGTTGTGTACATTCATTTGAAATGCGGATTAATAAGTGCATTGAAGTCGAAGGCCATCATTTTGAGCACTTAATTTAATTAAAAGATGATGCCCACGTCGTTGTTCCTGAGTTACGCTAAAACCAGTTTTTTTTTAATTTAAGAAATACAATTTGTTTAAAACTTATTTCAAGTATTTACATGGAAAACGTGTTAATTTTAATGCAAACATATTGCAGAACCGTATGCATAATGTTCTCAGTAAGAGAATCGAAAAAAAATTAATATCGCCTATTACAGCGCCATCTATCATGAATCGAAAAAATGTTTCAAGGAAATCCTACGAACTTTTAGCTGTAGAATCCAAATCTGCAATAAAAAATACGGGTTCCTATCTTAGTTTTTCAAGTTGCCCCCTACCCCCCTTACAAACAGGGGCGGGGGTCCTAATTTTAGCGCTTATGTATTTCCCCTCCAGAATGATTTAATTTTGATAATGGTAATTTTTATCGTAGAGGGCTCATTTTCCGAGATATTTGAAAGTTTCAGCTTAAAAACTCACCCGGTGTATAGTACAAAAATGCAAAAAATAAATAAAAAAAGACAAAAATAGGCAATAAAAATTAGTCTATTGATCGTCCCAACCAACTGTTATTCATACAGAAAAATTCATAAATAAGGGGGACGATGATACCTGGTAGGCGATTAGTTATGGGCTGAGTAACAAAATTCAAGGTATATTGAAGTACGTTTAATTCCCCGACGTATTAGTCAAAATATTACGAACGTGAGAATAAAAAAGGGCGTGGTCTGGTGAGAAACGGATTTCTCTCTGTTAGTTAAGTATGTTTTTGGTTAATGAATATGGATTTTCGTTTTTAAGTTTCACACAAAAATTTAAAACAAGTTTTTTTCATTGTAATAAACTTATAATGATAAATAATAATAAACTTGCAATGTCGAAAGGGCAAACCATAAAAAAATTATAAAATTAAAAAAAATTAAAATTGTTTACGACCCTAATTTCTAATGACATTCCAGCCATACTAGTCGTAACGAGCATGCATTGTTGAATATTCATTAAATATTTAAAAAAAAATTAAGTTTGAACACAAAATCTGGCTCCAATAATTTTTAGTAAGTGACATTTCATATTTAACGAGGCTTCGTTCAACTTTTTAATTTAAATTAATTTTTCCATGGGCGAAAGTGCAGAAACGGCATTTATCGCAAACATAATTTTTTTAAAGTTGTTTATAACAGTAATTTTAAATTTGGTCATCATAAAACCGGATCGTTGACCCCATATTTTACTATTCAGCTTTATTTCTGTCTCGGCTACTGGTCTATAGAAACGGCAAGATGTTACGCTGATTTGGAAAAATATAATTTAAAAGGAGACACTAAGCCGATTCAATCATTGGTTAATGTATTTTCCAATATTTTCAATATTTCGAGAGGAAAAGCAGCTTCAAATGCAGTACAACATTTTTTGTTATATATTGAAGAAGTAGGTGAAAATTAAGTGACAATTTTATTTCTGAATGTAACGAATGTTCTGACAGGTTCGAAAAATCTATTTCAAAAGTAAGAATTATGAATTTTTCTGTTGAAGTATTGAAGAAAAATCTTTTAAAAGAGGTAATAACGATAGTAAAAATTTTAGAAAAAACCATCGTTGCGATATACCTTTGATGTTGCCATAATTGACGTTTTTTTTTTATTGCATACAATGCAAGTTATTCCTGCTACATTCGGTAGCATATCCAAGAAAATTATGAGCATGTTAATAGCAATTCGAGCTCCACGAGTTGATGTAATTTTTGATCAATATTTTACACCATCAATCTAATATTATGAACGTATGCTGATATTACTGGCCCCCGTCAAATTCGGCCGATGGATTTCACTAAAGAGTTAAGAAACATAAAATTTAACACAACAGAGTTTTGTTAAATTTTTATTAAAACATTGGACTCCAAGTGAAATGGTGCCATTTTTTGCTAATACCATAATAAATTAAATTATGGTTTCTGTTCTTATAAAAGCTTGCGATACAGACATTTTAATAATCATACTAGGAAATATAAATCATCTTTACGATAAACCACATATTTTACTCGAGTATGTCACTGGAAATAAAAAATTTATAAATATAAAAAAATTATGTCGAATTAGGATAACCTCCATGCACGTGATTGTTTCATGCAATCACGGGATATGACTTCAATCCTTTATTTTTCCAAAAAGAGAAGATAAGACCTTTGACTATTGCATTGTTGTTGCATTTTGTGTAGTTCGTTGACGAAATTTCGAGAAAAAAAATCACACGGATGAATTTTTTTGGTTACCCTGTGCGTTCTCGAGTGAGTCAGTTAGTGACATAGACGTTTATAATATATATTATTCTGACTAAGTATTATCTTGCCTCAAATATATATTTTCTAAACTTATGAAATTCAATTTTGAAACAATCTGGTGAAATGTTACACCCGACTAAATGATCTGGGGCTCTATTCTTGAAATCAGTGGAAATTTCCGTAATCGGAATACAATTTGCTATGCTATCTAAAAGATAAGACATTTATAACAATGATTAAAGTAGCCGGCGAAAAATTTTAAAGATTTTCATAGCAAATTCTGTTCCGATTACGAAAATTTCTACCGATTTCAAGAATAGGGCCCCTGGCTTTTTTATTTTCTATTTTATTAAATACTAAATTAAAATTATTAAAATTCCAAAATGACATTATTTGCAACAAAAAAAACCAACGGGGTTCAAGGTCCACCTGAACCCAAAATGTTTGGTAAAACATAAGGTCAAAAATTAAAAATCAAGTATGTCAGCGCTAATTGCAAGAAATCGATGGTTATCCAAACACTGCAGTTCTTTGCGGAGTTTGTGCATTTTGGGAGTGTGATCGGTTAAGAATTGATCGAGTTCCGTCCCTCGTGGTCATATTCCAGAATTTCTTCCCAAAACCGTTTATGAATCCTTTTTCCATCCATCATACACAACCACATCATAATCGGTTAAGAATTGATTGAGTTCCGTCCCAGATGGCCATATTACAGAACTTCTTCCAAAAACCATTTAAGAATCCCACTTTCAGCAAACATATCCAATCTCATCATAATTGGTTAAAAATTGATCAAGTTCCGTCCCAGGTGGCCATATTCTAAAATTCCTTCCCAAAGTCACATAAGAATCTCTTTTCCATCCAGCATACCTAATCCCATCATAATCGGTTTAGAATTGATCGAGTTTCATCCCTAGGGGCCATATTCCACAATTTCATCCCAAAATCATTTAAAAATCCCATTTTCATCCAGCATACCCAATCCCATCACAATCGGTTAAGATTTGATCAAGTTCCATCCCAGGTGGTCATATTCCAGAAATTCTTCCAAAAATCATTTAAGAATCCCATTTCCATCCAACATACCCAATCCGAAATCGGCTAAGACATGCCTGAGTTCCACCCCAGATTAAATTCGATCGAATAGATTAAATTTAAAAACATTCGGATTTAACGGACAATCGGATTTAACGAACTCCCCAATTAGTCCGTTAAATCGAGGTTGTCGTGTATAACATTTTACGTTAAAATGTCACGTAATCAACGCAACAATTTAATGCAACAATTTAATGCAACATTTAACATAAAAGTATTTAACGCAGTGTGTAACATGAACCCAAAACTAGTCCCCTAAATGTTACAATAAACATAAAATTTTGCAACCTTAAAAATTCAGAACTCCTTGTTAAAGAAGAATTGCTAAAGAAGTACGTAATCAAAATTGTCTAACAATAATATTCTCTGCTAATTTAGATATTGAGGACTGTTAAAGCTGGGAATGTGACATCTAGCGTACTAAAAATAAGCTGATTGAGTCTTTTTTTACATGAAATTTTAGCTCTTTACATGAAATTTTCCATAAAGTAGGAAATTAACATACAAAAATAGACCCAATAAATTTAATTTTTTTCCGTTAGGGGCACTATTCTGGTGATTCCCCGGGAATAGGGAACTGGGGAAAGATTTTACATAGCTTTTATCTATAAATCAGTTTTTTTCTGGCCTACTAAGAAAAAACGTTTGCTGTAAATAAAATTTATTTTGTTTTCAAAAAATTGCCACTAACTTTTTACCTTAGTATGCCAGAAAAAAAATAATTTAAATTGAATTTTTTATGTAAATTCTTTCCCCAGTTCTCTATTCCCGGGGAATTACCAGAATAGTGCCACAGATCTACAAACAGTTCTCTATGGAAAAACTATTCCCAACTTATAAATATTTACATCAAACTTTTCCCCTCAGTGGCACTATTCTGGTTTTACCTGGGAATTGGGAAAAATATTTTCATAGCATTTGTGTCTAAATTATTGTTTTCTGGCCTACTGTTGGAATTAGTTTGGTGTAAATGTTTTCGAAACAAAGTTGATTGGGAAACTTTTGTTCCACAAAAGTTTTTTAGGGAAAAATATTTCCCAATATATCTTTGTTTCAAAAATATTTACACCAAACTAATTCCAACAGTAGGCCAGAAAAGTATAATTAAAACAAAAATGCTATGAAAATATTTTTCCCAATTGAGACTTGTACCCCTGTGCTCTCGCGGAAAAATTTCTTACTACGAAAAAGAGTTTACGCGACTTTTTCTATGAATTATTTATGAAAAGTGATCTTGGAAAGTTTAATATTATTTGTATATTACATTAAAATATAAAAACTATAAATGTATCTACAATTAATATTAAAATTATCAATTTAAAAATGGAAAAAGTGTCTCGGGTGCATCTGAAACAAGCTTCATTTTTTTCCACTAGTAGCGTTTTCTGTACTTTCCCTAGTCTCAATTTCCTATTCCCGGGGAAACCCAGAATAGTACCACAGTAGGCCGAAAAAAAAAATATTTGAACTGAAATTACATATAAATTCTTTCCCCAATTCTCTATTCCCCGGAAATTGCCAGAATAGTGCCACGTGGTTATGCGTTGTCAATATTATTCCAAAAAAAATTTTTTACGAGTAGTTTAAGCCGACTGGATATTTAGAATCACACTTTTTCATCGATTTTTTGGACACAGTATAGATCATAATTTTATTTTTTTATGATTTTAGGATGGTCGTCTGCAAGTATTTTGCTTAAAATTAAAAATATTTTATCTTTTATAAGCGTAATTGGATTTGTAGAAAAGTGTGATTCTATTCGCACAAAAAATCGCACTCAAACAGTCGTCTTAAGCCTGCTTCATATTCTTGTAATTTTCATTTAGTCGGTTCACACACTGCACTTTTCATATGTATATGGCCGTGTATGGCCTAGATTACAACTAGGCACGGTCAAACAAGCAAACTGGGGAACAATTAGTTGCGATCGGCTTCACAAAGCTCAAGCACACTCAAACCTTCATCCGAAAATTACATTTTTAGATTCGGAGTATCGATCAACTTAACGAGCGATCCGATGTACAGTTCTAGCTATTCACTGAGATTATGTAAAACAAAAAATAAACAACCAACAAAATTTAAAAACCTAGTAGGTATAGAACCACAATGTAAAATTTTTCATGTAATCACGTAAAAACAAAAAAAAAAGTGCTGACCCTAAATTTGTTTTATTTTTTCGTTTGTGTTAGTGAGTATACAACTCGAGCCGCAAAAAAATTTTGTTTATAGGCGAAGATCTATACAGAGACGAAAAAAACGCTTTGTGTTGCCACACTGTGTGGAGCGGCACACTCTTGCACATTTTCCAGAATCCTTACGTCATTTAATAATTAACAAGACTTTAACTAGAAAATTCGTTTCTTGCCCATAGCCAGCTAAAATAATTAATATGAAACGTCATGTTACATAGATTTTAATTAATTTGTAACATTTTCACGGTCTGAATTTTCTCCGTTTTTCCCTCCACCAGCAATTTCATTATACATACGCGTCTTATAAACGTTTCGTGAACACCATTCAATCTCATCATGTACACCAGCAAGCAAACAATGCCAGCATAATTTTGTTGTTATTCTTGCGTTTAAAATCCATTAAAAGGTAATGGGAAGAGATTTCTGCGCGTTGATTCATCTTGATTTGATTAGATGTGAATAGAAAATTTTATCAATAAATATTTGATCATGATTTTCCAAAAATTATGCTATTAATCACGCACACATATTACATTATACATAAAATGAGAGATGAAAGTGAAAGCATGAAAACTGGAAATATAAAAGAGAAAATCATTTGGAAATGATGAAAATTGGAGCTTTTCTATTGAAACGTTATACGCTGTAATAGGATCTGATGATAAACGAATGAATAACAGATATGTGTATTGTTTTGTTATGGCATATTATAATATGGTTGTGTGTGTGAGTGAATATATTTGAGTATGTGTTTATTGTTGCTTTAAATTTTGTTTGTTCTTTGATTTGTTTAAAATACGCATAACGACGGAATGGGGTTTAAGAGGAAAGGTGAGTAGGAACATAGCACGTGTACAATTTTTTAGTGTGGATTTAAAAAGCTTTAAGGAATATGTTAGATGGCTTTGTTTTCTTGGCCGAAAGGCGAAATTTAAGGCGACTTAATAATTTTCCCAGAAAAATTTGATGCACTTAGAAGTGAAGTAAGCTGATTATCGTTATGTTTTTAATTTTTCTAAGTTGGTAAAAAAGGATTTAAACGAGTCAACCGCAATTGTTGACATTTTTAAAAGTAACGGACACACAAATTAAAAATTTGCTTTGTAAAAAAAAGCAAAAACTAATTAACCTAAATTTTCGTACTGGGCAAAAATAAATAAATTTAATACTCTTGAGTTGGTACCACTGCGGCAAAATTTGATGTGATATGAAAGCATAAAATGTGAAGTCAAAGATTTTTTACAAAATAAAATATTTTGGTTGGTTGATTTTACTCTTTTTAAATACTCTCAATCAAATTTGTGCGGATATATTTGCCTGAGATTAACATAAAGTTACTTTTAACATTGCTCATTACGTATAGGCCCTTTGGCAATTCTCATCTGTCTTGCAACAAAACAATTCATATAGGTAGTGACAAAACTTACTACAGAAGGATTCATAACGGCCTCCGAAGATTCAGCACAAGACGTGGACTCTGTAGCGACATGGACTGCGACAATTCAACAAATTTCATTGAAACCAACAAGCAACTTAAAATGACGTAAAAGGCGGCAGTAACTAATTTCAATGACACAGTGATTGCGGTAGATGGAATACCACGGTATTTTCAGCCATCAGCATCATCTCATTTTGGTGGTCTTTGGGAGGCAGGTGTGAAGACTCATTTAAAAAAGATCTTGGGTTATACGATACTCACGTGCGACGAATTAAGAACAGTTTTAATTCAAATAAAAGCTGTGCTAAACTCGAGGCCTCTATGTCCTCCGATGATATCATTTTTTAATAGGCTCATGAATAACCACAGTTCCCGACAAGATTTTCTGTATGTATAAATATTCACAAACTTTCAAGATCTTAGGAACTTGCAATTGATAAGAGAATCCAACAAACTCAAAATTACTATACGTCACGCGCTCTCAATATACAGTATACCTGGACTAGCATCATCCACTTCAAATCTTAACAAGGTTTAATGCACATCCTGGCATTTATTTTGACAAAATCGGACGAGGAAGTTTAATCAACGGGGGGAGTTGAAAATCATCACGTATTACAATCTTACTCTCTCAGAATTAGATCACGCAACGAACGCATTGCACTGAACAACTAGACAAGTTATGATCAAATGTAACACTGAGTACTGAAACTACACTCAATCATTGCACATCTATAATTTCCCAAATAAAAGCATCTTACCTCGATATAAAGGAACATAATGAGCTATTGAACGGGTTAGGCGAAAAAAATATTCACAGACGACAATCGCCTTTTGCTGGTACGATCAATTTATAGATTAAACTAGAAAACACGATTATGTTTGAATTTAAGGTTCCCTTGGTCCAGAGAACGAGATTTATTATTCAACATATTATACAAATTCCAATAATGCATCAACTGGAATATGTATTTCTAAAACCGATTATGAACTATTTGATGACCGCCCAACCAACAAAATCACTTTCTGATGTTGTCCGTTGATGAACCTTGCCTTGATAAAGAGTATCTCCAAGCAAAATCCAGGACCAGCTGCAACCTAATAGGTGAAGATCGCAAGACTGGAAGGACCGAAACGAAAAGGAGACGGAGTTCTTGGGATACATTTTAGCAGAACTCTGCGTGGAAATATGTTCAAAGTATCATCTAGCATTTAATTAGAGATCTCGTTTCTACCATAATTCATTATTGAGGTGCTATTGACATCATCATTATCTTGCAATACACCTGATACTCCCAGCAATGCTACTTTCTCTTACCTGATATTTGATGAACAGAACTTAGGCTCACTTCCGGATGCTTGACGGCTGGGGAATACTCAGTCTACAATGTTTCCGGACACTCGATACCATGGCACACAACTTACTTTCAATCTTTCACGTATTACATGCCTGCGGCGGTTCCCGTTCTGATACATAGATGGTGCCACAAATTTAAAACCCATATGATTAAAATTTGATGACATTCCGTTCATTAAGTTTACAAGTTACAGTTGTTTTAGTGGCGCTACTTCTGTTAATTTCAAAACCAATTAAAACAACAAGATGTCCGAATGCAAGGTTTATATAGAGAAATCCGCACAGCTGAAGACATACTGGCAAGCAACAGCATATCCAGACCAGCATTACGGCTTGAATTAAGGAATATGGAGAGGATGATGATGCAGATCTTGGGGCCACATGAAATAATCTGCATGGAAGCTTCCGAAGAACAAGAAGTCAATTTAAAATACTTTGTAGAACAACACTACGAAAACTTAAGCAATGAATACGACCAAATTGTATTATCACTGATGACATTGTTTGAAGAAGAAGAAAAATGCAAAGCAGAGCCTTTTGAAATTCGTCTACCACCAGTGGAACGCCCATATTTTTATGGAAATTTCATGAAATGGGTTGGTCTAGCAAACACTTTCAAACATCTACTTCATAATAACAATCAACTTACAAACATGCACAAAATGAACTACTTAAAAAGCCATGTTCAAGGGTCAGCTGGAAAATTAATAAACTATTTTGAACCTATTGGAGACAACTATGCAATGCAGTCTGGGAAATCCTGGAGATTCGCTTCAATAACAAAAGATTACTTGTAACTAATCAGTTAAACCCCTTATTAAGACAACCAACAAGCAACACGGAATCCGCCGCTGCGATCAAAAGCTCACACGATACAACAACCAAATGTCTATTCGCTATAAGGAATAAAAACATTAGAATTGACACTACAAACTGAACATATCAACGATCGACAAGGATTGTGACACAGTGCTCTTAGTAACGCTATGGCAAAAGTACAAAATATATGGTTTTAGCATGTTGCGAGTACTAATAGATCGAGGATCATAAGCCACCTTTGTCACGGTAGAAGCAATAGAACAACTCGGCGTACCAAGGACAAGGGTTCTAGCCGAAGTTTCCGAAATTTCAGTAAAAAAGGGACGATCGCACAAACAGGTGATGAATGCTCTAATCTTAATAACTATTACCAAACCACTTCCTGATAAAAACATATTGGGTGATGGGTCTAGACAGCCAACTACAAAAGGAAGTAATCCTAGTCGAGTCGAGCCTACATTCGACAATCCCGGACTTATTGATCTTTTAATAGGCGCTGACATCTACGGCGAAATACTGTTGGAAGGAATAAAGAAAGATCCGCTCCGTGTAAAAGCGTATAGTTCAACGTGTATAGTGAAGATCAAGATGGCGATCAGATCCAAATAAATTAATGAGAAGACTAAAAACTGTCACATATGGTACGGCATCTGCAACTTATTTGGCAGCATTACAACAATAAGCCATAGATGAAGCTTCAAGATATCCAATTGGTTCAAAGATTGTGCAAACAGATTACTATGTATATGACCTATTATCGAGAGCCAATACAATAACAGACGCAATAATCGCGCAAACGGAATTATTGAACATCTTTTCCAGTGGAGGATTTAATCTCAGAAAATGGACAAGCAATGAAAAGGAAATTTTCGAAGAACTTTCGGAAAACCTAATAGAAACGGAACTAGTGAACATATTTGGGCTACTCTGGAACTCCACAACAGATACGTTTCAATTTAAAGTTTCTATGCTAGACACAAACACAACCGTATCTAAAAAAACAATTCTATCAGAAGTGTCCAAGTTTTTCGATCCGCTAGGATGGTTAGCACCAGTAGTGATCCAGACAAAAATCCTACTTCAAGACTTTTGGGCTTCTGGTGTAAGATGGGACAACACTTGAATTTTGAAAATAGATGGCTAAACTACAAGCTAGAATTGAAACAGTTAGAGAAGATTAGAATTCATATAGTTGGATGAGTTACAACAACGGCTCAAAAATTGAACTATATGGTTTTGTGCCACATATAATCAAGCTATATCTATAATTAAGCTCAGTACCAGTATTCGACGGCAATTGACGCAAGCTGTACCGAATTCGAAAACTTATTCGTCGATCTCATCTACAACCACAAGCAGCTGACCAACTCGCAAAAACTACATTACTTAAAAGTGAATTTGACCGGAGATGCAGCACTGCTGCTCAAATCCGTGAGCATAACAAATGAGAATTATGATGAAGCATGACACAGGTTACGAGACCGATCTAACCACCGGCGGCTCATCATCGGCAGTCATTTACGCAGGTTCAGAACAATGTCTACTCTACAAGTTGAATCACCAGTCACTACTTGGGATATCATATTAGTGAACATCATTGCAGATAAGCTGGTCTTTGACACCCACTGCAACTGGGAAATGTCACTAACTCGAGCACATTATCTATCATACAAGAATCTGATAGATTTCCTGAGCACCAGATGACAATCACTGGAGATGATTTCCATGACCAAGGCACAGTTGGACCCACCACAGCCGCACAACAATATCCCGGCACCCCGAGCGCCTCGCAAACCTGTCACGCAATCAACTCGTACACTCGTCGTCACTTCGGACGAGTAAGTTTTTGCTGGAAATCACAGCGTGTTCCAGTGTGATCAATTGAAACCTCTTACATTTGAAAAACGGTCAAATCTCTCCGATCAAAGATTTTGTGCCTCAACTACCTGCGCAAGGGCTACACCAGTTTAAATTGCAGATCCAGTTTGTGCCGTGTTTGCAACAAAAGACATTACACGCTATTACACATATCGAATCCAAACACCGAATCATCAACCGTCGAATCATCACCAATTCACGGATGTTCTGCTTGCAACAGCAACTGCCATCGTATCGCAATCAAATCTAAATTTTGTCATTCGAGCTCTATTGGATTTGGGATCTCAGGTCAGCTTCATTTTGGAGAGTACTGCAAATCGCATCGGATTAGCGAAAAGACCAGCCGCAGTTACGATCAGTGAAATCTGTGCGAACGAGGCGCCCACGTCGCGTTCAATTACCAATTTCGTCTTACACTCTCGAACCGATTCATAATTTTCCATCTCGGTCACAGCCCTCGTCGTCGAGAAGATCACAGGCACGCTACCATCCAAACCAATTGACACGCATCGATTTGACACTTGAATCAATTGGAACTTGCCGATCCTCATTACTATCGACCAAAGAAGATAGACATTTTACTTGGAGCCGACGTCATCGGAATGCTTCACAAGGATTGTTGCATCAGCGCCGTTTACGGCTCACCATTCGCACAAAACACGAAACTTGGCTACATCCTCTTCGGCAAGGTAGAGCGGCAGAAAACGGCAGACAAATCAGCCGTCTAGTTTAACGGCAACCATCGAGGACTACGACACCATCGACAATACGCGAATCGAACACGTTCGTCCATCTCACAATATCGCAATAAAGATGGAAGATACACCGTATTCCTGCCATTCAACGAGAACTCATCACCACTTGGAAGATCACGAGAGGACGCAGTTCTGCGACTACAACATATGGAACGCCCATTTGCAAAGAATGATCAACTACGTTCTGAGTAGCACAGGTTCGTGCAGGACTATCTGGAATCGGGCCACATGGAAGAAGTGTCCGAAAATCACAACAACTCGCCAGGCGTGTTATCTTCCACATCACGGTGTGATGCAACGCAAACTGCGCGTATGGTATTCGACGCATCGTACAAAACATCAACCGGCACATCACTCAAGCAAAAGCTTCGCATTGGCCTCAAGCTTCAGCAAAATGTCTTCGAGATACTAACCCGCTTTCGAAAACATAAATTCGTTTTCATTTCAGACATTAAGCAGATGTGCCGGCAGATCCTATGGCGATCTTCTCCAAATGAACCAGTTCGAGATTATCGTTTGTGCACAGTCACGTAGGGTTCTCCGTATCTCGCAATTTACACCATTCTACAATTATCACGAGATGAACAGGAGAGATTCCCAATTGCGGTGGAAGTAGCATCCAAGGACTTTTATGTCGGCAGATACCGGTTCAGACATCATCACGGATTTAATCGAGGTCCAGCGGCAAATGGTGGAGCTACTCAGATGCAGCGGCTTTGAACTACGGAAGTGGTCTTCAAACAGTCAGCAACTTCTCAACGAGATACCGAGCGAATTCCGTGAGCACCAGGGTCAACTTGAGCTAAACTGGGGCAATTCAGTCACTCGGAGTACAATGGTCTCCTGCGATCTCCCGCCGATTGTTTTGGATTTAACATCATCGCGTCATCGGATGATCGTGCACCAACCAAGAGAACAATAGTGTCGTTAGCATCAAAAATATTCGATCCGCTCAGCTAGGTATCTCCTACCACAATCATCGCAAAATTCATATTACAAGAATTGTGGGTACTCGGATACATCACTCAATAACTCGCAATGGTCTTCAACTTCACGGGTTCAGCAACGCCTCTGAAAAGGCATACACAGCGGTGACACCAACCAGGACCCTACAGATTGCGCATCTCGTGGGGTCGATCCTACATTGTTATACACTGCCATTTTCTGTGGTTTACAGGTCCAGCGCCGTTACGCGATCGCAACGCATGCAGAAACCGTGACGTCTCGCAATGAATTACCTCATCTACTCGCTCGATATACTCATCACTTGGAAAATTACTTCGTGTCACGGCATACTGCAGACGTTTCATCCGATGCCTTCATCTCAACGCAACATCACATTCGATAAACTTCATCACTGTGCCCGAGATTTGTTTCAGGCTGATCCAGGAATCACACTTTGCAGGTGAGATATCCAGATGCCGAACCAGAGAGCATTTATTGGACAAGAGCCCACTCCGATCTCTAAACCCTTTCATCGGCAGCGATGGCATACTACGGGTCGGAGGGCGGCTTAGTGAATCAAATCTTACATACACGTGGAAGCACTCGCTCATTCTTCCCAAGAATAGTCAGCATACAAACCTACTCATCTCCCAAGCTCATCGTACAATGCTGCATGGAGGTCCACAGTTGATGCTGGCACACTTGCGAAAGCACTATTGGATCCTAGACATCAATACGCTGATACGCTCACACGTTTGTGAGCTTTCGCCTTCGCGTAACAATGAGCCAGCAACTGTTGGCCAATCTGACATCGCGGCGTGGACTACGCAGGTCCAATACTCATCAAACAACGCAAAGGCCATGGCGGAGCATAAAGCATCGCATCGTTCAAAAGGTTCGCGCGAAGAGGTAAAATTAGCAGTTTGTACAGCGATTGAACAACCAACTTCGTCGGAGCTAATCGCCAACTATAGCATTCCTGCATCAGCAGAGCACGAGAGATCTCACTACGGAAATCCCTGCATTATTTCCTCAGGATGGCACGACCTAGAACTTCATTCCCCCCGCTTCGTCGTATTTTGGTGGTTTTTGGGAAGTGGGCATCAAATAGGTAAAGCATCATTTATGGCGTATCATGCATTACTCACGTTCGAAGAGTTGACGACGCTGCTGTGCCAGATCAAGGCGTGTCTAAACTCACGGCCATTGTGTCCAGAACCAACACTACTCGATGTGCGAACGAATCGTCTTAATTGCTAACAGCAAATTCAACGAACGTACTATCACTTTTGGAAAATTTGGTCGATGGAATACCTATCCCGTCTACTGCAACGGCCGAAATGAACGAAAGCAAATAACAATCTGACCATTGGTCAATTAGTCCTTTTCAAGGAAGAGAGCATCACACCTTCGAAATGGTTACTCGGGAGAATCATCGCAATGCATCCGGGATCTGACGGGCGAGTACGAGTTGTCACATTAAAATGTCAGAACGGCGTATACAAGCGACCATTTACAAAGCTCTGCCTCCTGCCCATTTCCGAAAATCACAATATACACTAAAGTATTAAAATACTTTAGGGCGGCGTGCAATATTGGAGTTGACAATTGACGTGACGTCTCTTCGTCGATTAGTGCCACCATCTACTGGTAGGCACTCAGTTACCAACCACAATGCGTCGGGGAATTCAACTTAATACACACCTGTCCTCTTCAAGATGTCAAAATCAACACGACGACTAGTTAAAATGATAAAAGTACATAATAAAATAGATTTTTCGCTCGTGTTTATTTATTTTCGTAATCCGCTTCAACACCCGGGAAGTCCTCATTTTGAAGGTTTGTGGGAGGTCGGAGTCAAATCAATGAAACAACATCTCCGAAAAGTAGTAGGAACTCACACGTTAATCTTCGATAAGCTTGCATCACTTCTACCTCAAATAGAAGCATGTTTGCACTCGAGCCCATTAGCCCCTTTTTAAAGGACTCAGATCGTCGGTGGTGGCGATCCACCGCCACATGGTGGAATTTACTGACCAAACTCAAACAAGCTTTTGGAAAAAATGGCGCACGGATTATCTCTCACGATTACAACGTAGGCCAAAATAGTTACAAGAACAACCTAACCTCCAGGTGGTAGAACTAGTAACCATCAAAATTGAACAACTACCCCTACGCATTGGCCACTAGCCAGAGTCATCGAACGACATCAAGTATAAAACAACACGTTGAAGAGGAATCTTACGAAATTATTTCGCAATCCCTTAACTAGCGAAACTGGACAGACGCAATCCCTTAACTAGCGAGACAGTCCACAAAGAACAACCAAGTCCTCCCTAGGTAAACAGTTATAATAAAGGTAGAATAAAGTAAGCAGTTAAAATATCAACACCAGTGCTAATCTAACATAAATGAAATTAAACAATTAGCAGGCATAGTTGAGCAAATATATCTGCTATCTGTAAAAACCCAGCACCAATAGCATATCCAAAGTTGTCAGCGTTACATGTAGACGTAGATAACCGCATCGATAACCGAGTAGGTTACATTGACCGTGACCATCCTTGGATACAGGTAAATAAAAAATCATCAGTATGTGAAACCCGCTAGATACACAAGCCATAACATTTTTAAAGCCGTAAAGCTTATCTCGAAAGAAAAGTGATTTCCACAAAGCCACAACAAAAAACGAGCATATATAGTATTAAATTTAACACAATTCACATCCGCGCTAAGTAGTTATAATCATAAAATCAATAAACGATTTTTTTTTGCTATTACTAAAAACCAACTTATCCTCTAGTTCCTTTAACCAATTTATTTTATAAAAATAAGAAAATGTTAAAAAAACACCAAGTCATCGATCAACATTCATTACATTTATGGTACCGCAAACACACCAATCAATCATATTGGAATTTTTTCCAATTTGTGTTTGCTTCGTATACACTCGGGACTTTACATAGTAAGGTACTGCGACTGCGACGCACAACTATTCTGTTTGTGCTTATGGTTTTATAAGATTGTTACAATAGGCGAACGTGCTGCTGCACACGGGTGTTGGAAGGGAAGATAAACACACGATGTGAACAAAAAAAAAAAAAGCCAACCAAATTCTTTAATAAATAGAAATAAAATTCTTGGGTTGTTTTTATATTAAGGATATTTTTTTTTAAAAACTCTAGAGTGTTAAACTTTATCAATTTGGTGGTGTACCTTATACCATAGGGTAGGTATGATATACACACGCTTAGTGAAACATCGACTTGAAGACTATAAAAGACTAACTTGTTTTTTACCTGTCTATATGTTTACTGGTATCTCAGAGGTATTTACAATAATAAATTTAGGACAGTATATTAAATTTTTGTAGTTCTTTTGCTTATGAAATTTTGGATTTTCTGATAGTCAAATATATCTTTTAAATATAGTGAGGTTAATAACAGGGTTTGAAGGTTGGTTTCGAATTATGATTGAGACATTGAGTTCCTGAAATCGGACGTATTTTCAGATTGCAGCTACCTTGCGGTTACGCCACTGCAGTCTGATGAGACGGCCGTAATTTTTTATTTACAGTATTCAAAATATGTGTAACGTGCGTTCCATTTACGCATCGCGTATACCGACTGCATATTTTTTTGACACAGTGTATATCATTGCTGTTCGCCTAAGCGATTGCTGGACACGACTAATTATACCATTTAAATTATTGTTAGGCCTGTGCGATGTTGCATGTTCTTGGTCTAGTATACTTGCGGCGATTTGCTATTATTATTATGTCTTGCATTATTGGCGTTTGCACGATACTCTGTCCGAAAAGAAATAATACGATAATTTTTATTGCGTTAACGGATTTTTTTTTGTTCATTTGCAACCGGAGCCATATCGCACTTACAAGAGAAATATGTAGACGCACAAGCATTGTCATATTTCTTGATAAGCACTTTATAAGTTGGAAACAACATAATTCTGTGGCAATAATACATAAGGGTATAACTCATTTTCCAAAATCTTTAGGAGATCATTTTGAAGTTGAAAATGATTATGTAAAAAACGTTTCAGCATCTTGGAAAAGTATTTAAGTGTTACGTGACGCCTAATTAGCGTAAATGCCATAGCTATTGACACTTAGATTTTTTGATATAGCTATTGACACCATCAGTTTATTTAGCATTAATCTCTTTCTCATTATTTTTAATATAAAAACAAAACAGTTGAAAGAGTAATTTGAATCATTTTCTTTTTCTTTCATATTCCATTATACAAAAATTTAATTAGTCTCTCGTCACCTGTTGACATTTAAACGTCGGTGTGAAGTTAAACAAAAAAATAACCAAACTTTAGTGAAATTTCACAAGGAATGCAAAAAGGGTAAGTGAGTTTTGTACAATATTAAAATAAATACTTATATGTTTGTTATTATAAAAGTTTAAACATATTATTATATTAATAATAAACTAACTAAACTTATTGTAATTATTACGAAATAAATAAATACGCTTGGTGTAAATAACTGCAACAAAATTTCTACGCATCAATTATTGACATTGCAGTGTCAATAATTATAATATCGATGCTTTATCTACTGCCAATTCTAAATTAAATGAATAATCGCTGTTAGATTTTACAGCTACACTTTTTAAATATCAATATTGCGAAAAAAAGAGGAACATATAACGAGAACACACTACAGAGAGCTCTATTGGATATAAAAGAAAGGGGAATTTCTAAGAAACAAGCTGCCGAAAAATACAACATACCCCGCTCTACTTTAATCTTCCGTTTGGGTGAAAAGTTTAATAAAAAGAAACCAGGGCCCCCGACTATTTTAACGCTAAAAGAAGAAAGTGCAATAGCTGAATGGATAATCGTTTCGCAAAAGAAAAATTTCCCTAAAAGAAAAGAGGATGTACTTGATGCTGTCAAAGATTTTCTTGAAATAGACAAACGGCCAAATCCATTTAAAGACAATATGCCTGGCAGAGGATGGTTTAGTAGCTTTTTAAAAAGAAACCCAAGCGTTACTATAAGAGTACCTGATCCAGTGACAGCAACAAGTAGTAAAGTAAGTGCTACAGATATCGAACGCTGGTTTTCTTCCATCAGCGCTCATCTAAAGGACAGTAACAATTTTAATATATTAGAGTCGCCAGAACGCATTTTTAACGGGGTCGAAATCAATTTTTTATTATGCCCAAAAACCAGATCTGTGCTAGCTGCTAAAGGTGCGCGTAATATATACGAAATCGATCGGGGAGCTGCCAAATTTAATTTAACGGTAATGTGCAAATTCAGTGCCAGTGGTGAAACCGTTCCACCTATGGTAATTTACCCTTACCGACGAGTGCCAGAGGAAATTAGAAAATCTCTACCGGAAAATTGGGCTTTGGCTATTTCGGATAACGGATGGATGACAAAAGAAGTGTTTTACGAGTATATCTCGAAGCATTTCCATCCGTATCTTGTATATAAAAATATTACATTGCCTATAATTTATTTTGTTGATGGTCATAGCACTCATATGACCCTAAAAGTGAGCGAATTGTGTGTCAAATTAGGTATAATTACCATCGCATTATATCCAAATGCCACTCGCATTTTACAACCCTGCGATTATGCGGCAGATAATCCAGGTGACAAGAGAATATTTTGCACAATTACTATTAAAAGCATTTGATCGTTGCATTAGTCCTGAGATAATTCAAAACGGCTTTAAATCATGCGGTCTGTATATCCTTGGTGCTTTTCCGCAATTGATTTTTCAAAATGTCTTGGCAAATCATCGCATAATATTACCGCAACCAAAAATATTTGTGAGGGTTCTATAAATTTTTCACAATTTTCGGAAATTGTCGGTAATACTAAAATTCAATTATTTGAAGATATTTTGAAAACCCCACAATCATTAGAACAACATGACGAAAATTTTAAAATATTGTTCAAATTATTAACATCGTACAAACCCGTTGAAGTTTCTCAACCTTCGATTGATGTCAATCCAGTTATAGCGGAATTCAATATTAATGAAATAAACGAATTTATTTATGTTGATGATTACTTAAGCCATGATCATTTAGGTGACCCCCAATCGATACATGTCGTTGAAGAAACAGTAATTGGAGAAGAAGTATTGATAGAAGATGAGTTTTCACTTAATAACACATCTAGCAATGCTGTATAAGATAGCAGAAAATTTCCAGCAGAAAAAATGCGTTTTGCTATTCACCGCTAGAGGCATCACTATCACAAAACTGAAATTTTTTCTGCTGATATTTTTTAACACCAGCAGAAAATTTTTGATATTTTTATGCAAATTAAAAATTCTTAGCAGAAAGTTTTATGAAAAATCAGAGAATTTATGAAAAAGAAGAGAAAATATACGTTTAAACGTTTTGAAGCGATGAAAGTTAATTTTCTTTAAAAAACGATTTGCGTATGTATAGTGTAAGCACTCTCAAAACATAATTAAATTATCATAATCATAATTATGCAAACACAGATCACCATCAAAAAATGGCCATCGTTGAAAGTACTCCATACGTTTTTTAAGTCATTTTAATGTGAATTGTTTTCAGTTTTTTAACAAAAGTGATAGAAAAACCCCCCCTGTAACTACCCTGGGTGTATGTTTTTATGGTAGCTGAGATAATATTCTATATACATGAGTAACATAAGATTCACATCTGGCGTCAGTAGCCTTCTAGTTAAAAAACTGAAAACATTTCACATTAAAATGACTTCAAAAATGTATGGAAGGCTACTGACGCCAGGTGTGAATCTGATGTCACTCATGTATATAAAATATGATCTCAGCTACCATAAAAACATACACCCAGGGTAGTTACAGGGGGGTTTTTCTAACACTTTTGTTAAAAACTGAAAACGTGTCACATTAAAATGAATTCAAAAATGTATGGAAGGCTACTGACGCTAGGTGTGAATCTTACGTTGCTCATGTATATAGATTATGATCTCAGCTACCATAAAAACATACACCCAGGGTAGTTACAGGGGGGTTTTTCTAACACTTTTGTTAAAAAACTGAAAACATTTCACATTAAAATGACTTCAAAAATGTATGGAAGGCTATTGACGCCAGGTGTGAATCTGATGTTACTCATGTATATAGAATATGATCTCAGCTATCATAAAAACATACACCCAGGGTAGTTACAGGGGGGTTTTTCTAACACTTTTGTTAAAAAACTGAAAACATTTCACATTAAAATGACTTCAAAAATGTATAGAAGGCTACTGACGCCAGGTGTGAATCTGATGTCACTCATGTATATAGAATATGATCTCAGCTACCATAAAAACATACACCCAGGGTAGTTACAGGGGGGTTTTTCTAATACTTTTGTTAAAAAACTGAAAACATTTCACATTAAAATGACTTCAAAAATGTATGGAAGGCTACTGACGCCAGGTGTGAATCTGATGTCACTCATGAATATAGAATATGATCTCAGCTACCATAAAAACATACACCCAGGGTAGTTACAGGGGGGTTTTTCTAACACTTTTGTTAAAAAACTGAAAACATTTCACATTAAAATGACTTCAAAAATGTATGGAAGGCTATTGACGCCAGGTGTGAATCTGATGTCACTCATATATATAGAATATGATCTCAGCTACCATAAAAACATACACTCAGGGTAGTTACAGGGGGGTTTTTCTAACACTTTTGTTAAAAAACTGAAAACATTTCACATTAAAATGACTTCAAAAATGTATGGAAGGCTACTGACGCCAGGTGTGAATCTGATGTCACTCATGTATATAGAATATGATCTCAGCTACCATAAAAACATACACCCAGGGTAGTTACAGGGGGGTTTTTCTAACACTTTTGTTAAAAAACTGAAAACGTGTCACATTAAAATGAATTCAAAAATGTATGGAAGGCTACTGACGCCAGGTGTGAATCTGATGTCACTCATGTATATAGAATATGATCTCAGCTACCATAAAAACATACACCCAGGGTAGTTACAGGGGGGTTTTTCTAACACTTTTGTTAAAAAACTGAAAACGTGTCACATTAAAATGAATTCAAAAATGTATGGAAGGCTACTGACGCCAGGTGTGAATCTGATGTCACTCATGTATATAGAATATGATCTCAGCTACCATAAAAACATACACCCAGGGTAGTTACAGGGGAGTTTTTCTAACACTTTTGTTAAAAAACTGAAAACGTGTCACATTAAAATGAATTCAAAAATGTATGGAAGGCTACTGACGCTAGGTGTGAATCTTACGTTGCGCATGTATATAGAATATGATCTCAGCTACCATAAAAACATACACCCAGGGTAGTTACAGGGGGGGTTTTCTAACACTTTTGTTAAAAAACTGAAAACATTTCACATTAAAATGAGTTAAAAAATGTATGGAGTACTTTCAACGATGGCCATTTTTTTTTATATTTCCCTGTGTTTGCATAATTATGATTATGATAATTTAATTATGTTTTGAGAGTGCTTACACTATACATACGCAAATCGTTTTTTAAAGAAAATTAACTTGCATCGCTTCAAAACGTTTAAACGTATATTTTCTCTTCTTTTTCATAAATTCTCTGATTTTTCATAAAACTTTCTGCTGAGAATTTTTAATTTGCATAAAAATATCGAAAATTTTCTGCTGGTGTAAAAAAATATCAGCAGAAAAAATTTCATTTTTGTGATAGTGATGCCTCTAGCGGTGAATAGCAAAACACATTTTTTCTGCTGGAAATTTTCTGCTATCTCTTACAGCATCATCTAGCAACGGAATTGGTATTTCTTCTTTGGTTGAAAATGAAACTCCAACTAAGTCTATTAGTAATTATTTAGATTGGCCTGTAACGCCAATAAAAACTGGGACGAAAACTGCCAAATTAAAAAAACCCTTTGTAATTACTTCACCTCTCTCTCTCTCTCTCTAGCATTTACATCCCATGAAGGGATTTTGCCTCCCGCACTATGGTCCTCCAGCCTTCTCGGTCCATCGCTCTCGTCCTCCAATTTCGACATCCTAATACGAGTAGGTCTTGTTCGACGTCGTCACGCCAGCGCAGTCGGGGTCTTCCTCTACGACGTACTCCGGCTGGTTGTTGATGGAACACTTTGTAAATCATTCGTTGTTGTGGAGACTTTGCAACGTGGCCGAGCCATCTCACTCGATTAGATTTAATGAAGCCGATAATATCGCTACCTCCGAGAAGTTGCTTTATTTCGTGGTTCATGCGAATTACTTCACCGATATGGATTAAAGCTGAGAAAGATAAAAAGCTCGAAAAGGAAAAGGTTTTGTTTGAAAAAGAAAAACGAAAAGCTGATAGAATGGAAAACGTTAGAAAGAAGAAAGAAGAAAGCAATTTAAAAGCCATATCAAAAAAACAGAAAAAAAATAATTTAAAATCTAAACGTTTTAAGGTAATTACTCATACATCCAGCGAAGCAAATTCAAAAAGTAATGATATTGGTAAGATTTTCAATTACATTTTTATTTAGATAGCTATTTGTAAAATGAATTTTTGTTTTGATTATTTTAGAAATTTCAACTCAGACTGCAGCAGAATGTCACGTAACTACAAATTTTTTTGAAAAAGCACAACTGGGATAGAAATAGCAGGTTGTAATCTTAACAACTCATTTTATATTGATATTTGGCTCTCTCGACAAAAAATGTTTTAATATATGTTTATTTCCAGCTTTTACCCAAGAATCGACTCCAGACAAGATCCGAGGACCATAATAATAACTCCACTTTAGAAAGATATTTTCCTGAAATAGGAAATAATAAAATTGCAAGAAGCAAAATGTGTTATAATTGTACGTACGCCTTTTGCAAATCAGGAATACTGGAAAATGTGGGAATTAAATGCAATGATTGTTCAAGAGAATATCAAGTAAAATGCATAAATGTTCTAAAATTAAAACTGTTACCAGTATTTTTTTGTGCCAACTGCAATGTGCAGAGAGACAAGCTATAAATGGCACTGAGTTTAACAAAACTTTTGTTATAAAACATATGCGATACGAGAAACGACTTATCTTAAATTAAATTGTGATAATCACTTACCTGAATTAATTTTTTTATTTTAATTAATTATAGTTACTTTAGTTAACTATATTGTATGTATAAGTCTGAAACATTTAATATTTTATATAATTAAATAAGAATAAATTTCTTTATTTATATTTGTATATTTATGGAAAGTAAACTGAATTTGAATAAAATACTGAATTGCTGGTTTAATTTTGAATTTTATTCTAAAGTAGGGGATGTCAATAGCTGTATCAGATGCTATGTTAATAATTATTGCAAAGTGTCAATAACTATATCAAAATGGAAACTTTTAAAAATACAACATTTTCCGTATTAAGCTTTGTTGATACTCAACGAGGTGCATAATATCATATGTACTTTAGCTTCAAGTATAATAACTTGCTTAGTCAACTAATATACGCTCATCGTATGTGCTGTATTATATTCATTCATAATAACATGCTTAGTAAACTAAATTTATGTATAAAAACCGTAGAAATTATAATAAAGATTCAGTTGTAAAACAAGAACCTCGTAATATATTTGTGTGCCCTCACCAGTGGTAAGCCACAAATACTAATTAAATACAACAAACTTACATTTGGTCCTTCGAGTTATAAATAAGAACCACGCTTGGAAATACATTTCTAAAAATTTCAAAACCAACATAACATCGAAGATGGATACTATCAAAGCTTTGTGTGAGCAAACACAAACTGGAAAATTAATAAACAAAATAAGAACAAACGTTAAAAAAGATTCAGCTGTTAGAAAAACTGTTAAATATTGTGATGAAAGACTCATAAATATACAGCTGCTCTTTGACAAATTTTCAACTGTGGATGCTGCTTTGGTACATACACTCGACAAAAATCATCCGTATGTAGTCGAAAATTTTTTCGATCAAGTCAAAACTGCATATGAAGAAACTAAAACAACCCTCAAAGATGCCCGAGACAAGGCTATGCCAGCCAATTCATCTGACACAAATGATGAGATGAACAAAAAGGCGGCAGATACTTCTTCATACATTCTAGAAGACAACGATGATGACGATACTGATGTGTTCCCGGAAATAGACGTCGCCGACCAAGAACAACGAAAGCGATACAAGATCCAAAACATAAAAGCAAATATGCTACGCACCAACATAAATGGCATAATGGAATTCATTATTAGCACTGAACCACGCAGCAAATCATTTTATGAGATGAAAATGAAGTTATTAAATACTTCCTGGATTACCTTCACAAACAACCATGAAGAAATATTGAGCAACGCAACCGAAGAAGAACTCGGCAATAAATATTTTGGTGAGAAAATTTACGAGATACTTCAACAAGAATATGAATTCGCGAACATTCATCTTCAAGATCAACTGGAAAGTATCAGCAAGGAAGGAACTGATAATACCCATTCCAGGATAAAACTCCCTCGGATAGAAATAGCGCATTTCTATGGGAACTGTAAGCAATGGCCAAGCTTTCAAAACTTATTCACTAAAATGATTCACTGCAACAAGGAGTTATCCAGTGAGGAGAAAATGCATTACTTACTCTCAGTAATCCGAGGTGATGCAGCCAAACTCATAAGTCACCTCACCGTATCAAAAGAAAATTACTCTACCGCTTGGAATATTTTATTCTCTAGATACGAGGATAAAAGACTTATAACAAACACCTTTATTGATACGATTATGGAGTTACCTGTCATTCAGATAGAATCTGCAAATCATTTAAGAACGCTACATGACACAGTCATAGAATGTCTGCATGCCCTAAAGAATCAAGGAATAAACACAGATTCGTGGGATGCAATACTCATAAACATTTTGAAACGGAAGTTGGATAGAGAGACACATCGGCTGTATGAAACATCACTTAAAAATCCAAAGGATATTCAAACAGTGAAAGACTTCCTGAACTTTCTTCAATTACGCTTCCAATCACTTGGAGTACTATCCAGAGAAAACATCAACAAAAAAAGAGATCAGCAATCTACTCCAGTTCGGAAGGCAGCAAATGTCATAGTGGCCAAAAAACAAGCGAAATGCAGTTATTGCTATGAAGAACACAATCTACCAGAATGCAAGAAATTTCAGAACTTGCCACACACCGAGAGAACCAAGGCAATTTATTATCAACCATTATGTCGGCGCTGTCTGCTTCCAAGGCACAAAAATCCATGCTTCAAAAGCTGTGACCTATTTAAGGGTGCTCATCACAGCCTGCTTCATTGTAACGACAATCCAAAGGGAGTCGGTAAATCTCAACCACCAACACAACCGGCTATACAGTCAGGACATACGTGGAACCGTAATTACATATTGTTAGGCACTGCTATGGTAAAAGCATCTTCTAACACTTCCGAAGAGTTTCTTCGCGTTTTAGTTGACCCTGGATCACAGGCTACGTTCATAACAGAAGAGGCTTGCGACAAGCTAAAACTAACAAAGTTCAATGCGCACGCAGACATCATTGGAATGGGAAAAACAGAAGCCGGAACAGCAAGTTCAGGCGTTGAGCTTACAATAAGTCCCAGATTCACATCCAATTTCAATATAAAAATCAAAGCGCTACTTTTCAAAACTTTGACCGGGACATGTCAGAGCAGCATCTAGATCCTTGGAAATGGAAACACACCAAAAACATTTTGTGGGCTGATCCTACATTCCACACTCCTGGTCCAATCGACATTTTACTTGGTGCCGATTATTATGGAGACATTCTGTTGAATAATATTTTAAAACCATCATCCATAGAACCGATTGCACAACATACAAAATTAGGCTGGATATTTATGGGACGAACTTCAGTTGATTGCAACATCTCGATAACCCAGACATTGACAGTGGAGGCAGTAGATATCGATAAACAACTTAAAACATTTTGGGAAATAGAAGAAATCCGTGCAAGCGAGCATTTACTAAAGAAGAATTAGAATGTGAAAAGTTAAAATGCTAAAAATCCACAACTAGCAACGCAGTACAGAAACCATGGATGAATATATCGCATTGGGACACATGGAAGTTGCTGATACAACCAATGAATCTGGTTACTATTTCCTACCGCATCATGCAGTTCTGAAATCTTCGAGTACAACTACAAAACTTAGGGTAGTTTTCGATGGGTCAGCCAAAACATCAACCGGGATATCATTAAATGATGTAATGTTAACGGGTCCTACTCTGCAACAGGATCTATCATCCATATTGTTAAGGTGGCGGAAGCACAAGTACGTCCATACCGCTGACATTGAAAAAATGTTTAGACAAATAATCATTGATGAAGATGATCAGAACTATCAACGTATATTATGGAGACAATCCCCGAATCAAGAGATTCGGGAGTATAAGTTAACCACCGTGACGTATGGTACAGCAGCAGCTACTTATTTAGCAGTCAAGTCACTACGTCAGCATGCCATCGATGAACAAAAGAAATATCCTCTTGCATCCAACATAGTTTTAAACGATTTCTACGTCGATGACCTGATTTCTGGACAAAACACATTGGAAGAAGCCTCACTCATCCAAAAACAAATCATTGGCTTACTAAATAGCGGAGGATTTACCTTAAGAAAATGGGCAACAAACAACGCTGTCCTTTCGGAATCCATACCAGAACATCTAAGAAATCAAAATCGTTTGGAATTTAAGCTTGACAATGCAATTAAAACACTTGGACTACACTGGAATCCAGGAACAGACACATTCGGCTTTATTGTCATCCGATCTACGTCTGATATCGGCAAGTTCACTAAACGAAACCTGCTTTCGGATAGTGCTAAACTGTTTGATCCATTAGGCTGGCTGGCACCAATAACAATTGTAGCCAAGCTTATGATGCAAGAAATTTGGCTAGCAGGCCTCTCTTGGGACGAACAACTTCCCCCACACATGTCAACAAGATGGGAGGAATTTAAAAACTCATTGCCGCTTCTGGAAGAAATAGCTATTCCACGCTGGATTCAATTTGAAAAGAACGACAAAACAGAATTGCACGGTTTCTGCGATGCCTCAGAAAAGGCCTATGCTGCCGTCATTTACATTAAATGTACAAACTCAGTTGGCATTAGTAATGTAAGACTTCTTACATCAAAAACAAAAGTTGCTCCAATTAAAAACTTACTTTCGCTACCACGCCTTGAGCTTTGTGGAGCGTTGCTGCTCACTAAACTAATGTATCAAGTTAAAGAAGCAATGCAGATTTCGGAAATAACTTCGCACTTTTGGACCGACTCAATGATCACGCTGTGTTGGATTCGAGGACGCCCTCATAAATATAAAACATTCGTGGCCAATCGAATATCAGAAATTCAAGTATACTCAAGTCCAGGTCAATGGCATCATGTAAGGTCAACCGATAATCCAGCAGACTGCGCATCAAGAGGCACCAGTCCAAGGGAATTAAAAAATAACCAGTTATGGTGGACAGGTCCAAATTGGTTGCTATTTGTAGCCGAACATTGGCCACAACAAACTGCTACTCTAAGTGAACCTAACGTGGAAACTAAAGAAAACAAGATAGTAACAGTGACAACATCAGCAATAGTTAATCCATTTATGGAGATCATAGATCGGTTTTCAAAAGTGAACAAAATAATCCGTGTTGTTGGCCTCTGTCGACGATTTATAAACAAATGTTTAAAAAAACAGGATATTCGGTCTTCAATTTTATTATCTGCCGAAGAACTTAATGATGCCGGTAATGAGCTGATTAGAATGATTCAACACGCGGAGTTCCAGAAAGAAATCATGCAGATTATCAAAGCAGGCTCAGTATCAACAACAAGCAACCTCCTTCCCCTCAATCCATTTGTCGATGAACATAACATGTTGAGAGTAGGAGGAAGAATAACTAATTGCAACCTGAGCTATGATACCCGATATCCAAAAATATTGCCACCAAAACATAGACTCACTAAGCTATTAATCAAAGATGCTCATACGAAAACTTTGCATGGGGGAATCCAGCTAATGTTGTCACATCTTAGAAACAAATATTGGATTACCAACGGCAGAAGCAACATACGTTCTGAAATAGCAAAATGCATCACGTGTTTTAGATTCAACGCTTCAATAAAACACCAAATAATGGCCAGCTTACCCAAAGAACGAGTTACGCCATCACGTCCGTTTACCAACACAGGAGTTGACTACGCTGGACCTATATCAGTAAGAGTTTCGAAAGGACGTGGGAATAAGTCATACAAAGGATACATCGCATTATTCGTATGCCTTGCTACTAAAGCTGTACACATAGAGGTTGTCAGTGATATGACTACCCCAGCCTTTATCGCGGCCCTTAAGAGGTTCATCTCTCGAAGAGGGCTTTGCCAACGGATTTACTGTGATAATGGAACCAATTTTGTTGGAGCCCGGTCATTGCTAGAAAAGGATAAACAGCAAGCTATACAACAAGCAAATCATGAGATCCAACGAATGCTAGCTGACATTGGGATTCAATGGCAATTCATACCACCATCTGCTCCGCACTTCGGGGGACTTTGGGAAGCGGCAGTGAAGTCTTTAAAATTCCACCTAAATTGGAGATACAACGCTCACATATGAAGAATTAGCAACTGTCACATCGCAGATAGAAGCGTGTCTCAATCCAAGGCCGCTTACAACAGTATCATCCGACCCAACTGCATTGATATTAACACCGGCACATTTTTTAGTTGGTGATTCGTTAATTACTATCCCAGAATCGAACCTGTTGGATGAAAACATTTCCGTCAGTAATCGTTGGAGATTACTACAAAAACTGGTTCAAGATTTTTGGAAGCGTTGGTCAAATGATTACATCACCGAATTACAACAAAGAACTAAGTGGACGGGAAAACAACCAATGGTCAAAGTAGACGACATTGTTTTAATAAAGGACAACAACTTACCGCCAACAAACTGGCCCTTGGGAAGGATCATCGACCTACATCCCGGCAGCGATGGTTTGACAAGGGTAGTCACAGTAAAAGCTGGTAACGGTTCTGTGTTCAAAAGACCCATCACCAAAATAAGTGTCTTACCTCTCGACACCGAGAGGACGCAAAATGAGTCAGTGAGTGAGTTAGTGAGCGAGTCTCGCACCAAAAGGGTTCCTAGGATCACCAAGTTGGCTTTAACATTGTTTATTTTTATTTATTTATTTATTTATTTATTTATTTGTTCATTGACATTACAATTTTGGTAAAGGAAAAGCACATATGGAAGCAATATAAATGAGGAACAACAACCACAAAAAAAAAAAATACTTCCATTAGGCATAAAAACCTCAGATTTTTTCAAAAAACAAACAACAAATCCACTCCATGCTAGTACCCTCCGTATTGAGCTCAAGCTCATTTGTTACAGAGAACACTGCAAGAAGTGAATATTTACATACTACATACAAAAATAATACAAATGAAAAAACTTATTACAAAAATAGTACTACATGTATTATCATTCAAGCGCGCCACGCTAAATAATCCGCTTTAAAAGATTTAGGCGACGCTGACCTCTTAATTTCTAGTGGAATAGAATTCCAAAGAGAAATACCCCTAACAGAAAAGGATGTATTTAAAGACCTACACAGATTTATAGGGGGAAGTAAACGTAAATTTGAAGAATGGGACCTACTGAACAATAACTTGTTAAATAAATAGGGAGGTTGCTTCGATCTGAGAAGCTTAAAATTAAAAAGACACACACGAAGTTCATAGAAGTTAACCAAACTACAGCCAAGAGTCAAATTTAAGAAAGGAGAAATGTGATCATATTTCCTAATACTAAAAATGAAACGAGTACAAGCATTGAAACATCTTTGGAGAACATTCATATTATCCTGAAGCATTCCAAACAAAACAACGTCACCATAAAGAAAATGTGGAAGAAAATGCGAGAGGAACATACGCTTTTTAAAACTACTATCAGCGATCCCTACAACCTTATATAAACAACTAAGCATTCCAAAAATCCTTTTACTAACCTTAACTAAATGATCACCCCAAGTAAGAGTTTTATTAAAAATTAACCCTAAATTTCTAACTGTATTAGAGAATGGAATTAAACAATCACCGAGAAAAATTCCAGGAAAAGAGGAAGTATTTAAAGATTTTTTATAGATTATAATAGACTGGGATTTACTAGCATTAAGAGCGAGTCGGTTAGATAATGACCAACTATAAATACTTTCCAAATCATCGTTAATTAAAGAAATATTAGAGTGAATGGAATCATTATCTAAGCGACTACTCCTATATATTTGGACATCATCAGCAAATATATGAAAAGAAGAATGACGAATGGAACATGCAATATCATTAATGTACATTGAGAATAGTAAAGGGCCAAGAACCGACCCCTGAGGAACGCCAGAGGAGACAGGTAAAAAGTCAGAAAAGGAATTGTCATAAAAGACTGCCTGAAAGCGACCCGAAATATAGTCTAAAATCAATTTAGCAGCAGAGAGAGAAAAATTAAAGTTTGAAATAAGCTTATTAAACAAAATTTGATGATTAATCGAATCAAACGCTTTAGAAAAATCTAACAGAGTAAGGCAAGTCATTTTTCTTTTACTCATACTACGACGAATATCATCACAAACATTCAGTAAAGCAGTGGTAGTACCGTGAAACCTTCTAAAACCTGATTGAAAAAGGCTAAGCAAATTAAAGCTATCAATATGAGATTGAATTTGGTTTTTTACTACCAATTCAAATGCCTTGGACAGAGAACTTAAAATGCTAATAGGGCGGAAATGGGAAAGCTCACAAGGATTACTAATTTTAGGAATAGGAATAATTTTACTCATCTTCCACTGAGCGGGATATGAAGAGGTCGTTAAAATAAAATTGAAAATATGTAACAAATACCTTGATACAATAGGAAAAATGCGCTTAACTAATTTCAAACTAACCATATCTAAGCCAGTGGATTGCGATTTAACTTCCCAAATAGCAGAATGCAAATCAACAGTAGATATATTTGTAAACGAAAAAGAATTAAGGGGTTCGACAAACACTAAATCAATAATGGAAATATCATGAGTGTGACTAGAGTTAATTAGATAAAGGTTAAAATCATTTGCTTTGAAATCTACAGAAGCAGCCCCTTTCCATTACCAAGGCCCAAGTTGCGCACGTTGCGCCAAAATATCTTAGAGGGAAGTGAGGGATCTAACTTATCCTTGAAAAAATTTTGCTTAGCGATACGAATTAAACCTACCACTCTATTTCGAGATTCCTTATAAGCTAGATAAGACAAAGAATTAGGGCTAATTTTCCAAAGACGATATTTGGAAAAACGAACAGAAATAGCACTCAAAATCTCTTGAGTCATCCAAAGGAGGGATCTAGGTCTAAAATAAATAGTAGTGAGAGGAACGCAATTATAAAATACATAGTTAATAGAGGAATTAAAATAGTCAATTTGGTCAGTAGAAGTAGATAGAGAAAAAATATTATCCCAACAAATAGAGCCACAAGTTGATGAAAGGTGAGATTCATCAATTTTAGAAAAATCCCTAAAGCTGAAACTTTTAGGTCTAGGTCGAGAGTAATAATTAACAGAAAAAACAAGAAGATCATGGTGAGAACCAATACCAAGAGACAATTGATTGAAAAAACAAATGGAATTATCAGCAGAAGCAACGACGTGATCAATGAGCGAAAAAGAACCACCACTTGCAGTAGCGCAAGAGTAAGTAGGCTCTACAGTATTATAAACCGAAAGGTTAATGCTATTTAAGATATTCAAATAGCTACGAGAAAATAAAGACTCTTGAGAAATATCAAAATTAAAATCACCCGAAATGAAAACCTCATCATACCGACAGGAAAAATAACTAAAAAGACACTCAATGTCTAAAAGGGATTTTTTGAATCGAGCATAAGACCTCTTGTTCGTTTTAGGAGGATTATAAACTACACCTAAAAGAAATTTCCGCTTATTCACGAAGACATTTAAAAAAAGAAACTCAAAGTCAGAAACGAGCCTTTGAGAAATTGAGGGGGGTACCGATACAACACTACATTTAATATGCTCGTTAACATATATGCATACCCCACCATAATTAACCGGTGGACTAACCCTATCCCGCCTGAACAAATTAAAGCCACTAATGGCCAACGCAGAATTAGAAATATTAGATGTCAAAAATGTTTCCGATAAACAAATAACATCAATTGGGACCCCATTAAAAGTTTGACGAAGCTCGTCAATATTCAAAGTAAGACTTTGAACATTCAAACTAACCACGTTAAACATGTTGGACCTAGTCCGAAGCATACATTTTAAGAGAATCGAGGGCAAATAAATGCTCTCGGTGGGCATCACGAGTCGTGGCGCACTTCAATAACAATACTTACATGCATACAAAATTTCATATACATAAATACTATCTTCTTTAAAGGAAGAACCAAGATCACAGAACTTCGTGTTAAAATCTAAAAAGAAACAAATAAAAAGAAGCCAAATAATAAAAGTAACAGAAAACTATATAAGAGGAGCGATACTTATCAATTAAATAAATCCTAAAAGCCAAAATCCAGAGGAAAAGCCGCAAAATTAAAATTAATTCCAAAAAATTAAATATTTTGATTTAAAACAAGAAAAAAAAAATTGATTCTACTAAGCTTAATAACATTCACTGCATTGCCTAATCAAGTAACCTCAGCCGAACTGCCGAAGTACAACATCACCACCTTTAGTCGTCAACCTGGACTGTATCTAGAAAACCTAGGAAACCTCCAATTCACTAACCAGCAGTGGAAAATAGTAGTTTATTTTAACCTCACATCCTATTACTCAGATTTGGCGTCATACAGAAGTCTGGCAAAGAACATGGATCAACTATGTATGGAAACAGCTGAAGATAATCATCAGCTATGCTCCGCAATTAACAATCAGCTTATGCACATTCTAACTGAAATCGAGGACAAGAACGCAATACTTCACTACAGAGAAAGGAGAAGAAAACGAGGAATCCTAAATATTGTGGGCAACTTGGCAAGTGACTTATTTGGAGTTCTCGACGACCGTGATGCGAAGCACTATGAAGAGGAAATACAAAAAATCAAACTAAATCAACAACACCTTTTAATGATAGCCAAGAACCAAACTTCGATTGCTGATGCAACCCTAAACATTTTAAAACGTGCTGATGAAGACAATAGACGTCATTGGCAAGCTATTAATAAACAAATAGGCGCTACGTTAAATGACATTAACAATACCGAAAGGTTGACATCTTTAACCCTGCATGCACTTCTTCTAATGCTCGACTTCAAAGACACTCAACAAAAACTAATTGATGTCCTTTTAAACACACACAATAAGGCAGTGAGCACATCAATATTACCTCCAAATCAACTCAGCAAGGCTCTGGAACATATAAAACATCATATGCCTCCTGACGTACTGCTGCAGAGGAAAAATAAGTGGTCAATATATGATCTTTGAGTTGAAGATTCCATTGATGAATACAGCGAGGTATCAAATATTTAAACCAATACCACTTCCTACAATCGAGGACATCATCATTCAATCACCAATGGACTATTTAGTTTCCTCGATACATCGTGATGAATACTACATGATGTCAAAGGACGAGTTTAGTCACTGCAAACATAGCAACTATGAGTATATTTGTATGTTGATCCATCCTATATATTCCGTATACGCAAACAATTCTATATGCGAATTAAATTTATTAGCGTCACAACAACCATCCAACTGTCATATTGTGAAAGGAGTATCACAAAATAAACAAGGATACATGGATATATTATACATGGATAAAATTGAAAGGCAATAAGTGGATTTTCTCAATCCGACAAGAACGGCCAGCTACCATAGTTTGCGATGGGGACTTCGTGGCAGTACAACTGCCGCACAACGGAATAATTTCACTTGAAAACGGATGCACGTTAAAAAAGGGTCAATTCTTTTAACAACACATAAAATCTTCAAAGAAACTGTAATTAATTCATCATATCTCCCAAAAGTCAACTTATCGATGCAGCGGATTAAAAGGCCTACAAACATCTCAATCGATTTGGAAAACTAAACCTTAGGGAATGAGATAACTGAGCTGCACAAGCGAATACAACACTTGCAAGGAGAAGAAATCGCAGTATCACATCATGACATTCATCAATATTCTGTTCTCTATGCGATTATTGCCGTTGGCATAATCGTCTTCACGGTCTATAAATACCGAAGTCACAGAAGGTCTCCACCAAACGAAGCCTACAGGTTAGGTGGTCAGGCCCGGGAGAATGTTGATACTCAACGAGGTGCATAATATCATATGTACTTTAGCTTCAAGTATAATAACTTGCTTAGTCAACTAATATACGCTCATCGTATGTGCTGTATTATATTCATTCATAATAACATGCTTAGTAAACTAAATTTATGTATAAAAACCGTAGAAATTATAATAAAGATTCAGTTGTAAAACAAGAACCTCGTAATATATTTGTGTGCCCTCACCAGTGGTAAGCCACAAATACTAATTAAATACAACAAACTTACAACCTTAATTTAATTAAATACCTTTAATTAAAATTTGAAAAATAATAAATTTTTGATTAAGAAATCATTTCATCGACGAGCCTTAATGTATTTTTCGCAACAGTAGCAACGACCAAAGTAAAAATTTCCTTATGAGTGTCAATAACTGTAGCCCTTATGCTATTTACTCTACCACATCGAACAGTCAGATGTACCATACGAATTTCGCAGTTTTTCCCTATATAAAATAATATTGCATAAGGCCATAACTCGAGTTATGCCCTTATGTATTATTGCCACAGAATTATAATTATCCCTAGCTAGAATTTTTTGTTTAGAACGTTAAAGTAAAATTTATATTAAGTTTTTAGTTTTAAGATCTAACTCAAAGTTGTTACAAGTCAAATAAAATTGTTAAATAGGTGCGAAGGTTAGTAAATAAAAACTAACCTAAAAGGATTTCCGTTACGATTTTTTTAAAACAAAAATTAGTGTTTTTCAAGTTCCATTCAGGGTACAATATACCCTCTTTTACTGTGTTATTTTAACGAGTAGTGGATTTGAAAATAAAAACCGTGACATCTCAGGCTAAAGGATTTTATCCGCCCAGACGATTCGAGAAATACGCCGCGTCGCATCACTTAACTTCACGAGAACTTAGGACACGACTACATAAGGTAACAAATTTTTTATTATTATTATATATTTTCGCTTAATTTTTTTATATAATATTTGTGTTACCACCATTGGCTAAATTGTGTACTACGAGATAGGCACAGAACTGCCCTCTGTATCCTAGGAGATAGGTACAGTACAAAATTTAATAAAATAAATTCTGGTGAATGGGAAAAAAGTCAGAACGAAGATTTGGCGAAAATCATAATTTCGAAGACATAATAACTCACTTCACAGAATGAATCTCGAAACAACGACGGCGATAAACGAGATCACAGAGCAAATAAAAGCTGTAGTTGAACAGGTGCAAAAATGGCAATAAGATCGGAAGAACAAGGCCGAACTCTGGCATTTTTGCAACAAAAACCAGCGGACGATTTTGCAAGAAGAGGTGCAGAAGCACAGCAAATGACGTTCGCTGCGTTCAGGATTCCTGATCCAATAAAATCGATACCGGAATACGACGGTAATCGAAAGCAGTTAAATGCATGGCTTCAGACAGCAGAAGATACATTGAGCGTATTTCTACCCCTCGTGTTTGAAGCACAATTAAGGTTGTATTCACTAGCTGTGAGCAACAAATACAAGGGTAGAGCTAAAGACGCTTTATGTCTTGACCTCCCAACAAATCACTTGATTTTAAATAATCACAAATTCAAATTTTTCCGCTACTACCCAATAGGCAACCATTATTATAATCATATTGTCACATTTCAAACGTCGAGTGACGGGGAATGGTTCGTTTCCGAATACCAAAAACTCAACGAAGAAATTATTATCTATAACCAGAAATATAAAGCCGAACAGGGCAAAACGGTAGTAAACATTCTCACGAATGACCTGAAATCACCAAACTTTTTACCAAAATTAAAATTAACCGTTAACAACTTCGAAACTTTAAAACTTATGCCAACAACTAGAAAAGCTATAATCACTAGGCATGATATGGAAAAGGTTATTAGAACCGAACAACTAAGCATCCATGAAAAGACTGCATTAATAGACAAGTCTTATGAAAATCAAACGGTGATGCTGCGACAAACAGAGAAATTGTCAGCAACACCAACTATAAAGCACCACATACATACTAAAGACGAAATGTCCGTCTATACAAAAACATATCGTTATCTACGTCATTTCACAAAAGATGTGGATGATTAAGTACAGGAAATGCTCGAAAGTGGAATTATTCGCCAATCAAGCAGTCCGTACTCGGCACCAATTTGGGTTGTTCCTAAGAAAACATACGCTTCAGTAACACGAAAAGTCAGGGTAGTCATCGATTATCGTAAACTAAATGAAAAAACGATCGATGATAAATTCCCGATGCCCCAAATTGAAGAGATTTTAGATAACTTGGGAAGATCGACCTACTTCACAACGTTGGACCTAAAATCTGGCTTCCACCAAATCCCAATGGATGAGAAGTTCCAACAAAAGAGCGCCTTCTCAACAAATAAAGGTCATTTCGAGTTTTTCAGAATGCCATTTGGCCTGAAAAACGGCCCAGCCACCTTCCAACTCGCTATGACTCACGTATTACAAGGGTTAATAGGCAAAATATGTCATGTCTATCTGGGCGATATCGTAATAATTGCCGAAAACTTAAAGAATCATTTAACGAACCTAGTAGACACAGTACTCAAACGACTTTCGGAATTCAACCTCAAGATTCAGCTTGATAAGTGTGAATTTCTGAAACGCGAAACCGAATTCTTGGGACGATTTATAAAAGACTATTCTAAAATCGCCAAAGGCATGACGAATTATTTAAAAAAGAAATCCCAATGGACCTAAAGGATCCAGAATACATTAAGGCATTTGAGAAATTAAAGAAAACGATAGCCACAGATCAAATACTACCCAGAATTCAGCAAACCATTTATCCTAACAACGGATGCTTCAGATTTTGCACTGGGTGCAGTGTTATCACAAATTCACGATGGTACTGAAAAACCAATAGCGTTCGCGTCCCGGACATTCAATTCAACAGAAACTAAATATGCCACAAACGAGAAGGAGGCATTAGCTATAATATGGGCGGTGAAGAAATACCAACCGTACCTGTACGGTAATAAGTTTGGTAACCGACAATAAACCTTTAAACTTCATCAAATCTTCGGCGAAAAACTCCAAAATTCTACGATGGAGATTAGAGCTGGAAAACTACGATTATGGCGTAGTTTATAAAGAAGGCAAAACTATAATGCCGTGGCAGATGCTCTGAGCAGAATGCCAACACAGGACGACACTAGGGAAATAAATACAAATGAGTTCACAGGTAGTAACACTTCACGTGAATCTGCTGAATCTCCAATAAACAACTCAAATTCCTCAGACGATATAGAAACAATTCATTCAGTGAATACGTCAGCTGATTATTACATTCACTTCTCAAAGAGACCGATTAATTATTACAGAAACCAGGTAATTTTCAAAATAGCAAATATAAACGTAATTATTTCGGAAGACATATATTCTCAAATTTTAAAAGAATTATCATTTCTAAAAAAACGGTTCGAAGTCGACGATATTACGAAATTCTTAAAGGCATACCACAATGGTAAGCAGTTGGCAATTATGGCCCCTGAGCAACTTATACACAAAAATTCAAGAATCATTTAAACAACATTTCTGTCAAACTGGTCACTTCGTCTTCACAACAAAAATAGTCGAGGATGTTACGAACGAAGACAGACAAAACATAATTATAATCAAAGAACATGAAGGGGCACACAGAGGCACTAACAAAGTGGAGAGTCAACTAAGGCGAGCATTCTCTTCCCAAGAATGGGAAACAAAATCAGAACTCATATTAACGCTTGTAACATGTGTAACAAGCACAAATAAGACCGCAAACCCTATAATATCAAAATTTCCAAAAGGCCAATCACAAAGAAGCCGTTAGAGAGGCTGCATATAGACAATTTCAATATAAACAGAAACAACTTTCTATTTATAATAAACTCCTTCCCCACGGAATTATTTATAATTCCGTCACCAAAATCTATCCCAATAAGATCATCTTATAATCGCATGACATTGAAGATTATAATCTTCACCTATATCCCAATAATATAAATCATGCCAACTTCTCATATTTTTCTTTGTTATCTCTATGCGTTTATTTAATTGAAGGTCATCATTTTAATTCATAATGGAATTATTATGAATCTTTTGAATAAACGTGAACTATGTCTGTAATTTGATTACACCTTTTTTTTCGTGCTCGTTGCATATGCTTGGCAAGTGCATTTGTTGTTGTTCTGTATAGTATCAACACTATATAGAATAGAAAAACGTGTATTTTGGAGTATATGCATTAAAATCGGAAATATACAACTCACACGGTAATTAATAGAAATTTCCGTTTGTCACCCAAAGTAAAATAATATGTGGCTGAGAAGGCATTTTCGTCTTTCGTGTGAAAAGACAATTTGATTTTTCTCCCCCCCCCTTCCTTCTCAATCAAGTTATGGGTGACAAGAAAAAGATTACCGGTGAGGCAGTCAGTTGAGAGATAGGCCAGCGTGTGGTCAAGTTGGAGTTTAGTTTTTAATTTGACAATTTTTGGTGAAGTAACTTGCTCGAGAGTTTTTGTGAATATTTTGTTTGGAAAATAAATTTGTGTTAGTTCAATTGTTTATGTTTTTTTTTTTTTGTGTTTTGTACGTTTTTTTTCTTGTGTGTTTCTTAGTGGTCTAAAAACATAATTGTTATTGAAAAAAAATTTAGTTAGTTATTAGTTATTATTATAAATCATAATTTTACATTAAAATAAATTGTGTTAGTAAACTCTAGCGTTTTAATAAAATAGAGAAGTGTTTAATTTGAGAGGCGTGGTAACCAGAATTGAAGGTAAGAAATTTATGTGTTTTGACTAACAAATTAAATAACTGCAGTGGGTTGGCGCGGGGTTTGCTGGGAGGGAAATTGGTGACACGAGTTGGATCTTTTCCCCTTCCTAGCAAGCACTGTGGCATACCACTGCTACTTATAAGCATATAACACTTTTTCTAGGTATTCCCTTAAGGATTCAGGCCCGAGAGGCCTCTAAATCCTTATAATGTTAGAATAGTTTTTTTTTAAATACAACCACGGTAGGCGTCTGATGGCCCAATTCATTATTTAGGGGTCCGATGTTTTTTGATATCCGTACCCGTTCAATCTTGTTACCTCCGGCGGTAACCTAGGCCGCTATCTTTTGTATCCCCATCCCCACGGCCAATTAACCTTTACCGCTGAGCTAGCGGGTTAATGCCGCCTACGAGGTACAGTTAAAAAGATAGTGGCAACAATAATGTAACTAAGGTTGTCCTGTCCACGACAGTCACGCTTTAGTTAACATATGGCGCCCAAATTAAGGTTCGGCAGTATAGCCAATAATAATTTAAATACAAATTTAAAATCTGTTTTTTTTGTTTCCTAATTTGATTAGAATTTGAAACAAAATTCCAATTTAATTTCGAGTATGTTTTTAGGGTGGCCGGAAGTCGGCCGATTGTGATTTTTCTAGTGAAAAAAGTGTTCAATAATTAAATGTGTAAAGTGATTTAAAATGTGAAAATAATACGAAACTATTTTGTGTGCGTATGGCAGCGATCTTGCCTTCGGGCATACATATCTGACCAAATACACGGTGGGTCGTACACACACAGATTAGTTTCGAAATTTGTTGCTTTTCGGTACCGGATCTCCGAATATTCAGTTCACCTGCGGCATGTCCCAACTCGCACTGCAGGGGGTGAACTGATATTTGTGGTGGTATACGGAACTCAACGAATTATTTCCTTTCCCCAATGTTTCACTTTATATGTACATCAAAAGTTGTACGGTTTTCGTGTACCATGTGCAACACACAATTTTACAATTCATTGCTGGCAAGGGTGAATGGTGTGATCCCTTAAGTAATGAGCATATCCCTTTCCTGCCGAGCGACGATATTGAGTGGTATAAAGAGCTGCTCATTCTAAGGCTAATTGGCACATCATTCCGCATCCCAGTCGGAATTGTAAAATTGAACCTTTCCCAAATTATCCCAGTTTCGGTAACAATTTAGTTTGAGGCTAGAATTTACCACAGACTAAAATATTCTGTTACATCAAAAATTTGACAAAAATGGAATTTCCAAAAATGATTTTATATTTAAGTTGTCGCGTACTTTCCACTTCGATTTAAAAAATTTAAATATCATCCCTCGGGATGGGGTCGCCAGTCCTCTCATTGTTAGGTTAAGTACATCCAGGATACAATTTATCCGATTGGTCACACTTAGGTGTCTGCAAGTGGATGTGCATGAATACAAGTTGGCTATAAATCAGATAAATTGCTATCGTAAAATCATGGAAATTCGCAGCAGCAACCGGCGAGTTGTTGTTCCTAGTTGCGTGAGCGGTTTGGCCTGCCACTCACACAGTCTAGTTTTCTTACAAGGTGTAATCGAATGATGACTGTGAGATAAGAAGGCAAGAGGATTGTCTCACTCAGTTAGGTAAGTTAATGAAATACCAAATGGCTTCACTGAGGCAATGAGTCTCACCTGCGTGATATACGAGGTTTCGAATGCCATTGCTGGTCGGGTTGACATTCAGTATTTTCATCCAAAATTTATTTCATATCCTTTCCTTTCCTAGTTTTGACCCAAATAATGATTATTGTGCTGTCATTTCATGGCGGATGGGGGTCAGATGATACCGTGGTTGTATTTATCATTTAAAGATAGTGTAGGAAAAGTCATTAAGTTTTTAGTAGTCGGTGTGTTCATATTTAAGTTTTAAGTTATTTTTTTTTATTTATTTCGTTTGTTTTGTTGTAGAAAATCTAAAAGAAAAGATTGTTGAATACGAAAATGGAATTCGGAATCGATAAGTTGTCCGACGAGAACTGCGCATCAAATTTAAGGTGCGTGAGCTAACCGACAAAGCCCATCAAGAGGTGACTCACACGCTGAAAGAGGCGTTGGTGAGGAAGTTGGAGGAGGAGCGAGATGACTCGTTTCTCGCCCCAACCAAACCTCTCGTGGCGGCGCAAAAACAGCCGCAGCGCGAGTATGAACATCTCGCGAAGATTCTGTCCCAGCTGTGCCAAGATGTAGTACAGTACTTGACTGACAAAACGCCAGTTGACCAGTGGTTGGCACTGATATCTGAGAAGCTAACCCATATACAAGGCAGGGTCAACCGTGCTAGTAAAATTCAGAAATTTCTCCAGATATCAGAATACCTAAAAGACTCAACAATGGCTTGTGGCAAGACATTGGCATTAGTGAAGCGAGGCAAACTAACACCGGAACAAGCTCAGACGGAATTGGGAAGCTTGGGGACAGCAATACTCGCTATGGATGCTAAAAGAGAGGTGCCCAAAGAGACTGATCCGCGCCCAGGTAAATCCCAAACACCTTTTATAGAAGATTTAGGGGCAGACCCTATGGCCGACACTGACTTCACTTTACACCAACTACATTTAGACTCTAGTCCAACAGAAAACCCTCCACGGGAAGAATTGTTCGTTTCGTCTGGGTTTGACTCGACCAGGTTACCTCCTCCACCTTCCTGGAATAACACGAAATTAAGACAGGAGGTAAAGACGTGGAAGGTGCGTTTCCAAGGGTTGCACAGTGAATTAACTGTACAATGGTTTTTAGGACGAATGGAGTGGCACGCAGCCAGTAAGAGTACTAGATCTGTGTTTGGAAGACGAAGCATTAGAATGGTTTTGGAGCTCTGTTGACAGAAATCCAAACATAACCTGGGAAGACTTAAAGCAAGTCATGACCATTAGGCTTGCACCGAGTGTGACGGACGATGACGTTAGAAGAGCTCTTAATAATCGAAAACAGCGGTATCCCAAAGAATCTATACAAGAGTTCTACCAGGCAATACAGAAAATTGCATTACAGTCAAGCAAGCCCATAACAGATAACGCGCTTTATACCGTTATAAGAAGGAATATGAGGCCAGGGCTGCAGATGGAGCTACACGACGAGAAAGAGTTTGCAAGTTTAGGTTCTTTCATTCGTCGATGCGGTTCTTTAGAATTGTTATGGAAAAGATTTGGACATAACCCAGAAGCGGGGTTACGAGTCACTAATCAGGCCGGGAATTCGTTATATGGGGCAGACGGTTTTAGACCAAGACCACACGTAAGGTTTGACCCTCACCCACCTCGCGCGAGTGCCCTAGAGAGTGTACATCTGTCCAATGTGTCGGAGGATGAAGATCATGACATAGACGATCAAGGACAAGGCGATGGTTATTACCGGCAAGTATGTGCCATTAATCATCAACTGAAGCAACGACACCACCAATCTACTGGGGGGCAGTCAAGGGATCCCAGCCCAGCTCAACTATACAGCAGGAATTTCAGTTGCTGGAATTGTGGGGAAGGTAGCCACTCCTTCACGGATTGCAACAAAAGGGTTACGGGCATTTTTTGTTTCGGGTGTGGTACTAGAAATGTCCTCAAACCTGATTGCACCCGGTGCAAGCAAACGGAAAACTGGAGATCCGAGATGAGATACACTCGGAAGCCTCATCTCGGATCAGCAGAACCGAGTCACCGACCCCAAAATACAACGGAAGAAGCTGCGAGCAACACCGATCCGGAGTTGTACGTACGGCATCCCCGATTATAAAAACCATCCCCAAGGAGTCTCCTCATTCGATCTCTTGCCAAACGGATAACAGACAATTGATTCGAATGATAAGCTACTTCCACGAGCGCCGCAAGAGGCGCAGACATATGATTTCTACAGTTATCCAATCAGGGCCAGACCGTCGGCCATATGCCAATGTTATAATAAATGGACAAGCTTTTCGTGGACTGCTTGACTCAGGAGCCAATATTAGCATACTGGGCAGAGGCAGTGAGCAGTTTTTACAAGGACTGGGATTAACATACCAACAATATAAGTCTCAGGTACATACAGCTAGTGGCGAAGCTGAACCAATTCTTGGCTACCTACATCTACCAGTCATTTTTAACAATCTATCTAGAACGGTATGTTTATACATTGCCCCATCGCTGTCACAACAACTATATTTAGGGACCGATTTTTGGCAGGTATTCAACCTTCAAATTTCTGTATCCGAAATAAGTACAGGGAGCTCAACTCAAATCCACCCTGATCCCAAGTCAACTAGCGAAAACCTGACTAATAGCCATCACATCTTGAGTGAGGAACAACAGGATATCCTAGACAAGGTTAAGGATAAATTTCTTTCATCGGAACAGCTTGGTTTAGGGCGTACTCATTTGTTGGAGCATGATATTGATACGGGTGACGCCAAGCCCATAAAACAACGGTATTATGCGATATCACCAGCAGTACAGAAAGATCTAGATTCAGAGTTAGAGCGGATGCTAAAAGTAGGCGTAATATCCTGCCTAGAATCCTGCAGCCCTTGGAGCTCGCCAATGGCAATAGTGCGTAAAAGTAATGGGAAGACAAGACTATGCCTGGATGCTAGAAAGTTAAATGCGGTAACAGTGAAGGATGCGTATCCATTACCTATAATTAATGGGCTCTTTAGTCGTTTAGATAATACCAAATACATTTCGAGTATTGATCTTAAAGACGCTTTCTGGCAAATCCCATTAAATCCATCAGCCAGGGAGAAGACTGCATTTACTGTTCCTGATAGAACACTCTACCAATTCACGGTAATGTCTTTCGGTCTATGCAATGCAGCCCAAACGATGTGTAGGCTCATGCACAAGGTAATTCCGCACGAGTGGCACGACCGAGTATTTGTTTACCTAGACGACCTACTAGTCACTTCTCCAACATTCGAAGAACATATCCATCTGTTACAACTAGTAGCTAGGCAGTTGAGTGAAACTGGTCTCACCATCAATGTGGAGAAATCTAAATTCCTTTTAAAACGACTTAAATATCTTGGACATGTTATTGAGGATGGAAGCATAAAGGTGGATCTAGAAAAGGTTAAAGCGATCCAAAACTTCCCAATCCCGAAGACAGTCAAACACATCAGACAGTTCTTAGGTATGAGTGGTTGGTATCGGAAATTCATTCCGAATTATTCATCAATTGCGTCACCGATCACTGATCTTTTGAAATCCAAAGGAAGTATCAAGTGGAATGAACAGGCCCAACAATCGTTTGAACGTTTAAAATCATGTTTATCTGAAGCGCCGGTATTAGTGCACCCAGATTATGCGCGTACGTTTTACATCCAGGTAGACGCATCAAAAACGGGTGTGGGCGGTGTTATTTTCCAGAAGGATGACGAAGATGGAGAGCATCCAATCTCTTTCTTTTCACATAAGCTAAATGGTGCACAGAAAAACTATAGTGTTACCGAGCTTGAATGCTTAGCTGCAGTTCTTAGTATCAAGAAATTCCGAGCCTATGTGGAAGGATATGAGTTCGTGTTAATAACAGACCATGCTAGCCTTCAGTGGCTTATGAACCAATCCGAACTGTCGGGTCGCTTAGCACGGTGGAGTTTGAAACTCCAGGGATACAAGTTCCGCATAGAATATCGCAAGGGGGCACGGAATGTGGTTCCCGACGCGCTGTCTCGAATACATTCTGATGAGGTAGCAACTTTAAATCTAGCTGGTAATCATATTAACTTAGACCTACAAGCTCCTGACTTTGCGAGTCCAGACTATCAGGGCCTGGCGAAAACCTTGCTCAACATGAAGCCCAGACCAGACAATATCAAGGTTGTGGATGGGAAAATACTTATACACAAACCGCCAAAAGATCCAGATAACAAGACCGATATCCCCAGTTGGAAGCTTTGGGTCCCTAGTAGTCTAACTGGTAGAATTTTAATCCAAGCACACGAGCCACCAACTGCAGCACACATGGGCACCCGTAAAATGCTGGAGTTCGTTCGGCGATATTATTATTGGCCGACGTTGGTGAGTGATACGCGAAACTATGTACGCCAGTGCCAAATGTGCAAGCTTATACCAAGGCTACGAATACAATCTTAAGACCAAAGATGGGAGAATACAGGGAGTATGCCAGGCCATTCCAGAAACTTTACCTGGATTTCCTGGGCCCATACCCTAGATCCAAAAGTGGTAACACGTACATCCTCATAGTATTAGACCATTATTCTAAATTTGTACTGCTTAAACCGCTAAGAGACGCCACGGCGAGCAAGGTAGTGGAATATCTGGAGAAAGACGTATTTCCGGTCTATTCAGTGCCAGAGACGCTACATACCGATAATGGCAAGCAATTCAAATCGCAGCTGTTTAAAGAATGCCTGGCCAAGTTAGGGATCAAACACATGTTTACTCCCGTGTATTCCCCACAAGCGAATGCTTCGGAGCGCGTAAACAGGTCGGTTCTAGCGGCTATCCGCGCGTATGTGAAAGGAGACCAGCGCACATGGGATGAACACCTGAGTTCAATTGCAAGTGCACTAAGAAATACCGCGCATTCCTCCACGGAATATGCACCCTCCTATCTTGTGTTTGGACAACACACAATTGACCACGGCTCGCAGTATGAGTTGCTTCGTATGCTAGGAGATCAAGGTCTGAGTACCTTCACGGTCAATGCTAAGAATGATCGCCTTGAACTAGCTCGGGAACTAGTTCTAAACCATCTACGACAAGCGCATGTAAAGTCATCACACCGGTACAACCTGCGATCAGCAGATCGTGAATTGAGTGTGGGCCAGGAGGTGTATGTGCGAAATTTCTCACAAAGCAAGGCAGCACAGCATTATTCCGTGAAGTTAGACAGGAAGTTTGTACCCGCAAGAGTACACCGGCGTGTCGGTCAAGTTGCTTACGAATTAGAGGATAAAGATGGTAAGATTTTGGGCGTGTATCACGCGAAAGACATCAGAAACAAATGAATTGTCCCGTCAAATTGATAAAGAGGAGAGATTAACCAAGAGCAGAACAGTAATGAATGGTTTTTCTAGGAGACCAACCTAAGATGGCATTCATCGGAAAGGAAGGGGAGGATCCAACGAGGTTAGAAGCGCCGCCGGAGAAAACGTGGTCGTATACATCATCCACTTTCCCATTAGACCATCTATGCTTAGTTGGGCATCTACATAGATGATGTAATGGTAAAGTGAAGGCTGGTATATCGTGCGCGATATTAGAAATATACCAGCGTCATTAGTTAAGATATTAGTTAGGGAAATATAAAATTAAGGTTAATAAATTAGTAAATTAGTAAATAAGATAGAAGATGAGGTTAGCTCAACCCCAGTCATTAAAAATTGTAACAAAGTCCGGTTGAGGTAGCGCCATCTACAGTAATGAAAAGTGTTATATCGCCAAGATGTCAATTAATGTAAAATGAAATTAAACAAAATTTTAATAAAGAGGAACTCGAAACATATGATGGATTGAAAACAACATAAGGCACCGCTAAACTTAGATGGTGATGAAACAATAGATGGTATGTTGGGGAGGTCTTTTATGCAGTCAGAGAATGGCCAAAACTTTCTTATCGAAGATGTGAACAATTAAGAGGATTCAGGTGTACAAAGAATGGAATCTTTCCGAAAACTACACATGGATTGAAGATATGCAGTCATGCGATGCGGTACCAGTGATGAACGAAGAAACAAACGACTGGAAATTGAACAAGACTAAGCGGCTGATTAACGAAATTCTACGAATTGCGAGAACCCCTAGTAAATCTAGTAAGATAATGGGTCACAATTCGTTACAATATGAAAAACATGTAACTGGTGATTCTGTCGCCTGGCAAAATACAAAAACCAAGTTACCCAGCACCGTCAATCCAGTAGAAGGGATGAACCACATTCGAGATAAATTGTTTCTACCCTACATGAGAGGCGCGTTATGTTTTTCGACCACGGATACGACAAAAAAAAAAAAAAACAATTTTTTGGGCACGACGTATGAGGCCAAAGTCAACGCATGTCAAGGATGTCATATCATCAAGTAATTATTGAATGTGATTATGCCACTAACCATTCTTGTGTTGCTGCAATACTGCTCAAGAGGATTTGATTACCAAGTTAAGCATAACAACACCTGTGTATGGGAGCGAATCGCGAGGCGAAAGTGTATTTCGACTACGAGGAATTCAACCGAGGAGACAAACAAACCAAAGTTTTGACTTTTTCACTGTCTGCAGAAATTCCAAACCAAATATTAACCGTATTTAAGAAGCATCACATAATGGATTCCAACTCAACAAATTCAGGCTTTACACGTCTCATAATTCAGCATCAAAGGAATTTCAACGGTTTACATGAGTTCCTCTACCCTGATACAATATTATGATTTTAAACATTTATTTTATATTATAATTCCATTTTTATTTGCTGTCTAACCTTTGTAATGAATCTATAGCATTTTCTAGTAACACATTTTTGGAATAAGACTTAAGTAAATTTGTAAAATATATCTATTTTTAAGCAAACTAATTTAAGGAGGTACTATTGGACATTCAATGCCTAATATCAAAATTGTTTACAGTCACTAAAAAGTATTTCCACACTAATAGGTAATTACACAATAATTTACACATCATAATGGCAGATAAATTGAAAAGCCAACTATTCAAATCAAAATTTTCAAAATAGTTAAGTTCGATTCAGTAATTTATTAAAACAAAAATGAATCGTTCTGTCTTTTTTTTTTTTGAATGTTCATGTAATAATTGTCAATAGTATCTAAAAATAATAGTTAGATTTTATAAATTTTTAAGTGGCGAAATTATAGACCTTATTTAAATCCAAGTAATATTATATTATAAAAATATTATTTTAAAATATTTCTCCAAATTTTCCTATTCAGATCTTAAAAAAAAAAAATTTTAATTGTTCTGCGCAGCTTTCAGTGATGTAGAATAAAAATTTATAAAAATTTTGATGGGTCGCATTTATCTTAGATAGTAAACCTAAATAAAATAATCAATAACCATTAAAAAGAATTATATTTCAGTTTTAATACATAAAACATTAAAAATGATTATGTATTTATGTTATTACAATCATATTTCAAGTGAAAATTAATAGGATTAAAAAAAAAATTGCACGCCTTTTGGAAACAATGTCAAAATTAATTTTGGTACGGACTAGGGAAAATGAATCACCAAATGTCATTCATATCGAAAAAAACCACAACAACATAAATTAGATTATTTAGACATATAATACAAACTTAATTTTCAGTACAAATAGAAAAATATGTTAATTAAACACAATTTAATTTATAAAGCCTAAACTTTGTGTTTTAATTGTATCCCAAAAATGTAAACAATAAACATGAATTATTATATTTAATACATCACTGTGTATCCGCCATATTTTTTCTGCGCGTGAACTGTCAGAATTCCAGCGAGATTTGAATACTACTATACAACTTCTACAATTTTTAACAATAAAATAAAAATAAAAAGTTTTAACATAAAAAATTAAGAACAACAATACAAAACAAGAATATTTACATTTTAAATATAAGAAAAATATATAATAAACTATTTTTTCACGTCACAAAATGTATAAGAAAATTAAATATAAATAAACGTTTTTAAACTTCAAATACACAAAAAACAATAATAGTAATTAAATCAAAAGTATATTTTAAAAAATTACATAGTTGTTATATTAACATTATTAAAAATTACACGTGATGAAAATAAATTTATTTTAATAAGTTTTTCTTAAAATATACTTCTGATTTTTTTTGAATGACATATTGAAAAGTTTTTTTAGGTCAATTATTCATGTTTTGTGTCTTGGTTGGCTACATAATTTAATTACTATTATTGTTTTTTGTGTATTTGAAGTTTAAAAACGTTTATTTATATTTAATTTTCTTATACATTTTGTGACGTGAAAAAATAGTTTATTATATATTTTTCTTATATTTAAAATGTAAATATTCTTGTTTTGTATTGTTGTTCTTAATTTTTTATGTTAAAACTTTTTATTTTTATTTTATTGTTAAAAATTGTAGAAGTTGTACGTCCCTGATGATGGTATAAAATACCGAAAATTTGGAGAAATATTTTAAAATAATATTTTTATAATATAATAATACTTGGATTTAAATAAGGTCTAATTTCACCACTTAAAAATTTATAAAATTCAAAGACCTTAGTTTTGATTATTTAAACTAATCTAAGTTAGATTTTAATGACTAGGTTAAGTGCCCGGCTTTGAGACTATCTCAGGGTGTGGGGCGTCCGCCACGTTGGGCTATTTAAAGACTGATTCCCTAAACCTCGTCCTTTCTAAATAGAGCATGAGATCTCTTTTCATCTCAGGGATTGGGTTTTCCCCACGCTGTAACGGAATTATTTATAATTCCGTCACCAAAATCTATCCCAATAAAATCATCTTATAATCGCATGACATTGAAGATTATAATCTTCACCTATATCCCAATAATATAAATCATGCCAACTTCTCATATTTTTCTTTGTTATCTCTATGCGTTTATTTAATTGAAGGTCATCATTTTAATTCATAATGGAATTATTATGAATCTTTTGAATAAACGTGAACTATGTCTGTAATTTGATTACACCTTTTTTTTCGTGCTCGTTGCATATGCTTGGCAAGTGCATTTGTTGTTGTTCTGTATAGTATCAACACTATATAGAATAGAAAAACGTGTATTTTGGAGTATATGCATTAAAATCGGAAATATACAACTCACACGGTAATTAATAGAAATTTCCGTTTGTCACCCAAAGTAAAATAATATGTGGCTGAGAAGGCATTTTCGTCTTTCGTGTGAAAAGACAATTTGATTTTTCTTCCCCCCCCCCCCCCCCCCCCTTGCTTCTCAATCAAGTTATGGGTGACAAGAAAAAGATTAGCGGTGAGGCAGTCAGTTGAGAGATAGGCCAGCGTGTGGTCAAGTTGGAGTTTAGTTTTTAATTTGACAATTTTTGGTGAAGTAACTTGCTCGAGAGTTTTTGTGAATATTTTGTTTGGAAAATAAATTTGTGTTAGTTCAATTGTTTATGTTTTTTTTTTTTGTGTTTTGTACGTTTTTTTTCTTGTGTGTTTCTTAGTGGTCTAAAAACATAATTGTTATTGAAAAAAAATTTAGTTAGTTATTAGTTATTATTATAAATCATAATTTTACATTAAAATAAATTGTGTTAGTAAACTCTAGCGTTTTAATAAAATAGAGAAGTGTTTAATTTGAGAGGCGTGGTAACCAGAATTGAAGGTAAGAAATTTATGTGTTTTGACTAACAAATTAAATAACTGCAGTGGGTTGGCGCGGGGTTTGCTGGGAGGGAAATTGGTGACACGAGTTGGATCTTTTCCCCTTCCTAGCAAGCACTGTGGCATACCACTGCTACTTATAAGCATATAACACTTTTTCTAGGTATTCCCTTAAGGATTCAGGCCCGAGAGGCCTCTAAATCCTTATAATGTTAGAATAGTTTTTTTTAAAAACAACCACGGTAGGCGTCTGATGGCCCAATTCATTATTTAGGGGTCCGATGTTTTTTGATATCCGTACCCGTTCAATCTTGTTACCTCCGGCGGTAACCTAGGCCGCTATCTTTTGTATCCCCATCCCCACGGCCAATTAACCTTTACCGCTGAGCTAGCGGGTTAATGCCGCCTACGGGGTACAGTTAAAAAGATAGTGGCAACAATAATGTAACTAAGGTTGTCCTGTCCACGACAGTCACGCTTTAGTTAACAACGCATCTACAAATGATAGCAATGGACACCAAGAACGTAACAGACATAACCACTGTGCTTAACAAATATTTCACTCTATTCGGAATACCGAACAGTATTGATTGAAATTCCTTCATTCAAATGAAGGAATTTCTAAATAATCTCAATATCAGAGTAAAATATGCCTCATCTCCAGAATCTGATGGGCAAGTTGTAAAAATCCATGCCACAGTCATCGAAATATACCATACCAATAAAGATAAACTACCAAACCCAAATACTTCAACTGCCATCGAATTGTCAGTTGCACTGTATAATAATACCGTGCATTCAGCTACCGGTTTCACGCCGAATGAAATTATTTTGAACCAAAACAATTTCATTGATCCCACGCAAATACAAGCACGGGCAAACGAAATATTTCAGACGGTCAATAACAATTTAACAAAACCAGCAAATAGAATGCAAAAGCAAAACAGTGGTAAGGAAGACCCACCCGACCTCCCGATCAAACAGTATTCCTCAAACCCAACATTAGAACAAAAACTCAACCGAGAGGAATTGAGACTAAGATTCGAAATGTCGAGTTTAAAACATTCCGTATAAAAAGGAATATAAAACGGAATAAATATAAAATAAAAAGATTGAAATTGAAATGTAATTGAAAGATAGCGATCTCAGCTTGTCATCGATATTTAATTAAGTCACAATCTGTTACGAAATGCAAATTTTTACTTAAAATTATAAATGTGAGACGCTTGATGAATATTTAGACACAATTCACGATTACGAGTGTATTGAAAGCACTACAAATTTTTTTATTTCGGATCATATTATTATTTTGACCAACCGTTCTATTATATTTTCCACAACTACGAATATTAAAAAATGCACTTACCCGTTTGTGTACTAGAGTCAAAAAATGTACTAGTCGTTTCAACAGTCATCGTTCCAATGGTGCCATCTATTATTTGGGCACATGAATCGCGGCGTCCACGATACCTAAAAAATTAATGTGGAATTCAAATTAATAATTTCCATGGTTTAGAACTTGGCTATGATGAATAGATACGCACTGTGGGGACGATACATACCGACATACATCATCGCTCTGGGAGCTTTGTCGCCGAAAATTGCGACACCGAATCATTTCTTCGGTTGTGCTTTGGCGACGAAAGCCACGCGCAATTAATATTTCTTCGGTTGTTGATTGTCGTCGAATTGCGGGGCGTACATTACAATCGGCTGGTGGTGGAGGGCGAGCGCTCGGACTTGCGTCTCTAAAATATCATTTTTTTTTGTTATTAAACGTGAGTTAAAGTGTGCCAATTTCGGCTTGGGATACATACCTTGAGCTACAACAACTACTTGAGTCGGGAGATCTTGATTGTCTTGCGGCCGACGACGATTGTCTTCTTAAACGACTACGCCGTCGTGGACTTGTATCTCTTTCGTGATTACGATCCGGTGATAAATGAGATCGTGAATCTCGTCTGCCCCTAAAAATTAAAAATTCGTTTTCATATTGCATTAAATATTTATTCGTGTCGCATACTTTGACGCACTATCCGGGCTTAAACTGTCTCGTCTTGCGCGCCTATCGGATTCTTCAACGTCAGGGCTTAAAGTGGGTTGTGAGCTACGCCGTCCCCAACCACCCGGCGGTAAACATGATTCATCGTAAGTGGTGGCCTGTTAAATAAAAAAAAAATGTTACAAACACATATTGGTCGAAATATATAATGCAACTGGTACCTGACGTTGCAGCCTCGATAGTCGTGGTGCCCGTTCAGGACTTGCTCTGCTATCTCTTCGTGTGACACGACCGCATTGAGTGGTTGAATCACGCCGTCCTTTGGGGGCGGTCGGACTTGTCGCCGGTGGTGTAACTGAACTGGTTATTATTGTCGGCGGTGGTAATGCTTGACATGCAGTATCACAGTGGCTCACTGAAAAATAAGGTGGTGCCGAGTCTGAGGCGGTCGAGCTTGTCGATGGTCTCTGTTCTTGCCGAAAATTTGGTAATTCTGGTGCGACCAGTGAATCTCGCCTTTTCCTTGTCGCACCAACTATTTTCGGTGGCAGCGGCAATGGCGGTGTACCAGAGCCACCCAATTGTGTAGAATCGCGACGACTGCTGGGGCAACTTTCACCCGAATCTCGTCTCGAGCCCTGCAATAACATTAGTGTGAATACCAAAATATATATAATTAACCGGAAATAATTTTGATACATTTCGTGTTCCTTCCGTTGACGGTCCAGTATCCTCCCGTTCTCGTTCACGTTCCTTTTCACGCTCTTTGTCACGTTCGCGTCTCTCTTGGTCTCGTTCTTTTCGTTCTTCGCGCTCTCGATCACGATCTCGTTCCCGATCTCCGGGACTGTCACGACGGTTCCACAATTTTGCTAATTCTGATGCGTGCGAATCCCGCCGCGATCGCATACTACGAATACCAGAATCAGCACTAGATTCTCGTCGTTTCCGGAGTGGTGGTGCATGTACCGCCGCTGAATTATATTGGGCGGATGCATCGTTACTCGTTTTTCCCCAGGGCAAGCTACGTGCAAGATCGGCTAATGTTTCACGACGATTTAACGGTGGTTTCTGGTTACGCTTTGAGCTGCCACCACTCCATTCGCGTAATATATCGGTTAATTGAGCTAGTGAGCTACGGCGACGTCTCTGTGCGCCTGCCGGGGGCGATGTACTAGGTGGTGAAGATCCTGAAATTTGGGCGGCTGAATCGCGGCGGCCACCTAATCGTTGCCGTATCGTTGATTCTTCCAATTGCTCGCGTACCATATCGTCCCAACCGTTTCCACCTTGCCATACCAAACCAACTTGATGCGACATTATCGGCAGGTTGCAAACGAAACAAATCGCCGTCATTGTCCTGAAATTATATGTAAAGCAAAAATTAGATTTCCTCCATATCAAGGGTATATAGGCGGGAGAAAATAAAAAGAGAAATTGAAAATCAATATATTTTTATGTTTTGTGCACTGATTGGTAGATGGCATGCAAACATTTATATAATAAACAGAAAACATGCGAAAAAATATTTACAAGATTTTTATTTTATTTGTTTGTGCAAAGAACAGAAAGTGGTGAATAAAATATTTTTTATGGTTTGAGTTTCTACTAAACGTGAAAGCTTTAAACGAGCTTTTATTTATATTTACAGTAAAGGTTTACATACACATAACCTTTAATATGTACAGTACAGTGTAAAGCGTGAGTATTTTAAGCATTTTCGCTATATATAGTTTGCTACGTAGTGCTGTGTGTTGTAAAAGCGTAAATTTATAACTTTTTTGTGGCGGAAAATCTTTCCCGCTGCATTATGAAAGTGTGAGTAAAGTGAAAATGAGATACTTTTTATTTTATAATATTATTGGAAGCATTTGTGTCACCACCTGTAGCAATATAAATATGTATGCCATAAATAATAAATTTTCGTTCATAATTAAAAGTTTTTTGTATTTATTTTCCGCAAAAACCAAAACAAACACAAGAAGTAGAATAAGAAGAAGATGGAAGAAAATGTAAGTAAAAGTTGAATAAACCAAGCATAGAGCATGAAAACTGATATTTTATGTTGGTATAAGAAAAGTATATGAGGATGTGTAATAGTATGTTAAAAATTAAGAATTGCTAAACGTAATATTTTTTTTTTGTATTAAAATTTATGTTTTGTTCATTGAAATAAATAAACTAGAAAACAAAAATAATAAACGTTTTCGTTTCAATAAAATGCTGAAGAAAACTTTCTCAGAGACCTGTAATGCCGAAGTTTTGCCATGTTTCATATTTTAAGCCGTTAATCCTTGTCGCGAACCGCAACCGCAGGTGCAAACGAGGTTCGCGTATCTCCTGTCTGTAAGGTAATTTTATATAAAGGATAATATGATATTATAAAGGGTATTTTCTAATATTAATTTCTTATAAATATTATATGACGATTTCAAAAATTACACTGTCGCAATTTTAAGGTGAACAGTTGGTGTAATTATCGAGAACATCTAACGAAATTCAGACACTTAAATAAAATAAAATGTTTATGTACAGATATAGGATGGATCATAAAAACGTGAGGTAATTTTCGTATTAGTACATCACCTTGCAACTTACCGATTGCGGAAGATTCTTAAACGGAAATCACCATACCCAGATGGATCAATTATCACACAATTTCATCAATCAGTCTAGATGGATTTTGCGATGCATCTGACAAAGCTTATGCAGGAGTCATTTACGCCAGGTGCACTACTCCAGAGAATAAAATCAAAGTAACGCTCCTTTCAGTAAAAACAAACCTTTGATTTGTACGGAGCTCTGGTACTCACAAAACTAATAGGAAAGGTAGTGGAAGCTCAGTATCCTTTGTCTCAACCCTTTCATTGGCAAACACGGTTTATTTCGAGTAGGAGGTCGCCTAAGGAATAGGAAACAAAGTTTTAACACAAAAGTTTTCGCACCTTCGAACGTTGCACGGAGGAACTCAGTTAACTCTGGTCTAATTTCGAAGGACATATTGGTTCACAGACGGCAAACATAGAGTCCGTACAGAAATCAACAAATGTGTAAAATATCATCGAGTTGTTCCCTCACGCCCTTACACATACACTGGCGTACACTTTGAAGGGCCTGCTCAAGATCGAGTTTCAAAAGTAAGAGACATGAAATCCTACAAGGTATACATTGCAGTATTCGTCTGCTTTCCAACAAAGGCAATACACTTAGAAATAGTAAGCGATCAGATTTCGGTCGCCTTTGTGACAGCTTTCAAAGGTTCATTGCTCGAAGAGGGCTCTGTTGACATATCTATTCAGATAATGGAACTAACTTCGTCGGAGCTCGATCAATATACTAACAAAGGAAATGGCCGAATCAATTAAATAGGCAACTCCACAATTTTAAGACATGTTAGCTAAGGATGGTACGACATGGTATATTATACCACCTTCAGCACCACATTTTCATAGTCAAGTCAATGAAACGTCATCGCAAGCGAGTAATTGGCAAAAGTACATTACCCAACGAAGAATTAGCAACCGTAACCGCTCAAATCAAAGCATGCTTCAATTCTCGACCTCTAACAGTAATGTCAGCAAATCCATGATATAATACTAGCACCAGGCCATTTTTTGATGGGAGATTTATTATTCGCCGCACCAAAACCAAGCCATACTAAAGGAAAACATAACTGCACTGCAGCGCTGGAAACTTGTACAAAAAATTGTACAAGATTTTTGGAAGCATTGGTCTAGCGAATACTTATCAAGCCTACAAAGGCGAGGCAAATGGAAACTCCAACAACCTTCTGTAAAATATGCTTTTAAGTAGTTGATCTCTAGGACGAATTGATAAACTACATCCGGGCAGTGATAACTTAACAAGGGTAGTAACAGTTAAAAATAGTAGCGGTACAGAATTAAAACGACGGAGATAAGTCTTCTCCATCTACGCAAACAAAGTCGCGGAACATGAGCCACAACGACAAATACCAAGTAGATCAATACACTCAACCTCTAGTTTGATGGCTATGTCATGTGCATTCGTAGAGACAGCAGCGATCACCAGTTCATACAATCTAACCAATTTCCTCACTCAGAGAAAAAAGTTGTTGAAATAACAATTTTCATATGCAAAATCAATAAAAAACATAGGTTGTTTTTGGCCAATAAACGAAGTTATTGCCGTCACACTTTTATTTGCTACCTTTAAATCGACACAATAGTTGTTATATCAATAAGTATTTAGTTCTGTTCAATAACTTGACGTTTTAAATTGGATGTTCTTTAGTTATTATTCCAAAAAATTAAATTAGTAATTTGTACAAAGAGCGTAATAATCATAATAAAGGATATTCTAGATAATATGGGAGGTGATGGTACCCACAGTACACATAGAAAGGTAATATATTCATTCGGTCGCATTCACGTTTATTTTCGCGCATTCTTTCAAAAAATGTCAATATGGCGGAAGTAAGAGACTAGATTAGACGTATTTACATGCATTTCGGTTGTTATTTTAATATTTGTTCATATTTTATAATAAATACAGTGATTTTATCTAAATATTAATTTTATTACATTATCTAATATTAGTTTAATATTAAAAATGCGTTGTGCTATATATGGGTGTAGCTCAAATAATCAAAATAAGGTACAAGACGGTGCAATTTCTTTTCACACTTTTCCAAAGGATAAATTTCTTTGTAAAAAGTGAGTATTTTTGTGTCGCAGAAGTGATAAACTTAATGTGAAAACATCTCGAGTGTGTTCAAAGCATTTTAAATTTCACGATTTTAAAGTGAATCCCCTATACGAGCAATATGGTTTAAAATTAAAACGATATCTTAATGAAGATGCATTTCCTTCGCTTTTCTTGGTGTTACAAACGGCAGAAGAACTGGTAACTCCAAGAAATTTAAGAATGCAAAAACGAGCAATACAATCAAGGTTAGTTATATGTATTTTAACAAAATATAATTATTATTTTATCTGTGCATTTTTACAGCGCAACTATAACCAACCATCAAACTAGTGACAAATCAACTTTAGAACAAATCGACAAATCCAGTTCACCACCAAATTTGTGCGGTAGTTCATTAATGGAGTTAGATGATGAGTTTACAAACGAGGTCAAAAATACAACTCCAGAGAAGGTTGAATGCCCCGAAGATGAGATGTGTGTAGAAGCATTGAATTCAACACAAGGTCCGATTCAAAACAGTAGTTGTTTATCAAAGATCGGTGTCGGATGCACTGAACAAGCATCACAAACAGTAGAGACTATTCCATCGCAAAAACAGATCGCAGTATTAAAAAAAACTTGTTATAAACAAGCAAAAATTATTAATTCTTTAGATAACATTTTTACTAAAACCCAGTTGAACAAATTAGAATGTCCCAAACGGCGAGCCAAGTGGACAATCGACGATATTGCCAATGCCATTTCCATTCATTCGGCAGGGCCACGAGCGTATCGGTTACTTCTAAAACGAAACTATCCCTTACCAGCAGTGATAACCCTTAAAAAATATTCTGCTAAAATCAAAGTGTATCCAGGGATACTCCAATGTGTTATGAACCTTATGACGAAAGTGAATATGAAGCCTATGGATAAAATTTGTATCGTGTCGTTCGACGAAATGAAAATTAGGGAGAAAGTGGTTTACGATAAGGCAAAAGATGAAACATTAAGAGCAGCAAAATACGTTCAAGTGGCGATGGTACGAGGATTATTTGGTAATTGGAAGCAACCAATATATTACGAATTCGATACCCGAATGACACAAGAAATTCTTTTTAAAATAATTTGTGCCAGTCAGTCATGTGGATTCATTGTGTGTGCGATAGTGTGTGATCTCGGTGGAACAAATCAGGGTTTATTGCGTGACCTTAAAATAACTGCGAAATCGTCATTTTTTCGAAATCCAGCGGACCAATTAAAAAATATATATGTTTTTGCCGATGTGCCTCATCTTATTAAACTAATTAGGAATAATTTTGTTGATAATGGGTTTTTAATAGACGGAGAAGTCATCCATAAAGGGATTATTGAAGAATTAATTTCCATAACAAACAAAAAATCTGACTTGAGTATAGCTTACAATTTTTCGGCGGCAAATTTAAATGTTAGAGGCGCAGAACGGCGAAAGGTAAAGATGGCCACAAAATTATTTTCGCATACTGTATCAAGTGCAATTTACCGGAGTTTAGGAGAACTCACATCGAAAAATTGGATAAAATGTTCTGAGTTATTTAAACAGGTAATCAACAACAATCGAATTATTGTGTGTTAGTTTAGTTATAATTTGTTTATTATTTTAGGTTAACGATTGGTTCGACTGTCTCAATGTTCGAGTTCCATATAAAGACAGCAGACAAAGAGTACAAGGTGTTGGATTGGCGGAATCACTTCAGTTCCAAATAATCGACAAAATGAGTAAAACGATGTTTCACATGCGCGTTAATGGCAAGACAAATATGATGCCATTCCAAAAAGGTGTATATTGTGAAGTGTCCTAGACGTTTTCTGTACTAACTATTGATTGATTTTGATTAAAATATATTTATTTACAGGTATAATAATGACGAACAATTCGTTGAAATTGATGTATGATGATTTAAAATCCCAACACAATATTTCGTATTTGTTAACATATCGACTTAACCAGGACGTATTGGAAAATTTTTTCGGCGTAATCCGTGCAAAAGGCGGACTCCACGACCATCCAGACCGACAGGAATTTATGTATCGCCTACGCTCTTATATATTAGGCAGAAATGTTGGAAGTCGATCAGCTAATGGAAATACATTGGTAGACGACACACCAGATCTAGATTCCGTTGGAAATTTAAGCGGGGACTTGTTTAGGACATTGACGACGAGAATAAACACCGACCCACCGACAGATGAGCTTGAATCACTGCAATACGATGGTTTGGAACATTTGGCAGGTTACATATGCCATCGACTCAAAAACCAAGATATTGTTGTAGATAATAGAGTAGTAAATACACAACAAGACAGTTCGTTCACTTGGACAAATCAGATCACAGAAGGTTTTCTTCAAAAACCTTCTGAACAATTAATGTGTGAGATGGAAAAACTTGAATCCATTTTTATTCAAGTTAACCAGGACAATATTGTATATTGTAAAGACTACGTCAGAAAATTGGTTAACTCTTCAAAAGATATATTGTGCGATCAAAAGGTAAAGGAAATTTTTTTTCGGTCAAGAATGTATTTTCGAATAAAATACTTAAATGATATTATTGTGGACAATAGTAGAAAAAAAACTAAAAAAATTACTAAAACAATTTCGTAACTTTATAATAAAAATATTTGATTATTTAAAAAATTTGTTTCATTAAATAAATTCATTAAGATTTTTGTAAATGAAAACAAGTCTCTTACTCCCGCCATCTTTAAATATTTTGTTGTTGTAAATTTTGACACATGCGCAATATATTACTTTATAGTAAGTATCATGATGGTGCCTACCCTGATAGGGTGAGGTTGAGCTTGAGGTGAGGTTACCAAGACGTTGGAAGGTTGGAACGCATTTTGAATATACTCGTATATATAATATAAACTATATATGTTCAACACCATCTTGAATTGGGGCATTTACCTATAGAGGTTGCGAGCGCGAGGCCCGCGTAGAGACTATAATCTTCCTCAAAAGAAATCTCTACAGAGTCGTGTTGCTGATATTGCGGCACTAATTTGGTGGATGGAGTTTACCAGTACCACCAAGTTAGTGCTGCAATATCACCAACACGACTCTCTAGAATTCAATGTTTCCATTGGTGCGAAATCAAGCAATAGAAGCTTCGTTTCGCACTAATGGAAACACTGAATTCTTTACATTAAAAATTCGGTCGTCTCATCAGACTGTGACCAAACTACAAAAATATTGAAATTTTGAACTTACATATAAAGTATAAGTATAATGCTTTAGCGAATTTTAATGATTAACGAGAACAGTCACGTTGTAAATGTAATAACTTTAGTTATTGTATTAGTAATTTAATCAAGTCCTAATGTTTATTTTAACAACGAACATTGTCCGATCAATAAATGTAGTAAGTTTAGACTTGATAACTAATACATTGTCATTACAATAATTGTAGTTATAGTAAAACTATTTTATTTTATTGATAGAATATATGTTTTTGTTAAACTTAAAACTAAGTTATTCATTAAACAATTTTAATGCTGATTTTCGAAAAATACGATTCAATAAGTCAAAATTATTGAATTAAAAACGTTTTTTTTCTGGTTGCTTCATCAACCCGGGCTCTAGTTTGAACACACTGGGAGCGTACGTTTCTCCAATGCTCAATGGAAAATCATCGTATATTTCAATCTTACGACATATTATTAACCCTGGAAATTTCAGTAATATTAGACCCCCTCCTGCCGACTCAGAGTAGCTCCTAAGCATAAGAATATATTCGTTTCCAGGCTCAGTATCTCGACGACAAATGCAGATATTCTTGCGCATATTAAGTCCATTTTGAATCTGCCTGATACTAGACTTGGCTCGAACCAAGTACAATGTAAAAATATATCTCGCTATAATGGTCATGTCTCCTCCTTTAAAGTGACGGTTTGGAAACTATATGTTCGATTTACAAATGTCCCCAGCATCATGGCCTGAATCAACGTACCTGCAAGAATTTGTCGATCTCCCAATTTTTATGCCGCGGTGGTTGAATGCTTTCAACAGTCCATTCCTTATACTGTACGAAGACACAAACTAGTAGTTCCACACAACAGAGAATTGTGATCACTGCGTAATCAAAGAAACAAAAACTGGACAAACTTCTTAAAGACGAGATTGGATTTGGATAACTTAAATTACATGAACGTTTACGATGCATTTTCGATTATGTTTCTTGAACTCTTCTATAACGATTACATTGGTAGTATGCAGTCAGAAATAATCGCTGACCCAAAGCGCTTTTGGCAATTCATTAACTATAAGAAGAAATCAGATGGATATCCTTCTATGATGAAGTTCGGCGATCATTGTACTGGTGGCCCCAAAACCATTGCTGGCTTTTTCGCAAACTTTTTTAATAGCGCCCACTCCAATAATGATGTCAAGCCTGATGCGACCTACTTCATTTACATGAATAACAGCGCTCTAGCGTCTCCGGTCTCTATTCAAATCGATCTTGAAACTGGGTAAGGTTGTGGTAAGGAGCATAAACAAGCTAAAAGATGATTTTTCCGCTGGCCCCGATGGATTGCGTTCTATCGTTTTAAAAAAATCTGTTGGTAACTTAGCTCAGCCACTTACAATGCTGTTCCAAAAGTCGTTCTCCTACGGAATATTTCCATAAATATGGAAAGATTCTTTTATAATTCCAACCCATAATAAGGGATATAAATCAGACGTCTCTAACTATAGGCCAATTGTGAAACTATCCTGTATCCCCAAGTTATTCGAGTATTGTGTACGATTCCCTTTACTTTCAATGTAAAACATCGTTTTCAATGAATCAGCATGGCTTCCTTAGAGGACGATCCACTACAACTTGGTTGTCAAACTTTTAACTATACGGGATTTAGGGGTAATTTGTGACCACGAACTTAACTTTAGAGATCGCATCGATTTTATTGTCAACCGAGCGAACTCTTCGCTAGGATTTGTGAAACGCTGGTTTAAGGAATTTTTGAACCCTTATGTTACGAGGGCCCTTTACATGACATTTGTTCGGCCCCTGCTTGAGTATGCTAGTCAGGTTTGGTCCCCATACCATGAAGTGCATATACGAATAATTGAAGTGGTACAACGTAGATTTTTGCACATTGCTCATCAGATTTTTGCAATTTGCCATCTTATCTCGAGCGCTTGGAGCTTATCAACTTGAAGCCAGTAAGTAAGCGACGATCTGTTGCAGACATCGTATTCATTCATCAACTGTTATCTGGCGGTGTAGATTCTGCAGCTCTATTCGAAAAGTTAAATCATAATGTAAATAATCGTGCTTTGAAAACGATTCCAGATTATAGGATTGCTCCTCACAGAACGACCTACAGCCAGAACGAGCCTATTACAAGAATGCTGCGCGAGACTAATAAATATTTTGAACTTTTTGATCACATCAGCAAACTCGCTTTTAAGAAATTATTATTTGCTACCAATCGCTTAATCGGCGTCCTTGGGTTGGAACCTAGTGACGCGGGGAAGAGAAAAATATTTAAGTTCTCTTTATCCGCTTGTTGCGTTACATGTTCAGAGAGGAGAGATAAGGGAATATTTCTTAAAATAGTGTTCGGCTATGATTTTGATAAAATTGTTGGCGGGCTTTTTCGGCTACCAGGGTCACAATGAACAATGATATCGTAAGCATTTCTTTAGGGTCCTTAGGTCGGTCCGAGTCCTTTAGGCAAAAAAAATTCTCGTCTTCAACAAATTATAGTTAAAAATGGAAGGGTGTAACTGTTGTGACCAACGCCTCGCATTCTTTTACGATAAATGTACAGAGATCTTGAACACACCACACTTAATTTCTAAAGCGAAAAATTGAACCTACCGTATTTGTGAGAAAAATTATCTTGAATAATCAAAAACTATTATTCCTATGTGGTTTTATTAATATAATAATATTAAGTTTTAATACCTATAAACAACATTTCCGGTAAAATTTAAAATATGACCTGAAATAGTTTTGTTTTAAAGTTTTGCAAAAAACTTTTAAACTCCCATGAAAGCTGACACTTCCGGTCGACCGATCTTGGCTAAAAATCACTGAGATCTCTCAATTTTTGAAAAAAGCTTAAGTATGATATTTTATCCCGATCAATCTATCTTTAAGACTGAACCAAGTTTTTACTGAAAATCAGTGTTTTGGCAAATATCGTCATTTCCACTTAAATTTTGGAAAACTCATCTGAATCGGTGTTGTTGCAAAATTATTTAGAAGTGGTTCCCTATGGATGCTATCACTTCCCGTGAATTGATTTCAGCCAAATTTCATTGGGATCTCCCAATTTGTGGAATAACATAAGGGGTTGAATTTTTGTTGATAGACGGTTTTTTGTCAAAATTAAGATAAAATGAATATAAATGAAAATGAATATAAATCTTAAAGTTTATTATCATTTTCATTGTACATGCTATACTTTTGCAAATAGGTGCAAAAAAAAATAAAAAAGCTTTTATGAAAGCTGCCACTTCCGGTAGAGCGATTTCGGTTAAAAATCTCTCCAAATTTATGAAAAAGGCTTATGTATGAAGTTTCATAATGATCAGTCATGCCTATGCCGTCTGGGCTATAGGCAATAGTTTTTTAATCAGCGTTTTAGTTCAAAATCCATCGTTTTAGAGCTTGTAACTAATTATTACATTGTTGTATATACGTGTCGTATATCACTGAAAGTGTCTTAAAGAATGCTGTAAATTTTTCTGAAGCACCATAGTTATTATTGTCATATAATCATGTAGCATATTATTTGAAAGGTCTTGGAAAATGCAGCAATTTTGTTATTAGCGCTTTATTTGAGAAATCCATCGTTTTGGCGCTTGGTGCTAATTATTGATTTATTTATTAATTACAGATACATTTTTTCTCATTCTGATAAGATCATCATGTGTGGCATATTTTGTGTGTAAATTTGGGATGTTTACGAAGTTTTGAGTACTAATAAATTCTGGTTTTGGCTAATTTCAATTATTTTTATTTTCTGTGTTCAGCTGGACTATACTCAATTCGGCGAGTGGGAAACGATATAAAAGAAGGATTTCCATTCGCGGGTGCACAGGTATATGTTTCTGATGTAAGATGTAAGGCGAAACGAGGAAATTTGTTTGTTATACGATTAAAAAAAATGTTTGTCGACCTCCCACCTACACCCACGTAGTTAATTCACCATGGATATGTGTCATTAGGGGTACAATTAGCTTCCGCGAGCTCGTGCGAGTTAGTCAAGCCGTTAGTCTCTACTATTCCAAATTTCAGTTTGCATTAATACCATAAAATATACTGCGTGGGGTGAAGGGTAAACCATTTCCAGAATAAAAAAGAACTCTAATTTCATAGATGTCGATATATTTTAACTTTCGGCTACTTTTCATGAGTGGCTGAATATATTTACAAGATTGAATGGTGTTTGGTAATGCGCTTGTTTTATGATCCACCCTATAAAAAACGATCAATTAATCATTTATTTAAATAAAATTAAAATAATTATTTATTTACATTATCGTATTTACAATTTGGTAATAAATATTTAATAATAAATCTATAAACATTTAAAAATATATTTATGTATGATTTTTTGACACATGCATGTTTATTTTGGGCAAAGGTCTTTTTTTAAATTAACTTGGTATTTAGCATTATAGTCACGGTGGGTGTTCAGTGATGATGATATTGTTAAGTTAAAATAATTAAATAATAATATCAAAAATCTATATACGACTTTATTTGTACTTAGCCCACAATTAACTTATTTTTCCTGGAAAAACACAACCGGTTGAACATACATATATACTCCAGTGAATTTTTGATCTTTTGTATATAATATTTTATGGCGTCACAAACAGAAATGACATTTTAACATTGAAATAATGGGCTGTATATTTATATAATTTGCCATTTAATGAAATTATGTTTATTTCACTTAAGGCTACAAGAACGGCAAGTAAATAAATTATTCTGCCATGATCAAATTATAAAACCACCAACGTTATTTTATTCTTAGCCAAATTCAACCTTTTCCGCAACAAAGTCAACGTTGTATTTTTGGGCACAGTTCAAGGAGATAAAAATCGTATTGAATAAAAGTAGCTTCCCAACAGCAGCATCTCTCTCCACAAAACTGAATTAAATTGCTAATTAACATTGTGATTGTATAAATATTTCATTAAAAAAAATTCATTAACTTTAAGCCAATATCTCGTAACTGAAATTGAACTGAACCGCACAAAAAAATACACCAAACTACTTGGGAAAACAAATAATTTCCCAATTTAACTTTGGCTTTATATAAACACTTTAATCATGTATTTCCGTCACAACAAACAATCCAAATATTTAATATTCACCCCTTTTTTGCCGAAAATAACACAAAATACTTTTAGCGTGAAGCGTTTTATTATAAACTTTATTTTGTTGTTATTGAGTGTGAACTTGCTGTACCACATATTGACTTTTTCGAAAAAATTATGCGAAATAACGGAAATACAAATAATTGGTGAAATAACAACACCCACAGTTTTTGGTGGTGTTAAATGTTATACCGAAGTTAGCATACAAATTGATAGCTTGGTATCATAAACCACTTTAGTGCTGATAAATATTTTGGTTGCTGTAAAAAATCTTCCAACGTATAGGGAATTAAAATTTTTAATACACAACAAAAAATATTACGACCAAATTAAATAAGTTACGCTACTCGCCAAATGAGGCAATAGTTCCACAAAATAGAATTTATGTTGTTATTTTTAACCGTTGGAAAGTTTTTATTTGTTTTTGTACAAAAAAACTGGAATGCTTATAAAATAATAAAATTTTAAAAATTTTTCTTAACTTGTCAACTTACTTTATGGAATCGCAACGCTACAAACGAAATTCCTTAGACCAACTTCCTCAACTTGGGAGATCAGATCAACAAGAAACATTTTTAAAATCTTGTTTCACTGGAATTTTTTAACTAGAATAATGGGTGCAAAAATGAATTAAAATTGTCACTGGTTTTAAAATAAAAGAAACATTCTCTTTTATCATAGTATTGCCTTTTGTGGCGAATAGCATAACCTATTATTTCTCGCTGGTAAATTTCTGCTATCTTGTACAGCATATAGTTTCGAGTCGGCAACCACGAAGACTTACCACTTAGAGTGAACAATTTAAACACTGCAAGAAGCGTTCAGAAGCTCTGATCGGCAAACGGATTTGAAATTCAAGGCGACACAACACGTGCAAGACTAACGTGATTTTTTAAACTAAACCTTTTATTCACGATAGAGTTGAAGTAAAATTTTGTTGAATATGAGTGGACTGCGAAAGGATCGGAAACTACAGTAGTTGGATACTGGATGGGGTAGTTCACCAAGCATGAAAGTGAGTACTACATAGCGATGGCCCGCCTGATTTAAAACCAATCTTTTATTATTCGTTGATTCCATTCTGCTATCCCATTTTCGATTGTTTTCATCGTATAAACCAAGGATTGTGATATATGTTAAGGAATTACTTAGGTCCATTCATAAAAACCATTTGCAGAAGCCATAATCGAAATTCACAGTGGAATCTTATTTTTAACATAGAAAAATGTTTTTCATCATCTTGAGAAATAACATATTGGGGGTACAAATAAGTTTTGCGGTATATACAAAAGATGGCGTAACTAGTAATAAATCGCATCGGACCATTTTGTAACTATCTTCAAGTTAAAGCGTCATAATTTTCCTCTAAAAATCAATATGTGTCATTTCGCTGAAATGTAAACAACATATTTTTCTGCTCGAACCATGGCAACCTTTGTGCCAATAAAACACAATTTGTGGGAAGCGCTGCTTTTTTGGTTTAATTTGAAGAAGATTGTATAGCTGATGGAACTCTGTTGCTGCAGTGGACATGGAGAACATGCTCTGAGGTCGTTTCAAGACCAATAGATCTCAAAAGTAGATCCACTACATGATAGTAAAGTTTGTGGTAAAAAAATATTATTAATATATTACACTGTTAAATTTATTATTTTTCCTATTGGAGTTTATTTTCAAAAGAAAATTATAAAATTGGACTAGTTGATCGGAGTCTGTAGTTTGTGATACTTGTTCATTAAACATTGTGTTTCTCAACTTATGGAGGATTGTAATCATATAGCATGCTCAGTCGTTACCTGTATTTGTAAGCCATTTTTGGTTATTTTAAATTTTTTTGTTTGGGGGTTGATGTGGTTATCAATTGTTCGTATAAGAAGGCAAATTGCAGTTTTTCATGAAGCCCTTGTTTGGGTTTGGATTTGTGTGTCCAGGTTGGTCTCCTTGCTGAATATTATAGATGTTTTTGTTGAATTTTGCACTTAGTTTCGCGGGAGTTGAGTCATTTTTGAAATTTTAGGATGATCGGTCGTACGCTGAGGCTTTTGAGTTGTAGGATTGCCACGATACTTTTATGATCTGTCTTGGATTCGTCACGGCTTTGTGAAGCATGGTGTTGTTGATTAGTAATATTGGTGCGGGAGATCGCTTGGTGAATGGTAGAAGTTTCAGAGGATTCGAACCATCTATTGGGATTGTTTCGGAAATAACTTTGTGTGTTGCAGTGTGTTTGGTTTTTTGTTCTAGAGGGGCGGGTATCGAGTATTCCTGAATAAAAATTACATATTTTTTTTTTGGTATTTTACTATGAATATTTATAAAATTGATTCTTTTCACAATGTGGTTTCAGAGATTAACTAATTTTACTAATATTCCTTCATCCAATTATTCAGTATTTGAGTATTAATTAATTCGTAATACTTTCTAATTAAAAATAAAATTTCAATTTAAAAATCAGGAGAGCAGACAAGGTAGGAATCATAATGACTATCTGGTTTATAATAAAATGGTATTTCAGCGGATATTTTCTTTTTGAAATTGCAGATATCTTGGAAGCTACAGAGTTAATTTGAAATGCAGTTAAATATTGCTGTACTTAGATAGTTTCTCGGCGATCATGGCATTTCTTTAATTAAATTATTTTCTAGGTTGTTTCGGGAGACTGTTAATTGGTGAAGGTTTGGATTAGCTTGTTCTAGGTTGGATAAATAACTAATGCTGATTCTTGTTTTTATGATTTATTTGGTTATTTGGTTATCAAGGATCATACAGGTGTGTTAGCTATTTATTATTAATTTTATCATCGTACAGATTCCTGATTGCTTTAACAGTTTTTTTTAATTTGTTTATGTATTGGGGTTCTAAAACTGTGCCAACATCCAATATTGACATATTACCTTACATATTGCATATTAGCTGTTTTTGAAATCAGATTTCATTTGGTCATTTTTTATTTTTATAAATAAACATATTTGTATTAGGTGAGGGATGGATAAGTGGAGCAAATGGAGCAAGGACAAGTGAGCTCACATTAAATAATTTTTTTAATTTAACTAGATTAAGATTCTATCCGTAGAATATAAAAAGGACGAGTGGTTCAGTAGTTAAAGCTTCGACACTTGGACCGGAGGTACTGGATTCGAATCCCATAAGAGGCTAGATGCAAATCGAATTTTCATCATCGATTACAATCGGTGATGTTAATAAACAAAACTAAGACCCTCTGTTGGAGTGCAGAATTCAGCGCCGACCGTTCATGTCAATGTACTGGTTAACATGGAGCTTGCAATATGCAGGTGGTATACTGTAAAATGTGTGAATGGGTGTGCGTGAATGAAAAGGGGAGTATTAATTGACCTTCAAGGAACATTAAATCCACTAGACAATTAATACTTTCTTTTACTAAAAGTTAAAAAAAACGGTCGCGCGTTCCTTTCCTGCGATAGTACGAGTAAAATATTGTAGTGATTTTTGGATTAGATTTATTTTAATTTATTTTGATTTAATTTGTTTTAAGAGAACTAAATTAATTTAGTTAATACTAATCATAACATTACATTTATTTTATTTAAGTATAATTTAACTCATAATAATCCCATTTTAGTTCAGGAAGTTTACTGCAACTTAATTAACTATAATTATAATTTTTATTTAGGATGCTGATTGCTGAATATATCGAAAAAAAAATTAAAAATAATTGTTTTGTCTTACGCTAACTGCCTTATATTATATTTCAACTAACAATTTACTAACTATTGACTACTTAGGTGTCTGAAACCGGGTCAATTTCCATAATATTTAACAAACCTTTCGTATCGCTCCATCTTGTTATATGTAAAAGAATGGGCGAATGGGCCTTACTTAGGTTTGGTCGCACATTCCAATCAATCAATCAATCAATCAAAAACAGAAACTTATAAAATTGGACTAATTCTAAATGTTGTCCCGTCGAATCTAGAAATATTTACAGATTCCAGCCAATTCTGGAGATGTCCGTGGTTTTCACTGACATTTTCAAAGATATCATCCAATCTAATGAGTCTATAATGAATGGGCTAAAATTATGATGGGTTTTACTATATGTAAAGATGTTACACACGTCTTCACAATTTTTAAAAATCTTCTGTCTATGGAGCAAAAATGGGTTAATTGTATGAGTCTAACAATGACTTTGAAGTTTCATGATTTTGACAAAAATATTATTATTTCCGTCTACAAGATTTTAGTAATGTTTCCAATTGGATTTTAAATTGACATTCCCAAACAGCGTCGAGCCAGGTTTAAGTGATTTGTAGTATACGTTACTCGCTTACAACGAACCTTGTTTTAGTAACAAAAATGTTACATTTTTTAACAAATTTTTAAACGGCGTTTCTTCGTTGCACGAAATTTCAAGGAATAATTTTGTTCTACTGAAGTTAAAAGTTCCATAAATAGGTATGGTTTTTCATGAAGGCCTTGGTAAGTACTTTAATATAAAACGCCAAATGGTCGGTCCCTGGGTGTGGTCGAATGAATAACAAGCAAACATGTATAACATTGAACTTCAATGAAAAATTTTGTTCTTTATAATGATTTGAATATTAATCATGATGCAAACAGTGAAATTCTAATAGATGGCAATATGGATGACATGCATCTTTGGACATTCTTCTCCCACAAACAGTGAGGGTTAATTTATCTTGTGACTCTTCAAAAAAAGAGTTTCAAATTCTTCCAATAAATTTAAAAAAAAAAAAAAAAAAATTATGAAATAGATCTTAAGGACATCCTAAACAGGATTGACATAACACTTATAAAATATCCAATTTGCAAAAAATGTTGCAAAACTTTAAACGATAAATCTGAATCTATAAATGGGTTTCTGGTCGTACACGTTCAGCCATTAAATGTTGAGGAAATATATTCTGTTAAGTTGAATAAGATACAACAGGACCTTCGTCTACGAGTATCAGAGAAAGTACTTGTTTTATAAGGGGCCATAAATTATAACATAAAAGTAAACGACTATAAAAGTTTTATAGTCAGGCCGAATTTTGGGACTGGACTTTGGGAGGAACATGACGATTTGTGTAAACAAATATGAAAAGTTGCGGTTTTTATAAAAAGGTGACTTTATGGAAAAGTTATGGAAAATTTCAAAATTTTGTATAATTGTTATAATTTTTTATACTAATATTGAATTGTTTGTTGTGTTGGATTTTATTTGCTTGGATTGTATTAACCCTTTGAGACCGGACGTCAACGAATGTTGACATGAAGTTTTTCTATATATTGCGCATATCTCTAGCGAAATTTGAGATGATTTGCTTAACTACTCTTTGATAGAGTAATTTAATTTATTGTTTTAGTTTAATACGAAATTTGACAGACTGACAGAAGTTTTTGTGTGAAGTGGTCGCGCCAATTTTGTATGCTGTTGATAAGGTAAGTGAAAAAGCATTTGTATCTAGTGTGCAACTATTTTAATGATTAAAAGTATTATTTCATGTTTGCGTAATTGTTTTTAATATACATTAATGTGAAAATCAGTAACATTTTGAGTGTACTAACGCCATTATGGCAGTTGTAACTGTTGTCAACGTACGTTGACAAACCGCCTCAAAGGTAATATGTACTGAATTGTGCATGTCGACAAATGTTGACAAATTGCTCCAACGGTTGCGTTTATGATGGTTTCACTTGAGATGTTTTGTCAACATACGTTTACATAACAGGTGTATTAAACTTTAAATTTTTAATTTATGAATTAAAAATTTTAGAAAAAAATGAGCGTCTCAAGTAAATAAAATTTAGTTTTCATATTTCTGAACCCTTCAAATAAAAAATACACGGTTGAAGAAAAAGCGGAGCTTATAATGGCCGAGGACTCGGACTTCGACGAATTAGGCGAGGCTGAAAGTGAAAACATTGAAGCACAAGAAGATAGCGAGACGTCGAAGTAATACCAGTAGCTGACAAATATGACATTGTAGACATCGTTATGGAGAACGTGGTTATAAACGAGGAAATCTTGACGTTGGACGAAGTGGAATTAATAGACACATATTTTAGTGAACTGACGAAAAAAACCGATATAGCATGGAGAAAACGACCATTTAACAATTTACCGTTTAATTTCAAGTTATCTGATTTGTCTTCGTCAGATTCTATTGAATCGCCATTTGGGATTTTTTCAAAATACCTTCCAATTACCATGTACCCCGAAATAGCTTCTTTTACAAATCAGTATGCTATGCAAAGCGGTTTAGGGAGTTTTAAACATGCTTCACCGGAGGAAATTGCACAACTATTTGGAACGCATATCATCATGGGAGTTCTTGGTTTCCCCAGATCAAAATGTATTGGAATCAATACCTCGAATTGCATTGTATTTCGAAGATAATGCCTCGCGATCGATTCTTTTGGTTGAGAACCAATTTGCACTTCATCGATAACACAACAATCCCTACAAACTGCCCGGATAAATTTATAAAGGTACGTCCGCTTATTAACAACATCAAGAAACGTTGCCACGAAATGCCTATGGAGAGAGATCTCTCAATAGACGAACAAATGATCCCTTTTAAAGGTCATTTGGAAATTAAGCATTACATGAAGGGAAAACCGAAACCTTGGGGCATAAAAGTCTTTGTTCTGTGTGGTAAATCCGGGTACCCGTACGATTTTGTGCTCTACCAGGGTGGGACGACAGAGATTGATATCTTCGACAAATCTTCCTTAGGATTTGGTGCTGCAGTTGTAACTCATTTGGTACAACGGATTACCAAACCAGGCCACTCAATATTCTTTGATAACTATTTCAGTACTTATCAAATTTTTGAAATTTTGCCACAAAAAAAAACAAACGCAGCCGGAACTATTCCTGTCAATCGATTCAACAATCCAAAGTTTAGTACAGATGCCGAGATGAAACGAAAAGGCCGTGGATCATCGGAGGAAATGACTAGCTGAGATGGCAAAATTGTATTAGTAAAGTGGCAAGAAAACCGTTCCATTCACTTGGCTTCTAATTTTGTTAGTAAAGGCGAAGGACGACTAATCAAAAAGATGGGATAAAAGAGCAAAAGCGTACATAGAAATAATGCAACCAGAGATTGTTGAAAAGTATAATGATGCAATGGGCGGTGTAGACTTGCTCGATTAATATTTAAGCTACTACCGCATACTTATAAAATAGCGTAAGTGGACGTTACGCGGTATACTTCATTTTATAGACTTTGCCGTATGCGCGAGTTGTTTGGAATATAAAAGAAATTGCGAAATTCAAAAGATACCAGAAAAAGACATTTTGAAGTTGAAGGATTTTAAATTAAAACTTGGATGGTGTCTAACTAAGGTTAGTTTGAAAGAATCTTCAAATAAAAGAAAGTATGAAGAGACATTCATGACATCATCACCAACGACTACTGTACGACCGATGGAATTTCGACCGGAAATAGATATCCGCTTTGATGGGGTTGATCACCTCCCATTATTTAAACAAAGCCACTCTGCCAGCAGATGTTAAAACCCAAATGGTAAAGGTTCGTCTAGAGTAATTTGTGGTAAGTGCTAAGTACATTTGTGCATTAGTTCTAAGAACAATTGTTTTTATGATTTTCATACTAAATAATTATATATGTGATATTTTATTTAGTTATTGTAATGTATAATGTGATATTATATTATTATTCTATATTATTTTATAATTTTATGAATAAACTTTGACTGAATAATGAATAAATTCTTTGGTGAAATTAACAAAAGCAATAAATTTAATCTTGAAATGTACTAATTAAATATATATTCTAGCTACTGCTAGATAAATTAACAAATTATTATATATTATTTATAAGTTTTAAATAAATTAAATAATTAATAAACCTGAAAAATATATGGAGTAACGACACTAAAATTTGTTTGATTATTACATCCGATGAGCCAGATTGTCAACATATGTTGACGGAAGCTGGCACCGGAACCATTGGCCGGAGGTCAATTTGGTCATCGGATATGAATTCAGCGTCCTCGAATTAGTTAAGCTTCACTCATAATTGGTTTAAATTTGACATTTGTATAGGGCCGGGTCTCAAAGGGTTAATAAATAATAAAAGTGTTTGATTTATTTTTGTATTAAAGAACATTTTTGTTACTAAAAACAAGGTTCATCGTAAGCGAGTAACGTATACTACAAACCTATTAAAACTGGCTCGTCGCTTGTTGGGGAATGTCAATTTAAAATCCAATTGGAAATATTGATAAAATCTTGTAGAAGGAAATAATAATATCTTTGTCAAAATCATGGAACTTCAAAATCTTTATTAGACTCATACAAGTGACCCATTTTTGTTCCATAGACAGAAGATTGTCAAAATTATGAAGTGTTAAACATGTTTACATATAGTAAAACCCATAATAATTTTAGCCCATTCATTATAGACTCATTGCATTGGATGATCTCTATGAAAATGTTAGTGAAACCCCGTGGACATTTCCAGAATTAGCTGGAATATTATTTAAAACCAGTCAAAAATGCTCAATTAAAAATCAAAATTATATTTAGAATAATTTTTAATAGAACAAATCTCAAAAATATACTTTACTTAAATCTTAGGAATAGGCCTTTGCTGTACCTTCAAAAAAAATGTCAGCTAGAATCTGTAAATATTTCTAGATTCGACGGGACACCATTTAGAATTAGTCCAATTTTATAATTTTCTTTTGAAAATAAATTCCAATAGGAAAAATAATAAATTTAACAGTGTAATTTGTTAATAACTGTTTTAGCACAAACTTTGCTATCATTCCACTACGACAACCGAAAGCACAGACAATCATGAGGTAAGCCCGGTCATGTATCAACTTAAACCTCTTTCTCTCTCTCTCTCTCTCTCTTTGGCATTATATCCCATCACGGGATTTGGCCGCCTCAAATGAGGTTTCAAAATCATATTTTCATTTCAGATAATGAGTGATTAATTCATTGATCCTAAACCAGCCGTGAAATTTTTTCCTTGTCACCGCCGGGAATCGAACACGGGACCTCCGGTCGCTGGAACAAGCATGCTGACCACTTTGCCACTGGAGGCGGTAGACAACTTCAACCGTCAACCCAAATATTCAAAGTAAGAAGCTAATGCTGTGCATCGGGTGGGACCAGTTCGGAGTGATCTATCTATAAAATACTTCAGCCTAACAAAACCATCACTGAAGAATGTTATCAACAACAAATGATTCAAATAAGCCGAGTATTGAAGCTCAAACGCCCACAATATATATATATCAAAAGACCAAAGTGAACTTCACTTCTTCTGTATTACTTATTCCGGTCATGGCCGGATTTATTGATTCATGGCCTAGTACCTCAATAAAGTAAACTTTTTTCTGTGTCTGTCTGTTCGTTCGCACCAGTTTCGTTGCCCGGCTTTCACGCAAAAACCACTGCAGTTTTATTGTGCTTAAATAGATTTGAAGCTGTGACGAGAGCAATTTCCACTTTATTTTATCTCGATATCTTAATCTGTTTTAAAGTTATAAGATAAAACATTAATATGACAGTAATAGCCAACCAAAGCGTTTTCACAGTTCATTTTAGCGTTCCTACATTTTTCGTGGAAAAACAAATTAACAATTTCAAGCAAAGTTTACCAAGATCTGTGTAGAATAATACAAATCCAATTGGAATTTTCATCGCCTTCTCAAACTAAAATACATTTAAATTTAATTTTAATTTGAGACAATTTTATTATGCGGTTTTCTACTTAGTAAGCAGTAATGTTTGGGATAATGGTTGACGTAGTGTTTTGTGATTGAATGAATTGTTATGAATGAATGAACAACATGGACGGGGGGTCGGCGCTGAATCTTTGGGGCCTACTATGGATATTGACTGCCGTCGATTATTGTTCGTTGTTTATATTCCGAAATAGTAATTACTATTGCGTCCGATTTCAATAGTAGGCCTCTGCACTCCATCAGAATCCATCGATTTGCATTTAGCCTCTGATGGGATTCGAACCCAGTACCTCCCGGTATATAATTTATTTAGTTTTATCTATCTGCCGTTTGTAATCTATTTTCATACAACGACAGTGGTTTCAGATATACGAGTAGAAGCAATTGAAACTTTTGGATTATAGCCTGTGCGATAAACTAATTATCCTGATCAATCGGTATCGGATTCGATACCAAAGCGCATATAAAGTGTACAGTTAAAAATGAAAGCTATTGCAATTCTAAAATTACTAACCAGCGGACTGCAAAACAACAAAACATATTCGATAAAGCCAAGATACCCCCCGCCATTCATTGCAGGGTATTTTTATTATTCTCCGGTTGATCGTCGAGTACAGGATTAAAACTAGGTGAACCGTTTCCATATTATTTAGTAATTTGAACCCTAACCTCAATTTATATTAAAAATATACATTCGAATTTTATAATTTTATTTCGAGTGGTTCTTTGCCATTTCCTCTGTGCTCGAGTTACGTCATGATACCACACACATGACTTCACCAGCACCGGTGGTACCACTCACACCGATATCAAGTTCTCATCAGACATAATAAATATTATCCATCTTAATAATAAATAAAATACTTAGATTTTGTAATCATAAATAAAATACTTGGAAATACTGTAATGTATTATCCAAGCTTGCACTTTTTATTATCTGCATGTATATATGTGCATAACGTTTCATTTGAACAAAATAAAGAAAGTAAGAACAGAATTGTATTAACTGTCTACCAGTTTGGTTGTATAATAAATAACATCTACGAAATAAATGTTGTGTATTAAATAATAATTGCCAAATAAATTTAGTCTTTTTATTTATTTGTGAAATTAAAAAAGCTAAATACGTAATTGGCGCAGCCGGTAGGATCGGTATTTCAATATCGATCCGTTTGCTTAGAAAAGTAGTGTTAAAGTAAAATCTCGTAAAGTGTTTTAGTGATAATTAATTATTCAATTGAACTTTGTAAATTTGTGCAGTGAACAGTTAATTAATATCAAAGGAATATTGATATAACGTGAAAAGTGCTATTACCCACATCGAACATCTTTTGCACGAAATGCTGAGCAGACATACCTACGTTTTGTTATTTATTACTGGGTGAGTTATGATATTGGTAAAATCCTTAACCTTTAACATATATTCATTAGACAACTAACATACATTCTCGCAACCTCATCTTCACGGCTTATGAAGATTTTCTTATATACAAGTTTAAGTTTCTACGGTTAATAGAAAAAATTAGAATAGACAATTCCACGGTTTATGGAATTATAGCATTAATAAGGTTAATAAATATTTTTTTTTTTTTGTATATTGTGTTTTAAGAAGTGAAAAAAACGAAGAAATTTAAGAAAATTTTAAATTAAAGGAAACAAATAGATTATATGCAAGCAAAAGTTATCGATACAAACAAAATAGACAATACACAAAACAAAATAGACATAACAGAAGAAATGAAGGAACAACAGTTAAACACCCTAGTGAATCATTTAAAATTACCTGATTGCATAAAAGACCTCCCTGTATATATAGGAAATAGGACTGGATTACACGATTTCATTGAGAATGTAGACGAAGTCGTAAAATTATTTGAAGAATTAATAGGAAGGGGTAAAATACCATTGACTTACCTCCGAGCGATACGAAACAAAATCCAAGGAGAAGCAGATGAGGTTCTTACCATGTATGGTACTGAACTTCGCTGGGAAACCATTAAAAACAATTTGGTTAATCACTACTCTGTTAAGAGAAATGAAACAAGCCTCATAAAGGACTTGCATTCATTATATCAGGGAAATGACATGATAGAACGATTCTTTTCTAGAACTATAGAAATTCAATCTGCCCTAATCACACATGTAAAATTACATGAAGCAGATGAAACAGTTCGAAACGCAAAAGAAACGCTGTACACTGAGATGTGTTTAAATTTTTTTCTAGCTGGAGTAAAAGAGCCTTTAGGCTCAATGATAAGAGCCAGAAAGCCCACAAATATCGCAGATGCTTATAATCTATGCATTGCCGACCAAAATATGTTCTATTTAAAGAATAAAATCATAACAGGTACAACATCTAACAATAACCAATATAAAAAACCTTTACCCCGATTACCTTCAAGAAACATTCATTTGAACCCTCAAATTTTCCAAAATCGTTTCGAGCAGAAACAAAACCAGCCTGTTCAATCACGGGTTTGAACATGGAATAATTTATTATATATGTTCAAGCACATAACATTAGCGACACAAATATGTCATCAGCAACAATAAGTATGCGAATAGGTTAATCAACCATATAAGCTAAATTTTATTTGACGGCTTATATTTCCATTATTTCTGGCGCGCATACAATTATTAAATTCATAAGATCAGCAAAAGTATTGTCCATATAATTAATAACATAAACACATATTTTTTAATTTAGGTAAAATTGTAAGCTCGGCAACTTGATAGTTGTAATTATATGTATTAATTTTGTATATAAACCAAAAGAATCTAATAAAAATTAAGTAGTTTAAAACAACACTTCAGACTGTTATTGTCATAGCCCTCACCAGTGGTAAGCGGATAACAGTTCACTAAAATATCGAAAAGCTATATCAAACGTCAACACTGATATAACACAGCCAAATTATTATAATCATCAATCCTTTAAACCAAATTGCAATACAACGTTTCGACATAATTTCCAACCAACTTTTAAGCCTCCAGCTATACTACCCCCAAAAGTATCTAACCTAGAACCTATGGATACTAGATCCATCCAAGAACCATACAAACAATATAGCATTTATCCCCCTCAAAATAGATTGCCTAACGTCAATCAACATTCAAATAAATTCAATTTTCAATCAAGTGGACCGCCAAGGTTTAAGTCAAAAGAAATATATAATATAGAAATAGATCCTGAAACAACAGAAAGTATTTCGAATCCTGAAGGAATGGCCAGTTTGGAATATCCTTACAAACCGGATCCAAGCTACATTCCACTTCCAGAGGAAGTAGATGATGAGGATTTTCGGGACAACGCCTCTCAAATCCCATTGGGTTCCTGAATAATCATACTTTCACAAAAAACACCTTACCTTATATTACATTAAAAATAAACCAAAAAATTCTCAAATTTTTAATCGACACAGGTTCCGATAAGTCTTTCATTGATCCCCAATTCATACATTCTTCACAACGACTAAAAATCAAACCCATAAAAATAGTAACAGTCTTCCAAACGCACCAAATTTCAGAATCAATAATCCTTAAAGGACTTCCTGAATTTAAGACAAAGCTCCCAATCGAATTTTATTTATTAAGGTTTCATTAGTTCTTCGATGGGCTTATAGGCCTAGATATAATGAAATTACTTAACGTTAAACCTAGATATAACCATTCTTCAACTTGAAACCAATAGGGTTAAAATGCCCCTCCTTACTACTCCAAAATGTTTATCGCCCATTATGAAAATAGAAGGACGATCAAAACAATTAGTGAAAATACCTGTGAATTTAGCTCAAGGAGAATTTTACACCAAGCCAATCATCATTCGTGATCAACTCATTCCAACAGGAAAATGTTCTCTTATCATACACCAATCAAGAAAAACATGATATTATCCTAAATAACAACATATCCAAACAACCAAAAAGATAAAATCCCAGTCACTGATATGGTCTTGAATGAATTCAAAAGACAACTAGTTTTCAAAATAAACCCTAACGTAAAAAAGATATATAACGTAGATTTTAAGATTCTATTCGAATCTAAAAAACGATATACATTCGAAAAAGACCATTATGACGAAAAATCCTAACAGAAATATTAAACAATTATACGCAACCAAACATAAACACAGGTTTTATAGCAGACCAAAACACATTTAAAACACTTAATAAACTGATAAAAACTACATTTAAAACCAAACAGACCAAACTAATCCGCTGCAAACATCTCGCAATAGATATACAAGATCTTGATATGCAGCACCGTCTCATTCTAGAAGAACATAACGATAGTAACCACTTTGGAATCTCCGAAAATACTGAACGTATTAAAAGGAAATACTACTTCCCTAAATTAAAAACCCAAATTAATTCCCTGATTAACAGGTGCGAGATCTGCCAAACTTTAAAATATAATAGGAACGAAAACCCTATCAAATTACAAATTACAGAAAACCCCACAAGGCCAATGGAAATACTCCATATGGATATTTTTTTCATAGAAAATAAACAATTTCTCACTATATTAGATAAATTCTCAAGATTTGGAACAGCACAAATTCTTAACGAAAGCGAAATTACCTCTCAAAAAGTTTTCAACATATTTAGGCAATATGTAATGACACATGGACACCCTAATAAATTAATAGTCGATAATGGCAAAGAATTCAAAAATGACAATTTCAAAGACCTATGTGCACTTCACAAAATAAAACTTCATTTTACTACCCCTAGAAATTCGACAGGAAATTCGACTGTAGAGAGATTTCACTCGACAATAATCTACAGAGTTTTGAAAGCAAAAAACTCAAAAGATGATCCTGAAACACTGATGACTAATGCAATCATCAAGTACAATAACTCGATCCATTCAGTTACACACATGACACCTATAGAACTAAAGAACGGCCATTATTTCCAGGGAAATTCAATCCCTGAACCTACACCAAAAATTTTAAACACTTAGTCGAGAAACATAGAAAAGACTATGAACAAATATTAACATTAATAGAAAATAGAAATATCGAAACCAAACGGAAATTAATAGACAAATCCAATCAAAGACGGGTAAAACCTCTTAGTTTAAGGATCGGAAATACTATCTACAGAAAAACGAATCGCCGAAATAAAGTTACACCTCGGTTCGATAAATTGACCGTCCTAAAAAATAATAAAGTTACTGTTCAAACAAATCAAGGAATCGTACACAAAGCTAAACTCAAATATCCTTTACAGATTAACATCCATAACGATGGGCCAGTCAATAACAATAACGAACATCAACGATACAAATGGAATAATACCAACCCGGATCAGTGATGCAAAAGTTATCACTAAGTATTCAAAGTTACTCCATATTATAAATCTAGATAGATACCAAACAAATATAGACCGAATTATTAGAAATATTGATCATGTAAACGCCTTAATAAATAAAGAAGCAAACGTTATATTCAAACTCAAAATTAAAACAATACACCAAAGACTAAACAAACTGAAAGAAACTTACGAGCATTTATAGCCAATCACTAGGAAAAAACGAGGTTTAATAAATGGTCTAGGGCAGCGGTTTCCAAACTGTGGGTCGCGACCCACAGGGGGGTCGCGAAATAACATCAAGGGGGTCGTGAAGTATTTAATTTCTGTTTTACATATTTAAAAAAAATACTTACAAAAATCTATTTAATCACTAAATTTTAATGCAAATTTCTTGTTGTGATATTACTTTATTAAGAATCTATTGTAAATGCCGATACGAGTAGTATCGATTTTTTTCTCTATTTGTAAACTATATCAAAAACAGTCCTTTGAAAGCGAGATTATTTGGAAAGTTGTGTGAAGATATATGGGAGCTGAATATAAATCACTCTTGTACTATTGTGAAGTACGTTGGCTATCTCGTTCAAAATTTATTCAAAGAGTGTTCAAACTTAAAATCGAAATTGCGATCTTTTTTGCTGAAAATCACAAAGATGAGGCATCTTCTTTTCGCAACGATAACTTTATTCTTAAACTTGCTTATTCAGTTGAAATTTTTAAAAAATTAAGCGATTTAAATAATTCAATGCAAGGTTCACAAATGCATACTCTGATTCAAAACGATAAAGTCACGGCATTCATTAAAAAATTGGAGCTATGGATATCCAATTTAGAAAAGGATATATATGACATGTTTCCAATTTTAAATGATGCCGCCGGTACCAGAAACAATATTAAAGCAAACACAAATCTTTTTATAGAACATTTGCAAAGTTTACTAAAACATTTTCACGATATTGATTTTACAAAGTTTGCATGGATCAAGAATCCATTTTTGAATAACCAACTTTATGCATTTTAATTGACAATTTTATGAAAAAGAACAACTGGTTGAAATATCTTGCGATACTTCATTGCAACAGGAATTTGATAGTAAAACTTTAATTCAGTTTTGGGTGGAACGAGAAAAAGATTATATTACTTTGACGGACAGAGCTATAATACTGCTGTTACCATCCGTAGCATCATATTTATGCGAAACCAGATTTTCTGCTTTAGCAGCCATTAAATCTAAATATCGAAATCGTTTAGTAGTGGAAATAGAACTTCGGGTGGCTATTTCAACAATAACACCACGATTTGAGATACTTTGTGCGAACAAACAAGCATCCATCACATTATTTTTTTTTTCTATAAATATATGGTACATACTAAATTTTTATTAATTTTTGTTTAGTTTTATTCTATGAATACATTACGTTTTACAACTTGAAAATGTGCTTATATTATTTTATTGTTTTATCTAATAAGGGGGCCGCCAATTTTTTATTTTTTTCTTATGTGGGTCGCAGTATCAGAAAGTTTGGAAACCGCTGGTCTATAGGGAATGTTATAAACTCAATAACAGGTAACTTAGATCAAACAGATTTAGAGCATCTTGAAAAAGCAATCGACCAAATTAACAGAAACGAAGATAAACTCATGGACAAATTAAACCAACAAATACAAGTTAACAATATGATGACAGACAGGTTCGCGAAAATACAGAAATACGTGACAGAACAGGCTAGAATTATAGAATTCGATACCAAATTATTAGCTAACTCAATAGAGCCAGTAACAAAATTATTTAAAATTGATCAACACTTACATCAAATTCTTTTTAATATTGAAACATTATAAAATCATTTCGACGATTTAATAGATTCCATAACATTTGCTAAGCTCAAAATAATCTCTAAACACATTTTAGACAAAAATGAAATCGATATAATTAAAAATATAACGCTTAAACAAGGAATTGTTATAGAAACGGAAGAAGATCTTTATAATCTTTTATGGCTTCAGGCTTACATAAATCATACACAACTAATTTTTTCAATTCAAATCCCCGAATATAATCCTTTAAATTTCACATGTTACGAACTCACGCAGAAGTTATAAAACAATTCCTATACCATACCTGTTCCTAACCCTAAAATCCCAATCAATTCGCAATTTTACCAATACATCAATAAACCCTGTATTACAACAAAAAACTTCATATCTTGTGAGACCGAAGACATAATGCCAGAGGCAAATACATGTACACCAGCAATTATCAACAATATCCCTGCCCAATGCAACTTGACAAAAGAAACTACGGGAGAATCAGCACAAAAAATCGACAATGGACTAATCTACGTTTTTACCAAGCAACAAACACCATTTTCATTAACTTGTAACCAACATCAAAAAGGAATAATAGGTCAAAATATTATAAAATTTCAAAATTGCACCATCCAAATCATGAATAAAACATTTACATCCAAACCACAACAAACATATGAGGAGAAGTCATTACAACTACCATATAATGACATAATACCCGGAAAAAACAAAATCCCAATTAACCCAGAAGAATTGGAAATAATAACACGTGCAACAAATAGATCACCTTTCTCATTTCAACACGGCACAAAAAGTCCACACAACAATATTATGCATACTAATTTTATGTTATGTATTCCTCAGAGTAAAGAAACAAATTTTTAAAAGGAAGCCAGTTCCAGCAACATCAGACAACGGCTCAAAAATCTCGTTTTGGTTCTTTCTTAGAGGGGAGGAGTTACGTGATGATACCACAGTAAGAACAGAATTGTATTAACTGTCTACCAGTTTGGTTGTATAATAAATAACATCTACGAAATAAATGTTGTGTATTAAATAATAATTGCAAAATAAATTTAGCCTTTTTATTTATTTGTGAAATTAAAAAAGCTAAATACGTAGTTCTTCGCGCTGTGGAAATAAAAAATATACTTCCGTTAAGTTATAGACCGATTTAAATATATTTCAAAGTCGAGTTATTATGAAAGCATTAGTGAAGCGTAAAGGAGTGATCAAAGGTCAGTTAATGAAAGTTTCTAATTTTGTGAATAGGAAAGGCGAAAATGCCACTTTGACGAACTGCCAATTCGACTATCTAAAGCAAATAAAATGTATAATCAATTTGTCTCAGTACAGGATCAAATATTTAATTTAGATGCAGAAGCGAATTCGAATATAACTGTTTTCGACCAAGCATATACTGAATCGTTGCAAAAATACAAGTGCTTATAAGACTACTTTCGACTAGGTCCGTTCATCTTTGAATACCACCCAGATTAATTTTCGATCTGATTTCAAATTACCTAGACTGAATCTACCAACTTTCGATAGCAATCTGAAACCGTGACAATCATTTTATGATATTTACCTATCCACGGTCCACGAAAACACAAACCTATCACCCGCCCAGAAGTTCAAATATATCCTAGGCCAATTACAAGGAGCCGCATATACAACAGTTAACATTAAAAAATTGCTTAAAAAAGAGTTATATTTGCGAATTCCTTTTGTCACCAAATTTTAGTAAACCGTCAGCCGTAATTATCACTAGGCTTCACCTTACATTAGATATGAAACCATTCGAGGCTTAAAGGCCCTTGGAGATCCAGCAACGCATAGTGATCCGTGGTTAATACTCTTAGCAGCCGAAAAAATACACGATGATACAAGACAGCTATGGAAATCATGAGTCAGCTGAAACAGATTATCCAACGATTGATGAATTCTTAGATTTTTTATCTAAGAGAATGAATTCCCTAGCTGAGCCTACAACTAAACGAGTTGCTTCACTCAAATCACCAACACCGATTAATTCATACCATGCCACTATACAATTACCGCCCTGTCCGTTCCGTGGAAATGAAGCACATAGATTATATGAGTGTCCTAAATTTTGTAAATGGACACTGTCCCACGGCGCAATTTCATACCCAAATCTAGCCGTTGTTTTAACTGCCTTACCGATCGGCACTTAATTACGAGCTGTATAAGTAGAAAGCATTGCCAAATAACTCATCGCCAGAATATCCTAAATACATCCCGGGCATGATCACTTCACTCGTATTGTATGCCTCTATCGAATCAATGATAATATCTTCGACTGCGATTAATTTTTAGTTGGGCCTGTTTTCATTGTTTGTCTATATATCAAATTTAGTCATCCAAATTTAGTAAAGGGAAACTTATGAATCCGCAACGAGGTACTGTTTAGTGACTTTTTAGCAGAATCACTAAGCTCTTTCGAAAATGATTCCAGTAAAACTGTTCAAGTAGACTGTGAACGTTATCGTGAAAAACATTCAAATCTATTTATTATGTTGGAAGGATATGGACTATTAATATTTGGTTTCAGTTGCTAACGAAATTCCTTGAAAACGTTATCCCTCGAAACAACAAGGAAAATTGGCGGCCGAGATATTGCGATTTGACTGCAATGGAATTATTTCTATGGGGCAATGTAATAATTATGGTGTATGCCAGAAAGTACAAGACGATTGTAGAACAAGACGATTGTAGAACAGAACCAATTGGAAGAACCCTTTATAGTAGGTTTTTTAATGTTTGGCAAAGATCTAAAATGTGCAATGGATCTAGTGAGGCTAATATTTAGCGTAATTAATTGCGATAAAAATAAATAAGGTTTAAGCCCTAGAATTCACAGAAACCGGCACACCGGAAATAATAGTTTCCTTAGTAAAACTATAATATTTGAAATATAATTCATAGATAAGGACATCATACTCGAAAAAATAGTTCAGAAGACTAAAATATATTTAGAGTTAAAAATAGCAACTTTAAAGGAACTCTATATAAAATATATAAAAATAATCAGAACCAATATACCACCGTTGAATGAAAAACATCAGTATTTCACGGAACCAAATCGATGAAATTCGGAGTAAGCTGAGCCCAGGAGGCCAACACGCACACCGATATCAACAACATCGGAGTATAACCCATGAATTGCAAATACTCATTTATGAATATGGATAACAGCGACGCAATAACAGTAACGGGAATACGAGACAATTCAAACACTAATAACAACGATTATGCCAACAAAAAAGAATTCGCCCAGATGGGTCGACCAGAAGAAATCTGTTGTAAAATCTGTTAAATATCACTTAAAGTTGAGATTTGAAGAACAAACAACTTTAACATGTCTGACTTAATTCAACATCCCTATTACCACCAATCCAAGTGGGTTAATGAAAAGAGTTCATTAACTAGATGGAAATACGACTCAACACGTATCAAGACTCGTGGAGTTTTTAAAACTAAATTTTTTGAACACGACAAAGTTGAAGTAAAACCGTATTTGAATATGCTCGGACTGTAAAAGGATCGGAAACAAAGATAACTGAATACGATGGGGTGGCACATCAAATTTGAAACTGTTGCAATAAAAGAGTGTCCCAGTTTTAGAACTAAAGAAAGCCGGGACCCTCACACCCACTATTTTATTAACTATCTTTGAATTAGGACATAATGTTGTCCCGTTCCATACACGGCTTCAAAAGACCGGCTTCACCTTCAACTTTTTCCCCTTTTACCTATAAAATTGATGACATAAAATTTTTCGGTGAAGAACACAAATAGAAATGAAAATAAAAAAAAATTAAGGCCATTTTTGTGATGTAGATTTTTGTTTAAGTTTTATTTTCGAGAGAGCAGAATAAAACAATACAACAAAAATTTGATGTTTTAATATAAAATAAGGGTTTTAATTCGCAATAAAAAATCTATTACGACTTAGTTTGAAGCCAGAAGCGGAAGCCGTGTATGGAACGGGCCATTGGAATTTATCGTACTCGTTCGTACTCTTTAAACAAATTTTACCGAAATTCCGATCATCATTTCTTATTAAATTTATTCGAGTCGATTTTTTTAAGAAACCCGGGTCTCATTGAAGTAATTTTTCAAAAATTAGGTCTTATTAATTTATCCTGGCACTAATTTACTCCTGGCACTATCAGTAATTTCATATTCAAACATTACAACATACAAATTAAAGTTAGATACAAGTTTTGCCAGTTTAAATATGTTTCCATTTGCTGCATAAATAATATTAAATCCTTCAAATTTTAATCGCAATCTCACAATGCTGTGAGGAAGTATTAAAGGAATTGAAAAAGATTGCCTCTTGGTTTGAAAAAGCTTCACAGAACAAAATTATCAGACATTGGTATTCAGAAAATTTAAACTTTTCTTTAGAGATTTAAAAGTCGTTTCGTTGTAGAGTTTGGAGTTTTTGGAAAATGTACACTGAAATCGATGGTTCCTTCATTAATTATTAAAAATGGAGCTTCATTTGCATACCGTGGAGTGTTTTGAAAATAAGTTTAAGTGTTTATTTATTTATAATGTTGTAACAATATCGCTCAGTAATAGTCAAACAAATTTTGTCAAACAACAATCACACCAATTTTTTTTTTCAATTTTGAAGGAAACATATAATTTAGGAACTACAGGTTGAAAAAAGCTCACGTGCCATTAGTTGATTCAAAGATCCATTCAACATCCATAATACCAACTACCGAGTATGTGAATCAAATGTCGAATGTTATTACGCAAACTTCAGGGTGATATATTTATTTTACATTAGAAATAAATAGAACAGTTCAAACGGAGAAAGGATGTTTTCTCAAAATAAGAGATTTTGGATTCCGTAAGGTTTCAGATAAGTCGTGGTTTGGGTCAGATAAGATTATCGTATCAGGTGTGGTAATTTATTTCATTTGTTCACACTTTAAAAGGAAGCCAGTAAACCTCAATATTTACTCACGCAATAAATATCTGACTTTCAAATATATTCACAGTTGATCTATTTTCGGCAATTAGATTTCAGATTAATAGATTAGAGAATTCTTCTTTCAAAAATCATGAGTTATCTTGTTATATTGTTAAACTCAAACTGTACTGCACAAATTATAATGCTAATAAAAATTTTCTTTTATATCCTAGGAAAATTGAAAAAACTGAAGTAAAAACAATTTTTCCATTTCAACCAAAATTTTATCAAAACTTGCGCAAACACATTAGTACTTACACAGTATTTAATTCCATCTGCAGGGGTGATATGTTACATCACCACACTTTCGATAATTTATCGAAGTTTATATCTCGCTTCTCTAAAATAAATTTTGACACTGTTACATTTTTTATAACATTTCTATTTGGTTTTCAATACTTGAACGAAATTGGCGAAAGAGATACAAGTAGGTTGTGATAGTATTAGAAAAGATATAATTCATAAACGAAACAGTCGCTAATTTAAGTTTAGAAAAAAGAGACATAAAATTCGACAAATTATCGAAAATGAGATGTTATAATATGTCACCCCTACGAAATCAATTCTCTGGCAGAAAGTTAATCATGACAAAATTGTAACTAATTTTTTTTTATATATATTTTAGAAAATGGTCCACAAATTACTAGAGAGTAGACAGTGCTGATCTTAAATTGAAATTGATAATTTTAAATAAACGAACAAAATTTAGTGACAATGGCTTAACACTAGAACATGACGTATTTGATCCCCGTGCCAATTTCATTTTATAACGTTAAATTAGGATTAGGGAGGTAAGGTTTTTTATAAGAACATTTTTTTTTTCATTTTATTTAATGTTTAAATAAAAATGTGCTGAAAAATCATTAAACATAAACGAGTTCTATAAAATTTGACTGTATCTTAATTTAAAATTTAAATAAACAAAGCATAAAAAAATTAAATATTTATACAAAATATAAAAAAAACTGCTATAAGATCTTTTCTGCTGTTTTAATATTTAATTTTTATTTTACTTTTATTTTTCATAAATCAAAAAAATATTATTTACATTTTCTGTTAAATTAAGGTTGTTTATAAGATGTTTTACAAAAAAAGAAATACAGATTAAGAAGCAATTTTGTAGACGTCAAAGCGATATTAGAAGTTGGGTCAAGCAATTTAATATTTACTGTTTTCGATTTATTGTACAGTTCGTTGCACTTCTATGAAAACCTTTGTATATTTTCCTACACTAAGGTGAGCTGAGAATTTATATTTAAATCACCAAATCATTTAAAATGCATATCGAATTTAAATAATAATGAGTTGCCAACTTTTAATACAATAAACCATTCTAACAATCGATTATTATGATAAAAAAGAATTAAATCAAAAGCCTGTCAAAACTTTTAGACAAAACTTCTATTGAACCAAAGAAAAAAATCGAATCTTTATCATAAACTTTTTTTTTGTGTTCTGAAAAAGTTGATTCAAATTTGACAGGATATTTTACATATTCCCACATAAATACTCTTCCGCTTGAAAAGAAAAGATTTCATTTCTAAGAAAAACGGAAAATTGATTTGTGTATCTACACATTTTGTAAAACATTATGTCTGACAACCCTCATTCGTTTGCCACCCCTGACTATGTTGCGCAATTTTCGATATGGGTAGACAATGTATATAAACAATAAAACAAATGGCGTCGACTATGTAGAGAACGTAGGAAAATGTAGAAAATGTCGAAATTACTGTTTCTGTTAACAATCAACAAAATTTTATGGTTTCTTGATTAATGGAAATTAATTCAAGGTGAAGAGCTTCATTCTTACTCCACATTTGATAAAGCTTTAGTTGTTTTAGAACAAAAAATTGAAAAACAATAAACAACTTGATATCCCTTTTTCAGCCAAATTTATTTTTACTCAATTTAAGTCCAGCCACACAAATGTATCAGAAAAAGAAACATAGTATGTAATGGCGTTTTTGAAAAAAATTTCGCTCGATTTGAACTACAACCAACACAATTGTGTATAGTTATAGTGTGGTTTTTTCGGACGAAAATAAGTTAGAAAGGAATGTACAAATATGTAAGTTAGTTCAAAACACATACAAACATAAATTTTTAACATGATTCTTTTTGTTACCCACACAATTGTGTGGGAAGAACGCCAATCAGATTAGAACGCAAAACAAGATCAATTGACATACAAATAATTTTAAGCTCATTATCGCTTAATCAAATGCCCCATTAAAAAGTTTTAGAGATAGAGAAAAAAGTCACCCGAAGCCATATCAGGTGAATAGAAACTTGGGTTTCAGTATATTGCGAAGCTAACTGCATTTTAGCCTTCGAAAAATTTCTTAACATGCTTAAATCGCATATTGCTTCTTCACGTTACACAAAAGCTGTTGATAACACTAGTAAACTCAAGTCATGGATGCACTCACATATTTTACGTCAAATAAATAAGCGTCACAAGTTTTCGAAGAAACTAAAGTGTAATCCAATTAGTGTTGTAAAATTACCGGTAATTTTAAATTGGGTAATATTACAGTTAACATGGGGAAAACAGGGCTCCTTGAAAAAAAAGGCTGAAATTAAAAAGGTGGACTTAAAAAAAGTGTTTTTATATGAAAAAATAAGACATGTTTTAAGTCACATTTTTAACAAATTTTCTGACTGAACAAAGGTGTTTTACAAAAACAAATTTAATTTCAAAATGACACAAGAACGGCATATTTTATGTCATTTTACAAATATATTTTTTAATTCATTTTCAAAATGACTTATGATATGCATTAATAAAGTCAGCTTTTTTTATTCAATACAGATTTTAAGTCAATTTTAAAATGAAATAAAAACTCTGGTTTTCAGTCTGAAAAAACGCCACTTTTAAGTCAGCCTTTTTTAATTCAGGGAGCCGGAAAACAGGTAACAATCTTTTAATGTCATATTTTAATTTCAATTTATTCCATACGACACTCGTAATAGTAAAAATTTGAGTATTCAGACTTCAGTTTCAGACTTAAATTAAACCATCTTATTCAAACAACTATTTAATCAGTATTTGGGTCGTCCTGACCGGCTAAGTCATCGTCATTCAAATCCAAATTCGAAGTATGTACAGGTAGCTCCAAATCACCCTCTTCTTCGAACAAATATGAGTCTGCATGTTCAAGAAATAATAGACCTGTCTTTTTATCTGATTCTACCAATTTCTGATCTCTCCAAGTTGCAACTGTGCAAAATGTAAGTTAGTTTCCCGGCACGCTCTACGATTGATGCAGGTATGTTTAAAATATCAACCGCCAACGTACTTAATGAAGTAGAACAAACACCTACCCACCATATTTCACGTGAAAGCTGTTCGCTTGCAACAACAAATGGTCGTGAAAAAAATTCACTTCGTACATTGTAATGCGCCAGACTTAATAATGTTGTTGTGGTCGTTATATTTTGGGTGGAGTGAAACGGCTGGCTTAAGCAAATTTTCCGCACAATGCAGCGATATTTAGAAGTTCTTCGTAATTGGCGCATTTGTTTTGTTCAAATGTAGCTTTTATTTCAACAAAACAGTCCACCACTTTGGATAAAACTGATTTGTTGTCATTCTCAAAAAATGATGTCCATTTAGGAATCGGGGTAAGTAAACAGTGAACTGAATTTTATCTTCGATAGCTAGACCCTTCAATGCATATCGTGTTTCAATCAAACTGGAAATTGAGTTCACAAAGGAATTCCATCGTGTTTGCACAGGCAGTTTAAATGCAATACTACTACTTTGCTTTGCGGTCGCGCTGTATTTTTTCAAAGCGTGTAAAATATATGAACTTTTTTTCAGAAACCATCCGTATAGTTGAGTATTTTAATCTGCTGATAGAATGAATTTTAAAGATGTCTGCAATCAGCAAATTAAACCCGTGGCAAATACACCCATACTCGGTAATGTGGGGATAGTGCTTGCTTATGACGGTTTTCCTTTCCAGTCCCTGCGTATATTCGATCATGCGTCTGTTTGTAATGTGAGTATAGAAGCGTCGGTAATTTGTTCTGAAACACGCTGTTCGACACGATTGAACTCACGGTTCATCAATGAATAGGAAAGTTGGTATCGTGAAGCAACTTCATAAGATGGTCGGAGTTTCTTCAAAAATCAATCCAAGCAGAATTCGTTGTTAAGCTCAATGGAGGGAACACCAGAGTCGAAAATTGCTCGTTCTAATAACTCGTCGATAATCTGTTTTTCATTTGGTTTCATTGTGTCAACAAAGTTCAACATATTAGTCGTTTTAATCGATGACGGTGTTGTTACAATGTGGCAGGGGCAGGAGTCATTTCCATAGGGGATACATCATATTCAGGATCAGATGCCAGCTCAGATTTACTACTAGATTTAATTTGCCATGCCAATTCTCACATATTTTTATTTTAAAAAAGATCAAAAAAATTGATTATGATCAACAAATGTTGATCCCAAATACCTTTTCATGTTCTTTAGAAGAAAATAATTGATTTTTTTTTGATCTATGATCAAATTTCAAAATCCGAATTTTTTGGAAGATTTGTTTTGAGATCAAAAAAAGGAGTAAAACGTCAATGTCAAAAACAAAGAAACAAAAGACGCGCCATTTTCATTATCGGCATTATAATTTGGTGTTTATATTTTAACATGCGTTATAAGTGTTTATTTAAATTAAATATTATATAAATAACATTAATTTTTATGTAATTTAAAGGTGAATTTGGTGTAATTATCAGTGTTTTTTTTACCTGTAAAACATTTTTTTTTGTTGTTTGTTTTGATTTCCCTTTAAACAAATGTAAAAAAAAAAAACGATTTTTCTTTTCGTGTTCTTTAGAACACAAAATAATTGATCTCATTATTTTACGATTGAAGAGTAGAAATCTACGAAAAGACCGCTATGCATTTTCCGAAGTCGCAGTATTTTTATGTATTTCTACCTAACAATCGCAAAAAACATTTAACTTTACAAATGATGTGAGAATTGGCATGGCAAAATAAATCTAGTGCGACCGGAATAGCGAATAAATTTGCGACCGGATAGAGGATATACCCCTAAATTACTTAAGTTAGTTCGAAATACTTTTTTTCAGTTATGTTATCGATATTACCGCGGTAATATCACTTTGGGTAATATTACCCAATATTACTCATTTTACCGGTAATATTACCAACAAGAATATTACCATTTACATCACAAATCCAGTCAATGGTATAGACTACAAAAATTAATTTATTAATAAAAAAATTTAAATAGGGCATTTAATTAGCCTAAAATTAACCTTTAATTTTCCAATTGTTTTTAAATCGTTTTTCGATATGGGTTTTGCTAACTTTTTCTAAAGCTAGCAGAACTCGCGTTTTAGTTGGAAGGGATGACGCCCAAAATTTCTTAATAGAGCAGTTAATTAGCCTATTGTTAGACTATAATTATCCATACTATCTTGTAATGTTCTGCTGTATGGGTTTTGTTGGCTTAAGGGACGTTTTTTCATCATCCGATTGCGACTTGTGATGAAAATGAACACAACTATGACTTCCTGTCGGAGTTACCCTATTAAAGTAAGCCGAAATTTTCCAGCAGAAAAATGTCGACAATGCAGATTCAAACTACTTAAACGAAAATGTCAGCTGATAATTGTCGGTAACATGACCAACAAAAACTCTAGCCGAAAACTAATTACACTGTGCTAGTTCAAAAATGTGACAAGCTGGGCCTCCATGGGGGGTAAACCTAATTCGAGTACGTTGAATTCAATGGTGCTAGTCCCATTTAAAAGTTAGTCCCCATTTTTGAGATATCGCTTTCGACATGTTTTGGCTCTGATACCCTCATTTTCACGTTAATAACTCCTAAACCATTAAGATTTTCGTTATGCTTTATTCAGCAAAGTTGTGGCGCAGGTCAAGACAAATAACTTTGCCGAACATACCGAAAAACCATATCTAATTTTTTTTTTGCTTTTCATTTCGATGAAAAACACTGTTTTTATCGTTTTTAATCATTTTGTTGAATTTAAATCGAGTAGAATCGATCGAATAAACATCGCATCGACAAATATAGATACAATAGAAACTATTTAAAAGAAAGTTAAATCGATTCCGTTGATTTTATGGTGATTTTTCCTAAAAAAAAAATCCTAAAAAATTAACATTTTTCTTCTCTTTAACAAAACAATGGCGTGCCGTTGCGATAGTGGATAAAAATCCTGGATTTTTCCATCCCATCGTTTTTAACAATTACATCACGTAAGTTATCACTTTGGGCGGCAGTCCAAACGAGTGACGTAAGCACCTACTGTGGTGAAAGTCCAACTCGTATATATACAGTACTGGGAAAAAAAATTGGGCAAACGTATTTTATTGCAAATTGGAGTCTTTTTTTGCTAAACTTACAAAACTTTTGAACGCAATTGGCTTATTGGTTCATTTTAAATACATGTATGACGTAATTTGTTGAAAAAAATGTACCTGCAATTTAGGGGAAAAACCCAGAAATGCCAAAATATTCAAAATACGATGATTGGAGTTAAAGTAATGGAATAAATTAAGCACTTATTTTTTAATTTTTTTTTTATTTTTTATTGATTTATAGAAGTTTTATCTTTAATATTAATATTTTGGTGGACTGCCTTTTGTTTTTATTATACCGGTACAACCCCGCAACTGATGTGCAAAAAATTGGTCAAGCAATTATTTTATTTTAAGCCGATCGTTCTTGGCCGACATTAGAGTAAAGATGTTTTTTTGGCTGTAATTATTTTTTTTGAGTATAAATAGTGCATATTTTGTAAGATTAAGTTATTCTGTAAGTCATCGATAGTCAAATAAAGAATAAAGTGCAATTTTAGTTAAAATACTGGGAAAAGTTAGTGAGCAGTGTAAAAGCAATATGTTGATTTGGGTGCGAGAAAATTGAACCACGCGTGTAATAGCAGAAAGATTAAACATTCTTAAAAGTACTGTCGCGTGGAATATTAAAAAGTTGCCAGAGATGGGCAGTACACAAAGAAAGAAAGGCTCTGGAAGGCCCAGAAAGACAACACCAGTGGAAGATCATTTCATAATATTACAATGTTATCGGAATCGTTTTAAAATTGCATCGGACATAAGACGGGTTGTATTGTGAGCAACGGAGAAAAAAATTTCAGACGGCTTAGTGAGAACAAGACTTGTTAAAGCTGGTTTGAGAGCACTTAAACCAGTCCAGAAGCCTGAGTTCACATTACTAGTGAAAAACAACTTTTGCTTGTTTCTTGGACTCCAGAGATGTGAAATGATGTAATTTTCCCCGATGAATCAAAATTCAAGCTGCATGTTGGAGATTGAAGAATTCTCGTAAGAAGAAAACCGAGCGAAAGGCTTGGCAACGAATGTCTTTTAAGACTTCCACCAAAAAATGAAGAGTAATGGTCTTGGGATGCTTTTCTGGAAATGAAACCGCGGTCGATTGTGCTTCCTTAGTTCCAGCATTACAGCAGCTATTCATCTGCAGGGCCTTCACAACGAATTTCAGCATTCTGTGTTAAAGCTTTTTGGCGAGATTTGTAAATTTATTTTTCAACAGGACAGCTTTCCGTGTCATACCGCCAAATTTTTGAGTTATTAAATTTGAATTGTAGTTATACAAATTGGCTTTCAGATAAACATAAACTATTTGTTAAAAACTAGTTTTTTTTCTTATCTCTTCATTTAAAGGGAACAAAATACTTCGAAGAAAGAAGAATCGGTGTGTTGAGCTGGTCCCCGTATAGTCCACACTTAAATCCCATTGAAAATATTTGGTCTATGATACGGCTAGAAGTAGCAAGAAAGCGCCCAGAATCGATTCAAGCTTTAAAAAGTTTGTTGATGACGATTTGGGAATCCATACCTCCTACGACTTTGAAAAATTTATCAAATTCAATGAATCGGAGGTGTATCGCTGTAATAAAAGCAAATTGTGGTCCACTAAAATAATAATATTAAAGATAGAATATCTATAAATCAATAAAAAACAATAAATAAAAATAGAAAATAAGTGTTTAATTTATTCCATTACTTTAACTCCAATCAACGTATTTTGAATATTTTGGCACTTTTCGGGGGTCTCCCCCTAAATTGCAGGTACATTTTTTTTTTCAAAAAATTACGTCATACATGTATTTAAAATGTACCAATAAGCCAATTGCGTTCAAAAGTTTTGTAAGTTTAGCAAAAAAAGACTCCAATTTGCAATAAAATATGTTTGCCAAATTTTTTTTTCTCAGCACTGTATGTGACACGGGAAAACTAATGATTCCGTTGAAAAGAAGAAAAATTCTTTCGCCTTAAGGTTTAAAAGGTCCGACAATTTATTGATTTAAATATAAGTTAGTAAACTAGTTACTTGTTTTTTCTACGGTTGTTACTTGTTGTTGTAAGCAAGGTTTGGAATTTCCGGTTTAAAACTAATAAAAAGGATAATCCATTCTTATTTTGAAAATGATACAAACTTAAATAGAAAAAAAGGAAAATGACGAAAAAATCCTTTGTTGAGCCAAAACATTATATAACAATTTTCTTTTCTTCATTAAACGCATACAATATTGCTTAAATCACCCTTTCTGATTGTATCCCACCTCAAACAACTTGATATACCTTATAGGATTCTCAGGTAAATAATTTTTTATCAATAAATTAATTACTGATTACTAAAAGCGTCCGTGTCCAATATACAAATGATAACTTATTAAAGAGTCCAAGTACCAAAATAAAGAGATTGTCCAATATACAGAGTATTTTTACCAGTTTTTTAAAAATAAATGTATAAAGTTTCAAGGGACTGAATGAAAGTGTCCAAGATACGGAAATGTCCAACATTGGATACTTTAATAAAATTCAATTTTTCATTAAATTTGCACCTGATATCAATTGATTACCGAAAATTTTAACTGCGTGGATATACTTCTGAATAGCTCCTATTTCCAAAAATTGTGAAAATCGGTATACTCAGGTATTTTAGTGTGCTGATTACGAATATGGCCCTGAAAATATCGGCAAATGACCCCAAGTAGCTCTTAATTATCCCAAGTGGCCCTAAATGACCCCAAATGGTCTTAAATGATAATTAACCCAAACGCGAAAAATTACTTTCTTTTTTCGAAGCACAAATACTTTTAAGATTATTTTAAATCATTTTATACCTTAAGATTGGGGGCTACTGCCCCAAACCCCGGCTTATATAAAAACTAAAAAATTATAGTTGTTTGTATTATTTTATTTCAATTTTTATTTATAATCCACATAGGGTAATTTAATTTTAGTTTATAGGAATTTCAAAATCGATTGGAGCGAGAGTATATAGGATCGGGTTATTTCAAATAGACGAAGATCTATCGTAGAGATATACGTAGAAGTCTAGAACTTATATAAATTAACAAATTGGCCGACCTTTTAAACCTTATGGCTAAAGAATTTTTCTTCTTTACAATGAAATCATTACTTTTCCCGTTACTTTTCCCCCTTTTTATACATATATTCGAATAGCGGAAATTGCCACGATCAGCGAGTCATTATACTCGCTCGATAGATAGAAGTAAAAGTCCAGAATTTATATAAATCAACAAATTGGCCGACTGGAGATTTTTTCTATTTTCTACTTCTAATTTGTTATTAAAACAGGTCTTCTGCTTATGTGAATGCATTTTGATAATAAACAATTGAAGTTTACTCGAATTTCGGCCGAAAACATGCTTACATAAATAAAATTGAGTAAATTTTTCTATGACTATTTTAAACACGTCACTAATACAATTTTTCTACAGAAAACGGTTACAAACAACAAAAAATGTCTACTGAATTTTTCTACCAATGTATATAAAGGAGGTCGATAATACAGTTTGTTTTCTGCTGAATTTTTCTGCTATCTTCAGTAGCATTATAATTATCCATACTATCTTGTAATGTTCTGCTGTGTGGGTTCTGCTAGCTTAAGGGACTTTTTTTCATCATCCGATTGCGATTTGTGATGAAAATGAACACAACTATGACTCCCTGTCGGAGTTACCGTATTAAAGTAAGCCGAAATTGTCCAGCCGAAAAATATCGATAATGCAGATTCAAACTACTTAAACGAAAATGTCAGCCGATAATTGTCGGTAACATGACCATCGAAAAGTTCCAGCCGAAAAGTAATTATTAATATTAATAATTTTGATGTTGCTCTTCCTAAAAAACAACTAAGAAAATTAAAACAAGAAATTTACATTCGAAATATTTAAAACTAATGTACCAAGCCTAATTTTTCTAAGTAATTTAATAGATATTTGGGAAGGTATAAGATGGGAAATGCATCTAAATTGACGCATGTCTGCAAAAAAATTATAAATGGAGAGCCTTCTAATGTTTTTCATTTAACAAACTTTAGATTAATTTAAAAACTCGTTTGTTTATATCGCACACACAAAATTTGAAAATTTGAAATGGCTGACTCGGAAAAATTTCAAGTCAAGTTTGGATATATCGCACATACAAAATTTGAAAACTTCTAAAAATTGACCATTTACAGTGTCATGACTTCAAATAGAATTAAATGAAAAGTCTTAACGATGCTCACACCTGGAAAAATCGCAGGTCAATTTTCAAGTGGAAAGTCAGAGAAAACTCGAGTAAATATATCACCCACACAAAATTTGGAAATTTCTTCAAATTGACGGTTTTAAGTGTCATGGCTGGAAATAGATTCAAATGAAAGGCCTTTACGATGCTCACAGTTAGTAAACAATTTAGGTCAATTTTCATATGAGGAGTCCGGGAAAACTCGATTGAATACACATATAGAAATTACAAAATTTTAAATATCTAAAACTGAAAATGAAAAGTATCGTGGCTAGGAATAGATTCAAATGCAAGGTTTTAATAATGCTCACACCTGGAAAAGTAAGTCAAATGGCAAATCAAATTTCATGCGGGGTGTCCGGTAAGATTTGACTGAAATATCGCATACATAAAATTTGTGAATTTTCAAAAATTGAACGTTTAGAGAGTCATGGCTGACACCTAGAAAAAATTGCAGGTTAGTTTTCAAGTGGAAAGTCCAGGAGAACTCCATTGAATATACCGCACACACAAAAATTGAAAATTTCGAAAATTTGACGGTTTATAGTCTCGTGGCTGGAAATAGATTCAAATGAAAGGCCTTTTTGGTGCTCACACCTAGAAAAAAATTCAGGTCAATTTTCAAGTGGAGAGTGCGGGAAAGTTTGATTGAGTATAACGCACATACAAAAATTTGAAAATTTCTAAAATTTAACTTTAACGAAGTCGTCAACTTAAACGGTTGTCATGGCTGACACTTTAAATTTCACACCAATTTTCAAGTGGAAAGCCCTGGAAAACAAAATTTAATAATTTCTAGAAATTGGATCTTAAAGTGTGGTGGCTGGAAACAGATTCAAATGGAAAGCCTTTATGATGCTCACGCATAGAAAAAAATTCAATTCAATTGTCATGTGGGGTGTCCTGGAAAATCTGATTGACTATAACGCACACACAAAAATTTGAAAATTTTTGAAAAGTTAACCGTTGAAAGTGTCATGGCTGACACCTAGAAAAATTGCAGGTCAATTTTCAAGTGGAAATAGCTGCGAATAGATTCAAATGAAAGGCCTTTATGATGCTCACAGTAGTTAGTAAAAATGTAGGTCAATTTTCATGAGGGGAGTCCGAGAAAACTCGATTGAATATGTAGCAATTACGAAATTTGAAAATTTCGAAAATTGAAAATTTAAAGCGTCGTGGCTAGAAATAGATTCAAATGCAAGGTTTTAATATTGCTCACACTTGGAGAACATTGCAAGTCAATTTTCATGTGGAGTGTCCGGGAAAATTTGACTGAATATATCGCATACACAAAATTTGAGAATTTTCAACAATTGAACGTTTAAAGTGTCATGGCTGACACATAGAAAAAATTTTTAGGCCAATATTCAAAGTGGGGAGTCCAGGAAAACTCGATAGACTATATTGTACACACAAAATTTGAACATTTTTAAAAAATGACGGTTGGAATCTATTTCCAGCCACGACACTGGCTGAACATAGATTCATATAACAAGTTTTAATGATGCTCACACCTGGAAAAAATTTCAGGCAAATTTTCATGTTTTTAGTTTTAATTGTTTCGTATGAAAATTTTCTATTTCAACAGTTTTAGTTTTAGATTGTAAGAAATAACAATATCAATATTTGAACTGTTTTATTTGAAAGTGGTATTAGTCCACTTTTCAAAAAAATTTAGTTAACGGTAATTTTAGGAAGATATATACACCTTCTCTCCATATTTATAATCATTCATTCAATGGAGTACAGTTTTCTTATAAAATAAACAAAAGAATTTTGACTATAAAATGTTATCGCAAAAACCTTTTTTTTGAAAGTGGAATAAGTCCATTCCTAATATGTAATTATAATAGGGTTCAAAAATTCGTTCATTAAAATGAATTATTCACTCTTTAGTGATCGAACAGTGTTATTTGTAATACTGATCAGTAACAATAATGAAAAGCAACAAAAAATTAAATTGTTTAATGAGCTTATAAGTTTAAAAAATTAAAATAACGGTTATTCAGCTCTTTTAATATTTTATTTATTACTACTTAAGCCTTCGGAACCATTTCGGTTCCATTCTCAAAAGTATGTAAATCAATTTAACAAAAAAAATATTTTCTATACAAAATAAAATAAAATCGAAATCAAGGCTAACTAAAACGTAGCTATTTTCCTGTAGATATCGCTCGCTACTAGAAAAAATATATTCTTTATTTTAGCAAAGCAACAAAAAATGATATCTACAGAAAAAACACTTTACAAAATAAAATTTGACTAAAAACATAAATTGAAAACAATTTTATACATCTTAAATAATATTTAAATTGTGTAAAAGCAAAAAATTAAAATTTAGATAACGACCGGACCAGGTATTTTTATGGTACCAGTCAAAAGAAATTTTACCATCCGGTTCATGAATTAAAAGTAAATCTAAAAATGAAATTTTGTGGTCAATTTCTTTTTCAACAGTAAATTTTATTCTATTATCCGAAGAGTTAAAAACATCCAGAAAAATTTCAATTTTGTCTTCAGGGATTGCCGTTATAATGTCATCTACATAACGAAAATAAAATAACGGTTGAAAATCCAATGAGTTTAATCCCATTTTTTCCAAAAATTCCATCATTAAATTTGCTATTATGGGACTAATAGGAGAACCCATTGGAGAACCAAAAGTTTGTTTATAAATTTTATTGCCAAAAGAAAAATCAGAATTATTCAAAACTATTTGCAATGCCGACATAAATTGAACTTTAGTCAATTTAGTTTTTGAATTATGTTTAATACTCCTCCAGTTGTCTTTAATAATGTTAGTCACACGTCTATTATCAACATTAGTGAACAAAGATGTAACACCCAAAGAAACTAAAAGGTAATTTTGAGAAAGAGTAACATTCTGAATTTTTTGTTTAAAATCTTCCGAATTTAGAATATTTGAATTTGTATTACCAACACTAAATTTTAAAATATTACCCAAAAAAGACGATAAACTATGTGTTGGACCATTAATTGAACTGATAATTGGTCTATATGGAAAACCAGGTTTGTGGATTTTTGGTAATCCATATAATTTTGGAATCACCGAATTATATTTGGTTAACATTTTTCTAGTTGTTTCATCCACATTACTGGAATTTTTCCAATCTTTAACCATTGTGTTAATTGATTTCTGTATCGGAACTGTATTATCTTTTGGTAATTGTACATATGTTGTATTATCGTTGAGTAAATTTTCCGTTTTTGTAACATATTCAATTCGCGATGTTATAACAGTTACGTTACCTTTGTCCGCACGAGTTACCACAATATTTGGATTAGCTTTCAAAAATGATTTAGATTGTTTAACATAACTTAAAATACGATTTTCAAAAGGAGTTAATATATTTGAATTAGATTTATATTTAAAATTTGTCAAAATATTTATAAAACGGTTCCGAATAGTATAATTCTTTATATAATTCGATTCTTAACCGATTACGATGGAATTTTTTATGCTGGAAGGAAATGGGATTATTAAATGATTTTTGGAATTAGTTCTGGAATTTTGCCTCCTGGGACGAAACTCGATCAGTTCTTAAACGATTATTATGGGATTGAGTATGTCGAATGGAAAAGGAACTCTTAAAGGATTTGTTTAAGAAATTCTGGAATATCGTCATGAAACTCGGTAATTTAAACTTGGGCGGAACTCGATAATAAGCAGGGATTTTTTTGAAGCAAGCGGCTAGTAATGCTAACATGTTTCTGGTAAGGCTGGATGCCTTAGCATCTATCGTCAGTACGTAGCCCACTAATGGGATTAGTGAGTTGAGCGGCAGATCAGCTACTTACTTTCACCAAAAATCATGTTATGAACCCTACACAAAGGGCTCGGTTAAATTTATATTATTCTTATCAACAACGACCTCGAAAACTGTTCACGGGAACATGGAATATGATGTCTTCTAAGATCATGAGATCTTCAGAACCTTTAGAACCAAGCAAAAATTTACACTTTTGAGGTACTTCTAATACAAGAGCGCATAATTCATATGGCCATATTCCAGAACTTTTTCCAAAAATCCCATTTCAATCCAACATACCCAATCACATCATAATCGGTTAAGAATAGAACGAGTTCCATCCCAGATGGTCATATTCCCGAACTTCTTCCAAAAACAGTTTCCCTGCGAAACAAAATCCCTTCATAATCGGTTGAGATAAACGAGTTCTGCCCTAGGTTGCCATATTCCAGAACAAGTGCAACAAGTGATTTTACGGACATTCAGATTTAACGGACTCCCCAATTAGTCCGTTAAATCGAGGTTTTTCTGTAGTAAATCCCGTTCGCTCACACAAACAAAAAATCATCAATCCTTTTAATGTTTTTATTCACTCACTATTCGTTTATTACTGATTTAATATTTACGTTTAATACTACTTCTCATTTTAATTATTTAAATAATTTTTTAAATTAAAAAATTCATTTCAGTGAAGCTAATGGCTATAAAAATATGGACATAAATTTCTTCTTGTTTTTATTTCTTATAATATGTTATTTTTGAAAGTGGTATAAGTACATTTGGAGCTAAAAACACGTTTGTTTTTTAAATATTTTCAATAATTATTTTTTCATAATAAAATTTAAAAGAAGTAAAAGTGTTAAAAACATCACTTGATTGATTAACGTTTGCCAATATTTTTAAATTAATTCAAACGCAAACCCTTAAATATCTCGAAACATGAAAAAATGGACTTATGCCACTTTCAAAAATAACAGTTCATTTATTATATAATTTTTTGGCTGACATTTTATCTTGCTTAGATTTAATCTGCATTATCGGCATTTTTCGGCTTGGTATTTTTGAGGATTTGTTTAGTATATTTTCTTGAACCATATTTGTCTAAGCTACCGACATGAAGTTTGCCTTGAAATTTTCTAACAAGGGTATAACTATCATTACGGCTTTTTATTTTAATCCTTTTAAAGCCATGAAACTTTAAACGTTCAACTGTTGGAAATTTTCAAATTTTGTGTGTGTGATATATTCAAATGAATTTTTTCGGACTCCCAACAAGACCAAATTGACCTGAAATTTCTGCTAGGTGTTAGCAGAGAATCAGGACGTTTCATTTAAATCTATTTCCACTCATGATATTGTAAACGGTCAATTTTCAGAAATTTTCAAATATTGTGTGTGTAATATGTTCAATCGACTTTTCCGGGACTTCCCACATGAAAATTGACCTGCAATTTTTTCACGGTGTGAGCATCATTAAGACCATTCATTTGAATATTTGTCCAGCCTAGACACTTTAAACGGTAAATTTTTATATTTTTCAAATTTTGTATTAATAAGTTATTGCTACATCACAAATACTTATCTGCATTATTGTCATTTTTCGGATGGAGCGTCTCAAATAACTTTAGCGATATGTCGGAGCGCAGAACTCATGGGCTGACCCATCTTACATGCTAGTACTATAGGGTGAAAAGAGAACCGCGATAGAGTTGGGAGTTCCTAGGCTCCAGAACATATTAAAGATAAATTAAAAAATTTGTTAAGGTCATTCTAAAATTTTAACAGAAATTACGAGTTTTGATAATAAAGAGTTGTATCCAAAATTCTGTATCTCTACAGCACAGACAGCTTGTTTGATTGAGATGAAACATCACATTTAAGTGTTTGCATAATTCGAAGATCCTAGAGAGAGATTATTTATACATTGGTCCAAAAGTTAAACGGAAATAATTTTTTAAAACTTTTAGTTCACCAAAACAAAAATTCTTTAGCGATTCAGGTTGATTTTGGAAAGACAAATAGAAGCACACAGCAGATGTTCGATTAAGTCGAATAACGATTAAGCCGAATAATCTGTCGAACTCTAAACAACACTCTCCTATTTGTCCAATTTTGAAATCCCTTTAGAATAATGAATTCTCCATGATAACCTTTAGACAAAAGGTGTCCAATCGTGTAAAAATTGACAATGACTTTTATGATTTTAGCAACTTTCAAATTTTCAAATGTAAATTTGGCATTCTGCAAGTGCCAACAGCTGATAGCTAGGTCAGATACTTCCGTATAAATCAGGGAATCGCTGGTGTGAATTAGTAGAATTCAATGAAGACATACTTTAGTTATCTAAAAAGCCCAAATGTAACAAATCGACGGGCTTAGTGATAGGAGAACTCACCTTGAGCGGTATGTATCTGGTCTACTGATGACGGTCACTCAAAACAGAGGTAATTTTAGAGTATTTGGACGTAAAATTTTTACTTTTTACCGCTACAAGGTTAAACATTTTATACTCGGACTGCTAGCCTATTAGATCCGCCATTCATATATAAAGTTAGATTGAGACAAATATGGATAGATGTAAAATATTTATCTACTAACATCAGCTTCCTCACGATTGAGGAAAGAACATTCTATGATGGGTATCTTGGATGGAAATGGGATTCTTAAATGGTTATGGGAAGAAATTTTGGAATATGGCTGAGGTCTTTGTTTATATTAGTAAATGATAGGCTCCTTCTGTATAATGAAGGTTGCTTGAGATCCAGGATCTATCAGACGATGTTTTAACTAAGGTAGTACCTAATAAGATGCACTTGCGATTAAACGTGTGTGCTGATTGTTTCGCATTGACCGGTTTTATGCTTTCTGATGCAGCGGCTCGCGTAATGTCGTTACTATGAAACGAGCGGTGATGTGAAGCTTTGCATAATCATGTTAACGTTAATTATTCAAAAAGGTATGTGCGGACAAATCAGGGGTGGGATGTTGTAAAAACATTTTCTCTCACACTCTGTTCTTCTCTTTTTCCTAGAATACAATTTTTTGCTGGTTCGCTTTTGATTTTTTCTTTTTCGATTGCGATCGCACGTATACTAGAATAAATTCTCGATAAAGTATCACTCATAAAATAAGTAGGTGATAGAGAGAACTTTAAATACCTCGAATCAGTTATAGCATCGTCGACTGTATGCAGGCGCAGATGTAGCCGGAATCGCTCTCGGGCAACGAGTTTTCTACGCACAATCAAAACTATTGCGATCTAAACATCTATTGCAGTCGTGCAAGCTGGCTCTTTATAAAGCACTAATAAGACCAGTGCTAGCTTTCGGAAGCGAGAGGTTGGTCCTTGACCTCTAACCTTCGAAAGCAAGTTCAATATTCGGTAAAATTAAAGTTGTGAACAACGAATATTGGATTCGTATGAACCACGAAATAAAGGAACTTCTCGGAGATAGCGATATCATCGGGTTCATCAAATCCAATCGAGTTAGACAATGATGATGGTCGGTGTGCGTCGTAGATGGGATGTGAAAGCTACAGAGAAAGAGAGAGAGAGAGAGAGAGAGAGAGAGACTTAATATTTTATTAGAATAGGTTGAGACCGCAATAGAAATATTGTAATTGAAAAATGGAAACCCGTTAAATTTCTTTCGTGATGAAAGAAATGTAAATTTCAATAGTATCAAAGAAAGTGGTGATACAATATCTCACCCCCCCCCCCCCCCCCCCCAGTGGTTTTATTTTAATATTTGAAATTTTATATTTTTTGCAGTTTTTTCTTAAAAATTACCAATAGCCACAGAATAATAAATAGATCATTAAATGGGAAGATATTGTATGCTCTGTTCAACTTGAAACTCGAGGAATTTTATTGTAAATCACTCACAAAACAGCCATACAAGGACAAACAAAATTGTAAACTGTCATTACGAATTGACTAAAGTACTTGAAATTTTTTTTCAGTTGAAGTATTATGCCCAAAAATGGTCAAGAAATTGTGCCAAACGTATAAACTGAGTGGTTTTCTCTGTGCTACAGCTAATACTTTAGAAAAGGCTATACTACACATTATTTCAAAAATTAAAACGTTAAAAAATTAAAAAATTAAATGTATGACTCACTTGTTGGGAGGGACTTATGGGTACATTCATCCACCTCCATTCTTATACGTTTAATATCGGAATAGTACTCCCAGACATTTGAACCTTACTTTTATTTAGAAACACTAGGGAATCTTTCACATTTTCATAAATATTCAACACATACAGCTTTTATGGAATTCATGTTTTATATAATCAATAAATGCTTGAATTATGTCATAATTATGTTATTTATGTAAAGTGTGCACTGAAATGTATTCTGCTAGTAAAGGGCTTATGTGTCAACATGCTGCATTCATCTATACCATTTCAAACCACATAACATGACAACAACTATAAAATCAAACATGTTAATATTTGCAATGTTCTACCGATGTAGTTAAACATTAGCTAAATTAATTATTTTGGTTTTTAAAGCATTACAACATGTATAACAATGACTTTATGAGGAACGCGCGATACAAAAGCGTATAAAACGAACGATGCTGTATGGAAATATGATCGTTTTATTATACGTTCACAATTTATTTCATAAAATAAATATAAAAACATAAAAATAAAAAAAGCAGCCATAAAAATCAAAGGTAGATTTATTCGGGTTGATTTTATGGCGCATGAGAGAGCTTTAAAGTCTATTAAATTGTTAATCGTAAAATTCGTAATATAAAAATTAAGAAGTTAATTTTTATTTAACGTATCATAATTTTGGTATCGTTGAATCTATAGATCTAATTTCCCTCTCGACTTGTCGTCTATACGCGCGAGTCCCATTTTACTTTGAATTTATGTGACAGCAAGCAAAATTTTTTCCGGATTTCGATTTAATATGGGCGCGCCGATAACAGAGGAATTTGTTAATCGCTGCTGTTTATAAAAATGTTAACATAATATTTTATGTCGTTTCCTTCATCGTTTAATGTACCCAAGTTCAATAAGGTTGAATGGCACAGTGTTGCAATGGGAGGTGTTCAAAGTTTACAAGAGGTCCACCGCACGGTAATAATAATTAAGATTCGCGTGGAGTTTGTCCTAAATCTGTCGTGCAAAATATAAATAGTATTAGGAAAAACTTCACCATTCTGAATAATTTACCATTTTCTAACTTCCTTAAACAACACGGTCGGTCAGTTTAAACATAAAATATGCTCTTAAGAATTACTTATACGACTTTTATATAAATAATTCATCGGATTTGAAATAAAATTTCTCAGTGAAGTGAATTTTAAATTATTGGCATCGCTGATCTGCAGGTTTAATTAGCGTACAATAGTTTTTTTAGGCGTTGTTAATTTAATTTTTAATATAGTGAATATTTTATTGACAGTAAACAGTTTTACAAAATTTCTTATGCACATCCTGTCAGTCAGAATGTTGAGTCAGAAAATATTTCATGTCAAGGAAATGTTATTGAGGAATTAGTTACTTATGAGTTAGATGAAACTATTATGGCTGTTATATAATGAATAGCCGAATTAATAAATGGATAGAGGAGCATGACTTTTCCGTCCCTAGCCCTAATCCATGCGCGATTCATCAAACAACTTTCAAACGTTGTAAGAATATACAATTAGTGATTTAAATAGATAACTTATTACTATACCCACAGTGATAGTTCAAAAAATTTACCTGCTCGATATTCTCGAAATTTTGAATGTCAGTATAAAAGGTCGATTGGTTAAGGAATTTTATCGTAAAAATCTAGTACATTGCCTTATTGATTATTATATGGCCAACAAAATAAAAGTAAATGCCGAAGATTTTGACAGCATGTCTAAAAGTATATAGCACATTGTTTTCCTTCTGAGCAACCTGTTAGTATATTTGTAAAAATATAAATTTTAAATACTTTGTTAATTGCATTTATACAGAGGGTCTATTTTTTAATTAAACCTGAGCAAGCAGGCTTACCCCGGGTAGTGTACACCGAGCAAAGGTTGTGTTAACGCCAACATTTGTTGTCGTTCTTCAATAAATAAATTAAAAATACCTTAATTTAAGTTAACTCAAAATTCATTAAAATCTTTATTTAGTTTCTAATTTGTAGAGTCATATCAATTGTATGGGATGGCCGACTCAACATTTGACGTTAATCCAGATTTGAAAACCCAAACCTACGGAGGAATAACATTATTGTTAATTATAGTTAATTCACAATACAAATAGTTATCGCCAACTGATTTAAGTTTCGTGATGTTTTCGAATGATGATCGGCCAGCCCCTTGCAATCGTTGTAGTATTTTAAAACAAACTAAATGTATTATTATAAGAATATTTAATTTTAGTCTAATTGCACGTTCACCAAATGTTAACATAAATGCCCAAACAACATAGGCGATAAAATCACACAGAATAGTTGTATGACCGTGTAATGGTTTATAGGCGATAAATTGCAATAACGAAATGCGTTTGTTGTCTACTTCATTCTAACGCGAAACGACACGGAAAAAATGACTTGTTGTTTTGGCAGTTGTGTACATGAAGTTGAAGGAAAACGTCGTAGAATAGAAAGCCTTCGCTTCTGTGTTTTGTATTAAAATAAATTAATAAATAAAAAGTAAAAATTGTACAAAAGTGTTGTATATTTTGTTTATTTTAAACGCATCGTATATTTTACTCCGGAACAGAATAATACAGTTTTGGTTTGATTTTGGTGTGCTGTAAAATTGTTCTACTTCGTAATACAGACGCCATTGTTGTGCATCGCAAATAAATACAAATTTTTACATCGTCGTGTATATTATGTGGCTACAACTAAACAATTTAAGCGTCGCGTAGCCAGGTTGTACTGGGTAAAATTATCCGGTGCGCATAGAGTAAAAAATTGTTTTTTACTTTGCACACTCTTCGTACACTGACATTAATTTCAGAGTAAAATTTGAAGAACCGAGTAAGCTCGGTGTAAGCACAGTTCACAAATAAAAACGCAGTGTGCAGAGTAAAATTACTCAGGTTGAATAAAAAAACACAGAGTATTTTTTGACAGCGCACTGCTTGCTCAGGTTGAATTAAAAAATAGGCCCAAAGTGACTACTATTTACCACGCCAAGGTAAACGGAAGGCATCGGGAAAATTACACAAATCGTTTGGGAAACGGATGTCCTTCCAGCTACTCGATTAATTGTTGATGGTAGTCTTACATAAATTTTATATTTCTTTTGCTTTACATACAACTTATCAAAAAAACAGATCATACTTGTAGTGCAAGAATACTAAAATTTCTTAATAAACTGGTAGAGTTCTATTCAAACTCTAATAGAATAACATTTTTCTTCATTTTTACTTCAAACATTGATATTGATTTCCAAATTAAATTTGAAGGAAAAGAAAATCTACTAGTTAATAAATTTGATTCATTTATAAATGTTGCACTTAAAATCTTAGGAGAGAATTAAAAAACAACAAAAATCTTACTCAAGGTACGCCATTAAATTTAAGTATTTATTGTTTTTTTTAATAATTTACATTTATCTCTTAAATTTAGATGGAAAAGATGCAATTATAGTACTCCTATTATAGATTCGATCATTCAGCCCAAACGATGCAATCCTAAATTTAAGCCAACCATATCCTTGTGTGTCGGAAGATTTTATTTTACATATTACGAATTTAAACGAACTGCAATCTAGATTGGAACATATCACACAGAAATATAGAGGAACAAAATCTACAGTGCAACCGAGAATTGTTATAGTGTCAAGTAGTGACAAGTTCAAGAATGTACAAGAGGCTTTTGTGTGATGCGACGAAATAAAATATAAGTGTGGGTCAGTAAGAAAATGTATAGACATTTTAATTAAACTTACATTCATATTTAACTTAAAATATTCAGAAATAAGCCAACAAGTGTGGTATTTTCTGCAAGAATATTTTTACGGAATTGATTCTGAACAACGAGTACGTATAAGTTAACACGTGGCACAACTGGGTTCACGCGGTTACAAAAATATCAGGTTGCTTTAGTTGCAATATTATCATAAGCGCATGTTAACACCATTTCCGCAATAATGTTGAACGCGCATATTGTAACAAGTTAGTTTGTAAGTTATTGACAATGGTTAAATTAGTTGTAACCCAAATTTATAATCGATAAGACCCTCTTAATTATAATATTGTATTTTAATAAAGTGTATCTTGAATTGTACAAATAAAATAAAGTTTTACTAAATAAAGTTATAAACAATAAATAAAAAGATAAATAATAATAAAGAATCAGAATTTGATTTTTTTTATAATTAAAAAGAAGGGATTTCCATACCATGCTTGTTTGCTTTATATGCTTAAATAATTTTAAAAATGTTAATTATATTATAGTTTGCCATCTCAAAAAACTCATAGAACCCCATCCATTTACAAATTTGAGTGCGTTCAAACCGGGTGTCATCAAATATTTCACAGTATTTATAAATTAAAACTCATTTAGAAAAGCATATCAATGATTTTTCTGAAATGCCACCAAATAATAAAATACTCGAAAAACAGCAAATTCTGGATAATGAGGGGATCTGCTCTTCAAACGAATTAAACTCCCTTTGTGGTGTAGGTTTATATAACTTAAGTTTTCCAAATACAAGAAGTGCTGTTTCTTGCAGTGTGTAGATGGAAAGAAGTTTAATATTATGACCCTGCACTTGTTTGCTGCACCAGCACTTGTAGCACAATCCAATGAAAATGGTACTGGAATTTTTTAAAAAATTCTCAAATTTTTTAGAAAAAAGTCTCAAATTTTTTAGAAAAATCAGCTAGAAATTTTTTTATAGGTCCCGTTATCCTGCAATTCGTATGTGGGCTGGCGTTAGGCAAAGCTACACCACACTTTTCAAATTTTTTTTAAAATTTATTGTACCCTACTGGGGGTGGTACTGGGATTTTTTCTAAATTAATTACAACATATCGACATAGTTCAACCCCCAAAAAACTACCCCTAAGGGGTACAATTCTTCAAAACCCATATTTTTGGTTAAACCATGCTTTTGGCATTTCAGTTAATATTTCTTATACCGTACTGGGGGTGGTATTGAAATATTTTACAAATTAACTACAACATATTGGCATAGCTCAACCCCCCAAAAGCTTAACCTAAGGGGTGCAACTTTTAAAAACCTTATTTTTCGTCACACCACGCCTTTTACATTTCTGTGATTTATTGTTGTATATAGTGCTGGGGTAGTACTGTAATCTTTTTACAATAAAATTGCATAATTTAACTTACAGAAAATTACCCTAAATGGGAGCAACCGTTTAAAATTATTGTATCATACTGGTTGATACAAGAAGTTTTTAAGAAATAAATTACAATATATTGGAATAGTTAAGTTGCCAAAAACTGTGCTAAAAACAATATTTCTCTGATTTCTTTGTATAGGTATACGGTCAAATAGATATACCCATGAATTTATTACAACAACCCACACCCACAAAAATCGATCAAAATGTATCGAACTTCATTCTTATGCTAGAAATAGGAACCCAAGAATTTATTACAACAACCCACACCCACAAAAATCTACTAAACTGTATCGAATCACCTTCCTATGTAAGAAGCTGTTGTAATAAATTCAGAGATACCCATTTCTTTCATAGGAATGTAATTCAAAGTAGAATGATCGATTTTTGTGGGTGCGCCCACGGATCTTGTAATAAATACATGGGTATATCGATTTGGGGGGTGTTACCTATACAGAGCAATCAGATAAATATTGTGTTTAGCACAGTTTTTTGTAACTTAACTATTCCAGTATATTGTAATTTATTTCTTAAAAACTTCTTGTATCAACCAGTACGATTCAATGATTTTAAACGGTTGCTTCCCTTTGGGGTAAGCTTTTGGGGGGGGGGGGGGGGGGGTTGAGATATTCCAATATGTTGTAGTTAATTTAAAAAAATTACAATACCACCCCCAGTACGATATAAGAAATATTAACTGAAATGCCAAAAGCATGGTTTAACCAAAAATATGGGTTTTGAAGAATTGCACCCCTTAGGGGTAGTTTTTTGGGGGTTGAACTATGTCGATATATTGTATGTAATTAATTTGTAAAAAATTCCAGTACCATTTTCAGTGGATTGTGCTACAAGTGCTGGTGCAGCATTAGGGTCATCATATGAAATATGTGTTTATTCTAAACCAAAGAAATATTTAACAAATAATGATTTAACAGAAGTATTTTTTAATGGTGTGGTGTGCCAACTTTAAAGAATAGTAGAGTACAGGGATGCCTTTTTGATATATCTTTTCAAATAAAAAAATATTTTGAAGCACAAAACGTTTTGGAATTAACTTTAGAAAATTGATTGATTGATTGATTGATTCTGAATGTACGACCAAGTTCTTACACAGGAGCTCCCGGGTGACGCCGGGCCCACCATACACTCTTTTTTACACATAACAAAACCGAAGAATTGGATAGGTTAGTTAAGTGGGACAGAAACGGCCCGGTTACAGACACCTAGGTATAGCCGATAATTAGTAACACAAAGACAACACAATACTAATCTACTTGGGGAAGGATAAAGGTTTAATTGGTTTTAATGGATAACGATGGTATTGGTCTTCAACAAATGGTTCTCTAAATCAGCAACCTGAGGAAAATTTTTTATTATTTCACGTGCATCTGGAAATTTTAATGAAAATTAATTCTAAATTAATGCTTCCCCGCTTCCTAAACAAAATTGATTGATTGAAACAGCTAGAATACACGTAGATAAAGTCGATAGTTAACACAATGACAACACAATTCTAGAATACACAATCAGCAATTAATAATTCAAAGTAATATTATTTGACAGGCATCTGTAGATTTCCTGAAATTAATTTTTAAATTATTATCTTCTGGCTTCCCAAAGATAATACAAACAATAATTAATTATTAATTAATCATTAGGAAGCCGTTATTTTAATTTAAAACAAAATAATAATAATAATAATAATACGTGAGGCATCCCAAAGGCAATGGTTCCTGGAAAACTATCAATGTTATGCAATGTCAGAATCACTTCCAGATTGGATATTTCAAATAAATTTAGATTTCGCTAAAAATTTTATTAATTTTGTTCACCAAAGAATATTCGATTAATTTCAATTATACTACCAATCTAAAAAACAGTTAACATTAAAATGTAGAAGGATATCACTTCAAAGATTTAATTATCATTACAAATGGAAATAAAAATTTAAAACCATTTTCCCTTTGCCATGCCGTGCACACATACACCCAAACCTGTTCCCCCACGGTGTTTTTTTTTTGCATGATCTTGAAATAACACGGTCAACAAAAATTAAATAGTCCTGTATTTACTTTACTTTACTACTTAAATAACAGATGGTTACAAGGCTTTTTATAAAGACATGTCATTATTAATAATTTAAATTAGATGCGAAACCGCATCAGCGGATGCTGCAGCTACTACAGAATATCCTTCTACACTTGCAAAAAAAAAACTGAAGACGGAGAATTGACGTCGATCAAATGTTGAACACTGGCAAAACCGGCCTTTTCTGGAAGAAAATGCCAACCAGAACATTTGTGCCTAGAACGGAAAAGGCTAGGAGATTAAAATTGGCAAGAGATCGCATTACGTTTTGGCTTTGCAGCAATGTCTCAGGAGATTGTATTTTAAAACCTCTCATTGTTAATCGATCACTCCGACTACGAGCATTAAAACGTGTCAATGTACAGGAACTTACTGTTCATTAGATGACAAATAAAAAAGCCTGGATTACGATATCATTTATTCAATGAGTGTTTCGAAAAATGTTTTGACAAACAAATTTGAAGGAAAAAGGTGTGCCTTTTAAATATCTGCGGTGTTGACCGCCAATGCCACAGGCCACATGCATTTGTAATAGTCATCTTCTTGCCACCTAATACAACTTCTCTTCTGCAGCCACACCAGGGGATAATTACAACTTTTAGAGTATATTATGTAAGACGATCATTTAGGTATATTTTAAATAAAACGGACTTTATAAAACACGCAGTTTTGTCCGTGTCTGGCTATATACTTGAATGCTCGATGGAAGAACGTTTGGGCCAATTTCGTTAAAACTGTACACATTGCTAGATCAAATGTGGCCGATGAAGTATACCGAAATAATCAGTCTCGCACAAGCAGGTGGCAGTAAGGGATTTTGCAAACTCACTATATTGATGATATAAATGAAGTAGTTGCCAACAGAGTGCTTAATAAAGAGGAGTTGCTAGAAATGCGCAAGAAACGATCAACGTAACGACAACAGCGACGAGGATGAACCAATAGCTTTATCTGCCACTCTTATTATTGAAGGTCTCCAGTTGGTAACTAAATAAGAAATCCTTTCATGCTGAATGATCCATTGATGAAATATCCACAAAATCTAAATCTGATTTGAGTTCTTGTATGGTGCACTACAAAGTACTTTATAAAGAACTATCGAAAACCGGTAAACAGCGAAATATTACAGAATGTGGTTGTGTCTGAAAATTTCTCAGATTTATGAGAAAGTAAGTTGCCACAGAACACAAATGATACTGTTCAAACCGTTTCCGATGAAATTGTTCGTGTTATTTTCAGGTCTATGCTTCAATATAAGTCCAACCCACACAAATATATGTAAAAAAAAAACAAATAATTGATAACAAATTATTTCACTATGAACTGTCATAGTCATAGCGTCATCCCTCGGACGAAAACGAATTAAGTACATGGAATGCACAAATGTGTATGTTCATTCAAAATACATACAAAAATAAATTCTTGACACGATTCCCTCGCGTCAGACCATACAATTGTGATGGCAGGCAGGAAAAGGGATATGAATTGTTGTAGGAAATAAAATATGTATGTAAATCTGCCTAGTAAAAATTAAATTTGTATTTTTTAGTAAATTTATTCATCTAATAAGACCGAATATCCTTTTTGGAATTAACTTTAGAAAATACAACAAAATTAGAACAGAAGCTTTGAAAAGAAAAGATTATTAAATTTGGCGGGAAAACAGTAATTCCTTAACATATTTATTTTCATGATTTCGAAATCAATGATGCTTACGGGGTCATGCAAGAAAACATACAGTTTGTGGGGTTTATTATTTTTTTCCGACTATACCATTGCACCATATTTTGTAGCTGGATTTATTAAGACTAGAGACATCAAAGATTTTGGTACTTATAGAGCATCACGCCCTTAGTAGATGCAATTATTGAAACGGGATGGGGTACTATTCGAAACGAAAATTTCTAAATTAAATATCCGTTGGGTCAAATTTTAGGAGATAACTTAGGCCTTAATCAATATTAGGGTATATACGAAATCGTTTAACTCATTTTCATTTTGTCGGATTTGTAAACGCAATCACCTGGAAACACAAAAAGACGCTGTAAAAATATCCGACTCACTATGAGCAAAACAGGTGTTAAGGAAAATTCGATTTTTAATGAAATCGAACTTATTTTAAATATAACAAAAATTATTTTACTTTAGAAAGTTTTAATTATAAAAAAACAGATTTTCAATGATAATGGTTCATCCGGAGAACCAGTTGATAAAAATCAAATAATAAATGCAACATTCAAAATGACTGGTAAATAATCTTGAACCCTATTCCATTTTCTGCCCCTAATTATTGGTGATTTCATAATAATTCGTTTGTTTCGCTATTTGAAACGCTAAAACCAAAATACCACTTTTTATTGCACTATCCGCGAATTATTAGACAATGGGGATCAGATCTGTGGTGTTTTAGACTAGAGAGTGAGCATCAAGAGCACAAACAGTATGCGCGAAATATTATGTCACGGGTAAATATTCCAGTTACATTATCTTTAAAAGCTTCACTACGGTTTTCTAAATTAGTATATACAGAAGGATTTTTTTTTTCGCCACAAAAAAGGAGAGACCAACCGCTGGTTTGCTTAGAGCAAGCAAATTTAAAACTGAGGGAAAAAAGCGGAAAATAGAGAAAATAAAAAAAAATAAAAATAAAAATAAAGTTAAGCAAAAATAAAATTAAGAGACGCAAAAAAAACAAATGTTAGAAATTATAAATACTCAGTAGAGTATTTAAGTCAAATAGATAAAATAGATAAAAGAAATAAAATTAATCTAAAAATAAAATAAAAATTGCCTTATCGATCGGTAGAAAACAGTAATCTCTTAATAGCGACTTTGCTAATGTGGTAGTCGAAAAGTTCGAAATATTTATTAGTCTCACGCAGCATTCTTGTCATAGGCTCGTTCTGACCGTAGGTCGTTCTGTGAGGGGCAATTCTAAAAGCTGGTGTCGTTCTCAAACCGCGAGCATTTACATTAAGATTTACCTTATCGAGCAGAGCTGAAGAATCTACACCGCCAGATAGGAGTTGATGTATGAAAACGATGTCGGCACCAGATCGTCGCTTACTCAGTGGCTTCAAGTTAATAAGCTCCAAGCGGTCGAGATAAGGAGGCAAATTATAAACGTCCACCCAAGGCAGTCCACGCAGAGCAAAGCGCAAAAATCTACGTTGAACCGCTTCAATTCTTCGTATATGTACTCCATGGTAAGGGGACCAAACCTGACTGGCATACTCGAGAAGGGATCGAACAAATGTCATATATAGAGCCCTCGTAACATAAGGGTTCAAAAATTCTTTAGACTAACGTTTCACATATCCAAGCGATGAGTTTGCTCTATTGACAATATAATCGATGTGATCCCTAAAGTTAAGTTCGGGGTCACAAACTACCCCTAGGTCCCGTATGGTTATAACGTTTACAACAACAAATCCAAGATCCAAACCAGTACTAAATGATAATATAGTCAATTGCGAAAGGCCTTTGTTAGTAAGTAAATTTTCTTTATATTTAATGATCCGCAACTTCCAAATAAATATTTTAATTCTTTTATATAAAGAATAATATTTTTGATATTAAGTGCACATTCACAAACCTAAAGAATTATGGACTTAAAATTAATGGAAACGTCCATTTAAGATAAATGATAAATAACTTTATTTTGGAATGAAATTAATCACTTGTCACTTTAAATTAAAGTTTTGCCTTCTTTTGTTTAAAGTTCTTATGTGTAATTTAAACTAAAATAAAATGTATTTGATTTAAAGAAAATGAACTTTAATCGTTGAAGTTCAAAATGAAAGAAAATAGATCTTTTAACATAACGAAATATTTCTTGACGCACGTCTGAGCCGGTTCAGTTCATGTCTGGTGAACAATACAACGGTGTTAACTAGATATCAAATCAAAATTTGTAATCCACAACAAAATTTGGATTAATTTTTTCATATAAAATTTGAATTGATTTGGATCAATAGATTTCATGATATGCCGAAAATATAGCAATCATTAGAAAAACGGCTCTATCCCAAAAGTTCTAAATTAAATTTTGCAATTCAACCAATGGTATTCATTTTAAAACTTTTCCATAAATTGGAAAGGAAGAAAACGATTATAAATAAAATTGGCTACAAAATTATTAAGGGAGTGTCCTGCTGAGTGCTCCACTGATGCACAGGATACCTGTTAGCTTTAAGTTTGTACGTTCGCCAACTCTCAGGCAGTATGATGTGGATCTTAAAACAACTTGACCTAGTTCCAAAGGAGGGTAGATAACAACCCACCTTGTGATGCGCCACTACTCAAATATTTATTATTGCAGAATCCACCCAGATTACCCATAACGATCGTTTTTGGTATCTGGTCTATCCAGCCAAGACGTACTCTCTTACTCCCAGAAATGCAAGTGTCCGATTAATCGAACCCGAAATGACGACGTTTAATGCCTCTCAAGCAGTGTTGTGCCTGTTTTTTACGTTACGTAATATACTCGGTTTTTTACATGTAAAATACGTATTTTACACATAACAATTTTTTACAAAATGTAAAATACAAAAACTATTCGTAACTAATTCAAAATTACTTATAGTTCATAATCTCAATTCTTCTATATAAAGAAAATTGGATATAGGTATGATGTAAAATGAGAATTGAACTTTAAATAATTGAATTGAATTGAATTTATTTATAATTCTTCTAATTTATTAATTATAATTAAAAGTAAAATATTTGTAGAAAAATATAAATAAAATTATTTATTTTTCAAAGAAAATTTGGTTTGTTTCTCAGCTACTAACTTATTTTTTAGAATAGAAAAACAAAATCCACAACACTATGGGATTGAAGTGTAAAACGATTAATCATCAAACTCATTCAATATTAATGCTATAACATTTTAATGTTATCTGTTACAAAAGTTGTTTAGATGATTAAGGGAAATCATTACCATCTTTCGACAAGATTATTTAACTTGACACAGACAGAGATATATGTAGTGCAATTTGTTCTCTATCGATTATTGCTTAAAATAAGAATTGCATTGCTTAAAATAAACAACTTCATACTGCTCTAATATTGTAGCAAAACGAAATAAAAAAATTGTTGCGCTATGTGTAATGTGACGTGTAGCGACCGAAATAAAACTTTAGTTTATAATTTATTTACAGATTAATTATCTTATCTAACCTACCTGCACCCTACATTATTTATTATGATTATCATTTATTATAATACATAATATACAATTACAAAATATCCCGCGCATACAAAATACGTTGTTGCAATTCATTTTTATATGTGTAGTAGAATGCAAATAATTTCGTATATATTATGTACCTCTTCATTGCGTCATCATATTGATAATGAATTTGATTTGTATTTACCTTTTTACTATTACCTATTATATACTATATATTTAATAATTGTAATGCTAGTAAATAGAATTCAATGGTATGGGTTATGCTTTTTAGTGGGAGCTAAATTTGCATCTGTAAATATAATTATGGATACGGTTCAATTTGATTTTATAAGAAATTAATTGACACACAGAATTGGTATCGCAAAGCATAAAGTGTAACTTAAATTAAATCTAAATTTAATCTAAATTTAATATTACCATATTTAATCTAAATTTAATAAACTCATAAAATGAATATTAATATTAAATAAAAATTAGTTTGGTTAAACATAAAAAAAGCAACAAGGCGTTTAGTTTTATTTAGCCTTTTCTGGTGATTATAAGAAGTGTGGTGGTACGAGAAACTTTAGTGAATTCTACCTAGTGTCGTTATATATAAACGTAGTTGGTTGCTAAATTAAATTATCCCAACGAGGTAATAACTAAAGCAACAACTACATAGTGTGTAGTTTATAGTTGATAATACCAACAACTATATTGGTGACCCTTACAAGGACACGACCAGCCGTTGCTGCCACACATCAATTTGGATACAAATTGGGACAAATTTAACACCGAGCAACAACAAAACCTTTAACATCAGTAATCTTCTCAAATATCGAGGAATGGTGATTGATATTATTAAAGGTGCTAAATAACAAACATCAACGGGATTACCAGATCGATACCAGTTGCACTACAATTAATCAAACAACGGTTAAGAAAGTCAACGTTTTTGCCAAAAGCCGCATCGATAACAGTGACAGTTAAATTAACCATCGTTCATCAACATACGGATTTTTTATCGAGCACATTTTACATATTCATCAACAACCAACAATTAGCCAAGGTCAAGTTTTCGTTCCTGCAAATTAAATTTTATATTTCTAAAATTTTTTTTATCATTATGTTTTTCTACTTTTCATTTTAGCAAAATTGTACAGGAAAATACAAAACAAATGATTCATTAAATATTTGGAGCACAGCGATATACATATGGTGAGAATTATTTTGTCAAATTACATACATATTTAATTTTGTTTTGCAACATTGTTTTTCTACAACTTTCATGTTTACTTAGTAATTCACTCATATAATCCCTAAATTTACTCAAGTTTTTAATTTCAACCGCATATTCACTTAATTAAAATATTTTTTTTTTTCGTTACATAAATTAACGTGTTAAAAGTAGCACTACAAAATGTCGGACACAGAACAAAATATTAAAAACGAATCACGCAAGGTAGATTCAGCTTCTTCTGTTCCGTTTCCGCCATTTTGGCATGAAATGCCGGTTCTTTGGTTTGTACAAGTGGAAGCTGTGTTCATAGTAAAACGAATTACTTCAGACAGTAGCCAATATTTGCTAACGATTGCCGCATTACCGATGGATATTATCGCCACGGTGTCGGACATAATTGCAAATCCACCAGATACAGCCAAATTCGCAACTATTAAATCGGAAGTAATCAAACGATTAAGTTTGTCGGAGAGCCAACAAATAGAAAAACTAATTGGTACAACCACTATGGGTGATTTAAAACCTTCTGCTTTTTATCGCCGATTAAAACAATTAGCGGGCTCTTCAACCGCAGTTACAGAAGATTATGGTTTAAACGACTACCAGAGCAATTACGGTCAATTCTAATACTGCAAGAAGCAGAGCCAATGGCAAAATTGACCACATTAGCTGACAAGATATGGGAATTTCATAGCCCAAGCACATCATCATCTGCTGTCTGTAGCACATCTAGTTCCGAAAAATCTACAACCAAATCGATAACTTTAGATAGCCTCGCAACCGCAATTGACGAGCTGCGTCAACAAATTTTTAAACAAAATCGATCAAAATTTCGAAATGTTTCTCGCAATAGATCACGTAGCAATTCACGCACAAAGTCGCAGACTCGCTCATCTTCAGTTAAACGTGACTTCTGTTACTACCATTTTCGATTTGGTGCTGCAGCCCGCAAATGTTCTGGCGGCTCTTGCAAATTCGGCGGTCAAACAAATAAAAATTTAAATAACAATAAGGAAAACTAAATTGTCCCAAAGTTATAGCGACAAACGATGGGACACATAATATACGTCGCCTATTCATTAAATGCCCAAAAATTAACTTCAGTTTTCTTATCGATACCGGAGCTGATATCTCAGTGGTCCCATATACATTTTTCAAAAATATTTCTCAAGACCCAGTACAATCTTCGCTGCTAACGGTTCACCGATAACAACATATGGCATAAGGTTACTTAAAGTCGACTAAGGATTTCGCCGGGATTTCAACCATCCTTTCGTACTTGCATCAGTTACAAGACCAATCATAGGCGCTGATTTTTTTAACAAAATTTGGTATCGTGGTTGACTTAAGGAACAAACGCCTACTAGTCTCAAACACTTCATTAATTGTCAATTCAATGGATATAAATGATCCATCACCGACTATTAAATTATTTGTGGTCAACGGCCCATTCGAAGACCTTCTTCGATGTTTCCCAAGCCTTATGCAAGAACCGAATTACGAGTTACCAATTAAGCACAACGTTGTGCATCGTATTGTAACTGAAGGACAGTTACCATTCTCACGTTCACGGCGTTTAGATCCCGAGAAGCATAAAATAGCGAGAACCGAATTTGATTATATGATCTCATTAGGATTGTGCAGAGGAGAAAAAATCCAAAAATTTAGGTGTCATTTGTTATTGTTAAAGGTATATAAAAATTTAAATATTATATTATATCAAAATAATATAATTATATCCACCAGCTCCAAATACACCAGCTCCAAAACTAGAGTACTTTATTACGGCCAATGAATCAAGGATAGTGCAAATTTGCTTGAAAACGATATTTCGTATGAATGAGTTGGAGTTCAAAACTATGCTTGTTCGATGTATTGCTCATCTTAGCCTTAGCTATAAGAATACGGCAAATCAAAATTTGGCCCGAGATATTAAAATTTTACTAACCGTTTTCGAGTGAGTTTTCTATTACTTATTAAATTACAAGTCAAATGAAACTATACCAATGGCACTTTGACTCGAATATTTAAATTTTCTTAACTAAGTAGAATTTTGACTGAAAAATAAATATTTTGTTTACTTATGCTTATAATAATTATTAATAAAAAACAAATAAAGGGTTATCCAATTCAAGCTTGATAAAGTAAACTTAAAAAAAACACACAAAATATTCGGAATGTATTGTAATTTTTATTTCATTTTACAGATTGATCCTTGCCATTTTTAGTTAAACAAGATATCATTCAAATGTCCTCCACGGGACTTCTTACAGGCCTTGATTCTTTTGAGGTAATTTTCAATGACTTTTCGGCACATTTCGGGCGGTATCTCGGCCATTACCTTACGAATATTAGTTTTCAATTCGTCAAGAGTTTGAGGATTGTTTGCGTAAATACGATCTTTCGCGTAGCCCCACAAAAAGAAATCCAAAGGCGTTAAATCACAGGATCTTGGAGGCCAATTGACATCAGCCAATCGCGAAATCAAACGTCCAGGAAATTTCTCTTGCAAAAGATCTCGATTTGCTCGTGTTACGTGACTGGTTGCTCCATCCTGCTGGAACCACATATCGTCAAGATCATAATCTTCGATTTTCGTAAAAAAATAATCGGTTAACATGCGGCCATAGCGCTCAGAATTGACGGTAACGGTTCGTCCATGGTTGTTCTCAAAAAAATACGGACCAATCACACCTCCAGACCACAATGCGCACCAAACAGTGACTTTTTCCGGGTGTAATGGCTTCTCTACAATCAATTGTGGATTTTCTGAGCCCCAAATTCTACAGTTTTGCTTATTAACGTATCCACCAAGCGAAAAATGAGCTTCATCACTGAAGAAAATTTTGTTCGAAAAATCAGCATCAGCAGATTTAATAATTTTAACGCGTTGGTCGATTGTTAAATGCTCCATATTCTTAAATGGCAGAATGTCAACTAAATAAATGACAGCGTACTTGACGTTTATCTTTGACAGATGTCGGTATACAGATTTCTACTTTATCAACCTCGAATTGGATAACCCTGTATGTTGTATTTCAAAAAAATTGTTTATTTATTTATTTATTATAAATTCAGTTTTACTTTTAAAAGTAACATTAATGCAATTTTGTTTATCGCAAATCTTCATTATCATCACTATCAACAAATCGAATTAGAATTTCTTTATTATTTAAAGAATAATATTAATAAATATGAATTAATTTTTTAGACCTATTAAATGTCAGGCTATTTCGAATTAGGTAAGGAATTTGACCCCGATTTGAAAATATCCGCTCAATCTGCGCTGTCGATTCTGGAAGATTTAATAATTTCAGTGCTAAGTTGGATACGTTTTGATGGCTTCGCTGCAGTGCTCCAAAAAATGTCTGGAGTCTTTTGAGTATAAAGTTTGGAAAATTGCACTTTGTTTTTGTAAATGTGCCAATCCTCAATCCTCAAATTTCCGTGGCCAATTAAATTTGTCAGACACCAAAATAGTTGTGGCAAATATGTCAAAATTTATTTTTGATAAAGATTTTATCGAAAGCGTACAAAACTCAAAAGAATTATTTGATCCCATATGTAATCTTATAAACACTTTCCAACGTGGAAAAACTACTTTAGCGATTGCTGGTTTTATGTGGCTCTCATTTAACTTGCAGGTAAGATTTAGAGATAAACTACAAATATTTTTCGAAAAACGCCAGCTTATTATGTGCATCCTTATTACGATAACGACCTTTTAATTGATAGTCAAATGGATAAAATCAATCAGTTTTAACAAATTTAAATGGCCAAGGAAATGAGGATTGGCTCATTTACAAAAACAAAAGTGGAATATCCCATACTTTATACTCAAAAGAAATAAGAAATCCACAAGATTTTTGGAGCACGGCAGCGATAAGCCACCCAAACTTATCCAACTTTGCACTGAAATTATTAAATCTTCGTTCACATTCGAAACTTGTCCCTCCCTAGTCGAAAATTTTTATCGAACAGACTCTTAGGGATTAACTACGATAGCTGTCTTAAAGAAATTCGTGCAAACCTATCTGAAAACTCCGTAATATTAAAATCTATATTACTATTTCGATTTTTATTTTTATTTTTTTGTGTTGACATTTGACAATAACAAATGACACCTGAATTTTTGGATTTTTACTCCTCACGTCACAGCAGTATGAAGTTGTTTATTTTAAGCAATGTAATTCTTATTTTAAGCAATAATCGATAAAGAACAAATTGCACTACAGATGTCTTTGTCTGTGTCAAGTTAAATAATCTTGTCGAAAGATGGTAATCATTTCTCGTAATCATCTAAACAACTTTTGTAACAGATAACATTAAAATGTTATAGCATTAATATTGAATGAGTTTGATGATTAATCGTTTTACACTTCATTCCCATAGTGTTGTGGATTTTGTTTTTCTATTCTAAAAAATGAGTTAGTAGCTGAGAAACAAACCATATTTTCTTTGAAAAAAAAAAAATATTATTTTATGTTTTTCTACAAATATTTTACTTTTAATTATAATTAATAAATTAGAAGTAATATAAATAAATTCAAAAATTTCAAATCCATTTCTCATTTTACATCATATATCCAAATTTTTTTTCATATACGTAAGAATTGATGTTTTTGAATTAGTTACGAATGTTTTACGCAGTGTTCCTCGCAGTAATTGCATTTGCGAAGTGTATATTTGGACAACGGCTTCTGTAGTTATGCTTATGTCGTATTTTATATTAATTTAACTTAGCATTTTTTATTAATATAGTTTTTATCGAATAAAATTAAATGTAAAAATATGATACAAATTTACATTTCGTATATTAAGGTTTGCGCCTTAACTAAGGTTTTTAAATACGCGTTTGATTTTATACAATATTGTACGTTTTATACAGTAATTTAAGTATAATACCATTTTTTACGTAAAAAATGTTTAAAACAGTTTTTTACATACAATTGCACAACACTGCTCTCAAGTACACAATAGAGAAATATTGAGTATAGAGGTCTACCTTTATATATACTTTTCTACTAAGTAGAGAATATTACTGTGGTGTGCTTAGCTTACGAGAGAAGAGTACAGAAAACCTTTTGTTGTTTGTCAACATCTTTTAAAAAATCTAAATATACATATAAGAGAAAGAAATGGCATTGTCTCAAATTCCCTCAGACAAATCTTATTATTTCGCGTCACGCGTAGGCTGGAATAAATATAAATTATGTAATGTATATCCACAATTAAGGCACATCGCTGAGTAAACTTTTAACAACATTATATCCCATCCCACTACATACACGCACACACACACACACACACACACACACACGTGCTGTTACTTTGCATATATACATACATTCCCACTGTGCGTTTCTAGTCGTCCTCCCGTCGAAAATAATTTGCACCGCAAAGTAGCGTTACATAGATAAAGCCAAATAAATTATGAAAGTGAACTTTTTTGTGTGTGATTTTGGTTTTGCTTTGCTTTATTCTGCTTGTGCTTTCTTAAGTCGTGAATAACAGGATTTGATAATTCAACCATATAAAAAAATAAAAAAAATAAAGGAAATTAGGTAATTTTTTGTTCCATAAATATTATGTTTGTTCCTGGTAATAATGCGTAGGAAGTGATGAAAGAAAAAATAAATATGATTTCCCACTCATCCTCGTTATGGGCTTACTACATCGCACTTCATATACTCGCATACACACACGCACAAAACTTTTTCATCTTTTTTTATGATAAAATTATAGAACCTACATAAGATAACATAATGAAATCTCATATCTAATAATCTTCTTCTTTTTACGTTCCCCCTCAGTACCAAATGTATGTGCGATATGTGCGAGATGATTTATCTTTTACGTTCGGGAAGAATATTATTCAAGATTTTTTTTTTTTTGTGAGTAGGAATTTGTGTATGAAGATACTCGTAAGGGAAACTGGAATGTAAATAAGTTTGTTCTTATAGATTACGTGTAAATCATATCAATATTTACCTGTCTTATGCGTAACCAAAAAGGTTAGAACTTGAGAACTTTGTAAGTATGTAGAAAACATGTGACAGTTTTTGTCCAAAGGAAATTTAAAACTGCGATTGAAACTTTATTTTTATTACTGTTTTCTTGCTTGGATATCGTCATAGAAAAGCTCACCAAAGGTTGGGCATCTGTCATACAAAGAATCTCAGAGATACAATTTGTCTTACAAGATAGAACAATATAAGTTAGTAAGACTGTATTTTAGTTGAGACATCTTAGTACTCAAAAAACGAGAGCGCTGGTGACATATTAAAATACTAAATAAAAAGGAAGAGAAATAGCTGTTTAAGACAGCGGAAATTTACGAGCGGAAAATATGAGACGTAACGCAATCCAGAACTCAACAAGAAAATGAACAACTCAAACTACTCCCCATTAACAATTTATGTAGTTTTATTGCATTGTTTGGTGTAACATGTGGTATTTAGGTAGAAATTGCGTAATTTTTGGTTATTTTTCAACTATCGAGCAATTTTTCCTAATTGATAAAAATTTAGGGAAATCACGATTGAACAATTTTACTTTATAGTCTAATATTAAGAGAGTTTGACCTAATTTGCACCAGCGAAACGTGTTAAAGAGTATAAGTCGAAAAATAGCGTTAAATAAAAGAACATATTTCTCTTTCTCTATACGTATTGTCTACTTTAATGTTAATATAAGAGAGATTTCGTCAATTATAGTTCACCAATTTTCAACCTTGAAAACGATTATCTTTTAAAAACGATAAATAGGGATCTTTTTTTATATGTTTCCCTTTTTTCTACCTCAAGGTTAAAATTTCTTTAAAGAAACATTGCGGTGGAAATTTAATTTTGCACCTGAAAATTTCCCTTAAAAGACCAATTTCTTAAAAGGTCCTCTAACACTTTTCTTTATAGTCGAAAATAAGCAAATATTTGTGTAAGTCACGTCAGAAATCCTATTTTGGAAATACCACGGTTTTCTTATTTTGTCGAGTAGTATCTGATTGTGTAATTTTGTGCGTTTAACGGTAAAATTGTGAATAATGTACTTTGAGAGTAAAATGTGGGATTTCTAACGTGATTATCATACCAGAAATCCCATAGATCCGTTTAATGATTAAAGAATATGTTTTGCTTTAGTTTAATTGTGCAAGACTGTGCTTATCAAAATCAATTTAGTTCTCCTCCAGAATTGGTTAGGATTTTTCCTGGAACGGCTATATCTCCCTATTTATATGCGATATATACAACTAACGTCTATTTAAGTAGATCAACTATGTAATAAAACGTCGTAGTTTTCTAAGTCTACTAAGACCAGAATTCAGTAGTGGCTTACTCCATAACAGCCAGAATTGCGAAAATTGAACCTTAAATCAACTTTAATTTAAACAGATCAATTTCTGAAAAAAATTTAATGGGTGATTTATATAAATCTCACCTTTTATTAATGAAATCACTTAAAGTAGTTGAAATGAACATTCAGATCAAATTTCATGATTGTGCCTACTCCCCATCAGCTGGAATCGCACTTACAAGACCCTTTCTTCAACCCTTATTTCAAAAGATCAATTTCTGACGAAACTGATGGAAATGATAAAATTTTAAAATTCTTGCCCCTGATTTGGAGTGTTTTGGAAATACATATCAATAAAATTGTCTATTCTTAAATTTTTTTGAGATTCAACATTAAGTACTAATAACCGATTTAAAGTAACATCATTTACATGCTCGTTACCACAGGAGCACATTTTTGTTTCATTAAAATGTATAGCCGTTTCTAAACTTTTTAGGTCATTTTCAATAACATCCATTAAAAGACATTAAAAGTGGGATGATAAAAAAAATTAACTTACTCGCAATAAAAAAAGATAAAATTGACTAAGTAGTTTAGTTTAGTAAAACATGACATTCTGTACAAAATTTTAATAAAAAGTGACCTGGCCAGACGTATGAAGGCTTCCAGGATTTCTCCAGATCTATTGACAAACAAATAATTTTAGGTTTTGGTCCTATTTTCGGTTTGGGTTCTACTGGCATAAGATTACATGGCCTAAAGTCTGGTCAAAAACGGGTGGAGCCCAAAACCATTTAATAGGGCATTTGATTAGCCCATAATGAGCCTAAAATTATTTGTTTGTCATTAGATCTTGTTTTGAGTTCTAATTTCGGGTTTGGTCCGATTTTCGATTTGGGTTCTACTAGCTTTGAAATGATAAAGCCTTTTCCATTTTCTAGACCGAGCAGAATAAAAAAAATTAAATAGGGCATTTAATTAGCCTAAAATTTACCTTTAATTTTCCAATTGCTTTTAAATCATTTTTTGTTATGGATTCTGCTACCTTTTTCTAAAGCTAGCAGAACCTACCTTGTAACGTTCTACTGTATGGGTTCTGCTAGCTTAAGGGACATTTTTTACACCTTCTTCGCGCATATACGCAACTACGAAAAGAAATTTGTAAAGTTATCACACTGCACGAAATTAAGTCGATAACACAAATCTATTTCGTTTATATTTTTTCTGGCTGGTTTAGTAAAATTTCACATAAATAGGTAGAAATAGGATTTGAGAACAGATTTTGAAATTGACCTAGAAGTAGAAATTCCTTAAACAAGAATTTTCATCAAGAACTGAGTCATCGCATTTAAAGTCTATACCATCAATAGCACATCAACAGCATCGATTAACCCTCAACTCATTCATGAACAGCCATGTCAATCAGAATCTTATAAAATAAAAGCTGTAGTAGCCCGACGATGGCTCTTTGTCAGTAGAATTGCAAACTTTGTGATGAAAGAATAATTGGAAGGTTTTATAAAAATAAAAATGGAATTAGACACTTGTTTTTTATTTCGCAAAAATTGCGAAAGTGGATAACGCCGTGTGTATCAAAATTTCGCACATGAAAAAACACACCAAGAAAATGGTCATATTTATGACTATAAATCATTTTGTGTCAGTTTACCAGAAAATCAATTTTCAACTGCAATGCATTCCACGTTGTGTCAATCTGGACTACTGGTGAAAGAATTCGAATGTAAGGCGATGTCGGCAAAATTTTCAGCTTGCACCTGAATCATCCTCCTTGGCATGACGCTACTCTGATTAATCTGAGACATAGGAAAAGTAAAGCTTTAAAAATAATGAAAAAGGCCAAGTGAACAGAATCGCGTTTTAGAAGAAAAACGTTTCGTATTAGGAGTATTTTAACTAATGTTACGACTGTATGGTCGCAACGACGATTTTTTTTGGTATTTTATTCACCCCAGTTGTTGTCTTCGTTTCGCCCATCTTCTCTTATGTTTTATTCACCTCTGTGTTTGTCTGTGAACGCACCCGTGACGTTTTGTTTTGTTCCCCATTGTGTGGTGGCGCGGAGGTGAAGAGAAGACGAGAAAGAGAGAACAATGCGCATCGAGTGTGTGCAAAGTAAAACGTTTTGGAAAAAATGTTTTTTCTTATATGTCTCTCTTTTGTACCAACGAAAATTTGGTATAAAGGAGAGACAGAGAAGAGAGATTCATTTCTTCTAAAACGTTTTACGAGTTGTGCGGGGCTCGAATTTTTTGTATGATGACATTCGAGTTTTGATTTTTGGATAGTTCAGTTTGGAATTTTGCTTGAAAATAAAGTGTTTTTTTAGAATTTTGGTAAAACGAGTAAGTTTAGTTTTTTAATAAATCGAAAAGTTTCGATTTATACATCCAAAATTTTTTTGTAAAAAAAAAAACTTTAATATTTGATGGACAAATTTTATATTGTATAAATTAAAAATTGTGTTTTAATAAAAGTTATAAAATTAAATTTGCGTTGATTCGAGAATTATTTTCCGGTGAAATCGTACAGTTTATGGCATTTGGTGAATAAAGTTGATTCGAAGCATACATTAAACAGACCTGGAATAATTTCTTTGGAATAGAATTAGTGGTAGTGCGGAGTGCATTTACATCGGCGGGGATACCGTAATCCTCTTTTAAAATTTAAGTACTGCCAATCGGAGCCTAGTAGTTGATTCAACGTTTTGGGCGAACGGACACCGCGACTATAACGGGTGTCGTGCGTATAATTATTTACGGGTGGCCAGTTGAGGCCACGTCATTTGTATTGTGGGTATTTACACGTCGAACGGTTATTGTTATAAACGAAAAGTTCAAGCAAAAATATTACGAGGCGCAGTGTCATCAGTTTTATATTTGTGCTGCAGCTAACCAAGTATTTACGGGTGGCCGGTTGAGGCCACTCTTTTGCGACGGATCCGGCGGCCAGTTGAGGCCAGCCGTGATAGTTTTATACATTGGTATCGGGGAGAGGCCCCGCAACGACACGGGTGGCCAGCCGGCCATTTGTGTGTTTTTGGTTATCGGTGGTCTGCCGCAACGTTCGGGTAGCCAACCGGCTATTCAATTTATTTTATATCGGCGGCCAGTTGAGGCCAGTGTATTTTACCGGCGGTTGGGCCGCACCGGTGGAGCACGCGGTAAACGGCACCAAGGCCGCAACGGTCCGGGTGGGGCAAGGCCACCTGTGGCATGACGGCCGCGCAAGGCCACAACAGAATTTTTTTATTTAAAAACAAGGTACAATTTTTATTTTTATTTTAATTTTTTGATTTTTTTTATATATATATTTAAATTTTTTTATTTAACTTAATTTTCAAATTTTTGTTGTGATCGAGCGCCGCACAGCGGGTGCACGCTCGATACATATTGTTCTCGCTTCTCTCTATCGTTTGTTCCCCTTGTCTTGTTTTCCTCGTGGGAAGTTGTGTTTTCTTTTGTTTTTCTTTTTAAAAGAAAAAAAAAAATAAAATGAATTACTAAGTTTTTTCGGTCGGTATGATGGGAGCGGAAACTCTCCCTCTGTGTCGGTTTAGTGTTTGCGGTCCCTTGGTGCCCGCATCCAATTTCGTAACCGGGGCTTTGCCCTGTTTGAATTCGAATGGATGCGCGCACCAAGGCACCTCTCTCCCATTTATAATTTTTGAGTTGTTCGTTCCTCAAGTTCCGGCCGACGAATTTCGGCGGAACATCGGGATATATTTTATTATTATTATTTGCGTTTTATTTTTATTTAAATTTCTGTTTTACTCACGGTGTAAGCCAGGAGCACATGCAAGCCTCAAACCCCACGACCCTTCGCACTTCTCCCTGAGAACGTAGCCGGCAAAAATCACCGTGGAGGCCTCTGCATGCGCTTAGTGATATCTGCAGGATGGCAGTAGCCAGCTTGTAACACTAAGATATCATAACTACAACGCGACTTTACAGACCAACATCAAAAGTAATCCCAAATACTATCGGATTTTTTTTAATGCTACAGAATCAGTCAACTGACCAGCAGTGCAATGCCAGCATGTTTGCAAAGTTTTTTCAATCTGTGTAGCAACCTAATAACTCATGTTTATCGTCTTTGCCTAGTGTTCAATCAAACCTTGATGTACAGAGACCCATCATTCCCAAAGAGGATATTAGCTCTAAATGCATTCAGTAATGGCTGTGGCCCGGATAAGTATCTTCAACTATCTTCTTCTGAAAACATACAATACCGAACTAGTCGAACCACTGCGACTGCACATTAATCAGTCTCTGAAAATAACCAATACAACTCCAATATTTACAGCGGGGAAAAAGGACTGACGTTTCGTGTTACAGGGGAAATTTATCATTATCTTCAATTTCTAAACACTTTAAACTAGTTGCCTGTAACTCATTAAAAACAATAATACCACACCATATCTCAGTGTTTCAGCATGATTTTCTGCCGAGGAAATCAACATCTACCAATTTGACCGAATTTTCTAGTAATGCTAGCCGAGTACGCAGCTGATGTCAAATGAAATTTTTAAAACAAACGAAAACGTAAATGTAAATTCCGCTGCTACAGGTGTTTTCCAAACCTCGACTTAATACAGACTTTTTGACTTATTTGACACAGTCTTGAATAAGTCGGTGATGTCATTCCAATTCATTGTATCCAATCCAACTTAAGTGTGACGTAATACCAAAAAAAAAATTAAATGGACGAACATTTAGTTTTTTTGACATGTTGTTCGTTGCCACTAGATTTGAAAATAAAAACTATATGTACTACGAAGAATTTTTAAGATCGTTCGTGAATTTAATTTGTTTTAAGATTTTTTTCGGCTTTTCGGACAAAATATTATTTTAATGGACCTATACAATGTGTTACTGGCTGGCTACTGCCAACCTGCAGATATTCACTAAGCGCATGCAGAGGCCTCCACGGTGATGTTTTGCCGGCTACGTTCTCAGGGAGAAGTGCGAAGGGTCGTGGGGTTTGAGGCATGCATGGCTCCTGGCTTACACCGTGATCATACAGATAATTTAAAAAAAATGAAACGCAAATAATAATAAAAAACTGGAGTTCCGCCGAAATTCGTCGGCCGGAACCTGAGGAACGAACAACTCAAAATTATAAATGGGAGAGAGGTGCCTTGGTGCGCGCATCCATTCGAACTCAAACAAGGTCGAGCCTTGGTTACGAAACTGGATGCGGGCACCAAGAGACCGCAATCAACACTGCACCGACACAGAGGGAGTCTCCGCTCCCATCATACCGACCAAAAAAAATTTAATATTTCATTTTGTTATTTTTTTTTTCTTTTTAAAAAGGAAAACACAAAGAAAACAACTTCCCAAAAAAAGAAAAGGAGGGAACGAGAGAGAGCGAGAGAGAGAACAGCAATGCGCACCGAGCGCGCACCCGCTGTGCGGCGCCCGATTACAACAAAAATTTACAACAACCAAAAATTGAAAATATATATATATATATAAAAAAAAAATAATAATAATAATCAAGAAATAAAATAATCAAAAAAAAATTTTTCTTTGGTACCTTAATAATTACTGTTGCGGACTTGGTGCCGTCATGCCACAGGTGATGTGCCACACCCGGACCGTTGCGGTGCCTTCCACCGATACCAATAAAAAGAAACAAAGTCGGGCAACCGGTTGGCCACCCGATCGTTGCGGCAGACCACCGATACCACCAAAAAAAATATAAAACACGAGGGGCCGGTTGGCCTCCCGTTACGTTGCGGGGCCTTTCCCCGATACCAATAAACTGCAGCTGGCCTCAACTGGCCGCCAAAATAAATTGGGCGTTGACTCGCAAAACCCGTTTTAATATTTTGCCCGGTTGGGCCTCAAAAGGTTGGGCGTCCTTCGCAACAAGCCGTCTTGAACTGTATTTACAGCTGGTCACGTTGTTGGCCACTTCCGTAGATGTTGAGGTACGCTTGTGCCGTTATACCACAATTGATTAATGGCCTCGTGGTTTGCCTCCCAAACACGCTGCTAATATAAAGCGGCACGCTTTGAATCAATTGAGATACTCAAAATAATTTTACTAAACGGTTATGTATCGAAAATCAAAATGGTTTTATTGCTTTACAATTTTCACCACACACAAGGAAAACTTTTCATTTATAGTCTTTATTTTCACAAACCGTACGAAATGTTGCTCTTAATCCAATGCAGTTTTTAAGAAGTAAACTATAGAAAAATATACCAGTTCGATTTTTGATTTTGAAATCCAATCACAAAATAAACAGAATTTTTGAACGGAAAAGAACCATTTTAAACTGTAAACTTTATAAATTTTTTTTTTTTTTTTTTTTTCTATTTTATTTATTTAATTGTTATTATATTAATTACAACTTTTTATTTAATACCATTATAATTTTTTACTCAACCAAGTTCTAAACGTTTTCTAAAAATTCTCAACGCTTTTTCTTAAAAAAAAAAATATTCCAAACTTGACACTTGTTTTTTCAATTAAAAAACCAAAAACAGACTTTCTTTTTACAAAATCACAAACTGAAAGTCAAACCAAAAAAACATTCGAGCGTCGCACAGCTCGTAAAACGTTTTAGAAGAAAATGCATCTCTCTTCTCTGTCTCTCCTTTATACCAAATTTTCGTTGGTACAAAAGAGAGACATACAAGAAAAAACATTTTTTTCAAAACGTTTTACTTTACACACACTCGATGCGCATTGTTCTCTCTTTCTCTCCCATTCTCGTTCCGTTGCCAACATAACAGAAGAAAACACACAAGAATCCATCCACCAAGAAACCACGTTTAGACAGCGAAAACCCGGACGCAAGAAACCACGTTTAGACAACAAAAACCCGGACGCAAGAAACCGTGGAGAATAGAAACAAATTTACAAAAATGTCTTGTTAAGACAACACAGTCGTAACAAATGTTTACGACAGCTTTAGACGCAGAAAACAAAGAGACCATTTACTAACAATATTTCTACCACAAAAGTGGAAGGGGGAGGAGAGTGCATTTTTTCTACTTTTGTGTCTGTCGTATGGGTGTCCATTAAATTAATATTTTGTTCGAAAAGCCGAAAAAAATCTTAAAACATATATGTATGTACACCGGTGTGAAGTTTTTGGACAAAAGTTTTTGGACAACAATTTACGCGAGTGTTCTTTGTGCAGTTTTTGGACACATTTTTATTTCTTAGACAAAATTTTTTGTAAGTGTGCAATTTTAACAGTGTATTTATTTTATATTAAAATCGAAAAAAATATTGATAATAAATATTGATAAAACAAAAGAAATTGTTTAACATTAAAAAATCTAAAATACTCATTATTATAAATTTTTCAATAAATCACGTACCATACTGTATAAAATGATACATCAAATAACAAAAATCTCAGAGATTGGCTCGCATAGTGACTATAAACGTTCAAAAGGGGATACTTTGAGCTTTTTAAATCAGTTAGCCCCATCTCGAAATGATGAACTAGGCTCATGTATTGAATTTTTAAAGTTTTACCAATATAGCGAGTCTGCGTGTCCATGGATGTTCTATTGCTCTAAGCCAAATAGAAAAAATCTCAGAGAGTGGCTCGCATAGTTGGTGCATCTTGTTTTAGTTGGTGCATCTTGACGGTGTCGCTTAAATCGTTATTTTCATGAACCAACTTTCTAAATAAATCGTAGAAAGCTGCCCATTTCAGAGTTTCTCCGTAAAACTGTGGTATCTCAATCCGTTTTAATTTTATCTTGCTTTTTTCACTATCGGTTGTTTGTTGTCCGCGTTCATTTTTAACCAATTTACAACGTAATGTTTCACTTTCGTTGACCAATGCAGAGTAATAATCGTCGGTAAAGTAAGTTGTACGCTCTTCTTCACCTGCATTTGCGTGCACCAATATGTCTTCGTGCAGTTGTTCTATTTGTGCTATCCTTGCATTCAGCTGTTGCAGCTTATGTTGTAGTTGGACATGATTGCCCTGCTTTCCTAACAGCTCATTTGTATCGGCTATTAACTTATAGCAAAGACGCATTTTGACCTCTTGTGTTTTGTACCGATGTGCTTGTTCTGGTTCAAGCGCGTCGGTTGTTAATGGTTTTTTTGTTGGTAATCCCGTTGGAATTGCCTCTCGTGTTGCTATTTCGAGTTTCCTTTCTATCTCACGTTTGAACGTTGTGTACAGTTGTTTTACTGTGTCCCGCTCAGCCCAGTAACTATTCGTTGGATCGTTGTCGAAGTGTTGGTCTTTCATTTCGTTGTCTGCATCCGTGTAACTGGACCACCAGTCATCTAGTTTATCCAGTTTATCTTCTAAGTAAACAGTTGTCCGTCTACTTTCGGAATCCTTGCTGTAATTGGTTTTTAACCGCTGCAGTTGTTCGACACGCGTACATTGCTTTTTATATAAAGCATCCATATTTTTATTGTAATGTGGCTCAAAATGATTATGACCAGTAGCTCGAAGTATTTTGTATTCCGCCTGTTTTTGTGGTTGTTAGGTTCGATGCCTGTTGGTTGTTGGCTCGAAATTTATATAGTCCGCCGGTTGTTGTTTTGGCGTCGAAGGACCAATGTTATATCAGTGTTGACGTTTTATATAGCTTTTCGATATTTTAGTGAACTGTTATCCGCTTACCACTGGTGAGGGCTATGACAATAACAGTCTGAAGTGTTGTTTTAAACTACTTAATTTTTATTAGATTCTTTTGGTTTATATACAAAATTAATACATATAATTACAACTATCAAGTTGCCGAGCTTACAATTTTACCTAAATTAAAAAATATGTGTTTATGTTATTAATTATATGGACAATACTTTTGCTGATCTCATGAATTTAATAAGTGTATGCGCGCCAGAAATAATGGAAATATAAGCCGTCAAATAATATTTAGCTTATATGGTTGATTAACCTATTCGCATACTTATTGTTGCTGATGACATATTTGTGTCGCTAATGTTATGTGCTTGAACATATATAATAAATTATTCCATGTTCAAACCCGTGATTGAACACAATACATGAGCCTAGTTCATCATTTCGAGATGGGGCTAATTGATTTAAATAGCTCATAGTATCCCCTTTCGACCGTTTATAGTCACTATGCGAGCCAATCTCTGAAATTTTTTCTATTTGGCTTAGAGCAGTAGAACATCCGTGGACACGTAGACTCGCTATATTGGTAAAATTTTAAAAATTCAATACATGAGCCTAGTTCATCATTTCGAGATGGGGCTAACTGATTTAAATAGCTCATAGTATCCCCTTTCGACCGTTTATAGTCACTATGCGAGCCAATCTCTGAAATTTTTGCTATTTGGCTTAGAGCAGTAGAACATCCGTGGACACGTAGACTCGCTATATTGGTAAAATTTTAAAAATTCAATACATGAGCCTAGTTCATCATTTCGAGATGGGGCTAACTGATTTAAAAAGCTCAAAGTATCCCCTTTTGAACGTTTATAGTCACTATGCGAGCCAATCTCTGAGATTTTTGTTATTTGATGTATCATTTTATACAGTATGGTACGTGATTTATTGAAAAATTTATAATAATGAGTATTTTAGATTTTTTAATGTTAAACAATTTCTTTTATTTTATCAATATTTATTATCAATGTTGTTTCGATTTTAATATAAAATAAATACACTGTTAAAATTGTACACTTACTAAAAATTTTGTCTAAGAAATAAAAATGTGTCCAAAAACTTCACAAGGAACACTCGCGTAAATTTTTGTCCAAAAACTTCACACCGGTTGTATGTACTACATTTAGTCAAGGCATAATTTTGGAGACATTTCTAAATAAGTCGGTGTTTGGAAAACAGCCTAAATTTAGTTTAGCTACTAAATATGGTATGTTTCGTATTAAAATATAGATGCCTCTGTTTAACTCTACACATTTTTCACTGCGGTTTTATCTGCAGGTAAGATAAAAGTAAACTAAATTTTTGACGTTTAATAATTATTTGTATTTGTTGTTGCGCTGTGTATCAAGCGTTTTTAAATATGGCGAATGAAAATTTTGTTAATTTCGAATATTTAGAATGTGCATTAAAGTTTCACGGAATTCTACAAACTAATTTTTCATGGAATATTTATCTGCTTAATTTTGGAGATCAGCGAAATTTTTATTTCACGTCAGCGGCCTTAAAACGATAAAAGCAACAACAGATTAAAGTGGATGCCGTATTTACCGATTTTTGCAAAGCATTTTACTCGATTTGTCAAATTTGTCAGGATAAAGTAAAACAAAGCACAAACACAGCACACATAAATTGAAATTAGCAGTAAAATCTCTAAACCAATTACTGTTGACTCTGGAGTACCACAAGGATCAATTAAGGACAATTTAAATAGAGCTAGCCGGTGGTGTGAAGCTAATCAATTTGTAATGATCGAGTTTTGGAGCATACTAAACCAAAATCAATTTAATGTTCGTTTACAATTTTATTTTTATGCTTCAAAAGTTCGACGTAGTATTGTTTCCTTCAATTCCCTCAATAGGTTGAGTGTAGAGATTTTGTTGGTTCGATTTGGTATTCAGAATCGTAGATTTAAGTAGATTCTGTGGTATTCATCTGAATAGGGGTAACAATACACATAAAGAAACAAAATTAATACATTTTTTTTATTTTATTCTTGTTTAGAATGCATTTATGATAATATTGATTACCAACACTTCCTCTTTTGGTATATAGTTGGTACATTGTAATGAATTTCTTTTGTTATTGGTTTTTTTATATTTAGCTCTTAAATTTTGTTTGGAAAGCACCGAAAGCTGGATAATTGGTTCTTGCAATTTTCAAGTTTTTGTTTGTTTCGAGTAATATCTATGTAATTATTATGAATGTATTTAGAACATTTAAATTTTTTTTTTGTTAAACCAATTTTCCCCGCCTAAGTGTAGCGATTTGAGTTGGAAATAGAAAAAATAAAGATCTTTCTTTTGGATCGGGACATCAAGCGGTACACATCAATCGAGCGGACCAGCGGAATGGCGATGGCAGAAATCATTATTGGAGTTAGAACAGCATAATGTTGGAGAAAATGATGGATGTTTAAGATTGGCCACAACACAAATATAACACTCGAGTGGATAAGTATATACTTAAGCTATATTTTTTTTTTTGTTGATTATGCGTACACAAACCGAAATATTTATAAATTAAACATCACCCGATTGGGATGATGAAGAAACTTTGTGTTGTGTAATATAGTGTTTTGGGACAGTGCAAGAAACACAAACATGTGCGCCTAAAACAAATACTATATTTCTTATGTGCAATAAAATTATGTGTTAGTGATTGAATGATTTTCAAACTCTACAAGATCCGAGTAACACCACGTGAACAAGTTTACTTCGAGCACTGGAAAAACATGTGTCAAAACGCTCTATGTTAAGGAGGCTGCCGCCATAGAAACCGAATCCGCAAGAGCTCCGCATCGTATAACAAAGCGGCAAAAATGATGGTTCCTCGTTTCATTATTAATATTTAGTTAATTTTTTTTTTGCTTTAATTAAAGTTTATGTAAAATCATTAATTATGTGAAAACCAATTTTGGAATTGGATATTTGGTAATTGTTAATTGATTTAAAGTAATTATTGTTTTTTTTTCTTTTTCATAGTGTCACACGAAATCGCTAGCCCAATTGTCCACGCCCTAACGCTCATCCAAACATCATAGCCGGGAAAACATAAATTAACGCGTGTTTCGGTTTTGCCAAGCGGCAAATGGCGCCCAAATAATTAAATACTTACCGAAAGGGGCAGGATCTCGTGTGGTGGTCTACATTGCTAATTTATTTTTTTTTCTAGTGATTTTTTCTTATTACTTTATAGTTATTAATTTTGTTTTTTTTTTGTTGTTTATTTAGATCTCCTTTGTTTTATTGTGGGTTTACCAGATCATCCCCCCCATTTTCTTGGATTTCGGTTTCCCAGGATCAAGGGATTAATATTTTCATGGATAGGTTTTCTGTCATCATTTGTATATGGTTTTCGTGAACCATTAATTGTTAATAAATATTGATTATTATGATTTATAATGTTTGGAAAATAAGTGTTTATTATTTTTGGTTGTTGCAATTTTATTTTCGTTAATTGTGAGCTAAGCACGCGTTACAAATTGCAACTAAATATTAATAAATGCAAAATCAATTCGTTTCATCGAAAGAAGAAACTACGTGAATATCATAACAGGACATATCTAAAACGAACAGCCGAAATTAGACCCCTGGGAGTTATATTTGTTGCAAATATAGAAGAGAATACGCTGCTTGCTGTAAAACTTGATAAATAAAAATTTTGAAATTTTACAATGTTCCATCTGCCTCCCCCGAATAAGAACTAATCGAAACCTTTATCGCCGCATCAACTAAACAACGCACTTCAATATATAAAAATCCTTACGCCACCCGAAGTTTACCTACCAATGGCACTACTCTGGGTTTCCCTGGGAATAGGGAATCGGGAAACATATTTCCATAGCATTTTTGTTTGAATTGTATTTTTCTGGCCTACTGTTGGAATTAGTTGGGTGTAAATATTTTCGAAACAAAGTTGATTGGGAAACTTTTGTTCCACAAAATTTTTATAGGGAAAAATAATTCCCAATATATCTTTGTTTCAAAACTATTTACACCCAACTAATTCCAACAGTAGGCCAGAAAAACATAATTTAGACCAAAAGGCTATGAAAATATTTTTCCCAATTTCCTATTCCCAGGGAAAGCCAGGATAGTGTCACAGGACAAATTGAAAATCATGAACTATTAAGTTTATATCAGATCATATCATACGGCGGAAGATTGTCTGGACAACATTTGATATTTGAATTGAAACTTTCAATGATCAACAATGCGACATCTTCAACGTGCGCTGTAAGTCATTTAAAGATTAAATAACTCTTGAATATTTTGTTCCAAACATAAAAAAAATCATTAAACGGAGGATACTCAACAAAACGAACATTACATTTGACCCATCAATAATAATCTCCAAAGAAATAAAAAAAAAATTAGTGTCGAATGAATTGTCCATTAATTTGTACAAATCGAAACATTTTATATATCATATAAGACAATATATATCTCGTAAATTTTATTAATGACGTACTCTCGATGAGTGGCACAAAAATAAATTTGATACGTGCGAGAAATGTCAAATAGTACTTGACTATTTATTTCAATATCGAAATGAAAGTAATTATGGGACTAAACGATTTTTCGTATTTTTAAAACCTTTCTATTAAGTCATCAAGGGAAATAAGAAAAAACATTAGAGTTTGTCTTTATGACAATTACAAATTTTCGGCTCTTCGTTAAAAGAAAATAAAAAAGACTCGTTGATAAGGTGAATGGAAACTCTAAGCGTAAGAAAATTGAATAAATTCGTATCAAAAGGGATTCAATTATTTCTAGAGACTTGAATGTGCGTGCGATAATGTGGGGTTGTGTATGCGTGAGAGAAAATCTGGTGTTAGGACAACATTCTTGATTCCGACATGGTAATCAAGAATGATGGTAGGATGGGCAACCATTTTAGGAAATGTGCTCGGTACAGTCAACGCATGGGATCTTTTATTAGTTTTGACATTTCACAGACGATTAACGTGTATTTGATACACAACAAAACTGAGATATTTCCAGAAAAATTACATCTGGAAGAATGGAATTATCTGGATATAGTCATTTGAATCTCGCCTTACAAACAGGAACACTTGACATAAAATAAGTTTTGACTACAAACTGAGAGATTTTCCAAAATTTTGTATCTGAAATTATATGGATCTACCAATTGATACTATGGAGAAAAGAAAAAGACGCGATAAGCACTATCCAATCTGAATATGGTCATGTACGGATTTGCCTCACTGGATATCTTATAGAATTCTACAGAAAATGTTTGCTAATTCAAAAATCAAATCACTGGGTATCAAAATACCTATAATCAGGAGAAAAGTACTTTGTAAAAACTTCTTAACTATTTGATAAAATAAGATGGTCAGCACCAGTTTTAATAAAAGCAAAACTTATTTTTCAACAATTTTATGAAGGTAAGGCCTAGATTGAGGCAAACAGCTATCCACTGACTTGGCGATCAAATGGATTGCCTATAGTTAACACAACAGTTTTACTTTGGAATATCTGACAAATGTTAATCGGAAAATAGACAACGACCAATTGGCTGCACATATGCGGAAGGTCTTTGGGAGAAAGAATGTGTCTTACCACTTTTTTTTATTTTTATTTATTTCTAGCCCTATTAACAATTCAGAAGAAATTGTGTTTGAGTTCTGAAATTCATATCACGCTACATATCCTTTAGCATTGAAAGACTTCATCAAGAGCGTCACGCAGAGATTTCCTAACAGCAAAGCTAACCCGAACTAGACCATATACACATTCAGAAGTGAATTATGCTGAGGATATCAGCTGCGATATTCGTCAAGGGGAGATAATAAAGATTATTTAAAGTACTTAGCAGTGTTCGAATGTTTTCCATTCACTTACATATGCAAGTAGTAAGCGACTTGTCATCTGAAGTCTTCATAGCGGAATTCAAACGTTTGACAATAGGTTGAGGTTGTTGTTCGGATCTTCGCAAGGACTGTGGCTTCAAGTTTATGGGGGTTTGAAAAATTATGAGGAACAACCTAACAGCTGTTGAATTACAAACTCAGTTACTACTACGGAGATCTTTCACAAGAAATGTGACAGAATAATGTATTATTCAGTTCATCTGATGTCCAAATGCACAACAGCATGCTAACGACACAAAAAATAAAAATTGTGGAATAAATTAAATAAAAACTTTACATTCTTTGCACACGGAATCAGTTTAGATTAAGGTGAGGATGTCAATTAAATTAAATCAATCGAATCGAAATTAAAAACGTGGAATCTGATCTTATTAAAAGCAGAATAGCAGTCATCGTATATAATTGTAGGAGCCACCATTATGCAATTCAAATGTTCTTTGAAACGATCATCAGAATCGGAACTAGAAGTTGTCGATTATCCGTTTTCAAGGTATTTGGGTGAAAGAGTATTCGTTTCAGCAATAAATTGTTTCAGGAAAAGCATGATTACGACGCTATGAATAACTGGTTGCGGTCATGCTTTGTTCATAACATCGGGAAAATAGCATGTTATTGATACCATGGTATTGAAGTAAGAAATATTTCAACTCGAGTATGAAAAAAGTAGGCGGAGTTTTTATATTTTGAAGCGATTTCATTGGTGTAGAGCATGGTTATCAATACCATGAACATTTTTCGCTACGTAATGAACAAGGCATCAAGGACTTACTCAAACTATTTGACACCGCCTTGTAGTCAGTGCAAAAAACGATTTTGAGGTTTTGCACTTCGCAACACAATGATTCAGAGCGTCGGATACACGATGATTCAGAGGTGTGAGCTCAGATTTAAAAGCTGAACAGTGGGTACCAAGACTTCTTGAAGCCTTAAAGACAAAGTTTGGGAGGTAGGCACGCTCTGCCTAAAACAAAGGCCTGCAGTGAGCCATTTGGCACTTGGATGAAACACTTTTAAGAATTATTTTGAGCATTGATTCAATACAGTTGGTAATATAATTTTAGAGTGTTATCAAATGCTCCAGTAATATCCAGGACGGAACCCATTAGAAATTGTATGGTATTTAAGGAGTTTTCAATTCGAGTAAGGCTGCGCCTTTCCACCAACTTTGTAAGCATACAAAATGTTATTGAGGGAAAAATAGACAAGCGGTGATCTGCTGCCAGTTTTAGGTGTAAAAACGACTCGACCCCTCCACCAGCTTGGATTGAAACCAAAAGCCACGCCAACCAATTATAGGATAGCCTTACTGGATTTCAGCAAAATTAGAAAAATTGCATCAGGACTGCTCGTTTTAAACGGAGCAGGAAATGTCTAGCAACAGGATCAGAACCAGTGATGTTGCAACCAAGAAAATGGACACCGAGAACCATTTCAGTAACTTAGTTTTTAGAAGTGGTTAACTTTCCGTTAGATAAAAGAAAAGCGCTTCAAGTAATTGGCATTTTTATCAAAATTTTTGATGAGCGTGGAATACTATGGATCTTGTCACAGAAACTACCCCTGTAACGGCTACCTGGTAGGTGTTGGTGGAGAAACGGAAATAACGAGCGGTAGCGCGGGTTTGATCCTGCACTCGCAAGTTGGATTCGTGCAATCGCATGAACCGGCGTCGGATTCTCCTTTTAACTTTCCCTTTCTCGTTCTCCTACCTGGTCTCCATTTTAAAATTCCATTCCCACCTTAAAGACTCGTCTGTCGACAAATAAAAAAAAAAAGAAAGTCGCAATTGTACCAAATTGTTGTTGTTGTTGGAGATTGCGATCGCATGGATGCAATTTTGTTTATAGTCCGACCATAAAACAATAAAATTGTAAATTTTTTTGATTCTTTAATTTCATGATCATAAAATCAAATGAGCGCACACCATGAATGCAGACGTTGTGCAGCATGCATTCAGGCGAAAAAATAGTCGAAATGACAGAAGCTTTCCGCGATCATCAAAGGGGGGGTGAGATGACGTTGAGAAGGTGTTTCGCAAATGGAAGATGTAGTTTTCGGACATGGGTGAACAGCAGGGCGACAACACGGAAACATGAAATTTTGGGTGTGGAAATATAAGAAGGAAAAGAAGAGACGAGGAGACAGTCAAAATTTGACCGCCAAGTCGGGCGGATCGTAATAATCTAAAATTAACATACTTGAAACATGGAATGACAACGCCATCAGTTTTTTTTATGTTGCATTCCATAACTATAATGTAAGAGTTTTTAAGTCGATCGAGTGATCGTCAAGATTGTTAAATAACAAGATAAAACATAATAAATCTATAATTATTGTTAATTGTTCAATATAACTCAAGAGTTTTTTTTTTGGTGTGTTTACATGTGTCTGTTATTTATGGTATTGTTGGTGCAATTTGTGGGGGGAAGTAAAGTAAACGAACAAAAAAGTTTGAACGGTTATTTTTGTTGAGAAATAAACATACTCGTATCTCGTTCGAGGGCGAGATTCATCAACTAAAGTGATTGGATAAAGTGAAGTGCGCGTTAGTGAAATAGCACAAAAGCACACATTGGTGTGGCGTGTAACTGGGCAAGCGGAGAAGCAACGGGAGCGGCACACCGGTACCGAAGGTCGACAGGTGAGTCATCCTTTTCTGTTATATACTATCCGACGTATTGTGTCCTTAATTGATTCCGCGTGTTGTGCATTGGGCGAATTCACTTGCGAGTTGCTGCGGTGTTCGAGTGATCGCGTTTCATTTGTGTTGGGGTATTCTGTGGTATAACCTCGCCCGTGTCGCCCTGCTCAAATCTGAGCATAGCTGGGCTAAAACATGCAGGTAGACTGGCGCCCAACCACGGTTTTTTAAAACTGTTAATTTTTTTTTCTTGTCTACCCATACCCCGATAATTTGAGAGCACGTTACACCCCATGAGGAACTATGAACAGATCTTGTACATTTTTTGGAGACTTAATGTGCAACTAAGAAGCTGTCCCAATCGTCTTGAAGGTTTGTCTTTCTAGCTACATTTTCCGGATAAGAATTTTCAGAAGATTCGACCGACACTAGGCGAGTAAAATAAACTCGACAGTTCTCTGGAGTAAAGTTTCCAGTTGGTAACTTTTTATTTTTGACAAGGTTTAACGGCTGACCTTTAAGATTAAGATTAAAAATGATTAGTAAGAGAATCGTTTGTTACTCTTCAATTTAGAATTGAATGGATGATGGACATTTAAAGTGAAAATGACAAAAGTGTGTTCACAGCCAACATTAAGAATTTCAAGGTCAGATGCGTTTTGAGAATCAAAATGTGGTGCCTCGCTACTACTGGTATTTGAAGTGCCTCAAGTATAGCATGTTGAGCGTTCACGTTACAATCATACAAATGCACGCTCTAGGCTTCGAGGAACCACACAATGAAAAATTCAATTTAGAAATCACACCACAAACAATATATAGTTCTTAAATTGAAAAGGTATCTGTTTGCGATGCAGAACACAACATCCTAAGCTCAAAGGAGCTCTACTCTATTTTGTATTAGACATAAACAAACAATAACAGTCGATGAAGAAAAGAGCTAAAGAGAGGCGGACTTAATTAAAATCCTTAATACAATACGACACTAGGATCCTCAGGTGAACCAGGAACCTGAGAGAGAAATATTAGAACTTTCGGAAGTTCACCGAGCACCAGTTGGAAATCGTTCCAGATATAAGTGGTTTTGGAGAATACAAATTCCAATATAACTACAGACTCCAGCACTCCCACTTGTTAATTTGTTAATTTTTCTAATGTGTGTTAATGCAAGTGCGCATTTAATTAGACGAAGGATAATGAAACTCTGGAAATTCTGAGAGATGTCCTAATAAAATGGGTTGGGCTCTCCAATTAGTAACTTGACGTCAAATTAATTACATTTATACAATTAGTGACATCTAGGTTTAAGTAGCAGTACTGTTTATATATCAATTTTTTGTCTGGAACAGAACCTTTAAGCAGATTTGATTCAATGTAAATCCAGGCGAGTTCAGAACGTTCAACGATGAAAGAAAGAGGGCTGCTACGTAGTTTAGGTATTTAAAGAGAAATTACTTGGGTAATTTTAAGTGAATCGATAAATATTTGTGGAAATTACTGTGGCTGTATTTCTGGGTTTAGTGGATATTTTGGAGGTAATATTTGGCATGAAAGCCCAATTAGAAATCCTTTGAAAATGTAGAAAGAGAGAATGTGTGGATAGAAATTTGACAGAAGAGCCTAACTCATTTCATTTAAATAATACATGTTAATTTGGATAGGCCCGAGTGTCTCTTTCCATAAAATAAGTTTGGTTAATCTTGTCATCTAAGGTCTAAGTCTATAGGAGGCAACAATGTCATTCAAGGTGTAATTACAGCAAAATTTTTATACAAAAATTAACAATCTTGTTAAAAACATCACACAGTACATACTTAACTAAAACAAATCTGAACACTTCACATTTTTGAAATCAATAGGAAGATTTCGAGGCTTTCGTCAAGGGATCTTGTAACGATCGCACACGTTTTAACCATTGAAACTTTTCATTTAAATATTTTTGACCATTAAATTATTTACAGCTTTAACATTTCCATTTTTCGCAATAGGCTTTTCTCGAGTCATACCACCAATAATTATTACTCTTGTCAATAATTATGTGCTATAAATAAGTACCTTTATTATATGTATATGTAGATCTTCGTGTACTTTAGTTGCTAGACTAGTGTTGGTATTTATACGGCAAGCGGTGGAAAAAGCGCGCAAAAAAATGACAACCGAGGTAACAAGAAGAGAAATCAACGAGTTGGATGGGATTGAAGTTCGGGATTGGGGACAGTAAGGTGCTATTTACCCAAAAGAATCTATAAAAATAAAAATATAGTTATTGTTAAAATATGAAAATAAATTAAGACTGTAATTCTTATAAAATTGTTAAAAGTAACCATTGTAAAAAAGTTGTAAATATGTGCTCTAATTGTGTAAAAAAATTAGAAATTGTACTTTTGTGTGATAAACAATAAATTATTCCATCGAATTATGTTATACATTCTTGCAATGAATCTAAAGTTATATACTACCATTAAATTGTTGATGTGTATGTGCTAATTTTCGGGCTATAAAATTGTTACCAAAAAATAAATAAAAATAAACAAAAAAAAGAATAAATTACTTCCACCTAGCGCCTAACCAAAAACCATAATAAAAATTGTGCAGTATACGATTTGTGTATCATGTTATTGGTAGCGAACAAGCTGACCACCAGTGTTGTCTCCATTGTTTTGAGAAAGCGCGACAAGCGAAATGGTGTAGGAGTAACTATTGGACAAAAAACGTTTGTTAATAAAAAAAAATAAAAACGAAGAAAGAAACCAAACCTATTCGAGTGACCTAACAACGGGATATTTCGATATCATTAATACGTTTGTGAAAGGTTAACACAAACAATTAAGCACGAGCCTCAATAAAGCGCTCACTATATAAATTTGCGGATACATCTTCGTTAGTATACCCCCAAGTCACATGGTACATTGGATTAGATACGTCATAGCAACCAGCGCAGTTAACCTTGTCACCCGTGCAGAGCGACCAACAAATTTTGACGAGCGAAAACTGTATATCGTTAGGGGCAACCAATCGAACCGGAAAATTTCAACACCGCAACAACAGCATCGTCGACCATCGCTGGTCATACCTTCATCATACCATCCTACCAGCCCGTATACAAGGTTATCATCATCGTAGGAGTTCGATTAGTAACGTATTGCATGCCAATTATATTATTTAAACTTAATTACTGATATTCTTTCAGCTTAGAATAGTTTTCTACCATATTTATTAAATTTTGTTTATTTGTTACGCGAATTATATAGCTACTCGTGTGTAAATATTTTCTTTTGGGTCGATTTTGTTTCGGTGATTTTAGTATACATATGTGTGAACGAGGATATGCGCGCCTTTCGTATATAAATATTCGTCCAACCCGATGATAACTCTTCTCTTGCTAACTGAAAGTTTTCTAGTGGAGGATTATAAAGATCAGTGTTGTGTAGTGTGAACCATCTCTATATGCTATATGCACACCAAATGAACCACTTTGTAACATGGCTGCTGGTACGGTGGTAACGGGACCCCCCCAAGCCGACTACGAGCTATATATCAAAACGGTGTGCAACTACCGTACGCAGCGGAAACCAAGCCATGCGGTTACAAATGGCGCCGAAACAGAGACCGAAAAGCGGTCGTATATTAACGGTATGAATTAATTCAAAAGAATTTTTGAGATTATGTAAGCTGGTGGCCCTAATAAGGCATCCGGGTAGCCTCACTACCTAACGTTAATAGGTAGGTCATAAAAACCGCTTAGCATACACGCGGTTGACCTATCTTGTTTTATATTTTTGCCTTTCAGGTTTTAGCAATCCTATTTTTGTACTCGTTAATTATACAGTTTTCCTACAGCTTATTTTGCATTTTAATATCGGTTTAATTTTCATTAAAAATTTTAGCTATTCTAAATCGACGTGATTGATGTTTTCATATTTGTCTTGCAGTTGATGATTCATGACTTGAATTTACCTGTAAGTCAGTATGAGAATTTCTTATGGAGATGAATCATAGCTTCAAATTTTATTTCATTTTATTTAATGATCTTTAAAAAAATAATTGGTTCAATCATAGCAACTGCCCGGTATATAATAGGCTGCTACTGATCGGTCAGTATGTTAATGCTGAGGATGGTTGATGGTTCGGAGAATCCGAATTCTTCATCCCACTTAAATATTTTTGTCCATAGCAGTTTGTTCAATAGATATTTATTTTTTCAGTCTCCTTAAAATCAAGATAAGCTAAGTAGGGATTTAATACATTAAAATTTTCTTTATATATTTTGATACATTTTGTTAGACCATTTTTTTATTTTAATTTGGGAATACATTCAACCTATACCTTATCTACGTTATTTGACGATTGATGTTTCGAATACTTGCTCCCCAATCGACTATTTCATGATTTGAATTTCTTGTTGGGCAGTATGAGAATCCCTTATCAAGTTTAAACATAGAATCAATTTTTTTTTGTTTGTTGTCTTTACTTACATAATTTTAATTGCCGTTTTCAAATTATTATTTTCTTTTCATAGCAGCGTTAAAATAAATTGTGATGATTGATAGAGGGATTTGTTATGGAGTTCAATTGAAGATTCGGAGAGTCCGAATTCCTTGTCTCAAATACTAAAATTCCTTTCTTCATTACTAGTTATTCAATAGCTCGATTACTTATAGTTTTTTTTTAAACGAGATGGTCTTTGTAAATTTTTATTAGTAAAGTAGTTTATTTTCAGTTATATATAATATCTACGCATACAGAAGGTTTAACATTCTACATATTTCAAGCAACAGAGTAAAATGAATGTAGAAAATCACAACACTGTATTTTCAATTATTCCTCCACAATTTATGATCTAAATTGAATAATAAACAATAATTGCATTTATTTAAAAATTTATTTAATTATATTTGTATTTATTATATTTATTTTTTTTTTGTATATTTTTCCCCTTTTTCTCAATATTCACCAATACTACTTTCTTCGTTTTCTTACAATTTGGGAAGATTAGTGGCATAAGTGGTATTCTTGAAAAGACCTAAAATTTAATTTGAATAAATTTTGAGTTGTAGTATAAATTTAATCTAGTTTTAAAGGTATAATCATTCTAATTTATTTATTTTGGTATATATTTTTATTTATATATTATTTGGATTATTTCTTAATTTTTTTTCTTATATCGGTAAACCTCCATTTTTTTTACGTTTTTCTCTATATCGTCTCGGTTTTCGCGAATTTTGTGAAGTGAAACTAAATTTTTTGGAACAAATTCTATTAAGCTTCTTCGAATTTCTAAATACACGTAGAATGGATCACAGAATAGTTTACGAAAGTTTAAATACCGACGAATTGGAAGTAGAATATCTAGTTCGTGGAATGGCCGGTAACACTGTTGGGGTTGAAAATAAATTTCTGGAATTATTACAAAAGGAAAATCAAACGATAACTCTAAAACCCAAATTATCACATATCAAGGAGAAACCCGAATTGGAATTAAACACGATCAGTCAGAAAACCGCCGATTTGGATAATGCTTTGGATCAAACAGAGAACAGCTCAATACCAGAGAAAAAGAAACTTCTTTTGCGGATAATGCACTGGAGGGATAGAGCTCAACGGTTACTTAATTCGTTCCCAGATATAGCAGGTATCCTGGTGGTATTCAACTCACTCGAAAGATTGTGCCGATCTGTCAGCCGGGATATTAAACGATTAGAAGGCATTAACGAACCACCAAAAAAGGGGAGCCGTTCTAAACCAACCACTTCGAAATCTGAGACGGAGGAAAAACGCATAGAGGATGATAAACCAAAATGGGAAAACGAAATTGCACAGAATCTAGAAAAACGATTTTCTAAACAATTGGAGGACATGTCTAGCCAGTTCATGAAGCAATTGGAAACCTTGAAGACACACAGGACGGACAAAACCCCCCGTAAAAACCTATCAAGGGTTCCAGGGCAACACCATGTGACGACTGAAAGTGATAGTGAATCAGAGAAGAGTTCTAGAGCTTTTCAAGGAACCCACAATACCTCACGTTCTTTTAGTTCCAGATATCGAAGACGCTCCGATCCAACCAAATGGAAACTATCATTTTCTGGTCGGGACAGTAAACGAGGAGATGAAAATGTCCAGGATTTTGTCACAAGACTCGAGGAACATGCACATCAGGATGACATACCAAAGTACGAGTTAGTGGCACTGATGAGGTATTACGTAACGGAGAAAGCTGACAAGTGGTATTACAACTTTATCCGACGAAACAAACATGCAACTTGGCAGCTAATGAGGGATGCTAGGATAGAACGTTTTAGCAGTCTCGAAGGAGATCGAGAAACCCGTAAATACATTCGATGCCGAACTCAATACCCAAAGGAAACATTCAATGACTTTCTGGCAGAAATCGAGAGCGCTAATTATCGACTATTAAATCCATTGGCGGATGACGAAATTTTAGAACTATTACTGGATAATATGAACCCCGCCTTAAAGAACGCCACTCAACATTTGAAGATTAATAACATTCCAGCGTTACGTAAGGTCTGCGACAATTTTGAAAAATTATGGAGCACCTCGGGTTTTGATCCTCGCCGTCTCATTGAGACCCGTTCAAAACGTCCAGCAGCTGTAGCTCCAATTTGTGGTCAGCCAGAGTCCCCAACTAAGTTTTTGAATAAGTATTCTGACACGCGGGATGAATCGGAGAACGAATATGACCAAAATGACGTATCACAAGATGTCAATGCAATTCATCGACAAGCTCGATCAGTCAGATTTGTCGTGTGTTGGAATTGTAAGGATCTCGGTCATAGATTTTCCAACTGCCCAATGGACATTACGCACAATTTTTGTGAAGGATGCGGTTTAGCAGGCATGGAGCCGGAAAATTATTACAGATGCAAAAGTAGGCGCGTTCAGGGAAACCTGCGACCGAACGCGATGCACAATGGGGAATCACGTTCGGGGAAAATAACGAGCCCCAACTCCACATCGAAACCAACTCAGAAGTAAATCGAGCACTAATACGTAAAACAGATGCAAGTAATAACAAAGAAAGTGCAACTAAATTTCAAGATAATAAAATAAGTCGCGTAAAACTCTATTGGCAAAAGCGAAAGTTATTAACTCGGTTATGCAGCATTTCAACCATCACCGAATTCCTAGATGATGATCCCCGTCCTTACGCCAAAATTGATATACTTGGGCAAATTAAATTTGGTCTACTGGACAGCGGCGCAAGCGTGAGCATACTGGGCAAAGGAAGCAAAGAATTTTTAGAATCTATAGGTGTTCAGATTAAAAAATTCAACAGTCACGTGCAGACTGCAGATGGAACCACGAACACTGTAATCGGACAAGTTAAGCTGCCGGTAACGTACATGCATAAAACCGAAAATATAAAATTCTGTGTTGTCCCGTCTCTCCAGTCCGAAATCTATTTAGGAGTTGATTTCTGGAAAGCCTTTGACGTAGCTCCCGATATAATAAGCGAAATAAATGTTGGCGAGGATCCCACGGCAAAAAGTACCAACCATCATGAACTGAGCGCGGAAAATAACATCAAATTACAAAAAATCATTAAAAGCTTTCCATCTTTCGGAGAAACAGGGCTAGGAAGAACAAATCTTGTGACCCATCACATCGACGTCGGACCATCGGAACCTATTAAACAGAGACACTATCCAGTTTCTCCGGTAAAACAAAATTTGATCTACCAGGAAATCGATCGGATGCTCTCCCTTGGCGTTATAGAAGAGAGTAAGAGCTCATGGAGTTCTCCTGTTGTTTTGGTAATGAAAGCGAATGGTAAATCTCGATTGTGTCTAGACTCACGTAAAATCAATACCGTTACCAAAAAAGATGCGTATCCGCTCCCCATTATAGATGGCTTACTAGGAAGATTACAAGAAACTAAATTCATCAGCAGCATCGATTTAAAAGATGCGTTTTGGCAGATACCTCTCTCCGAGAGCGCGAAAGAGATTACGGCTTTTACAGTTCCAGGCCGTCCTCTCTATCAGTTCTGCGTCATGCCATTTGGGTTGTGTAACGCACCCCAAACCATGTGCAGACTGATGGATCGAGTGATACCACATGAGCTTCGAGACAGAGTGTTCGTCTACCTAGACGACCTCTTGATTATCTCAGCCAGTATCGACGAGCACCTGGGACTGTTAAAGGCCGTAGCACATCTATTGTCCCAAGCAGGGTTGACAATAAATGTACAAAAAAGTCATTTCGTGCTCAAGGAGACGAGGTATCTTGGGTACCTAATTGGCGAGAGAGGATTAAGGACCGACCCAGCGAAAATCGTCGCAATTACAAACTTTCCTGCCCCAAAGTCAGTTAAACAAACGCGCCGACTACTCGGGATGGCCGGCTGGTACAGACGGTTCATTTGTAATTACGCTGAGGTAACCGCACCAATTACGAATTTGCTTAAGAAGGGAGTCAAATTCAATTGGACCGACGAGGCGGAGGCAGCGTTTACGAAGCTGAAATGGTTACTCACCAATGCACCAGTGTTACAATCTTCAGAGAAGCTTGTTATTTGTCCATTATGAAAGATTTTGGATGCTCTAACGAGTAACGATATAATTGCATTCAGCCACAGTGAATTAAACAAAATTATATGTTCAATTCATTCTTACCTTTTTTGAGACTAATTATATAACCTACTGTCAAGTATAATTATAGTATCTACTCTAAAAACGCTTTAAACAAAAAACAAATTCTTAGAATTTCTTTTTAACTGACTCATTACCAAACCCCCAAATAATTTTTAAATTGCACATTTAAAAATAATTGGTCTGTGTGCTGTTATCGCATAATAATACCTCAGTACTCAAAAAAAGCACAAATTGTATAATAAAAAGCTCACAATTAAATTAGAATTGTTTTATTAATCTGACAGCGGAAAAATTAAAATAGACGAAATGAAAAAGGGTATCCAACATGGCTAGATTGTTTTGGTAGCTGTACATATAGCGATATAATGGGGGTACTGATATCTCAGCAAGTTAACTTTTAATGTAATATAAAAATATATCGTACGTTGATTGACTCATTGCGACTGCATAATATATATCTATATATACGTAATCCAATTTGACATTAAAACCCTTTCGTGACACATACATGGGTAGGCGAGCACAACTCAATTACACCAGTATTAACTATACATGCGAAATAACAATTTTCAATTGGCTTAACATACAAATTTTCCTTGCGATCGAATTTACATATTTACGGTACGTATTTAGTACCCCGATACTGAAAGCTTGCGAAAAACCCCGTAAACTAAATGATCCATCAAATTTTTTTTATACTTTTCAATTAAATTCTTAAAAACAATTTTTTCTATATAATACCCAGTTAAACAAGTTTTCCAAAAAAAGAAAAACATTTTTGTATATAGAAACGCTCTTCGGGAGAGATGAATACAAAAATATTTAAGAAAGTCTTCAGGAGTTTTTAATTCATACACTTTTCTCGAATGAAATATTCCAAAGTTTTTTTTTCTGTTTTTAAAACAACAAACATAAAAGAAAGCATTCCACTTTTGTAATAAAGCAAAAGAATGAAAATTTTTCTTTTTTTTTTTGGGGGGGGAAAACAATATTTTCATTTTCGTTTTAAATTTTTTGCTCAACTTTACTTACAACACATACATTTAAATAGCACACAGAAAGGGAAATTTTGTTTCGAGTATATGGATAGGAAATAAGTGAAAAACGATGAAAAACAACAGAAAATGAAAATATCCATTTATCCAATTTTCATGATTGAGCTTTGTCTCCTTATCTCATAGTATATATAGACGAGAGATACGAGTAACAACAAAATTTACTTTATGTTATAAGCAAAATGAAAATTTAATTTATAAAAAAAAAATCGTGCGTCTTTTTAGTAGAGAATTTTTTTTGTTATTTTCCATTTTCCTTTTATTTGTTATTAACATTCTTTCGTGATTTTATTGTTGTTGTTGCCTATTTGTTTTTTTGGTAATAACAATGTTTAATATGCAATTTATTGCTTGGTGCGTGTATGTTATATAGAATTAATACCTAAAGGTGGTGGTGATAAGTCAAAGTGTTTTTTTTATGGTTTGACATGTTTTCGTGATAAACATAAATCAGCACTTTTCCCGAGGTGGGTCTATTAATTTAAACGTCTATGTGAAATTGGCCAAATTGAGTAAATCAGCATTTTTTTATTTAAACACGTAAACACTTGTTATAAATTGACTGCCAGCAAATTTTCGAGGTTGGAAAAAATCACAACTAGATGCACAGTTGAATTCTTAGAAAGTAATTCTTCTAAAATCAAAATAAAATCACTGTAGAAAATTTTGCAGAAAAGTGTTAGCGGCGGGAACCTCACGAAGTTTTTCAGTAAGAAAATTAGTCGTAATGACTGAGGAAAACATGCTCGAAACATTCTTTATAAAACGACTCAGAAAAATTTTCTAATTCTTCATTGATTTTGTAAAAATTTGTTCTTCAAAATATCATGTTGTATATATACTCGTATAGTAGAAAATGTTCCAAATCCCAAGTGAAAAATAAACTCACAATTAAATTAAAACCAAACTTATTGAATTATTTTATTTATCGACAGAATTGGTATGCACTCTTATGATCAAAATCTCCTTAAATTCTGCATCCAAATGAGAATAAATTCAAGATTTAGAACAAGTGAAAGTGATTTGACTGCTAATGGACAGCTGTCAACTTTCAATATCGAAAATCTAACTCCATATTTGAACGTAGCGACCGCAAAAAACAATGTGTAAAAAATTTTAGAAAAAAATATTAAACACAAAAATATATGCTTCAAAGGGTTAAGAAAAAAAGTGATGTTTTTAAACAAATATCTGAGTATGCTTTCTATGCATACAAAAAAATTTCAGACAAAATACTCATGAGGGATCTTTTAAGTATCTCATAAAGAGTATTTAAAAAAAAAAATACTCAATTTGGTGCATTTTTCTAGGCTCTAAACATTTTTGGGATTAAACACTACTTAAAACCCTTATGTGCATCGTACCGATCATTAGCCCGTAGGCGCACCACCTCATATGGTCCAAGATATTTCGGGCCAATTTTATTTCCTCCACTAAGAGTTTTTAATTGCCACCATCTCGCCGGTACTATACAGTGATGCATGTTTTCTCCCCCTATCAAATGTCATGAGATTTTCCTCCTGAACTCTCAAAATTTGCTCTCTTGCCTCTTCTCTTAGCTTGCTACGACTTTCACTAAAGACTTTTGCCTCCTCTTCTTCTATTATCTCCTTTAATTTGTGGTCCTCGGGGCAGCGCATCTTTACTCCAGTCAACAGCTCGAACGGTGTCATTCCAATACTTCGTTGGTAGGAGTTATTTAAAAATCTTTGCAATGTGTCGGTGTGCTTGTACCATTCGCCAGGTTTTTCTAAACTTATCTTCGTTAAAACCGGTTTTAAAATTCTATTAACGCGTTCAACCAGTCCGTTCCTAAATGCGGTACCTCGATCTGATATTTTACACTTAGGATTTCCAAATACGGATTTCTGCAGTTCCAACTTTTGAAGGACTTCTTTGGTGGTTGTGGTTTTTGACGGATATAACCACACAAATTTTGAAAATCCATCCACAACACAAAGGTTGTATTTATACCTGCTTACTCGTTGCTACGAAATTCCCAAGATGGTCCAAGTGGTATGTTTTCAATGGAGTATCTCCTTTTGGGATCGGATGCAATAACCCCTCAGTTTCCCCATTTTCTTCTCCGCTAATATGCATGGTACCCAATTGTTTATGCATATCCGAATCTTTTGGCTTAACTTTGGTATGTTCAATTGTCTTCCTATCAACTCTTCTGTTTTTTGCTTTCCGATTATGGTAAAGTTGGACAACCTCCATTCGCATTTGCCTTGACACCACGATACATAGCGAGCCTTGAACTGGTTTAAAGAGAATTCCATTATTAACAATAAAAAATTTATACGCACCTTTTTTGAGTAGCACGAATATTTTCGAAAATTTCGATCTGTTCTCTGGGCTGCTTTCACTCTAGAAATCACACCATATTCAATCACTATAACCACAGGGTCCCTACTCAATGCATCAACACGCCTCATCATATTTCCAGGTGGATGTTTGAGATCGTAATTAAACTCTTGAAGTTGTAGCGCCCAACCGAAGATTCTCGCATTCAATTCCTTCTTATTCATGGTGGCCATTCATGGAGACCCAACAAATACACTCTTAATTATTTTACTGTAGCGTTCCTCGCATTGTGACATCTTTTTACTGAGGTAAAAGACTGGATGAAATTGGCTATCCGACTCAGACCGCTGTAACAAAATGGCACTCAATCCAATTTTGCATGCGTCGGTATGCAATTCTGTTTCTGCAGCAACATCATATAACTGAAAAACTTGGACTTCTTTCAACTTTCGAACTGCTTCCTTCTCCACCTCTCCAATTTCGAACGTGATGTTTTTCCTTAATAGGTTGGACAATGGTTTTGCGATCTGCGCATAGCCCTCAACAAATCTACGAAAATACCCCGTCAGTCCCAAAAAGCTTTGTAACTTTTTAATGGTGTCTGAGGCTGGGAAATTCGCGATAGCTTTAAGTTTCATCTTTCCCGGCCTCACGCAACCCTCTTCAATATCATAGCCAAGATATTCGATACGCGTTCTTAGAAATTGACATTTTTTCCAGTTCATATGCAAATCATTTCCAGCTGCCACCTCGAGCATCTTTGTCAACCGTTCCAAACCTTCTTCGGCATTCTTCGCAGGTAAGATTAAGTCGTCCATACATATGCACACAATTTTCGCTCTAAACCTTCATAAATTCGTAATGGCCGAACGGTGTCACAAAATTTATATATTTATCGATTTTTCAGAGATTGGAACGTAGAAGAATCCATTACGAAGATTTTGCACCTTGTAGTTGGTCGATTTGGTCGTCAATGAGCGGGAGTGGGTACCCATCTTTAACCCCCACCTTATTCAATTTTCGTAAATCGATACAAAGTCTTTTAGACCCATCCTTTTCGTTCGCTAGTACAATAGGATTTGCATAATTCGACACACTTGGATTGAAATTTTGAACTAAATAGATAATTGATAATAATAAAATTGTTTCCAAGACCTTTCAACCATGAATGATTTATATGTCACATGATTTTATTGGAATGAGCTTAATGAAAATGCTTCCAGCGCCACAACGATTGTTTTGGGTACTAAAGTGGTTCAATTTATTTTGTGACCTTCTTCAAGACGTTTTCATTGATATGAGAAACGTATTTATTATATACTAAAGAAATAACTTGCCACCAGCGCCAAAATGCTGTATTTGTGACATAAATTGCTTTCCTGATAAAAAATGTTCCTCCGACAAAAATCTTAGCAACGATATGCCGATAACATGATCATATCAGAATGAGAAAAAATGAATCTGTAATCAGCACCACATGGTAACTTGGAGTACTAATATGCTCCAGCTAAATTTATGACATTCTCAAAACCATTATATTGCCATGTCACAATAATATATTCTATAATATATCAAAAATAATGTACCAGCGCCAATACGGTGAATTTATCAACTAAAGCAATGATAGCAAAATTGTTGCATTTTTCAAAACCTTTCAAATGGAATTTTTTCTCTCTCTCTTTCTCTTTCTCTTTCTCTTTCTCTTTCTCTTTCTCTTTCTCTTTCTCTTTCTCTTTCTCTTTCTCTTTCTCTTTCTCTTTCTCTTTCTCTTTCTCTTTCTCTTTCTCTTTCTCTTTCTCTTTCTCTTTCTCTTTCTCTTTCTCTTTCTCTTTCTCTTTCTCTTTCTCTTTCTCTTTCTCTTTCTCTTTCTCTTTCTCTTTCTCTTTCTCTTTCTCTTTCTCTTTCTCTTTCTCTTTCTCTTTCTCTTTCTCTTTCTCTTTCTCTTTCTCTTTCTCTTTCTCTTTCTCTTTCTCTTTCTCTTTCTCTCTCTCTCTCTCTCTTTGGCACTATATCACACCAAGGGGCCGCCTCGAATGAGGTTTCATAATCATATTTTCATTTCGGATAATGAGTTTAATCACTCATTAATTCATTGATCCTAAACCAGCCGTGAAATTTTTTTCTTGTCACCACCGGGAATCAAACCCGGGAGCTCCGGTCGCTAGAGCAAACATGAGGTGGCAAAGTGGTGAGCATGCAAATGATATGCTACATGATTAAATGCGAATGAGAAAAATTACAACTGCTACCAACGCACACCTGAAGGGTGTCACCTAATGTTGTTTTGGCCACACCTAAAGTTGTTTTGTAGTTGTTGCCTAATCCAAAACCTTTCAAGTGATATATAGGGAAACGAGTATATGGGGAAATATTAAAGCAATATCGTCGTGGTGTTGAATGATTTTTTCAAAAAGCATTTCTAATTGCCGGATTAAAAATAAAAAAAGATTCTCGAAAAAACATCGAATCGCAAGACGAACGAATAAACTTGGTATGTTTATACCTAAGCTCAGGGTTATTCTTCATCGTTTTTCCAGGAGTTCAATAATTTGGTCTTTCAGACCGAAATTAACTTGCAATATTCCTCAAGCCTTTCTCAATGGTATAATATAAGTGTAACTTATATGCAATCTACCAGCGCCAAATTATATTGTACATCAATTGTTTTGAGTACTATGTTACACCACTTATAAATTTGTGACATTCTTCAAGACCTTTTCAACGATATGCGATACGTGTGTATTGTAGAGTAATTTAATAATTAGCTACTATCTCCAAAACGGTGGATTTGAGAACTAAAGCCATCATCACAAAATTGTTACTTTTTACAAGACCTTTCAAATGATGTGCCATATGATTTTAAAAAAATGAGAAAAAGTGTAACTGCTTCCAGCGCCGCAATAGAGTTTTGAGTACTAAGGTTCTTCAGTAAAATTCTGTAAGGCCTTTAACACGATATATGATGATAGGTATGCATTGTATAATAAACGAAAAATCGACTACCAGCGCCAATCCGGTGGATATAAGAACTACGTATAGTGGTTTCGTCAAAATTGTTGTGTGACCTTTCAAACAATACACTACACGAGAATATGGGAAATAATTAAAAGCAATATCATGATATTGGGTGTTTTTCTGGATGATTTACTATGGCAGGGAACCTCACCCTTGTCCGGTAGAGAGCTTTTCTATTCACCTTATTAAAAACTACAGAAGATTGGATAAAAAAATGGAGTCGCATGAGCGTTTTTTAATTAATAAATTTTTAATTTCAGTATGTACGACCAAGTTAGCGAATTTCTGATAAAAATTATGAAAAATTACTCTGGTTCAAAACTAATTTTCTCGGTGGTTTGAAGGTCCTTGGGCCCAAAATTGCAAAAAAATGTTTGTCCGTCCATCTAGATGGATGCATGAATGTCTGTACTGACGATATATATAGAACAGCAAATGCGATTCAAATTTTTTTCGCCAATCTTCTTTTAATTTTGTTTCAGAAAATTGAAAAGATTTTGCGATCTCTACGTAAAAAGTGTCTGGTACCTGCCATAGGCTATCACCTAAAATACCACTCAATACCATGATATTGCTTTACATTTCTCGTATGCTCGTGTAGTATATCGTTTGAAAGGTCTTGGATTAGACAACAATTTCAAAACAATTTTAGTTCATAAATCCACCGTTTTGGCGCTGGATAATTTTTCGTTTATTATACAATACATACTTGTCGTATTTCGTTGAAAAGATTTTGAAGAATGCCTTAAATTTTTCTGAATAGTTTAATACTCGAAACCACCGTTGTGGTGCTGGAAGCAGTTACAACTTTTATGATTCAAATATAATCATGTTGCATTTCAATTCAAAGGTCTTGGAAAATGCAAAAAAAATTTCTTGAAATTTTGTTCACAGTAAAAAAAAGTAAAAAAATATTTCGCTTCCACCCAGCCAACTCGGATAATCCACGACGCAGAAAATATACCTGCTTGGGGACACAGTTCTGCATTGTTTTGAGTATACTTGAGCTAATTTGGAAGCATTTTATAAGACCTTTCATAATGAACAAATATAACTAGTAAACAGCGCCAGAATAGCAAATTTATCTCAATTGCTGCCAAATTCAAGAGGACCTTTCAAACGATGTACTACCTTGGAATATAGAAATATTAAAAATGACTATAAATGCCGTATCGTATAGTTTTTTGTGGTTTTCTTGACAGATTTTGTAGCATGTACTAAATCCCTCTGACATACAGATCCCAAATGGTTATTAATTCTTTTAATAAAAAATAGAAGAAGGCTTAAGCGAAAAAAATCAAATCGCACTCACTAGCCATTCTCGATTTATCATCGGTAGAGCTTTTTTCGACTCAGGGACCTTCAAAACGTCGAATCATATATCATTTGGGGGCCAATAAGGCGCAGCTTTCAAATATTTCTTATAAGAGATTGAGACTATTAAATTATATTACAATTTTTCTGGGGTATGACTGGAATATCTCTGAGTTCCATTTTGACTGCTAAATTCTTCTCTAGTACATCCATCCACATAGGATGCTGGATGTATAAGAAGCAATTTTACTCGCCAAAGTATTAAACAATGTCTGCCAATTCTTCAACGCGATTTTGTTTCGAGCCTAATTGGGTACTTCCAAAAGCAAGTGAGATGAAATTGCACTGAATGATGGAATTCCCATTATGTAAATTTGAGAGAAAGTTTGAGAATAAGTTTAAAGAAAATTGGTCTGAGATGGGTAATTCTACTGAGATGGGTCCCTTGCCCAATTTTTGACTAAATATGAGTTTCGAGTACCATGAATCGATTGCTGGTGATAAAAATGTAAACCTTGACTGATGTTTTGTGTGTTCGTATCAAAATATAAAATTGTTATGTCCCTATTGGAAAACTCGATAGTTTGTGATTAAACAAAGCATGCTGACACATTCTGACTCTCCCAAGGTCGTCTTCCTCAACATTTAGGGAAATGAATGAAATTCGTCTAGGTTAAGTAAAATCGATGAAACTAGACCAAAAAAAAAGAGATGTGAGGAGAGGTACACTACAACTTGTTGTAGGTTTATACCAAAAATAATAATAATAAAATTTCATCAATTTTATATTATCTATCATATTTTTGTATGCCTTGTCGTCCTGACACCATATAAAAGAGAAACTTTAGTTGTTATCTTTATTTTTGTTATTTGTTTAGGATCCACGTCCCAAAAATATGCAAATCAAATCAAAAGATGTTGACTTATAAATAGAATTTGAATAAAGATAGATTTTATGTTATTTTAACTGTAATAGTAGGAAGCACGTATTTATTTAAAATTTAATTAAAATATTCGTGGTTTAGTATTTTTATTATCACAGTAATAAATATTTTTCAAAATGTAGCATATGCTGAGCCCTTTAATACCTTACCAACCATCATCTCTGTGTATGACAATCGCGTAATTTTTTAACAAATTAACAGAACAACATTTGTGATTGGGACATTCAAAAATTGAATTGTCACCAAGTACCCTGGGGTCATTATTTTTTCTAGAAACATATTCGATCCAGATTTTCAAACAGTTAAATACAAAAACAAAAAGTTCACAACACTGACATGATACATAAAAATAAATTTGGTTTACGAACTTTGTAATTTTATTATTAGCCTCGGTCGGTACCAATTCCTATAACTGAATAATTTTTAATAAAAGCTCGGAATAAAACATTTTGCCTCGAGACGATGATCTAAAAATTGTGACCCAGTATTTTTTTATACTCGTTATTTTGTACCCAATGAACAACAACACAACAGAAATAAAACTCTTCATAATATATAATGTTGAGCGGAAAATGTTATGGTTTTGTAATTTCCCTTCGGGCAGATTTTCTTGAATTATTATGATTGTTAAAAATAAATAAAATGAAATAAAAAAGGAAAGCTCAAATTTAATAAACAACATTTTAAACGTTGAGGATAATTAGGATACATTTTTTTATTGTAATATTTTTTCTTGTTTTAATTTTATAATCAAAGTAATTTTTTTTTTAATTGTGTGTTATACATACCGAGCCACCTACCTACCCTATTATTACCTGGGTAAATTTAACGCACACAAAAAATGGTAAACTTTTGTTTGAAAAACAAACTTGAATCAAGTAATATTTTATAGCTAATTGAAAGGCAAAAGGTTGCAACACAATATAAATGTTAATTCAAGACTGATGAGTCTTTTAATTATTTGCGCTTCTTTAATTTACATTTTTCCAAGTAATTCTTAATTGGTCAAAATTAAAAAAAATATTTTTTTATGTTTTCTGCTTACGGGCAAAATGTTTACTGTTGCCGATAATTTTATTGAAATATTTATAGCGCCAAGTTATTTTTTAATTTATTTATAACTATATGTAATAAATAATTAGAGGGCTACTGGCTTTGTATTTAATTAGCATTTTACGTTTAAAAATAAAAAGTGCTCTTTGTACGTCGGGAACTGATATAAGTGTCCTTTGTTTCTGGTTTCGTTTAACTACTTTTACTCCACTGTTCCCTGTTATAATTTATGTACTTAATCCCGAATCCGAAGAATGAATCGTCAAAAATGGCCACATTTTCAACACGACAAACATCGAAATTAAAAACGTCATTCTGTGTGTGTCTTTTCACCCGAATAAACTTAACACGAAAAATTGGAAAATTAGTAAAATTATATAAATCAAAGCCAATTAAAGTGAAAAACAAAAATAATAACGTGTTTGAATATAATGTCGGATACCAGTGTTCCGGATACCCCTTCACTCCACAGAAACTATAAATTACTAGCTGACTCGGCGAACTTTGTCACGCCCCAAATTACTTCGCCCGAGCAAACACTTTTGAACTTCACGAAAATTGATTTTGATGAGAGAAAAATCAAACAACTCAACTCAATTCTCAATAGACGTTTGAGTTAGACGATTGAGTGGCCATTCCATTCACTTTTTCATCGAATTCAACACTAAAGATAGGTTTATGGTTGCGTTCGTTCGTTCGGTCATTTGTTCGACCAATCATCTTTTGTACAAAAATCCAGAATCGTCATTTTTGAGCAATATGATTGGTGGAAAAAATTGTCAAAAGGTCGATTCAAACTTTGGCATCTATCGAAAATTATAGTTGTTTTTTGCAAATTGACTTTGTGATTTGTCAATCGTCATAGCAAACGCCAAAAGAACGGGGTACTGAATGCACTTGTTTTTATATATATAGAAGATAAGATTGCCAAAAATCTACACGACTTATATTTATAGTAGTCCGCAACCAACGCCGTCTATTGAAAATAATCCGGTGGCTATTTAAATGAATAATCATTGTCGAAATACAATTTTCATCGGTGGTGTTAAGCGTATTTCAATACAAAATTCCTCTACAAAACGCAATTTTTTTTTTGATTTTTCGGTTTTCCTTTGGGTTCTGATTTTTATTCGAGTTTACGGATTTTCTTTTCAGTTTTTCCGAATTTGCTTTTTTTCTAAGCCACCACTGTATTGAGACGGACAATGCACAAAAAGAATCATTCAAATTGGTCGTGTCGTTCTCGAGTTTTTGCAAGACTAACTAACGCACGGCAATTGATTTTTATTTAGATAAATAGATAGAGAAAATAAATAGATAAAATAAATAGATTGGATAAAAAACAAAGTAGCAGTTTAGATGTAGCCTTCGGTGGGATTCGAATCCAGTACCTCCCAACAAAAGCGCCGAAGCTTTAACCACTGCACCACCTGTCTCATAATAAATGTACACACAAAATTCATATGAAAATAGTTTTTTATTCGATTTTTCGGGTTTTACGACTTTTCCGGTGGATTTTTTTAAAAATTTCTTTCGTAAGAACCATCTCCTGGAAGAAATGAGGCAAACGTTTTTGGTTTCGTCATATGTCTGATGCGGCTACCCGAATTAAGAAAAATTGAATTAAGAAAAATGTATTGAAAAATGTGGTATTTGTATGAACTTTGATTTTTTTTACACGGTTGGCACGTATCATCGTGTAAAAAAAGGTTTGGGTGTATTTTATTTCACATTATAAGCAGAAAATTTACATTTGTTTTTAATAACAAAGAGATGCACATTTTTGCACATTTTATTAATGAAAGCTTTAGTTGAAAATTTTGAATAGTTTTAATTTTCATTACACTCAGTTAACCGGAAGTTTAATTTTGTAGGACATTTTTTTGCAAGGGAGACTTTTCTTTTAAAAGGGAAATTATTTTTTTTATTATTCGGGAATTCACAGAAAATATACTTTAGTAAAAGCTCTGTCGCTTGGGATGAGAGCATTCCGGATAATTGAATATTTCATTAAAACTAGAAGTTTTAGAAGAATTTCGCTTGATTTCATTATTTTTTAGGATTCTCGTTTATTTATTTTCAAATTATGTACCAGAAAACATTTTTTATACACTAGATCATTGGATTTATTGCAAATAATAATACATACAATAATACAATACAAGTCCTGAAAAATTGTAAATGTATGTCTAATGATTGACTCTGATGTTGAAACTCGTAAATTGACTTTTGTGTCAATTACTTGACTACATAAATATAACGCAAAGTCCAAATTTAAATCTCAGTCTTTAACGTTCCGCATATGATTAGCTTGAATAGTATATTTCTTACTTCAGCTATGAAACCTGTTATAAGACGCATTTGACATTAATTACACTATTTTAACTTCGAAGTCTGTTATATAACTGACGTTGAAGTCGATTCCTCATTAATGACTTAAAATTCAGTTGTTCGTCGAGCTTCAACGCCATTTACAGAAGTTTGGCTTTGAAGTCAGTGGTGTGATTGTATATTTAAGTCAGATACAGAAAACTGACATGAAAGTCAGTTTTTAGTAATCAAATAAGTGACATTGTCGTCTGTTTTAGAAAAGTAATCAAATCGAGTTCAGTGTATTGCTCTAAAGGTTTAGTTTAGGTGTCCAGGTAAGTACACCGTTTATATTACACTATTTCGAGTTAATGCATGTTTAAAAGTGAAAATTAAAAATGAATTCAGTAATAGCAAATAATAAAATGAAGAATAAAGCAGTTAATAATTTAAAATACAAATTTAAAAAAATAAATAAAGTCATTTTGAGCAAAATTTTATTAGACAGTGAAATAGTGCAAAGTACCACTAGCATGCTCTCACAAATAGGTGCCAATAGTCAAACCCAATCATGGTTCTTGCATACAAGCGAAAATGTATCTGGTTTAAAGGAAACTATGAACAAAAATGATTCTGCATTTTGTGAAACTAGTATTGCGACTGAAAATGGCTGTGAACGTAATCTAAAAGAAGAGAATCCTAGTAGACCAAACACAAACAATTTTCCTGAAAATATAAATTTTATCAATTTTATAGAACCATACAATGGTTCAAATGTCAATTCATATGTAAAGTTCTTCTTGCAAAAATGGTCGATTGAGCATAATATAAACAAAAACTCATTATCAGAGTTATTAAAATTTTCAAAACCTTTTTTCCGGAATTGCCACTGGATTACGGAACTTTGCTGGAAACTCCACGAAACTTGGAAACGGTTGTAGTATTTCCAGGAGAGTATGTTCATGTTGGACTAGAAAATAATTTAACGAAGATTTTAGCGCAAGAAAGATCGAACGTAGCATTATTACCACAAACTTTATATATTGATTTAAATGTTGAATACCGAACATTCGTTTTGGCTTATATTAGGTCGCGTTGTGAACATTATCACAAATAAGGTCTTTGTGATTAGAATCTATCATGGCCCAAAAAAGCCAAATAGTTTTAGAGATTTCCAAAACCCGTTTGTGGATGAAATGAAGGTAATTCAAAATGCCTTTTATGATAATGGAATACCTATTTCAATTAAAATTCGAGCAATAATTTGTGATGCTCCAGCTAGGGCAAGTGTAAGTGGCGTTAAGCAATACAATGCCGTTAGTGGGTGCCCAAAATGTGTAATTAGAGGAGTATTTGATAAAAAATACCACAGAATGTGTATTAATGATTTAAACGCACCTCTTCGAACAGACTCAACGTTTGCTCTACGAACGTCTGAAGAGTTCCATACTTCAAATTCTCCACTTGAGGATCTTGGTCTAGGCATGGTATCACAAGTTGCTTTAGATTATTTACACATAGCACTGCTCGGTGTAATGAAAAAAATACTAAAAATTTGGTTTGGAAAAAAACCTCTATTTCCAAATAATTTGAAAAGTTTAATCACTAACAAAATGATGTTTTTAAACAAATTTCTACCAAATAATTTCCAACGACAGCTTCGATCTTTGGAGCACGTAGCTGTTTTCAGAGGAAACGAACTGAGAAATTTTTTACTCTTTTATGGACCATTTGGACTAAAAAGGTCATTGCCGCTGCACTTGCTGAAATTTTATCATCATTTTCTAAAACTGCATATAGCAATAAAACTTCTTTGCTGCCCAGATTGGTATATAAAATATAATTTAATAGCAGAACATCTTTTATAAGATTTTATTGCGGAATATGCAGATATTTATGGTTCAGATATGGTTAATCATAATATTCATATGCTAAGTCATCTTGCGAAGGAAGTTTTGGATTTTAAAGGCCCTTTGGATACTTTTTCTGGGTTTTGGTTTGAATCGTTTATGAATCCATTTAAAAAACTATTGGCCGCTCATAAACATCCGCTAATTGAGTTCGCTAACAGACTGCATGAAAGCAATAACTTTTCAAATGTTACCTGTATAACACCAAGTGTATCACACATCGAACTTAAAAAACCGATAGAAGGAACAAAGAACGGTTACTCGGAGCTTTTATATTATGGCTATAAACTAAATAATGATGACAAAAACAAATATGTTTTGAGTTAATATATAATAAAATTTCTGAAATATTAAGGTTCACAAAAGCAGACGAAAATATATTTGTTTATGGCAAACAGTACACACAAAAGGATGATTTTTACACTTATCCCATTCGCGCATCTAAACTGAGTGTATATGAGTGTCAAAACATAACGCTAAACATCGAGAAAATGAATATATCTCAATTAGAGAGAAAATTATTTGCAATGGTAGATCAGTGCCTTCTATAGTACTGGCCTGTGACAACCTTCATTTTTTGCTGATGACGACAACATAAGTCGACAACCAGATGTCAGCATAATTAAGTAAAAATAATACACTTTGCCTCCTTATTACGACGGCAATAAGTTTCACAAACTTAACAAATAAAAATCTGAATTATTATACAATAAATTAATAAATTATGAACAATTTTAGTGTAGTTGATTTTCTTAATTCATAAATTGAATTTTTTCGATCCACATTCAAGAAGTTAATGAGAATTTTGAGAAATGCGCCTATTTAGATAACGTGATACAAAGTTCTAGTGTATTCCACAGTCCACTACAAAAATATAAATAAAACCGTGAGAGCAGAGAATATTATGTGATCATTTTGTTTCTATTTTGTCATTTCATTTTTGTATTTTATTGTCATTTTCATTTAGTGTCACATAATTAGTCGAAGTCGTACGGTACGATGCATTTTTTCTGTATTTTACATGATATCCGTACTTCTTTTCCTATTTTTATTGAATCTACGTACCAATTACAACAATTTTGAATTAGATGATACTACAAATCGACTTATGTTGGATAAAAATGACAAAAAAATGCCAAAATCTAAAATAAAAATGTACATGCATTACTAGAAAAATTAAAAAACGAATATCCTTCGGCTTCAACAGTTTGTTCGAAACTAAACAAATTAACAAAATTTCAAAACAACTGGAGAGAGATATAATATTTTTATTGTTTTGTAATTTTGTATGACGAAATTTATTTTGGTTTTATGAGAACGAGGCGGAGCCAAAAACTAGAAAAAACTGGAAAACGGAAATAAAACATGAATAACCTTCTACTTCGATGTAATAACTGCAACTAAATATATTTTGTGATGTAATTTTCCTTTTTAAAATTTTTCTGCCATCTAGTTGAACCGTCGACTTAGTGTGTCGTCATCAGTTGGTGTAAGCGGCCAGTAGTTTAGAAGGCATTGGGTAGATCAAGAAAGTTCACCACAAAAAACATTTTTCCCTTTAATACGATTTTGTCATTCTTCAAAATTAAATAAACATTTTTAAAAACCAAAATCGTAGCAAGACATATACCAAATAACAAGTAATAGCAAATAAAATAAGTAAAAATACGTAATACGTTTTTAAGTCGCAAAAAAAGTCAGTACATACAGCCATACCAATTTGTTGCTTTGTTATTAATATTTAATTATATGTATTTACTGTTATTCTAATCTATTAATAGCGGGGTCATGCAATATTAAATATTATTTTGATCGAGGATGGCACATTTAGAGATGGATAATTTTGCAGTTGTCGAATTCTCACCGGATAAAACACAGCCCCACAAACGACTCATAGAAGTCATAAGACTTGCATGGTTAACGGAAGATGCAAATATGTGTTTTTGTCCGAAATCAAAAAATTGGAGTTTTGAATTAAAAAATAATGGCCTACCTAGAGACAACTGGATCAAATATCCCTGCCGCGTCGTAAAATATAATATTAGTAAGTTTTTGAAGATATTATAAAATTAGTAGTTCAATTGAGTATGTATTTATGATTAATTTGTTTTTCTACAGATACCTTAAAAGCAGCGAACACAGAGTGTAGTCTCAGGTTAAATTACACATCATCGGATTTCTCGGATCAAGGTGAGAACAGAAAAGATCAACAACAACAGAAACAAACAGCCAACATGGATACGGGCGGTGTATTATCGTACAATGATTTGTTTGATCAAATCAATGACGATACAGTTTTACCCCCTGAAAACGACAATGTCAATAAAACGACCGGCGAAGATGAACCCACCGAACATGAATCGGAATTAGCGAATAACATAACACCTATGAATAATGTGGTTTATGTGCAGTACGAGTCCCTGCAATCAGTTCAGGAAAATTTGTCTAACCTCGAAAAAGGATTTACAACCTTATCCATTAAATTTGAGCAACTCCAAACAAACATGGAAAAAATCTCGGCACAAAACGAAGTCATGTTTAATTAACTTTATTTACAATAAAATAATATTACAATAAAATTATAATGTCAATTCCCCAATGGATTTACTGTCCTTTAAAGGGAAATTAACATTATAATAAACATATTTCTCATACATGTGTCAGATACATATATGCATTTCCAAGTTATACAATTTACAAAATGTAATTATTTAACAATTCTCTATAATAGATCTTTAATTGTTTCTTGAATTGATGAATATTCATTACGGTTTTCAATGATTCAGGCAATTTGTTGTAAATTTGGGGACCGGAAAATCGGATTGATCTGCGTCCAAATTCGTTTGTAATAGATCCGCATGATATGTTATTAGCAAATCTGGTTCCATATTTATGATTACTATTACTAAATTCTAAATTAGATAAGGTAGAAGAAACATTTAATGTCCTGTACATATACAGTGAAACTTGGTAATCATACAGCGCACCCAACGGCAAAATTTCTTTGGATTCAATTTCATATAAATACAATGATAATACTCGAAAAGGGAGCTTCAAGAAAGCTTTCACACTTTTGTTTTGCATGAATTGAAGAGGTTTTAACCTGCTCCGACTTGCCGTTCCGTAAACAATAATTCCATAAAGAATTCTGGGATGAATAAATGCAAAGTACATCAGTCTCAATACATAACTAGGCACAAAATACGAGAGTTTCCTTACCAATCCTACTAAAGGAGCCATTTTAGTACAAACGGATTTAATGTGTTCACCCCAAGACATGTGCGTATCAAAAGTCACTCCTAAGTACTTGAAATATTCAACTCTATCAACTACAACGTCATTTATATTAAGATGTGGCAAATCAATTGGAGTTTTTTGTGGTGAATGAAAGATCATAAATTTTGTTTTATTTAAATTCAATGAGATTATATTCGATTTGAAGTAGTCCAGTAAGATGATCATATCATGCTCCATGCTATTCTGTATTGTAGAAGGGACTTTAGTTTCATAAAATATTGCAGTATCGTCTGCAAAAATTTGAATTTTGCCAATCAAGGGTAAATTCGAGATGTCATTGATAAATATCAGGAACAGTAATGGTCCCAACACACTGCCTTGAGGAACCCCACATTTAACAGTTAAAATATTACTGCTAATTCCATTAATCATAACATATTTCATTCGTAGTAATTCATTCGTAGTTGTCAAAGTGTAAACATCTAAAATACGTCTAAAATAATAAAATAATAAAAATAAATAAAATAATTAAATTTACCTAATTTTTGCTTTAATTTTTATATTAATGAAATCATTAAGACATATTTAAAATATAGTTCACCAAAAATATAAGGGATTTGTTAATTTATTCGTGCGTGATTCACATCTTCATAGCAAAGTACAACATCGTCAACCATTTTATTGTCAATCAATTTCGCGCCTTTGTAAAACAATGACCGTAACCTGCCGGTCGTGTGGTGCCAATATCACAAAAAAAGGACGACTTCCTGGTATTAAATGTAGCGGTCCTTGTGAAAATTTCTACCATGTTAAGTGCGCTTGTATCTCACAGGAATTGTTAAGTGATATTAATAATCGAACTGTCAATTGGTTATGTGAAAGCTGTCGTCTACAATCCAGTCAATCTGTGATTGACAACGAAATCTCGGACTCTGAATGTGATGTGAACGTGAGTCTAGCCGATATTATGATTCAATTAAAACGAATGGAAAAGAAACTATCTGCTCTGGACAAAGTTAAAGACGCAGTACATACTCTCCAAGCTGCGAACGATGCTCTCACTTCGAAACTTAAACATCTAGAAGACCAGTTTAGTATCCACTCTGCAAAATTACATCAAATGGAGGCTGATTATGACAAACCAGCTCAAATGCTAAACGCTTCAAGCATTACAATCAGTGGCTTGCCGTTGGAACATGTTGACATTAGTGGAATGATTTTCAACACTATTAGTAAAGTCGAAAATTCCATTCAACCGGATGATATTTTATCGATCGAACCCATTCGTAGAAACGTTAGCAAAACCACACTGAATAAAACCAACAATTATGTAACTCGTCACAACTTCTTTATTGTTAAACTAAAATCCATCGATCTACAACAAAAAGTTTTAACGCAAATGCGCAAAATTAAAACACTTTACACTAAAGATCTGGATATCATCTTGCCGCAAAACCACCGGGAGCATCAAATCCATATAATGCACCGCCTTTCAAAATTCCAATCACAGCTGTATCATGAGGCTAAAAACATAAAACTGTCATCAAACTTTAAATATTTATGGTGCAAAGCCGGACAAATTTACCTAAAGAAATCGGCTGATTCTGACGTCTATCGTATTCACTCCATGAACGATATTTTTCGTATCCAGAACATCATACGCTAGCAATTGGATAAAGCGGTTGCTGCTTCGGTATCTAGAATTAAATAATGTAACGTTAAGTAGTTTTTTTATCTTACCTTTATTAGCTCATATTTGTTTTTTATATATTCTTTCCATATGCCAGCTTAACTGTTTATACATTTTGTTGTCAAAAATAATATTTGTTTATATTAATCAGTCAGCTGTTTTGATTCCGGTAATTATTTTTCTTATGGTGGTAGTGTTTGTTATGATTTGGATGATGTTTAAACACTGTTTGAGTTATTTTTTAGTGATTTACTCAAAAAACTTAAAACTTATTTTTTTAACATTTTCAAATTTATTTATAATTAGTCGGAATATTTTGAAATTTACTTGGAATAGATTACTCGTTGTTGTGATTTATCTGGCTGTATTGAAAATGTTGTACTTTGCTCTCACTCTTCAAAATTTGTTTTTCGGTATTTGTTGTATGCATATTGAATTGTTAGTCTTATATTATGAGTAGTGTAATTCACCAAAACATTCAAAGTTTGAGAGCAAACTTTGACATTTTCAGTGCTTATTTATCTAGTTTAAAAGTGCAACCACTATTAATATTTGTTTCGGAAATCTGGATTTACTCATACGAATCTTCATATTACAGACTGCCAAATTATAATTTCATTGCTTGCTGTAATGATGATTATAGATCTGGTGGTGTTGGTGCGTTTATCAATCAAAATTTAACTGTATCTTCTTTTCATTGTTACAACTGGACCACAGCTGATGTTTTAATTTTAAATGTTACCTTGGGGCGTCATGATTGGACCTTTATCTGCATTTATAGATTTTGTAATAAACCGGTAAACGCGTTTTGTGTCGATATTGAGGAGTTACTTCTATCAATTAATAATAATAACATAGTTATTCTGGGAGACATCAACATAAATTTACTTAATATCAATGAATGCTATAGTTATCTTACCATGTTAGCCTCCCACGGATTTCTAAGTCTTTTAAATGAAGCTACTAGACATTCATCTTGTCTTGATCATGTGTTCATCAAATCAACAAATTCGTTTATTTTTACTGTGGAAAACACACCGATTCATCTATCTGACCACAACTTAATAAAGCTAAACATTTTTGCATCTCAGATCCCTGTGCTTCAAAATAGTGTAGCTGCTAATTTTTCGAGAGTTGACTATAGCCGTCTGAATGCTCGACTACAATCTGAAAGTTGGGCGACTGTTTATGGTGAGAATAACTGCAATATCGCTTTTGATAGGTTCTTATTTATTCTGAAATCGCACATTCGTGAATCTAAGGTCGAATCTTCTGCCCCTACATTAAAAAAACTGAAACCGTGGATGAATTCTTATCTCCTTTTGAAGGTTCATAAATTAAAAAAATTCTCTAGAAAATTACGCCATAATCCCACTAATGCACGTTTGGAAAAATTTGTCAAGAAACTCTCCAAGGAAGTAAATGCTAGAATTAAATTTGTCAAAAATTCATTTTACAAGAAGAAATTTGAGTATGTTAAAAATAGTTCTAAACTCACATGGAAGGCTATTGATGAAGTTCTGGGAACAAATAAAGACAAAAACCGAAAACCAAAATTTACAAATACCAATCTGATGTTCTTATTTCAAATTATCAATCTATAAGTAATGAATTCAATACTTATTTCCTCAACGTTCCATCGGAGATAACAAATAATTTGAACAACACTAACTTTTCGCCTAATTCTCCAGGCTATAGCAGATATGTTTTAGGCTCGACCACTTCACCTAGTATGTCTTGTGTGTTTGATTCGATTAGCGCCAGAGAGATTATAAAAGAGATTAGTAGTTTGAAAAATAAACACTCTTGTGGAATTGACGGAATCGACAACCTAATCTTAAAAAATTGCGTGTGGTATCTAGTAGATGTTTTAGCTTACCTCTTCAATTTCAGCCTAGAAAGTGGTGTATTTCCAGATGTTTTCAAATCAGCCCTTGTAATTCCAACTCATAAGAAAGGTGATGTGCTATTACTAAATAATTATCGACCTATTTCGTTGCTAAGTTCCTTCTCCAAACTATTTGAGAAAATAATAAAACGTAGATTGCTCGGTTATCTGGAGAAAATCAATTTTTTTAGCCGTAGTCAATTTGGTTTCTTAGCAGGAAGATCCTCTGAAGAAGCACTACTACATCACCTCAGTTATGTTTACTCGGCTTTCAACAATTCGCAAAAATCCGCTTCGTTATTTTTAGACATTGCAAAAGCGTTTGACACGGTGGATCACGAGGTTCTTGCAAACAAATTATTAAATTTAGGTATCAGAGGTAAAGTTTTTGACTGGTTTGTTAGTTATTTCAACAATCGTAGCCAAATTGTTAAAATAAATGATAAATTTAGTGAACCTGGTTACTTAAATTGCGGCGTTCCGCAGGGATCAGTATAAGGACCTATTCTATTCTTAATCTACATAAATTCTATATTCGACATCGATCTTCTGGGGCACACCACTGCATTTGCGGACGATTTAGCATTAAGTTATACTACTCATGTCCATCGCAGTGCTTTGAAATTTCCCTCGTAAATGAGTTTAAGTACTTAGGAGTTACCATCGATTCGCAGTTGAAATGGAATTCTCATCTCACCATTGTCAGAAAAATTGTTATTACTGCGGCTTATAAATTCTACCATCTGAAGCAATTATGCCCACCGTCAACACTGCGAGTTCTATATCATGCACTAGTTGAATCTATTATTATGTATGGTATATCAAGCTGGGGTGGGATTTATTTTTCCAATATAGAGGACCTATACATTTCACAAAAACGGATTATTAAATTGATTTATTGTCGGCCTTTAACAACTCCAACAATTCCCTTATTTCGAGATTTGAAATTATTACCTTTAAGATATCTCTATGTTTATAAGGTATTAAAGATGTTTTTTGTTCGGAGTTCCAGTTTCCATAGTCGTATTCATCACACGTATACTTTAAGGAATCCGAACAACTTTGCCGGTTTACGTTGTAATAATGAAAGGTTCAGAAGGTCTTACTTTTATATGGGATTGTATTGGTTTCACAAATTACCAATAGAGTTGAAATCCATTCCGATTGGCCGCAAACACTATTTTGATAAAATGATTCGACATTGGCTGATTAATATAGACAATATTGAAACCTACTTCTAATTTTTCTTTTTTGTATTGTATTCACTAAATATGAGCTGGAATTTTAATTTTATTGTATGTATTATTTATTTATTCTTTTATGATAGTTTTTAATTTATTATTTTTATTTGTACACTTTTGGCAACCTAAATTTCATGATTTTTTTCTTTCTTGCTCCCCCACAGGTTCTAAAAACCTATTAGGAGCTCTAACTTTATTAGAAATAGTTTATGATTTGTATTAATGTATGTAACCTGTTTTTTTTTTCTAAATAAAGAGAATAATAATAATAATATTGCTGGCGATTAGTTAAGTAACTATTAATCAATTTATAGGCTACACCACGAAATCCATAACCATATAGTTTATCGAGAAGCAGCTTGTGATCAATAGTATCAAAAGCTTTTTTTAGATCTAGAAAGAGGGCTGCAACATACTCCTTTCGATCCAAAGCATTGTAAATCATGTTAGTCATTTCAACAAGAGCCACATCAGTGCCCGCACCTTCTCTAAACCCATACTGATATGCGTAGAAAAAGTTCGATTCATTTAAGAAACTCCTGAATCGCGAATTTATAACTTTTTCAATAATTTTATCAAATACAGATAGAGTACAAATAGGTCTATAGTTAGAAGTTAGATTTTTCTCACCACTTTTGAAAACTGGGACAACTTTGGCAATTTTTAATTGATTAGGATATTCACCGATTTGAAAAATTGTATTTATTAACTTCGCAATAATTTCAGTGAAGAAGGCTACATTACGCTTCAGAACCTGATTACGAATATTATCTGGTCCACTACCTTTACTATTATCCAGAGAACAAATAATATTACAAATCTCAGCAGGAGTAGTGGGCGATAAAAATATAGAGTCAGGATTCGAATGCAATGTATTAAATTTATTAATATCTCTATCACTTCCAATTCATGTTAAACATGATAAACATGATACTGGAATTAAGCAAAAAGTCATCAGCAACATCATCATTCACTCCGATTGTGAATATAAACTCTAAAGCGGGACTAGACGAGTTGGAGCAAAAATTAGAAGACGATCAATATAAAGAAAATATGGTATGTTAATTTATATTTAATATTTAACTATTTATTACAATTATTATAGAAATAATTGTAATATACATATTTGGTTCAGATAATTTTATTTCGTATATATGTACATCTTCGTTTATGAATAATTCTAATATTTATATTTTTTTATTTATTCGGCATACGCATACACCCAGTATACATACAAAGGCGATGCAAAAAAGGAGATTAATGGTTTCGTGAAATCAATCTTAATAAACTTCTCCACGAACAATTTTGTCAGGTGCTCAAGTGGGACCGTATAAAAAAAGTGGACAGCAATTTGGCCGCTGATGTTGATGGTGAGCTTTAAGATTCTGTTAATATATTTAAAACTAATAATTGGTATTTCATTTTTAGAGATAATATTTTTTAAAAAATATTCAAATATTTTGCTCTTTATAACGGACGTTTGCAACAAAATGAAAAAAGAAGGTAAGGTAGTGGCTTCTACAATAAAGATAATGTGTCGCAAGCCGCTCAAGATTACTTTAAACGAAAGCCTTATACTAAAACGTAGACAGAGTTTTGTGCATTATGGTCCTTATCTATATTATATTTAAGAACTCAGTTATTTTGTAATTACCGAATTGATACTATTTTTATTTATTTTTAATTGTTTGTTATTTTATTTATTATTTTGTATACATAATTATTTAAATATGAAATAAATTAAAGAAATAAACACTTTATAAAAAGTGTTTAATGATCAGATATTAAAAAAACGACTTTTTTGCTTTAATTTTGTAATCTTAATGCCAATCTTATAACCGGAATGAATGTCAGTTTTTGGATGTTATTTGCACGTCGAAGGTTAGTATACTACATCGCGAGAATAAAGTCAGACCTATAAACATATTTGAAGTCGAAAACTAGATATACATTCAAGTTAAAACTTAGTCAACAAGTACACTGACGACAAAGTGACTTCGCATCACGGTAAAAGTCAAATATAAGACGGGATTTGGCCTGCTAACTATATGTCCACTAGACTGACTTACCGTTACAGATTAGTCACTTCATTTGCCGACCAACAATATTCGGAGTTTCCGAATATTTCGGCGAACAATTGACATGTGGTTTACCGGGATATATATTATGTATACGAGTCCACCCATACGAGTACCCAAAATTTAATAATATATTCAATATTTCCATTTATACCTAACTTGTAATACGATTTCACACATTTAATTCAAATAGAATAATGCATAAAACAGATCAAAAGTAAAGGGAACTATATTTTCTGTGAATCCCCGAATAATAAAAAAATCATTTCACTTTAACTGGGTTAACTAAGTGTTCCGGTTAATTGGATGACGGATAATCAGGCTTTAAGTGTAATATGTGAAATTAAAGCCACTCAAAATGTTCAACTAATGCTCTCATTATTAAAAATGTGCATAAAACAATTGCAAATTTCAAAATAAATTAAAAAATGCATATGAAAGAGAAAATAACTTGCTAAAAAATTAAAATTCCGGTTAACTGAGTGTTCCGGTTAAATAATCGGGCTTTTCTATGAAAATTAATAAAGCCTTTCAAAATTTTCAACTAATACTTTCATTAATGAAAATGTGCCAAGAACAATTGAAAATTTCAAAATGAAATAAAAAATGAATATGAAAGAGAAAAGAAAGAGAATAAAGTAAAAAAAACAATCCAAAAATTAAAATTGGATGGTTGGAAAAAAGTGAGGTTAATTAACTAATTTTTCTAATTAACTAATTTAAAGTGAGGTTAATTTTCCTAATATTAGTTCTACTCTAGTTAGGTCTAACTTCACACGTATTTTCTATCAACTTTTCTTAAATCATCTTTTCTTAATTCGGGTAGCCGTCTGATGCCACCAATTCACACTTTCGCTTTAGCATCAAAATAATGGTTAAATTTACACCATATGAACTTGTTTTTGGCCATAAACCTTTGATTCCAAATTCAATTAGTAAACCCATGGCTGTTTATGTGTTGTATAATTATGATGGTTATTTATATTTCGGTTGCAAAAATCGTTTACGGTAGCTCACGACAATATTTTGAATTCAAAAACTGTTTCCAAAAGTTATTACGGTCGCAAAACAAACCATCGTTTAATTGCAGTGGGAGATCAAGTTTTATTAACAAATGAAGCAAAATCCAATAAACTCGACCTATTGGACCTTATTTGGTCAAAGAAATAATTTCTCCAGAAAATACGGGTGTGCAGATAGGAGAGACAGTTAAAATAATTCACAATAATAGAATCAAACAGTTTTATGAAAATCAAAATATTATTACGGTGACACCTAGATTAGCATAGAATAAGTTAATTTCATTAATTGTTCAATTGCATTTATAATTTGGTTCAACATTTAGGCGTCATTTCTATACTAACATATTTGCTCTATTATTGATGCGCATTTAGGATTATTCTAGAAACAAATATTTTGGTATATAAAGGCGCGCGTTGACGTGGAATGCTGAGTCTTATTTTAAACGTGATACAGTGAAGGTTAAATAGAAAGATTATTAAAGTGATTATTAAAGCGATTATTAAAGTGATAATTAAAAAGTGTGTTATAATTATAATAATTATTTGTGAATTTTGTGTTGTATAATAAATTGTGTTGTGTAAATAAATTGTGTTAGTTCAAATTTGAAGCAGTTGTATTTATTCAAAATCCAGTGATTCGAACCTTGAGTGACAAGGCAAAATCGTAACAATTGGTGACAGCGGTGGGATTGTGAATAATAAGGAAAATGATTCTCTAAGGATTAAAGCTTGCACAATTAAACGAGCAACTGACACGGCGAGGTTTGGCCAGTGAAGGCACAAACGCTAAGAAGAGACAAGAAAGAAAAGGATGTACAAACGGTGGTCGGAACAACACAAAACACATCTGGAAGTTTCGATTTATCGCAGTTGATGGCTGCTATGAACCAAATGATGGGACAACATTTGAAGCAACAAGGGGTGGACATTAAACATCAAATGAAACAGCAGATGGAGCAACAAGGGGTGGACATTAAACATCAAATGAAACAGCAAATGGAGCAACAAGGGGCGAACATTAAAAACCAAATAGAAGATGGCCAAAAGAAAATGGACGAGCGGTTTCTGGAGTTATCTTCTACATTACACGGTAAAGTGGAAAAACTACAAACAGAAGTACACGCGGAAATTCAAAATGTTAAAGGGGAGGTTCAACGTCTCGAGAAGGAGCTCCAAGATGTCAAGGCGAATGGAACGACACATCAAGTGATCCAGACGGTTAATGCAGTTAAAATAAAACCACCAACATTTGATGGAACAACATCCTTTAGTATTTTTAAGTTCCAATTCGAAACGGCGATCAAGCAAAATCAGTGGACTGAAGAACAATGTGTTGCAGCGTTAATTGTGGTTCTTAAAGGCGAAGCGGCAGAAACACTACAAATCATTACCGAACAGGAACGGAAGGTTTACATGGGGATTATGAAGGCGTTAGATCGAAAATAGGAAGTGACCACAAACGAGAAATTTATCGCATGGAATTGAAGGGTCGATACCAAAGAGCAGGAGAATCGCTACAGGAATTTTCATCGGCAATTGAGCGGCTCGCGCATTTAGCACATTCAAATATGTCGGCCGATTACATGGAGCGAATTAAAATAGATGCATTCATTGACGGTATTCGAGATCCTGAGACGCGCAGAGCAGTGATGTTGCCACCTAAGGCAACTTTCACGGAAACCATCGCTTGTGCGTTAACAAACGAAACTGCGCAAACCATCATCAAACCAGCAATAAAAATTCGTCGAGTGGAGATTGATTCCAGAATAGACACCACGTGGGCTACGCCAAAGTTCACAGATGGAAGTGGCAGGATTAAATGCTGGGTATGTGATAGAATGGGTCACATCTTACGAGACTGTTGGGAGATTAAGAAGAAACGAGCAAGGTCGCCATCTCCTATGAAGCGTAGACCAAACGAAGAGCAGATAGAATCCAGAAAGGAGGGTCAAACGACAACGGAGTCGTTAAACTAAAAAGAGTCAGCTTGAAGAGGCATAAGCTGGCTCCCACAACCGATTGCCCCATAACCTCAATCCATGTTTCGAGAGTAGCAAGAAGCGGTGACAGCTTGACAATTGAAGCCGATATTGATGGGAGGAAATGCATGATCACACTGGATACGGGAGCAACTCATACGATTGTTCGTGAGGATATTATCGATGGAATAATGTACCCAGCTAATGGGATGAAGTTACGAACGGCGACTGGAGAAAATTCATCAATAAAAGGGAAAAAGGTCGTAAAATAAATAAAAGGGAAAAAGGTCGTAAAAATAAGGATTGGGCGAAATCACTTTCAACACGAGGTGCTGGTTGCAGATATCGTAGACGAAGTCATCTTGGGAATGGAATTCATGAGAACGAATGGCTTCGTGGTGGATGTTGGACGGGGTGTATTAACCTACGATAATATCGAGTTGCCACTTCACGTTAGCGCCGTTATAGGAGAAACGAGCAGGCAAATTATAATGGATCATCGGGAGAAGTTGCCACCGAACTCGGAAACAATAGTATGGGCAAGATTGGAGGGAGATTCTGGGTCACCCAGGTTGTGGGTTGTGGAAGCCAATGAAACGGAGAGCGGAGCCAGAGAAATGATGATCGGGAAAGTCCTGGTGAAACCAGACAACGATAATAGAGTACCAATTAGGACTCTAAATCTCTCGGATAAGACGAAAACCATCAAGAAAGGGACAATAATCGGAAAATGCGAAGAAATATCTGCGATTGTGAAGTGCGAGCAGAAAAATCCGATTAATACGACTAACTCGCAAGGGCAAAAAGAGGTTGTAGAACAACTCATGGAGAAATGGACCGAAGATCTTACTAAGGAAAAGAAAAATTTGGCAAAACAATTGCTCGAGCGGTACATGCCAATATTCTGCAGTACACCGGACAATAATGGGAGAACGACAATGGTAAAACATCGAATAGATACAGGAGCAGAAATGCCGATTCGCCAACCACCCAGGAGATTACCATTGGCAAAGCAAGGAGAAATGGATCGAATGGTAAGAGATATGCAAGCAGCAGGGGTAATCGAAACATCGAGCAGTCCATGGAGTTCACCAGTGGTGTTAGTCGAGAAAAAGGATGGTAGCATGAGATTCTGCGTGGATTACCGAAAATTAAATGCTGTGACGAAAAAGGATAGTTACCCATTGCCAAGGATCGATGACACGTTAGACACATTATCGGGTGCTCGAATATTTTCGACATTAGATCTTCAAAGCGGCTATTGGCAAGTGTAAGTCCAGGAGGAAGATCGCTAGAAAACGGCATTCAGTGTGGGTAACGGATTATGGCAATTTAACGTTATGAGCGCGTACTAAAGGGGTTACATTGGAGGACGTGCCTCGTATATTTGGACGACATCATTTTCATGGGCAAGGATTTCGACGAGCATTTAAGGAATTTGGCAGAGGTTTTAGATCGGATACAAGCCGCCGGATTGAAGCTAAGCCCAAAGAAATGTAAACTATTTAGGACGGAAGTAAAATATTTGGGTCATAAGGTAACAACCAATGGAATCCATACCGATGAAGACAAGATCGCAGCAGTGAAGGAATGGCCACGACCTAAAAACTTACATGAATTACGGAGCTTCCTTGGATTGTGCACCTATTATAGACGATTCGTGCCAGGATTCGCCAGTATCACCAAGAGTTTACACGAGTTAACCAGGAAGAACAAGGCATTCGAATGGAAGGATGATCAAGAAGAGGCATTCGTGGAACTAAGACGTCGATTATGCGAAGCACCAATCCTCGCATACCCTATACCCAACGTTAAATTCATTTTGGACACCGATGCAAGTAATGATGGTATAGGAGGAGTATTATCACAGGCAACAAATGGTGAGGAGCGAGTTATTGCATATTACTCCAAGATGTTATCAAAACCGGAACAAAATTATTGTGTGACACGGAAAGAGTTGTTGGCTATAGTGGAATGTGTTAAGCACTTCCATAAGTACCTCTATGGTCAAAAGTTTCTTCTACGGACGGATCATGGAGCTTTGCGCTGGTTGTTACAATTCAAAAATCCAGGAGGACAAGTAGCACGTTGGATCGAACGTTTGCAAAGCTACGTTTTCCAAATTGAACATCGGAAGGGAACCGCACATGGAAATGCCGACGCATTATCAAGAAGCCCATGTCCCGTGGAATGCAAGCATTGTGGGCGTGTGGACGGTAAGGAAAACATCATTGATATTCGGCTTATGCAAGTGTTACCAGATGAGGAATGGACTGATGAAATGATCAAGAAGGAGCAATTACGGGATGCTGACCTATCATTCATCATGAAACATAAGGAAAAGGAATACCGGCCCACATGGAGTGAGATAGCTGACAAAACTCCCATTGTAAAAGCATATTGGGCTCAATGGGATAGCCTTCACATAGAAAATGGATGTTTAAAAAGAAAGTGGGAAAGCACGGATGGTAAAGTAAAGCAATTATTGGCCAAAAGATCGGATAGCGGAAATCCTCAAGGAATATCATGGAGGAGCAAGTGGAGGTCACCTAGGGATTAATAAAACACTAGCCAAAATTCGCCAACGTTTCTACTGGTCCGGATGTAGACAGTCAGTAGTAGAATGGTGTCGAAGATGTGACCAATGTGCGGCAGTAAAGGGACCAGCACGAAAAAGCCGTGGACCCATGAAACAATATAATGTCGGGGCACCATTTGAGAGAATTGCAATGGATGTGGCGGGGTTATTTCCGACCACCGAGAGCGGAAATAAATATGTGCTAGTAATAATGGATTATTTCAGCAAATGGCCGGAAGTGTACCGCATACCCAATCAGGAGACAACAACAATAGCTGATGCCGTGGTCAACAATTGGATTAGCAGATTTGGTGTACCGATGGAAATTCACACGGATCAAGGAAGGAATTTCGAATCGGTGGTATTTCAGGAGATATGTCAGATGCTTGGGATCAATAAAACAAGAACAACGCCTTTACACCCACAGTCGGACGGTATGGTGGAAAGATTCAATGGCACATTGGAGGAATATCTAGCAAAGGTTGTGGAAAGGCACCAACGTAACTGGGATCGACATATACCAATGTTCCTGATGGCCTACCGATCAGCGGTACATGACACAACAGGAGTGACACCAGCTAAAACCATATTTGGGAACAATCTGCGATTACCGGGAGATTTAAAGTTTGGAGCTGTTGCATCAGCAGCTCCATGCGGACAGGATTACGTCGACCGGATGAAAGAGGAACTTAATGAAATACATCAATTTGTACGGGAGAAAATTCGGATATCAAGTGATCGAATGAAAGCTCGATATGACATACGAGCAAATAATCAAGGCTTCGAGGAAGGGCAATTGGTATGGCTTCACAACCCGCAACGGCACAAGGGATTATCACCGAAGTTGCAACCCACATGGGAAGGACCTTACACTGTCATTAAAAAGTTGAATGACGTGGTTTATCGCATACAGAAAGGACGGAAAGGTAAACCGCTCTACAGAGGAGGTGATCTGGATCCTGTTCGGGACGAACAGGCTTAGGTGGGGAGTAGTGTTACGATGACACCTAGAATAGAATAGAATAAGTTAACTTCATTAATTGTTCAATTACATTTATAATTTATACTCAACATTTAGGCGTATTTCTATACTAACATATTTGCTGCGCATTTAGGATTATTCTAGAAACAAATATTTTGGTATATAAAGGCGCGCGTTGACGTGGAATGCTGAGTCTTATTTTAAACGTGATACAGTGAAGGTTAAATAGAAAGATTATTAAAGTGATTATTAAAGCGATTATTAAAGTGATAATTAAAAAGTGTGTTATAATTGTAATAATTAATTGTTAATTTTGTGTTGTATAATAAATTGTGTTGTGTAAATAAATTGTGTGAGTAAAAATTTGAAGCAGTTGTATTTATTCACAATCCAGTGATTCAAACCTTGAGTGACAAGACAAAATCGTAACAATATGTTTCTTAGGAGGGAGAGGTGGTATGTGCATGTCCCTGATATTTTCTATTATTCAATGCATTAGTTATTTAGTATATATAGTAAAGTATGTTTATAATTATTGATAATGTATTTTGTTGCATACCAATCTGTATTGTAAACATTTATTAAAATAATAACTCGTTATCTTAGAGATGGGATAGTAGAGTCAGTTGATTGTGGACATCGGTACAATTTGTATGTGCAAGTAATAAAAATAACGTGTACAGTGTTGCAAGTTTATTATTTAATTAACGAAAAAACCCAACAGCTACTTCAACAAAGCCAACCTCAACATAAAATTATTTTAAATGTTGTGGCCATAATATCTTTCATATTTCGCATCTTTGCACATAATACCTGTTGATGTATGATGCAATGGTACAATAGGGATAATTGTTAATAATTCTTCCTTAACGGTAAAATCTTTAAATACGATTCGCACGAATATCATTAGCTGAGATGCGTCAACCACGTCAGTAGATTCATCTGAAAATGCTAAGCAATCTTCAAGATCTTTCATTAACTGCCCTTTTAAATCGAAATCAACTTCTTCCACTCATCGTGTTACACTGTTTCGCGATAACTACATGTCATTAATGGCAGATACTATTTCACTTTTATTTTGGTAAAGGTTTTAAAAATGATTCCTTTGCTGAATGCCTTTTTATTCTTGGTAAGAACTTGACGAAGTGACGCAATCGTTGCTGATTTTGCTTTTGATACTTGTCTTGTAAAAATGGACTGCTTTTTTGGCTACCCGTAGCTCACTGTTCGGCAGATTCCTATTTTCATAATTATTATGCATAGTTTTGAAAAGTCTTTAAACATTTCCTTTTTTTGGCATTGCAATGTTAACACTACATATTTTGATAAAACACTCACTAGCAAAAAAAAGTTGAAAACCCTAATTGTCGCTGTTATGCCAAAATGATAGATTGAAATAACGAATTAGAGAAAAATGTAATAGATGCCATTTCATCTGTTACGTTTTGATTTTTTCGTAATCGTTTTAATAAAGGTGCATCAGACGACGCATATACACTCAAAAAAATAATCGATGCGGTTTTTACATAACCTGCTAAGTAAATTAAAAAATTGTAAAACTAACATAATATTTTACATTTTTACCCATGCTAAGTAAAAATTTAATAAGTTCTCTTTAATGAGCCTAAGTTAAAATAACATTTTTTGAAATGTAAAAACAGTTTGTCGAAATAAAACGAAATAAAAACTTTAAAATAGTTAAAAGAACTTTATCATACGTAAAAATCATGTATCTCAGAAAATGGTCATTATATTCTAATTCTTATTGTTAACAAGTAAAATTTACTTAGACAATGTAAATTAAATTGTTTAACCAAAATTTATACTTGCAAGGTAAAGTTTGCAAATTGGTGTGTTAAATTTACATCGGCGATATTTAATAATTATTATTGCTTTTTTAATATAATTCGCTAAGTCAGTTGATGTTTACTTTATTTAAATACTCGAAGTGTGAAACATTATTTTCGTAGTTTGATAACTACATAATCTTGTCTGATGATGAGTATATCGAATCTTTTAACTAAAAGATTCAAAATGTTTATCTCATTTGTTTTGAAAAGGTGAGACCTCATCTCGATGTGATAACAAATATTTTGTTATCATACAAAAGAACCACGATCTTATTTTTTAGACTAAGCAAAATGTAAATTTTACTTAAATTAAAGTTAATTCAACATATGTACACATATTTTCATTTTACGTATTCTATATTTTCATTTTCTTTCATCCAATAAGTTGAATCAACAAAATGTGAAGTAAATATTACATGCAACGATTTAATTTGAATGAAGTTAATTTCACATTTCAAAATTTGTGAAGTTTACTTTGCGCAACTTAGGCTCAATTTCAACAGCGATTTTAGGTTAAATTTACTTATAATTTTTGTAGACTTCACCCTATTATTTTTTTCAGTGTAAGCGCTTATGGAATAATAACATAAAAGAAAATAACCAAACTTTAAGAATTTTTAGAGAAATATTTATTTAGTTATTAGGAAATAAATAATTCGACCAAAAATCATTGCGCGATCGACCTTATGGGCACCACTGGTATAATTGAATTATAATTTAATTGGCTCAACTATGTATATCCAACTATTCAGATATTCTAGTGCAAAGTGCCAAAAATCTGAGATTTGAGTAAATTGATTTAAAATTTCACTCATATATTTTGTGTGTGTAAATCAGTATATATTTTGTCGGTGTATACGTTGTTAGTTTGGAAGTAAATTCAAACCGATGACGAGTTTGTGAGTACGACACTACGGCACAAAATATGTCCCGTTCTGTCGATTTTGGCTTAATCAAACTCCTCTTTGGTTATATGAACCATTTTGATTAGTGCTTACACCCACCAAAACCTTCACGCCAAATCTAAACAAAAGCCCCTAAAATATTGGTGGTTGTCTTATGCTTATCTAAGTAATCCAAACGGAGTATATCTTAAGGTCTAACGCATGCCCTGTTTGAAGATTAAGGTTTTACTCTATGAATGTTTAAATTCGATTATCGTTTGTGTCTTGTGTGATGCGTTATGTTAATTTTGGCTAATACCTCGCTCATATTATTTTGTTACACTCTGGCAAGCGCCTGATTCAATAGAGACCAGATAACAGCGGCATTAAGTACGTGAACGAATTTGGTATAATATAAATGATTAAATCCAATTTAGATTAGCTTTCTAATAACGATAAGACGCGCTGACATAATATTAATTTACAACGTTTGATCAAACCCTTATAAATGCACGTGTACTAAGTTTAGACTATATAGGTGCTCAAATGTAATCTAAGAACCTGTGTACAAAAAATGCATTGTTGTTGCTTTAAATTACCTTGTAATACCCACCCATAAACTCTTTGTGTATAGATAAATAATTTTACTCCTTTTGATATCAGAAACCAAAAAAATAAACGTTCTAAGTAGATTTCCAAGAATATTTTCAAAAATCATTTTCCATTTTCATATTATGCCTTCAATTATAATATTCATTAATGTTTTTCCTATGGATTTCTGTCTGTGTATCGCATATTCTGCTGCCTGCCAGTGAAAAGCAAGAAAAATATGTACGGAACACAAAACTGTTTCAGTAAAATTTATGTACAAAAAATTAAGATGGATGATTGAAATTCAAAAGAAAGAAAATTGTATTATTTTACGGTAAACATAGAAAAACACAAATATAGGCACTTATACAAACGTATCTACAAAGTGATATACATATACACTCGACATAATGTACAGTATAGGAAAATGCGGAAAATTTATTTTATTTCAAGAGAGATGAAATATAAATCGCGAAATCCTTTATTTTGTTCCACACATTTATTCTGTTTGATGTCAAATTAATCGTTGATACATTTGTTGTGAAAAAGGATTATTTGTGTGAGTGTGTGTGTGTATACTACACAAATATAAACTTGTGCGACATGTACGTAGGTTGTGTAAGTTTATTACTCTTTGTGTCGACGAGATAAATATTCAAAGGCTCACAATTACATGCAATTCTTATTCAAATAAACCATCTCAGAGTAATTATCTAGACTTAAATGAAACATGGAAGAAACATTTTTGTTTGTATAATTTGCTTTAAACAGCCACTGTTTGTATTGCTGCAGATGGACGGAAGAGATAAGTCTAGGTAGATTAGTTTTTTACATTTTTACATAATCGGCGCAAAGTTTCTTTCAAGAGCCACAATTATCCTCAGATGATACCATCCATGTTAGAGGGTCCTGTTCAGAATATTGTCTTAAATACCTCACTAGGCCACTGTGCCTTCTCTCTAGAGCACCATTTGTTTCAGGATTATAAGCGCTCGTACACGTTTTCTTAATTTACATTAATTTACATATTCTTTTGAAAAGTGCACTAGTAAAATTTGATTCTTGATCTATTAAATTTGATTCAGGTGCTCCAAAAACACAAATAAAATTTTCGGTCATAGCTCTAGCAATTGTTTTTGTCTCCTGGTTCCCAATTGGAATAGCAAGCGAGTATTGTGTTAAATCACATTCAACTTAGCATTTTTGGAAAATAAAAATATTGTTTAATACGATTGTATGTTCGGTATAGAACTTCGTGTGCTCCTAGTGGAGACTTATGAAATTCTTGGATACAAGTTTTTATGTCGCTTTCACATTCTAAAGTTTGAATATTCTTTGATAAATAATCTGCAGATTTTTCAGCTGAATTTTTTTTTTGATTTTGGAAGAATAATATTTCTATGACCTGAGACTTTAGTAGAAATATTTTGTATATTATTATTATTGAGTAGACTTTCAAAATGACTTGAAACATTTGGTTTATCAATTGAAAGGTTTTGACAATTAATGTTAACGAAATTAGGAGTGATTTAGGATACAATTTTGACAAAATTGGATTAAAATTATCCGAAATATTCGGTAAACCTTTTAAATTTTCGTTGCAATCTGTATTTAACTGTCTAGCTGCTGATCTAGTGACGACGTGAATTTTATTTTCATCTGGGTTGTTACAGGCTGGCTACTGCCAACCTGCAGATATTCACTAAGCTCCTGCAGAGGCCTCCACGGTGATGTTTTGCCGGCTACGTTCTCAGCGAGAAGTGCGAGGGTCGTGGGGTTTGAGGCATGCAGGGCTCCTGGCCTACACCGTGATTAACAGATAATTATAAAATGGATTAAACGCAAATAATAATAAAAAACTGGAGTTCCGCCGAAATTCATCGGCCGGAACCTGAGGAACGAACCGAATAATCAAATAAATAATAAAAATAATAATAATAACGGAAGAGGTGCCTTGGTGCGCGCATCCATCCGAATTCAAACGGGGTCGAGCCCTGGTTACGGAATTGGATGCGGGCACCAAGGGACCGCAAACACTAAACCGACACAGAGGGAGTCTCCGCTCCCATCATACCTAACCGAAGAATTTTAATAATTCATTTTATAAAAGAAACAAATACAACGAAGCGAAACAACTTCCCCCTCCACCCGCATCAGGCAAAACCGAAAGAGAGAGAGAGAGAGAGCAATGCGCACCGAGCGCGCACCCGCTGTGCGGCGCTCGATTACAAAATTTAAATTTAATATATGTAATATAAAAAAAATATAAAAACGAAATCAAAAAATTAAAAAAAATAAAAATAATAAAAAAAATGGTACCTTAATAATACTAAAATTGTTGCGACCTTGCGCGGCCGTCATGCCACAGGGGACTCCTGTCCCCCGGACCGTTGCGGCTTGGTTATGCCGTTACCCGCTCTACCGATGCAGCACACCCGCCGGTTAATCCTCGTTAGTACGGCGTTGTTTCGCCACCCGTATCGTTGCGGGGCCTTTCCCCGATACCAATTTAAAATCAAACGAGGTGCCGGTTGGCAACCCGTTACGTTGCGGGGCCTCTCCCCGATACCGATAATCACCGCGTGTTTCCCCGGTGCGACCCAACCGCCGGAAAATAAAATATATCTGGCCTCTATAGCCGCCAAAATGAGTTGGGCGTTGTCTTGCAAATGACCTTCAACAACGTCACCCGTAAATAATTGTTGGGCGTCCTTTGCCGTTACCGAAGATCCGTAAATCCAAAACAAGTGGTCTCAACTGACCACCCTGAAAACTCGTTGGATGACCTTGACAGGCCGCCTAGGGCGTTGTCTCACCGCACCGAACCGTAAATTTGTTTTGTTGAACAATTTTCCGCCAAAACAGTAAAAATGGGAATGACCTCAGCTGACCACCCTTTAACAATCGATTGCCACTAACTATCAAAAGTAACAAGCGAATGGCCTTGGTTGACCACCCGTACGTTGCGGCGTTTCACCTATAAAATCACAATGGAGGCCTTTCAGGAATTCACACTATCACAAATACTTGGTGATAGAATTATATTCAAAATTAACACTCGACTCGAGTATTTTAATTATATTTTATAATTTAGACGTCGACATCAATAATCAGCGTTTACTTTCAGAAAAGTTTGAAATTGAAAACTACCATACACTTTTCACTGAGGGCACGCCAAAAGGAAACACCAAAATTCAACAAAATAAATTTTTATTCCATCCGCCACAACTCCACAAGAGATATCGAGATCAAGAAAAGCAATAAAAAAAATGTTTTCGGCACTTTTACAATTATTTTGTGTCACTTGAAACTTGATTTCTTTATTCATATATAAATTTATGGCGTCCAATATAAATTTTCACAAAAATGCTCAAAATGCCCAACTGAGTTTAAAAAAAAAAAATTACCAAAAGTCTAAACTTGACTTTTCTTACAAAAATCAAAAACTCGAATGGCGACCACCAAAAAAATTCGAGCGTCGCACAGCTCATAAAACGTTTTAGAAGAAAATGCATCTCTCTTCTCTGTCTCTCCTTTATACCAAATTTTCGTTGGTACAAAAGAGAGACATACAAGAAAAAAACATTTTTTTCAAAACGTTTTACTTTGCACACACTCGATGCGCACTGTTCTCTCTCTCTCTCTCCCATTCTCGTTCCGTTGCCAACATAACAGAAGAAAACACACAGGAATCCATCCACCAAGAAGTCACATTCACACAGCGAAAACCCGGACGCAAGACTCACGTTTAGACAACAAAAACCCGGACGCAAGAAACCACGTGGAGAATAGAAACAAATTTACAAAAATGTCTTGTTAAGACCACACAGTCGTAACAGGGTATTTGATAATAACTCGACTTAGCGCGTCCGCATTCGAATTAGATTTTTCAGATTTATACCTAATACTGAAGTCAAATTCTTCTAGCTTGAGTTTTCAATGCATCAACCTTGATGCAGGATTTTTAATGAAACATAATCATACTAGTGGTTTATGGTCAGTATAAATGATAAAATGTCTACTGTATAGATAGGGTCGAAAATATTGTGTACTCACTATAGCGAGCAACTCTTTTTTAATGGTTGCATAATTTTTTTCTGCCGAATTTAATGTTCGACTTGCGAAAGCAATTGGAAGGTCTTCATTATCATACTGCTGTGATAATACTGCGCCTATCGCAATCTCACTTGCATAACAAGTAAGGGCGGTTGTAGTCTGGACATTGTAATATCGGAGGTTCCAATAACATTTTTTTTAGATTATTGAAAGAATCATCTTCGAGTGCTCCCCAACTAAATGATACATTCTTTTTTAGCAACTCATTCAACGGTCTTGTTATTTTAGCAAAATTATGACAAAAAAGCCTATAATAGCCTATTAAACCCAACAAAGATCTTACATCTTTAATATTTTTAGGAACAGTAAAAATTTGACAAAAGGAAATTGTGATCGCTAATCCCTAAATGATCTAAAATATTGTCACTTGTAGAACGAGTTGCATACGTATTTGTAGTGATCAAACCATGGGTCATCAACAGATTATTATAATCAATGACATTACTATCTGTTTTATTAACGGCAATATTTATATCCCCAAGTAATATGTTGTCAGTACAGCGGTTTCCAGATAGGAGATTTACCACAGATTTTTGAATTATTAAGACGAGGAAGCAGATTTTGAATAAAATTAAATGTGTACAAGTACAAGCCGTTATCCATGTTCAAGATGCAATACTCGATATCTTTTTTAATGTATAATGCAAAACCACGTCCAGTTCGATCATCTCTACAAGAAAAGCAACTATTAAAATTGTTGATTAGGATAGGCTTTCGAATTATGACTCTGAATAAAAGTTTCAGAAATAACTAAAATATCAACATCCGATTGTAGACTATCTATATGAACTCTTAACATATTATCAAATTTAACAAAATCATTCATGTCACGAATATTTATTTGTAATGTTTTCGATTGTCGAGCATTAGTCACAAAATAACGGTTAGGAGTCATTTTATATAGTCATCAACATTATCAAAATATTGATTATGACAGCGAGCTTCTAAATCATTTCTTAACCTATTCATTAAACAATAAAAAAATTAAAAAAACAGAATTCAATCATACCCTTAATTGCACAAAAATCAAAAACAAAAGATACCGTAATATAAAAATACAATCTGAATTTAATGACATTCAAAATCAAATTCAATGAAATTATGAAATGTGAATCGTATAAAAATTACCGTATTTTAAAGATATAAACCGAGTTCAATGACCTATAAAATCGTATTCAAAGAAATCGCGAATGCATATGTAAATGGTATAAAAATTACCAGATAGACAGAAATAAAAAAATCGACCATTTAGACACAACTTCGGCAACGAGAAAATAAAAAAGGAAAACATCTGATAATGACATTGAAGATGTCAGTCAAAATTAAAACCAAAACAAAATAAAGAAATGACATTCCATCGTGTTACCAAACGAATGTGTAAAGGACGTGTAAAGTTTGGGTTTATTGTGTAATGGAGGTGCATCAGTGTTAAACAATTTTAGTGTGTTAAACAAGAATTGTATAATCTAAATACATACCTAAATATTTATAAGGAATTATTAAATAAGATATTAAAGGAAAAAAAAAGTGCGCATATAATTTTAACCGCGAGGCGGAAGACGCAAAGGCGTCCATGTTGGACGCGTTCGTGACTAACAAAAAAAAAAACATGGTGTCAAAAGGAAAATGCTAAAAACAAAAAACGTGACGCAAATGCATAAAAAAAATCAAAATTAAAGAAAGTGTAAATACAAATATCGCTTCAAACATGATAGGAAACAGAGATAAGGAGAAGAAATCCTCAAGTGAAGAATCGATGTCGGAAGATGATGGAAATTTTAATGGATTCGAGAGTAATACGAATTCACAAAAGCAAAACATTAACGATATGAACCGGAACATCCAGTCACAAGCGGAAACGATTAAAACAACAAAATTGGAACTCAACAACAAGACAGTCATAGATAAAGACATACAATCACCCAAAGTAAACGATAACAACAAAGAAGGACCAAACTCGAACGATACAAATAAAAATAAGGAGGAATTGGACAAATTTAGAAATAATCGCTACGCTCCAGGGGACAGAGGCCCATTCACCCTAATACTAGAGAAAAAGGGAATAGATGATCTTGAAACCGCGGAAAGACTCAATGCGTTGAATTTTGGAGCCATTATTTATGCTCGGCAATTGGGCATAAATAGGGTAAAGGCCCAAACCCGAGAGATGGACACCGCTAATAAGATCCTTAATAGTACTGACCTAAGAAGGCTACACATGTATAACGCATATATACCGAATTATATGCTAGAAACGATTGGGTACATTAATAGAATTAAAATTAATGCGGATCTAGAAAGGATGAAAGAAAATATAAAAGCAAACGCTAAGGTTGTTAAGTTAGAAAGGATTTCGAGATGGAACAGACAGAAACAGAAAGCCGAACCAACGCAGGCGATTAAAATAATATTTAGAGCAAGCTCCCTACCTACGGAGATCGCGATCTACGAGGTCAGAAGACGGGTAGCATATTACATACCGCGACCCATTATTTGCAAAAAATGTCTCATTTACGGGCATATGGCCAAATATTGTAGGGGAAAGGGAAGATGCAACAATTGCGCAGAACCCGACCATGAAAACACGAACTGCAACAATGACCAGAAATGCTACTATTGTACAGAACAGCACACAACCTTTAATAGCATCTGTGTGGAATTCCAAAACCAGAAGAAGATCAAACAGCTGATGATCACAAAAAAAATGTCGTACAACGAAGCAAGAAGCAGAATAATACCCCAGGATTTCAAACTAAGTGAGGAAGAGTTCCCTAGTTTACAAGGAAAACAGATGGTGGAAATGCAAAACGAACTGGAAAAGTTGCGAGAGACGATTAGAACTTCCGAAGAGAAAAGAATAGCAGAAAACAAAGCCTTGGAGAGTAAAATATGCACATTAAACAACTACATGATCGAAATCAGCAAGCTGAATCACACGATTCAGGCAACTACTCAGGGATACCTCAAGGCAAAGCCGAATGAACCAGGAAATGATTTGATTTTGGCGGAGATAATTGACCAACTAGTAAATATGTACAAGCTGATTGTCAAAAATTACAAAAGATACAATGATGGCGGACTCACGGGGCAGGCTGAGCATAACTCAGATTAACATAAGAAGTTTTAAAACAAACAAGGACGAACTAGTCAAATTCATGACTAGCAACTATATAGATGTGGCCTGCCTGGCTGAAACATGGACAAACGACAAAGAAGTGATAAAGATAAATGGATATAATACTTATACGAACAACAGAGAGGACAATTATGGTGGCGTGGGGATAGCTATCAGTAAAAGGTTGAACGTTAAGGAGATTAAAAAAGAAAATGATTACAAGCCTATAGAGACAATAAAAGCGGTACTGATAGATCAAGAAGGAAATGAGTATAATATTATAAACATATACATTCCACCAAACATAAGCAACAGACTGATAATCGATAAGTGGAGAAACCTGATACTTCAAAATGATAATAAAAAAAAAACACGTTAATTTTGGGTGACATAAACGCGCACCATCCCTTATGGGACCCGGGTTGCAGGACGGATAGTAGAGGAAGGAGAATGGCGGAAGCAATAAACAGTTCACAGTTCGTGTTGCTAAACAATGGTGACAACACATGGCTGAATGCGAAGGGAAGGAAATCGGCGATAAACATATCACTATGCTCGATGGACCTAACTCATAAAGCTGAATGGACTAAAATAGGAAGCAGAAGCACCGACCATCTACCTATATTAATAAAAGTCAACGATACGAGGATGAGCAGTCAGATCAAGATTCGAAGAACTGACGACGTTAAAGTGCTACAGGAGGTGGAGAGATACCAGCTAGAAAGATTTAACAACGTGGAAGAATACGAAAGTGATTGAGCAACACGATTGAAAAATATTCCGAAGAATGCTTTTACAACCCGATCCATTCGTATAAAAGGTGGTGGAATACCAAAATTGAAACCTTGTGGAAGATTAAGAGGGCAAAACTAAAAATTTTCAAGCAACACAGAACCAATATATACGCTGAGATTGAATTAAAAAAGGCTACGGGAAAGCTTAAAAGAGAGATTAGATACAAAAAAAAAAGAGGAGTTGGAGACAACTTATAGACAGTATTAATCCAAACATGACGACAAAAGAAGTATGGAATAAATTCAACGCCTTCAAAACCAATAAGAAAGAGTATAAATATATTCAACAACGAGCAAAACATAACAAAATTCATGGACATGAACATAGTAAGTGATAGAATAACGAGCCTAATCAATCCGCGCTGGCAGAAAGCTGTGTTACCGAACAACGAATTCAAGTTAGAGGAGATAAAAGAGCTGATCCGTCACACCAAAAACTCCGCTCCGGGCATGAATAAAATATCATACAAGCTATTAAAAACAATCATACCATCTCATATAGAAAAATTACTAGAACTGATAAACAAACAATGGAAAACTCAAATATATCCAGACAGCTGGAAAACAATAAAAATCGTGCCAATTCCTAAACCAAATAAAGATAACAAACAGATAGAGAACTATTCAATACCAGACGATGGCAAAAATTATCAGTAAGATGAAAAAAGTAAGGATGAACAAGATGGCAGATAAGATGAGACTAATCCCGGAAAACTCTTTCGGATTTAGAAGGAATAGGTCCACAATTGACACGATAAACAAAATCATTACAAAAATAGAAAAAAACAAAGTGGAAAGGAAAATAACAATATTAATCTCACTTGACAATCAAAAGGCGTTTGATAACGTTAACACGGACAAGTTGGTAGAAATACTGGGCAGAAAAAATATACCAGCGGAATATGTAAGCTGGTAATACAATTCTCTAAGGGACAGAAAAACGATATTCCAATTAGGGGATAGAAAAATCGAAAGGACAACCAGCCAGGGACTACCGCAGGGAGAACCGCTTAGTTCGGACTTATTCAATATATACACAAGCGAGCTACATGAAAATGCCACAGAGGAATTAGAGATATTACAATACGCAGACGATTTTGTGATCATGGCTCGAGGCTCAAATAACTCAGAAACCATAGAACGAGCGAACAAGGGTTTGGAGGTATTCCAGAAAAAGATGAAAAATTTGAAACTAAACATTAATGAAAAGAAAACCAATTTCATGCGAATCGGAGGAAAGATAAGTGACCAGATTAGCAGGATAAAGATAAATAACATCGAAATAAAAGAGGTAAAAGAGATGAAAATCCTTGGATTCATAATAGACTCAAAAATAAACTTAAATAGGCATATAAATACACTAAAACTAGACTGTATGGCAGCCATCAACCTAATGAAAATCGCAGCCAATAAGAAGGGTGGGGCGCATCCATCATCATTGTTAAACCTGCACAAGAGCCTCATAGAAAGCAGGATATGATATAGTGCTACAATAGTGAAAGGTGGAACTATGGAGAAGAAAGTACAAAAAATCATAAATATGAGCATGAGAGTAAGCTTAGGGCTGACAAGTAGCACCCCAATCACAGCTATAATCGCGGAGGCAGGGGACATCCCCATTGACCTCAAGGTAGATACATACAAGTTCAACTACATAGCCAGGAAACTATACCAAAATGATGAAGTTGGGAAAAACATCCGGAAGAAAAAAGCCCCGGAAAACCTACTGGCGAAAGTAGAGAGATGGCAAGATATACTGAATAAAATGCCTAAAAGGAAAAATCCAGAGAAGAACCAACCGGGAGATGGCAACAAATACTTGATAATAGACATTCAAATGCACGAAAAACTCAAGAATAAGACGGATCTCAACAATAAACAACAAGAAGCAACCATAAAGGAATTCATCAGCAAATATAGAACCAAGAACAAGGCTTTCACTGACGGATTCATCATAGATGGAAAAAAAGGTATAGGAGTATATAATGAATTTGCAGAAGAAACAATAAGTTATAGAATCATGGAGGATGTATCAATCAAAGCACTGGTAGCCACAGCCATCTATGTCGCGATTAAGAAGGCAACAATTTACGAAATGGCAGACTTAGTAATCCTCACGGATTCACTAAGCACGTGTAAAGCACTACAAAATGGATCAGAGCACATGAGGTATTATGATACAAACGGCTAAATCGAATAGAATATATAACACACGCATATCCGTAGAAGAAGCCATTAGATGCTGCAAAGAAAGATCGTACGAAGCATGGAGAGTTAGATTTTTAGAAGAAACAAATGACAAAGGAAAACAACACAGGGAAAACACGCATGGAATAGTGAAAGACAAACCCTGGTTCCATAAAAGGGGACTAAAGGCGGGACTTGTGAAGACCTTGACGAGGCTGAGAACCAACCATACATTCGACGCCAAATATTTAAAATTAATTAAAAAGATTGGCGATGAAAGATGCGACGTGTGCGGGACAAGGGAAGACGCAAGGCACAATATAATAAACTGTGTAAAATACGATGATTTGAGAAGCAGATATAAAATATTCGCTGAGAAAGACCTGCACAAGATACTAGCGGAAGAGAACATCGATGAATATATTGAGATCTATAATTTCCTAAGGGAAGGGGAAATCAGCATATCTCTTTTTCAACCAAGAAAACAAAAAAAAAGGCTCAGTTTTAGTCGAACCCACACAAATGTGTGAGTAAAAAACCATAGTATTTGTTGGTTACCAAAGAAAAAAATCCAATTTTACTCGTTTGTTGTTTCGTGCTCCTCTTGCAAACGAAAATCGTAATATACCCTTAACCTTTCATTTTTTACTGGAAAAAAATTGGAACATGTAAATCGTGCATTACATGTTCCAATTTATTTCCAGAAGTTAAGTATATTACGATTTTCGTTTTCGAGAGGAGCACGAAACAAATTCCAGTAAAATAAAATTGGATTTTTTTCTTTTTAATTTGAGCAAATAGTGGCATAAAACTAGGAATGTTGCCATAAAATATAGTTTCTACGAGTATTTTTATAGCAGTAAAATAAAAGAAATTCAAAAAAGTTTCAAATAAACATCAAGAGCAGTAATTAAATATTTTATTTTTACTTGCAATTCGATGTTGTTCGTTAGCTAATTTAAACGCAACTGTCAAAATTTATGGGACATACAAAAAAAATTATAACATTGTCTTATTTATTTATATTGCTTTTTAACTAGTTACCTATTTTTATATGCATATTTTTAAAAAAAAATTTGTTGGGAAAAAAAAATTGGAACATGTAAATCGTGCATAAGTAATTGAAAATTTAAGCAAAATAGAAAATTTAAGTAAACAATTATAATCTAAATCTAATAATGATAATTGTTAAATTCTTTTGCAACAAACCGGAGCTGGCGGGACCCCATTATTAATCATCCATGACCCCGATGAAGGCTTTTTACCAAAAATCATCTTTAGCGATAAGCTCATTTTCATCTTAATGGGTACGTCAATAAGCAAAATTGTCGAATTTGGGGAGCCGGGAATCCTCATGTTATTCACGAAGCAGAAGTTCATCCCCCAAGAATCACTGTTTGGTGTGGTTTATGGCTGGTGGCATTATTGAGCCGTTTTTATTTAAAGACGGACAGTAAAATGCCCTTACTGTGATTGGGGAACGTTATCGCAACATGTTAACTGGTTTTTGGCGGCCCAAATTGAATGAATTATATGTCAACGACCTTCGTTCAACAAAATATGCTGCTCGCATAATTTCAAGAAATTGTAAAGTACCTTGGTCACCACGAAGCCCGGATTTAACTCCACTTGATTATTTTTTGTGGGGATATTTGAAAGGTGAGGTATATGCTAATCATCCACAAACAATTGTACAATAATCCGTTTTTATTGGAAAAAGTCATCGAAAATTTTGATGTTTCGGGCCTGTAGACAAAGCTGTAGTGGGCATATGAAAGATTTTGTTTTTCATAAATAAATGGCATAGAACCTTTCCTTATCAATAAAAAACTTTTACTTTTCAACCTAAAATGTGTGTTTTATTAACAAATGGAATAAGGTATAACTGATCGGAGCTTACCCCGTATCAAGTTTTAGTTAGATGAACACCGATCTGACTATAGTTCGAAGAAACATTTCTCTAGACAAATTTAATTAAAGCTTTCGGGTAAGTTTGATGAGGTTATTGGGATGAAAAATAAATTTTTCCGATATTTATAGATGAGTCTCAATAAGCCGATTAGACGCATGATCATTCTAAGTAAAATTTAAATTAAGGTTGTAGGTGATTCTCGGTTTAACGATTTTTTAGAATCCGATAATTCAAATTCCGGAATAATAATGCTGAGAAATATTTATATTTAAACTTTTAAGATCATGCATCGAAAACATCAGCTTCCAAGCGGAACAAGAAAATTTAAGGGACTGTTTTGCTAACGCCAGGAATCTCACAAAAATGTTACACCAAAGAAGTATGTGTTGCCAAAGAAGACAGGAAAAAAGTGGCTAATATGCTTTTTGCATGGCAAACTGGAAGTATGTTTGCTAAATCAGAAAGATGTACTGCCCCTCATTAGAGCAATTGTTCCATCAGGTGGAAGGAAGTACTCGCAGATATTAATAGATTGCAAAATTGATAGGCATAAAGTCTCGACGGAATCCCACAGAATTGATTAAGCTCGGAGGCTCTAGACACTATCTCATTGTTTCTATATATTTGGGGCCAAGAAGAGAGATAACTCATATTTATGCTACACAAAAATGGGGACCTTATTAAATGAGGAAACTATGGTAACATAGTTCTATTCAACTTTGCCTACAAAGGGTTGACTAACGTTGTACTTGCCAGACTCAACAGTCTCGCCCACCGAAAACGTTTTCGTCTTAACCGATCGACCACTCAACAGTGTTTTACCATGAGAATTATTTTCGTAAAATGATGGCAGTATAATATAACCATACATCTACTGTATATAGACCCCCCCGCAAGCCTATGACAGTATTCAACCGGGAGAAGACAAATTGCAAGTGATCGAGAATTGCATCTCGATCGAAATTAGCATTGCATTTTTCGAAAAAAGTTTTATTTAAAAAAAGTTCACCATTTATTTGAGAAATTCGGTCTCGAAAAATATGTTTGGATTTTTAACTAAGTGAACTCGATTGTCGCGCTAGTACCAAATAATATTGTAACAGATCAAGGAAAGCATTTCAAAAACAGTTTTGGGTTTAAAAAACCTATGCGCAGATACATTGTCATTCATGTGCACGAGTAAATAGTAGAAAGTACATCTATTACTATAAAGAATAGAATAAGAATTAGCTTGAACCACTTACTCGAGACAAATATTTGCCATATAGTGTATAGGCGTACTCATGGCAATCAAATAAAATTAAATAGGCCCAATCCAATTTTTCTTCCATCCATTCACAATCAATATTAACTTCTTCGCTTAACATTCGATTTCTCCGAAATCGTTATACTCATGTACCTATAAAGACTAAATTTATTATTAACTCATATCAGTAACGGAAAAACACTCAACCATATGTAATTTTAATCTGAAATAAATTAGTAATAAATAACGACTTAATTCAGTTTTATGTATACGAGACGAGAGCGTGTATTTACACTAATTTAGGCATTACCTACACCCATAAAAAGAGAAAAGTAAACGGGAAAGATTTTCCTTATAACAATCTATATACGGATGTACATACATATATATTTGCTGTTATAGATGCGTATAGTGGCCTATAATTCTATTTTATGGAATTTTCACATGACTAATCACAGTAAATTTGTCTGTTAAATGAATAATTTTACTCCCTAATTTATCTCACATTATCATTTTCATCTGTTCTCTTCATATATACGAGGACGTATAAGGTAAAACGTGTATATAACAACTAAGTTGATGACTATCATCCATCTACTTGCGAAACCAAATTTTCCGGTTTTTATTTGCCTCTATTTGAGGGAGAAAAAAAAAACTTTTCACCTGTAAAATTATTTTCCGTTTAATTCCTTCCTTATTATTTTGCGTAGGCTGTTTACCATGCATAAATGGTGGATCGAATCTTTGTGATTTTGGGTTTGCGTAGCTAATTGGGTTTTAATTATGTACGAGGTTTTCCTATTACTTCCTTGATAATTTTCAGGCGGTGGTGGGTTTATTTACCTGTTCACCAATTATATATGGTATACGGTCACGATTTTTATTTGTACCGCGGGCTTTTTTTATTGCGCACATAAATAAATGTTATCTATGCCTGATTTATATTTGGGGCGCTAAATAAATTCTAAAATTTAAATAATGAAGTTACTGGGTTTGTTTTATTCGTGTAACTCATCCCTTAAAAAATATTTTTATTTAAAACCAAAAAAAAAAAAAAGTTGTTTAGTTGAAAGGGTTAAAATAATGCCGTACCTATAACACAATTAGATCACTCTTGATTAATTTAAAAAGAGGTTAAGTACAATGTTAAAACAACTTTAAGATAATTTTGATGTTTTCGCGCTCAACTACCTTTAAAATTTTATTTAAATTGAGTCAGGTTTACGAATTATTTTTATATACAGTAAAGACTTCATAATGTGAATATGTACACGCATATTCACCGATCGAGATACGCGTTTGATGAAAGTTGATAAATTCCGGGTGTACATCGAGATAAGTTTCATAAAATTGCAAAAGTATTATCTTTAACGAAAAGACTTAAGATCATCGACCTACTGATTTGAGCAAAATCCTCTTTGGTAGTCACCGATCATGATACCTATAAAAGAATTGTGTTTGTTTTTGAAGACTGGAGATATCGCGGCCACTTTCTATTCAAGAGACAAGCCTTCGCTTTACGATACTAATCGCATACATTTGAAGAGAATTGAGCTATCTGAGCCACTACTACTGAGCTTGCAGAATTCACACTTTTCGGATTAAATATGTTGTGATGTTTTCCTTGCAAGAGCAGCTTCGCTTTTCTGATGTTGATAACCTGACGTGCATGCCTTTTTGTGCCCAATGTTGTTGTGACATAATCATTCGAGAGTCGAGCTGATCCAAAAATTCAACTTGATCAAAATCACAAGTCCCTCTTCTTGCGCAGAAGCTTCTCTTCCTGTGCTGGATGTGGTTCTTTGCAATCGACCAGCTGACCATACTGTGTGAATTTTGTTAGCCATATCCGTTGGGCCATTAAAAAAACACCAACCTCACGGGTACCGCTAACAACTAAGGCAATCCAGCTAATAGGCATCGCCGCCAAAGCATGTAATCTAACAATGCCTAAAAGAACTTTAACTCACGATTTTATGAAAATTTTAAATTACGAAGCTCCAGGACTGCACGACCTGATATCCATACAAGAGAATGTCCGATTTTTTGGTGGTGTGGAACATTTGTTTGGAAAATACATTTCTAGATATTTAAAACATGCAGAGGTCTATATTGCAATGCATCTCATAGGAAAAACACGAGCATCATCATTTCGTGTGATTTATTTGTTCACTTCTCCATCGGACTAATCTGGAAGTCTCGCACATTACCAATACGATTCCCTGTAAGAATGCTTTCTGAGTTCTAACAATAATGTTACGCGGTCTTGTGGATTCCGATTCAAGGTGATATTGAGGGAAATACGATAACTAAGCCTTTAGTAAAAGCAGGTTCTCGATCGGAACTGTTTGGACTTGAACCAGCAGCCCCCTTGAACTTCATTAATGGTTTCATTAATTGGATTTATAAAGCTAGCATGAAATTCTTTCAACAGCAAGCAAAATTCGGATTCAATCCTGTCGGACTGCTAAGCACTTTCTCAGTGAACTTAACCTGTTAACCTTTGTACGCCCTATGTCTTAAAAAGGATCAGTTGAAAATGCTTTACGCTATTCTCACAGGTCAATGCCGCTTCAATCGAGGCAGGTTTTGAGATGGCTTGGTCCCAGTGTAGGTGAACTGTTTTCTCTGCTTTGTTTCAAGCTCTTGCGGTTTGCCATGGCATTGAGTGCAAAACATTTCTAAGTTCCAAAAAACTTAAATAAATGCCTGGATGATCAACTATGATGCAATCCTTATTTCAAATAATAATATCTTTACCATAAGTGCGATTTAAATTATCGTGAAAAAAATTTCATCGCTAGTGAACAGCAATTAAAGGATTTCAATTGAGGCTATTAATCGCGTAAATGTGAAAAGAATAAAGTAACAATTCGAGATGTGTTATGGATTCCATCCAGTAAAGATTTGATTTCTCCTCGCAAGTTACTTACCAAAGGTTTAGTTGTTTTTTTTCTCGATATTGAATAAAAAATTACATGCCTAAAATTTCCATCGAAAACAATAAATGACGCAAGAACTGTTTTAGATCTGACTCATTCGGATCTTGGCGAGCCAATGCAGTCATAAATGCCATCTGGCAAACCGTAAACTGTAACGTAGCTTCTAAAAATAAAACTTCGGAAGACTGACGGAATATGTTGCGATAGCGCAAAATTGGTTTGGCCACAAATTAAAGGTTACTCGAACAAATCATGGTGGTGAGTACTTCAATCATGATTATGAGAAATTCATGGCGGAAGGAGTACAGTTTAAAAGAATGGCGCCATTTACGCTACAACAAAGTTGATGTAGAAGAGAGAAAATATCTTTTCCACTTTAGTTGATAAGGCACGATGTATGCTAATCGAAATTTTGGCGTGAACTGGTTACCATTGCTGAGTATATCCAAACTCTTTGCCAGGTGCAGAAACACGTATATGACGGTTTAAACAATTATCAATGGATGGATCAATTTTTTATGTCCACGTGCTTCTAGAACAATTTTAGTTGGGTATGGATGAAGCGACGAAAGCTTTTTCAGATGTTATAACCGATCAAAAGTTGTTAACAGTCGATGTTAAATTTGTCGAAAAACTCAGCCACTGGTATTTGAGAATATGAAAAATGTTACAAACGGAAATGAAATGCTGACGGAAACCAAAAAGTGGGTAGATGCGATGAAAGACAAAATTTATTACCTACAAGAAAAAGGTATACATAGCCCGTTGTGCCATTTCCATCAAATAGCAAATATAAAGCGAGAATTCTCGTGAAGTTTGTCCTAACTTGTCCTAAACCCAACAACAATTTTAAGAAAAGTTTATGAAAAAACTCACTCGACTAAATAGTAACGTGAATTTTGTCCTAGACGTTCCTAATTTTAACAGTGTAAAATAATATCATATTTGCTATATAAACACTATTGGGAATTTAAAATATTTGAATTAATTATCAATTTATAATATTATATTTTAGTAAATTAATAATCTTGCCGCCCCGGCGGAAAAGTGGTCAACATGCTTACTCCAGCAACCGGAGATCCTGGGTTCGATTCCCAGTGGTGACAAGGAAAAGTGTTCACGGCTGGTTTAGGACCAATGAATTAATCACTCATTAGTAGGTGTTCACACTTTGAGGTCTAGAACCCAACTAGAAAACAAGAGTTTTCCGAAAAAAACTAGGGGAACACTGAGTCTAATATTCAAAAATTGTAGAGGTAAAAATCAAAATAGAAACCCTTTGTCCTAAGGGTCCTTAAGGGTCGTAAGCCCCTTTGTTCCACTAGTAACCAATACTTTCGGTTGTTTTTCTACTAAGACTATATGAAAAATGTGGATAAACTTTATGGACTAGAATTTTTTGATTTTCTGCGGCTAAAAGCTAAAAACCGAAACTAACTTATATGGCTTAAAGTTCTTATGAAAATTCTAGTCGAAGTAAAAAATCAAAAAATTATAGTGAAAATTCGAATTCATAAATTTTCCCCAAACTTGTCACATAATCTTAGTATGACCTAAGCTATTATAAAACCAACCAAAAGTATTGGTTACTAGTGGAACAAAGGGCTAAGGACCATAGGCAACTCGTGAACTGGAGAGTAGAGGAAGCTGCGTTAAAAAATGGAGTTTTAATTTTCTTGGAATTTAGAATAAAAAGTATTGTTGAGCCAAATTATCAGACGAATTAATGAAATAATCTCATTTTTTTATACTTACATCAAAATATAAAAAATAGACCTAAAATACACAATAACTAGGAAAATTAAATTAAGCCTGATTTTTATTGACAGCATAAATATGTTTTATTTACAAGATTTATTTAAAATATAATTCAATTCGACGATTCTTTTTAAAAACAACAATTTTCATTACAAATTAATTTATAGAAATCTGGTGACATTTTAATCTGAGACAATAGTTTATTATCAATAGAAATTAACGAAACATGAGAAAGCCGTTCATCTCCAATAGTACTTCTTAAATAAGTTTTAATTCTACGTAAAGCAGGAAAGCTTCTTTCGGATAATACACTTGTAGATGGAATCGTTAAGAATAGTCGACATAAGGGTGATACTTCATTGAATGAACTTATTAAATCATTGTCTTTAGAAATTCTAACATCTCTAATATTGATTTGTCCAAAAAGTTCTCATCGCTCTACACAACAATCAATTCACTTCTCAATTTTGGAAAATCGAATCGTTTGCCATAAAAATCTTGGAGATTTTTAAATTGTTGCTCCGGAAAGTTCAATTTAAATTTAGAATTTTTTTTTGAATTTATAAGTTCCAAGAACGTGAACTCAGCAATATTTTGAAATCTAGTACTTAATTCTGGCGCATTTAAATAGCCCATAGTGAGCCTAAAATTATTCGCTTATCAATAGATTTTGTTTTGCATTCTAATTTCAGTTTTGGTCCGATTTTTAATTTGGGTTCTGCTGGCTTTAGATTAAATGGCCTGAAGTCTGGTCAAAAACGGGTGGAGCCCCAAATTTTTTAATGGATTATTTGAATAGCCTATAGTGAGCCTAAAATGATTTGCTTATCAATAGACCTTGTTTTGCGTTCTAATTTCGGTGTTGGTCCGATTTTCGATTTGGGTTCTGCTGGCTTTAGATTAAATGACCTGAAGTCTGGTCAAAAACGGGTGAAGCCCAAAATTTTTTAATGGGGCATTTGATTAGCCCATAGTGAGCCTAAAATTACTTGCTTATTAATAGATCTTGTTTTGCATTCTAATTTCGGTTTTGGTCCGATTTTTAATTTGGGTTCTGCTGGCTTTAGATTAAATGACCTGAAGTCTGGTCAATAAAGGGTAGAGGCCAAAAATTCTAATGGGGCATTTGAATAGCTCATAGTGAGCCTAAAATTATTTGCTTATCAATAGATCTTGTTTTGCATTCTAACTTCAGTGTTGGTTCGATTTTCGATTTGGGTTCTGCTGGCTTTAGATTAAATGAAATGAAGTCTGGTCAAAAACGGGTGTAGCCCAAAATTTTTTAATGGGGCATTTGAATAGCCCATAGTGAGCCTAAAATTATTTGCTTATCAATAGATCTTGTTTTGTATTCTAATTTCGGTTTTGGTCCGATTTTCGATTTGGGTTCTGCTGGCTTTAGATTAAATGACCTGAAGTCTGGTCAAAAACGGATGGAGCCCAAAATTGTTTAATGGGGCATTTGAATAGTCCATAGTGAGCCTAAAATTACTTGCTTATCAATAGATTTTTTTTTGCATTCTAATTTCATTTTTGGTCCGATTTTCGATTTGGGTTCTGCTGGCTTTCGATTAAATGACCTGAAGTCTGGTCAACAACGGGTGGAGCCCAAAATTTTTTAATGGGGCATTTGAATAACCCATAGTGAGCCTAAAATTATTTGCTTATCAATAGATCTTGTTTTGCGTTCTAATTTCGGTGTTGGTCCGATTTTCGATTTGGGTTCTGCTGGCTTTAGCTTAAATGACCTGAAGTCTGGTCAACAACTTGTGGAGCCCAAAATTTTTGAATGGGGCATTTAAATAGCCCATAGTGAGCCTAAAAATATTTGTTTATCAATAGATCTTGTTTTGCGTTATAATTTCGGTTTTGGTTCGATTTTCGATTTGGGTTCTGCTGGCTTTAGATTAAATGACCTGAAGTCTGGTCAAAAACGGGTGGAGCAAAAATTGTTTAATGGGGCATTTTAATAGCCCATAGTGAGCCTAAAATTACTTGCTTATCAATAGATCTTGTTTTGCATTCTAATTTCGGTTTTGGTCCGATTTTCGATTTGGGTTTTGCTAGCTTTGAAATGATAAAGCCTTTTGCATTTTCTAGATCGAGCAGAATAAAAAAATTTAAATAGGGCATTTAATTAGCCTAAAATTAACCGTTATTTTTCCAATTGTTTTTAAATCAGTTTTTGATATGGATTCTGCTAACTTTTTCTTAAGCTAGCAGAACCCGCGTTTTAATTGGATGGAGTGGAGCCCAACATTTTTTAATGCGGCATTTAATTAGCCTATAATTATCCGTACTATCTTGTAATGTTCTGCTAGCTTAAGGGACGTGTTGTGTTTTGATTAGAAAAATTCATAACAAGCTGTGAAAAAAGAAAAGGTTAGATTTTAGAGTTAGAGTAACTAGTAACTACCAAAACCACATTGGATTATTATGTGGGTAGCCGTTAATTATAAGTGTTACGCTAACCATTCAGAGACAATGCAAGACTTGAAAGATCAAATCGAAGTCGCCATTGATGAGATAGAAGCCAGAAACACACCGCGCTGAAAAATATTCATTCGTCTTCGAATTAGAGCCAATTTAAATTGCAAGCGTTAGATCGGCCACCCTTTATTCGCTCCAGAAAAATTAGTTCTTAGTAGTGTACAAGTGATGGTTAGTTAGGTGTGTTGATTTTTTTTAGAGCTTAAACCCCAATTTTAAAAGACTGAAATTCGCATAATATAAATACTTCTTTAAAATAAAAACACAAAAACCATACTTAGCACAAAATGCTGGTATCGTATACAAGAGCTTCGACTAGAATAAATCTATAAACTACATAGATCATGTATGTTCAAGGATACATAAAAATAAAACTCACCAGACATTTTTTTTATTCATTAATCATTTTATTACGTTTGATTTATTTTAATTTTTTTGTCGTGTCGTATTTTTATATGTTCTCCAGCTCCTACAGAAAAAAAAAAAATTTCTCGATAAAATGTTGACTTGGTCGGTTGGTGGTTGTTACTAGATAGATGGGTGAAAAAAACGGAAAACAACGTTTGTGCTAAATGGACGATGTTATTCCTAGTTTTCTGTTTGTATATTGTGTAGTATTATGAGGATATCCTTTTTATGTACACACACACACACACACACACACACAAATAAGGATGTTGACCAAATAAAGGCTCACACAACAGATAAACATAAATATGTACCAACACAATAAATATATACCACTATATCCTTTATATATCTACCCAGAAATCTCTAACAAAACTATTTCATATCCCATAACAAACATGAGGAGTAGGTCAAAACGATCAGTAACACAAGCGAACGGAATTTATTTGAAACACGACAAAAACAACGAACAACGAGATGAATTGATTTAAATTTGAATGGAAAAGCAATGAAGGGCCGTTTTATATTCATCAAATTCGAAATATGAAATAGCTGTCAGTTGCATTGTAATATATGTGACATAGATATTTCAATAAATTTTATCGGGTACTCGTATAATACCGGAATCAATTTAATTAAAATTTCATCAAAAATATTTATACGTTGTAGTATCATATAAATGCCAGAATATGAAAAGTGCTATATACGATATAAAATGTTGCACATTTTATAAAAATGCTTAATATTTTATACGAACTTCCTGTTGTAAAAATATGGGTTGAGCTGGGTTCAACCTGGGTCAGCATACAGCAATGCATTTCTGTATAGGCTCATACTGCACCAGTTCTTCCAATTATCTTAGATTATCATATAAAAATTTTTGTGGTCTTTTACTCGATTATTTGGAAGAAAGAAATCGTTTCTCGGGAAACTCAGAAAATAACTCACCGCCTCTTTTTTGCTAATAAAGTGGAATTTTAAAATCTCTCTTAAATACTCGAAGACAAGAAAAACAACACCTGAGCTTTGTGTACTTTTAAATTTGAGAAAGAAAAAATGTTCGAGTACGTTTTTTTCACAGTTCTTGGATCGATACTTCCAGTAGAATAGGTGCAAAATCAAAGCTTTTTAGTAGATGATATTACGATTCCCGCAGAGAGCAGTCTCTGAAATGATTATTATTCACCGAAAGATTTTTTCGAAGTTTGTTTGATTTTATTCAGAGCACAGCTCTTCTCAAAACAGGTTGTTGATTTTTGAGCTTGTTTGCTTGAGGTCGAAGTTGTTGAGATTTCTATTTACGAAGCATCCATTTTGTATTTCTAGTATTTCTAAATTTCTTAATTTTCACTTTATTGGCAATTAAGATAAAGCCACTAAGTTCAGAGAACGAGTTATCTTATTTAATACTTAGTGAAAGACATTCCATAAGACAAAAGCAGAATCAATTAGTTCCTGAATCAATTACGACGGAATAATGGTTTAACCCTTAGAGCAGCCAGCTATGGGGCCGATGTATTATCTAGACCAATAAGCAAAAGTAAATCTGCTCGGGCCCCCTAATATCCAAGGATGATCTGTTTGCCAGTTTTCAGTCCCCGATTTTGATTTCCCAACAGAATTATAAAATTGGAATTAGGCCAAATACGGTCGTACCCTCCATGGCTGGATTAGATCAGGATGGAACCATTACCAATATTGTAATTGAAATAAATGTTTTCAGCATGTTGAAATCTGGAGCGGAATCATGAAATACGACCGGAAAATTTAAACGGATTTAAAAATATTTTCAAATTTATTAGATTAAAATTATTCAAATTTACTATGATTGATGCAGACTGGTGTATAAATGCAGCTTCTATAAAATTTGAAGAGCAATGGTTAATCTCCTAAACGATTTTCGAAATTCATTTCGAATTTCAAATTTCTCGCCCCAGGTTCGTCGCTGCTTCATTTTATGAGATGGCATTGAAGTCTTTTGTATTTCAAAATTGTAAAAATTCCAGAAATATATAATTATTTTGATGTATCTGGGGCAAGATCATGAAATCCGACCGGCAAAATGAATTGTTAGAAAATATTTCAATGGACAAACACAAAACAATTCGAAAAATGGTAAAAGTTGGCGTAGATATTTTGTATGAAAACACATATAAATGAAAGTTTACCATTAAAATTGAATTCGACGACTATTTCATAATCGAGCAGTTTTAAACGAAAATGTTGTACCGGTAAAAAATGAATTTCGGAAATCTTGTAAGAGATTAGCCATTGCTCTTCAAATTTTATAGAAGCTGCATTTATACATCAGTCTGCATCCATCATGGTAAATTTGAATACTTTTAATCTAATAGGTTTGAAAATATTTCAAAATCCGTTTAAATTTTCCGGTCGAATTTCATGATTCCGCCCCTAACTGCTCTGGCTAGTTTAGATACAAGTGTCTTAAGTTTGTGTTCATCGCAATTCTAATTATGGGCTTTCGTAAACAATATGTTTTGAACTCAGTCAGTTTTTCGGGACTATAAAACATAATTTGGGACCGCTAAAAGTAGAATATTTAGAACAAATAAATAAAAAATTAGAATTATGGAATTATATTTAGAATTAACTACTTAATGAGCCTTCAGTTAGCAAATCAAAATACAGGAGATTCGCCATAGCGTGAACAACATAATATCAAACAAATTCATGTTTGCGCGAGTTGATTTTTTTCATATGAAAAAAGGACAAATTAAGGAGTACCCGAATCATGCGAGAGTGTACAAAATTTAGTATTTATTTTACTTATATACAGTCCCCGTTCATTGTATTATGGACACCATTAGTATTTTGGAAATTCCTAATTTCTGCTATTGTTTTATCTTTTAAAATATTTCAAAATAATAAAATGTGTTTAGGATCACATCTGTTATTGTTTTAAGATTATTTTATGATTTTCTTAAAAGGTCGCAATAAAATTATTACCTGGAAAAGGACTAAAGAACTCAATAGCAAGCATATTTTATTTTTAGTTTATCCTCTCATTTTATGTTTGACGAGCGGTTTGACAAGGGTTTTAGAAATTTTGTGACTGAGAAGTAAGAAATAAGCTACGTTGAAGCGATTAATCAAAATAACCTTCAGCCTCAATTTTTCGAGTGATTAACAGGACTGCGATCGAGGACCATGAGATTTTTGCAGATGTACCATTCGTTTTATCGGCGATGATCGAAAATTTGCTCTTGAAAAAGGTCTCTATGAGTCTGTCGTAAGGATTGACTGAGCGTGTTGAAATTGCGGACTTAAGCTTTTCCAATAAGTTGAAGGTCTTCTTGATTTTTGCCCGAAATTGGTTCTTTTAAAGTGGTCGCTTCTATGTGACTTCTATACGTTTTCCATATAGACTCTTTTCGTTTATTGGAACAAATAATCCATTATTTTTTCACTAGATGCCTTTAGTAACATATATCTCGTGATGTATTTGTTGCCTTATACCATATCCTTATACTCCTTAGAAAGGAAGATTCATGCACTAAAAAAGGCACCAATTACGAAACTACCGTTCCGGTAATTTCGATATTAAAAATGTACCAAGCACTGGAATGCCTATCGTCCAAAATGTCGATAAAACCCTGGAAATTGAAGTAGATCGGCATGCGAGCTGACGTAGCATCGCTCAGGAACTGAAGGTTGTCCTTGAAAAGGAACCGTGACGGGTTACGAGTTGGCGCAAAAGGGTCATGATTTCAGCGAATACTTGGCCAATCGGAAGGAAATCGAGCCATTTCTAAAGGGGATCGCCCGGAAACTAGCGACGAGAAATGGGTCATGTACGATAATATCAAGCGGAAACGATCATGTTCGAAGGCCAGCGAAGCAGCCCAAACGGTGGCCAAACAAGGAATGAACTGTACCGTTTGAAGGCAGCAATCTACTAGAATGGGCCATAATCGGCCAATAGGAGAAGTGTCGCGTTCCACCAGGATAACGCCAATCCTCACACGTCCATGATGACCCCTCAGAAGCTCCAGAGGCTAGGTTGGAAAGTTATTATGTATCCACCGGACCTGGCACCAAGCGATTATCACCTCTATTTGTCCATGGCAAGCGTTCTTGGTGGTGTAAAAATGGCCGCAAGAGAGGCTTGTAAAAACTGGATATCTTAGTTTTTCGCTAATAGGGACAAGTCATTTTGGAAAAGCGGCATAATGAAATTGCCTTCTAAATGGCAACGGGTTTTCGATAAAAATTGTCTAAAGGATGTATCGAGTGCCAGGAATCGGTTGGATTGGGTCTCTGACTAAGGGAATTATGTTTAGAGGGTCCTTCGTTGTGGCCCAGGTTTCGTTTTTATTTTTTTTTAAATTAGAACATTTTTCGTAAAAAAAATTGAAAGTGGGTTTCTAAGTACCAGGAATCGATTATGCTATAGGTCTAAATTTCGGGAAACAAAATCTACAAGGTCCTCTGTCGGGACTCGGGTTCCACTTTCTTTTTTTTAAGTTAAAACGTTTTCGATAAAAATTGTCTAAGGGATGTTTCGAGTGTCGGGAATCGGTTTGATTGTGTCTCAGCTTAAGATAATTTTGTTCACAGGGTCTAAATTTCGGGAAACAAAATCTACATGGTCCTCCGTCGGAACCCGAGTTATGCTTTCTTTTTTTCAGGTTCAGACGTTTTCGTTAAAAATTACCGAATTTAATGGGTTCCGTTTTTTTCTAAGTCAGACGATGGAATTGCTTGCTGAAAGAAGGTTTTCGTGGACCACTAATCGATTGCGTTTAGTCTCAATTTCGGGTAAACTTGTTTATAAGGTCCACCGTCAGGGCCTATTTTCCTTTTTAAATTTTATCATCGTCGAACGGTTTTAATAAAAATTGCTGAGGTTTCAAATACCAGGAATCAATTGCATTGGGTCTCAGTTTCGGGAAAACTAATCTACAGGGTGCTCCGTCGGAACCCTAGTTCCATCCATTTAAATTTGCTTTTAATTGCTGAATGCGCACTTTCGAGCACCAAAAATAAATTACGTTGGCTCTCAGTTTCAAAAATCGCTTCTAACATTAATAGCAGCACCAACTTCAAGCCGTTCACTCTATACGCGTAAATCACACGGAAGGTATAACTTGAGGAAGGTATAAATGAGATATTTCCGTAAAAAATCATAGAATTTCTATGTATGTTGGTCAGATGCTAAGGGACACTCCAACAAGTCTAACGATAAATGTCACGGTACCATTAATCGTTTTTGTGTGTTTGAAAGATAACGTCTTCGGATTTCGGTTAAAATCTTAGGCAATTCCCTAAATTTCATTTGTAGAAATTTATTATTCGTATAATATCAATAGTTTCTATATTTGTTGAATCGCGAAATTTATTTGTATATTAATTTAATTTTACGCACAATACCATCTTTTAGTCATTAAATATTTCTCTGCAATTAAAAAGGTACCGATTTTATCACTATACCTTTATACACAATTTGCATATAACATTATTTTAAATTTTAAAATTCGTTATAACGAGAGTTTAACCAATACATATTCATTTCAATAGGTTAGGACAAAGTTAGGACATACTTCACACCCGTTATAAATCGATTTCGTCCCTACATTTACCACCGACAATTTTTTATAGTAACAGACCATAAACCTTGATGGCGCAAGATGGCGAATTTGGAAGAATTCGATTTTAAGATTAAATATAGACCTGCAAAAGAAATCTCACATGCTGATGCACTTTCACGAATAGAACTCCCGATCGTAGAAAATTTAATAAATGTCGTTACCCGTGCACAAACAAAAATATCTGAAGCAAAACATTCACAAATCCCTGATAATTCTCAAGTTGACCAAATAGAAAATGAAACTACTAAGCCTGACGCATCGATTTATAGTTCGAATATTGGAACTAAGGATTGGGATTGAAAAATGTCGCGTCTCGTAAAATTGTTGGTTGTTTTGCATTTAATTCGTTTTCAAACACCATATTATATTGAATTTTGAATGAGAACATATTTCTTTAGCTTTGGTCAGTTAGGTGAGTTGGCCATATGATTTCTTTGACATAGGCAGATTTTAAGATCGGTTTCAGTTACTTTACATTGCAACGAGTCGATATGCTCGCTGCATCTTAAACATCTTGGGATTTTGTAGCAGTTTAAAGTTCCATGATCACATCGGTGAAATTTTCCTTGGACTATATGTATCCGAAATGATCCGATTATGTGGTTGAGCTATTAAATTTTTTGTATGACTTTGAATGACGTTGCTTCATGGCAAACATTAATTGATATTTGTGGTACCGAGAAATATATATTATTTATTTTAAATCACTAACGTAAAATATTTTGTGCCATCTGTCATAACGTTGTTGAACTAACCATCAATCTGTTCAAGTGACCTCTGCCATACGAAAATTACTCAAATATACATCTACTCTTTAATTTTCTAATTTTCAATTAGTTTTTGCTGCCGAATAAAATCCTAAACGATTGGCATTTTGCTAACATAAAATAAAGAACGTATCCCAATTACTTTAAATTTTATTTATAGGGCACCTCCCAACTTTGCTGCCGTCGTTAAAGCCATTACTAAACTAACAGAAAGGTAATAACTACATTCCTTATTTATAACAAAATACATAAAATATATTTTGTTACAAATTGTCTTCAATCTTGTTAGATGTAAAAAGATATTTCCCTAGTTTGTTAATTTTGATTCTATTACGAATTTCTTGTGTATTTTATGCTGTGCTGTATATTGTGTTGTTGAATTTAAAGAATTCTTTCATTCGAAACTTAATTTAACCTTTTTCTTTTTATAGATTTACACAAAAAAGGGGTGCCATTCAGTGTGTATACGTATTTGTCCAACGAACAATAAATTTTTTACGTGTCTCAGAGGTTACTCGCAAAACGACGAGGTGGTTTTTATTATGTAGCAGCAAGTAACAGCATGTAATGTAAAGTAATAAAATTACGATACTGAATAAATTTGGAGCCCAGTGTAGAAGATGTAAATGAGTTGTTCGGCTAAGCACCCAAGTAGAAAAATATCTGTTACTATTGCACAAAAAAAAAACAAAATACTCAAACAATCTAATATAGAGTCATCGAAGAAAGTATATAGTGTAGATCAACCAACTCTTACTGTAGGGTGTTACATCCTTAACCCCAATAAAATCATAAAATATTAAACTTCTTATAACATAACTCGTATATATAAAGTTGTCCATTCAACCACAAATAATTCGACTATTTGTATATTTCTGTTTTCATCTGATTCGAATTTTTTGCTTCCAGAAGCAAAGTATTTTGTCTGTGGATTTCATTTTATTTTCTACTCGTTTATTATTTCGATTTACGGTCGAAATATTAAATACTTACAATTCAACACAAAACAGAATTAAATTGTATAAATAAAATTAAGATTTTTATGTATAAGACGTTTTCGAGTGAGAGGGAAAGTTTTCTATTTCACGTCGTAACAATTTGATTTCGTTTGGTATTTCGGGGAACGATTTTATGACCAAACCTGGTTTAGCGTTCTAACTTCCCTTTTTTCACTTAAAAGATCATCCACACTCTTCGGAGGCCGGTTCAATAAATTCTGGGGGGAACCACTTATTGCATGCTAGTGAAATCAATTTTGAAACAGCGAATTCGTTTCAACAGTAGTCAAATACAGGAAGAACGTATGCCAAAAGGAGAATCAAAAGCAGTTCCGCAACCGTTATCTTCAACGTCGGTAGCAATGCAAATGATAGACATTCTAATCTAGAAAAATAAAATCAAGTACTAAAACAAAAAATTGAGGACATGGAGCTTCTAATCTCCAAACTTCAACCCGAGTTAATCTGCCTGAAAACATATAAATCAAATAGGCGTAGCCACGTGTGTGGCACCTGTGACACGTGCCACACCTATTGACTTGACACCAGAAATTTTTTTCCCGAAAAATTTTGTTTCCCCAAAATTTAGACTGCCTTAATAATAAAACCATAAAATATCAATAAAAACATAAAACGTCTAGACAAGGATTATGAGGGAATTTTTTTTTTTTAAACGTAGAACTGCAGTGGGCGTATTCGAAACTTGTCATTAACTCAAAAAATAAAATCTTGCCCCTCTCATTCGGTTTTCAAAGTAAATTTGAAATTAAAATTGGCCCAAATTTTACAGAAGCCTCCACCTCTTATCTGAAAACACGGAAACCGAGTTTCGTCTTGTCAATAAATAAGTTAGTTTTAATTTTGCCCTTGATGTGCACGTTTCGCGAAGGTTTTTCTTACTGGTGAAATTTTCTTTTTTACTGTAAAAGTGAATAGTGAACATGTTGAAACGCAAAGCAACTACTATTACCAGCTTTTTCTCGAAAAAACAAAAACTGGAAGACGTCTCTTCAGATGAACTACTTCCGGGTTTTTGTGACAAGGAAAATTTACCCGCCTCGAGTCACGCGCGAGGGATTTTAAGATGCGAGGAGACTGGCAATTCAGGTTTGTTTAAATTTATGGCAAAACTATAAACTTATCTGTGCCTGGTTTTTTCTTCTAATTTCTGAATTCTTGTGTTCATTAGACTTCGAGTATTGCGACCCCGCCAACCCGCTGCCACTCAACAAAACGGAGAGAGACTTCAGAATCAAAAAAGGGCCTCATCGCCCAAAACTGCCTTCATATCCGAAGACTACCAAAAGATGGCAAACATCGGTCGTTCCGTTTGGCGTGGTTTCAGGAGTTTCAGTGGCTCGAATACGTCGCCGCGTTTTCGGCTTAAATACCACTGGAACTATGGAGCAGGTTGATCTGGCATTTACAACCGCTGATTTTTCATGCTGGAAAAATGCACCGAAAAGATTTTCCAACCACGAAAAAACTGCATGTCATCAGAATAGTGTCGCGGCGGGGCATCATTATACAGGTACTCGGCGGATTGAAGTTGTTATTGAAGTAAGAAAAAACTCGAGTCAAAAACAGGGAAATTATGGGACGATTCATAGATGTCATTTTGCTAATAGCCCAGGGAGGTTGGCCGTTGCGGGGCCATAATTAAGCCGAGGGTTCGCTCCAAAAGGGTTTATTTTTGGAGTTGCTGGATTTGATAGCAAAATATGATAGTATTCTTCTGGATCACCTTAAGAATTCTCCAAAAAATGCTGTGTACACGAGTCTGGATATTCAAAATCAACTAATTATGTCTATAAATGTAATCAAACGGAAATTGAGGTCATTTATGGAAAATAGCTTGATATCGGTGATAGCTGATGAAACTAGCGATGTTGGGCATCACGAACAAATGTCAGTTATTTCTAGGTTTAATAATCAGGCATTGGGGGTAGTAGTAGAACATTTGGTTGCGCTTAAAAGGTTAATCTCACTTGATTCTGAATCCATTTTTTAGCAATTGTGTTAGTACTAGAGGATTATAAAATAGATTGGAAAAATGTAATATCAGTTTGCTTTGATGGGGCTGCGACTCAGGAACTCTATCTGGCGTACAAAAAAGATGTAAAGACAGAAACCACAACATAACCTATGTTCACTGGTATTCCTATTGCCTAAATTTAGTCTTAGTTGATTCGTGTGATTATAAATATAATCCATTAGCTGTTGATTTTTTCGGAAATATCCTATTTCTGTATTCTTTTATTGAAGGGAGCGCTTTTACATATGGGATTTTTGCACTGCTATGTTCCGAGCTTAATAGTCAGCTAAAAACTCTAAAAAGTCTGACCACGACAAGGTGGGCCTGTCGGAAAGAAGCAGTGGCTGCTATTAGTGCCAATTATCCAGCTATACTGTTAAGGTTAGAACAAATAATTGAAAATTCTAAACTCCACGGCGTTCGTGTAAAAGGGAGGGAAATATTGAGTCAAATAAAAACATTTAATTTCATTTTCGGGTTAAAATTAATGGACCCTATTCTAGCAGATATTCTACAAGTTACCAAAGTACTTCAAAAACCAAAACTAGACTTGATAATGGCTACATCGTGTGTAAATTCATTGCGAAACGGGCTGGTTGAAGCCAGGAGTAACCAGGATTTTTTCAAGAAAATTTATTGCAATGTGTGATGAATTAGCAATCGAAATTCCACCTGTAAAGAGTTGAAAAATATCATCCCGCATGGATAATTGCAGAACTGAACATACGTATGAAACTAAAGAAACAGAAACATTAGTTAGATATTTCAACCCGTTTCTGGATCATTTGGTCACTGGAATAGATGCAAGATTTAGTCAAGAGGCTCTAGATCTCATTGAAGCCATGGGTAATTTTTTAAATTCGAAACCAAGTGACGCTCATATCAATGTGTTATCAAAGAAATTCAGGGTCTGTTCCTAAACACTTGAATCAGAAATTAGGTTATTAAGAGGGTTAACAGACACATCAAAGGACACAACAAATGTATCGGTGTGTGAATGGCGCCAGTGGTTTACTCTACACAATCGGTATAAAATATTCAACGATTTTTTTTCGAGTCATTGTTGGTTTCCAGACAATCCGTATATCCAGTAGTGGATACGAGAGAGGGTTACAAGTTTAACTAGAGTCAAAAATAAATTGAGAGCGACTCAAAATTGATTGATTGTGAATTCATACTATTATGTGTTTAATTAATAAACCTCTCATTTATTACCAAAAAGAACTCCAATATTTTCATTTTTTTAACACACCCTCAAAATTCACAAAATAATAATAATAATAATAATGTTATTAGTATTATTCGGTGCCAAACCTATTGCTAGCGGCTGGCTACGCCTATGAAAACAAATTCAAAAACGGAAAACAAAACCACAAACAATGAAGTAGAACCTAAATTAGACAAGTCACAGAAGATTGAATACTCAACGGACGAGGAAGAGTTAGATAGGGAAACTAACTGGATGTTGAAGAAGGGAAAACCTAAACAAGACAAGAGTCCTCACCAGAGTTAGAAAAACCACCCGAACGGCAACCAACCAAATCACTGCTCTGAACAATAATGTGTGGAAGATTAACACTTCCAATCCAAACGCACACAAAACCTTGTCAATGAAGCTGAATAGGAAAAATATCAGTGATACACGTACGAAAATAAAAACGATCGTCCCTTCAAGGTCTTGGCAAGAGGCGTACATCCAACCATGTACGTAAAGAGAGCCCATTTTCCATTCCCGAAAAATGCGATGGCAACACTAATTATGGCTATCATGACATTTTTTACTCCCGGCCCAAAAATCTCCACATTTTTCAAACTCATAACATTTTTATTTATTAATTAGCTGTTATTCGGAAATATTTATAACCGAATTTAGATTTATTGCTATAATTGTTAGCAACTTTATCGATTATCGGGGATACAAATTTGGGCTATCTTCACAAAGGTCATCCAACCTGTGAAAGTAATTCAATAATGCCGTATTCATGCTATCGTTTGATAATTCAGAGCAAATAGAAAAAATTTACAACATAACTAGCATACTTAACATATGAGTAAAAATCAAAGCTGTTATAAGTTGCAGTACAATAACAGTACAATAGTAAAAAATGTCAAGGCTATAACCATATGCAACGAACACAAACTTGCAAACTATCTAAAGAAGAACCAGTAAAATGTATAAATGTAATGGGCAGCATTCAGCCAGCTACCGAGAATGTAAGGTTGCCAAGCAGCTGCAAAAAATGAGGGATCAGGCACGCAAATCTCTTTTAAATCATTCAAACGAGGTACGAGCAAGAAATGAAGCATCTATGGGTATAGGGAGAATTCTACAAATGAACATGCCTCTTCAAATTCGAAAAAAATAGAAACCAACAGTACCGAAAATTTCAAAAACACTGTCCAAGCAATTTTAAATATCGTTGAGGAGCAGAATAAACTAAATAAGTTAATTAGAGATCGACTCAATCAGCTGGAAATACCAAGTTCCAAAATAGCTAAAAATAAATAATGTCTGCAATACATAGTTCAATTCATAATTCTGGAGCAGAAACCAGACATCAAAACTACCCATTAAGTATAGCCATATGGAATGCAAACGGATTAACACAACACCTAGAAGAATTAGAACTATTTTTAAACACTGAGAAAATTGATATACGCTTAATATCAGATACAAATTTTACCAGCAGCTTCTATATGTATCAATCCGGAGATAAACTTAATCACTGTGGCGGTTAAATTTGATTTTTACAAGACCTCAAATATATCTAGCAAAGAATTACTTGCATATTGCCAATACTAAACTGTGAATTTTACTCAGGAGGGAAACCAACGTACTGGCAATCTTATCCTAACAAAATCCCAGACCTTACATCACTAAATACATATCGGAACGCTACATGTTCTTAGGAAATGATGAAAATCTATAATCTTTTCGTTTTCCTGTTATTATGACGGTTAGTGGAAATGTAGCAGAAAAAACAAATTCACCACAGCTAACAAACAACAAAATAAATTGAGAATTGTTTAAGCAGTTAGTAGGGAAAAAATAGAACTTCAAAGTAAAGCAAACTAAGCGCGAGATAAAACCACCCGTAAACAACTTGTGCATCAAAGCGCTCAAAAGCAGTGAAAAATAAAATAATTTGGAAATACCTTTGCTCTCTAACTCCAACTAAATATACCGAATATTGCCTCTAGAAGGCAACAAAAGGGTTAAAATGACCAAAACCGTAGATCTCCCCCCACCAAAACACACGATGGGAAATGGGCTAGAAGTGCGAAAGATAAAGCTGATCTGTTTGCTGAATATCTTGAAGAAACATTTCAACCTCTAGGTCGCTAGACCATAGTTACGCAAGTTACGAAAACACTGCTGATACGCCCAGAACATCTGACTTCGAAAAAGGAAAAAATCACGAAAAAATATGATGATAGAAAATTTTACCGGCCAATTTCACTTCTACCAACACAAGCAAAATTGTTTGAGAGGCTGTTGCTCAAAAGATTGAAAAAGACCATAGAACAAAGCAACCTTATCTCAGAATATCAGTTTGGTTTCAGAGAGGAACACTCAACTATTGAGCAGGTTCAGCAGGTTTACAAATGTCATTGAGAATACATTAGAGAGGAATAAGATTTGACTCTAATCTTTTTAGATCTGGCGCAAGCCTTCGATAAGGTGAGACCCAGAGATTTTCTCTTCAAACTAACTATATAGAGATTAACCAAAAGAATATCGTATGATTTTAAAATAATTCGCGTAGAGAATCGCCACGTTCGGGTGAAATATGAAGATGAATATTCCGAGCTAAAAAAGATTTCGGCAGGAGTCTCGTAGGGTAGTGTTTTGGGACTTATTCTTTACCTGCTCTAGACCAGAGATTTACCTCAATTAAAGGATGTTACCGTTGCAACATTTAGGAGAAACTATCGAGGAATCGACAACAAAACTTCAATAGGACAAAAATGTAGAGTATCGGGCTTAATGAATCGAAATCCACTCATGTGAATTTTACTAATCTAAAAGTCAGCTACAAACATGTAACAAACCTGTAACCTATTTAAATTATTAATATAAATTGCTATTTTATCAACAGGTGCTAAAGCCTGTATGGACTTACGGAAAACAGCTCTAGGGCTGTACAAAGAAAACCACCACCAAAATGATACAAACTTTTCAAAACAAAGTGCTACGTGGTACAGTTAACGATCCGTTGTACATAAGGAACGATGACGTTCATATCAGGACCTAAATATCCCGGCGGTTCATGAAGAAATAAAAATAACTTGCACTAATTCATGAACAAGGTATTTATCAACACGCAAATGAAGAGTTTCGTTGTATGTTGGACACTTCTTATATAGAAGAACGATTGCAGAGAACGAAACCAATTTATTTAATGGGAGGACACCAGTACAAAGACTACTTCAGTAAATCTATGTATATACTGGGTGATTTTTAAGCTGAAACTTTCAAATATCTCGGAAAATAAGCACTCTACGAAAAAAATGTCCATCATGAAAATTTAATCATTCCGTGGGGGGCCATACATTCGTGCTAAAATTAGTACCGTTCCTCCTCTTCTTGTAGGTGGAGCGGGGCGCAACTTTGAAATTAAAATAGGAACTCCTATTTTTTATTGCAGATTCGGATTTTATGGCTTAACGTACGTAGGATTTGCAATTGTCAGTGGTTCTAACGAAAGAAAATTTTGAAAAGTCGGAAAATCAAAAAATGATGTTTTTGTATGGGATTCTACACGTATCCGATCCAGATAGTCTTTTAGAAGAGAAAAATTGAAAAATCTGAATGGAAAACTTGGAAATTTTCGGAAAAACTGATTTTTGCAAGAAGCAAATTGATTGTTTTTCTAGTGCATCAGTCGAGAACGGCTTAACCGATTTGGCTTAATCTTTTTTTATTGTGTTTGTAATTGAAAGGAGGGGGTTCTAACGAAAGAAAATTTTGAAAAGTCGGAAAATTCGGAAAATCGAAAAATGATGTTTTTGTACGGGATTCCACACGTATCCGATCCAAAAAGTCTTTTAGAAGAGAAAAATTGGAAAATTTGAGTGGAAATCTTGGAAACGTCCGGAAAAACTCGAAGAAAATTGAATTTATTTTAGTGCATCAGTTGAGAAGGGCTGGTTCGATTTGCCTTAATCTGTTTTTATTGTGTTTGCAATTGCCAGGAGGTGGTTCGAACGAAAGAATATTTTGAAAAGTCGGAAAATTTGGAAAATCGAAGAATGATGTTTTTGTACGGGATTTCAGACGTATCCGACCCAGATGGTCTTTTAAAGGAGAAAAATTGGAAAATCTGAGTGGAAACTTTCGGAAGAACTCGAAGAAAATTGAATTTTTTTTTCTAGTGTGCATCAGTTGAGAACAGCTGAACCGATTTGTGTTTTCAATTGCCAGGAGGTGGTTCTAACGAAAGAAAATTTTAAAAAGTCGGAAAATTCGGAAAATCGAAAAATGATGTTTTGTACGGGATTTCACACGAATCCGATCCAGATGGTCTTTTAGAAGAGAAAAAGTGGAAAATCTGAGTGGAAAACTTGGAAACGTCCGGAAAAACTCGAATAAAATTGATTATTTTATTCTAGTGCATCAGTTGAGAAGGGCTGAACCGATTTGGCTTAATCTTTTTTTATTGTGTTTGCAATTGCCAGGAGGTGGTTCTAACGAAAGAAAATTTTGGAAAGTCGGAATATTCGGAAAATCGAAAAATGATGTTTTTGTACGGTATTTCACACGTATCCGATCCAGGTGGTCTTTTAGAAGAGAAAATGTGGAAAATCTGAGTGGAAAACTTGGAAACGTCCGGAAAAACTCGAATAAAATTGATTATTTTATTCTAGTGCATCAGTTGAGAAGGGCTGAACCGATTTGGCTTAATCTTTTTTTATTGTGTTTTCAATTGCCAGGAGGTGGTTCTAACGAAAGAAAATTTTGAAAAGTCGGAATATTCGAAAAATCGAAAAATGATGTTTTTGTATGGGATTTCACACGTATCTGATCCAGATAGTCTTTTAGAAGAGAAAAATTGGAAAATCTGAATGGAAAACTTGAAAACTTCCGGAAAAACTCGAAGAAAATTGATTTTTTTTATAGCGCTTCAGTTGAGAACGGCTTAACCGATTTGGCTCAATCTTTTTTGTGGTATTCGCAATTACCAGAAGATGGTTCTTACGAAAGAAAATTTTGGAAAAATCTACTCGAAAAGTCGGAAAATTAAGAAAATCGATCATCAATTGAAAACGGTTTAATCGATTTGGCTGATTTTGTTGTTTTTTTGTTGTTATCAAAATTGTTAGGACAAGGTTTGTATCAAAGAAAATTTTGGGAAAATCCAGTGGAAAAGTAGGAAAATTTGGAAAATCTAAAAATGATGTTTTTATAAGGTTTTTTCACACGTATCCGATCCAGATGGTCTTTTAGAAGATTAAAATTGGAAAATCTTAGTGGAAAATTCGGAAACTTCCGGAAAAACTTGAAGCAAATTAATTTTTTTTATAGCGCTTCAATTGAGAATGGTTGGACCGATTTGGCTCAATCTTTTTTGTTGTATTCGTAATTATCAGTAGATGGTTCTTACGAAACAAAATTTTGCAAAAACCCACTGGAAAAGTCGGAAAATTCAGATGGTTTTTTAGAAGAGAAAAAACGGAAAAACTGAGTAGAAAATTCGGAAGCTTCTGGAAAAACCCGAAGAAAATCTATATTAATAAAAATCAATTACCGCATGTATGACTATGATCTTCACTTGAGAACGACTTGACCGATTTGGCTGATTTTTTTTGTTGTGTTCGTAATTATCAGGACAAGGTTTGTATGAGAGGAAATTTTGGTAAAATCCACCGGAAAAGTCGGAAACTTGGATATTATTTTTATATGAAAAAATGGCATCGACGTTCATTAATAGGTTTCATAACAACAACAAATTCCGAATTGAATATTAATATTTTGTGAAAAATAATTAAATTTAAAGCGATAGGTCAGTGTATTATCGGTGGTGGTCGAATCTTTGGTCCATTTACAATATGAATTTATTTTAGTTCGTGGTAATTTGGCACGGTCAATTATGACTCCGTAAATGTGACAATTCGAAATGAACTTTTGGCGTTCAGGAATGATCCAACAGTGTCGATTATGCCACGGATATATCGGTTGACTTCGGAACAATGAGCACGGTTTGTCAACATTCCAATGTTTTTAGGTTTCAACACGAGCCGCCAAGATTATATTGTGCGAGAGGAGAGGTAAAATTTTCACAATTAACACCCACCACCACTAGAGCAATTGTCATCATTGCTTTCTGGCCAAGAACCTCGGTCAAAGGGTTTCTTTCATAGTATACAAAAGTAAAACGGTTCCTTCCAAATGACATCATTTTACAGTGAGATTTTACATAAATGTAGATAGAAATATAAACAATTTAGGCCGACTTCTCATTTTGCCAGGGACGTATCTTGGAAGCCCGAGGCACATGCACGAAATGGATGAAAATCACGCAGTTGTTACTACCCGGTCAATCATCCACCGATCGCCACGACATTACAGCACACGTATTCAAGCCAAAACTCAAGGCTATCATGGACCTCATTGTGAAGTATCGGGTCTTCGGGGACATGCGAAGTTGAATGTACTCTATGGGGGTCGAAATTGAAATGCTGAGTACTTCAATTCTGTTAAGTCCATATACGTTTGTGAGTATGTCACGAAAGGTCCATATACGTTTGTGAGTATGTCACATGGCTGTATTTGCTACTTCAGCTCCTGATATCAACGATGAAGTTTCGCAATATCAAATGGAAAGATATGTCTGGGGTCCATTTAGCTGTGCACTTGGAGAATGGACAACAAGCTTATTTCACGGCAGTCCACCCGACCAACGAAAACCTGCGACAACCGTAACAAGTTTCTTCGCGACATGCGCAAGTGATCTATTTGCAAGAACAGTACTTTACTCCGAGATGTCGAGATATTTCACTTGGAAAGCATCATCAAAAAAAATTCCATCTTCGGAATAACGGACAGCCTCTTCCTGGATACGTGAATGTATAATCACCCAATGCATTGAGGCACATTTACGCAGTTTATCCCAGCAATGACGAATTTTTCTACCTGCCTTTGTTATTGGTTAATGTTCGTCGACTGACTTCATTTGACTTTCTACGAAATGTTAATTGTGAGCTGTGCGCAACATATCGAGGAACCTGTGTTTACTTTTGCATGTGGTTTTCCCATGGGCAGTTGTACGTGGCGTGCTCGAGAATAGGTAAACCATCAGTGCTATTCATTCGCTATTCGCTATTCATCAGCTTCTCTCCCGACAGAAAGGCAAAAATATCGTTCATCACCAAGCCTTACGATGAATGCATTAGTAATTATTGGCTGCCGAGGTCGTGATATTTGACAACTTTCGATTCCTTTCAGAAGGGTTATTTAAAGTCACCGGATTATGCTGACAAACCAGCAACAATAGACGCTTTGCGGATTAATTACAGTTTTTGGTTTAAAAAAATAATAAAGTAAATAACATAATCTTGGTGGACCCGGGGTCAAGGAGCTGAAATTTTAATTTAGGATATTTTCTCCCTGGGAATGAGTTTAGGAAAAGGATGATATGAAATTAGTGACAATTTCGAATTCGAGGGATGCGTCCTCTGAATTATCAAGGGGCCCATTCTTTTACGTTTCTGTACCATTCATCTGATTGAGATGAAACGTTGATGATGGGTTGCATGATCATGAAGGTTTTTGAGTTGGTAGATTTAGGGCTGGGACCCTGGGTCTAGGGGGTATCCGTAAAATTTTATTCTAAAATTACAATTTTTGATGCTTCCGATACTGGATTCAGTACCTTATGAATTCCTGACATTTACGATTGCAACTAAAGTGACGTCGAGAAATTGCCTGCAAAATATCCGTAATTAAAGTAATTTTAACTTTCCCCGTGCAACGCCAGGTAATTCAGCTAGTATTTAATAAATTGGATATTAAAGACACGCATGAGAATGTGGAGACCGAAAAGAAATCCTTTCTTGTGGATTGTTTAGAGAGAGAAACTTATGGAGTGTTATACGGCATTGTTCATCGAGTGATTCCGCTTAACAAAACTTATCTGCAATTAATGGATTAACATTTTTATTACGGGTATGTCTGGTAAAGTGTTCTACAAATTAAATATAAAAGAAAGTTAATGGAAGCGTTAATGGAAGCGTTGTCTATGGCAAAGAAATACGAAGTTAAGACGTATAAGAGCGATGAGCTATCAACAGAGGTGAATTGGGTGAATAGGAAGGAAAGCTTGCCAATTCGAAAGTACAGTGAACAAGGTACAAGAGAAATAACATCTCCTGTGAAATGTAAAAATTGCGGAACTATCATGTCGCAATAGGATGTAAAAAAGATAAAAAGACACACTTGATGTCGATGTGTAAAGAGGTTAAAGTTAATGTGGTAAAGAATTCCACATGTATTAGTGCGGTTATGGGAAACACAAATGTAAGTAGAGGTTTGACGGATATTAAAGAAGAGATTTAATGGACAACTCGAATCCGTTTTTAATTCAAATTAATATTTTGGGAAAGACAATTACATTCCAAATCTACTTTAGGCGGGAGTGTCAGCAATTTTGGCTAGATTATTTATGGAAAAATTCCCATCTGCAAATTTGTTATCAGATATCACCACGGTAAAAAGCTATGGAGGTGATGAGTTAAAAGTTTTGGGGGCGTTTGATCCGTAAATAATGTGCAACAGATTAGCGAAGATTTTTGAGAATTGAGATTTTTGATAATTGTCGAAAGTAGTATAAATATAGTTGATCATATTGTGCAAGATTACAACAAGGACGAGCTTTTTGATGGTAAATTGGGATAATGTTCATCCTGTACCACACGCATTCAGATATATTGTAAGATCTGGAGAGACAGGGAATTATTACGAGGGTGGATACGGTAGCGTGGGTAACACATCTCGTTCCAATTAGGAAGGCGGACTTAAACGTTAGGAATTGTGCAGATTACAGGATAACGATAAATCCTTATTTAAAGGATATAAAGTACCAGTTCCATTACCCCGAATCTCAGAAGTTGAAGGAAAATTCCCAAAAGTTGGTTGCGTGGAGCATTTACGTAGGCATGTTTGTAATGAATCAGTTGTCATTTGGAATCAAACCAGCAAGCGGTATTTTTCAAGGTGAAATTAAGAAAGTTTTGAGAAGGATTCCGGGGGTAATCAATTATACATTCAGACACACAATATACTCCTACTCCTACGATAAGTGTTGGAACGACTGAAAGAGGCGAATTTAAAAGTAACTAAAAATAAATGTGTTTTTGCAAAGACGCAATAAAATTTTCTGGGAAAGATTGTATCGGAGGAGCGCATAAGAAAGCCGTCTTGGAAGCACCGCAACCGACCGATGTTAAGCAGTTGCGATCATTTTGTGAGATGGTATATCACTATGGAAAGTTTATTACAAATTTAGCGACAAAGATGTTTCCACTCTACAACCTTTTAGAAAAAGGAGTGGATTTTGTGTGGTCTGAGGAGTGTCAAAGTGTGTTCGACGAGTTAAAAGAAGACATTGTGTCAGACATGGTTTTAACGCATTGTGATCCGAAGCTGCCGTTGTTATTGACATGTGACGCGTCGAAGAAGGTACCGTGCATTGCATGGCTGGAACACAATAGATCGAGGTGGTTAATATTATTTTTTAATCATAATCGATGCACGAACTAAGTAGATTGAAGTATTTTGTACAAAGGAGATGACAACCAGCTTTATGTTACGTAAATTTCAAGAAATATTTGCGCGTTTTAGGTTTCCAGATGAAGTAGTTTCACACAACGGGAGACCATTTGTTTCGGAATAGTTTAAGTTGTATTTATCGAAACATAAGATCACGCAAAATTAACCACCCCAGGGTATCCAGCCACAAATGAAGCGGCGGAAAATGCGGTGAAAATCATTTAGATGCTAGCGTAGAAATGGTGGCCAATAATTTTTTATTTTATTTTTATTTATACAAGATGATTTGGTAATGGATTAAGAGATTATCGTACTGTAAATAAACCGGGCTGGCGAAAAGCCGTGCTTGTCAAAGTATTTGGCAGAAGAAACTACTTATGCAAGTTGAAGTGGCATTTGGTACCTCATTAAAAAAGAGACCGAGTTTTCAAGAAAATATTTTGTTGTAGGGGGAGAAAATGGCCCCAAATGACCCGAAAAATCGGTTTTCGGGGAATATCTCCTGAAATATGGCATTCAGCGATTTTTGTTCATTAATTGAAGATCAGTTAATTTTCTACAAGAATGGTCCAAACGATTTTTTGGCAACAGTAATATTTTTTGCAAAAAATTGGGTTTAAAAATCCAAAATTTTGAGACTCATGAAGTATGCAAGTTTTTTACAAAATTTGAGATGGGGGGGTGTTGCAAATACATTATTTTCAATGTTTTGGACTGTGGAAACCAATCGTAGATGGCGCCACTGCAATCCATCCACTGGCAAAATCCTCGGGGCCATAAATGGGAAACGCCGTAAACCATGTAATTTTCAATAATTTTTATGTTCCCGAGCGTCTTGTTTTTCTCGGAGATGAGGGCTCAAGTTATACCTATTGGGAAAGCAGACCATAAGATTAATTACAGCAGGATGGATCCCACCAATTGGCGAAAAACTAGCGAAAATAAGTTTTACCCATATGATAAACTATTGTCCAATGAGGTTTTTCCTAACGAAAACTATAATCTCTAAAGAGTGGAAAATATTTACCCATAATACTCAATAACAATTTCTTGCAGATTCTCGGCAAATTTATTCAAATTTTTTTGCAACCATCCGGATCGAGATTTTTGGAATAAAGGGTTATAAAGTTTCTTTAAACTTCATTTATTATAGAAAAATATATAAAAATACAATGAAATTATGATATAAATATGTTAATCACCAGTCCTCGTCACAAGACTCCAATAATAATTCTTGGTCATCTACGTCGCCCTCGCCAACAACTCCTTCTGGTTCTAGAGTTTTCTCTAGTTCTACCTCTTCGGATAATGTATCTTAGCTGTCTTTATAATTCGAACACTAGCGGGACTCACATGAACCACAAATAGATGAGCATGGTAGCCCTGCTTTCTTGCATGAACAGGTTCCCTTTCATTCTTTCTTACATTGACAAAATATCTTCTTTAAGAGTTACGGAGCCGCTGGCTCTTTAGTGGTTTGGACCGGCATGAGTATACCCCCTACACGTTTACATTCCCATTTTTCTGGTGACAGTTCGTTTCCGAGCCACTGCTGGACTTGCAGATATACCCGATAAAAGTGTTACCTTGCAGCTTCAGGTGTAAATGGCTTGGTTTGTGTTTTCCCCTCTGATGAATCGCTTGAAGATCTCGTATATAATTTTTGTCAGGGTTTGTGTCTCATCATCACTGTACATCGACGCAAAGACAGTTTGCCCGTCCTGAAATACGGTCTCGTGGGGAAGATTATGGTTTTTAAAACTTTCAATGACCGCTTCCAGTCCCTTGTCTCTGTTTTTCGTAACCTTTCCCTTTAATTTGGCGACTATTGACGTTTTTTTTCCCCGAGCTTTTGGAGGAAAACATTTGCTGGGGTTTTTTTCCCTTTCCAGGCTTCAAGAAATAAATTGTTCGATCTTTTGGGGTCAGGGCTGTTATCAGTACAAGGAAGTCTATATCCTCTGCTACTACTACAACTGGCGGGCAGTTGACAGCATATTTCTACAACGCCGTATGTACGATCAACGAGTTTGCATCGTCTACTGCTTGTCCAACGGAAATGCCATTCTCCCCCAGGACACCCTTCAAATACTGAATGACTGGAATGGTAAAACCATGTTAGGCTCGAACCTTATGTCAGGGCATGACATGTTGTTTGCACGTCACAAACGTTCTGACTCTTTTATACTATCGCGATTGCATTTATAGCCATCGAAAACCACTGTGACTTCCCGGGAATAATTATCTCTTAAATGTTTTACATATCTTCCGAAAATTTCAACAAATAATTCGTATCCCATCCAGGGTACCCTAGAAATTTTTAATATTTAAAATATTAATGTTGCGAAAAAAATCATTAGGACCATTTTTGTAGAGAACTAACTGATCTTCAATTCTTTTCTGAACAAAAAATATTTAACTGCTAAATTGTGGGAGATATTCGCCGAAAACTGATTTTCCAGGTCTTTTGGGGCCATTTTCTCCCCCTACAACAAAATGTTTTCTTGAAAACTCAGTCTCATTTTTAATGAGGTACCAAATGCAACTTATCACCAGAAAATGAAAATTGCAACTAATAACTTACAGGTTGGCCTTTGTTTCCTCCTTTATTTACTGGACTAAATAGGAAAAACAACAAATAGAGCACACACGCGACGAACGAAGGAAGAAATGAAAGTAATGAAATTATACCATTACGTTTAGGACTCTGGTTTTTCCCCACATATCAACGAGATGACTTTATATACATTGATGGAAAGGTGAGAATTCCACCTTTACACTAGTCAAGGTGTCAAAACGTCAGAAATAAAAAACCGGGAGAAAAAAGCCATGAAAAGAAAAAGTGCGCTTTTTCCTTGACCACGCGTTTTCCAAATTTATTGGAAAATGGCCGATTTTGTGAAAAAAAATAATTGCACGGCCGCAAAGTAGACGTTCTCAGCTTTCAAATGATATGTCATAGAGACCAATCCGATAATGTATGAATTTTTAATTGGTGGTTGTTTACAAAATTTCCCCGCGCTCCAAAAACAGCAAAAAATTGGGATTCAACAAACAAAGTTTTCATCAAAATGGAAGAAAATTAGATTATACAAATTTCATAGATGACAAAGGACCTTCTAAGGACCCATAATCAAGAAAATTTGGAGCAAATTAGTGCAATACAAAAAAAATAGGAACAAATTCCTGGTGAAGTCAAAATTGCGCGGGAGCAGAAAGTTTGACCCGTTTTTTCAATATGGCAAAGAGTCAAAACGTGACAGGGTATATAGCGGTACATTTCCTCTTTCACATGAACTTTGAATCATGAGAAAATTCATTTTTAACAAAGTTCTTGAATAATTTGTTCGCTCGGTCACGGACTGTGCTCTCCGGCATACAACACAGAAACTCAATATTCTAAGTGGGCTTGGGCCCGTTTATCTCGGAAACGGTCAATTTTTTGGAAACAGTCTTTAGGACCAGTTTTGTAGAGAATTAACTGATCTTCAATGTTTATCTGAACAAAAAATCTCTAACTGCCATATTTTAGGAGATATTTGCGGAAAATCGATTTTCCAGACTTTTTGGAGCCATTTTCTCTCCCTACTACAACAAAATGTTTTCTTGAAAACTCGGTCTTATTTTTGATGAAGTACCAAACACCACTTATCATCAGAAAATGAAAATCGCAACTAATAACTTACAGGTTGACCCCTTCATTTACTGGACTAATTAATAAAATGCTACCGCGGTTGATTAGATTGGAAGAGGAATATGGTGAACATCATAAAAAAGCTGAGTTAGTAATTAAAAGAAGTGATAAGGTAGAACGGAACTATATTCCGTGTGGTTTATTAGAGAGAGAATGTGGCACGAGGGGGAGAGTGTGCAGGTGGCTGTGAGTATGTTGAATTGGACAAGGACAACGAAAAGTTTATGAATGATTTTATGCGCGGGCGGGTGACCGAGTTATACCCGGGTTGAACGAAGGAAGGGTATTGGATGAGCATAATAGCAGCGAAACGGAAGAACAAAAATGTTAGAAATTCGATTAGGTTACTTCATAGATTTAGGGGGTCAAGTGATACTGGCTTCATAGTGTATGTTATTTAAGTAGAGATTTATGTAGATGTCAATGAAACAGTTTTACTCGATCTTTGTGTCCGACCTTACAATTATGTTAACAAACAACTTGACAATGAATTTTCAATTTGTGTTAATTTGTCGCCCTTTTGTTTCACATTTTGAGTAAAGAAATAATGTTGAGATCAATAAACAAATTTTTATTTTAAAACTGTTTTAAAGCCTATAAATAGATCCGTATCCGGGTATTGACTAATTTATTAACTCGTAGAATTCGTATTTCTTGTACTTTAATGAAAATTATAAATAATTATAAAGACATTTGTTTGATTCTTGCTAGATAAACAAATTTGCTTTCAAAAATAATGAATATTTATTTATAAGTATCCTCCTATGTACTGATACAATTTTTTCTAAATTTATTTAGATTTTATGTGGGTTTTATGCACAAAATTTGTATAGCAGTTTTGGCTGTATACATACATTTTGATTTAAACGGAAACAATTATATCGACAAAAATGTCCACTAAAATGTGCGCTTGGTACCTATACTGATTTGCTTAGCCGCGACCATTTTAGTTGGCCAAATGGGGCGAGCGACAAAATTTTTAAAAGGGCTTTATATTATCAGCTCAATCAACCAATCACACATTAATCCGAGAATTAACTGCTTATATAAACTCAATAATGAGGCGGCCATATCCCTAAATAATATCCAATAACATAACAAATTTAACAGGGTAATTCATTCGATAATTTGTTTACCACAAACTTCATTATGATAAAATCACTCCGCATAAATAACCAAAAACATTAACTTTGAGAAAACGTATCCTATTTGCCAAGCAATAAAATGCAATAAGAACCCTGCCACACATATATCAAATTGAGCGATAAACTGAAAAAAGCAAACAGCAACATAAAGCAAACAGCAACATTAAGAAACGGAAAAAATACACACCCAACCCATACCATTCGAAAGAGCGAAACAAATGACCATTATTCGTCATAAAACATAAAATAATATTAATCGGTATCGGAATAAATTCACCCAGATTAACACCCGATGTATTTTTGTACATATAATGTCGCATGAATAATTATGCCACAACATGAAATCTCTATAAATTGGTTGAATTTTTGTGAACAATGGGAAAACAAGTAATTCGATAATGGCAATTCCATACTTAGACAAAACTATATCTATATAATTATTTCTACCCTAGAGACCAGTTCTCTACATTGTATTTTTATAATTTTTGCTTTGAATTACTTGTATTCATTTAAAATTCACTGTTTAATGCTTGCCTTTTGTTTTCCTTTTCCATTTCTTATAATATATAGCCCCCCACACACACACACACACACCCATTCAACAAATGAAAAACTTAATTGCATGGGGTATAGATGTATGTATAAAACCACCTGTTGTGTTGAGCTTTTCTGTGTGCTTTCATTTTTGTTTCGTTTACCATAAATATGTTATGTCTATACATTCCACTAAAGAGATCTCTTGTCGATATCCTTCATCATTCAGATAAGAACAAAATAAATATAAACTGCGACGGATATTCCATATAAGAAACGTAAAATGTAACTTTCTAATTAAAAATAACATGAGAGGGAGATAAAGTCATATATACGAGACAATGAGAACACAACACATCTCATACCTCCACCATTCTTAAACTACTTTAAGGCATATTGTAAAAATAGATAGGCAGCATCCCGTGTGATCGTTCAAATTTCGTATTCATTTATTACGAAAAGTCGTTCACGTTAAATTTCTGCTATGGTGTTTACTGTATACAATGTGCCACATCCAATTTTATTTTATATTTCTAATTTAATTTGATGTTTTTTTTTTTTACATTTAGTATTAAATAAAATATTTTCTTCTTTGTTTGCTTGGGATTGGGATTTGAGGAGGAGGAAAATTCATAGTGACATTAACGAAAGCAGCACAATATATAAGACATTATATAAAGTGCGGGGGACGAACACTGTCTATCGATATATGTATACTAAGAAACACTAACGATTTCCTACTTACTTTCCGGTTTTTTGTGTTGATTGTGTATACATATTGTAGGTGGAATGGATGGGAGATCAAGGTTGGCGGACCCTATATATCGTGCAACGACAAATATAACGTGATTGATACAAAATTATATTTTCATTAAGATGGTAGGTTGGGATTAAAGTTTTGCTACTTTATTTTTTTTATTGATATTATAACCTAATAATCACGTGTAAATTGATGGATGTACTATTATGATTGTAAGGACTACACATAATACAAAATGTTGGTTAAATATTTATATCTCTTGAGGATGACGTACATGATGAACTTGTTTGGAGTGAATTGATTTATGATGCTTGTAGAATGTGTACTAATTTGTAGTGTTTTGTACCTACGTGAAGTAAACTGTAAAATTTATCATTTCATTTGTTGTGAGCTGTTGGAACCGAGAATATTATCAAGTTTATTTAAACATGGCTAAGTATAGGTCAGCTATTATCATATTAATTAGAGTTGCTGGCTGCGCTGACGAGAAATAACAGTTGAGTTAGCTTTGGTTTCGGAGCAATCCTACTCAAAATCAGAGGTGGATTCTCATACAACTGTGGTGGAGGTTGAAATAAACGTGAAAACCTAATGTCAAAGTTCCTCCAGATTAATCGGTAGCTTAATGGTGACCAGGAACTTTGCGAATAACGTAGGTAAAATGTCTTGCATCCTTGCTAAAAATAATCTGAATATGTTTGTGTTATCAAATTACAGTAATTCAGATGTGGTTGCAGCAAGCATTGAGATGGATGGTCAAAATCTCTGGTTAATATTAGCTTACCCTCTACTTAATGTGGAAGATTTCCCATCTATTATTTTAGGAATCTCATTAAGGAGGCTCGAAAACTAACAATTGGAGTCATCCTGGGAAGTGATGCAAATTCACATTACACAATTTGGGGAAGCTCTCCAGCCGAAGAAATGTTGATCACGCATGCTCAAACTAAACAAACGAAAATGACAGCCGAGTTTTGTCGGTAACATCCCAGCCAAAAAATGTCGATAATGCAGATACAAATTTAATGCCGGAAATTATTTATTTATATTAGAAATTTTTATTTTGTTCTTCCTAAAAACCATACTGTTAAAGTGAGCTGAAACTTTCCAGCCGAAAGATAATGTAGATAGTGTATTTTCTATCCCAGCCGAAATATGATAATGCAGACAGTGTCTTTACTATCCCAGCCAAAAAAAAACAAATTATGGCCCAAAGATACACTACTTGGTATACCTAGTCCTATATTATTTATACTATGTTTATTGGTTAAGTCATAATCCTAATCCCCGAAATTTGGGGCAAGGGGATAGAGGGCCCCCCTTTTACCTTCAGATTTGCCCCATATTTCGGGGATTAGGATTATGATCTAACTAATAAACATAGTATAAATAATATAGAACTGGGTATATCAAGTGGGGGGGGGGGGGGGGGGGAGGGATGTAATTTGGTATAATGTACCAGAAACTTCGAAATTCTCGAAACAAAATAATGAAATGTTCTGTAACTTTTAAGTAACCAACTTTACCATCGATCCCACTATGTTTAATAGAAAGGTCATAGGCTTAGGTAAGCCCACGCGAAATTTCGAGCAAGTCTGAAGAGAAAGTTTGAAGAGAAAGGGGTATAATTTAGTATAATGTACCAGAACTGATGTACTGTAACTTCCCTAGATAAGCCCACTCGATATTTGCATGAAGGGGATCGGGGGGATAGATGAGGGCTGTAATTTGGTATAATGTACCAGAAAGTCTGAAATAAATACCACGGACTACTTTTTAATTATGTCGGTACACTGTGCTAGTTGAAAAATGCAACGAGCTGGGCACCCGGGGGGTAAACCTAATTCGACTATGCTGAATTTATTGGTGCTAGTCCCATTTCAAAGTTAGTCCCAATTTTCGAGATATCGCTTTCGACATATTTTGCCTCTGAGACAAATATTTGTCAAAATATACACTCATATTCACGTTGATAGCTCCTGAACCATTAAGATTTTCGTTATGCTTTCTTCAGCAAAGTTGTTGCGCAAGCCAAGACCAACAACTTTGCTGAACATATCCAGGCCGAAAAACGACATCTACAATCACATTTTTGTGTTATTTTATTTTTTGAAACGCAAAAAAATAAAATAACACAAAAATGTGATTGTAGATGTCGTTTTTCGGTCTTGATAAGTTCAGCAAAGTTGTTGGTCTTGGCTTGCGCAACAACTTTGCTGAAGAAAGCATGACGAAATTCTTAATGGTTCAGGAGCTATCAACGTGAATATGAGTGTATATTTTGACAAATATTTGTCTCGACGAAAAACATGTTTTTTATCATTTTTTGTCCATTTATTGAATTTAAATTGATCGAATAAACATCTCATCGACATATATAGATACAATAGAAACTATTTAACAGAAACTTAGATTGATTCAGTTGATTTTATTGTGATTTTTCTCAATTTTTTCCTAAATAATTTACATTTTTCTTAACTTTTAATTTTAATTTTCTGATTTGTTCGTGTCGTCTTCGGGTTCTTCTTCCTCTTGCAAATTCCAACAAATGTCACCCAAGAGTGCATCTAGCTTTTTGCCGCTGTACCAATGTTCGAGCCTTAGCCGTCACTTGGTGAAAACGCTCGCCGTGCTCATCGGATTCGGCTGGTGATTGTTCAATGGAATTCTTTGAGTTGGTAACGTGAAGGAGAACTGCCTTCAAGCTGCTTTTAGAGGAATCGATGAACAATCGTCAATCTTCAGGATTATATGCATTGTGCATTGTGGATACCAAACCTCGGATATCAGTGCAAAAAGTGAGTGAATTATTCTCAATTGATTTGAAAAATTCGTAAAATGACGATGACGATTTATTGCTCCATATATCCGAACATTTGGAGCCAAAATGTTCACTTGTTTTAAATCCTTTGACAAAAGAATGGCTTGCCGCTGGGATAGTTTCAGGCGTCGTACCATAATATCCAAACGACTTTGCAAGATTTCAATGTGATTGCATGGCGCAGTGACATTTGATGGTTGATATATTGATGCAGATGTTTCTCCGGTTTCACCTGATTCAAATGTTGTTGGTAAATATTCCTCGGTTGGGTTTGATCTTTCCGGAACAGGCATTTCATCTGAATGCGGCAGCGGTAGATGTGTATTTCTCGTTGCAGTGTATGTCAAAGAACCACTTTTGTTTCTGTTAGTACCGAAAATGTAATTCATGCACCCATAACATTGAACTGCATCATGTCCTTGTGGATCGATCCATATCATCGGGACACCAAATGGCATTGCGGCTCCAGTGTTTTGCCATCTATGCAGATAGGAAATGCATGTTGTACAAACAAAAGACGGCACCCAATTTACACCACTAATAACATTTTGTGAAAAGTATAGTCGATATAAATCAGCGGTTTCACCACTTATTTTGCGGCGATTGCTCATAATTGTAAATTTTCCACACACATAACAAAAGCACTTGAGTTTATAACACCTATCCATATTATTTATTTCACCAGATTCACAAGACGATTTTCACTTTATTTTTGTATTCTTTTGTCACTTTATATATTTAGATGAAAAACTTTTTATTTTTAATTGTATATTACAGTTTTTAGTTCTTACTTCTTGTGCCAATTTTTTAACTTTTTTAGAAATATCAATTTCAAGAATAATCTCTTCTTCGGTTTATTTTCTGCTACTGTTACATAATCTATTTTGAAGCTCTTTATATACTGTAGCTAAGACGCTGCTGTTTGGTACCTGCTTTGTTTTTAAGTTATGGAGGTCGTAAATTTTATGGGGGTTTTGTGTTGATTTTGTCGCGAAGTAAATTGTGGGTGATTTTGTTTTTGTACATTTTCAGGGTGTGAATTTTGGCCGTAATTCGTATACGTGCAGAATACAAATGTCTCATGACTCATGAGTCAAATTGGGACACCTGTCTAATTTCAGTCCTTTTTTGATTCTGTGCAAAATGGTTACATTTTTATTGAATTTAGTGTATGGTTTCAGTTTTTTTGTGTTGTACGAAACTTGATTTTATGTACTTGTGATGTGTTCTTTGTATCTTATCTGAGATGAGTGTCTTGTTTGGCCAAGTATGCCGAATTCCAGTTGTATTTAGCCTTACCTGTGCACTTATGTTTCTCGAAACGGCAAGGTGGAGCCGGAGTCGTCTGTGAGAAGCTTTTGCTAAAACTGACAAGACCCTGCCTTTTTGGGGAACATGCGAGAAGGCTGGGTTTACAGACGAATGATTTTGTAGAAGTTGCATGGACGAAAAGGAAGAAGAGACTTTAGATAACATCCTATGCTCGTGTCCGGCACTATCATACAGAAGGCATAAGTATTTGGGCGTGTCCAGTGTGACCAGCCTTTCGGATCTCGCTGAATGTGGAGTGCGAGATATTTTGCGGTACGTACGTAGCTCCGAATGGTTTTGAACAGGGGTAAAGGGGAAATAGCTTCCTGTGGTATCACAACGGGGCACTCCTGGGCTAATTGTGCGGAAGTGCCACTCCAAGCTCACCTTGGCCTAAGTAAAACACACATATATGGAAAAATAACACAAAAATGTGAATGTAGATGTCGTTTTTCGGTCTTGATATGTTCAGCAAAGTTGTTGGTCTTGACTTGCGCAACAATTTTGCTGAATATATCAAGGCCGAAAAACGACATCTACAATCACATTTTTGTGTTATTTTATTTTTTTGCGTTTCAAAAAATAAAATAACACAAAAATGTGATTGTAGATGTCGTTTTTCGGCCTTGATATGTTCAGCAAAGTTGTTGGTCTTGGCTTGCGCAACAACTTTGCTGAAGAAAGCATAACGAAAATCTTAATGGTTCAGGAGCTATCAACGTGAATATGAGTGTATATGTTGACAAATATTTGTCTCAGAGGCAAAATATGTCGAAAGCGATATTTCAAAAATGGGGACTAACTTTGAAATGGGACTAGCACCAATGAATTCAGCATAGTCGAATTAGGTTTACCCCCCGGGTGCCCAGCTTGTCACGCAAAAAAAGTTTGAAATTCAAGCACAGTGAATTAATTAATTGACCTAAAACGATTAACTGGTTTTACGATTAAGTGTTCATACGATGATATGACCATTTGGTTAAATATTTACGATGATGTGGTCTCAGTTGAATGTAGAATAATATGGAGGTACAACCACATTCCTAATTAATCCCAGGTGGAGTTTGAGGCAAGTCTGAAATGATTTATTAATTAGTGAATTTAATTTCGAAAATTTTGACTTTCTGGTACATTTACATCATTGCACCCCCCCCCTCTCCTCCTCCCTTTCCCCTTCAGACTTGATCCAAATTTTGCGTAGGCTTACCTAAGCCTATGACCTTTCTAATAAACATAGTGGGATCGATGGTAAAGTGGGTTTCTCAAAAACTACAGAACATTTCATTAATTTAGTTTAAAAATAATTTCGAACTTTCTGGTATATTATACTAAATTACACCCCCAAGACTAGACCCAAATTTCAGGGATTTGGATTACGACCTAACCAATAAACATAGTATAAATAATATAGAACTAGGTATATCAAGTAATGTAACTTAAGGCTATAATAAATTTTTTCTGCTGGAATAGCAAAGACACTATCTGCATTACCATCTTTCGGCTGGAAACTTTCGGCTAACTTTAATAGGGTCTAAAAACCAACAAAAATTTTAAATAAAAAATATTCATTCGAAACAATTAAAACTAATATACCAAACCAAATTTTTCTAAGTGCTGTATTAGATGTTTGGGGAGGTAAGACGTGAAATGCATCTATATAGTTACATATGTTTGGAGAATATTTCAAATGAAGTGCCATTTTAAAAAAGTCAGGTCAATTTCATGTGAAGAGTACGGGAAAACTCGATTGAATATATCGCACACACAAAATTTTAAAATTTCTATAAATTGAAATAGACTGATTTGAAAAGTCTTATTGATGCTCATGCCTGAATAAAATTGCAGGTCAATTTTCATGTATGCGCAAAAATTCGGTTGAATAAAACATATAAAAAGGTTAAAAAATGCCGATAATGCAGATTAAATATAAACAAGTTTAAATGACAGTCGATAATGTAGATACAAATTTTATATCGGAAAAAAATTTGTTTAAACCTTTCATTTGTAACTATTTCCAGCCATGGCACTTTATCCAGTCAATTTTTACAAATTTTCAAATTTTGTGTGTGTGATCTATTTATACAAATTTTCGGACTCTTCACATAAAAATTGACCTGAAATTTTTGAAATTTTGCTTGATATATGCTATATTGTGATATATTGTGTTTTCTCAGTTTTAAACTACCTAGTGTTTTTTATTATAGTTTAAATGCAATTAATAAAAAAGTTTAATTTAGAATAATATACGTTGATGAACCGAAATAAATGTTTATGATTTAAAAAGAAATTACTGTTTAGCACAAAAATTATTTATCTGCTTTATCGATATTTTTCAGCTGGCTATTTATGCGAATCTACTTTACCGGCTTTTACAAGTGGATAATATAAGTTGTTTTTAAATCTGCATTATTGCCATTTTTAGCTGATGCATTTTAGTTGTTACAGCCAATCTGCATTATCGACATTTTTTGCCTGGAGCGGGTCGGCTAACTTTAACAGTATGGACAAGCTCTGATACGAATAAACGGGGTGAGTTACTCCATCATTTCGGAGAACCGTTTCTTTTCAAATCACTATCAATGAATTTGAATTGGAGACAAAATTTAACAAAAGCCCTAGCTATAAAATTAGAAGGAAAACCGACTGGAATATTTTTATAATTTTTCTAAGTAATTCACTAAAGGTACTGATTTCAAACACTCTTGATTCAACAGAATAGCTTGATATCATATTGGACCAGCTATCCGACGGCTTTAATACGGCATATTAGGTGCGTGCTCTCCTAGTAGACGAAGGAAGCTCTTTAGAAGAGCCAAGGAAACTAAAACTGCTAAGCACTCGGACTGTCTTAAAGAAGTCCTAAAAACATGCAAATATGAATTAACAAATGCTAAAAATAAAGTAATACTCTGATAGATCGTGGCAGCCTTTACGCAGCTTAAAATACTATCTATAAGCTCCACCATTCCGAGCTTTTTCCAAGGCCGGTTTGTTCTTAGATCGTCGGCCAACACATTGTCAATTAGGCTCCGTGAGGCACCACATATCCCGCATGCCGTGGCAAACTTGGCTCTTGTTACAAATAAAGCTACAAGTACTTCCTCAACAGTGACATACTTGGCTAATAGAATTGATAATGCTTCAAGCGGAATAGAAACGTTATTTTTGTCCGATGGAAAAGTTTTCCTTGAAAATTAGGACAAAACAAAAAAAAACCTTCCCCTGATGTACACGGTACATTTTTACACGACTTCGCTTTTACGCGGTTGAAACAAACCAAAAAAAGTATTATGTATTAAGTTTTTATATATTATTTCTATTTTAATTTATTCTTCTAATTCTAATTATATGTACACGGTACTGTGCGAACCAATCTACCGTGTAAATCGGGGGATGAGTGCATGTTTAGAAGAACGTTTCATCCAACGCCCGACAGCAAATATTTTATGCGCATTGAACCGTCAAGTGTCTCGGTCGTTATCTTATGACCATGTCCAGCACAAATACGTTCTCCGCAATCTCAAGCCGCCAATTTCAAGGTAATGGAAGGTGTGAACGTGCAAACTAACGACAACATCCAGAACGAGTAAACAGATAATTTCAATCAAGAAACATCAACCAAATGGAAGAGACCATCGGCCCTATTTCATTACATTAGATAAAAGCACTGATTTTTTTTTTTTTTAAATATAACAATAGATAATGAGTGGTTGATCGTGAAGAAAAAGCCAGAATCAAGAGGTGTGTTATCAATGAAGTCAAAACAAGGAAAGGGGTCATTAATGCAATAATTAAAGACTTTGAAGACCGCGAATATTATAATCAGTTTCAGATCTACACACAAAGGACCGCAGATAGCGCTTGTTAAAATACCAACAACCGTTGCTCCAAAATGGTTGATGTTGCCAAATTCTTTCTATTCCAATTCATGAATTAGTAAGCCCAGGGTGATGTTAAATAAATAAAACTTAGTCAAAGATCGTCCTTTTTAAAAAGCGATGATGACCTTCCAAAACTTGCCTTAGACGTTGCAAAGATAGTAAAAATTCAGAAGAGTTTTAAAGCAATTCACTGTGTGCATGCTGCTGTACGAGAAATTGGGAAGCCAGCAGAAACCACATTACTAGTATAGCCCTTTTTCAACCAAGAAAACAAAAACGATGGCTCAATTTTAGTCCAACCCACACAAATGTGTGAGTAAAAACCCATAGTATGTAATGACGTTGTTGATAAAAAATTTCGCTTGATTTGAAGTAAAACCAACACAATTGTGTGTATAGAAATAATGTTTTTTTCGGACGAAAATAAGTTAAAAAGGAATTCACAAATGTGTAAGTTGGTTCAAAAAACATACAAAACTAAATTTTTGCCATGGTTCTTTTGCCCTAACCGCACAATTGTGTTAGTAAATCACAAAAGGGATAGGGATAGATGCCTGAAATAAAAGGAGGTCATATCAAACAACTTCGGAAAAATAGGCTACTTCTAGTTTCATCGGATATGTTCAAGTAAAATTCGACGGAATCCCGGACTTCAATTGTTATACCCCTCCAAACGGGCAAATTGGGCACTTCATCCATTTCCTGGGGTACTTCGTTTTTAATGTGGGAGATTATAATCCCACAGTATTTTCCGAGTATTGCAATGGTAGCCTTAAAACAAATAGAAGTAGTGAAGACCACACTTTCGGAGGCTGACTCAATGAATTGTAGGATCGGTCAATTTCTGCTTAAACCATTTGGACGAAGCTCCTAATTATCAAGACCGCCAATATCTTCAACTGAAAATATTTTTTAATACGAAAAGAAAACACTGAGCTCCGTGTACAATTAATAGAAATAAGCGAAAATAATTTTATAATTAAATTTTAAAGAAAGAGAATGAGGAACTCAAAAAAGCAGTTACAACACGTACATCATTTGAGACGATACGTAACCCAGTAATCGATGTTGACATTAGCTGTGTTTCTTGAAACTTGATCTGATCCGGTTCTGATCCAAAATGTGTGATCTAAGACAAAATTAGGATCACATTTTTCATATAAAATTTGAATTGATCCGGATCAATGTTTGTCATGAAACACAGCAATTAATCCATTCCAAACGGATGAAAAAGAATTAAAAAGTATATTGGATGTTAAACGGGAATATAAGGCCAAGCAAGAAAAGGGAAGTTCATCACTCTCCGAAAATGGTCGAAACCTTACCGTCCACTTCAAAAGAGGTTTCCAGAAGCCAGTTAATCATTAAGAAATAATTAGGTCTCTTAACATTCGGCTAGCTAAAGAAGAGAAATGCCATGAAGCTCTAGGTAACACGTTAGATAAGCAAGACTCACTAAATGAACTTTAAATACTGAAAAATAGATATACTTATGTCTAGTAACGGAAAACACATTCGCCAATTTAAGAGTGTCTAACACAGCTTCAACATCTGTTGGACAGCATTCATGAATAAGAGTCGAGGTAATATTATTGAAAATAAAAACGCAAACTCTAACCTTAATGCCGAATCCTAAAAATATTCAATCCCGAATCAACACCATCCAGAAAGTATGGTTCCAAAATCAGACAAATATCATACATGATACTGAAGCAACTTTCTGAGATTAAATTATGCTGACTTACAATGATGCAATTTAATCTGTTTTATATGAAGCATGGGCAATATAACAGGAGCCAACAGAAATAATATTAAAGAGAATCCTGTACAGTACGTACTGAATTGGATTTATCAGAGTAGTGACTCGAAGTGTAGTGACTAGCACTCGAAAACATTGTTACGACCTTGAGGGGTCATAACGTTATTTCTTATTTAATTTTGTTTTTGAATTATTAATTTCATTTCATCGAATGTGTGATGTGTGACTCAACAAGCTCTGGATTTCCAAATTGGATACGGGAAAGGTTCAACAAATGCAGTACCAGATGCGGATGTCTCGAGTTTTTCTGGATGAATCCTCTCCTTGTGGTAGTGATTCTGGGAGTAACAGCACGCCTGATCCTGGTGTTCAACTTGTAGGAGATCCAATTCTTGAATTCGTTTCGAATTTGTTTAATCTTTCTATTCGCCTCGGAGTAACGCATCCGAGCGTGTTAATAGAACGTTAATTGCAGTATCCGAGCTTATGTGGGCGATAACGATCATTATCAGTAGGATAAAAATTTACAAGAAATTGTGGCTACTTTACGTACATGATATGTTACATGATGTCGTTACACGGTTTGGATTACACATTACGAAGATTACTCGATGATAAATTACTCGAAGATTACTCGATAAATCTTCTCAAAGATCGTATAATCCAATATTTTGATTACGCGTCACACACGAAAAGGGAGCTCAACACTACAATTTGCGAAGTAATAAGCGTCTTTTCCGAGTTTTACAACCTGTTTTCATAACATCTTATGATTTGAGCGATGCGTTGAATGCTGTTATTAGCATTACAGTAAGACAAGTGGCCTGTTCCGTTCAAGATTTGAATGGCAAAAATTTAGGTACATATCATGTGAAACGTTCGATTAAATTATCGGTTTGTCGCGGTACATATATGGTACATTTCGATTAGTTTGTTTTCAATTTTTTTGTATCGTGGTGTTTTATTCCCGGTTTTTTGAGATTTCTCAGGGTCCTTCCCACGTTTGTTACGACCTTGAGGGGTAATAACATTACTTCTTCCATCGAATGTGTGATGCCTTTTTTTGACGGCATTGCCATCATTCTGTTGTTGAAAGACGATAAAAGTTTGATTTTATGGAGATTAACCTCCTTGTCGTATGAAGAGAGATATAGAGGAGTATTTTTTGTGTCTTTCTCGTTTTGGGGTGTGCGATTGATGCACAGTAGGAATGGGTAGGATATAGTGACGGGCACAAAACAAAACGAGAGGCACTACGGAAAAATATTCCTCTAGACTATTTTTGGTGCGAGAATTTTTTTTTGGTTAGTTAGTTTAGTTTTGAAATGTGAAAAATGAAACATGGGAAGTGATCTTTCATAATCACTATAAATTTCGTTTATTTATTGATTGGGTGCTGGGGTTTTACCATTTAATTTGCATCCACAAGACGGTTTTGGTGCGTGTTTAGGGCAACGAGCGGCCCATCAGGGCATTAGCACCAGTGCCGGTCGAGCACAGCGACAGCGACGAATACCGCAACGTGAAGGTGGCCATCAATCGACCATTTGTAATTTTTGGCATCGGTGAAAGGCATCGCAACGAACAGGTGGCCAGCCGGCCATTTGTGAATGTTTAGTTTACGGCCAAAATCAAGACGAAATTTATGGTTTACGGCGGGAAGACGTTATTTTATCCAAATTTTTTTTTCACTTCAACTCCCAATTTCAATTTTCCATTTTTAGAATAATCGCCTTTGCATATAAATGGTAGAATGGACTCAAATGATAGTCGTATAGGGATTCTGAGCGCGATAGATTTAAACCCAATCAAACTGTGGAGAAATAATTAGTAGAAACCAAAATGAAAATAATTATTGTGGTATTTTAAAAATTAAATACCTATGTATACCTTCTGTATGATAGTGCCGGACATGAGCATAGGAAGTTATCTAAAGTCTCTTCTTCCTCTTCGTCTATACAATTTCTACAAAGTCATTCGTCTGTAGACCCAGCCTTCTCGCATATTCCCCAAAAAGGCAGGGTCTGTGTCAATTTTGGCAAAAGCCTCTCACAGAAGACTCAGGCTCCTACCTTGCCGTTTAGAGAAACAGGGATACACAGGTAGGGCTTAATACTTAGGCCAAACAGGACGCTAATTTCAGATAAGATACAGAGAACACTTCAATGACATAACCAAATTTAAAAAAAGTACATAAAAACTGAAAATCATAGGTATTAAATTCAATAAAAATGTAACTATTTTGCACAGAATCAAAAAAAGACTGAAATTAGACAGGTTAGAAGACCAATATCAAGGGTATAAATTTTGGATACAATTTGACTCATGCGTCATGAGACATTTGCTTACTGTACAAATTTCTCATGAGTCATGAGTCAAATTACGGCCAAAATGCACACCCTGAATATATACAAAAACACCAACAATTTACTTAGCGACAAAATCAACACAAAACCAATACAATTTACGAACTATTATAAATAACTTAAAAACACAGGAGGTACCAAACAGCACCGCCATCAACAGTATATAAAGAGCTTCAAAATAAATTATGTAACAGTAGTAAAAAATAAACCGAAGAAGAGATTATTGTCGAAATCGACAAATCTAAAAAAAATTTAAAAATTGCCACAATAAGTAAGAATTAAAAACAACAATATAAAATAAAAAATAAAAAATTTTCATTTAAATATATAAAGTGACAAAAGAACACAAAAAATGAAGTGAAAAGCGGCGATATATGGAGGAATAAATCGTCATCGTAATTTTTCGAATTTTTTCAAATCAATTGAGAATTATTTACTTGCCTTAAGCACTAATACCCGAGGTTTGGTATCCACAATACACAATGCATATAATCCCGAAGATTGGCGATTGTTTATCGATTCCTCTAAAAGCAGCTTGAAGGCAGTTCTTCACGTCACCAACTCAAAGAATTCCATTCCAATTGCACTCAGCACAAACACAACGGAAACATATGAATACAACGAACGGAACTGGGCTTTACGTTAGCACATTAGATTGCGATACGACAACATCGTTGAAGCTCCACTTGTGTCAATTAAAAAAATATTTCTATCACCACTTCATATCAAGCTTGGAGTATGTAGTTAACATTTTTATAAAAGCGCTGAATCCAGATGGAAATGCGTTCGTTGAATTGCGTCGCATTTTTCCACGGTTAAGTAGAATGAAAATAAAAGAAGGTTGGTGTTTGAATCTATTCGAATCTAAATTTTGATTAAATGAAATTTCATCTCGCATCTTATTTTTTATTACAGAAATACTTAATGGACCACATATTTGTCGTCTGATAAACAGTGATGTATTTGCAAATGCTCTCAGTGAACGAGAGCTTGTGGCATGGAAATGTGTAAAAGAATTTATTAAGAATGTTCTCTTAATTAATCGATCCGATGATTGGCGCAGATATATTGAAAATATGCTGACCGCTTTTCATAATATAAACGTTATAATGTCTTTGAAAATACATTTTTTGCATTGTCATGTGGAAAAATTCGCCGAACAACCACCAGCCGAATTCGTGCACGGCGAGCGTTTTCACCAAGTGACGGCAACGCTCGAACATTGGTACAGTAGCAAAAAGCTAGATGCACTCTTGGATGTCATTTATTGGATTTTGCAAGAGGAAGAAGATTACGAAGGCGACACGAACGAATCAGAAAATTAAAATTAATAGTTAAGAAAAATCTTAATTTTTTAGACAAAAATTGAGAAAAATCACAAAATCAATCGATTTATTCGATTTAATTGAATCGAACGAATCGAATCGATTTAATTTTCTTTTAAATAGTTTCTGTTGTATCTATATTTGTCGATGCGATGCTTATTCGATCGATTTAAATTCAATAAACGTATAGAAAATGATAAAAACGTGTTTCTCGTCGAAATGAAAAGCAAAAAAAAAAATAACACAAAAAATGTGAATGTATAGATGTCGTTTTTCGGTCTTAATATGTTCAGCAAAGTTGTTGGTCTTGACTTGCGCAACAAATTTGTTGAAGAAAGCATAAAAAAAATCTTAATGGTTAAGGACTTATCAACGTGAATATGAGTGTATTATTTAATAAATTTTTGACTCAGAGCCAAAACATGTCGAAAGCGATATCTCAAAAATGGGGACTAACTTTGAAATGGGACTTGCATTATTGAATTCAGCATCCTCGAATTAGGTTTACCCCTGGATGCCCAGCTTGTCACAAAAAAAAAGTTTGCGATTCAAGCACAGTGTTATTGTTCGAGTTTTAAGTATTATAATTCTAAATTACATCCGTTATGTAGAATTCATGTGTGATTTATTCGTTTAGCGCTTACCTAGCGTAACCACAAATCAGAAAAGTTGTATACACATCTGATTTACAGGAATCAATAGCAAAATCATTAACAATAATATTGTATCATTTTATAGATAAACAATTGAAAACAGTTTAAATTAATTAAATTTTTCACAGATAAATTGAAAATTGATAATATAGCATTGGTGCTGATGATGATTCGACAAAGATACAAGAACAGTTTTTCATTGAATGTAGCTCTAATTAGCGCTGAAAACGAAATAAATGTACAATATTAATGATAATTACAACAAAATAGTCCAATTTATATATTAACATGCAGGGGAACCACCCCAAAACAAAAAAAAAATGGAAATTTAATTGAATATCGGTATAAATTAATTAATTTTCATTTGAAATGGGTGTACGAGAGGATGTATAGTGCGGTATGGGTGCTCTTTCGATAAAAAAAAACTTACTTAAACTTTGAAAAATATACAAAGTAGCAGCAGTCTACCTCCTTTTATATACAAGTATGTAAATGCTCATTCAAACGTCAGGTCAAATATATATTGTGCACATCATTCAAATTAATCAATTATCAATTTCTATATTTTTTTTTATAAAAATAACAATTTTCTATCTCACATTTTTTATTTTATTAATTGAAAAAGTTGAACGGGGCTGGTGAAATGAACATCACAAAAATCGATGAACCAAATGAAGCGGAAAACTATAAAAATAACACACATACACACATAAATACATATTTTCATTGAATTCAAATTAAATATGAAAAATACTGAACCAGAGTGTGGTATAAATTTTCTATATACTGTGTATACAGAGTGGTAGTGGCTGAGTTGTGTCAACCAAACTCGTTTTTATGCATATTCACATATTGTTTTATTGATATTGAAATTTTAACTGGCCGCGTTGTTCTTAATTAAATTCTGTTGTTAAAACTATGGTGGTAGGTCCGCTTATCTGTTAAATTTTTTGTTCTGGACCTATTGGAAATTTAAATTTAAGTTTCTTCCGAATTTGAAGAGCTTTCTTATCATCACGGCACCATACATGTAAAATCTTCTTTTTAGGTGCCATACCAATTAATTGTTTTGTGAATTTACGATTTAAATCAGTTGAATGCTACTCAATCAAATTTTGGATCAGGACTTAAATTCAAATGCCATTAAAATATCGGTTAAAAAATATTGCAAAAAATTACAGTAAACATGTTTTTAAATAATATTGTACCGTATGGAAGCTGGCCGATTGCGCGAATCCTATCATACGGATGGTACTGTCCGACTGGCCACAGATAGTCCAAAGCATAGGTTATTCAAAACCTAAAGAATCATTTTTTGCAAATGGGATGGATATTTTATTGTTGAGAAAAAATTAAAAAAACTGTCCGTCTTATACAAGTTTGGACAGCCTTTCGGAACTCGCAGCCTGTGGAATGTGAGATATTTTACGCTACATAAGTAGCTCTGAATGGTTTCAGCGGGAGTAAAGTGGAGATAGGATTCTGTGGGCCACTACTGGCCTAAGTGTGCGATAGCAGTATTTGTTGTTTAAGGAATTTTGGGGTGGAAAACTTGACTAACTTCACATGCTTCGAAAACTCGCAGATACACATACTCGCAAAATTTACAGGTCGACACTCCTCAAGAAACCAAACACGCTTAGAACTTTTCTTGGCCTGAAGAATGGTAGGACGCATTTCTTCAGCTTCTATAGCACATCCGCTGAATAACGCAACACAAAAGCTGTAGAGGCGGTAATGCACCGGTTGAGACCGGTTGAGCACCAAGAGCATTCCAGGCATTGGTCCAGTGATCATTTGGTATTTCGATGTGAGCGATTTCGAAGTTTAGACGGCACGAAGAAACATGGATCAAAAACACCAATTGTGTTTTAATTGCTTGAGACCGAGCCATGGAGTAAAGAACTGCAATTCAAGAAGAAGATGCTATCTATGCCAACAACGACACCATACGTTGCTGCATGTGTCTGATAGCAAGCCAGCTGAACGCCTCACGACTAGTTCAAGAAATAATGATGCATCTCAGCCGTTGAAAGGTGTTCATAACAATTTCACGTCGATGTCAACTTATTGTTCTACACTTAGTCCCAGCAATAACGAACCAAATTTAGATTATACACTCATCGGTAGTCAGGCTGTGAAAACCTAACCAAAGAACAAGCCATTTGATTGTCAATTAATCCCTACATCGAACAATTCATCATTGCTAGTAAGGTCAAGTTCCCGAGGGTCAACACTTGATCAGTTCAATGTGGTATTGCTCTTCACAATATCAGCGCACATTATTGGTAGACACAATCAAAGATATATAGTGAGAGATCTTTTAGATAGTGGCTCTCAGTCTACTCTCTATTGGGTCATCTAAGGCTAGATACACAAGGGGTTGTACACCTATCAAACTGTCGACAATTTATAACACTGAAGTTTTAATCACTACCGAAGCATTAATTCTTTCGAAATTGACATCGAAGCTACCGCTGGCGCCCCGTGAGTTGAGAAAGTCGCCAGAGGTGATTTGAACCTCACTGATCCTCTTGTTGGAGCACCAAACGATATTGACATCATTCTAGGAAATGATGTATTTCTTCAAGTGCTTCTTCCGGAACGGAAACAATGCCAAATTAATCGCGCAAAATACCATATTTGGATGGATATTAGGCGGAGAGATATTATCTAATTCTATTTCACCAAAAGTTCAAGGTTATCATACCACCTCCGAGAACTAAACTATTGATTCGCAGATACTCGAACGATTTTGGCACATGGAAGACATTCCAGAGCTTAAGGTTAACAACAATTTAGCAGTACATAAATTCGAAGAACACTATGCCAATACCATTACAAGATCGACCGAAGGGCGGTATATTGTGCGACTGCCATTTACGAATGCACCAGAGTTACTTGGTTATTCGTATCATAATGCTACCAAGTTTTATGAAGGAGTACCGCCAACTGCGCCATATGGAAGTAATTCCAGCGGTGTAACTTAATCGTCCCAATTTTTATTTACCGCACCATGCGGTTTTCAAAGAAGCAAGCACCACAACGAAGCTCAGGGTGGTGTATGATGGGTCAAGCAAGACAAGCCGTGGAGTTTCATTAAATGATATACTAGCATTCGGTCCAACGTTTCGTACTCCGCAGATTGCAATTGTGGCTGATATACAACAAATGTATAGAACATTTCCGGTTATTGACAGTGACGTATGGAACGGTTATTGACAGTGACGTATGGAACATCCTGCGCACCCTTCCTCGCAATACGTACGTTGCATCAACTTGCTGATGATTATAAGGATCAATTTCCCCAGGCATCTGACATATTGAAACGAGACTTCTATTTTCGATGACCTGATTACGGGTAGTAACAGTATTCAAGGCGGAAGGCGCATATGCCATCAACTGTCTTAATTAGTTGCGAAGGGTAGCTTTACATTGAGAAATGGGTATCACATTCAAAGGATATTATGCAAACCATTCATCCAACTAGTCACAATGCATTCCGGTAGAGTTTGAAGACTCAGTGCAAGTAACAATTCTGGGTTTAATGTGGTGTCCAAGATGCGATATAGATGGCTCGCGCCACTCATAGTCAAAATCAAGATGATATATCAACGTCTGTGGATCAAAAAGGTTCAGTGGGATGAGGTGTTGCCTACAGAGTTAAACGCTGAGTGGCTAACACTGAGGGCGCACTTAATAGCGTTAGAAGAAGTTGAAGTTCCCCGTTGTGTTATACCGTATCTGAAAGATACTATGAGATATAACAGACAACTGCATGTATTCACGGATGCGTCTGAAGGAGCTTATGGAGCTGTCATCTACATGAGAACGGTAAATGGATTGAAATTGCGGTTCGAATGAAAATTGCTAAGTCCAAGGTGGCACCAATCAAGCATGTGTCATTACCACGGTTAGAGTTGTGTGCGCCATTATTAGGAAGTCAGCTAGTAAAGTTCATAAAACGAGCATGGCAGGATGACGAATTAGAAGTTTATGGTTGGACCGATAAAATCATCGTGTTGTCTTGGCTCACGCCATCATCTGAAAAGCGCGAATGTTTTGTTGGCAACCGAGTTACGAAAATATTACATACAATTCCCAGAACTAAATGGTCACGCATTGCATAAAAAACAGAATCCGGCGGACGTAGTGTCAAGGGGCGTTAATCCTACGGTGTTATGGAACTGCGAGTTATGGTGGCAAGGACCACTGTGGCGATCAAAGTCGAAGGAGCAATGGCCTAATCAGAAAACCGGCGAAACCGAAGTAAAGGAACCACATGATCCACGAGAAACCGTTGAATTACAAATACATCATTTTGAAATCGATGTTACTATATGTGCCAATTTATTTACAAGAGTCAGTAGTCTGCGAAAAATTAAACGAATTTTGGCATACGTATGGATGTACGTTCAGAATTTAAAAAGAGGCAGTCGTTTAACAAGCAATAAACAGAGTTTGAAAACAAGATATGGATTGTTAATGAACAAAAAATCTGAATGTCAACAGCTGGTACAATCAGCGGCTCAGGCTGACGTGGTCGAGCTTGAATGGGCAGAAAGATATTACGTCAAATGGGCCCAAATCGATTTCAAACAAGATATTAGGGAAATTAAACGAACAGGGCAAATCTCAGATAGTAGTAACTTACCTTTACTAACGCCACTTCTTGATGAATACGGAGTGTTACGTGTTGGTGGACGTTTGGAAAATGCGTCATGCTCATTCAAAACAAAACATCCTGCCATTTTACCAAAGCGGCATGTACTAAGCAAATACCTTATTGATGATTACCATAAACGGTATTTCCATGCTGGTTCCTTGTTACTTATCGCACTAGGAGGTTAGTCAGAGCCTATGTATTACGGTGTCTTACATGTTTCAAGGCCAAACAACATCAGAATTTCCAATTAATGGAAAACCTGCCCAAATTCCGTGTAAACCCAAGTCGCCATTCCAATATACAGGCGTCGATTATGCGGGTGCGGTTTACATTCGAAGTCGAGAAGGTCGTGGAAATTTCAAGGTGGTGAAGGGGTATATTGCACTATTTATCTGTATGGCTGTGAAGGCCATTCATATATTGAACTGGTCACCGACTTGAGGCCTACATCATTTAGTGCGGCGTGGGCTGCAAGAAACAATTAGACGAACTCTTTCGTTTATTTGGTAACGAAAATCTTTATAATTCAATCACTCAATTTATATCTCCACAAAAGATTTCCGTTTTATACCAGCTCGGTCGCCATACTTTGTAGGTCTTTGGGAGACAAACATTAAGGCAATGAAAAAACACTTGAATAAATCAGTCGGATCGACAGCTCTGACGTACGAGCAATTATACACTATGCTAACCGAGATCGAGTCTTTTATGAATTCGCGTCCGACGATTTCGATGCCTTAACGCCGGACATTTTTGGTTGGCGCTCCGTTAGTAGTCTTACCGGAGCCTGATTTGCAGCAAATTAAATAACCAAGATTATCCAACTGGCAAAATCTGCAAATGTGGATGCAGTCGTTTTGGAGACGGTGGTCACTTGATTATCTAACACTAATACAACAAAGATCTAAGTGGAAACAAGAAAGGTTAAACCTGAAGGTGGGTCTATTAGTGGTAGCACGCGAGGATAATCTTCCGAAATCAACGTGGCTGTTAGGACGTATAGCCATAATTCATGAATCTCCTACCGACCGATAACCTGGTGAGAGTTGCATCCGTTAAGACGATGAATGGAATGATGTATATATAAAAGACCAGTAATTAAGTTAATTTCACTGCCATTAGCTGATGAACAAATGAAACTGCAAGGAGATTCGAATCAAGGAAACTAAAGTATATGTATCTATATTATAGTTTTTTGTACATCTAAATGAGTACTTTTTCTTAACTGTTTTTATATCACATAATTGTTGTTATTAGTTTTTAATTATTTTCGTCAAATATTGACATGAATTAATCCAATTTTCGGGGTGCAGTATGGTTGCGCCACAACTTAAACATTCAATTGAACAACGCTTAAGAATCAATTCAATTTCAATTGAATCCTGCTGAAGAAAATTGTATTGATTCGTGTCAACAATAATATAAAAATACTTGTGCCATAATTCTACCAACATACCAGTCTACCGATAGATGACTGAATTAAAGTATTATTTCCGTATGTTGGTAATATTTACGATGTACGGTGCCCCATAAAAAATAAGTAAAAATTCATATCGTGACAGACAAGCGGTATAGTCAATACATAATCCAATTTTATAAAGTACACAGAATATTGTAATAAATTGTTATAATTGTTAAACTTTAACTTGTGTTCGGTGTATTTTTTTCTCAATCTTGCCCGAACAGCGGCCATTATAAATAAAACCCGATTGACATATTTTAACTTGCGCTATATAGCTAATCACTATATGTATGGCAAAATTATATAATTTATATATACTATAAACGAGTGGGTTTATTGAAATAATAAGTAATAATTAAATTTGTAAACAACAACAATGTCACAAAAATTAAGTTTCTTTTAAAAATTGTCAATATTCCTGTTTAATTAATATTTAATAAATACACTTATGAATATATAAATTACTGTGTACTTCAAACAATATTTAAACAGGCCAATATATTGGCAATATACAATATACAAATTTTATGATTTAGAGCTTCCATTACCAGAAACCGGACTATATAGCTTTGTAGTCGAATTCAGGCGACTAGAGCGAAGCTCTAAATCATAGAATTTTTTTGGCACTTGTATTACTATTTTGGCTTATTTTGTATTTTCCTACTCGTATACTTAATTTTCCTATATTAATAAATACATATATATCATTACATGGTTGTCACTGGACAAGTGGTGCAGTGGTTAAAGCTTCGGCACTTGGACCTGGAGGTACTGGGTTCGAGTCCCATTAGACGCTAGATGCAAAATCGAATTTTCATCATCGATTACAATCGGTTATGTTAATAAACACAACTAAGACTCTCTAATGGAGTGCAGAATTCAGCGCCGATCCACCGTCCACGTCAATGTACAGGTTCACATTGAGCTTGCAATTTGCAGTTGGTGTAGTGTTGTTGTGTGATTAGGTGAATAGGTGAATGGGTTAATGATGTGGCGTGAATGCGTGGTATCACAATGGGCCAAAATTGGCCTAAGTGTCAACCACTGAAACTGAAACTCACATTTAATTTAATTTAATTTATTGGTAACTCATAATCATAAATATACAAAATTGTTTGAAATTACATACTGAGATCTGCTTAATAATATGTAGCATTACTTCAGATTAATGGCAAAGAGAAATGGTTAAAACTAATTATATGACATACAAACAAAAAAAAATTGCTTTTTACCAGAAAACACTTAACCTAAAACTACATCCTACACTGAAAAAAATCCGCACGTTGAAAGAGGACAAAAACCATTTCAATCGAATTATGTCAAGTATGTCAAACAACTTATATTTGCCTCAAATATAAACAATTCTGAATTGAAAACACAGATAATTAAAGTTTGGAATATATTTATATTCAATTAAATATTTTGTATCGAGGTTTAAGTTATATAAAATTTAGAAATAATAATTTATTAAATAGAAATAATTTTAAGCATGTAATTGTAACCAAAAGTGATTTATTTTATACTATTTTTTCATGTAGTATTTAATTATATTAAAAATTTTATTTTCGCTTTTCGACTATTTAATATTATCCAAATGCACATAACTTATTTATTCGAAGTGCGTTAAATATAAATTGAGGTTTTATTGCGTATTATTTTAAAAACCAGTATAAATATATCTATTTTGATAATAAATTGTCTCTTAAAACTATTTCCGTAAATTACAAAATTTCTAGATTGCTTATTATTTAAAGCAATCAACAAAATAATTACAAACATTACTCTCAATATGATTTTCTCTTGAAAACACAAAAGATACCAATTACAAAACTTAACATTTAAAGGGAGCACATCAACAAAACTTAACACTTAAAGGGAGAATCAGCCATTACAGCTCAAATCCGATTGCATAAATTATAATCTTAACTCCAACCACAAAAAGATTTCATCTGGATTATTCAAGTCAAAAACTTATAGCCCCTATAAAAAACGTAAAGATATTTTACAATTAAGCACAAATATACGCTGTGTCGCACCAAATTTATTTGTATATCCTCAGGAATAGTAGTATACAGGGTGAAATGTTAGACTAGTTAGTTAGTTAGACCACCCTATATACATATGTATTGAATATTACTATTTTATTAGCAGGGCTGGATATTTCTAAGTTTGTATGCCCAAAATTAATTAATTGACAAACTGTTTTAAGCAATTATTTATCCAAGTTGGACGAGCTGAACAAACTCCTTTAAAGATAGCTTAGCACAAAAACTTGTACTTAAATAAATCTTAACTAAAATAAAACAAAATATGGAAATTTACAAATTTTGCTTTTCACATCCCTGGTCCTAAATTATACGCATTTTTGTTTCTTTATGAATTATATTCAGTTAGAGAGTGAATTTCAAACAATAAAGTAGTGATACGACAGTGTTAATATTACAAACATCCACAAAAGATTAAAAAAAATTAATAGTGGGTTATAAATAAGTCTCAAATAATTATTGTTAAATTTGGTAAGTATTTGATGTTTTTATTAAATGAGCCAATTTTGATCTAAAGTTGTGTGTTGTTATACTTTTTTGTTGTATTTTATTGTCTTTTTGAATTATTATTTTTCTATTTTTTTAATACTTTAATCCTTCATTGATGATAGTAATTCAATAATCACAGAAAAAAAGGAATACTTTATGTATAAACATATTTATATATTTCTATAGTTAAAAATTGTTGAAATTAAAATTATTTACTTTTTTTGATGACGCTTAAACATCCCGTTATTCTATTCGAATATTAAATATTCACATCAAAAATAAATGTAAGCTGTTTTTGGAATAACTGATTACTAAATCGAAAATAAAATGTAGCCTTTTCTGAAATAATATATACCCATAATGGAAATATTTACATATAACTATGAATGATATCTCAAAAAGTTCTTACATGATTTTCCTTATTAAAGTAGTTCGTGAAACAGTTAAAAAAGTTAAAATTTCAATTATGTAAGAAAACTTTATTTATTTTTGTCTTGTTTCACTGCAAATCGAGAATAAATTAAATGAAAAATTTGATTTTTCTAACATTTTAGTTTTTAACAATTTTTAAACAAAATAAATATGCTCACACATATAAACACACCCACATATCGTCCGCTTTGAACCAAACTCTGTTATGTTTTGAGAAATGATTTTTTGTAATCATTTTATATGGTCTCTCATTTTTGCCAGAATTATATGCCAATTAAATAGTATTGTTTTAGTTTTCTCGACTCAGATTAGTTATTTGTAAACCTGTGTCTAACTAATTTAATTCGTCGTTTTATTTGAAAAACTCATTTTCATAAATTTATCATGTTGTCACGAAGCGGACGGTATACAATACTAAATGGTGTTGGGGAATTAGCTAGGCAGGATTAAAGTTTTTTTTTTTCAACAGGGTTAGTTAAATCATAATTCTATCTTACAAACATCGACCACTTTTATTAAAAGTAAATTTTAGTAGTCGATTTAAGCTACACGGTATAATAATCATGAATAAGGTAAATAACATTTGTTCATTGCTTTGATACTTGTTCATAAAATTATTTATTTTTCAGCTTAATAGTTCGGATAAATTGACTTTATCGGAAGCAGATACAGCAAGCATTTCCAGTGGTATTTTGTCTCATCTTGATTTGGATGATAATTCTTCATTAGTAATTAATTTTAATTGTATTATTATAATAAAATATTAAAATTCCTGTCTTTCTCAGAACTCAAACATCGTACTGTACGTAGATGTTGGAAACGTTTTGGACGAATATTTAAACTGCACAAAAGGCAGAATAATAAAATTTTTTTACAATATTTATCATCGTCTCGGACACCACCAATCGTCGCTAGCCAACTTAACTATCGAAAAAGAGATTGATAAAAACTCGGATCTTTCTCGAATAAAGTTTAGTTCGGAGAGATTGTTGTACCTAGCCAATTTAGTAGAAAAAATTTTCGCTGGTGAAAAGGCCAACGTATTCTATGTACCGTATAATCCTAATACTCGGTCGCTTGCTACAGGAAAACTATGGACGGCGTACAACAAATTAAAACAAAAAATTCGAGCATCGCTTTCTTTAAATAAGCCAGACGAAAGTCAAGACGACCCTTGCGATTCTATCAATGATACTCAGCTGGAATATTTAAAAACAAATGTTTCACCTTGGGATAAAATCACTGAATATTGGATTTCAACGTATGATACAAGAAACAAATGGCTCAATTCATGCAAGTCAAAAAACACAATCCAATATTTCGACGAGTTTTAAACTAATAAAGGTATATTAAAGTCTAATAAAGATATATTTTTATTAGATATAGACTTCAAAGCTTTATTTAAAAACCAGTACCACGATTTTTTTAACACGTGGTACACTATAAATAAAAAAATTATACAAATTGCTAAAAATAAAACTGGTATTGTAATTAACTAAATATATAAATTATTTGTAAATAATATTTATTTTATTATAGGTAAGAAACCAGAAATTAATCGAATACTTGAAATAGGTGACTCTGAGCTGGCTGGGTTGCTGTTATTACCATACTTGTTACTGAATAATTTTTCTAGAAAAAGAGATTTTCGTGGGGAGGCTGAGCGCTTAAAAAGCTGAATGTGCTGACATTTTTATACTTCAAGTTCCAGTAAGTATAATGTATATGCAGTGCAATATTATGGCTTGGGCAGACTACGGATTAGTAAAAACGTTGTAGCAAAACCCGTTCAATTGTTCTAGGAAATACAATTCAATTAAGTTCGACACACTCACAAAAATTTCAAAATTTACATATAAATTTGTTGCTAGTACGACTTTCAGGTAGTTTACCGACCAATCATAATTTCCTTCATAATATTATATCTCATCATCAGGGTAATATAACTGGGGTCAGCTAACACTTGTAGGGTCAAGGGTATATAGTTGATCTAATGCAAACTCAAGATTAACATACTTGTTAAATATTTGGAAAACAGCTTTTACTAATCCGCAATCTGTCCAAGATATTATGTTAATGGGAAAGTAACTCCATTCAAAAAGTTATAATTTTTATTATAGAAATAACTTTTTAGTATACATAATTATACTTATACATCTATTTTTTAACAGAATTTTGTTGAATTAACCGAGAAACGAGAAGCGATAAGGAAAAAAATTGCAAATTCCAAAAGAGACGGTGCAACCTTTTGTAATTTTTGTTGGAGAATCAAATATAAAAGGATTAATAGATATAGATAGCCACCTCTACGAAGCTGACACACCACTGCAGGCTGTCGACTTGTGTTTAAAAGCATTTCATGCAACAAATACTTTACAACCAATTGGTGCCGAGCCAACCTGGTCTTTTTTGCAAAAGGCGGTTTACAAAATAAATACGATTTATGATAAATCATACATAACTGTCAACAATCTAATCCGGGAACTAAATTGAGGTGATTTTTAATTAAACAGCAGTATTTACGTTATTGTTATTTTTTATTTTAAATTAAGTTTAATTTGCAAAATGAATTGTTGTTTCTGTTCAAATTTCTTTTTAATTTTTAAACTGTACATTAATCATGTAAAAATGTTTCATAGTAGTGAATTATATTGGAACTGCACCACGTGCATTCCCAAAAGAAAATTTTCAAAATTCGCTTCATTCAAAAAACATTGTGCCAAACATTTTTGTGCCAACAACACATCTGCCGTGCCAAAACAAGATTCGTTTTCAAAACAATCATCATTTAATTTTTGTTCGGGATCGAATACAATTCATGACGACAAAGAAATATTGGTTAATCCAACAGAAAATGATTTATTTACCGAATCCAGGCTAAAAGTGATTTAGAATTTAACGATTTTGAAGATTTATTAAAAGCAGAAAATTTGGAATTAGTTACCTCGTTATATAGTTAATGATTAATTTTTAATCATTTGCAAGTGCAGAGCATTATATTATTATTTGAAAAATACCTTTTTAGAAAATTAATAATTAAAATAGAAAAACTGGTCATGAAATTATTAAGTCACAGTTAATAATCACAGTTTAGGGCAAATAAATTTGAAGAAATTTTTTCTTTATTCAAGGAACCTTTATCTAGTATAAATTCAGAATACAAAAGAACAAAACTATTAAATGAGTCAAATCTGTTATCTAGTGTCATGCAAATTGTAGTGGGTAGTCGAATAGATCCAAAATTATGAATAACGAAATTGTAGTGGATAATAAAGATGTTACGAAAAGCCACATTTCAATAAAAGACACTCTTGCTAACTTTCTAATCACCAATAATATGTTAGAGTCCATCTTAACTTTTATAGGAGAACTTGCTATTGACAAAACAAAAATTAGAAATGTTATTCAAACCGACTTTTTTAAACAAAAAATTAAAGGTTTTAATCCCACTGATCACGTGCTACCACTAACTATTTACTACAATGACTTCGAAACAAATAATCCGACGAACTTATGGATCTGACGAATTTTTATCGACGAACTTATGGATCTGAAAAAGAATGGTATTGATATATTATATAAAAATGAAAAAATCAAAATATATTTCGTATTAGCCTATTGCGTTGGTGATAACTTAGGGTTAAATTGCATGCTCGGGTTTATCGAAAGTTTTACCGCTAACCATTATTGTCGATTTTGTCGTTGCAATAAAGAGGAAATGAGTAGTATGGTTATTGAAAATTAGAACAGAATTCGAACTAAAGATAATTACAAGTTACATTTAGAATTGAATGATCAAAAGCTCACTGGGATTGTAGAAAACTGTGTTTGGAATAGAATTGATGGGTTTCATGCTGTAGAAAATTATGCTGTCGACATTATGCACGACATATTTGAGGGTGTAGCAAATTATGAAATTTCATTAATTTTAAATAAATTTATTCTCGATGATAAACTGTTTTCCTTACCGATATTTAATCATAGACTCAACTTTGTTAATTACGGTTCATTTGATGGGATAAATAAGCCGCAATCAATAACATTTGATATGCTTAAAAATAAAAAAATGCTTAAAACTACTGCCTCTGAAATGATTTGTTTAATAAATAACTTAGGTTTAATAATTGGAGACCTTATTCCTGAAAATAATATTCATTGGGAACTTTACTTGTTATTAAAACAAATTGTGGAAATAGTCACTTTAAATAGTATTGATAAACAAACAATTGATTTATTAGGTAATTTAATTCAAGTTCATCACGAGCTTTACATTACATTATACAGACCGACGCTTAGACCCAAACATCACCTTTTGCTACACTATCCAAAAGTTATGGAAATGCTTGGCGCCATTATCAATCAAGGGACCATATTTGAGGGCAAGCACAGGGAATTGAAAAATATTGCAGCAACAACAACTTCGAGAAAAAATATTTGTTATAGGATTTTCACAAGGTTTCAATTAAATTTGAGTAAACGATATTATGAAAAACAAGCCTCAGAAAATACCTGGGGGCCTACTATGGAAATTGATCGTCGACGTTTTTTGTTCGTTGTTTATATTCAGCAATAGTAATTACTAATGCTGAGTATAAACAACGAACAAAAAACGTCGACGATCGATTTCCATAGTTGGCCCCCTGGTTTGGAAAGTCCAAAGATTTGTTTAAAGAAGCAAAGCAATTTTTAGCATCTTGCAAGTTTAAAAGTTTAAATGTTGTTATAAAGATTAATCATTTTAAATTTGAAAGTATATCATATAAAATTGGTATGGTAGTTTTTTATATTTTGATATAAATGAAAATTTCCCAGTCTTTGGACTTATTGTTAATGTATATGTAATCAACTATATTATATATTTAAAGTATAACGAATTGAAAACCATTTTTTATAATAGACATCTCTGTGCACATGTAGTAGAGTTAAGTACTTCAAACAAAATGATTAAATTTTTCGATTTAATCGATTTAAAACCTAACAATTTTTGTACGTTAAAAGCGGAAAACTATGTTTTATAATATTTCTTAAACTCTAATATTATAAGAAGCTGTCAATATTATAATTTTAGGAAAGCCAATATATTTGGCTAAAATTTTGAATTTTCTATTTTTCTAATTTAATAAATATTAACTAAAAATTAAACAAATTCGTTTATTTACTCCGTTGACATACAAGCATATTTATGTTGGTTATATAAATTTATTTATTATAGATAAATTATTTCCCAATACTGTAAACATAATCTCGTAATTGGAATTAATTCTTGTAGCAAATGGTTATAATGCATATCGGAAGCTCATTTAAAGTAAGTAGACAAAACTCATAAATGATTTCATATTAAGAATTTCAATATTTCCATTTCGCACAAACAATAAATATAATTTCAAAATTATTTATTTTCAAATCTCATATAAAATATTAGATAATTTGATGTAATTTATAAAGAGCATATTTATAAAAATAATCTTAGGCTGAAATATTTCTTGTATGAATCTGAAATAAACATCACGTCTCTTATGTTATGTTTTATATTGCCAATCTGTTATACTAAATATTGAAAACTGTAATATTTTATTTTCAATACATAAATAAAATAATATAATTCTTCATATCTAAATATTCCACAACACATATATTAATTACTTGTTTTCGATAAAAAATACAATGAAATCAGCTAGATATCAAAGCCAACTAGTACAATTTTTATTTTAAAGATTCATATTCAACATTGTTGTACAACATTTATAATATTTCTTGAAATAAATATAAAATCGAGTGAATAAAATATTTCTAATTCAGAATTAAATTATTGTTGTCGTCTTTTCAAATATTCTTGATTTCCGAAACATGCTATAAAGTGTTTCGTTTTCTAATATATGTTTTCTCAGTGTATACCTTAAAACTAAAATAATCAAAAAAAAAAAATAATAATAATAATATAATAATAATAATAATTGTTACATTAGTTGATTAAATTCCTAATAAGTAAATTATCATGATTAATAACTCTTTCTTAATATTTAGCGTTCAATTCTTAATTACAAGTTTAATATTAGTTATATTATGTAGTAGCAAGGTCCGAAATCTTTTAGGTACATTGAGAATTGTTTTTAAAAATTTGTTTTGCACAACTTGTAGTTTTTTTTATGCGTATCTGCGGATTGCACCAAATAGGACTCCCATACATAATAATAGGTCTGACAACAGCTTGGTAAATTAACAACTTATTATTCAAATCTAAGCCACTATTTCTATTTAGGATTGGATATAAGGCTAAGAACAATTTATTGCATTTATCAATGACACTGTCAATTTGTTTCTTAAAAGTTAATTTTGAATCTAAATAAATCCCTAGGTATTTCACATAACTCTCCCAGTTTATTGAATTCCCATCAAGCACTAAATATCATTGTGGTAATTTCCTCGGTGCTCTGCACCTAGTGAAGTATATGGACTGGCTTTTAGAATAATTAATCTTTAATTTCCATAGTTTAAAATAACTGCCTAATTCATATAAATATTCATTTAAGTTCGTAATAATCACCGATGAAAGTTCATCACTAGAATAAATAGCAGTATCATCCGCGAATAGGGCTAACTGGCATTTGTTATTTTTTGGGATATCGTTTATAAATAAATAAAATAAAATGGGCCCAAGGATTGATCCCTGAGGCACACCAGAAGTAATTAGATTAAAATCAGACCATTGATCACCAATTTGCACATAGAAGAATCTATCTGATAAATAAGATTTTAAAATTTTAATTAAGTAAACCGGAAATTTGTAAATAATTAATTTAGAGATAAGGCCATCAGTCCAGACAGTATCAAAAACACTTTTTAAGTCAATTAATACCATTCCAGTAGAGTGCCGACTAGTTCTTTTATTTATAATGAACCTTATAATTCTATCAATCTGCTGAATTGTAGAATGCCGATATCGAAAACCAAACTGCTCATCAATGATCACATTAGAATCTTCCACTAAGTCATTAATACGATCTTTTACGCAATACTCAAAAATTTTTGATAACGTACACAACAGGCTGATGGGGCGATAATTATCACCAATAGTTGGATCTTTGCCTGGTTTTAAAATAGGTACAACTTTCGCAGTTTTCTATTGACTAGGAAAAGTGATAATTTTAAACATTTGTTAGAAAGATTTTTTAAAAAACTCAAAGGCAGCATTTGGCAAATATTTTAACAAAATATTTTGGATATTATCAGTTCCTGGCGATTTAAAAGGCTTACAATGGCTTATAATGTCAACAATTTCCCCAGAAGTGATTTCCCTATCTATCGTAAATTCTTCAGTCATGTCAATATCGTTAATTTTGTTTTTGATAGTATTTTCAAAGTTTGAGTTGTATGAATTAGGGGAAAAATATTTTTGGAAGCAATTGCTTATTAGGATTTTTGTTTTCCATCAAATATAAGACTATTCGAATCGTTAGTTTTTAGAGGAGGAATTGTTAATCGTTTAGATTTCAGATTTGTTGGTACTTTCCAAAATTGTGTTGAGCCTTTAATAAGCATTTTTAATTTAGTATTCCATTTATTATTAAGTAGCTTAAGAATATTAGATTTGATGGAAAAATTCAAATTTCTTATAATAATTTTAAGAAATGGGTATCTGTACCTTTGCCATTGACGCCTTCGTGTCTTACGCAACCGTATTAAACATTTTGTAAAATCGTCCAAAATTAAATTATCATTGTAGGAAATAGATTTTAATGGAATTGCTTCATCACGAGCATTGCTTAACATTTTAGTAAATTTGTCAATACTGACATCAATTTCAGAAATTGAATTCAAATGTGATGTCAGATTTTCGTTAGCCAACTGCGAATCAATGGTATGTTGATACAATAACCAGTTAGCATTTCTATATGAATATTTTTTATTTGCCAACAAATTTGCTGTATAAGTTAAATCATCCGTAGAAATTATTGGTAAATGATCGGAACTTGGCTCATTGAGTATAAGAATACTGGAAAAGTGTTGCGGAACATTGCTAATAAACATCCAATGTACTTGGTGAGAACTATAATATGTTGGTGAAGTAGGAGCAACTACAGAAAATGCTTGTGAATTAACCGATAACTGTTGTAATGTTCGTCCACCCTTATTTGATCAAAGGCAAAACCATTCTTGGTGTCGACAGTTAAAATCACCACCAGCTAGAAAAAATTCATTTCTGTTTGTTATTTTAATTAAATCATTACGGAAGTTTACATCATGTGAATAGGGACAATAGCAAACAAAAATCTTCAAATTATTAGTACTAAGATTTCCAGTCAAATTAATAGAAATTCCTAGAGATTCAATACATTTTAGGTTTAGATCAGGTAAAATAGAATGGTTTATAGTGTTTTTAATTAACATGCCAATGCCTCTCATTCGTTGTGATATTCTGTCCTCTCTATAAAATCTATAGTTTGGTATGATGAATGGAATATTATGTTTTAAAGCCGTTTCTGTAATCAACATAATATCAATTTTGTTATTTTTAAGAAAATTGTTTAATTCAATTTTTTTATTTTTGATGCTACGTGCATTCCAAGTGCTAATAATTATATTATTATGGATGTGTGCCATATTTGATAGCAATTTCCGTTATAATAAGAAGCTGTTCATCTTTAGATTTACACTGTCTTAATTTAACAATAATTTCATTAAATATTTGAAATAATTCATGCATATTAAATAAATCACTAGTATTATTCAAACTTACATTTTCATTGTTAAGATTAGTACCATCACCAATAGAATTATTTGTAACAATTTGAGCATATGATTTTGAATTTAAAAACGAATTATTTAGCTGTTGTTGTTGAATTGCTGCGGTTGATAAAGTTGGAAAAAGGTTCCGTTGTCGGTCAAGGTCAATAGCATTGAAGTGATGTTGATTTTTTTGATTAGCAAAATTTTTAATTTGTAAACTTTTCCTTAACTGTAGGTATTTCCCCCTTTCTGGGCAAATTACAGAATTTGCACAATGATTTCCATTACAATTTGCACATACATATATGTTTATTGACATCTTTTTCATTTGGGCACGGCATGTCATCATGATTGATACCACAATAATTTCATTTTGATTTCATTTGACAGTTACTAATTCCATGACCATACATGCGGCATTTGATGCATTAGGTTGGACCGTTAGGTGGATTGGCATTTTCCCATTTAACAATAATGTGGTAAATAGATTTACATTCCTTTGATTTATTTAAACTGGCTGTACCTTTCTTAAATGAGACGAAAAATATAACTTCATCCCATTTATGATGTTTTTTAGGCGTTACTTTTATCACTTTGCTAGGAGTAAGGTCATATAAGCTTTTGAGCTCATCTTCAACGGTTTTTGGATCAATATCCGGAAGGCCAAAAAGTACGAATTTGACTAACTTTTCTTGATCTCGTGTGTAGGTAAAGAATTCACTTTTTAGTTTTGTAGTCTTTGAAACAGTAAACAAAAATTTTACATCCAAGTGAAATATATTGAATATTAAAATCTTTAATATTGATTTTTTTCATTATTTCATGTATTTGTTGACCAAACAGCTTGCAAACAACAGGTGGAATTCTTGTTTTTTTATTTTGATTATTATTACTGTCACTGACATTGCTAACATTTGATGACTTTCGACCATCGATTAGCTGCGAAAACCTGCTACTGGTTGGAATGTTATATCGGCCTTGAGATGTAGCCAAATTTTTATGATCAAGTGTCATGATTGCATTTGATTTTCTATCCAAACTATGTCGTTTTAGTTTATTCACTTTACCACATGTTTTAAACATGGCTGTGCAAGTTAACAATGATTTGCCACTATCAAAAGATTTAATTTTTATTACACTGTAACTGTTTATGTAATATATTTATTTTAAACAAAAACAAAACAATAAATTTAAATTTTTTTTATTTTATTATTTTCTTCAACAATTATTAATTTGATGTTCACTCTTTGAAAGCCAAAATCGGACTCCTTAAACCTACATGGTTTTTTTGACATCATACACGTTTTTTTGTTTTCAAAAATAATTTGTTTTCTTGTTAGGAAATTTATTGTGACATTATCTTTTCCGGGTCAGTTTTCAATACAAATTGTTTAAAAAAAAATTTATGAATTGATATAGTAAGAAACTGTCATGACATTCAAAAATATCGTGATATAAATATTTTTTCGGGCTGACTTTGAAAAATATCGTGATATTTGTATTTTAGTGTTACCATCGCATTTTTGTGGGATTGTTTACAGACTAACTTTACAGACATCCAAGCACCATTATATGATTTGTTTAAATGTAGGGAAAAAAGGGACAAGTCAGTAGTACTTTGGAGCGATGAATCAATCAAAGCATTTGAAATATGCAAACCTGAATTAGTAAATTGTACACGACTAATTTACTCTATTCTGAACGCTAGGAGCTGCGCTACAACAATTAACAGAAAAAGTTTGACAGTCTCTGTTTTTCTTTTCACGAACGTTACATGTCACCGAAGCATATATGTGCATTAAAAATTGTAAATGTTTCATTGAAGGAAGAAGACGTCACTTAAATTTTATACCACAATTTACATCAGATATTCGACTTATTGTCCGAAGTTCTAACATTGTAGCTGATACGCCTCCACGTATCGCACAAATGAACATTAGGACCACGATCAATTACATTTAATAACGGAAACAACACAAACGCGTGACTTAGCACTCGCAATACTTATCGAATCAAACCCACATATAACTTTTCAAAAATCGTCAGTATATAGAACTGACCAACCATTCCATAGACAAATTTTCGAAGCATATCATAATATTGGGAAAAATTTATTTTTACGCATTTGGGCAAAGAATTGCATTTCTTTCTCAAGAACTTCATATTGTTATAAGACCTCTTCCACCATTAGAAGACAAAATTTATTGTTTGCTTGAAGTGATATGTAGTGAATAGTTACCCTATTCTCCCTTATTTTATACAAACAATATTATGTTTGTTAAATTATATAATTATATAATTGCATTATTGTAAATAAGTACACAATTATGAATTACGATAGTGTGGAAAATATTAATTATTATGTATATTATAAATATTATATCCCTTTAGTGATTTACTAACACAATTGTGAGGGTAGGGCAAAAGTACCATGTCATAAATTTAGTTTTGTATGTTTTTTGAACCAACTTACACATTTGTGAGTTCCTTTTTAGCTTATTTTCGTCCGAAAAAAACACTATATCTATGCACACAATTGTGTTGGTCTTACTTCAAATTAAGCGAAAATTTTTATCAACAACGCCATTACATACTATGGTTTTTTACTCACACATTTGTGTGGGTTGGACTAAAATTAAGCCAATTTTTTTGTTTTCTTGGTTGAAAAAGGGATATACCGTATTACATACTTTATATACTATATAGATAGATGTATTGTATATCTATGTAATATTTCTGACGATAACGAAAGTTTAAGTAAAAAGATCAATTAGATTTTGGTTCGTCAACAAGTAGTCATCTAATAATGTTCAGCTCATGAAAGTATTTAAAAAATTAATAAAAGTTTAATAAATATTATGAAAAGTGTTTTATTGTAAAAAGTTGAGTTAACTTATAACTGGTGGATTTCCGAAAATTCCATAAGGTGTATTCCTACTTAACATATTTGGTGGCAGCGGTAAACAGCCTATACGTATAATACCATACGATTTGGCAAAAATTCTTGGTCGAATGGAATGAAATCATATCAGTTGCAAAAATTAATCAATTTTTCGTAATTAACAAAATACATAAAGTGATTGTTGAACAAATTAAAAAAAAAACGCCAAATTTATCGAGTCAATTTGCTAATAACAGTTAAAACGCAAATCAGCTATAAACAAAAAAAAAAACTGTTATTCCGGATGTCCGGATGTTTTACAAACAAAATGTGATTGTCTTATAGCGGGTTTCCATCGACATAGTATACAAGTATAATAGTATTATAATACTAAAGTATTACGATGGAAAACCAAAGTAGATAGTATAATAGTTTATTAAAATATTTCAGTATACTAGCTATCAAAATATAATACGTAGCAAGTATTATTTTTAACGTTATAAATTTGACAGTGTAAAGATAAATTAAATTTTCCTTGCTTATCCATTACCATTTTTAATATTTTCTCGCCGCAATGAGAAACAATTTGTTGGCTGATTATCGTTATATATTATTATTATATAAAATCGGTTAAATAAATTAATAATATCATTTATATCAAACGCGTATTTCGAACAGGCTTATTTCAAACCGTGCGGTGGAAAACCAGCCTGGCTTGATAGTAAAATAGTATTATACTATTATTCTATTATGCTATCGACGATGGAAACCTGGTATTAATAAAAAAAACCATTTCAACGATATTAAAAAAAAAAGAAAAAAAACGTTCATCTGTAAACCCATTATTACAATTCATCTTTATAAGTCATCTTTACAATTCAACATTACATCGTGAACATCTTTAAGTTCAACGACACCGGGAAAATTTTGAGTCAATATTTAATAACCAACTTTAAGAAAAATAGTAATTATCATCGAGTACATCATCAGCCAGCCGTTATAAATTATAAAAAAGGATATAATCATCAAATTCAACACATGTTACATCAACTCAACATTAAAACTTTCATCGTGTTTCCAATAGCATAACTGCAAATCGTCTTAATTGCTACTACAATATTTTATTAAAACGGTATGTACAAATGTTATCAAACGTCCTCAAACCAATACAAAAAAAAAAATTTTTTTTAAATATTTTTTTTTTCTAATAATATATAATATAATTAATTCAATCATTTTTCTTCTATTTTATGTATGCAAATGCAAATGAGTTCGGATGAAGAACAAACACTCCATTTAAGAAACAGAATTATTTTAAAATCTACTTTAAAAATTTATGTTGATCCTTCTAATGAATATAAAGAACCAATTACTCCTAATAAAATGAATTTTTCTATTAATAACGCAATTAAATTAATTCCTGAATTTAATGGGGATAGCAGTCACCTCCATAAATTTGTCTCATGTTGTGACATTATAGCAAATTCTGCACATAGTAAAGAAGAAATTACAATATTCCTTGATATAATTAAGTCAAAATTAGCTGGAAAGGCCTATGACCTTGTAAAATATAACACGTTTAACACATGGACATCTTTAAATGATGCATTGCTGTTACAATTTTCTGATTGTCGTTCTGTCGAACAATTACAGCTAGAATTAGTTCAAATACAACAATCCAAAAACGAAAATATAAAAACCTTTGCTCAAAGACTTGAACGGCTTATAGCAGATCTTAATGACGCTTGCATTTCCAGAGAAGGAAAAGATGCCGCTAACTATATAACTAAAATAAATTCTTCAACTGTATTAAGAGCATTCGAAAATGGTTTGAAAAATCCTGTAAAGTTAATAATCAAAGCATGTCGATTTACAACTTTAAAGGAGGCCATTGCCAAAGCTCTTGAAGAAGAAAAAAATTTTAATTTTAATATAAACAAACCTCATGAACATAAATATTAGTAATAATGTAACGTGCCAATTGTGCAATAAGATTGGTCATGTTGCAAAAGCATGTTACTCGTTACGTTCTCCGAACCTTAAAGCAAATGTTCACGCACCAATTAATACAAGTAATAATATTAATCAAAGTTTTGTTAAATTCCCAAATAATAACAATCAAAATTTTGTTAGATTCCCAAATACTAATAATCAAACTTTTCCTAGACATCCCAATAGAACGTACAATACTGTTTGTTCGTATTGTCGTAGATTCGGACATCATATACGAAATTGTCGTACGAAAATAAACAAGGATTTGAATTGTAATAATAAACCTCTTGAAACAATTAACGAAACTCGAGAACTTGTTTCGGAAAACTCAACAACATTCGACATGATCAAACCGAGCACGTCAAGCCGGGTGGACAATTCATAAAACCGTGTTCAAATTTTATTTTTTCTAATAACAGTCAATCGAACAATATAAATATTGATGAAATCGTGTGCTATAAATTTAATGAAATTCCTAATCCTGATTACGTCAATATAAAATCGATATCGCAAAAAATGAACAGATAAATCTAAGTTTTCTAATAGATACTGGGGCCGAAATAAGTGTTGTAAAACACGGAGTATTAGCTGGTAGAACACAATGTTATCCTGAAAAAAAATGTATAATAAAAGGAGTTACCAACCATGATTTTACAACAATAGCTCTGTGTAATGCAAATATCCTACTTCACGAAAATATTTTAATTCCGCAAAAATTTCAAATTGTACCAGATAACTTTCCTATCAACTGTGATGGAATTCTTGGAAAAGATTTTTTACGGACAAATAAATCTATAATTGATTACAAAAATAATACCATCATGTTAAATCCATTCAAACAATTTTAACATTATCTTGAATTTAACTTCTCCCCGTTCAGAGATTATTATTGTACCTCCACGAATTGAAAAAATAATCAAATTACAGATCAGTAATTTCAAAAGCGATGAAGAATACGTTTGCAAGGCCAAACAAATCCAACCTGGTGTATATATTCCTAACTGTTTAATTCGTGTCAAAACTAATTATGCATATATTGCAGTCGTTAATACAAACGAATTTTCTGTTGAAATAAACCATTCACTCATCCAAACAGAATTATTAAATCAGTATGATATTTTTCAACTTCAATCTTGGTCAAATTCTCTTTTAAATCGTTTTGGTACTATAGAATCAAAACTAAACTTACACCATTTAAATATTGAAGAAAAAAACATCAATTATGAAATTATGCCGAAAATATAATGATTTATTCCATTTAGATGGATATAAACTTACTGTTACGTCAGCTACTAGCCATACAATACCACTTAAGTAAGATACAAAACCTATCAATATTAAGCAATATCGGTTGCCCTATACCGCAAAATTAGAAGTTGAAAGGCAAGTCGAACAAATGGTTAATGATGGTATAGTAGAACCTAGTAATAGTCCATTTAACAGTCCGCTAATAGTTGTTCCAAAAAAATCAGTTAATGGTGAGAGGAAATGGAGGATTGTAGTGGATTTTCATCGCTTAAACGATATCACTATCAGTGACGTTTTTCCACTACCAAATATTACTGACATACTAGAACAGCTGGGTAAAGCAAGATATTTTACTACCCTTGATTTGGCGGAAGGGTATCATCAGATTCCGATGGACGAAAATGACAAATACAAAACACCGTTTAGGACACAAACAAATCATTACCACTTTAATAGAATGCCATTTGGTTTAAAAAATGCACCATCGACGTTTCAGCGTGCGATGAATAATATTTTGACAGGTTTAAATGGACTTAAATGTTTTGTGTACCTAGACGACATAGTCATCATATTCATGGATATGATCTTAAAGAGCATAATAAAAAACTCGAAGAAATTTTTCAACGACTCCGACACTATAATCTTAAACTCCAACCAATTAAATGTCGTTTTCTCTGCAAAGAAATTCTTTTCTTCGGGCATCGAGTAACAGCCAACGGAATAAAACCCGACCCTTTCAAAACAAAAGTAATTCATGACTATCCTAAACCAACTAATTCAAAGGAAATAAAATCCTTTCTTGGATTATGCGGTTACTACCGCAGATTTATAAATAATTTTGCAGAAATTGCAGCACCGTTCACATCGTTACTAAAAAATGATTCTGTTTTCAAATGGGACGCGTTTTGTGAAAATTCATTCGATACTTTGAAATCTGCTCTTAACTCGTCTCCTATCCTTATATCCGCAGATCATTCAAAACCATTTATTATTAGTTGTAGCAATTGGTGCGATACTATCACAAGAACGCAAATCAACCGACCTACCGATAGAATTTGCTAGTAGAACGTTGAATTCAGCAGAAAAAAAATATCCGGTGATAGAAAGGGAGCTGCTAGCGATAATTTGGGACGTGAAGAAATTTAGACCCTACATTTATGGTCGCAAATTTATAATTAGAACCGATCATAAACCTCTAATTTGGCTCAATAAAAGCGCTAACCCATCGGCTAGACTCACTCGTTGGCGAATTGAGATGGATGTTCATGAATACGATATTATATATAAATCGGGCAAGACAAACACTAATGCCGACGCCCTAAGTAGAATCGAAGCAAAAGATCCTAGTTCCACTGAAGTCAACAATATACTTGTAGTAACTCGAGCTCAAGCAAAAAATGCTTCAAATGACATGCTCGACTCACCCCACACTTTAAACAATACTTCTGTTAATGGTTCAAAAATTGATTCTGGTTTAAATTTAGTCGATAATTGTAATGATGTAAATTATCCTATAAAAGAAAGTCAATCTACAGCTTATTCGGGTAAAGTAGAGCTTTCAGAAGAAAAAGACATTCAACGAATATTAAACGAATATCATAATTCTCCTATCGGTGGACACCAAGGTATAATAAAAACTTACAACCGAATAAAAACGTATTATTTTTTCCCTAAAATGTTGTCGCGAATAAGAAAATATATTCAAAGTTGTGAGAAATGTCAAAAGAACAAAGTCGGTAGATTGAACAAACTTCCCATGAAAATCACCAGCACGTCCAATAGACCTTTTCAAAAAATCTTCCTAGACGTAGTTGGACCACTTCCCGAATCCTATAATAAAAATAAATTTATTCTTACAATACAGGATGATCTAACGAAGTATTCACTAGCTGTTCCACTCTCAAACCAAGAAACATCAACTGTTTGAAAGCATTTACTATACATTTTATATGCCAATTTGGTGCGCCTGAGTCTATCGTGACTGTGAATTTTATGAGTGAGATGTTTAAGCATATTTGCAAACTTCTGTCTATTAAGAAATTCTATACAACTGCGTACCACCCACAGTCAAATGGCGCACTAGAACGCTCCCATCGAACACTGGCTGAATATATTAGAAATTTTTCTGACGGTAATCAATTAAATTGGGACGATTGGATCCCATTTGCATGTTTTCGTATAACTCTTCTCCACATTCTACAACAAACTATGTGCCTTATGAATTGGTTTTTGGTCATAAACCGCTTTTACCCAGTTCATTAAAGAAATCACCTGAACCCGTTTATAACTATAATGATTATACATACGAATTAAAAAATAAACTACAAACAGCTTGGGAAATAGCACACAATATTTTAATTAAAAACAAAGAAATTTCCAAAACTTATTATGATCGTGGTGCCTCAACATCGAGACAATTTCTGGTCGGTGATCAAGTCCTTCTTAAAAATGAAAAAACAAGTACAAAACTTGATCCTCGATGGTTAGGTCCATATGAGATAATAGAAATAAATTCAAAAGAAAATTCAACACTCCGCGTTAATCGAAAAAATATCGTCGTTCATAATAACCGTATTAAATTGTTTAAATAAATAAAGTATGATTGGTATTACTTGAAAGTTATTTACTTTATAAAATAAAAAGTTGTAAATAAGTACACAATTATGAATTACGATAGTGTGGAAAATATTAATTATTATGTATATTATAAATATTATATACCATATTACATACTTTATATACTATATAGATAGATGTATTGTATATCTATGTAATATTTCTGACGATAACGAAAGTTTAAGTAAAAAGATCAATTAGATTTTGGTTCGTCAACAAGTAGTCATCTAATAATGTTCAGCTCATAAAAGTATTTAAAAAATTAATAAAAGTTTAATAAATATTATGAAAAGTGTTTTATTGTAAAAAGTTGAGTTAACTTATAACTGGTGGATTTCCGAAAATTCCATAAGGTGTATTCCTACTTAACAGATACCAATTTCAAACATTCGCGCAGAAACTATTGCTGATACTTTAGATTTAGCGTACCTTCAAGCATTGTGACCGATAGAGATGCACATTTTGAATTCGGACTTTTTTACGAAATTTCCAAAACACTAGGATGTCAGCATCACTTCAGCATATAATCCAGCTTGAAATGGTATAATTGATCGATGGAATCGACAAATTCATTACCAATAATTTTACTCGGGTTGATAACAGCATTTCGTGAAGTCTTTCAAAGTTCGTTGGCGGAACTAATCTTTGGACAAAATCTACGACTGCCTGCAGCTTTTATCACACAAAGTAAATACATTAGTCAATCTGAATTTGTTACTCAACTTCGAAAACAATTCAGGGATATTCAAGCTTCTACCATTTCTCATCATTTTAAAGAATGCATATTCGCGTACGTCCGCAATACGACCACCATATGAGATTCTTCAATAACTTTCCAAGTTAATATACGAATTGAAAAATATTTTACTTTATTGTTCAAAACTGTTGAATCAACGGTTTCAGTATAAATCGACCGTTTTATCAAAACACCACAATCTAAAAATCCTGCAGATAATCTCAACCAGAAAACCCGCCTGCCTGTTACAAACTTCTTAAAAATTTTTAATCATATTTCTAAACATTTAAAAAAAAAATTTTGTTTTGTGTTATTTTGAATGGGATTTGACACCAATTTAGTATAATTATAAACATAATTAAAATTATAAATAGAGGAATTTTTTTTAAAAATAAACATAAAAGTCCCAGAAATAAAACAATCGATAATTTGTTGTAATTATTAATGGTACTCGACTACTCGTAATTATAAAAAATACACGAGACGAGACGACATGAAAGGCGAAGTAATTTTCTATTATTTCCCAAAAACCACTGGAATGGATTCAATTTAATTTTTTTTTTTACTAATTTGGTTTAAATTTTCGTAACCAAGCCACATCTTCGGTCCTTTCATATACATAATTTGCAATATTCTAAAATACCGATTTAATTTTAGAAAAAGTTGAAATTTTTTAATGAGGGTTGTTAAGGGTTTTTATTTTTGTGATGATGTTATGACGAAATATTTTCCCGCTACCATAATTTTGTCAGTATACAAATTTTGTTTATTGATTTTGTTCATTGTACTCGGCCAATTTTCATTCCTTTTTTATCAAAAAGAGGACACAGGACAGGTATTATTATATCATACAACTTTGGCATCAATTTTTAATAATTTAGTTTTAATAATAAGATGATATATAGAGATGTTGGTGATCATTGTATATTTGAATAGAAAATCTTTTATAATTTTCTGATTGCCCCTTATATAATGAGTACATATTGTGTATACAGGGTGTCCGGGTTTGGGATGCTAATCCATTAAGGGGTGATTCCTTGGTTCATTTTGTAAAAAAATCGTATGAAAGGGGAGGGAATGTGGCAATTTTTGAAATCCTTTCAGATATAGGGTGTTCATAAAATTTGGTTCAGCAAAAAAGTACACACACATTTTAAACTGTGACGTTCCAAAATATTTATCGGAGAGCAACCAACTTAGTCTTATTTGACTAGTAATTACATAGGCTTATTTAAGATCTAAGTGGTTATCTTGCATTTGCATCAGTTTGAGAGCTGTGATGCTTTAAAGTAAAAAAAATGATTTTTTTTTTATTAAATTCAGTTTTTCTAAAAGAACAGTAACATTTTTTATTTTTTTTGGACTTAATTCTAATTCGCCATGATCTCCCCTACAATCACTCAATATTTTATTTGCACCCACGTGCCATAGTTTTTTACGTATACCGTTTATTTATGTTGTGCTGTTAGGCGAACAAAACGAAAACAGTAGGCGACGATTATGAACTCCTTTGTTTTAATGTTGAAAAAACAAAAATTGAAGAGCTATTTGTATTAGTTTTCAGAAATTGTCTAGTGTTGTGAATTAAAAATTCTAAATAATTCAAGAAAATTAATATTACGATGGCACAGTTCTCAGGTGAGGAGTACATTGATATCCATTTTGTTTGCAGATTTTGCAATGGTAATACATTACGACCACGCAATAAATATCGACGCAGATTTCCATGCCAGGCTTCATTTATAAAACACTCACCAAGCTTCCATGGTTTATCTGCGAAACATAACGGAGGTAGGACTGAGATGATGTTAACGTCCAGCAGAAATAGTTAAATCAAATTTGAATGATTACAGTATGATAAGTTTTTTAACATTGAGTTGTTTTGCTGTTAGGCTGCGGTTACATTGGATGAGAATTCGTAATAAATTTTTTTCGTAAGAATTCGTGCGAATTTGTACTATTTCATCAGAAGTAAACAAATATATGGAGGTTTATATGTTCGGTCATACTACCTACCCTTATTTCGTAGGGACTCTCACCAATTCTTACGATATTTAAATGCGAACAAAATATACTATTAAAGATAGCCAAAAGTTTCCAGCCGAAAAATCAAAAAATCGATAATGCAGATAGTGCCTTCGCTTTCTCAGCCGAAAGTAGATATACGTTACCGTTGATCAACATTCTTCAGCCGAAAGTTATTAATCGAAAAATTATTTCAACAACACATCAACAGAAACCAATTTTAATGTTTTAGTATGCGAAGGTTGTTGTAAAACGTAATTCTATTTAAACTTGAGAAATACAAATGTTTAAATCAGTCAACCATAATTTAAAAGCAATATTGTTAATCTTGCTTCAAATGAACATATAGTATGGTGGGGACGCGACTATGGCCATTTGATAGGTCATAATGTTGGTCAACTTCGGCCTAATTATAAAAAAATTCTAAAGGGGATACAGGGGTGTAATTTATCAAAATTTCGCAAATTCAATATATCAAAAATGCAATGAATGGCCTGTCGTTCTAGATAAGCATGCCTTGTCGTAGGATGCCACTATGGTCACTAGATAGGCCATCATGTTGGTCAACTTCGGCCTAACTGTGGAGACATATTGAATTAGAAAAATTACACCCCCGTTTGTGAAACGAAATTAACCGGTTAATAAAACAAGTTAACGAAATTCTGATGGGGATACGGGGGTGCAATTTGACAAAATTTCCATAGTTCAATTTCGGACAAATTCATTGAATGGCCTGGCGCTCTTGTTTAACCTAAATTCGCATTGATGCCACTATGACCATTTGATAGGCCCTAATGCCTGTTAACAACAGTCCATTTTTGAGGAAATTCTGATGGGGATACGGTGGTGTAATTCAACAATATTTTTGCCCATGAATGGATCGGCCCTCTAATTTCACTAAATCCGCATTGATGCCACCATGGCCATTTTATAGCCAATCAAGTTTGTTATGATAGGGTCATTGATGATAATCTGAATAATGAAACATTTTCCATTTCTTATCTATTGTCATTTTTTGTACTTCGTTTAAATTAAAAAATCCTATGACTTTTGCCTTACAGAAAAGTATGAAAAAAATTTGAGAAAAAAATGTTGTTTGTTAGGTTCGTGTTTTCCTTATGAAAAGAGTAAAAGGCAAAAGTCATACGGATGCGGTGTAACATTATCGTGAATCACGTAGTCTGGAGATTTGTATTAATTTCCAAACAAATCATTTTTTATGATTCCCCGCACAAATGCAATAAAATAGTTGAAGATCTAAAACAAATTCTAATTTGCTAATTGGATCAAAATCTAGAGGAATTTCTAAGATACTATGATTTAAAATTTTGTTTTATGTTTTTTTAAATGCAGTTTTCAATCTGCAATCGATTCGCTCCCGCGGATTCTATAATCAACGTGATTATGTTTGATTAAAATAGATCAAACTTTTATATAAGTACTAGCTTGTCGGGAGCGATGGTTAGGTGGGTGGGTGCTGGGTAGGTGGGTGGTGGGTTAGTGATAAGTAAGTCTGAAGTCATAAATCTTTCGCACCAATTTAAAACTCGCAGACGAAAAGAACTGGCTTTATTTTATTATATATATTTTCTCTGCTTATATAAAAGATCTATTTTAATCAAATATAATGTTAGTTTGTAAGTGATTTAATTTGTTATGGATTTTTTAATTTAAATTAAATACAAAAAATGATAATAGAAAAAAAAATTGAAATAAGTTTGAGTTTATATTTTTTATCTTGAGTGCACCAATGGAAGATGTTTCGTTATTCAGAACCCGTTAGTTAAAATAAAATTAATTGGTTATTTTAGTGAGCTTATCATCAATGGCCCTGGCGGAACAAACTTGAAGGCCACTTGGATTAACGATAGCGAAAGTAGTGGAGTAGCCTAATTATATTTTCAGAACTTTACATAACCCTTAATTGGCCTCAAATCATGTATAGGTTCACTCCAAATAAAACAATTATATTCCTGACAGACTTAAATGCCATTTGGCCTATCAATTAGGAAAATAGGTTAACCTAAAGAATAAGGCCAGTCAATAAATTTTTTGAGGCATTCAATGTGAAATATCGAAATAAAGCCAAAATCAAACCCTGTATTCTCATCAGGATTCCTTCACAATCGAGGTTCAGTTAACAGGTATCAAATCATCATAGTGACACCGATGCGGATTTAGGTTAAGTAAGAGCGCCAGGCCATTCAATGAATTTTTCAGAAACTGAACTATGGAAAACTTGTCAAATTACACCTCCGTATCTCTATAAGAATTTCTTCAAAATTGAACTGTTGTTAACAAGCATTAGAGACTGTCAAATGGCCATAATGACATCATCGCGAATTTTAGATAAACAAGAGCGCCATTCAATGAATTTTTCAGAAATTGAACTAAGTATATTTTTTTAATTACACCCCTGTATCTCCATCAGAATTTCTTCAAAATTGGACTGTTGTTAACAGGCATTAGGGCCTATTAAATGGCCATAGTCACATCAATGCGAATTTAGGATAAAACAAGAGCGCCAGGCCATTCAATGAATTTGTCTGAAATTCAACTATGGTAATCTTGTCAAATTGCACCCCCGTATCCCCCATCAAAATTTTTTCACAATTGCCGCAACAGTAGATCTGTTGAAACAGCGAGTTCCACTTTGTGTTTGTTGTACAGTTTGAGTAGTTTTGGTAAAATCTGGAGTACCCTCTAAATCAATAATTATGTTATGTAATAAGCAAACGCACTTCACAATTAAATCAACTTTGTCAGGATAAATTTCCACTCTGATTTTAAAATTCTCCATTTTGCGGTTATAATACCAAAAGCACATTCAACGAGGCGTCCTGCTCGAGAAAGGCTATGATTAAAAACTTCTTCTGCTGGAGATAACACTTGTCCTGAAAATGGTCTTATTAAATAGTTTTTTAAAAAATACGCTGCATTTCCTACTAAAACATGTGGTACAACAATATGCGTGTTTGGTAGTGGTCTTGGTTGGGAAATGTTGAAAGTTTCCTGTTCGAGATGGTGGTACAATAATGATGTTTTAAAGATCCCGCCATCACCCTGCTTTCCATAGTTCCCAACATCAACGCTTATAAACTTGTAGTTTGTGTCTACTAAACCTTGTAACACGATAGAAAGATAATTCTTATAGTTAAAATAAATAGATCCTAAACTGGCTGGATAATTTAATTCTAATGTGCTTGCCATCGATAGCTCCGACACAATTAGTAAATTACCATTCTCTATAAAACTGCTCTATAATTGATTCGAACATTGCTTGTGTAGAAAATGGCATATGTTTTTCAAATAAAGTATCCCGTATAGCTTCACAGGTGTCATCAATAGCTTGCCTAATTGTAGTGTGTGACATTTGGAATGAGAAAGTTAAAGATCGAAAAGTGATCCCAGTGGCAAGATACCTGGAAATAAATAATTTTGCTAGAACAAAACCTTCAATACACAAATATTTATTTATTTAAATTTAACATTTTGTTGTAGAAAATGTAGTTCGACAAAAATGGAGAGGTTTACGAGACACATTTAGAAAAGAGCTTTCTAAATTAAAATTAAAAACGAAGTGGTGACCCTGCTGAAGAAGTGTCACCAAAATGGTAATCTTTTAATAACTTGTTGTTTATTAAAGATCAATTTGTACCCCGGAAAATAGTCGGAAATACTACAAACTATCAAAGGGATGATATTATTTGGATTGAAATCGCAATAGAAGAGTATGAGTTGTTAGAATCAGTAGAGAGTCCTAATGAAAAATCAGAAAGTGTAAGAGAACGGAACTTGGAAATAGGAAACTTAAAAACAATAAATTGCCCTGATAGTAATAAGGAACCTTCGTCTGAAACCAACACCAAACCAGGTACTCCGTAATAAAGAAAGAAAAAAGAAAGAGATAATACAATGAAAAAGCAGTTGGTTATCGAAGAACAAAAATTAACCCATTTTAAACAGAGTTCTCAACAGCAACAGGATGATGATTGCTATTTTGCTTTAAGGCTTGTTCCCTATCTCAGAAAACTGCCAACCAATATAGAAAATTATTTGTAAGAAGCAAGTTTTAGGAATTGCTTTTGCAAGACATGAAGCATTATGCCAGAGCCTATGTGCTTCTCAGCCTTTTTGTAGAACACAAACATCAGGTCAATGTGCTCCTTTTTCCAAGTTTCAACACCATCATCAGCTTTTAGATCTCTTACGACAAAGTTATCTAATCGTTTTTCGCCTCTTCAATCAGAAAATTATTCCTGTTGCGATATAGTGTAGTGACCAACATGAACCAGCCAATCAATGATACAAATACACAAACAAATTTTTCTCAATTTCGACATTCGGTAAATTGTGTACTTAACGGAAATTTTTCTATAAATAATTGAAATAATTATATGTTTATTAATAGTTGTTTTACAATCAATTTTTCTTGCGGTGAAATACATTTTCGGAAATTAGCGTCCTTATGAAGCTTAGTCTCAATAGCTTTTAATATATAATCAAATGTAGTAGGAACCATTCTTCTATATTCAAAAAATACTTGATCGTTATTTTTGGTTTCTTCAAATGATCTTCCAAATTCGTCGTTTTCAGCTCTAGATACAAAATAATCTTTTGGGATTTTCCACTGAAAGATAATTTATTAAAGGTGTTTCTAATAAAAACGATTTATTAGCAGGATCCATTTTCATGTCAATTGACAGCAATACGTTTGTTTTTGTACTATAATTTCGCAAACAATGTAAACACTTGGAGGAATCGGTGAGAACAAATTTTCTTACGAATTCGCATCCAAATATCCAATGTAACCGCAGCCTTAGATGGATTAAAAGATGCGAATTAAGGCGGTGATACATGTATGAATTTTGTCTGACAGACATAAATAATAATCGCTCTGATTGGGTGAATGCCGCCCATATTTTTTTATCATCCGACAAAAATTAAAAATTGAACACATTGCTGAATTTTGTATAAGATTTGAGGGCAGGGAGAAAAATAAATAATTCTAAAATATATATATAAAAAAAAAAAAAGAAAAAAAATCACTTTCTAGGTTGCTTGTTTTATAAAATTTCAAAAAATATCCATACGACAAAATTTTATACATGTATCGCTTAAGTGTGAATTTTGTTTTTATTGTCTAAGACAAAAAAATATTAACCAATCAGAGCGATTATTATTTACGTCTGTCAGGCAAAATTTCTACATGAATTATTGCCTTTAAAAGTCATTAATGAAACAACAAAAACCAATAAGGAAAATCATGGATTGCTGCGGAACGTTACACACTACTATTAATTCCAAAACCAGCGAGAGTGGAAACAGCATTACACTCTTGCTGGTTTTGGAATTAATTATAGTTCAAATCAATCTAAAAGTATAAAACCGATATAATACCAGCAGTACTAAATGCACACATAGAAGTAATAAATGAAATGGGCAAAAAGATTAGAATGGGCAACAACACATCATTGATAAAATCACAACAAATGAGCCAAAAAACGAGAATGAACTAAGGGAAATAAGCAAACTCTCAGATTGTGTAAAGGGGCTCCTAATCCTTTAAACTCATTTACCGAGCTATTCTTCAGAGCATTCGCCAGAAGATTAGAGGGGCAGAAGACTTGCACTCATTTCGTGTAATATTTTCAATGGAAGTTGTACCGATGTCAAGAACTGCCACTTCAGTACGCAGATAAGCGAGAACAAAATATAAACTGAAAATTACCAGGTGCGTGTAAATATGAAACCGGAATTTACCAATAAGTGGCAAAAATCTACCTTTCGATGTGGTTTGTTGTCCGCGCCATTGTTTTCTTTTGACATCTGCTGACAACATCCAATTCATTACCATACAAGCAAGTTTCATACAATAACGCATGTTTTTAACGTGTTAAAAATGTCGAATTTTGTGCCTACATATAAAAGGTTAGCGGACATCATTGATTTTTTGTTATCATTTGAGGAAAACTGTTTCAGAATCACATCGAATGCTTATTAAAGCTTACGTTGAGCATACGATTGGTAAATCAGATTTCACAATGCTATGAGTGGTTTAATAAATTCAAAAGTGATGATTTTGACGTGAGAAACGAAGAACGAGGAAGACCACCAACAACGCTTGCAGCCAATGAATTACAAGCATTGTTGGATGAAGATGACGCTCAAACGCAAAAACAACTCGCGGATTAATTGAATGTGTCACAAGAAGCCGTCACCATACGTTTAAAAGCCATTCAACATCAAAAATCTGGGAAAATGGGTTCCGCATAAACTGGATGAAAGGCAACAGGAAAATAGAAAAACCTCATGGGAAATGTTGTTCGCCAGATACAAAAGAAAGTCATTTCTCCATCGAATTGTGACTGGCGATGAAAAATGGCTCTATTTAGAGAAACTAAAGCGCAAAATGTCTTGGGTTGATCCAGGACAACCATCGACATCGCCTGCAGAGCCAAATCGCTTCGGATGAAAAACAATGCTATGTATTTGGTGCTACTGAACGCTACCAACAACAAATGATCAATTTAATCGAGATTTGCGTGAAAAACGACCAGAATATAATAAAAGGTAACACAAAATGATTTTGCTGTATGACAATATACCGTCACACAAAGCAAAAATGGTTAGATGAACGTTGGGAGCACTTCGAAAACTGGTTTGCCTCAAAACAAGAACAGTTTTTTTGGCGTGGCATCGATGTATTGCCAGATGGGGCAAATGTATAACTAATAATGAGCAATATTTTAATAAAATACTCTTAAACAATTGCATACGACTAACGTGTACTTTTTTTACTGGAAACTATGGTTTCATATTTACACACCTGGTATTTCCAGCCATAACACTTTAAATGGTCAAATTTTAGAAATTTTCAAATCACGAGCCCGGTTTGTTGTTGCCCAAAACAAAATCAAAAACTAAATTAAGGTTAGGCAATGGCGTACCGAAATGAATAAGTGGCATATTCGGAATGATAATGCAAATATATCCTTAATCTTTATTAACGCCTCGTTGTATATTTCCAACGAAAAATCGATATTGCGATCTTGATCAAAGGTCCGAATGCGATGCAGAGTGTCGAGGCTTATTGAATCTTTATATTTGTAGAGAACAGAAGCATGTGACGAAAAAGTTATAGACGAATATTTGACGAATTTGATGAGGAGAGGAACTCAGTACTGCATCTACAAGTGTGAGGTCCTAAATGTTGTTATCTTTCAGTAAATGCAATTCACGACACGCATGGTGGTACGTGTCGTACAAAATACCATTGACTGTTCTCAAGTATTGGAGAAAATCGGTCGTTAAGCAACAATGGACGTGAAAAGCAGAATTTCGGTGCTTCGGATGGACTGTGTATAATTGGCCTAATGTATTTTCCATATGAATATGCCGTCGTTTCCTTGGACTGGAACGCTTCGCTCTAGTGGGTGGGGCTCGCATTTTTCACTATTTGTTCTACGTGAAAAATCGTGGCACATCAGTATAGCAGTCTCTTTAGTGAAATAAACTCGCTGCCCATTTTCATGGTGCACGGCCAAATGTATAGCAGCAGGGTCCCTGTCGTTTATGAGAAAACCCAAAATACGCTAAACTACTTCACTGCTGCTAATGAATCGGCCCATTTGATAACGTGTTATTTCGTCGTTATCATTTAAATTTTGAACAGCAAATATATATTTGATGGACTTCGCAGAACTGCAGAATTCAACGTTTATGTGTACTTTGTCAGGTCTGCACAGCAGTGGCAAATACGGAACCGCCCAATGTACCAAAACATAACTATATGAATTATTCACAGAAGTTCAGTTGTTCACGAACATCGGTTTTATCTGTCAATTATTCTTGAACTCATGATTTTTTGTTCTTTTTATAAAATATTTGGGGATGGCGGAGGTGACATTTTGAGGTTATATGTTCTAATACTACATCAGTGAAACTATAACATCAGTGCTCGGCTTGTAACCTGTATTTTCATCCTAATTGTGACAACTAAAAACTAACCTGGCTGACGTTGAATCAAACAAAATAATTTTTAAATGCGCCTGTTACTCTGATGCCCTACACACCATTGCTTCTGTGGATGATGATACTGCTAACTCCAACTGGGAGTCATTGAGAGACATTGAGCGAATGCAAATATCACTTGCCAACATTGGAAAACAGTGCGATGACTTCGTTCGATTAGAAAACCAAATCAAGTTGAATTCCTCATTACTGCTATTCACAGGGATAATACCACTTTAAAATCTCAACTATCCGTGGTTTCTAATCAGTGCTGCTTACTTGAGCGACAAATAAATAGCACTAAGCTACTATTAGCATCAAGTTCTATTTGGAACAATTATACGCTCACTAAATTACTTCAACATAATAATATTGTTAACTGTTCTGATAATGTGTTAGATCTTGTTTTTTCTAATCTTAAAGCAAGCTCAATTGAAGTTACACAGTGTTCTGATCCACGTTCGAAGGTTGATCACTTCCATCCACCAATTCATATCAAGTTGCTAAACTTTGGTCGCAAACAATTAATATATAAAAGTTTTAACTCGATTAACTACCGTTATATTAGAGAGCAACTTATGAATATAATGTCGATCCTGATTCGGCGGTGAACATATTATGCTCCAAATGGAATCATATCTTAGAACCTAAGCTATATAAGAATAAACTTCACCCTGTAAACTCAAATATCACAAGCTTTACAAAAATTATAAGAACGAGCATGATTACAAAATTTTTTCGGAACTTCGTGGACAAGCTAAATTAGAAATTCGTGTTTGCTATAATAAATATTTAAGAAGCATTGAGTATCAACCAAAGCAAATCCTAACTTGTTCTGGAGCTCACTCTCTAACTTCACAAATTAGTGTTCCGGCCACCATGAGACTAGGTACAACCGAACCTCACAATTGTGATGTATTATGTAACCATTTTGCAGACAATTTTGATTCAGTTTTTTTGGCTATGTAGGTGTAATTCTGTAAGCCTTTCATCTGATACACGTACGCGTCTGAAATTTTATGGTGATTTAAACTGTATTACAACTGATGACGTTTAACGAGTCCCTACACGTCACTTGTCGTTCGTAAAGATGCTGGACCTGATTATATATCTAATTATTTAATTTATCAATTGAAAGATGAACTTGAAAAACCTTTGTCGATAATATTCAATCTTTCATTAAATTCCGGCATATTCCCATCTGTTTGGAAAAGAGCGTTTCTTGTGCCTATCTTTAAAAAGGGTGACAAGAGCGACATTGAAAATTATAGACCAATTTCCATATTAAACGCTTTTAGCAAGATTTTTGAAAAGCTGGTACATAATTTAATATTTCAAGTAGTTAATAAGAGCATTTCTTACCTGCATTGACCAACCTTTTAGAATTTTCTAATTATATTTTTGGTTGTGTTGATAATGGATTGCAGGTCGATTGCATATACTGATTTTCAAAAAGCGTTTGATTCAGTGGTAAATAACATTTTAATTGACCGGTCTATCCCCTCAAATATGCAAATGGTTACCATCCTTACTACATGACCGTCCGTTAAATGTCCAATTCAATGGTTATTTATATAAGCCTTTCTTTGCCACTTCTGGGGTTCCACAAGGGTCAGCTTTGGGTCCGCTGTTATTCATAATTTGTATTAATGATTTATCCATTATTTTAGAATGTCTACATCTTTTCTATGCAGATGATTTGAAAATATTAAATATTATTAATAGTGTATCTGATGCTCTTAAACTGGAAGCAGATATCTACTTTCACCAAAAAAATTGATCCCTTTCCTTATTCTTACAATATAGTTGGCTTAACTTTAAATAGAGTCAGTCACATTTCTGACTTTGGCGTCAAATTTTAAAATTATCATTTAACATACATGTTGAAGTGATTTGTATAAAGGCTAGTAAAATTTTTGGATTTATTTTTCGTAGAGGTATAGGGAATTTCGCAACTCTATGTTGTCTGAAATCAGGTTAACGTCAAATTTAAATCCCTAGAACCCGTATCGCACCGCCCCCTGCTGGGTCCGATTGTGAATTTAAACCATTCAAGGAGCTACTCAAATGCTCAAAATATTTCATTAAAATCGGTTCAGCCGTTTAGGAGGAGTTGAATTACATACACGCACGTACAAAAGAATTATATAATAGGTAGAGAAAAGTTCGTGGCCTTTTTCCCGGTAGATGACTTTACATTGATATATCTCAGTAACGATTTCATCGTATATCAGGCATTTTTTATGTGTGTTTGAAAAATGACATTTTAACTAGCACTTTGACATACAAAACATGACATACAAAATCGGTGAAGTGAATAAAAAGTTAAAACATTACATGGTGATAAAAAATGAAACAATCCGATATCTTTTACAATTTTATTACGACAAAGGTAAAAATGCAGCTCAGGCTTGCGAAAAAATTGGAAATATGGATGTCAAAGATGCGCCTCGCTCTGGTCGACCAACCACTAGAAAAGTCGATGAAATCATGCAGAAAATTGATATTGATCACAAAACAGTTTTAAACCATTTGAAAATTGCAGGATACAAAAAAAGGCTTAACGTTTGGGTGCCACATGAATTAACAGTTAAAAATTTAATGGACCGGATTTCTATCTGCAAAACGCTGCTAAAACGGAACGAAATCGAGCTATTTTTAAAGCGACTGATTACTGATGATGAAAAGTGGATGAGATACGACAAGGTTGTGCGAAAAAGGACATGGACAAAACGAGATAAAGCTGCCCAAACGGTATCAAAGCCAGGATTGGCGCCAAGAAATGTAATATTGTGTGTTTGGTGGGATTGGAAAGGAATCGTACATTATGAGGTGCTGCCACCGGGCCAAACAATTGATTGTAATCGTTACTGTCAGCAATTAACGCGTTTAAGACAAGCAATTCAATTAAAATGTCCAGAATTGATCAGCAGAAAGTGCGTTGGACCCGGCAGAACCTGAGAGAGCTTGGCTGGGAAGTGTTGATAGTCCTGACCTTGCACCATTTGTTCCGGTCCAAGCAGAACCAATAAGACCATAAAGCCGTAGGACAAAAAACCAGAAGACAATAAGACCATAAGATCATAAAACCATAAAACTATAAGACACTAAGACTTAAAGAACAAAATACCATAAGACCATAAGATGATAAAACCAAGACAATAAGATCAAAAGACCAAAAGACTTTAAGACCATAAAATATTAAGATCATTAGTAGACCATAAGACCATAAGACTAAAGGAACATAAGACCAAAACACATAAGAACACTAGATTTTTTCATTATAATTAAACCATAATACAATATGAAATAAGACCACACGACCCAAATACTCGTAAGACCATTACACTATAAAGCGATAAGTTCATAACACCATAATACCCTTGACAGACTAACGATTAGCTAAACGCGTTTAATCATTTTTTCGAGTTTATCTTTAGTAACTAAACCGGTTTAGTGCACTAATCTCTCAATATTTTGAAGTTTATCGCATAAAAATGGGTTTAGCGAGAGCGCCATCTAACAATGAAGGTTAAAATTTATAAATAGGACAATGTCATTTAGTGTTGTGGTACAATGATAGATGCCGCTTACTTTTTGAGTTATTCCTTTCCAGTTCAAATTTTTTTTTCAAGTTCAACATACACAAATGTGTATGTAGATAATGACAGGTTCTAATGTCTTCCGTATTTTAACGAATCTTAGTTAAATGGGAATTCTTAAAAAACAACATAATAATTTGATAACACATAAATTATATAACATATTAATTATTTGTTTTTGATAACATATTAATTATTTTATTATTATTATAGTTAGTGTTTTTTTCTAACCAAAAAAAAATTAAGTACTATGCACAAATGTGTATATTGGTCTGCAATTTGCACATAATTCTATGCTTGACACATTCGGTTTTCGTAAGCAAAATTTGCACACACAATTGTGTATACTGGCCGGAAAAAGGTTATATCCCTTTTCCTGCCGGCCATCACAATTGTGTGGGTAACGAAAACGAATCATGTCAAAAACTGATTTTTGTATGTGATTTGGACCAACATACACATTTGTGCATTCCTCTTACCATATAGTGCGTATTATAATACCATGACAAATAAAAGCTTCGAGTTTTTTTTTAAACAATCGAGTAGAGTTCGCCATAGGTATTTGCAAATTGATCCAATTTAAAATTAAAAATTTAATTTTTTTTTAAATTAAATAATTTTGATTTAATAAATATAAATCTATGTATATATAACCAAAAAAATTCATCATAAAAGTTGTATGGTTTTCTTGTAATATCGTTGTTCTGTTTAAGTAGTTTTGTCAATGACATTTGCTTAATACCGATTCCGGACAAACATAGCGCTACCGTATTTTATTATTGAAACAGGGTTTGCTAATCCTCATAGTGTGTCAACCTAATTGGTTTTGTAGTAGATTAACTAAACTGGTTTAGCTAAACGCGTTTAGCTAAACCCTAGTCGGTCAAGGGTATATCCGATGAATTTTCGGCGCGACTGCTTGCCGCAGGAAATTCGGCGAACGCGTATTATCGATGATTTACATATTCAACGATTTTTCGGCACAGTTTTTTCACACATCCATACATAAACAATAGAATGACACATAATTTAAAACAACAGATGAAGTTAAAAAAAAATTATTCTATGTATGCTGTGTCGTTGCGCCGAAAAGATAAATTTTGTTCATGTCTTCGCCGTGCCGAAAATTCGGCGAAGAAGTCCTTTCTGATTGGTTGAATGTGCCACGTGATGTTCGGCGCAGAAAATACGTCGAATATGTAAATCCACCTTAAGACTATAAGACAATAAGACAAAGAACAAAATACCATAAGAACATAAAATGATAAAACCAGTTATGATTTGGTCTTAACCGTACGACGAAAAGACCACAAGAACATATCACCATAAGATCACAAGACTATAATACCATAAGGTCGTATAATTTAAAAGCCATATGAATATAAGACCATAAGTTAACAATACCAACAGACCTTAAGACAATAAGTTCACAAGACCAAAAGACCTTAAGACTATAAGATCATTAGTAGTCCATAATACCATAAGACCATAAGATCATAAGACCATAAGACCAAAAATCAATAAGATCGAAGCACATAAAACCATTAGAAATAAAACCATAAAACCATAAAACCATAAAACCATAAAACCATAAAACCATAAGGCCATAAAACCATAAGACCGTACGACCATAAGACTTAGACTATAAGACTATAAAACAATAAGATTTAAAGAACAAAATACAATAAGACAATAACATGATAAAACCATAAGACCGTACAACGAAAAGACAACAAAAACATAAGACCATAATACCACAAAACTATAATACCATAAGGCCGTAAAACCAAAAATCCATATGAATTTAAGACCATAAGTTCACAATACCAAAATAACTTGTAGACAATAAGATTAAAAGACCAAAAGACCATAAGACCGAAGCATAAAAAACCACTAGTTTTACTTTTAACCATTATAATAAAACCATAAGAAATAAGACCATACAACCAGAATACTCGTAAGACCATGACACCCTAAAACCATAAGACCATAAGACCAAAAGAACATAATACCAAAGCACATAAGACCACTAGATTTTTTCATTGTAATTAAACCATAAGTCCCATGCCACACGAGCATTTTTTATATTTTGGCATTTTTTTTCTACCAATGTTTTGTTCTGCTTTCTCTTAAATAAAATTTTAACTAAAATGAGTCAAAAATGTCCTTGAAATATTTTTTATTTCATTTATGTTTGAGTTGTGTGGTAGAACAGAAAATTTGTTTAAGTCGCAATTAAAACTTGTATCATAGGTAAACGGGGAAAGAAACGAAGAAAAATGCGGCATTTTTTTTACGTGTGGCATTGGCCTAATACCATAAGAAATAAGATCATATACGACCCAAATACTAAGGCCATAACACCATAAGACCATAAGATCATAAGAGCATAAGAAGACCATACAATCAAACATCCAGAAGAAATAAGACCACACGACCCGAATATTCGTAAGACCATTACACGATAAAACCATAGGATCATAAGCAGGGATGGGCAATTACGTTTCGACTACTAGTTTTTACATGATTTCGTAGACAACTCGTCGACAACGTCGACTACTCGTCGACAACATCGACAACTCGTCGACAAGAACTACTAAAGAACTACTTGATAAATTAATTTACACCAACTATCGAAACTTATAATAAAACTCAGCATGAATTGTCTGTATACTACTGAGTGATAGCTGATACTTTATTTATGAAACATACTGTGCCTAATATTCATGTCATAAATTGCGTAATAAATTGATAATTATCCATTATCGATAAAAAATTGGTTGACAATCGAAAAAAGTTAAATTAAATTTGCGAATTTTAATAAAATTTGATTGTATTGTGATTTAGCTCGTATGCAATTTTCAAGCTTCTGCCATTCATAACTATACGCAGTGAATGAATAGTTAATTTATGATTTATAATGACGGTTTATATATTTTTTTTAATTTTACTTTATTGTAGTAACTTTGAATAAGATTAATTATTCGTCTACATATATATAAATTAATAAATAAAAGACAACATTTAGTTAAAAATTTCATTTTAGTGACAACTTTTATTAAATTTTAAGAAACTTTAAAAAAAAATATTATTATAACAGTGAAAATAATGTCAAAATATTGACAGCTTTTTTCTGTGTTAAGCATTCAACGATAAAAGTATTAAAACAAAGTTCTTGGTGATGTGCATGGATCAGCAATCTTTTGCATCTCTGTAGCTGGAAGTTGACTCGTTTATAGATTTTATTGCAGTTGGCTGAATTCACAACCGCCGACTTAATTCTAGATCGAATCCCTCTGTACATGTTAATTGCCTTTGATTGAATGTTCGCTTAGAAATTTATTAGTTTTGTTTTTGTTTTTCTAGTTATTGTTAGCCAAGGACGAAATACTTTGTGTACGAGTATGTGCACTTGATTCATTAGCCGCCTGTCTATGCGTTGTAGTGGTAGATGAATTGCATGCAGTGATTTTAACGTTTTCCCAGAATATGTTTTACCTGCAATAGCGACTCAAGCGGGCACGAGAGAAAGTGGCCAAAGTAATCTTACCACAGTTCAAACCGTCAACCGACCTATCTGCCCGAAGATAATCCGGCCGATTACACATATTTCTTTATGTATTCGAGGATTGCATCTCTGTAGCTCGAAGTTGTCTAGCTTATAAATTTTATTGTAGTTGGCTGAATTTACAACCGCCGATATAACTTTATATAAAATCTCTCCGTAGCTGTACATTGTAAGTGCCTTTGATTAAATATTCGCTTAGTAATTTATTAGTAAAAATTGTTAACCAAATTAATGAAAATTAATGACTTTCATACGTATTTACTGGTCAATGCTATAACTATGAATTTATATTTTAGAAATCATTGTAGGTTAGAATCCAATGTAATTTTGGAATACTCCTAGATAATGGCGATGTTGACAAAACTTCTACGAATTCTACCGTTAATTTTCTGGACGAAGATATGGCTGTTTCAGCAAATTTTTAGCGAATGGTATTTTTACAATTGTCTAAGCGTCCGTTGTAAGAGGCGCTATTGCAGGTAAAGCATATTCTGGGAAAACGTTAACATCGCTGCGTGGCAATTCATTTACCCCTACTATGCATAGATAGGCGGTTAATGTATCGAGTGCACATAATCGTACACGTGATATTTCGTCTTTGGCTAGCAATAACTACAAAAACCAAAACTAATAAATTTCTAAGAAAATATTTAATCAAAGGCACTTACAAAGTTACAATGTATGGCTACGGATGGTTTCGATCTAGAATTATATCAGCGGTTATGAATTCAGCCAACTGCAATAAAACTAATAAGCTAGATAAATTAAATATAGCAATGTGTTTAAATTATTATTATAACTAACATAAATAAATTTTTATACAGACATCAAGATGACTTGAGAAGAGGGCGCGTAAAGCCTATATCTATTAAAATATTTGAAATAATTAATAGTTTTAGATAGATGTCTTTAGTTCAGAGATTTTAAATTTATTTGTAATTTATAAAATGCTACAACTGTCAGAATTGGATTTAAGTAATTTTTCACAAATTTTAATAGTGCGGTTAACGAAAAATAATTAAAAATTAAGTTTTTAATATCATTTTCTTAGTTATCGACGTTGTCTACGTTGTTGACGTCTGGAAAGCAATAAATCGGTATGTAATCTACGTGCTAGATTACGTGTTGACAACTACGTAGATTACCTTACGTAATCTACCCGCATTAGAAATAAGACCACACGACCCGAACACTCGTAAGGCCATTACACAATAAAACCATAAGACCAGAACACCATAAGACCAGAAGACCATAACACCATAAGACCAAAAGACCATAAAACCATAAGACCATGAACCATAAGACCATAAGATCATAAGTACATATGACCATAAGACCATTTGACCAAAAAACCAGAAGACCCTAAGACAATAAGACGATAAGACCGTTAGATCATAAGATGATATGACCTCAAGACCATAAGGCCGTAAAACCTTATGGTCTTACATTAAATTCAAAAGAGGCCTGCGAAAATGAGTTGTCTCGATTTTTCGCCTCTAAACCACAGAAGTTCTACAGTGAGGGAATCATGGCTCTACCAGAAAAATGGCGAAAGGTCATCGATCAAAATGGCACATAATTGGTTTAATAAAGTTCATTTGAAATAAGAAAATTCTTTGTTTCAATGTCACCCACAAAATGGCCACGAACTTTTCCCTAACCCTATATACAAAGATTGGAGGGTGGTGAAGAGATGGTGAAATTGTATGGTTGTATGTTCTGATATGCGAAAAATCTTTAAAACAAAATCGTCAAAAAACAGAAAATATGCCTAGAACCCGATCGCATCGTCACCTACCGGGTCCAATTGTTAATCTAAACCATTCAAGAACTAACGCAAAAACACACAAAATTTCATTAAAATCGGTCCAGCCGTTTAGGGGAGTACAATTACATACACACGTACAAAAGAATATTAATATTGGGGGGGGGGGGGGGGGGGGCGGGGAGGAAGGGGTGACATTTTGAGGTTATATGTTCTGATATGTGAAAAATCTAAAAAAAAAAAAAAATTGCGTCAAAAAACAAAACAAAAATCTCGATCGCAGTGCCACGTACCAGGTCCAATTGTGAATCTCAACTATTCAGGGACCCGCCACACCGTCACATACACACATACAGAACAATTATATAAAGATGCGACCATGAAACATATCTAGGAGAAATGTATCCAAGGAGAAATGTAGGGATAAATCTAATATTTAAATTGTCCACACCGCAGCAGTGAATGACCTGATTAGGTCCTAGACACCGTAACGAGCACGAGTAAAAGATGAATTTTATTTAAACTGATTATCTTTTTTTAAACATTTTACAAATTCCATCCATTCTGCATTACTAGCAAAAACATATCTTTTATGTTCGTGTGTGCGTGTGTTTACAAAAAAATCATAAACTTTTTATGCTTAAAAGCTTAATATGTTATCATTTAAACCATTCCACAAGGTTTTATTGTTTCGAAAACGTGCCATGAATATGAAATGAGTATTTAAAGTTGAGATTTAAAAAAAGCTTCATATTTACAAATTATTATTTAAATAAAACAAAACAAAAAAATAAATAAACGAGCTTATTATTAGGATATCATTACACTACTAATATTATTATGGCTGTTGGAAAATTTATGAAAATTTATGGATCTGCTTTTATTTCATTTTTAATTTCCCATTTGGAATCAATATACGAGAGAGACAGACGAGATGTATTAAAATGTCTTATTTTTCATGAAAATAACATTTTTTTTTATTCGTTTATAGCTCTAAACGAATCGAAAGACTGAAATTTATGCTGTTTAGTTATAAAAGCAAACAGAAAGCTGTAGAAAATCAATACGAGAATATTATAAAACCGTAAAAATGATAATCACATTGTTTATATCTATACTTACGTATATAACTACCAAGTACAACTCTAGTCTATATAGACACAAAGTATCTATACGAAGAACAACAAGTGTCTTGATTCTATAGAGAGCATTAATAACAACAACAAAAAAAATAACAAAGTAATAAGAATAATAATAATGACAGAACCAATTTACTAGATACTTAATATTGTGTACTTGACTTAAAATTTGAAAAATTAGTAGTGGTCTCGTAAAGTGTCCTTATATCGGTATTTTCGTAATTGTGGCATCACTATAAAAAGAAGTTGTTCTCGATTTTTGTATATTTTTTTAAATCCCTACACGTGAAATACTGACTAGTACCAGCATAAGTAGGTACTGTTGCCACATGTTAAATCAGGTAGCCAGCCCTGTTGTATGGATGCGTTCGTGATACGAAACAATATAAAAAGAATTTCGAGGCAGAGAAAGATAATACTGACAAATAGACAATTAAATAAAAAGTTGTTTTCAAGCTAACAAATATAAAGTGTTTATTTAATTAATACAGAGAGTTGAGCCAAGCAGCATCGATCCACTAAGTTCGAGGAAAATATCGCCAATATCCCATCCTTAATACCACCAATATCAGTGCAACAAGTGTTCTAAGTGGTATCGTTTTGTATGCATTGATGCAATGCAGGCAATCCAAGATGTAGATTAGGTTTGTAGCACGTGCTCCAGCCTATCTAATGCATGACGGACCCGGAAAGAAATTTATAATTTAAGTATTATAAAATAACCGATGGGGAACTGAAGGACCGAGTAGTTTTCCGTCGGACAATCGTTCCATCAAGTACAATAGAATCAAGTACATTTGAAAGACCTTATGGGGGTATTGAGCCAGACAGTTATTTATAATGGCTTTTCGCCTGTATATTGCTAGTGCACTAGTAACCGTACTATTAAAGTCAGTTTTCTTGGTTGGGTTTGTCCGTCTAGTGGACCACTATTTAAACAGCGTTTGACGGTTTCAGTTGACTGAATAAAAACCGTTCATGATATTAATTTATTTAAGATTTTTTCGGCTTTTCGGACAAAATACTATTTTTGTAACCCCATAGGTGACTTGTGTAAATATACACAAACCCTTACAAAAATGAGAACTTCTGTAAATCTCTTCTTGGCAGGTTGGTTTCGTTCTGACAAAAAGTCGATCTATTCATCAGGTTGCAATGACAAAACTGCAAAAATTCAGCTCTTGCTTTGTACCTATAGTATAAAACAAGAACTTATCGGTTTAGCGAATTATATCACCAAATAAGAAACTTCTGGAAATTCTCGGTACGGTTTAAAGTCGGTTACAATTTACATAATCTTAGTTCTAAATAAATCTAAATAAATCCGATTATATAGTTGAATGTTTTTTTGTAATATTAAGAATCGTTAATTATTACGTGTGCACGGAAAAAAAAACTGGTTACAACGAAGAAAAAACTGAATGATTCAAGAAAAATGAGCACTTGATTTTCAGCTAAGATAACTATTTCATAATGCAAACTTTCAATTTCTTCATTTGATGTTTTTATTTAAATATTGAATTAATAATTTTTTTATTGTTGAAAGAAATTCAATTTCTTAAAGCAAGAAAATATTATTTTGTAGAGCAAATCGCTTTTCTAAGTTTTTAATATCTATTTCTTCATTAAAGATAACAAATTCTTGTTTTAAGGTGACCGTATCTCAAAATACAATAAATTGAGGCTTGTATTAAGAAATTTTACATATCATTGTATGATCTACATTTCTTTAGTTAAGAGTCATTTTCTTATAATTAAAATGCATTTTCTGTCAGAAAACATTTTTTTTTCGTGATAGAAGAACCCATTTATAAATTGTAGAGAAGGAATTGCTTAAATACTTCAAACGCCTTTCTTGGAAAAGCTTTTGAATTTCTAGATTGCGGAAAGTAACTTCTGAAAGCTGTAAAAGTATTTCTTGTTTCCAGCTATTTTTCCTGTTTATTGGATCAACATTAAATAAAATTTCCAAAATAATAACAATAGAATTTAATTATATATTTTTTATTTTAATTAATTATAAGAAATATAAAGATTCGATTTAATATTAATTAGCTATGTCATACAAATTACAATAATAAATACAATAATAAAATACAAATTTAATTAAACAGAAGACATAATTGACTTCAATATATTTACGCTATGATTTATCAAGAAAACTTTACAACTAGTTTTTACAATATCAACAATAATGAACAGTTTAATATTTTGATAGCTTAACTCACACATATTTTAACATGCAGCAACAAATAAACGTCGATAAGTTTTGAAAAAATTAACATTTAAATTAACAGCTAAACATTAGTTTTTTGTTTACAGTCGTACCTGTAGTTTCTGCAGTAATGATTTTTTTGTTGATTTTTTTGCATTAAGATTACTATTTTTAAATTTATTTTTCAAATAGCCTATCTTCTGGAGCTTACATTTGTAATTTCTATGCTTGTTGTATAAAAAGCTTGCTGGCTTACACGCCCTATAATACAATTCCTGAAAATAAGACAATAAATAGCAAAGATTTTTATATATAACTCATTGTTAGTTACCTTCTTTTCTCCAGGAATAAATACCCGATATCACTAGCAATTGTTTTTAATAAATCAGCTGATACCGGGTTTTTGACCAATATATCACCAACTGTAGATACTAGTAGATTGCGGGTCCTTCCATCGAGTTGTGGTGGAGTTGCTGCATTAAAATGTTTAAGATTTTAAACCCTTTGGTTGAGTCGAGAAACTGGTCAAAGCTGCTGATGACATTTTTCCACTTGAAAAAGAAGAAGGGGCTGGTTAATGCTGTGTCCTGATCCAGTCATACATCGATGAATTTACAGAACCAGTTACTGTTACTATTTAAATTTAGTATTTTCGTCAGCAATTTCTCTGATTAAAAAAATTTAAATAAAACCCTAAATTCATTATGCACAAATTACTCACACAAAACACACAAAAGAGAGCGATCACTTGTTAATTTAAATTATAAATATATGTAATATATATGTATATATAACTTACATTTAATTACTTAGCTTCACCTTAATTATTTTTCAACACCACTAAAAAATATTTTATTTGACAATCACAAAATACACGTTGTTTCTATTAAACTGTTCAAGAGATAAAAAATATTACTTATTTGAGTTATATTTCTCAAATTTTTCAACGTTTTCTTGATTTAAAAATTATAGAGTGTACATAAAAAAATCCTTTTGTATAATTAAAAGTATTCTCTCAGGATGAGACATACATATTAAACCAAGAAATATTATGTTAAAGTTTAAAAAATTACTTTTTTGTGATAAGAAAAACATTTCTCGAAGTAACATAGCAAATTGTTTGAAATTATTGAAATTTTTATCTTCATTAAAAAAAACTTGGAATGAGTAAAGATTCATTATTTCTTCAATCAAGATAACTTTTTTGAAATTGTAGAATTCATTAGTTTATCAGAAAGAGAAATAATTTTTTTATTATCAAGAAACGTTTTCAATTTTAAAATGTTGTATTTTAATAAAATTTATGTTTTTGATTTAAGAAAATATTAAATTTCTCGTTTTAAGAAAATGAAAGATTAAATTAAAAGTATTTCTCTTCAAACTAAATTTTTTCTCTTATTATAAAGAATTTATTGCAACGATAAATACAAGAAAAATAATTCTCAAGATGGAATTTAATTTTAAAACTTCAGTCAAGAAATAATTCTCTTCGTAAGAAAACTATTTTTATAACTAGAAAAACTGGTATCGACATAGAAATTTGGTTTTTAAAGTAAGCAAAAATATTTTTTATTAAATAAAGAAAAATATTTCTTTAAGATAGTATGCTTATTTTTTTCCGTGTGGCTTAAAAAAATGGAACTGGAACATTCATATTTCAAAGACAGCTTATCTTTTTCAAATGTTCACTTTTATTTTTCAAGAACTTTATTATATTGTATGTCCATTACTTTCTGATTTTCATGGGCACTTCTCTCTCCATCCAGCGCAGTCGTTTTAAATTCCTTTTTGATCTTTACGATCAAGTTTTTCGATGTTTTGGTACTTTCCTTTTCAACATAGCCAAAAAGTTTTCGATCGGCCACAGTTGGGGAACATTTGGCGGGTTGAACTCCTTTGGAACGTATTCAATATGCCTTCTTTGTAAATCAGCCAAAGTATCTTTGACGTAATGTGCGGACGTCAAATCTGGCCCGAAACCCACCTCATTATGAGAATGATGTTGTTTGATAAATGTGTGAAGCACTGGTTAGCATTTTATAATGTAGACCTCTTTGATTGCCAAGCCGCTTTTCCAGAAAACTTGGACTTTTTGATCAACTCTGATTCTTCCTGATGCAGGATGTGTAGCAGACTCGTAATATGACTTTTGTTGACATTCATTGCCTTCCAGAGTGAAATATAACTCGTAGTCCATGACGTCGTCCGTGCAGTAACGAAATTTTGGGAAAGCAGCTTCAATCGATTTTTTATCACTTTTGTTTGCCGATCGGTTTGACTAGGAGATGAGTTTTTTGCTCGCCGTCTGATGTTCATCTTTGACAAATGCTTTTTGGTAGTAGAATGGCTGGGTAAAGCACGATACGATTTAGCACTGTTGCCTTGCGTTTCTGCCTTTAGTCTAGCATGAACTCGACAATTTCTCAGCTTCGATGAGACTAAGCACGCGATAGATCGTTGGGTTTCTCAACTCCATTATTACAAAGTGTTAAAAAACTTCATTTTTGGTCTTCGTTGTATTTTGTTTGCAAAAATTTAATATGAGATTTCGACATTCTTGGATTTTTTCATTGTATGTGTGGTATTGTTGCATCATCGGTTTGTGTGTTTGATCCCATTTTTTACGCCGTACGTTATTGTAACCGATATCTATAAATTTTAACTAACTTTCAACCGACATTAAACCAGCAATTCACCGTATTTGAAAAAATATTAAGTAAAATCGATCAAACATTTTATCAAATTTGAGTTTTCGTTTAATATCGTTTTTACATCGTTAATGTCCGATGAAAAAACGATATAAAACGATATAATTATAGAATTTATCTAATATCGGCTGTCGTAATTTTTTTATATATAAAATCAATTTTTCACAACTTACAATTAACCGACTCGCAACCGTAAACCATTCTACAGTTGATTTTTCTTGCCGGGAGAGATACCAAATCTGCCAACCCCGTGCCGAAGACGTCGAGCAAGATTAACACAAATAAATCCATAAGTGCGCGATCCATAAAGTCCTCAAGCAAGAGCACACAGTTGGAATTTCAGAATTCGGAAGGTACAAGAGATCAGACGTAAGCAAAGGGAAGCCGAGGATCGCGATTATATAAATAAGAAGTTCGAAATCTTCGAGCAGCAAACTGACGATGAATCCGACGATGTCTTTTGAAATGAACCAACCAAATGGCGAACGTATCGATGTCGAGGTCAACTGTAATATCAACAACAATCGGTACCCCGAGTGAAGTCAAATACGTTAGCCATTTCAAATAAACGGACATTAATCACACATGACCGTGGTGCCATTCCGATGAGTTTGAACAACATGAATCTGTTGCCGTCTTATACTCAACCAGCAGCGATTATTTGTGGACCAGAACTCCCTGTACCAAATACTGCAACAGCAAACATGTTGAGAGTTGATCAGCTAGCCGTAAGAGATGTAGTTACGAAGACACTTCTTCACTTCAACCATTGGAATGGCCGATGTTCATAAGCGTTTATGACATGTGGTTTTAGCAATGCTGAAAATCTACTACGTCTGCAACGGTGTTTTATAGGGGAAGCGCTAAGGGCTGTAAGATGCTGTCTCCTTTTACTATCGTCGGTATCGGATGTGATAACAACCTTCAGAATTCTGCACGGCCACGCAGAATTGATCATCTATACAATACTTCAGAAAATCAGAGGCAAACTGGCTCCAAAAGCAGAAAACGCTGTCGGTAAAAAACCAATGCGCCACGATCGAAGCTGTCGGACTACTGGCACATATAAACAATCCATCGCTGTTATAGGAGTTAGCATATCGGTTACCGTATTACATAAAATTAAATTGGGCCATACATCAACAGTCTGTGCCATGCGTCACGTTGTCCACGTTGCGGAACGGGCTTTTTCCTTTTGGTAGAGGCTATCTGCATACGCACGCGGGAGGTACTCAAAGAAAATAATCAAACCATTACCGATGATCGGAAATGCTATCTTTGTAAGAAATCCGATCATATGCTAAAAATATTTGAGAGTTTCAATAATAAAGAGCCGAACATTTTTCAGACTCCATAACCACTATCGTTGCAAATTTCACTTTACATTATAATGTCCAACGTCAATCACAACAATTACCTCCTTTCCGAATCATTCCGGTCACTCTGCGCGAGCAAAAAGCATCAGCAAATACGTTGTTACAGGCTGGCTGCTGCCAACCTGCAGATTTTCACTAAGCACCTGCAGAGGCCTCCACGGTGATGTTTTGCCGGCTACGTTCTCAGTGGAGACGTGCTAAGGTCGTGGGGTTTGAGGCATGCAGGGCTCCTGGCTTACACCGTGATTAATTACAGAAAGTTGGGGGGGAACGCAAATAATAATAATAACCGAGTCCCGCCGAAATTCGTCGGCCGGAACCTGAGGAACGAACCGAATAATCAAAATAAATTAAAATAATAATAATAATAATGGTAGAGGTGCCCCGGTGCGCGCATCCATCCGAATTCAAACGGGATCAAGCCCTGGTTACGGAATTGGATGCGGGCACCAAGGGACCGCAAACACTAAGCCGACACAGAGGGAGTCTCCGCTCCCATCATACCGACCAAAAGAACTTTAGTAATTCATTTTACGTTGGAAAGTACACCAATAGAGTAAACTGTAATAACCAGAACACTGACGAACGGGAAACTGTAAACTAGAATTAAAATAATTCCGACACAAGGTTCATCCCCAAAATTTTTATATATTTATGCACACTCTCTACCCACCGCTCTCAAGGTCCCGCTCCGCACTCAAATCAGAATCATAACAAGGTTTATAGAGAGAAGAAGAAGAAAAAAAATAAAAAAATAAACACGAATAATAACGTTCAACACTAATAACGGCCACCTAACCACCGTATTTACACTCCACGCGACCTGAACCACGCGAGACTCCGAAAGGAATCAAATTCGAATCTTATTGGTATAATCGTATTTTGGGAATTCGATTACAATGATAAATAAAAAATTATGAAATTAAAATTTTGAGAACGTAAATATAAAATAAAATTTAACTATAAGTAAAAAAAAAATATGTTGGTACCTTGACTGATGCGGCCTTGTAGCTGTACTGCCACGAGTGATGCCACACCCTGACCGTTGCGGCACTTCCGCCGGTATAAAATAATTCGGCTACCCGAACGTTGCGGGGCCTTTCCCCGATACCAAAATAAACTACAGCTGGCCTCAACTGGCCGCCAATATACCATAGATCGAACAGCCGGTTGGCTACCCGAACGTTGCGGGGCCTTTCCCCGATACCAAAATAACAAAAATTGAGTAGCCGCGGTGAAAATTTCTGTGCCACACCCGTGAAGAAAACACCGTAGAAATTCGGTAACTGTTGAAAATGCGGTACTCTTCAAACAAAAAATGTGGTACCGAACAAATTGTGACGTTATCTTGTCGTACTGATGAAGCTAGCGGTTGATATCGCAGAATGCGTCCGATTGTAACGCCCCGAAAATGTGTCGCAACTCGTTTACACCAATATACAAACCGCACAAAAATGCTAAGATAACTTAATTTTTGTTTTACAACGCAGAGAATTTTCTGCACACTTTACACATCAATCTTCACAACAAAAAGAAAAAAATGTGGTAATGTTTATAATATGTATTTATATATCAAAAAAAACTTATTATCAGATTTCTTTATAAACAAACTGTTTTGCTATTATGCACAACACTAATGGCCGACTCTTTTTTTTTTCAAACAAGAACTAGCCTGCACAAAATCCAAAACTCGACTTCCATTTTTTTCATTCTCATCAAAAAAAAACTTTTTTTCGCATTCCCAATAACACGAATATCTCTTCTTGTTGTCTCCGTTTTCCCTTTCATCTGTTTTTTTATAAATTTTCATGGTGCGCGGCACTTTATTGTATATATATATATGAGAAAAGGAGACAACAAAAGAAAATAATGTATACCAATACAACAAAAAAAACACAAGTTCCATAACGTTGGAAACAGACGGGATTATAGTATTATACCAATTCAAAGTGTACACGGTGGTGTGGTGAGTAATTACGAGGTAAAACCGGAAAAATTAGTTTTAGAATCTCTATTAAAATATAGATGGCAGGGCTATCAGTAAGATACATTAAGTATATGATTTTAACAAAACAATCGTATTTTATGCCCTGTTATGACCCCAATGAGTCGTAACAAACGTGGGAACGTCCCACACCCTGAGATGTCTCATATAGCCGGGCCTAAAATACAACAACAACCAATAAATACATAAAAATTAATCGAAATGTACACCGATTATATTGCGACGATCTAATATTGTGATTGAATGAATCAGGCATCATGTGCGGATATCTTTTACATGATACGTACCTAGTGATTTGCCATTCAAATCTTCGACTGCGTACGCTACTTGTCCGACTTTGCAGGTAATAATCGCGGGTTTAAATTTACTAGCCAATTTTGCGGAGAATTTGTTCGTCGCGTCGCTCAACGCAAAAGATCGTATGAAAACGGGTTGACCGACTCGGAAAGAGCGCTTATTACTGCGTAGGTTGTAATGTTGAGCCCCCTTTTCGTGTGCTACGCGTAGATAATGGATGATACGATCTTTTAGGAGATTTACTCGATCTGGCTTAGCCCATACCTGGACTTCGCTGGGATCATGTTCATCGAGTAACCGTCGCAATGAGTAATCCGAACCGTGCAACGACATATGTTGACCGAACACGACATAATGAGGGGAGTAATGTATCGAATCGTGTATGGCATTACGTAAAGCAGCCGCAATTTCTTGCAAATTTTTGTCCCACTGATTATGATCGTGATCGCTCAAATATGATCGAATGCTAGCAATCAACGTTCTATTAACACGCTCGGAGGCGTTGCTTTGCGGAGAATACACCGGCGTGCGAATATGGGTTACGCCGTATTTAGATAGCAAATCCTTAAATAAATTGGAGGTAAATTGCTTCCCGTTGTCAGAGGTGATTATTTCGGGAACCGAGAACAACAGAAATATATCGTTTTCCAAAAATCGACATAGTAAAGATGAGGAAGCTTCACGCAAAGGTTTTACAACTACAAATTTAGAGTAATGATCCAAGATGATAACGATGCAGGTATTACCGAGTTTCGAACGTGGATACGGGCCCAAAAAATCGACATATAGTTTTTGAAACGGGCGAGTTGACGTGACCTGAGCTCCCATGGCTGGTTGCGTAGAGAAATTAACAGCTTTGTTCATTTTACATTTAGTGCAGCTAGCGACGTATTGTTTAACTTGTTTTACCATCTGAGGCCAGTAAAATTGCCGCTGAAGGCGCTCGAGAGTTTTGCTGCCGCCTAAATGTGCTGAAGTGGGAGGTACGTGAGCCTGTTCAATAAGCGTTGAAGTTAAGGAATTAGGAATAACAAGTTTCCAATTCGAAAGGTCGGTATCCGTATATTTAAAACCGAACGAAGGGGATATCAACAATTTATCATCCTGGATCTTATAGTTGTGCGAACAATCTTTTAATGAGCGAATTTTCGCGATCTGATCGACGTAATCTGGATCTTGAAACGCCACCGAATTTTGATCAACGTGCAGAATTGGGACTGAAGAAGGTATTAACGCATTCACGGAAGGGTCGATGTTTTTACTCGACAAGACTGGATCCTCAAATTGGGCACCAGGATCAGGCGTGCTCTTACTTTCGGAATCATCCTCACAAGGAGCGGATTCATCCGGAAAAGCTCGAGACAGCGCATCAGGTACAACGTTAACTGAACCTTTTCGGTATCCAATTTGAAAATCCAGCGCTTGGAGTTTAAGACTCCATCTCGCCAAACGTCCGGAGAGGTCTTTTTGACTCATTAACCAGCGCAAACTGGAATGGTCGGTATAAATGACGAATGGATAACCTTCCACGTAGAGACGGAATTTTCGCACGCTGAGGACGGCAGCGTAGCATTCCAGCTCGGTCACCGAGTAGTTTCGCTGCGCCGCATTGAGCTTATGGGAATAAAACTCAATGGGCCGCTCCACCCCCTCGGCGTCCACCTGAAATAAGACACTACCGACCCCAACGGCACTGGCATCGCACTGAATAAAAAAGGGTTTTGTATAATCAGGATGCGTTAAAACTGGGGCAGTTGACAAGGCGGTTTTGAGAGCATTAAAAGAAGAATCAGCAGCTGCAGACCAACATACTTTAGTGTTTTTACCAGTAAGATCGGTGAGAGAAGAAGCTAAGGAGGCGAAATTAGGAATGAAGCGACGGTACCATCCGCACATTCCCAGAAAACGTCTAATCTGTTTCGTCGTTTTCGGAATAGGGTACTCCAGAATAGCTTTACATTTATCTGGGTTTGTACGGAGGCAACCATCACCCACAATATAACCTAAATAGTCTACTTCTTTCAACACAAACTTACTTTTGGTCAAATTGATTGTTAAACCGGCGTCCTTCAGATATCCAGCAACCTGTTGTAGTAAATCGAAATGTTCAGCCGGAGTGGAGGATGTGACCAGAAGGTCATCGAGGTACACAAAGACCTTATCGTGTAGCTGGTACGGGATCACGCGGTGCATCAAGCGACAAAGCGTCTGTGGTGCGTTGCACAAGCCAAACGGCATCACCTTGAACTGATACAAGGGCCGTCCAGGAACCGTAAACGCTGTTTTATCGCGGGATGCTGGGTCGAGTGGGATCTGCCAAAAGGCATCCTTTAAATCAATCGCCGAAATGAATCGGGTGTGTCCCAAACGACCCAACAATCCGTTGATTATGGGCAGCGGATACGCATCCTTGACGGTTGCCTTGTTCAGTTCTCTAGCATCCAAGCACAGACGAACTTTCCCATTGGCCTTACGCACCAACGTGACCGGTGAACACCAGGAACTTTGTGACTCCTCGATAACCCCCAAAGACAACATCCTATCCAACTCGGCATACATGAGTTTCTGGATAGCTGGGGACACGGAATAAAAACGTTGTTTGACTGGTTTTGCGGAACCGACATCGATCATATGAGTGATGAGGGATGTGTGGCCCAAACCTAAAATATCGCTGCTCGGAAAAGATTCGCGAATGAGATCCAATTTACGACGATCATCAGATGTTAAAATATGGAATTTGGGTGTGTTGGTAGTTTCACCTAATTCGTCCGAATTATTCAACGCGGAGATTTTTGGGGAAATTCCAAAACGATTCCAAAAATCGATACCCAAATAAAGCGGTTGTTCCAAGGAAGGGACAACGTGAAAATTCATAAATTTAGTGACTCCGTTAAATTCGACGTTAGCTCGGATATAACCAAAAACTCGTTGGACTTGGCCACTCGCGGTAGTTATAGTGGAAGGAAAGTTATGGAATTCAACAAAAGGATTTGACAGAAGTTTCTCCGATCCACTCCCGAGAACACTGACACTCGCCCCGCTGTCGAGAAGACCCTTAAAAGGAATCTTATTTATTAAGACCTGGGCGTAAGGCCGAGTGTCACTACCCTCGGAGAATAGAACGGAGGAAATCACGTCATTTCTCATTGCGCCGCGACGGTTCCAATATTTTTTTGAACGCTTTAAACGATCTAACTTTGCCAATGATGGGGCATTATAGAAAAATTTAAGAGCGACAGGAAGGGAAGGGGAATTGGATAAGGACAAAGGATCGGGAAAGGAATCATTACTGGCAGACGAGCTTAATTCTTCGTCGGATTCGAATAGGAGCGGATTTCCGCGTCCGTATTGCTCGCTGCATCCTCCAGAATCGGTTTGAGTGGATTTGTCCGTGGTAACATCAGTCTGGGTTGCGGTTGTGGTGGTTTTCGGGGTATCTCTCCAAGAACTACTGCTCAAGTTTTCCGACATCTTTGATTGAGGAATTCGTTCATCGCCACTTCGTCTACATCGTGCAGAACTGGGTTGTTGTCTGTAAACTAACCTCGAACTGTCTGCTGGGACTTGTCCGCCAAGACGTCTCGCCACTGCCGATGGAAACCTGCTCTCCGTGTGAATTGCGGATGCTGAGTTATCAGGTAGTACATCAGTAAAGGGGTAATTCTCGTACGAGTCATACGCTCCAGCATCATCATACGGACTGCCTGATGACTCATTGATCACGCGTCGTGGATGGATTGCAGGATCCGCCGGAGCTTTGAGCCGCCGGAAAGACTCCTCCCAAGCAGAACAGCTTTTGATTAGTTCGTTGATGCTGCTGAACCGACGATCTGTAAGGTGGTATTGTAGCGTAGGCTTCATGTTGTTCATCAAAATTTGAATGAGCTCTTCGTCGGAATACGGTGTGCGACATTGTAGTGTAAGAGTCCACATTTGATCAAAGAAATCTAGGAAGCTTTCGTTTGGTTGCTGTTTCCGGGCTTCGACCATTCTGCGGATTTCGTAGTTAGTGCGACGATCTTGAAAGCGCTCGATAATTCCGCTTCGTAGTTCTGACCAGGTCGCGTGCGGGTTGTGTTTACGAAATGTCCAGTACCACTGCAACGCGAGGTCTTTTAGAATGGTGTGGAGCTCTAACAATAAAATTTGTTCGGATAATCCCCGAGATGAAGCGATGGTGTCCACTTGGAATAAAAACATGTCGATGTTGATTCCCGAGGGAGATCCCGTGAAACTGAGGCCACTCTCAGACAATAATGGTCCATCAATATAGCTTTGCTCCAATTCGTCTTGCTCGAAAAATGTTATGTCCATGTTGGATGATGTAGGGATAAGAAAATATTCTTGCTCGATTGAGTATGGCAAGGAACAATAACGTAGTCTTTATTAAATTTATAAAAATACAAAAATTTTAATTCAAAATAACTCTAACTCAAACGGAAGGTTTTAAATTAGAGGAAATTACAACTAAGGATATTCCACACCCACTATAACTAGATAATATAAAAAAATATAAACACGAAATATAATATGTAGACGAATAATAATAAGAGGAATGGTTACCTTATAAAGGGGTCGTGGGGCCCGTATTCCCACAATTTTTTTAACGACGGATGTAGACGAGATACCCCCGAAAATGGCGCTTTTCGATGAGAACCTATTTTGGGGGGCTCGTTAAAATCATTTTAATACATAATAATACATAATTCAACGCATGAATTAAACCGCGATAACCAACCACAGATTCGGATTCATACAAAATAAAGACAAAAAATAAAAAATTGTGAATAATAATAATAACGTAGCTAATGAAACTACCAACACACCCAGATAAGGAGGCAAAGTAGCAAGAAAAAAAACAAATAAGGTAATAATAAAAAGGAAGGAATGGTTACCTTGTGGTGGTTTGTGGGTCCCGTATTCCCACGGTTAGTTTAACGACGGAAGACGAGATACCCCCCAAAGTGGCGCTTTTCGATGAGAACCTAATTTGGAGGGGCTCGTTGAAATTTGAAACGATACGAAAAAAAAACAATTCAAGCAACTACCAACACACCCAACGGTATGCAGGCAGGAGGCCGATACTCAAGAGATACAAAGGAAAAAGGAAAATAAAATCAAAATGAAATACTAATAAACCCGAGGGTTCCAATACAACCCATAGATCTATAAACCAAAATCAAAAACAATATCAAAATATCAAATAAACAAATAAAGTTTATCAAAAAAAAATTTTTTAATTAATACCACGATACGGATGGTATGATGAGAGTGGAAACCCCACTCCGTGTCAGCTAAATAATAAAATAATAAAGAAATAATAATAATAAAATAATAATAACAGTTGTTGTTCCTCAAATTTCGGTCGAGAAATTTCGGGGCAAGGAAAATGAAGCTAAGCTAAACCCCAGACAAATGACATCCAAGCTCCACCACAATCGGACACAACATAGTGGAAATGGGAAAGAGCTCGGAAGTCGGATGTCTGAAGAATAGGGGATGACACCCCCCATCTACGCGCAATCAAACAGCCCGTGCTGGTTGCGATCGTAGATAAGGAATGTCAACCGGGAGACTGGCTCTGGTGTGCGCGTCCATGCGAATTCAAACAATGCGAAACACCGGTTTCGACACTGGACGCGCACGCCAAAGGGAGTGAAGCTACAAATAATAAAAATAAAAAAATTATCAAAATTCGCGAAATGGTTGGGCGCCACTGTTACAGGCTGGCTGCTGCCAACCTGCAGATTTTCACTAAGCACCTGCAGAGGCCTCCACGGTGATGTTTTGCCGGCTACGTTCTCAGTGGAGACGTGCTAAGGTCGTGGGGTTTGAGGCATGCAGGGCTCCTGGCTTACACCGTGATTAATTACAGAAAGTTGGGGGGGAACGCAAATAATAATAATAACCGAGTCCCGCCGAAATTCGTCGGCCGGAACCTGAGGAACGAACCGAATAATCAAAATAAATTAAAATAATAATAATAATAATGGTAGAGGTGCCCCGGTGCGCGCATCCATCCGAATTCAAACGGGATCAAGCCCTGGTTACGGAATTGGATGCGGGCACCAAGGGACCGCAAACACTAAGCCGACACAGAGGGAGTCTCCGCTCCCATCATACCGACCAAAAGAACTTTAGTAATTCATTTTACGTTGGAAAGTACACCAATAGAGTAAACTGTAATAACCAGAACACTGACGAACGGGAAACTGTAAACTAGAATTAAAATAATTCCGACACAAGGTTCATCCCCAAAATTTTTATATATTTATGCACACTCTCTACCCACCGCTCTCAAGGTCCCGCTCCGCACTCAAATCAGAATCATAACAAGGTTTATAGAGAGAAGAAGAAGAAAAAAAATAAAAAAATAAACACGAATAATAACGTTCAACACTAATAACGGCCACCTAACCACCGTATTTACACTCCACGCGACCTGAACCACGCGAGACTCCGAAAGGAATCAAATTCGAATCTTATTGGTATAATCGTATTTTGGGAATTCGATTACAATGATAAATAAAAAATTATGAAATTAAAATTTTGAGAACGTAAATATAAAATAAAATTTAACTATAAGTAAAAAAAAAATATGTTGGTACCTTGACTGATGCGGCCTTGTAGCTGTACTGCCACGAGTGATGCCACACCCTGACCGTTGCGGCACTTCCGCCGGTATAAAATAATTCGGCTACCCGAACGTTGCGGGGCCTTTCCCCGATACCAAAATAAACTACAGCTGGCCTCAACTGGCCGCCAATATACCATAGATCGAACAGCCGGTTGGCTACCCGAACGTTGCGGGGCCTTTCCCCGATACCAAAATAACAAAAATTGAGTAGCCGCGGTGAAAATTTCTGTGCCACACCCGTGAAGAAAACACCGTAGAAATTCGGTAACTGTTGAAAATGCGGTACTCTTCAAACAAAAAATGTGGTACCGAACAAATTGTGACGTTATCTTGTCGTACTGATGAAGCTAGCGGTTGATATCGCAGAATGCGTCCGATTGTAACGCCCCGAAAATGTGTCGCAACTCGTTTACACCAATATACAAACCGCACAAAAATGCTAAGATAACTTAATTTTTGTTTTACAACGCAGAGAATTTTCTGCACACTTTACACATCAATCTTCACAACAAAAAGAAAAAAATGTGGTAATGTTTATAATATGTATTTATATATCAAAAAAAACTTATTATCAGATTTCTTTATAAACAAACTGTTTTGCTATTATGCACAACACTAATGGCCGACTCTTTTTTTTTTTCAAACAAGAACTAGCCTGCACAAAATCCAAAACTCGACTTCCATTTTTTTCATTCTCATCAAAAAAAAACTTTTTTTCGCATTCCCAATAACACGAATATCTCTTCTTGTTGTCTCCGTTTTCCCTTTCATCTGTTTTTTTATAAATTTTCATGGTGCGCGGCACTTTATTGTATATATATATATGAGAAAAGGAGACAACAAAAGAAAATAATGTATACCAATACAACAAAAAAAACACAAGTTCCATAACGTTGGAAACAGACGGGATTATAGTATTATACCAATTCAAAGTGTACACGGTGGTGTGGTGAGTAATTACGAGGTAAAACCGGAAAAATTAGTTTTAGAATCTCTATTAAAATATAGATGGCAGGGCTATCAGTAAGATACATTAAGTATATGATTTTAACAAAACAATCGTATTTTATGCCCTGTTATGACCCCAATGAGTCGTAACAACGTTTGCGGGAACACCTGAGGGTTTGTGCCTAAAATGGATACCAGACACTTTTCGAGAAGAAAAGGATCGCATTATCATATTGATAATTGGAAGATAGGGATACCATTACAGGGGAGGGAGGGAAACTCCAACCAAAACAGGATAAAGATCGGTTCTGCACGGTTTTTACGACGAAAACAAAGCAGCTGATCCTACTATGTCATCGCCGCATTACCATAATAGTTTCCATATGTGTGATTGTAACAGTGATCAGCGAATGGAGACTATGGTTAAAGTGTTTTTTTCGTTAGAAAGCTTCGGTGTGAAGAAGCCTGATATCATTTTGAAAACTAGAATGGATAGTCGTGCGCGGTAGGTATTAATTAGAGACAACCACGATCCGCCGAGAGCACCGGTTTTAAACAGGCTTGCGCTGGGAATATGATGGAGTACGGCTCCCAGATAGTTTACCTATGGCGCAAAAATGAATAGCTTATCTCGAAAAGAAGATGCAAGAAATGTCAGAACGGATTTCAGAATGTATTCGAAAATTTTAAACTGGCGTTATATTGAGCACAATGCAATGCCAGTAGCGTTTTATTTCAAGTTAGTGATTACGGTAACATCTATCGGCGGTTCCCGTTTACCATCATCACTAACAATATGCGAGCGTATAATGGTAGATGAAACAAATCGATTTATTTGTCAGATCTTATTCTCCAGAATCTATGGGAAATGCTTTGTATTGACTTGAACCTTTATTCCAAGAGCCCGTAAAGTTGGATCCATATATGGATTCCTATTCCAAAGAATTAATTTGAAATTAAAATGGTTGAGGATCAATTTTGAGATCAAATTGGCTTACTTATTTAGAACAAAGTTCAAAGCCCAGTTACCTGAGTTGGTAACAACCCATTATTAGAGATTTGAGCTAGCTTTCACTTTATAGGTCAGATAGGCCTATTAATGCAGAACATTTTCTAAGAAAAGATTTTCCAAAAAGTGGGTTTGAAAGTTTAGTATTAGCAATTTCCCACTGCAGGAAAATAATTTTCACAGCACAGGTAACCAACGTGACAACGGTCATTAGGCCTGGTCCATAAGACGTACGAATGAAACGGGAACAACATATGACAATCCAGGAAATAGCGAAAAATGGGACACACATACGAACAGGGCTGGGTCCTTTACTACAATATCTAGGAACATAAGCACAAACAAGGTTGTAAACGCTCTCATGGGCTAAACAGATTATTGAAATGAAGCAAGAGAGTTCGTCTGAAGGATCTCTACCCAAAAGGCAGAGATCGGCGAATATAGAAATGGCTGGTGGGTGTCATTGACAGAGTTATGAAGGAAACGCTGGACCCACTTCCATTTGCCGGGCGGGGGATGGTACTGGAATCGTGTCACGTTAACATATTGTACCGACCAACAGTCATCGTGCCGACCAACATCACAAAAAGCTGTAGCGGGCCTAGATGAAGTCAGGTGTGGGGCTAGAATAGAATAAATGTAGATGATATAGATGAGATATTCCCTGTAGACTTAGAGCGAGAGCTTGGATCTCAATGGAACCAATGACTCAAAGAAATTCTGGAAATGCTACAAATTGAAAATCCCGAACTACCGATTACCAACTGGAGAGTGGCCAAGGTAAGGTAATACAGTCGCATCCTGCGGTGGTGAGGATTAATGGTTTAATTAACTATGGTTTCTGCGCCTTTACATTCAAGATGTATAAGAAATATGATGGTGACATCTTAAGGCTAATAATGATAGAAAACCTCGCTAATAGAACCTGTCCATCATTTAAATAGGTGAAGAGGTAAAAGCAGAGGGAAACTCTGAAGCATCAGAGGACGATGGTGGAGGAAGGTGGTGGATGTTGAAATAAAGGAGCAAACCTGATTTTGAGGTTCCTGCAGATGTCTCTCCATCATTTCGGCAGCACTCATAACCAAACCAAGAGCAGGGGATAGAGACATAGTCCAAGAATCGTAGATCAATGGTGACCTGGCACTTGGTGGTGGATGGTCAAAATTTCTGGGCAATATCACCTTATCTTCCACATAATAGGGAAGGAAGGTCATTTTAGGAAGCTCGTTGAAGGAGGCGGTTAAAACCAAAAAATTTGGTCATCCTGAGAAGTAATGCAAATGCTCATCACACAATTTCGAGGAGCGCTCGATAGCAATGAACGAGGTGGGTAGGCTGAATATTAGACATTAAACTTGTCTCAGATACTATTATGGATAGTTTAGTGAATTGGAAGGTGTCGTAGAATCATTCCTTTTTTGATCAATATTATTTCCAATTTGAATTGGATACAAATCCCATAAAAAAACCTTGCTATAGAAACCAACTGGAAGGAGGAAAACCGACTGGGATATTTTGGTAATTATTGTAAGAAGTTCAATAAGCTTGATGGCTTAGTGGTCCAGCTATCCGGCGCGTTTAATAGACCTTTTAGTAACCGTTGACCACAGAGTCTCTTTAGACGATTAACTAAAATTTCTAAGAGCTGAGACTGCTATTCAAGGAAGTATTCAGAACATACAAATACGAATTATGAAATGCTAAAATAAATGCCTAAAGTCTATACTGTACTTAAGCACAGTAGTCGTCTGAAACATCTAGTCTGCATGCAAGTATTATATCTAAGTTCTTCCGCTCCGAGTTTTCTCGAACGACCGGATGGTTCTTGGCCCGTAACTAGTGCATAATCATTATAACTACTAACCTCATTTTTCAGGAAGTTTCAATTCTGTGCCACAAAGTTCTATGGACAACAGAGTCGAAGGCCAGGTTATAAACAGGAAAAAATCTTGTGTCGGCAGAATCCGAGGGCACTATACTGGCAGATGTACAACATATGACTAACTTAAATTTATCCTGGATGGATGTCATCTTCAAGGTCAGGCAGCATAAGAACTCTGACCAATTCCTAGTAAATGGACTGAAGTAAATATAATATTTATATCTAAGATGCGAGAAAAACCACTCATTGCAGCCCCAAAGATATTAGACCTATAAGTTTAGCCTTTTATAGGAGTTCGATTGATCCAAATAAGCTATCGAAATCCCAACATGTATATTGCAAGAGGAAATTTGTAGAATCTGCTCTCTACTCTCTCATTGCTCGCTCCTATCGAGAAATCTCTTGAACACAAGGAATATTCCATGATAACTTTTATGGATATAGTGGGACCTTTAACAACGTGAGCTCAGATGCGATCATGAAGGCACTCCTCTCCTAACGTGAACGGGTCATTAGCAGATTTTTGGGTATTATCCCCTCCCCTTAATTATATATCCTTTCAAACTTCGTTATATATCCTTTCAAACTTAGTTGTTTCATATTTCCAGGAAATATAACCTTTCTCAGATTCTGAGATCGACCATCTCAGATCGCTTAAACTTCCTCAGAACGCTTAAATGGTATTGACAAAGCAAAATATCTGCGCATCATTCTGGACAAAAAACTAAACTTGAAACCTAACATAATACAAAAAGTAAAGAAAGCTACAATTGTGTTTAATTCCAGTAAAAATTTCATTGAAAAAGCTGGTATTGGAGCCGTACATTGTACTTTGGCTCTACATTTCTACTATTAGGCCCATTTTGTTATATGGCGTTACTGTTTGGTGGCCAGCTTTAAATATTCTGACGAACCTAAATTCCGTGGTGAAAGTACAGTGAATAGTTGCCTTGTGTAGAGCTCTTAAGAGCTCATCCACTAAAGCGCTGGAGATTATATTTCATGTCACATTCATAGGTATCCCAGGAAAACAAATGACAACGAGCTACTGATGGTTTAATGATGGATGGAAAGGTTGAAGTGAGTATGGACCAAGCTGAACTAATCTTAGTTTCAAGCTGAACTAATCGTGATAAAGACCGTTGACTTTCTAAGGTATACTGTTATGTAACATTTCGAGGGAAACAATGGAAGATATACTATTTGATTGTGACGCTCTGGCTCTTTAAAGCTTCAAATTCTCAAAGTATTGTACCGACAAAAATTGTATTTCGACAATGATCATTCATTTTAATAGCCACTACGGATTATTTTCAAGAGATAGCGTTGGTTGCGGACTACTATAAATATAAGTTGTGTAGAATTTTGGCAATCTTATCATCTATATATATAAAAACAAGTGCATTCAGTTCCCCGTACTTTTGGCGTTCGCTATGACGATTAACGAATCACAAAGTCAATTTGCAAAGACAACTAAATTTTCGATAGATCCCTAAGTTTGAATCGACCTTTTATTCACTTTTCAATACATTATGCCGTCTTTATGGTTGCGTTCGTTCGTTCATTCTAACAATTTTTTCCACCAATCAAACTGCTCAAAAATAACGATTCTGGATTTTTGTACAAAAGATGATTGGTCGAACAATTGACCGAACTAACGAACGCAAACGAAAACCTACCTTTAGTGTTGAATTCGATGAAAAAGTGAATGAAATGGCCACTCAATCGTCTAACTCAAACGTCTATTGAGAATTGAGTTGAGTTGTTTGATTTTCCTCTCACCAAAATCAATTTTCGTGAAGGTCAAAAGTGTTTGCTCGGACGAAGTAATTTGGGGATGACAAAGTTCGCTGGGTCAGCTAGTTTTATGTAAAATACTGATATTTGTTTATAAACTAAACTCTCTTTTGACGTGACAAACTAAGTATAGGATCCATGCCAATCTCGATATTAAAAAATAAAAATATGGCTGACTAACACAACCACATCCTATAAGTATTTATCATCGTTGCGACATGTTGCATTTCATGCGTTTAGGGTTATACGAGACCAAAATAAACTGACCTACTAATGTTCAGAAACCCTAATAGGTGTTTCGAACGCGTGATATCGGATAGTGCCACCCTCTCCAATATAGGAAGTCTTAAATATAGGAAGTACTAGTAATTTGCTTTTGTGCACGTTGAGTATTTTTGGCTTGTTTGAATACCGTAAGTTAACACGTGCTTTTGGGAGCGCCACACTACCCTGCCTTGCTGCGATCTGGTAAAGAGGTAGAATAAAATACGGAAAAACGCGCTATGAAGTAAACCAATTTGCTTTATTGTCAGTACCTACAGTATACAGTATATTTTATATAAAATTATTCCATAAAAAATTCATCTCCATTACGGACATAATTTTCTTAAATAATCAATCGTTAACCGAGTAGAAAAATGGTTGGCCATAAAACTCCGTAACCAAGCCATTCCAAATCATATGCAAAAAATCTTTCCCTGTTTTGTTAAATCTCCCACATTTTCATGGTTAGGCCCATAAAAAAAAAATTATGCTAACGATGACGCACGGAAGGTTCGCTTTAAAATCTCGTAATAAAAATATAAAAAATTCAAGTGCCCATAAGCAGCACAAAATATGCTGAATTTGTACAAAAGTCTTTTAATAAGCATAAAAGATGGTAACGTATAAAAGTTTGATTTTAATTGAATGTAAACAAAACCATTAAACCTGAAAATTGGTATATGCGGTGGCGCGGTGGTGTATATAGGGCGCGGAAAGCACATCGCATTTACCGACAAGTACGTAACCAAAAAATTGTTCTGTTGAACTCATTGTCGTGTGCGTTACTAATTATTGTATGTGTTATGTACACACATGGTTTTTTAACTAGCTCAAAGCTTTCATTAATCAATTTTTTTTTAATTATGTGTGTCTCGTACATTCATTTTGTATTTTTTTTTTTTGTGTGTGTGTTACTTCTGTAGCTTGTAGAAACAACATGTGAACATACTGGTACTGGAAAAATATTGTGGGACATTTTTTTATGTCGTTGAATGGATTTAAATGGATGAAAGGATTTTTATCCTTTATTTTATGTTGCTTTGTAGTTTAATATACATTTTTTTATGTTAAGACAAAATATGTTTTAGTAGGTTGGTTTATATTTGGAGTGGATGGAAAATAAAAATCGATATACAGTGAGTTATGTGTTATTTGGATACATTTCTTGTGTGTGCGGTACTACACTTTATAATAAATTACGATAAGACTTCATTTATGCTCAACTCAGTTATTTTGGGCACTCGCAACAATTTAAAATAAGGGAACTAAATGGGCTAACTAACCACAACACCAGAACCAGAATAATAAAAAAATGGTAAAATGTTTGAAATGGAAATTAAAAATTTCTATTTTTTTATTATAAACTCGAGTACATTTTTGTGGCATGTTCAATCCCTAGGCTGTAAAAAACCAAAATAATATTCATTCGTATATAAATATTTTTTACATAATGTTAATGTTTAACCTTAAGCCATATGAGGAAATAGTTACTATTTAAGTAATGAAAATGACATGATATCTGTGCCGGCGACACAACATAAAGTTTGTACAAATTCTAGATGGAAGATCGATCTCGAGTCGCACGTCTTGAGGATTAATTTAGAATTGTGAGTTATAGGTCAATAAAATGCTTTTACATTTTATAAAAAAAACTGTAAAATAATTTGGGCCAAATTTTCCATTACGAAACGGTTTTCGTCATAAAGTGTGTGCCTTTGCTAAATTACGTAAAAAAAATTCTATCCTGAAATTGTTATTGTTAAACGTTATAGAAAATACAGCCTAATCTATAGAGATGTTGCTCTCACAGACGCCCGTTCGAAAATCATGATCATTAATGTTGCAATTGATCATACAAGAAACAATTTTCTATACTTCTTATTCTTATTATATCAATAACCAATTTGCTTTTGTTGGAAGTTACCCAGGCCCAGAAATTTTCCCAACATTAATTAGAAAAACGGAAAATTTGGAAATTTATTAAATTCGACTGAGATGTATAATATAGTAATGGAAAATTATAGGCTATGTTAGAAAAAATTCGATCCATGGCAAGTTCCCGAAAAATAAATTTGGTCTAGGAATTTCGTTGATTTTTATTTAAATGAAGCGGGTCGAGTTAAAAAACCTAAAATGATTTTGCCAGTCCTAGGATTGTTTTCGATCAGGGCTACTTGATTTTGAAATGTATACAACTGTTGCTAATTTTGTGCTACATTCAAACAAGATCGTTGTGTGGCAAGTTCCTGAAAATAAATTCTAGGCATTTCATTGAATTCAATTTAAGTTTTCGTCCGGCTCGATAAAATCGATATAACCTGATTTCACCAAAACTAAAAATGTGTCGGATCACGGCTATATGATTTTTTTCTATTTAATATCAAAATTATATAGCTCTGATCCGAGACAGTTTTAGTTTTGGCGAAATCATTTTAATTTTATCGAGCCGGACGAAAATTTAAATGAAAATCAATGAAATTTCTAGCCCAAAGTTCATCTTGGGAACTTGGCATGAAACGAATTTTTTGTAACATGGCCTATTATAATTGTACATTACTACACTGCACCAAAAAAAATTTCGGAACAGTAAATTATGCGAGAAAATAACCAAATTTGAAAGCTAGTATCCTTTTCGGGTACACAAATTTTTTTTTTTGAGTTTTATTTATGTCCACCCCGTTTGCTCCTTCTCAGCGTTGTGCCGTATTGCCTACAACGCGTAGATAATTAATAGTCTACACGAGAATGTAGATTATGCCGAGAATTATTATTTCTGTTACCAATAAGCAAATTTTCTTGAATTCTTTTGTTAAATGAACCATTCGCCTTCATTTCTACCTCACATTAAAAAAATCGAGACTTAATTTTAAAATAGCAATGACATTTTATTTGAGTTCACAAATTTGAATTACCGGACGCAGTTGAAGCTGGTGGTTTTTGGTTTTCTGGTAATTCTGAATTTGCAAGTGGCGTTGACAATTTCAAAGTAAACTTTATAAAAGTTTAGTTTAGTTCGAATATTTTTTCGAAATTATTATGTTTTCGAAAAGAAATATCTAAACGTTGACATTTAAAAACGGTAAAAAGTTAAATTTCTCTGATAGGAAGAAAAATAGTTTTTTATATGGCGCTAGAGTGTGTTAATTGAAAAACATATGGCATTACAAATAAAAAATTTGAAAATGATTCAGATTTTACAATCTGACAACTACAATAATTAATATCTTCAGCTGCCATTATAATAATGCAGAGCAAGTGTTGCTGCTATCCGATTTTTTTTTCATCAGAAGAGTTTCGTCATAATTAGTGAAATCATCGCCGTTGGTCGCGATTTAACGTGTTCTCAATTGTTGGATTACATAATAGTCAGGATTTGGTACAAGGACGTCGGAATATATTTCACAGATCTATTCACCTAGGTCGATTCACAGTGAAAAGGACCCCTTAGGCTAAGGAAAGTGCATGTGAAATGAATGATTCCAAATTCGGAAAATACAAAAACGCAACCACAGGAATTCTCGTGTCAAATCTTTTCCTGAAGAAAAAGAATTTTTGATCAAATTTTTAGACAGTTTCCCAAAATAAGTTTCCCATTATGTTAGAAACGACAAACCAACTGAACCTTGATCAACATTACGTGACTTTAAATCAATTACATATATGGATTATATAAAGAAATTTGCAATGAAAACCAGAAGCAATGTCTTGGAATAAAAGCCTTCTAAATAGCATTTTTCAAAGGCAAAAATCAGACCCTATATTCATTGCTAAGAAGGTTCGATGCGACATATGTATTGTGTATGAAAATAATAGATATAAAAAATAATAGGTATGAAAATAATAATTATCTAAATTTATTCTTATACTACGTATATTTTGATAACAAGTTTAAAGTTCATTGAGCTGCTCATTGAAAAAAATAATAATCGTATTAATGGAAACAGTCGTAATAATTAAAATTGTTTCGCGCCCCTTAATTAAATTGATAAGACTACCGTGCAAATCATCAACATAAAAATATTGAACAAATAAACCGACCATATTATATTGTAAAAAAATTGTAGTGTAATTGAGCCTTTAGAAACTACCAAAATGCCATTTATAAGATTTTAATTCGATTTCTGTGTGACAACAAAAGAAAACAAAATTATTTAATGTCAGAAATGAAACAAGAGAAAAAAATAAAAACAAATCTGAAACATGTAAACAATAACAATAATAATAAGTGAACAAGAAGTAGAGAAAATTGTTGATGTGACATTAAAGTAAAATATTGACAGTTAACAAAAAGATTACTGTTTATTTGCAGATAGACCATCATTAATACTGACTGATGACAACAATTCGGAGTTAAGGACATCATATCAAACACAATCCGCACCACTATCGACCAAAGTAGTAAATCGGCCAAGAAATGTTTTCTCAATATAGTTGATATCGTTCACCGAGTTAATGTGATAAACAGCAGAGTCACTATCCTTCCTCAGTAAGATTTTTCCTTGTTTACACCACAAATATTTGAGATTTAACTTTTGTTTTATTCTTTTAGCTTCTGCATACAGTTTGGTTTGAAGTGGCGAGAGATGAACCATAATACGGATAATGGGATCATTTTGCGATGATGGGCAACTAACCCCGAGATAAAACGTCCGTATGAAATTTTTATTAGTTGTTTTGGATTTATATTTTAATAAATTTCATTTTTCAATTCTTTGCTTTGTGTTTTTTATAATTAACATGAGTTTTGTGAATGTGCTTGTTCGTTGTTGTGGATCCTTATGATTGTCAACTTTAACATCCAGAAGACGAAGTAAACTGGTAACCATTTCATTTTTGAGTTGCATATTTGATGGAAGACCGCTAATTACTACATCATTTTGAATTGTACGTTGTAATTATTTATCCAAACTTGCTTCAATTTTGTGAGTTTTATAATCATAACCGGCCTGTTTGGATTTCAAATGGTAGATTGTCTCCTGTAACTCCTAGTTCTCCGCAGAAATTGCATTAATTCGTTGCAAGAAATTATCAAAAGAGTTAGATACATATTGTTGAGAGGTTTCCACATTAATTATCCTATCGCGCAGGTAATTTAATATTTTTAAAATCTCTGGAAGATCAGATGAATTATTTAATGGTGTCTCACTGGTACTTTCCGACCCATCCAAAATGGATCTACGCTTTGACGCTTTACATGAGTGGCAAATCCAGACTGCTGTTTTATTACGAATATGATCAAGAAGATCATTTGGAATATCCGCACAAGCGATGTGGAAAAAGCCATTGCAGGTGCCTTCACAGGAAATCCCAGGATTATTTCGACTTCCTGCGTAACTGCAACTTGATACTTCGTGCACTTTTAGGAGCCATCATAATCACAAGTACTAATTACACAATTTTCGCGCCCAAACAAAATTAACTTTATGACAAACCGTATGTCTTTTATTTATTTTAAATTAGGTTCTTTTAATTTTTCTATTGTTATTTTGTAATTAATTTTTTCCCCTTTTTTCTTTAAAATTATTGTTATTTTTTAATTTATTTGTTTTATATACTAAATATTTCGATGGCTTTTCATTGTTTTATTTTTTGACATCCGCTCATTTAAGAAACACGATCAGAATGATTTGTGGCTGATGTTTTCGAAACAAGGATTGATTGTCCATTTATACTTTCGCGTTTAAATATGTATGCTTCCATAAGACAACTTAGAACAAGGTCTTTATTGATCCCGGATTTTCATCGTTCCAATTACTCAGTTAATTATTTTATGATGGCGAACTTTAACGATTTTTGTGATATTTTTGATTTCGGAATGATTAAAGCTTGTTTGAAAAATAAACTGAGACATTACTTTAAAATTTCTATGCTTGAAGTGACTTCCAGGTGGCAAAGTGGTCAGCATGCTTGCTCCAGCGACCGGAGGTGCTGGGTTCGATTCCGGGTGGTGACAAGAAAAAAATTTCATGGCTTGTTTAGGATCAATGAATAATCACTCATTATACGAAATAAAAATATGATTATGAAGCCTCATTTGAGGCGGCCAAATCTCTTAATGAGATATAGAGCCAGAGACAGAGAGAGAGAGAGATAGAGAAGTGACCTAATCTTCGTGGTGTTTTAATGAGATTTCCGTAATTTAATGCAATACAGATATATAGTAAAATTGTAAATTCTGAGATTTTGTGCAATCAACTTGTGATTAATTTATTTTTATTGTGTAATTTTAAGCTCTTGCAATTATATTGCAATAATCATTAGCGATTTTCATTCCGTGGATTATAATTATTGTAAGTAAATTAATAAATAAACACATTGGCTACGAAACCAGTAACTGGTAATTGCTATTAGCAGTTTTCTCAATTTAGACCGAGTTTTTAACTCAACAATTGATTCTGATATCAATGATCATAGTTTTATTATCTCCAAAAATCGTGTTTAAATTAAACCGAAATACATAAATTAAAGATTAGAAAAGAAAGCGATAAATTATGACAAAGTTAATCAGTACTTAGTTGATTTTTTATTTTCAACTTCATTTGAAATTCACAACCCGGATTCAACCCTAAAATTAATCTGTGAAAAATATAATGAACTGGTTGGTAAATATTCGAAGTCTAAACAACTACAGGTGAAAATCAAAAATGCTAGTAATTGTCCCTGGATGAATAATCTAGATCTTTGGAATCTAATATAAGGAAAAATTCCTTCAAAAGATTTAAACAAAGTACGAACAACTCTGCGTTAAAAGACAGACTAGGTTTATTGAATAAAAAGATCAAATCTAAAAAAGTATTACGCAAAACAGAGAGGAGGCCTCTCGCGCCTATATCTAACCTAGAGTATACCGAAACGACAAAATACTCATATTGCTAATTGAAACGGGGGCCAACAAAACCTTTTTAAGAAAAGAACTCGCTACGGGCGCACAAGCAGTAGACAAACCGTCCACAAATAAAACACAAAACAACATCACCTGTATTTAAGAAATTCGGAAATGATATCCCCTAGTGGACTTTTACGTGTTACCTGGTTTGACCTCATTCGAATGCATAATGGGAGTTGTCACGAAAAAAAAGGTAGAGGCCATGACAGATAAAAGAGAAAACATACTAACCATCTCTCCAGGTGACAGTATTCCATGGAAGGACAAAATGTCGACCCAAGTTAACAACATCGAAATACGAGACCAACATTTGGACGAAGCAAGTAAAGCCAACTTGCGATCGATTATCAACAACTTCATACCATTTTTTGGTCCAATTGATGATACACAAACCACCAAAATCCGTGTACGGGCTGAAATCAAAAACACGTCGGATGAATCTATACAAAAACTAGAGAGGGCAAGCTGTTGAATAAATTGGCTAAGGAAAATCTTCAAGTCAACGTTAACAAAACGGAACTGCTCAAGGAAGGAACGAAATCCATGGAGCTGTATTAAAAAACCTTCGAACATATGAAGGGATTACTGTCATTATGAAGCAGCGAAACAATACCAACTCCGAAAGAAGAATTTATATCAAGAACTGGACTATGGCAGGGTCATTAAACATCTACCACTACGACACCCTAATAGATTCGATACGAGAGACAAATGGCAATATAATCAGTAGTAATTTCAAAGTTACGAAAATGTTCTGTCCGAAATTCAATCGGAGATAAACAATATCAGCCCAGCTAGCATCCTAAAACCACAGCTAGCCTACCAGATTAACGAAATCCAATAATTACTAGGAGATCTTAAGTACTACAAGCCGAATACCAAACGCTCCATTAATTGGATAGGGTCAACTTGTAAATGGATTGCTGGCTAACCGGATGCTACTGACTGGGATGCCATATTCAGCAGCCAGAACAGAATAATCGAGAACAACAATGGGTTATATAAAATAGACAACGCCATTAGCCAAAAGATCCAACAGCTTCTCAAGCAGCAGAATGACATCCAGCTCCACCTAGAAGGAAACGCTGACGATGTATTCCCGCAAACAATGTTCAATCGCCATCAGTTGCTAAAAGAACACGGTATAAATTCGGACGTTTTGCCTTTTTGGGGATAAAATAAGGGTAGTCAAACGAAATGCAAAAAAAATATACGTTATTTTTAACTTTCTTCCAGTATTCGACGCAATAAATTCTTTCTTAGTAAAATTCGGAAAATTTTATTATGATAGCGTTTCACTACCCAAAAAATATTAATTGTAAAATATTAATTTAAGTTACGTTAATTATATGACCAAAATGTTACCGAGATCAACGTAAATACAAGGTTCAAATTTAACAAAAATAGTGGGTTAAATTGACAACCCAGTAAAATCAAGGATTTGTTTACTTATAAATATTTTTTTTATAACTGCCTTTGGCTTTATACTTGAATCTTTCCTGTCTTGGGAAACTCACAAGTTTTTTTTTTAAATCTTATAAGCTAATAAGACTTATAAATATAAAATACTTATTTTACAAAAAATCAAGAGAATCTTCAAAATTCCTTAATTTTCAACAAAGAATTGAGAAAAATGATTTTAAAATGACAATAAAAATGGCGTCCCTTGATCGTTAAAATAATTTAAAATTATAATAATAATTATTTATTTTAACGATCAAGGGACGTGATTTTTTTTGTCATTTGCGGAATTTTGCAGATTCTCTTGATTTTTGGTTTTTATTTTTTCCGTAAAAGATTAAATGAGAGTATAATTTTTTCAGTTGCAGTTGAAATTTTAAAGTTAAACTGGCTAAACTTGTGCTAAAATTCATTTACAAAACAAAAATGTGTAATTGGATAAATAAATTAATACAATTAAATAAATACTAACTAGTAAAATTGAGCCAACAAGGCCATCTTCAGCCTAATTCAAATACAGTCACGTTGCTTATAGAATGCGCGGAAGCGAATCGAATGCGCATTTTAAAATGCATATAAAAATTTAAAAAAAAAACAAAGAAACCTGGAAAATATGTATTAATTTCCTCATAAATCATTTTTTATGATTCCCCGCGCAAACGCAATAAAATAGTCAGTCATATGTCGTTTTCAACCCACAATCGATTCATTCCCGCGGATTCTATAATCGACGTGAGTGTGAGTGTGATATTTTTTGATCAATTTTTTTTGTGCATTATTAAGTTATGTCAAATCAAGGAAGCTTTTTATGATACAATTATAAAAGTGATCTGGATCGGTAACCGATTAAAAACGATGAGAAAAGCCTCAGTTAAAAAAAAAATATTTTCGTGTCATAACGGAAACTTAAATACACCAGGAACAAGTGCCGAATTAGACCCACCTATTATATTGGATGAACTAGACGAACAATATTTAGTTGAATTAAAAGGAGACCTTATTAATGCAGATCGAAAATGTTAAAAAACTTTATATTACAAGGGAATGAAAAAAACTTTTAATTTACGGTAAACATCCATCATTTCCAATAATTGTGGACTCGTACTGTTGAAGAATACCCACGATTTTTGAACACCTATCAAGTGGTAAGAATTTACAAAACGGTTTAATAACTTTTGATTGATATTTTTTTAATAACCAGCTCTTAGCTTCACAACGATTTTGAGGTTTTATACCCAAATATCTGCAATAACTTGAAAACTAAGCTTACGGATGAGTTTTGACAAAACCAAACCTATAGATGAATACTTTAAGGGTAGAAGTGCATTATAAATAATTTTATATATCATATTTTATATATTTATTTTAACAATCAAGGGACGCAATTTTTATTGTCATTTTAAAATCAGTTGTCTAATTTGAAAATTGTCCAAAACTTTGACTTTTTTTTCGGATTCATTTTCCAACTCTTACTAACCCAGTTAATCGCTTTAAGGAAGGAATTTTAGGTAATCCACTCGGTAATTTCATGTTCAGATACTACGTTAGGTAAAATTTTATATAGTAAAGTCAATATTGGATTAAAGTTTCTCTCTTCTGTCACTCTATTACGGATTACAATTAATGGGATGTTATATGTTCGGAGTCAGAATCATCAATTTGCGGCATTATTCGTTTCCAAAACTTAGCAACTTTTGGCTAACTCGAAATTTTCCCAGGCACTAGAGAAAATTAGCCGCATCACGCAAGTTAATCCTTTTTAATGCAACCTCAAAATCAGGTTCACATGATTTCTTGTTCTGTGATTTAACAAATTTTTTTTATACGTTAATTTGGTTAAATTGATTACGTTTTGCTACATTGGCTCAATCAATGCGATACAGTTCAGTTTGGCGGAAGGCACATTATAGGTATAAGTCTATCAAAACTACTTAAATCTCCCTCTTTTGGGTGACAGGGAGCGTTATCTAACAATAAGAGTGCCTTTTCTTCCAGTCTATTTTGATTCAAAAATGAGCGACCAAAAACAACAAAAAAATCAAATTACTGAATTTCTTGCCTCCGTAATGAAATGTTTTCAAACTATTCTTTGAACAACTCTAAGGTCATCAATGAATTTTTGTTCGCCCGACTTATAACCGGATCAGCGATAAAAATTTTAGAAGCTCTTTGTTTGGAAGAAGAACTATCCAAAATAAATCGGATTCATCCGCACTATATACCTTACCGAATGATAAATTCAAGTGTTTCATTTTATCAAACAACATTTTTTTAAAATCACCAACACGACCTGGTTAGTTTGATAATGTTTCTTCACAGATTTTCAGTAAACGAATTTCGCATCGTTTCTTGAATCCTGCAAACCAGCAGGTCAACGTTGTTAGCGTGAAGTTTCACGTTCCCCGGTATTTCATTGGATTATATCATGTAATAATTTTGCCCTTTTCTTTAAAATAGCGTATGGCAATGAAATGTGTCGATCTCGCTGAATCAAAAACCATTTTATAAAGCTCATTTCATTCCAAGAAATTCACACAATTTGATAACCTTAATCTTTGATAATGGATTGAAATGAAAATTGGTGTATTTTGTAATTACACAATCATTTTTTTAATTCTTGATTTTGATAAACGCATTTTTATTATTTAAACTAAACCACACTAGTTATACTTTAACAACTTATAAATATTCTAGGTTATGTTTATATTCTAATTTTAAAAGGAGAGAAAATGCTGTTGCATTGCATTTTTTTAACGGTATACTCGTTCCAGAAGAATATGAATATACAGGCGAATCAAATCCGGTAGAGTTTATTTTGCTTATCTTCCACGACACTGTCTCAAAAAATGTACTAACACTTTGACTGTCGCTAACATGCTGCCATTTGTGTTTTTGCAGGTGGAATTAATGAAACAGCATGGCAAGAAATCAACTTAGCTTGGAAGAGAAGAAGTTTGTCCTGAAATGTTATTGGAAGACCGAAAACGCCAAGGAAGTTCAAGGATGGTTCAGAGGGGAATTCGATGTACGAGCTCACCGCGATGCAGTTTTTCGAGAGAATTGAATACCGTGCACGTTCCCCAGATCTCATGCCCCTGGACTTATTTTTGTGGGGATACCTCAAGGACAGAGTTTATGGTACCAAACCAAGAACAATTGATGCATTGAAATTGGAAACTGAAAGACAATGTTACGATATTCCAAATGACCTGTTTCGTGACGTTTGCGAATCATTTGGTGCGCGATATCAGCGTTGTCAATAATGGTCATCAATTTCAACTTCTCTCTATGTTCATAAATAAAGTTTTTCTCGTCATTCGAAGGGTTAGTACATATTTTTGAGATACCCAGTATAAGCATTTTACCATAAGCCTTTCTCTTTTTTTAACGATATTGAAAAGGGAAATTTATCGTATAATGTTTATTCGTGAAATCGAACAAACTTTATGAAAGTTGCAATTATCGAGGTAAAATTTTATTCAGTTGCAATTCTAAAGTAATTTAATAATATACGTGTATCAGCAAGCCTTCTCGGCTGGTAATATACTGCTGGTACATAAGTGTTGGTTTTGATATATAACATAAACCATTTTGTACCAAAATTTTGTTTAACATTCGAAAAATTCCATTAGTTTATTTTATATGCCTCAGGAAGACCGTAGAAAAGATGCGTCTCTGAGTAAATAACTGCTATACTTTGTGATATACTTCAAAGGCAAAATAAACCCAGACGTGCTTCTAAGGAAATTAAATTTTGTTATTCCTGGTGAATATAGTGATAAATTTGTTCTCTGGATTATCTAGCAATATCCAAAATATTTTGATTTCTTCAATAGACTTGGTGGTGTCAGAGGAAGTTGTAAGATCACAAAAACAGACTTCTTTCGGTTAATGTTAACCTCTCAAAAGTTTCTATAATATTACGTTTGATAGTATCCAGTATCAACAAATTTATATGACTTTAATTTAGCTGGTTACTTTATATTTATTTCTTCAGTTTTACCGAAGTATATAAACTCAAGCCGACCCTGGAAACTAATTTAAACGTTTTCTTATAAGACACTTATAAGATATTTCACGTAGAACGTCATTTCGTCCATATTGGTTTAGGAATTTCCATTATGAAAAAAAAGCATCCATTTTGTGATTTTTTAGAAAAGTTTTTTCAAATGCAATATTGTGGCAATTTTAGGAACTTAGCAAGTGCTTTTATAGAGTTTCCTCTCATAACAAGTACTACGTACTATTTTAATTAGTCCATTTGTTTTTTTTTATAATTTTTATTTTTTTAAGTAATAATAATTCTTTATTTTAGTATTCGAATTTTTAAGAGCGCAAAAAATTAGATCAGGTAGCTATTATTTTTATTTGAAAAATTTGAATTCGCAGCTAAATTCTATGCTAATTTCAATGTAAATTTTAATTATATAAAAAGTTTTTCAAGCATTATCTGTTTTAATTTAATTTATCTGTTTTAATTGTCAATGATAATAACAAGTTTATTATAAAACTGAATTATAAGAATCATTAAAGTTGTATAATCCTATAACATAATTTTCAAAGATTATAACGATGAATTATATAGGAATACAACGCTAGTCTTAAAACGCTCTTACATAAGAATGTCTATTCTGATAACAACCTCCCGAAAGGCTATTCTACGACTATTCTTATAACTTATATCTTTCTTTCTCAAGAAAGATAAGCCTTATATGATACTGATATACACCTTACATGTCACTTATTTTAACCTTATATGACGAAAAAGTTCGCCAGAAGACATAAAAGTTTAATATAAGATGCATTTTAACACTTATATGACGCTCATAAATTTCAAAATTGTTAGTTGGGTTTTATAATAGAAAATTTACATTGTTGCGAATATCGAGTATTGCAATTACCAAGTGTTGCGTTTATCGAGTTTGTACTATATTATATATATATATATATATATATATATATATATATATATATATATATATATATATATATATATAACGATACGATATATATATATATATATATATATATATATATATATAACGATACGATATATATATATATATATATATATATATATATATATATATATATATATATATATATATATATATATATGTAATCTACTTTGTTGAATATGAAACGACCTTTAAAATAACGCGTCGGCGTTAATTCCGATATCGAAACGAAATGTTAAGGTTTTAATACCAGATTTTCACTTTAGCTGTACAGTAAAAAATGAAATTCCAGACGTAACGATATCACAATAAATTCAATTAAAAGTTTAAATTAAAAATTAATAAATAATTTGTCTATGACCACGTCTCGATAATGTCGTCTAACTAGGGGGGACAATGTTTATTGAATTGTGAGATTCAATTATTTTATTTTCAAATTTCAAATCTCAACATTTAATTTGCCACTGCGAGACTCGTACAAAAGCAGTCAAATCATTTTAAGTATGGGTGTGTATATTAAGGAACTAAGTAGTTCGATAAGTACCCACTTTTTTGCTATATACTTATATATTTATTGAGTCGTGTATATAAGAAAATTGATTTATATTACATATATTTTTTTTCTGTATGTATACATAGAGTGTGTACATACTAAGAAGAGACGCATTTATTTCAATTTAACTTTTAATTTATTATTTCTTCTCGAATTCTTTTGAAAAAGCTCTGTGTGTACATAAATAAAATATTAAATGTTGTTTTCTTATATATCCCTAGTCGAAAGCAACAACAAAAATTAACTTTTAACTCCCTCCCCATATACATATACCTAGGTACTAAAATACAGCAAACCGAAAAGTTCGGTAAAGTTCGATTTTATAGATAGGGAACATTAAATTGTAAGCCACTTGATAGGTGACAAAATGGTATATTGATTTATGTATCTTGAATTGTCTAGTCATTTACATAATTTATAAATATAAAGTTTAATCAGACTGTTTCGTACCGAATCGAATTACACACGCAAAACAGGAAATAATTAAAATTTTAAAACTGTTTTTTAATGACTTAGCAAATATACATCCGGTGCTGTGTATACGCACGCAACAAGTTACAAAATCGCTAATGGAAAAAATCATTATCGCCCAGCTAAATTGTATATATGTATTTATAACACCCAGAGGTAAAATAATTTTCCATCCACTCTAATCGTGCCACACCGTGCAGTTATAAGTTTTTGTTTGGTTTGGATAGTATATAGCCTGCAGATTTGGCGCGGTCGAACACTAGAGAATTGACTTTCAATCACTGCCTAAAGGTTACTAGGTATAGCTATACAAATAAAATAAAATATGAAAAATTGTGGATATGTTGCGCACGATTTTCATTTACCTAGGGATCCCGCACCAACCAATCGAATAAAATAAACAAAGAAATAATACGCCTCACTTAATCTTCAATACTCCGTGATCACAACCCATTAATTTAACAGCCTATATACATACATATTCACACGAATTTCTAAGACACTTTTTGGTATATATTATATTATGACAAACTCATTAACAAGGTACGTACTTATTATTTTATCAATTTCTTTATTTTCCCAGAGCACAAGAAAATTCCCAAACCGAAAATAAAAATGTTTTTAATTCAATAGAATTAATGATCCGTATCAAATTACTATCATTACTTACCTATTGCTATATATTTATATAAACATAAGTGAAATTTGAAAATGAACAAAAAATTTTTGGGGAAAAGTGAATTTTCTTTTTCACCTCATCATCGTCATCATCATCATCACCGAACAAACACATTGTGAATATAATCCATGTTAAATTAATGACCGTGTACCATCATACCAACTTGTTGATGGTATCCCGATTTGCTATTTATACAAAACGGCTCAACAAGTGAACTAAATGCAACAAGTTATTTTTGTTGTTGTTTTTTTTACTAATTTAATTTAATTAATTTTTTTTTTGGGGGGGAGGGACATTTCTATTTACAAAATGTATTAATTAATTTTTATTTTATAATCTAAATATTTATATATTATTTATATTTAAAAATACTAATTAATAAAATTATTAATAATAAAAATGGGTACGTACATTTTTTTGTTTAATTTTGTCGAATTATTAATTTAATTACTTTTTTTGTGTTTGTTAATTATTAAGCTTTTTCCACCCCAATGAGCAACGACGAATAAAATAAAAAGCTTTTACCTGAATTATTTATTTATTATATAAATTTTTTTATCTCTACTCTACTTTTATATTTTTGTTGATTTAACTTAATTAAATTACACAAAACTTAAAATTAATTTCACTTAATTATTTCACTTAATTATAAATTTCACTTAATTTTAAAATGTATCCACATAAAAAAGAATCATTTTGGTATGGTAACCTTTGCTAATTTTACACAATCACACACAGACACATACAATTATTTTAATTTAATTTAATAAAAAAAATAAAAATTAATTTTTTAAGGATAGAATAAAATTTAAACTTAATAATTTTTTGTTTTTTTTTTATTTTTAAATAATCTTTTCGGGAAAAACCAAATCAAGTTGTGGTTACCACGAATTCTAAAAGAAAACTGAATATTGCGCGCGCAAAACTTGCGTATTTATAGCTTTTTCCGAGGTACAGAACAAAATATATTTTTAACATTATCATCCTTGGTGAGTGCGCGAGAGTAAAATAGAATTTTGTGTGTTTTTACGAAACGAGAAAAGATACAGGAATGATAAAAAAAGGAAAATCCTGTGCCCGTTGTTGAATGAAGGTTAGATTTTAAAATACGCACACACAAGCATACCGAGCTTTAGTACTAGATGTTGTACGTATTCGGATAAAAAGTCTCTCTTCTGTCGTAAATATTCAAACAAGTGGAATTTTTATTAGGTTTTTCAACTCTCACACATACTAAAACCAACATCTGAAAAAAAATATAATGTTCTGGGCTATCCGAATCCTTGATACATACTTTTCCGCAATACCACGTATATACAACAACGATTGTACACGGAATTTTTGAAGTAAAACTTCTTTAGGCACGCTTGACTTGGGGACTAAGCTGGCAAATGCGTTACGAAAAGTGTAATCGAACGAAGCGAACGAAACAATAGACGCAAAACGAAATCATTTTCCTTTAGTATCAGGATGTGCCATGACAATTCATAAATCCCTAGGTGGAACATTAGTTGATACCATTTTATTTTAATCATTTATAAAAAAATGGGATAATAAGAAAATTGGTAAATGGAAAATTGGAAAATTGGAAAAATTAGAAAATTGGAAATTTCGAAATTTGCAAAATTGGAAAATTTGTAAATTAGAAAATTGGAAAATTTTAAAATTGGAAAATTAGAAAATTGGAAAACAGGTAAATGGAAAATTGGAAAATAGGAATACAGTCGATTCCGCTTAATTGGGACACCGGTTAATCGGGACAGCCGCTTATTTGGGACAAATCCTAAAGAACGGAAACAAAACCAAGCAAATAACACAAATTTACTTCGCTTTTTCGGGACAATATTTCGTTTAATCGGGACAGATCATACAAAAAAAATGTACTAATCATAGTAAACATAGAAAAAAAAAATTAAAAAATAGAACAAAAATAATCAATTGACGACAATTTACCGTGTTATGATGAGAATGAGGATTGTGAGGACGCAATTGTAGCAACAATTAAATCAAAATATCAAACATTGGTGGAATCTGATGACAGTGATGATGAAGAACCTGTGCTCGTAACTAACCGTGAGGCAAAACAATGTGTTGACAGATTACATCGTTATTTTATGCAAGATGTAAATGACGGGAGTCCCATGTCAGCTTTAAATGTGCGCTCTGTTTTTGTTCAGCTACAATCCAGCAAAAACAAAAGGCAAACCTCTTTGGACGAATTTGTTCAAAAAGTTTAATTAAAGTGTAAACCTTATTTTCTTGTACATACATATTTATTATGTACATATGTATACGTATACATATATGTACATATACATGTACATGGTACACACATCCATTTTATATAACTTTTTAATACATATGTATGGATACGTATAGTTTTGACATTTTTTTTCAATTTTGTGCAATTTATGAAATAAAATACATTAAAAATTACTAATCCTAGAATTTTTGTGGAACTTCGGATAATTGGGCCAGCCGCTTAATCGGGACAAATTGTACTAGTCCCGATATGTCCCGATTAAGCGGAATAGACTGTATATGAAAATATGAAAATATGAAAATATGAAAATATGAAAATATGAAAATATGAAAATATGAAAATATGAAAATATGAAAATATGAAAATATGAAAATATGAAAATATGAAAATATGAAAATATGAAAATATGAAAATATGAAAATATGAAAATATGAAAATATGAAAATATGAAAATATGAAAATATGAAAATATGAAAATATGAAAATATGAAAATATGAAAATATGAAAATATGAAAATATGAAAATATGAAAATATGAAAATATGAAAATATGAAAATATGAAAATATGAAAATATGAAAATATGAAAATATGAAAATATGAAAATATGAAAATATGAAAATATGAAAATATGAAAATATGAAAATATGAAAATATGAAAATATGAAAATATGAAAATATGAAAATATGAAAATATGAAAATATGAAAATATGAAAATATGAAAATATGAAAATATGAAAATATGAAAATATGAAAATATGAAAATATGAAAATATGAAAATATGAAAATATGAAAATATGAAAATATGAAAATATGAAAATATGAAAATATGAAAATATGAAAATATGAAAATATGAAAATATGAAAATATGAAAATATGAAAATATGAAAATATGAAAATATGAAAATATGAAAATATGAAAATATGAAAATATGAAAATATGAAAATATGAAAATATGAAAATATGAAAATATGAAAATATGAAAATATGAAAATATGAAAATATGAAAATATGAAAATATGAAAATATGAAAATATGAAAATATGAAAATATGAAAATATGAAAATATGAAAATATGAAAATATGAAAATATGAAAATATGAAAATATGAAAATATGAAAATATGAAAATATGAAAATATGAAAATATGAAAATATGAAAATATGAAAATATGAAAATATGAAAATATGAAAATATGAAAATATGAAAATATGAAAATATGAAAATATGAAAATATGAAAATATGAAAATATGAAAATATGAAAATATGAAAATATGAAAATATGAAAATATGAAAATATGAAAATATGAAAATATGAAAATATGAAAATATGAAAATATGAAAATATGAAAATATGAAAATATGAAAATATGAAAATATGAAAATATGAAAATATGAAAATATGAAAATATGAAAATATGAAAATATGAAAATATGAAAATATGAAAATATGAAAATATGAAAATATGAAAATATGAAAATATGAAAATATGAAAATATGAAAATATGAAAATATGAAAATATGAAAATATGAAAATATGATGATATGAAAATATGAAAATATGAAAATTGGTAAATTGGAAAACTGGTAAATTGGAAAATTGGAAAATTGAAAAATTGGAAAATTCGAAAATTGGAAAATTGGACAATTGGAAAATTGGAAAATTGAAAAATTGAAAAATTGAAAAATTGAAAAATTGAAAAATTGAAAAATTGCAAAATTGCAAGATAGGAAAATAAAAAATATGTAAATAGGAAATTTTGAAAGTTGGTAAATTGGAAAATTGGAAAATTTGTAAATTGGAAAATTGAAAAATAGGAAAATTGGAAAGTCATAATATAGACTTCTATGTCACTGACTGACTCACTCGAGAACGCACAGGGTGACAAAATTTTTTTTTTCTATATTATAACATCTATGTCACTCACTAACTTACTCACTCCAGAACGCACAGGGTGACCAAAAAAAATTCGTCCGTGTGATATATTTTATATATGTATTTTTTCTATATTATAGCTCCATTTCACACGAGGTATCGCAGAAACCGATTCTTTCTTCGGTTTCTTTCCCCGATTGCCTATGATACAGGTTTTAATGCGACTTAAACATATTTTCGATGAAACCACATGCTGTACTGTGGTTATACATAAATGAAATAAAAAATATTTCAAGGCCATTTTTACTATGCGAAGAGATTTCGAAAATGTTTTTTTGTCCATTTTGTGACACATACATAAACATTGTCTATTACGACTAGTTGGCCTTGAAAAAGTTACCAAGTTACAAGGTTACCTCTTGTGGCATCAGACATAAACGGCTAGGTGACACTCGAGAACGCAAAGGGTTGACCAATTTTTTTTCCAATATTATAATTTTTATATGTTATATTATAAATATTAAATATATATTAGAAGTTTTACTTCAGTAGTGTGGTCTAAAGCACACTTAATTTTTTAATATCCCAAGGGCAATGGAAGGCTATCGAAAAAGGTTGTAAACGGGTGCATAGCGAAAGAGTTGATGGTGATTTCGATACAGTTAATTTCTGATTAGTAATGAATAGGGCCAATTAAATTCTTGACCAATAGTTTACAATGCAGGAATTTGTTTTTAATATTTATTTATTCAATATTAATTAGAATTGCCCAGTTCCAGCGGTTCTGCCTTTAGATTCTTATCACTCTATCGGTGGTGTCCAAGATTCGACGGATATCTGCATTTTAATTTCGGAATAATCTCTGTACGTATTTCGTACAGAGTTCGTTTTGTTATTTATTGAAACAATTTCTACTCACTTTTCAATATTTGATGTTAAACAATTTTTTCTTGTAGTGCCCCTTCCATCTTAGCTTAGCATTGATGGATGTGCTGATGTCCTGCGCTATGCTGCTGCTATGTAGATGCGCTGTTTTAAAATCCAATTACTCACTCTGTCAATTAACTGCGTTTTGAAGTATGCTTGTAGCTAGGATAGTTGTGTTGTTTGTGTTGCTACTACAGTTATTTGAATATTGGGTAAATTTTCTTTTCGCATAAAGAAAACAAAAGCTGCTCGTTTAAGGTTTATATAACCATTTTGTGAGATTAGTGACATCTAGGTTTAAGTAGGAGAATTATAGTAGATTATGAGTAGTCTAGAACAGATCCGCCGAGAATATTATTTATATATAAATTCTGGCGAGTCTAAAATGTTCGAATAGTATTGGTGTAAAGTAAAAATGTAAATTGTAAATGGTGTATTAAGTGAATTAATAAATAATTGTGGAAATTATTTGTTGTTGTGATTTAGTGCTGGTAAAGTAAGAGTGGGACGATTATTTTCAAAATATTTTGAGAATATTCCAATAGTATCGTAAGCAGTTCGTAAATATTTGGTAATTATTGAGAGACTATTTCCGGTATTTTCACGAATATTTCGAAAGCAGTGTGAATTGCGCGAGTTTCTGTTGTTCACTGATACAAACCGAATTTGAGGTAAATTCGTATCATGTGGTGATAGTGGTGAGATTATTAACATTAGAAGTTGGATGATCAGAATTTTGACGATCACGAAGTTAAAATTTCAATTACAGTACAGTAGTTTACGGACGAGTGGATGGACAAATGAATGAATATTGTGACCTCGTGAGGTTTTGGAGGGGCAGTTCCCGAACTACCTGGAACCTTCGATGTAGCGCATATAATGACAGCCTTTTGATGCGACAAGTGAATCAGAAGTTTCATCAGCGAATTAAAGTGTTGCAACAAATAAGAGAACCAAATAATGAATCGGAGTTTTGATCAACAAAACCAGGAATCAAAAAGAAATGGAACTAGGAATATCGGAAACTTGAAAATAGCTGGACAGTCGATAGGTAAAACATTTAATAAACGAGACAATGACGTAAGCAATGTGGAGCAGAAAGTTGAGCATTCAGATAACGATGAGGAGCGCATATTGAAAATGAATGTCGACAATAAGATGGCACAGTTTAATGAGAGTGGGTTCCATTTGTCAAGAGGAACCATTGGGCTTTGTGAAATCGAATGGTGGCGAAGATACTACTATTGCCACAGTTCAAAAAGAAAAACAAACTGTTCGGAATTTTGGATAGTCAGTCAGGGGCGGATGGGATCGCCATTCTCCTGGTAGAGACGGTTTTGATGATTTGGACCGAGGTTGTCCAGGAAAGTTGATGGAAATGGACCGTGAACGGACAAGACCTTTGTGCGTTGCAAATATCTGAAAGGGATTCTGCAAAATATGTGGAACTAAATACCATGATTGTTTTGGAAACTGGTGAAAAGCAGTGACGAGCAAAATCCATTTGAAGAACGCTCCGCATGAAAGACGGCCTATGTAAGGACCATAAATTTGGAAGAGCGACCGCAATACTTAGTGGAACCGACTGGACCAAATGTTGCTAAAATTTGGACAGACGAGACGGAAAAGATCACGTATGAAATGTTGGTCTCCTGCTTCCAAGGATGACCATATGGATGAAGAGATGTATGAACAGGTGGTGGTGTGTATGGAAAAAATGCGTGGCGTACTAACAGTGATGGGGTTGAGATAAAGTGGATCATGAAGAGTATAGCTGTAATGTTGAATGGCATCGGGAGGCAACGACTAAGGTGAAGTTGAAATTGTTTGCATTTTACGATCTAAACTACAGAGCCGGTAGTTTGGTTCCTGTGCGGGATGGACATTTGGGCGAGACATTTATTCAACGATAACTGCTAATTTAAGGTTTAGAAAATAATTCACATTTTTTGTGAGATTAGTGGCCGGCATCTAACTCGCTTGGATTTGATGAAACCGATGATTTCGCTGCCTCCGAGGAGTTGTTTTATTTGCAGTTCATACGAATCCGATATTCGTTGTTTGCAACTTTAATTGGACCATAGATTTAGCGAATAACCTTCCCTGCAAAGGTAAATAATAATCTACAATCATTATAGAGGTCACGGTACAGCTCTCACTTTCGAAAGCCAGCACAGGTCTTATGAGTTGTTTATAAAGAACGAGCTTGCACGACTGAATAATTTTGAAAACTCATTGTCCAGCACCGATTCGGGCTTTTAGTTCTGCCTGCGTATCGTTCGACGTCTGAAGCGAAACATTGGCCAGGTTACACAATGGTAAAATTAACGTGTGAGCTCGTACAACAGACGTGCACTTAAAAAAGTAGTTTTTAGTACCCCTTAGCACGAATATAACCCCAATTTTTCTAGTGCAAACGAAAATGGAAATTCCTGAGCTCATAAATCGATACATCATATCCGACATTGCAATATTTAGTTTTTGCAATTTTAAAAGAATTTGTCATTTTCAAGTAAACAATTGCTGCGGTTTTTTATTAGCGCCCGATAGCTGTATCCGGAGCGGCCAATTTTCTACGTCAAAACTTATATTTATCGCACTATTATTGCATATAATTAATTTATTTAACTCTAAACTAAGATTTTTCATTCGACTTTTTAGGTAAACATCGATGAAAAATATCTTGCTCTACTTATTTATCGGGAGCCGCTATCGGGTGCGCTAACCATTTCAATGAGAAATTTGAAAAGGCCTTTATTTTATAAACCCCTGAAACCATTAGAAACTAAATCTAACAATAAAAATTTAAAACGCAGCAAAATGAATTCTTGTTTATAACGTCATGTCAAAATAAATGTCAATTAATATATTTCAGGTGATAAATGTTTGTTTTATTGATAAATTTAGTTTTAATTTTTATGGTACAGCGACACCAGAGAATAATAGCTGCAGTTTCAATAGAAAACTGCCATTTGGCTCCGGATAGTGCTCCAATATTAAAACACAGCAAATATACCATTGTTTAGTTACTAAAACTATTTAAGGGGTTGTTTATGGTGTTAAAGGAGAGCTAGAAAATGCAAGCTATCTTAATTGGAAAGCTCGTAGATAGCTCCTTATTCTACAAAAAAAGGGTTTTCATAATTTTCTAATTTTAGAGGTTGGAGGGTAATATGTATATTTAACTAGCTAACCCGGCGAACTTTGTTTCGCCCCAAATTACTTCGTCCGAGCAAACACTTTTGACCTTCACAAAAATTAAATTTAATGAGAGAAAAATCAAACAACTCAACTCAATTCTCTTGTTCTCCACTTTTTCATCAAATTCAACACTAAAGGTAGGTTCATGGTTGCGTTCGTTCGTTCGGTCATTTGTTCGACCAACCATCTTTTGTACAAAAATCCAGAATCGTCTATTTTGAGCAATATGATTGGTGGAAAAAAAATGTCAGAATGAGCGAACGAACGCAACCATAAAGGTGGCATAATGTATTGAAAAGTGAATAAAAGGTCGATTCAAAGGGCAACTATCGAAAATTTAGTTGTTTTTTTTTCAAATTGACTTTGTGATTTGTTAATCGTCATAGCGAACGCTAAATGAACGGGGAATTGAATGCTCTTACTTTTATATATATAGATTGTGATAAGATTGCCAAAATTCTAAACAACTTACATATTTACAGTAGTCCGCCACCAACGCCATCTATTGAAAATAATCTGAAGTGGCTATATAAATGAATGGTCATTGTCGAAATACAATTTTCATCGGTTGTGTTAAGTGTATTTTCATACAAAATTTCTCTACAAAATGCAATTTTCGATCTTACAATTTTTTTTTTTTTTTGATTTTTCGGTTTTCCTTTGGGTTCCGATTTTTTTCGAGTTTACAGATTTTCCTCAGCCGTCATTATATTGAGACAAAAAGAATCATTCAAATTAGTCGTGTCGTTCTCGAGTTTTTGCGTGACTAATGCTGAATGCACGGTAATTGATTTTTACATAAATAGATAGATAGATAGACAGAGAAAATAAATAGATAAAATAAATATATTGAATAAAAAACAAAATAGTAGTTTGGATGCAGCCTCCTTTGCGATACTATTCCAGTACCTCCCAACCCAAGCATCGAAGCTTTAACCACTGTTAAAGCACCACACGGCTCATAAAAATGTACAAAAAATTCATATAAAAATAGCTTTTTTCGATTTTTCGGGTTTTCTGACTTTTCCGGTGGGTTTTTTCAAAAATTTCTTTCGTAAGAACCATCTCCTGGTCCAATGGGTCTCTTTGGTCCAATTAAAGTTGCGAAAAACGAATATCGGATTCGTATGAACCAGCGATATCATCGGTTTTGTCAAATCCAATCGAGCTAGATGGCTCGACCACATTACAAGGTCCCCACAACAACGGATGATAAATAAAGTGTTTCATCAACAACCAGCCGGAGTGCAGCTTAGCGGGAGATCCCGACCACGCTGACGTAACGACGTCGAACAAGATCTAAATATACTAGGATGTCGAAACTGGAGGACGAGAGCGATGGACCGAGACAAATGGAGGACCATAGTGTAGGCGGAAAAATTCCTTTATGGAATGTGAAGCTAGAGAGAAAGAGAGAGAGAGAGAGAGAGAGAGAAAGAGATAGAGAGAGTGAGAGAGAGTAAGAAAGAGAGAGAGGGGAGGGAGGGAAAGGAGCTTAGTGAACGTTGACTAAGCACCCCTTCCTAAGCAACTCAAATTTTTTTGTTTATGGATTTCGAGAGCTCATAAACAGCTCGTTATTCTGCCCTACTTGTTTTTACAGTTTTCCAGGTGGGGGAGCCAGCCCAACAGGGGTTACTCGATCAATGTATGTACTTTATATTGTTGCTCCGTACGTACCACACGTAGCTGGCAGTTATTAGCGGTTGTTACTCGTCCTCTATCCACTAGGTTCAGGGTTGAACGATGTAGATTACTCAATGTAATCTACGTGGTTGTCGACACGTAATCCATTACGTGGATTACATAGCCATGTAGGTTAGGTTAGGTTAGGTTAGAGTGGCTGCTATCGCACACTTAGGCCAATAATGGCCCATTGTGATACCACAGGATCCAATCTCCCCTTACTCCCGCTGAAACCAATCAGAGCTAATGATGTAGCGTAAAATATCTCGCACCCCACAGTCCGAGAGTTCAGAAAGGCTGTCCATGTTCTACACACCCAAGTACTTACGTCTTTTGTATGATAGTGCGGGACACGAGCATAGGAAGTGAACTAACGTCTCTTCCTCCTCTTCGTCCATACAACTTCTACAAAGTCATTCGTCTCTAGACCCAGCCTTCTCGCATGTTCCCCAAGCCATGTAAGTTTTATCAATTGTCGAAGTTAGGCTCAGTCAAACCCTATCAGACTTTTATGCTGTGAGCCTTAATCGACTAAATTGATTAAACTAAATTAACACAAAAAATAATGCATAGAGATAGATGTCGTTTTATTAATTAATTTATCTATTATCAAGTAATTAATATTATTTAGCGTATCAGTAAGCTTGTAAATTGACTTTGCATTAGCCGCGTCGAGTAGAATAGCGAAACCAACATTTAGTTTGGGCTATTTGGTTAAGCCGGTTAAGGAACACAGGATTAATTAAAATTTGCTTACTAAATCATTATTTATCAATTTCGACATTATTGTCAATTGGCTATTGACAAATCTAAACTAAGTTCGCAATTGGCCTCTCGGCCAATTCAAAGACGTACGGCTATAGGACCGATTTACGACCATCTGCACATTGCAAGCTCCATCTGCATATTGCAAGCCTAGACTTGCTTGCATTGAAGATGGGTCGGCCCATGGGTTTTGCACACCGACAGGGGGTCATAGATGTGTTACATTTCACCACAGATCGAAATCTGTTGATGAAATTTCACTTTGCATCCGGCCCCTAGCGGGATTCCAACCCAGTACTTCCCGATCCAAACGCCAAAACTTTAACCACTGTGCCATTTGGTCGGTATTCGCAATTTTGATGTAAATAGCAAGCACATTTTGTTTTAAAAAATTGAAACTGGTATGAAATAAACTTCAATTTATTCAGCCAAATCTAATCTCCGGAAAAAGAAGTTAGAAATATGTAGATCATTCAATCACTACTGGCGGAACTACAAGTGGTTGTCGAAGTTGTCTGCAAACAGTAGACGTTGTCGACGAGTAGTAGATTTTGTTTTGTAGCTGACTGATAATCATGTCAGCAACCGCGGAGAAATTATATGCTGCAATATAGAGCCCTGGTGATGTTTTTTCGGATTAATCGCGCTTCAATTTGTATGCATTAGACGGCAACCGATGCAGAGTCTGGCGTTCACTAGAACAAAGATTAAACACTAATTGCGTGATGGCACTCGTATGGCATTTCATGGATGATGAAATCATTGGTGATGGTTTGGGCGGATATTTCGTGGAATTGGAATGACAAGGCAGATTTGGTAGTAATACCACATACCGCTTTAACATCAATTCGATATGTGGAACAAATTTTAAGGCTTCGTATGATTTCCATAAAATGGCAAATTGGGCGTAGATTTTGTTTATGCATGATAATGCCCAGGCGCACACGGCTCGAAACACTCTCCAATTTCTGCAACAGCACCGCATTAATTTAATAAGCCATCCAGATTTAAACCACACAGAGCCCGTCTGGGATATATTACAAGGGCGTGTAAGAAAATGGACAATGCAATAAAGTTTAACAGGTTTTTTGTTGCAATATACCCTTCTCCTTGATATTAAACCATCAAAATTACCACTTATATGCGAGTCTCAGTTTTTCGTTACGTTTCTCGCTAAAATTTCATTAAATCAACTTCCTAAAATTTCCTTAAAATAATTTTTTCGGAAAGTGTTGTTTCACCAAGATAGAGTCCATCTTTGTTGGTGCCGTGTATATCTTATGTATGCAGAACCACACTTGGTCAATGATCAAATCGGCGTCATGCCTTCTATAGCGAGAGTAGTAAGGCTACTCTGAGAATCCCAAGATTGCAATTAGCATTAATAATGTTGCACTGCACATGTGTTGAAATTCAGACGGAAGTTGGTTATGGCCAACACTGTGAACCGATCGAGGACCATATCTATGAAACATCGTAACGATCCTCGGCTCTTTATCAGGGCAACACCAAAAGTTAATCATCACTGGACGCTTAAATGCTAGAAGTAAAATGTGGCATGACCGTTAATCATGCCACATTTTTTTTAGATGAAAACAAAGGTAGAGAACTTCGTGGTAGTAGCGACCTCTTCCCCTAGTGGAAAAAATCAAATATTTATACCAAAAAATTATACTGAGGAATACCAAAATCAATTTATTTTTGTATAAATGATTAATTTAAATACAAAATATACTTTAAATTGGTTAAAGTTTAATACATTTCTAAACCAAAATACTACTTAAATTATACATATCAAAAATTATACAAATTTAAGTATGAATTTTGTATATACAAATATTTAAATTAAGTCAAAATTAAACATAAATATACATAAAATATGATTTTAAATATTATACACATATAAGTGTTAATTTTAACCTAAAATTAACTCTTAAATTCATATTTTAAACTTAATTAAGTATTTTAGGGATAAATACTTAATACGGTAGTTTTTTAGTTTAATAATGGATAAATATTTTATACAAATATAAGTATGATTTTTGTATATACAAATATTTAAATTTATTCAAAATTAAACATAAATATGTATACATAAAATATTTTAACCTAAAATTAACTCTTAAATTCAAATTTTAAACTAAATTAACTATATTTGAGATAAATACTTAATACGGCAGTTTAAAAGTTTATTTATGGTTAAATATTTTATACAAATTTAAATATTAATTTTAACATCATTTTTAACAAATATTTAAATTTAGTCAAAATTAAACATAAATTTAAAAAATTCTTTTAAGCGAATTATTGGAATCGAAAATTGTATATTACACATTTTAAAAAAATTATTTTAGTCTTCACTTTTCATCCCGTACGAGAGATGAAATTCCCGCAAAAAGAAAAATTACCCACGAACTGGCAACACTGATGCGCATCAATACTATCGTGCTGAAAAAATATATTTAGTAGTAATCGTATTTCACGGTCTTTTGTATATTGGTGTGCTGGTGTAGTTTGCACCAAATGAAATAAACCAAATTAAGTTAATTTTAAGTTTAATTGTGTATTTAAATATATTGATTTATATTGTTAAGAATTAAACTCTACATAGTTATTGCTTTGGTGGTGCAGTGGTTAAGGTGTACACCGCTAAGTGTTTATTATCGCAAAAGTAGCCGGTTCGAGTCCAAAATTTATTCTAATTAGGCAAACGATGTTATCGGATCAAGTATTCACTACACTGATTGAAAATTGACTGAAAATACTAGAATTAACAATGACGTGAAATAATCAATGGAGAGGAACTGATGACGTGGGGAATGTCCGCGAATACAAACAACCACATGGAAAAATGATTTAAAATTATAATACGCATACATCGGCAGTCACAATGAATGGAATATTTTCATTATATTCTAATTCTATCTCAAGTATAATTTTTGTTTAAATTTAAAAACTATACTAAAATTATGTATATTGCCATAACCTACTAAAATTATACTTAAAATGCACTGATATTGGTATTAATTTTATAACACAATATACAAAAATTATACTTTTAACTAGATAATTTCCGAAAGTATAATTTCTGTTTAATTTTTAAAATTATACTAAAATTATATTGCCATAACCTACTAAAATTATACAAAATTTATTATTAAATTTCTATGAAATCGTAAGTTTATTTTTAGTATAAAAAATTTCAATTTTTCCACTAGGGTCATAATGAATTTGCAGAGAAACCAACGACGTTCACGTCTGATGGGAACTTTAATATTGATCTAAGAATAGCAATGGAACTTTTTTGGGCTCGATAGATGGGTGGTCTGTGTGAGAGAGTTGGACTTCTAGGGACCACAGAACCATCACATTTGAGTTATCGAACTCGCAACATAAATTCCGCTTGCAAGTAACAAAACTCCGAGATTTTCCGTTAATTTAGCTCACTAGGTCTATTTGCTAGGTACTTGGTTCCCTCCTAGGACTGAATAGTAACACTTTCGGAAATTAGGTAGAAAGGAGTTATGAAACGAAACAGTTGGTAGAACTCTAATCTAAGAAGACGGAAAGAATCCAAGGAGCAAAAGAATGTAAATTGTCACTCTTTAGAGGCAACGAAATAACTACTTTCATGAAATAATTAAAGCGAAGGAAAGCCGTTTTCGATGGTACGTTATGAAACATGGTAATAATGGCCCATGCATGTATTCAAATTTGCCGCTGGGAAATCAAGACTTAGCTTACTTCTACCGGACGAAACTGAGTCATGTAGTTATGTGTGAGATCGCTACCACCATAGCAATGGGACGTCTACGGTTGCTGAAGACCCGATATATTTACGTTGGAAGAGTGCTCTTAATTGCTTCAAACGTAACAAGTCATCAGCACTTATTAACAACTTGAATGCTGAAATAATTCAGCTTGCATAGTCTATTACAGAGAATAAAATTATTAAACAATTGTTTAAAATTTGTTAACATTCCATAAGGTTTTGAAATCTGGCGGAATGATTGTAATCAGAAAACCTGGTGATAAGACCCACTTTATTGCTAATCTTACCGACCCAGAATATTGCTATTTTATGTAAATGTCAACTCAAATGCATGTGGGTACCCTAATACCCAAAATACTATATGTCATTAACAAAGCAAACAAATATATTGTTTCCATGTATGGTTCAAAGGCTGTATTGGAGTTAGCGTTAAGATTGTTTCGAGTATAAATTGAAGAATTATCTTAGGAGCAATTCGGATTTCGCAACGAGGCACATAAGGGTTTTAAGTAGTGTTTAGTGCCAAAAATGTCTAGAGCATAGAAAAATGCACCAAATTGAGTATTTTTGTTTTAAAATACTCTTTATGAGATTCTTAAAAGATCCCTCATGAGTATTTTGTCTGAACATTTTCTGTACAGAGAGTTTCTATACTGAGTACATACTCAGATATTTGTTTAAAAACATCACTTTTTTTCTCAACCCTTATTTTTTTCTAAAATTTGGTACACATTGTTTTTTGCGGTCGCTACATTCAAATATGGAGTTAGATTTTCGATATTGACAGTTGACAGCTGTCAAATAGCAGTCAAACCACTTTCACTTGTTGTAAATCTTGAATTTATTCTCATTTAGTACGTTTCTTGGGTCTGAGTATGTACTGATTTCTATGCATACAAAAAAATTTCAGACAAAATAATCATGAAGGATCTTTTAAAAATCTCATAAAGAGTATTTTGAGTAAAATACTCAATTTGGTGCATTTTCTAGGCTCTAGACATTTTTGGAACTAAACACTACTAAAAACCCTTATGTATGAGGGTACAGGTTTCTAATTTACCTAGAGTTAACACTATGCAAACTCACTGATATTTTCTATCAGCGTATCAATTTAGGTGTGAGTATTTGATATAAACTTTGACACTATCAGCAAATTATCAGGAGGCTATTTCACGATAAATTATCGAAGTATAAATGGTTGTTGTTAAACGACCGGAGGCTTATTTAGTAATTTTTCACCGTGTACAAGGGCAACTGTAATTTCCTGTAAAACTTGCAAAAAATCTCGAACAAACTTATTGGCTCGGTATGAATTTGGTCCTGGAACTTCTTACAGAGGGCATTCTCGGTTAGCCGTAAGCAACACATCAATCTCCCGAACAAAGTAGTCCCTAAATGTTTTCAACAGCCTGTCTAGGGATGATATATGTATTCCCAAAAGGTAGGTTGTATGAAAAAAACGCAACAAATTTATTTTTGTTCACTAGTAAATTATGGATCAAAATATTATTCGATTTGTATTATTTGGTTGCTCACCAGATTTTAATTGTATCATCATTTTGGCCGTGCATCTATAGCGGGCGACTGTTGATAAGAACAAAATACATCATATGGAATATATCAAATTTAAAATACAGATATTACCAATGCTAATATACGATTTTTTTAACAAAACGATGTTATGAAACACAAGAAAGCTTATGACCTTAAATTTTTGACATATTTTACTCTTTTCAACACTCTTCTCAACACTGTCGATTTGATTTGATAATCAAGTCTGGAAGAACTATTTAGATAAAAATAGAATTTTGAATAAAAAATAAATTGGACCCTATCTTTTAAGTAGGGGGGAAATAAGTACAAGTATTGCCAATGTTTCTCTGTGTAAAACGAGATGCAAGTCATCGTGCCAAGTGTGAGACGAATATGAGAAAAAATATGAGACATTCAGTTTCCCGAAATACTTATCCCACCTAACTTGGTTATGTAGGAAAAGTTAAAAGAATGGTAAAAGAAACAGTAAAGCAATAATTTAACAAAAATAACCTGGAGATTTTTTTATTTTTGTATTTCATTTTCTCGACTACAAAAAACAATATTTGGAGAATAATGATAGAACGATTTTCATAAAAATAAATTAAATTATTAGGGTTCATGTTACTGGAAAATTTTATATATTAAAGCCTAAACTATGTATGTGTAATTTGAAAAATAATACATTAGTGATATTCAATTTCAAAGTAATATTGGCCTTCAAAAGCAGGTTTCCCTCAGTCGTAAGAATTTTATTTTCTCATTAAATCAAACAAGTGGAATATTGTAAGCATTCTCACAAATACGTTAGCATACGATTTACAAACACTCTAATGAAAAGATAACACCACAGCAGTATTGCATAAATATCCTGGAGAAATTATTTTATTTATATTTTACGTTTGGATGCTGAGAGAATCGCACGACATTGAGATTTGTGTGCGTGTGTACGTAATAAACATAAATTAAGGATTTTTTTATTTTTGTTTTGGCACTGTAAATGCGAACCATGTTGTTTTTGTAACATAAATCACTAATCATACACTGCATAGCATTTTTATGTTATCTCGTGTATAAACTTGAAACGAACAAACGGTACAATATACATACATCTCTAATATTCTTAATTCAAAGCTGAGAACTCTCTTGAACAGAATCTTGAGAATATGTTAAACGACAGCAACAACATAAAAAAGCTCAAGTACACTATGCAATGCATTTTGTGTTCATCATAAAAAAAATTAATATTATTAAATGTTTATTTTTATATATTTTTTTGTACCTGGATTTTTCTTGTTTTCCACATAAAGCTTTTTTTTTGTTTGTTGTATTTTTGGTGAGTGTGTGTGTACCTACCTACCTATCGAGTTCAAAATAATAATGAAAATAATTTTATTGATTTGCAAGCTTTTTTTGCAGGTTATTTTTGTTTTGGTTGAAGCTTTATGATTTTTGTTTTGTTTTGGTGCACTCTTGCTTTTATTTTGGTTTACACTTAAAATTTTATAAATACATGAAGTTTTTAAGAGCTTTTTGCATTTTTCGTTTATGGTTAATTTGTATGCAAATTAATTTTGTGCTGATAATATCAAAAAGCATATATTAATTTATTAATAATGCAACAACATGAAACTGAGCAATGGTGATTGGACACTTCGCGTCAGATACTTTATACCACTTTTTGTAAGATATCTGATTAATTTGAAGAATTATTAAAATGGTATTTCAGGTTGGTTTAAAAGAGTTTTCCTATGTTGATTTTGCCATTCACCGGAGTAAAATTATATCCATATTAAGTATAGATTTTGAAGCGGATTATTGTCATGAGGTGCATAATTTGTTTCGAACAATTCCAATTTCTATAATAATTCGATTATTCCGGGGACTTAGGGACCATATGGTTCGTCCGATTACGCGAGCTTTGATGTCAAACACAACTAGAAAAAAATTTGAAAATAAGAAAAACTTTGCAAAATATTGGCTGATAACGGGACAATGCACCGATTCGATCGCCCATTTAAAACAGTAATACGGTTTATTATATTTTAACCAGAAGCTGAAAAAACTTACGTGTGCAAGTAAAAACTCGGCTCTGAAGTTGGTTGCATTAAAATATACTTGAACGCATCCAAATCGCTTGCCATTTTGAATATATGTAGCTTAGTTATTGCTGCTTTTATGACTTAAGTTTCAGTTATTTACAAGCGGTCGTTAAATTTTAAGAGACAGATATTGATACGCAACATTTACGTCAAATACAAACAAATGCTGCTCAAGCTATGGAATTGATAAGTTCGTCTTTGAGTAAACGTTTTGTGAGTCATTCAACAGTAAAAAATGTGGCATGCAAGATTTCGTGATGGTAGTTTTAGTCTTAAGGGCGATTCACGTCTAGGTGCAAAAGAAACAATTTAAAGACGAAAAACTTAAAGTTTTACTGTTTCAATCAAAAAGAACAGTTACGAGTTACTCACCATGCAAGTTCAGGAATAAACTCATAGACTGACCGAAGAAACCATGAATTTGCTTTCTTGTTACGAAAGAAAGAATTTTTTACACAAAATCATTACGGGTTTTTAAAAGTGAATTTTGTACGATAATCCTAAATGCAGAAAACTATGGATTGATCCAAGCTAGCCATCAACATAAGTTTAAAAATGAAAATTCATGCCAAGAAAGTGTTACTGTGTGTCTGGCGAGATTGGAAGGGTGTCATTTTTTTTACAAAAAAATACAATATTTATTATAATTTACACAGTTGGGAATCCCAATGGATTTCGTATCCTTTTAAGGGAAATCATTTTTATAAACGAACTTCAAGATATATACATTAGCAATATACGTACATATATGTATTCACAATTTTAAAATAATATTAAATAAAACAATAATTCATTAACAATAAGCTAAAATTAAGATACAACTTATATAATTATTTATAAGAGTTTGATAATATAGGTTCAAGCTTTTCTTAAAATTATGGAGATTATTAAATGATTACTGATTCTTTTATACTTTCTAGTGCACTAAACCTGCATCGACCAAATTAGCCCGCCTCAATGAAACCTGTACAATAATTTGTTACACATTTATTACAATTTATTACAACAACTCCCGATTTTATTACAGTTACCGTTTTCGAGGAACGAGTGGTCGGTTTAGTTTGTAATTAAACCCACACCGCGCCAAAATTGTAACTTTTGATGTAGCTGTGATATCGGGATGGTTCTTGGACCAAACCCAAGTAACAATTTGTGTCCAAAATTTGGTCCCGCTGACTAGTTTTTGTGGGTTATTTAGCATTGCTATAAATGCTTAAAAGTCAAAATAAAGTCAAAATGGCTAACAAAAACGTGTCATGCTGATCAAAGTGGGGAATGATTTTAGCTTTCTCAAATGCAAAATGTTTAGGCTATAATGCTGTGTGCTCATCAAAATTACTATAAAGTATAATAGTCATTTACACAGCCGAATAGGTTTTATAGTTTATTTGAAATATTCAAAACAAAATAACATTTATGGCAAATTAGTCATTTGAAAAGCAAAATATTTATTTGGTATATAATAGCGTTTCAAGCGACCCAAAAATTAAGGCAATTGAGGCAAAAAAAGATTAGTAATCATGTCTCTAAACTGGTCTCTGTTGACTGTAACGTTTTCACCAGCATCATTTTTGAAGACATATAGCCCGATGATTCCTTCGGTTCATAAAGCACACCATATAAAAATTTCAGCCGATTCACCTAATAGGCGGCGTGAACGATGATCGTATGGTTTTAATTGCTGCACAAGATGAATTTTGCAAGTATGTAAACCAAGATCCTTACACAAAATCCTCTATAAAGATGTCGGATCAAGACCCGATTGTTGTAGACGGTTACGAATCGATTCATTTGGATTCTCTTCAACACTACTATTATTATTATGATGATGGACGAGATTGACGACAGTAAAATGGACCGTAAAAGTAAATTTGAACAATTTCCAATTGTCTCGAACTAAAACATGAAAGGTAATCCATATTAGTTCTAAAATTCCTAATATGGATTACCTTTTATGGTGAATATGGATTACCTTTTACAATAATCGAAAGCTCTAACATTACGGTGATAACAACACAAATTGTTTTATATTTGGTCACCCTGTTTTAGAGAAACAAAATGTCAAATAAATTTTTAATAAAAACCAACGAAGTATGAATTCAGGTATACGTAAGATAAAACCACTTGAGCTATTATAAAACATTTTTGATTGGTTCATTGCGTAAAAACAGAGTATTATACCTTTTCAATATCAGGCAACAAGTCTGAGCTCAATTTTAGATAAGCAAAACATTTTCATATTTTTTTTAATAATGGTGAATCAATCGTCTTAAATCAGTTTCTAGTTGATCAATTTTCCAAATATCCAAAAATAAAAATTGTTTACATAATCTCCCTAAAAAATCTGTATTCAATCAGAACAGATGTCGGGAAAATATTCAAATACACAAGGAGATCTTAATTTTCCGTAAAATGTGATAACCTTGGTTTCACCACGGATATTCTATTTTTAACCATTCTTGTTCTATTTTTGTTGCTCTACATAAATTCCCTTTTTTTCGTTCGTTGTATATTGAGAACTAAAAATTTCATACACATATAGGAATAACTGGGATGTGGTGACCTAAATTTTATCATTACAATTATCCTTATGTACTGCAGAATTACATGCATAGGCACTACATACATGTAAAAGTGAAAAACAATATTGAATATATAAATGGAAATAAGGGAAAATCCAATCATTGTTATTGTTGTTGGTTTTTAATTAGGTCAGTATTTCCATTCGGCGCTTAGTTTTCATTTTAACCATCCCAAATATCTGCGCATTTGCGAAACTATAGAAATAAGTAATACAAGGACATAGGAAAATGTGGGAGCTTTATTGTTATTGTAACAATATCATAAAGTTGAATGACAATATCATAAAGTTGGATGTTAACAATATAATATTTAGTTTTAAATTGTTACCTTCTTTGGAGGTGGCATAATTGGGGGGGAGGGTATTTTAAGATATTTCAGTCAGGGTAAAACAAGAATTGTTTTGTTGAATAAGTTGGATTGCAATTTATTTAAACACCATTCTTCCGACTTATTTTTCTTACCCGTGAAGTTTATCCTAAAAATACAAAAGCAAAATTTAGGAAAAATTTAGAACAAACTCATGCTGTACTCATGAACGAGAATTTGAGAAATTGGAAATGAAGGACCAGTGAGAAAACGTTACTTAAATCCTTTCTAATTCAGTGACTTATTCATTGACTCAGCGGCAATATTGTAAAGGAATATTATTTCATTCAAATGACTGGATGATTAGTATAACATTTGTCCTTGACGGCTCTTCATAAGGAGCGTGTTGAAATCGTCAGTTCGGCTAATAATGTGATTTCCGATGATAGGGTTCAAAACGACGATTGTATCGTTGGCTGTGTGGGCACTTGCGCCGTTCTGTTGAAACGAAATAGTGGCCAAGATTTCCTCTTCAATCGAAAGGAATAAAAAGCCAGTTAACATCACAACAATGGTCGCCATTGATCATTGTCCTTGCACATTTTCAAAGGCACATGGCCATACGATCCTTTTCGACAACACATTCTACACCATTCTACACACATTCTAATTCTTCGCAAAGTCCTATCGCTGATATTAAATTCTTGTGAACGATGCGGGGTTGAGGTGCTCGAATGTTGATGCACACTTTCAGCTACAGCTGCTATATTTTACATCGTAAAACTGGACGACGAACGTGCATGTGGTATCTATTAACATGCCAGTCGAACGAACTATATTCACAAATTTCCTCACTCTGTTCACAGTTGGCGTTTCATTTTTACCAAATTTTGCCAGTAATTTTTGACGAGTTTCGATAACTGACTCACTACTTTGGAAATAAAGTACAGTAAACCCTCGATTTAATGGACCACGATTTAACGGAAGCTCGATTTAACAGACAATTTTTTTATTTTCCATTTTTCGGTTATCGATTATGATGAGATTGGGTATGTTGGATGCAAATAGGATTCTTAAATGATTTTGGGAAAAAGTTATGGAATACGGCCACCTAGGACAGAACTCGGTTATTTCTTAACCGATTATGATGGGATTGGTTATGTCGAATGGAAACGAAACACTTAAATGATTTGTTTGAGAAATTCTGGAATACTGCTACGAAACTCGGTAATTTTAACTATGGCAGAACTAGATAATAAGCACGCGTTTTTCTTGAAGCAAGGGGCTTGTAATGCAACCATGTTTCTGATCAGGCAGGATGCCTTAACATCTATCACCAGTACGTAACCCATTCATGGGTTTAGTGGGTTGAGCGGCAGATTAACTACTTACTCTCAAAAAAAATCAAGTTATGAACCTTTCACAAAGGGCTCGGATAAATTTACATTATTCTTATCAACAACGACCTCTAAAACTGTTCACAGGAACATGGAATGTTCTGTCTTCCAAGATTATGAGATCTTCAGAACCTTTAGAACCAAGCGAAAGTTTACACTTTTGAAGTACTTGCAATACAAGAGCGCATAATCTATATGGTTCCAGAACTTTTTCCAAATATTATTTTGTAATCTCATTTCGTTCACAATGCCCAATTTCTGTCCTACAATAGGTACGTCATATTCCAGAACTTCTTTCAAAAATCGTTTAAAAATCCCTTTTCCTTCGAACATACCCAAATCCAACATAATCGGCAAAGAAATTAAAGTGTTTCGTTCCAGGACTATATTCCAAAACTTCTTCCAAAAACTGTTTATGCATTTCTGTTCCATCCAGCAAACAAAATCCCATTATAATCGATTAAGAATTGATCGAGTTCCGTCCCAGATGGCCATATTCCAGAACTTCTTCAAAAAATCATTTAATAATCCCATGATCGAGTTCCGTCCCAGGTGGCCATATTTCAGAAATTCATTTAATAATAATTTAAGAATCCCCTTGCCATCCAACACACCCAATCCCAACATAATCAGCTAAGAAATGCCTGAGTTCCTTCCCAGGTGGCCATATTCCAGAACTTCTTCAAAAAACTGTTTAGGAATCTCATTGCCATCCAACAAACAAAATCCCTTCATAATCGGTTAAGAGATAAACAAGTTCTGTCCTAGGTGGCTATATTCCAGAACAAGTGCAAAATCTATAGTCGATTAAATTTAAAAACTTTCCATTCGGATTTAATGGACATTCGGATTTAACGGACTCCCCCAATTATTCCGTTAAATCGAGCATTTACTGTATATCTGTTACAGTAAACGCCCGAAAACGTTAAATTTCCAAATGAAAATTGAAAAAACTGTTTCAGTGCTTCGAAATTAATTTTCACCCCACGAAATATTTTTTATGGTACTTGTGCAAATTGGAATTTCGAATAGTCGGGACAAAAGGATTCACTAACTCTTACGGGCTTGTGGGTGCTTATCAGCTGGGAGCTTCTCATGACGCTTAGTTCTTTGAATGGGAATAAATTGAAACTACTAAATGAAAGACGATTTTTGTATAGTATTTAAAAATTTTATTGTATTAAATATTCTCCATTTTGAACTAATACCTTTTACTATCTTTGAAAACTTCTGATTTTTGCTAGCAAAAATTGATTCGATGCATTTAGTAGTACATCCCATCCAAGCTGCAATTGCCGTGTTACCAAACTTGTTTGAGGTCTCACATGATTTTGGTGGAACATTATACGTTTCCTATTGATCGATTCTGACCTATTCGCATTGAGTGAATCATTCAATTTGTCCAGTTGAAGACAGTACACTTTATAACTTGTTGTGGTATTGTTCGGTAGAAGCTAAAAAATTGCGTTGTCTTGCATTTAACATTGTTATGGACAACCTACTTCTCGTCTCCAGTAATAATTCGCTTCAAAAGTGTATCATTTCCTTTCAGCGATCTCACGAGTTGTTATTCGGCGGTTTGCATCAATCAATGCCTTTATTTTGTCCTCATTAGCTACAATTGGCCTTCCAGAACGTGGTGCTTCTTCAACATCAAAATTGCCGTGACACGACTTTTTTCCTTGTTGAATTTTTGCCTTTTCGGTAATAAAAAAAGTAATAAATGCCGATATTGCTGCTTTCTATTTTCCATATTTAATATGGCACCAAACACAAACTATTAGGCATAATCAAACACATTATTGCACAAATAGGCCCTGATATATCAGTTGCCGAAATATGTAATAACAATGAGGCTTAAGTTTGAAGTTGGCTATGAAACAGTCTTCTGCTGGGATAAAACTACTTTCCGAACAACCCAATAATACTGAATTTTGGTCATTTGACAGATAACATTAGAGCTTTGAGTGGCGAAATAACCGCCAGTTCAAAAATGAACCAAAGATGCCGCACCCTTCATGTAAATCCCAAGTACCACCCATAAGATTTTTGAGATAAAAATTAGCCACTAAAATGGAAATATCTGATTAAATATCAGAAACATTTTGTCCTTATTTGTTTTCTGGTTAAATACGCCCCTAAAACAGCCCCTATGAAAAAATCATCAATCAAATTCGACAAGAAACCGTTGGAACCTTGAACTTATAAAAGTTCTAAGCTACCTGAATCAATCAATCGGCCAACTCCTGTTTCAGAATTACTATTTCAGAACCAATCTTACATCGAAAGGTGACCTGCCTTGTTTTAGGAAGCGTAATAATATAACCTTTAACTGTTGATCTGAGAAGGCAGGTGACGTGAATAAAGTAACAGCATGTGATTGTTAGGGATGCGTGGCACAGAGAAAGTTAATGTTACATCAACTACACCATCCATTTCAGCAACAGTTGCTTGTGTTAATGAAAATTTCGTTGACTTCATGGGAAAAGTTATTGTAAAAACTGAAGGAAATGAAATCATACCTCCCACAGTGGCCTATCAGTGAGCCTCATCCAGCAGATTACTGCCTGTTTCAGCAGCCCTGGGCTGGCTAGGATTAAATGGATTGATCACACATTAATCCGAAAATAATGTGATTAAGTAACTTCATTAATGAAGCGGCCAAATCCCAATTAATTTTCTTTAACTATTTTAATTCCATTTTTTTTTTAGATTTTCTATCAACATCAAAATCTATCAACAACCGTAGCATATTATATAAAATCAACAAAAACGTTTGTTCTGGTGGTCTTCTATAGCTTTTCTTAAAACTCCCACCTAAGTTAAAATATATATAAAGGTTTAAGAAAAGGAGCAAAATTTATATCGATAATACCAGCCGAAACCCTGTCGGTATAAGAATTATATAAGTCGAAACCAAATCAAATAAGCTACAAGCAGCACCATGCTATTTGTACATTATATTGGTGTACTGTACGATTTTTAAGCCGAAACCTCTAATCTTGGGTTTTCATCCAGAACCAAGCAAACGTCATAGTTGGGTTGGTTCTGACTGAGTCATATCCGTTCATCTCCTTTCGCGATCCAACAACAAAAACATCCAAGTATAAAAAATTTAACTTAAACGTTAATAAAAAATATAACTACTGCCGTAGCAGACATCAACGTTTGCGCAAATGTATTTTTAAAATTTTTTAAAAGTAAATAAATGAAATAATTTAAATAACTCACCGGCTAGTTCCCTTGATGAAACACTCCTGTGAGGGTTAAGAAAGCCACTCGAACACTATTTATCACAAAATATGTTTTTTAATTCTTAACATTAGAACTTTTCACTATTCACTATTCACTATTCACTATTCACTATTCACAACATAACTATTTATTTAAATTTATTAATTTTTACACAACATTTCAATCACACACCAATTAAAAACTATAATTTATCACCAGAAAATTACTAACAAGAAAATAATAAACAGAAAAATACACTAATTTGCTACAAAAATTACGAAACAACTAACCAACTCATAAATATAATTTTATTCGAAAATTCCCGTTATAAAATCCAGTCTAACAACTTTTGAACTTAACCCTGGGATGAGCAACGCACGTGATTTAACTCGTTTACTTCTTGTGCAGGTAGCTTTTCTTTTTTGTTTTGCACAGGGAATTACGATTTACTAAAAGTCTTATTTACTTGAGTCCAAATATTTTTAGGGACGATTCCTTTATAATTTTTTAATTGGTTAATGTAGGTCAAGGACTCGTAGCTTTATGACAGCGAGAGTACTAAATACTAAAAAAAACATGTTTTTGCAAAATTCGACTTTATTCATCGACATAATTTCCTTCAAGAGTGAGACATTCATTCCAACGCTTCATTAACATTTTGATGTCTTTCTTGTAGAACGATTTATCTTTGCCCTCAAAATTGGCGTTTTTTCGGCCAAATACTTCATCATTTTTTTTTTTTTTTTATTTAAATAGTACAATCTTATCAAATGATAATTTATTACTAAATATAATAACGCAACTTATTTGAAACTACAATAATAAGTGGAGCGAGTGTGGGTTTACAGAAATCAATATTCTGTTCCCAATAATGAAACTTTATTTATTAGATGACTAGCTCATGCGGTTTAATTCTTTTAAGGCGTCTCAGTTCTTGTGTTATGTCAAGAAGTTGTATTGCTTCACTGTTGGTATGTTGCAGTAACCTTCTTTCATGTTTGATGGCAAATTCCTGGATCACTTCATCAATCCATTTGACATTTAGGTCTTTGTGTAATTCCTCGTTGGTTACGTAGCGGTAAGCATTTGTTATTGTACGTAGAAATTTTTTTTGACAACGTTGAATAATTAAACGATTTGATTGTTTAGTACAGCCCCAGAGCTGGATACCATACGTCCAAATTGGTTTAATTATTGTTTCGTAGATCAGGCGTTTACAGTACAGGCTAAGCTTAGAATGTCTTCCTATTAGCCAGTACATCTCACGTTGTTTCATTTTCATTTGCTCTGCTTTTTGTCTAACGTGATATTTCCAGTTCAATCTTGAATCGAGATGCAATCCGAGATATTTTGCGGATTCAGCTTGGGGAATTTGTACCCCATTGAGAAATGTATGGATGTTGCTATTTTTGTGCCGCAACGTGTATGTTACATGTACTGATTTCAGCTCGTTAAGCTTTATTTTCCAATCCCTAGTCCATTGGCTGATTTTATCGAGTACGTGCTGTAAGTATTCTATTCTGCATCGGCACCTCATCTGGTACCTCGTGGCCACTTGCATCAATTCCGATGGTTAGTCGTCGGCAAATTGTGTCCATTGCTCATGTTGCTAACAGTTCATCACATAATCAGGACAGAAGAATTTGTGGGACTGGAAACTTAACTGTTGATATTAATATCAAAACTGTTCCTCCAAAGTGTTGGTTGCACCTCTCAAGATTTGCCCCGGATACTGCTGAGTGTGATATATTAGCAATGGCTAATGCGTGCTTGAGAACGGACTCCTGTAGTGTTTCTAAGTTCCAAAAAAGTTCAATGGGAATAGTTTAGAGTACGTGTGCCTTAAATTGGGTATCAGTGAAGTATTACGTGAGAAGGCGATGAATCCTGATACTTGGCCGGTTGGAGTTTTTGTTCGAAGCTTTAATTCATCAAATTTTCGGACACTTGGGCCTGTACGAGCCAAATTTCGGAGTCCACAGTTAAAAACTACAGTAGTCAACACCACACCATCTTAAAGGACACGATTTTGTATGATAAACCTTATCCAAGTAACAATTTGAAGGTAAATAAAAATGATTCATTAAAATTTGGCCATTTAAATGTACGCAGCTTAATTAAACATTTAAATGATATTACTATTCTGTTGCACGTGCATGAATTTGATTTTCTCGCTTTGTCTGAGACTTGGCTTCACAGTGAAATTACAAACAAGTTACTCCATATAAATAATTATAAGATATTGAGAGGTGATCGAATTAATGATCGTTGGGGAGGTGTTGCTTTATATTTTCGTGCCTCTTTAAATATTAAACAGTTAGGATCTGGTTGTTTTGGTAAGGTTGAGTTTCTAGCCTCAGATCTTATCAGTAGTTGTGGTAAAATCCTGTTGCTGGTTATTTATAATCCGTCGCCTGTGGTAAGTGTTGATTCTGATAATTTGAATAACATTTTTACCCAGTATTTGTTGGAGTATAAAAAGGTTGTGTGCTTGGGTGATTTTAACTATAATATGTTAATTGGTAATAAATTAAATACTTGTTTTCAAATTCATAATTTATATAGTTTACCATTTGGCCCTACTAGAAATGATAATCTCTTAGATTTGATTGTAGTGTTTGAGCCTGATGCGCAAAATATTTTATCTTATGGACAATGTGCAGTTCCTGCTATTTCTGACCATGATTTGATTTTTGCATGCTATAAGTTGTGTCATACTAGGGATAAAATATATTATACCGTCGTTCCTGATTATAATGGAATTGACTATGAATATTATACTAATTGTTTCTTTTCGTTAGACTGGTTGAATCTTTTTTCTTATGCTGGCTGATGTGAATGATATACTTCAAGAATTTAATTCGAATTTCTTATCTTTGGAAAATATGTGTGTCCCCGAAAGCTAAGTATTAATAAATGTCCAACAGCACCTTGGATAAACGTGAATATTTTAAATTTAATGGAACGTAGAGATTTGGCTTATAAAAAGTTTAGAAAACATGGTTTAGAATTGGATTTTAACTATTTTAAGTTTCTAAGTAACAAAACTAATAAATTAATTAATCAAGCCAAATAAAGTTTCTATTTTGGTAATGTGTATAACTCTACACTCAGAAAACAATCCTTTAAAAAGAATAGGAAATCTTATTGAATCAATTATTTTTTACTATTGAAATTAGTCAATGCGATTTGCCCTTTTATTTTTATAGTTTGAAAACTATTAAATATATACGGTATTATTTTCAAAAGTGCATATCATTGAAAATTAATAAGATATCTCATTATTTTCACTGTGTATCAAAATATACTATTGAAACTATTATATTTCCTATTAATTTAATATCATTTATACTATTGAATTAATGTGATAAATTTATAAAATTACCACTGCATGCTGTTGTTTTAAATGTTCTGCAATGTTAAAATATTAGTTCATACTATTAAAACAAAATGAGATATCTCATTATTTCCAATTAAAGTTATTATATTCCCTATTGATTCAACATTAATGGTACTATTAATTTAATTTGATAAATTTAAAGGTTTAATACTGCAGACTATTATTTCAATTTGTTGGCAATGTTAAAACAATAGTTCATACCATTGAAACTTAATAATAAATCGTATTGTTTTATAATGGTACTAGCAGAACATACTATTGAAACTATTATATTTCCTATTGATTTAATATGAATGATACTATTAAATCAATGGGGAAATTTTAAAATTTTTACAGTACGACTGTTTCAATTCTTGTTTTAATTCTTTTCCAATATTAAAATAATTTTGTTGGTTCTATTGAAAGCTATAACGAAATATTCCATTCTTTTCAAAGTTTACTGACAATATCAGAAATTAGTCATCACAAATATTTAGGATACTTACATTTTTATTAAAAATTGATTCATCGCTGAAAATTATATGTCTTAACAAAACTACTCTGTGAAACAATACAATAATTCTAACTCTACTGATATTTTTTTTTCAGTTGCTACCATTTATAGAAGTATGTACTTAAACACACACTTTACCAGTATTTTGGTTGGGCTGTACGTACTCCGTTTTCTTTAAATTCAAAGCAACATTGTAAATAAAAGATTTTTTTTATTTCAATATTATAATATTTTATTAAGCTTAAGAGATTTTAAAAAAATGTATTGTACATTAAAATAGTTTTCTACGAAATGCTTTTTTACCATTATTAAGAAAATGTAAATGTATAGGTGGCCCTTCAAACTCTACAATCTTTTTCAAAAATGTCTTGCTATTGCTTTTATTTTCTACAATGTATGACTGAAAATGTTCACTGAAATAAGAAACATGCCACTGACTACAAATTAAATATATCATGTTTTCATTATATAAAACCATTTCTTCTATTTCAAAGAGCAAAATTTTGTTTGAATTTGAATCTGTCATAAAAAAATGTGCTTTATACATTTTCCCCCTGAACATTAATTTTGCTAAGCAAAAAAAATTCTCAATAAAGCAAAATACATTTTTACCTTCCATTGGATATGTAAAGTTAAAAACATGAAACAACTTAAAAGTTGTATCTAAACATTTCAAAAAGCTTGAAAATTTATATAATATTCCATCGTAATATGTATAGAAGGTATTTAAAAGAGTTAATTCTGCTCCTACTGCAATGATTATTGGTTGGAAAGTTATGCCTTTATCAAAAAATTTGCTTTTCAATTGCTCCACTTTTTCTCTGTATTGACTTACACTTAAACAGAGATGTAGTGTTGACTCCTGGCAATCAACGATACTAGGCTTCCACTTGATTTTTTTGTTAGTTACGATTGATGATTGTAAAACCGAATGTAACAACAGAAAAATTATGCAGTCCTGAGAGTCTGAAATAAATAAATATAAAAAAATTTTAAATTTCAGAAAACTGACTGTCAACTAATAAAATAGTTAGCAAATCGTGCTTGGGGAAATATAAATTTAAATAATTTGTACTTGGGACTAAAAAATGATAACAAAGTGTATTACCACAAAAAGTAGTACATATTTAATTTTTTAGTTACAAGTAGCATTTATTGAATCAGATCATCTCTCGCATGGAACGACGAAAAAATACAGTGAAAGAATAAAATAAAAAAATAAAAATTCAATTTTTGTTGTTACTTTAAAGGTATGATCTGATCCGGGTTCGGAATATAGTTTCGCACAATGCGACTTGTATTATAAAATAATTTAAAGCAAAAATATTCAAAAAACTTTTTAAACTGTTAAATTGAAATATTGAAATCAAACTTACTGGTATCAATTTCTTTTTCCAAGGCTTTGAGCAAGCTGCGTTATGACTTATCCTTAATATGTAGCTTAAAATATTCAATGACGTCTCTTGTAAACTTTGGCCATTTGGTGTACAGTTCCGATTGGTTTTGGGAGAAAGTGAGGTTGTAGTCAATTTCCACCTGTTAAACGTTTTATACATTTTTAGTAATCCTAGTTATAACTGAAGATCAAAATATACTATCAATGTATGTCCAAGGCTATGTTTGAAAAGAGGCCATTTGTTTAATATGTTCCCACCCTCCGTTAAAATATCAAGTTTTCTAATATTTAAAACTGATGTCCATTTTAGTTCAACTTCTGACCAAGGCTCACTGTTATGGCTAAGCCAAATTATCGTTGCTGCTTCATCGTCTGTGGTTGCTGTTTCAATACTTAAATTAGTAGTGTTCTTTTCGGTATGCGGTTCTTAAGAGTTTAAAACGATTTAATTGCAAAAAATATAAACAATTTTAATTTAATTAAAAAGATATGTTATCTAAAATGTTTATTGATTTACCTTTCTGGTCTCCGGTTAGAGATTTTTCTAGTTTTCTTATTTTAACGCACGCGTTTACCGCTTTATCGTAAAGTTTCCCAACAGGATTTAGCCCATGACTCCTTTTCCTGAAGTAGTAATCCTGTTAAAATAGTCAAAGAATTATATAAAAATAATATTTGAAATATAAAATAAAGCATAATAAGCAAATACTGGTAAAAATATAAAAAGTTAGTAACAAATTACGCAAAAATTGACTTTCACTACATTCTAATGAATGAATGTTGGAAGTCAACGTTTTCCTGTGCGTATCGTTTAACGAATCGTGTTCTTCATAATATTTCATAATTGCATTTCCTCGTTCAGATTTTGTTAAGAGTTCTTTCAATTTTGGATTATTTAAATATATACCAGAGGTCGAAGTAGTGCTAGATGCTAAAACCGATTCATCTGCAGAGAGTTGATTTGAAGAAGAGCAGTGACGTTCAATCCATTCTTTTGTGGTACTGGTTATTGATAATGTGCTTGCCTAGTAATTAATAATTAAATAGAGTCTGAAGTAAAATTAAGGTTACATTAGAATTAAAATTTTACACTTCGTTTCCAAACATCTAGATGATATCTCAACTTGGCTCTAGTTCCTATTAGCTCAATTGGGAAAAGGTCTCCTAGATCCTTTTCCGTTAGTACAATAAGGCTCTCCATATCAACCCCGCAAGCTTTATAAGAAATAATAAAAAATTCAAAATAAAATAATAAAAAACATATTATAATATTTGCCGTATTTCTTGACGCACATTGATCCGGATCAGTTCAAATTTTATATGGAAAACTTGATCCAAATTTTATTTTAGATCACAAATTTTGATTTGATATCTAGCAAGCGCCTTTCCGTCGTTGCATGAAACATGAACTGAACTGGATCAGATCATGCATCAAGAAACACAGCTATTATAAAATACACCCAATTATTAGGGATATTCGTTTGCCCTTATGTTTTTATATCACTGAAGGTGCCATTATATGGTGTATTTTATGATGTATTCAAACAAACCAAAAATAGCGCTCATATTGTTTACCATTGAGTCGTAAATAAACTTCATTTGACAAGCCAAATTTTACGCAAATTAGGGTTTTTAACTCCACATCATCTGTTTCGACGATGTTTTCTTCAACAGCAGATGAGTATGTTACTATATTTCCGTCAATCTCTATAAAATTCACATCACTAATATTTGGATTATCTTCCATTTTGATAAAGGTATTGTAGTATATACACTTAAAGTTCTTTTCAAATGTTTTGCAAGCCTTTAAAGAATATAATATAAAAAGCATTAAAACACGAACTTTAGATCTGTATAGTATAGTAACTAGATGTTCCACATTAGAGTGTGAATCTTCAAGCATGATTAAATTGAATCGTTTTATAATCCCATTTATGTAAATATCCAATTTTATCATAATCGGTTACGAGATACATAGATAATTTTTTAATCTGTCAAACTCCCACACTTTAACACATATTATATTGTTTGAAATGATAACGCATGATTTTTATTTTTAACTAAACAAGATTACAAAAAGGAGGATTTACAGTTTTACACTATTAAGCGGGATATTCAGAAGTGCATTTAAATAAACAAAAAATTACAAACTACACTAATAAAATATGCGATAATTAATTTACAAAACAATAAATCATTTTCTAATACATACCTTTAAATATAATGGCGAATGATTGGGTTGTAATTACCGTTAAATTTGTTTTCCACTTTCTTCACTAATGTTAATCAAATTTATTATCCACTTTTGTCACTAAACTTTAATTCACTTTTAATTTAGTTTTTTTTAATTGTTTTAAACAATTAAAAATATAAATCGCTAATAAAAATAATTAATTGGATTTAATAGAGAGAACACGACCAACTTCTACAATTATAGTAGCACGAATGAACCTGTTCAACTTAAACATGTACATTGTGCGTGCATTGTGCAACGTTATTCCGAGAAAAATCTACATTCAATAGTTATATCGTATTGAAACAATACGATGGATACTATTAAATATGCGTTTAAAAGGATATCATATTGAAGCAAAGTGAAAATCGTATAAAAGTAATACGATTGGATACTATTAAATCAGCGTTTAAAATGATGTCGTATTGAATCAATATGAAAATCTAATTTTGCATACGTATTATACATAAGGTATGCAACATTAAATCAATGAGAAAATCTTATGTAATTAATAGTGGTATACCAATGAATATCAGCCGGTGTATAATATATTGTATATACTCGTACTATAGTGTATATTATATATTATTTGATGCAATTTTGCTACCATTATGGATGTTTTCTGAAGTTTCAGAAAAGATAGCGGTATAAAATGTTCTATTAAATGGTTTACCAAATCATGCAGTTTCATTTTTAATAAAAAATATTGCAACATTTATAGTATTTTTGGCGTTTAATTCAAAAACATTTTATTTACATTTCATATTTAAATGACTTTTTTTCTATAGTATACCGTTTGAAATCAATAAGAAAATGTTATGAAAATAATATATTTCATACTATTAAATACGAAATCAATAGTTCACCAGTGTTGTGCAATTGTTTGTAAAAAACTGTTTTATACATTTTTTACGTAAAAATGGTAATATACTTAAATTACTGTATAAAACGTATAATATTGTATAAAATCAAACGCGTATTTAAAAACCTTAGTAAAGTCGCAAACCTTAGTATACGAAACGTAAATTTGTATCATATTAATCATAAAAGAAGAAATATCCGTCGATTAATATTACAGAGTTTTCAAGTTTTCAAGTTATAGGTTTGCACGAATTTCTTTAAGACAGCTATCGTAGTTAATCCCTAAGTCTCTTTGATAAAAAATTTCGACTAGGGAGGGACAAGTTTCGAATGTGATCAAAGATTTAATAATTTCAGTGCAAAGTTGGATAAGTTTGGGTGGCTTATCGCTGCGTGCTCCAAAAATCTTGTGGATTTCTTATTTATTTTGAGTATAAAGTATGGGATATTCCACTTTCGTTTCTGTAAATGAGCCAATCCTCATTTCCTTGGCCATTTAAATTTGTTAAAACTGATTGATTTTATCCATTTGACTATCAATTAAAAGGTCGTTATCGTAATAATGATGCACATAATAAGCTGGCGTTTTTCGAAAAATATTTGTAGTTTATCTCTAAATCTTACCTGCACGTTAAATGATAGCCACATAAAACCAGCATTCGCTAAAGTAGTTTTTCCACGTTGGAAAGGGTATATCAGACTACATATGGGATCAAACAATTCTTCTGAGTTTTGTACGCTTTCGATAAAATCTTTACCAAAAATAAATTTTGATATATTTGCCATAACTATTTTGGTGTCTGACAAATTTAATTGGCCACGGAAATTTGAGGATTGAGGATTGCACATTTACAAAAACAAAGTGGAATTTTCCAAACTTTATACTCAAAAGAATCCAGACATGTTTTGGAGCACTGCAGCGAAGCCACCCAAACGTATCCAACTTAGCACTGAAATCATTAAACCTTCCAGCATCGATAGAGCAGATTGAGCGGATATTTTCAAATCGGGGTCAAATTTCTTGCCTAATTCGAAATAGCCTGACATTTAATAGGTCTAAAAAATGAATTCATATTTATTAATATTATTCTTTAAATAATAAAGAAATTCTAATTCGATTTGTTGATAGTGATGATAATGAAGATTTGCGATAAACAAAATTTCATTAATGTTACTTTTAAAAGTAAAACTGAATTTATACTAAATAAACAAACAATTTTTTTGAAATACAACATATTTGTTTTTTTATTAATAATTATTATAAGCATAAGTAAACAAATATTTATTTTTCAGTCAAAATTCTACTTAGTTAAGAAAATTAAAATATTCGAGCCAAAGAGCCATTGGTATAGTTTCATTTGACTTGTAATTTAATAAGTAATAGAAAACTCACTCGAAAACGGTTAGTAAAATTTTAATATCTCGGGCCAAATTTTGATTTGCCGTATTCTTATGGCTAAGGCTAAGATGAGCGATACATCGAACAAGCATAGTTTTGAACTTCAACTCATTCATACGAAATATCGTTCTCAAGCAAATTTGCACTATCCTTGATTTTTTTTTTTTTTTTTTTTATTTTTTTTTTGTTTCCAATATAAATTTTACAATTTTAAATAGTTATGGAAATTTCAAGTATTAAATTTGACATTGGGTGAGTACAAAAATGTGTTACACATATGTATAAAAGAAAACTTAATTGCACTACAGATGTCTCTGTCTGTGTCAAGTTAAATAATCTTGTCGAAAGATGGTAATGATTTCTCGTAATCATCTAAACAATTTTTGTTACCGATAAAATTAAAATGTTATAGCATTAATATTGAATGAGTTCGATGATTAATCGTTTTACACTTCAATCCCATAGTGTTGTGGATTTTGTTTTTTTATTCTAAAAAATAAGTTAGTAGCTGAGAAACAAACCAAATTTTCTTTGAAAAAAAAAATAATTTTATTTATATTTTTCTACAAATATTTTACTTTTAATTATAATTAATAAATTAGAAGAATTATAAATAAATTCAATTCAATTCAATTATTTAAAGTTCAATTCTCATTTTACATCATACCTATATGCAATTTTCTTTATATAGATACGTAAGAATTGAAATTATGAACTGTAAGTAATTTTTAATTAGTTACGTTTTTGTATTTTACATTTTGTAAAAAATTGTTATGTGTAAAATACGTATTTTACATGTAAAAAACCGAGTATATTACGTAACGTAAAAAACAGGCACAACACTGAGTTCAGCCTATAAAATCAATATGTAAATCAAGTTTGCATACTATTGTAAATAAATTCTACAGTATACCACATTAAACCAATATAAAAATGCTACGAAAATAATAGTGTCTCACCTTATTGATAGTCAATAGTATTATACTATTAGATTTAATACTAACATTCAGTTAAAAATAAAAAGAAATTACTTTTGAATCAATAGTTTACCTTGCTAATTTAACACTGGTACATTTTTTAATAATCAATAGTATAAAAAGTCATAAAAACTATTGAATTAAAAGGAAATGCGTATTATTTCATGTACCATAAAATTAATAGTCTTACTATTGAATTTTTATGAGGTGTTTTTTCTCTGAGTGTAGGATAACCTGGAAGAACTAGAAAAAGCTTGGTGTTTTATCTTCCACAGACAACACAAATATTATATTTTCTGCTGGTGATATTTTAATTGGGTTAAGCAAATTTGGGGATTCGGTAGGTGTTCTACCTTTACCTGATTTGGATTTTTGTGAATTCCTCTGCCTAAAAAAGATATTGTATCTAATATTGGGGACATTCGTCCAATTATTATTTTGCCTGCTCTTTCAAAGGTTTTGGAGAAGGTTATGCAATTGCAAATTCAAGAGCATCTTAAACAATTTGATTTTTTATGTAAGTACCAATCAGGGTATAAAACTGGTCATAGCACTATTACAGCTTTAATGCATATTATTGATGATCTTTCTGCTATGCTTGATAAGAAAAATTCGTTTGCAATTTTGGTTTTGTTGGACTTTTCAAAATCATTTGATAGTGTGAATCATGTTTATTTGTTACAGAAACTTTACTTGTATCAAGCATTTGGGATATGGTTACTGGTGTACCTCAGGGTTCTATTTTGGGTCCATTGCTTTTCTCCATATATATCAATGATCTGTCATGGCGTATAAAGCATTGTAGATTCCACTTTTATGCTGATGATTTACAGATGATGACCATGTAAATTCTGTATGTTATCGTGTTAATTATAGTTTGTATAAGCTTAGATTGATAAAGAAGTTTTGCCCAATTGATTTACTTGTACAATTAATTAAATCCCTAGTTGTACCAATTTTCACTTACGTGATGTAGTTTTTGGTGTATGTGATGGTTCATCGAAACGTTAGCTTGAAGTTACTTTTAATAATTGCATTCGTTATGTTTTAGATCTTAGGAAATTTGATCACGTCTCAGAGTATAAATATTCTATTCTTGGATGTGACTTGTTTGAGTATTATTATTTCAGAACTACTGTTTTTATTTTCCGATTAATTCATTCGGGTATGCCAACGTATTTGTACGAAAAACTTAATTTTTCAAAATCGCTGCGCACGAGAAATATCAATCTGCCAATTAACAGAACCAATATATACAATAATTCTGGTTTTTTAAATGCAATTGGTACTTAGAATGGTTTATCAGTGGATTTAAAACATGTAAATTCTTTAGAAAGATTTAAAAAATTGTTATTTGATTTAATTATGCAGAAGCATGGTAACGGTTAATTATTATGTATATAAATATTATGTAAATAATGTACCTAGATATGTAAATACTTTTGCTATGGTTTTGTGTGTTGCTTAATTGTTAAATTTTATTTATTTTTTGTGTATCTTGTAAATATGTCTGTAACATAAAAGTGTATACAGTGAAACCTCCCAATGTGACCACCTCTCTATACTGACCACCTCCTTAAATAGGCCAGTTTTCTACAGTCCCAACACATTAACCATACAAATTTGTTCTAAAAATTCTCTTTAACTTGACCACCTCCCTATTCTGTTTAGCGACCAGTGTATTTGGGGTTATGCGAATTAAATCAACTCCTTTAATATGACCAAAAATATTTTTTTTTTAAATGTAAACAGAGAAACGATCCACGGCCTCCATTCCATGACTCCGGAAGTAACTTTCCATCCCAATGTACGCCTGATGTAAACTTGAAAATCGATTTCACTGATGCTGCTATTTCTACTCTGTTTGTTTCACGATGACGCATCAGTTTTGTTCGATTTAAAACTAGTTCATCAATAAAATGCCCATTACTTTCGGCAACGAAACTGGTTAGATGCAGTGCTGCACGAACAGTAACCTTCCACTTACCCAAAGCTGACAATATTTAAGGAGTACTGAAACATGTGCACCTAGAGGAGGCTCTTTCGTCGCTCCGCACGGGCAAATCGATATTTTCCAAACTCATGTCATTATCAGATATGCTTTCGCTATCTCTTTCTGATGACGAAAATAATGCTTGTGAGTCTATTGGAATTGATTTACTTGTTTCTACAGGATATTTTCGTTTACGATTTGTTTCTGCCTCCATACCTTCCGATTTCCGCTTTTCTTTTTCAATTTCAGATTCTCTGGCTCCAGGAAATATCCGGGACGCCCTTTCTAACGTTACGTCAAGAGGAATCGCTTGTCGTCTTCACTGGTCATCATGGACAATCGGTATATGCGATATCGAAAATATCATCCAGTTTACTATTAAAGTCGTTTTCTCTTTCAAAGAAAATTTTGAAGGTTCAGTTTTATTCTTTAAAAGATGTTTCCACTCTACATGCAATTTTTCCAATTTTCAATAGAATGTTGTTTCTTTTGACCAAAAAATAAACACTTTCTGGATTGTCAGAGGTGCACTTTCACGAATAGTTAATTTTACAGTACGTGATGGTAAAAAGAGACACATCACTTGCTTTTTTGAGGGTAACTTAGCATTTGACAGTACTCATGGCCAAGAAGATAAATTTCTGTAGTGGACCGAATCTTCCATATTGTCAACTTTAGTAGCACTTTCTTTAAAAGATTAATGAAACTGTTTAACGAACTAAATTTAGTTTTTCAAAATTTCAAATATGTGTGCTTTTCTCGAGAGATTTGGATTTAAACTGAAATTAATTTGCATTTCTCTTGTTTATATAGTATATGATACAATGAAACATATTGGCCATATCAGGTCATAATAAATGCGGTAGGTGGATTTAAATACAATAACTAATGAGACGAATGATAATGACATCATTAACACAACTATGTCAAGTTCTTATGACTCGTATGGTTTTTTATAACATCATCAGGATCTAAAAAAAGCCTTTTACTATTTGGGTTTTTATTAGTTTCGGAAATTGGCAATAAATAAGTCATTATTTGTTAACCGATTTTTAATATTTTTGACGTTTTGGAAAGAGAGTTATTTCCTCTATTCATCACAATTTTTATTTAGGCTGAGAAACTTTTTTTAATAATTTTTCTGTTTGTTTGAAAGCCTCTAAACTATCTTTCATTGACCCAATATTTTTCTGTTTAAGATTTTAGCAATTACCTCAAATTTTCAGGGGATACTCCGTTAGGTACCTCTACATATTTTCCGCCCAATACAAACAAGGACCACCCTAATGTGCATACATACGTTTCTTTTATTAACCATTTGTCAAAACTTCTATAAAAAGACCAAACTCCAGAAATATAATTTTGGTCACTATTCAGAGTAGTTTCTTCATACCGACCACCTCTGTAAAATGACCAGAAATTTACAGTCCCGTAAGTGGTCGGTTTTGGGAGGTTTCACTGTACTTAAGTTATGGTTAATAAATGTTATTTATTATATTAAAGTATAAAGTAGATATAGGATGGGTCCTAATACGCTACCCTGGGGCACCCCTGCTGTGGCTGGGTAAAAGTTGCAGTATGTTTCTTCATGTGATACTCTAAATATTCGTTTGGAGAGATACGACTCGAGCAATTGGTAGTAATTTTTTGGCACTAATTTACTTATCTTGTAAATATGACCCTCATGCCACACTCTATCGAAAGCCTGTGATACATCTAGAAATACGGCAGGGCAATATTTCTTCTCTTCAAGTGCTTGTTCTATCTTTGCAGTCGAATGTTTAATCCTGAATCCAAACTGGAAGTCAGGTATAATGATCATTGGTCTTAGTCGTTTCAATAACAACTTCTCAAACAATTATGAAATAGTAGGTAACAAAGAGAACGGCCTGTATGAGCCCATTTGCTCGGCTGGTTTGTCTGGTTTTTTTATCATGATTATTTGTGCAACCTTGAAACACTCAGGCACATAGGAAAGTCGAAAGCAAGCATTATAAAGGGTGATTTTTTTGTGGTTAGGATTTTCATGCATTAGTATTTGACAGATCACGCGGGATTTCAGACAAGGTGTCAAAGAGAAAGATGCTCAGTATGCTTTGACATTTCATAATGAATAGACTTACTAACGAGCAACGCTTGCAAATAATTGAATTATATTACAAAAATCAGTGTTCGGTTCGAAAAGTGTTTCGCGATTTACGTCCGATTTATGGTCTACATAATCGACCAAGTGAGCAAACAATTAATGCGATTGTGACCAAGTTTCGCACTCAGTTTACTTTATTGGACATTAAACCAACCACACGAATGCGTACAGTGCGTACAGAAGAGAATATTGCGTCTGTTTCTGAGAGTGTTACTGAAGACCGTGAAATGTCGATTCGTCGCCGTTCGCAGCAATTGGGTTTGTGTTATTCGACGACATGGAAGATTTTACGCAAAGATCTTGGTGTAAAACCGTATAAAATACAGCTCCTGCAAGAACTGAAGCCGAACGATCTGCCACAACGTCGAATTTTCAGTGAATGGGCCCTAGAAAAGTTGGCAGAAAATCCGCTTTTTTATCGACAAATTTTGTTCAGCGATGAGGCTCATTTCTGGTTGAATGGCTACGTAAATAAGCAAAATTGCCGCATTTGGAGTGAAGAGCAACCAGAAGCCGTTCAAGAACTGCCCATGCATCCCGAAAAATGCACTGTTTGGTGTGGTTTGTACGCTGGTGGAATCATTGGACCGTATTTTTTCAAAGATGCTGTTGGACGCAACGTTACGGTGAATGGCGATCGCTATCGTTCGATGCTAACAAACTTTTTGTTGCCAAAAATGGAAGAACTGAACTTAGTTGACATGTGGTTTCAACAAGATGGCGCTACATGCCACACAGCTCGCGATTCTATGGCCATTTTGAGGGAAAACTTCGGAGAACAATTCATCTCAAGAAATGGCCCGGTAAGTTGGCCACCAAGATCATGCGATTTGACGCCTTTAGACTATTTTTTGTGGGGCTACGTCAAGTCTAAAGTCTACAGAAATAAGCCAGCAACTATTCCAGTTTTGGAAGACAACATTTCCGAAGAAATTCGGGCTATTCCGGCCGAAATGCTCGAAAAAGTTGCCCAAAATTGAACTTTCCGAATGGACCACCTAAGACGCAGCCGCGGTCAATATTTAAATGAAATTATCTTCAAAAAGTAAATGTCATGGACCAATCTAACGTTTCAAATAAAGAACCGATGAGATTTTGCAAATTTTATGCGTTTTTTTTTTAAAAAAAAGTTCTCAAGCTCTTAAAAAATCACCCGTTATATATATATATATATATATATATATATATATATATATATATATATATATATATATACAGCGATTCCATACGAAAACGATCATGAGTTGTCCTGACCCCTTCAGATTTCTATGAAACGTCCCAAAAATGTTCTCTATATAAAATAACTCGACACAGGCATTTTTTTATTTCCTTCTGCGGCACTGTTGTTTGAGACAGGGGCGTACGGCGTTTTACGTTTTTTCTGATTTTTCTTAAAAATGATAATTTTTGGAGGCCTCTGCCGCAAGAACCACTTTACGGATTTTAACAGTTAATATCTCAAATGAAAGGGAATGAATAGATCTTATAAATAGCGGTACAATTTTAATTTTAAAAAAATTCAATCTTAAAGAAAAAACCGTGTTTTTTTTGGAAAATGTGATTTACCGTTATGTTAGACTTCAACAACTTATCGGTTATTTAACTTTTTTTTAAAGCTTACTTATTTTGTAAGCAAATAAAAAAATAAAAAAGAGAGTGGTACCTTTCATTTTTAAAATATGATTTTTTGAATATGTCAAGATCTGAATATTTTAAACGAGAATTCAAGAAAATGTATTCAAACTTTGCCTCTGATGATTTTATTATAATTTTAATTTATTTTTTATTTTCTTTGTTTTTTTTACTTTAGTTCATTTAGAAAAAAACAAAAAAAAATCAAAAAACGAAAAACAAAAAAAATCATTTCTAAAATTAGGAATTGCCATTATCTAAAAATTGAAAGGAGCAATAATGAGAATGTCTCATCAAGCAAGGGGAATAAATATAAATTTTTGAATTTTATAAAATAAAGGCGGACCCAGATATCTTTTAAAATTCTCATAAACAGCCTTAATATTTCGTGGTGAATAATGTTTATAGTTTATTATCTATCGCTTACGACTGAAATCGTACAGGAATAGATATTTTATGAAAAACATTTGCTAACAGGGATTTTATGACTCATTCTTATTGTTCATGCTTACATTTTTATGGTTTACCTAAAACAATTATCTATTGGTCAAGATAATAAATCTTAAAAATGAGGGTGTGCAAATGTTAATAAACTTCTCTCGCCAACTGTACTTGGTTATATGTCTGAACGTTTTACTGCCTGACAATTAGAAATCGCAGCAAGCAAATTCATGGGAGGGGGGGGGGGGGGGGGCAAATTTGGGTTTCAAACCAAAATCGGTTTCGTATAAATATGCTAGATTTGTTACAAGGTATTGCCATGAATAAAGCGAAGATAATTTGAAATGCTTGTTATCTTCAAATTTATAAAAGTGGTGATAATAATAAACTCTTTTGTTCACAAAATATTAATTTGGATCGAGAATGTTCACCTGCATCTTCGTCTATAAGTTCATCAAATGAGGAGCAATTCATTAATCCGGATATATCATCATTCAACGATACTTTAAAATCAGTTCACAGTTCTCCTTTAGTACATAAGAAAATGAGAAGTGAAAATTATAAACAACAAAAATTTAAAGAAGTTACAGCGAAAATTTCTGAAGAAATATTTAGGCTTCCGTGCAGTTCTGAGCATGCTGTCACTGACGTATCAGGTGATAGTATTGAAATAATTCAACAGTTACGAGAAAAATATGATATTTCTACAACAACAAATGAAAAGTATATGGTTTTAACATCGGTTCCAAAAAGCTGGCCTGTTCGGAAAATTCAAGATTAGTTCGGTGTGTCTTAGTATATGGCAAATAGAGCAAAACAGATTCAAAAAGAAAAAGGTATCATGTCAACACCGAACACCAAATTGGGATCAACAATTCTTAATCAGGAAATCGCATTATTGGTGCAGAAATTTTATGAAGATGACGATATAAGTCGGGTGTGCCCTGGGAAACGAGATTTCGCCATGTCATCAGACGGGGTTATTGAAACAAAGCAGCGTAGGCTGGTTCTTTGTACTTTGAAGGAGGCTCATCAAATATTTTTAAAAAAATATCTAAATACAAAAATTGGATTTTCTAGTTTTGCTGCACTTCGTCCAGGGCACTGCGTATTAGCGAACTCTAGCGGTACACATAGTATTTGTGTCTGCATATATCATCAAAATATTAAACTTATGTTTAATAAAATAAAATCTATGAACCTTTTATCACACGAAGAAGGAAGTTATCAAGATCTTATTTCGCAGATTATATGCACTACTCAAAGCACATCATGCCATTTAAACGAATGTACAGCCTGCCAGGGACCGGACAGTATTCGAGAGGAATTATCTGAAAAATTTCTACAAAATTGTATAGATGAAATAACATTCAAGCAGTGGCAGCAAGTAGATCGATGCAGTATGGAAACTATAACCATATCACCATTGGTTTTCACAGATAAACTTGGTGAACAACTGCATAATATAGTACCGCATTCGTTTAAGGCAAAACAACAAGCAGATTACCTAAAATATAGAAAATCAAATGCAGCAACTGATGAATGTATTGTTATATGTGACTTTTCGGAGAACTATTCATTTGTAATTCAGGATGCCGTTCAAGGATTTCATTGGTCCAATGCTCAATGTACAATACTTCCATTTGCAGTGTATTATAAAAACGGAGAAAGCGGCCATACGATTAAAGACGATAGTAGTTTGGAATTCACAAGCTTGATAGCTATTTCTGAGGTAACTAAACATAATCATGTAGCTGTGAGATTGTTTATTAACGGCCTAGTTAATTTCTTAAAGGAAAAATTACGGCACGTGAAGAAAATTTGTTTCTTTTCCGATGGATCCGGGGCTCAGTACAAAAACAAAATGAATTTCTACAATCTATGCAATTTCAAGCAGGACTTCGGTATGGAAGCAGAATGACATTTTTTTGCAACTTGCCACGGAAAAGGACCTTGCGATGCATTAGGAGGAGTTCTCAAGAGGAATGCTGCTAGAGCGAGTTTACAAAATCCTTTTGAAAACCAAATAACTACGCCACGTGAACTTTATTCATGGGCTATCGAAACAGAATCAAAAGTAAACTATCTATTTTTTACTACTACAGATTATGATACAATGGAAAAGCAATTAAAAAATAGATATGGCTCAGTAAAACAAATAGCAGGAACTGAAAAATATCATAGTTTTTGTCCACATAATAAGACATCTTTAGATATTAGGAAGTTTTCATTTTGTACAAGAAACAAACTTTTTGATATTGAGTAATAAAGATTATATTAACAATTAATTTATGGTTTTATTGCATTGCAAAAAGTGTTTGAATTGAGGAATTAAAATATAAAAATAAAGTAAAATCTGTAATGAAATTATCGAAGGAACAGTTTGAATAGATTTTCTTCAATTTTGGTTTAAAATATTCAGATCTTGACCTATTCAAAAAATCATATTTTAAAAATGAAAGGTACCACTCCTTTTTTTTATTTTTATTATTTCCTTACAAAATAAGTAAGCTTTAAAAAAAGTTAAAAAATCGATAACTCGTTTAAGTCCGACATAACGGTAAATCACATTTTCCAAAAACACGCATTTTTTCTTTAAGATTGAATTTTTCTAAAATTAAAATTGTACCGCTATTTATAAGATCCATTCATTCTCTTTCATTTGATATATAAATTGTTAAAATCGGTTAAGTGGTTCTCGCGACAGAGGCCTCCAAAAATTATCATTTTTAAGAAAAATCAGAAAAAACGTACGCCGCACACCCCTATTACAAAGAACAGTGCCGCAGAAGGAAATAAAAAAATACCTGTTGAGTTATTTTATATGGAGAACATTTTTGGGAAGTTTCATAGAAATAGTAAACGTAGAAGATTTATTTTGCCTCTCTAGTGTTTCGATTCTGTTTTGTAAGTTTATCAAAATATCTTGGTATTTATTACATTGTTAATCATAATGCTGGCATTTTTTCCTTAGTTCATTATTTTGGCGCGAGGTCTTAAAGCATACGGTGTCTTTTCGTTAATGTTGGAGAATGCATGAGTTCTAATGGAGATAGAGGGCTTATACTTGTATCTACTCTAGTTGCTAAGCTTGCCACTACTAAAGCATTGCGGTCGCTGGATATCAACGAACGGAAGTTCGCTCGCTCACTTTCCGAAGTCGCCGGTACTAGGCATCCTAATCCCTGCACCGTAGCATTAATCTTCTTCTGATCTGCCATGGTTGGTTTATTGTTCGGGGTTCCTTTCCCTAGCCAGTTTTGGTCCGCGGATGGTATTTTATTTCTCACCTACCTTCCGACAAGCCGGTTAAAGAACATTCCCTTATCCGCCACCTAGGGACGTTCCACGATGGACGTTTGGTGTCTTCACAAGGGCTACATGAGTGACATTTAACTGTTCTGCAAGTTCTTTTTCTGTTTGAGCTCAGTTTTCCTTCAATAATGCTTCAAATTCTTCATCTTTAAATTTTTTTGGTTGACCAGAACGTTCTTTGTCACTGACATCAAAATTACTCATTTTGAATCGTTTAAACCAGTTTTTGCAAGTCCGTTGAGTTGATGCATGTTCATGATAACTTTCTTCAAGCAAACGAAAACTTTCAGCAGCTTTCTTCTTTTGATTAAAGCAAAAAAGTAATGCTACCCGCAAATGCTGTTTTGTTGGTACGAAACTTGACAAGTTTAAACGAGATTTAAATATATGTTGTTTACGCTTTCACGAATAATGACAAAATAAATTTTAATGTGGAATGTCAACACTTTAAAACGCCGTAGATGTCATTGTAAAAGATTGTTTATAGTATTAAAGTTACGCCATCTCTTAGAAAATCCAAATAACTAAGTTATACACCCAATATTTTTTGTTATTTTAGATGGTTAAGTTAGAAATATGCAAAACTGACTTTTTTAACTTTTTTAACTTTTTGGCTTTATTATTTGGACTGCAACAATGGTTCCTCAGCGAACATGAATTTTCATTAAATTTAATTTCATTTGAAATGGATAAAAGAAAGAAAATATCTTAACAATTAATTACTAAGACGAGGGTTTATCCCTAGGCTGATCCATAGTTTAATGAAATTTAATGAAGAAGTTCACACTTCTACTTACCCTGAGCTTCGCTTTAAAAATTAAAAGCCACATGTTGGTTCACATCAGATTTATTTACTTTCAATAATTATACGCCTTAAGATATTACATTTTTTTTGTGGTTTTACTGATGCTTTAAAAAAAGCAGAACAAAAATAAAAACTAATTAAAAGTCACCATCATGCTTGAAAATTTCCATTATGAGAACGAATTGAAAACCATTGTGGTATATAAACGTTGGTTGGAAAATTGATTACCAATCAATGTAAATTATTATCGGATTAAAATGAAAATACTTATATCGTTTTCAATAATTGAGATGAGATGTGAACAATTCAGTCACCCTCCCAATACGTAACTTCTATATCGTATCACGTTAGTATCAAAAGCTTTTGATAGGAAACAAAAGTCTAGCATGTCATTAAAATTGTAATCAAAGCCTATAAACAGGAAACTTTAACGTGCTGTTTGTTTATTTATTTCTTGCCACAACTAACTTATGCAATTTAAGTTTAACTAATTAATGAAACTTTTCAATTTTCTTGATGGAAATTGAATTAATTTCGCTTTTTTTCTATATAGACACCCGTACAATGTTCAAGAAGAAAAAGTTTGCGTTGAATTTTTATGCTGAAAGTTAAATTTGTCAAAAAAATGTGTTTATTACTTTAGGCGATAATGAGCATTAAGGATTTTTCTTGGATTACTTATTGACGACAAGTCAAATACTTTTCATTTATTTCCTTAACAAGTTATTGATATATTTTGATATGATTTACGTTGTACGTGTATATCTTCTAACACATAAGTAACTATTCCAAAGAAGAATTATTTTGGTCATACAGAAGTAGACCGTATGATGATAAAATGTGACCCAGACCCTTGTTTACAATTCAATAGCTTGAAAACATTTACATTTGAGGGATGTTTGCTGAAGTTCAAGTTTGCCATTTTTATTATTACCAATAGATACATAATCGGTATAGGACCGACCTTTTACGGGTTTAACAACGCTAATTTTATCATCTAACTGATTCTTAACGTCATTTTGTGAAATAATTTCAAAATTCGCGTTAGCTTTGATTTCGATTGTCTTGCATATTTAGACGACGTTATCATCATGGGAAAATCGTTCGAAGAGCACGTGACGAATCTAGGTGAAATGTTCATTCTTCAGATTAGGCGTAAAATAGTCGGGTCACAAAGTAACCGTCAATGGAATTCATATGAAAGAAGCAAAAATAGCAACGATTAAAGAATTACCAAGACTCAAAAATTTACATTAATAATGAAGCGGATTTTATACCTATTAAAGGCGATTCGCGGCAAGATTCACCAATGCTGCAGAAAGTTTACAAAAATTAACAAAGAAGAACAACCGGTTTGAATGGAAGGAAGAACAAAAGCTAAATTACGGAAACGGTTATGCACACCACGAATATTTGAATAGATTATACTGAACGTGAAATTCATTTTGAATGCAAATGCAAGCAGTTTGCGCGACGCGGAGGAATGCGTGGAACACTTCGATAAATACGTCTAATAATCGATGTATGGCTGTGAAAGTGCTACCTGATGAGAAATGTTCATATGAATCAATCCGTAAGGAATTGTTACTAGACCTAATCAATAATTTATCAAAATATTGCTGGTTTTAAGAAAAGGGATCGTCGGCCAACATAGAGTGAGATTTCCAATAAGACACAATTAGTGAATGCCTATTGAGCACAGTGGAAAAGTTTTAATTAGAGAAAGGATGTTTGAAACGAATTTGTTAGGGCCTGGATGTCTATCCTCAAAAATTGAACTGTCATATTAATATTCCAAATTTCTAATAAGAACAATATTTTGAAAACTAAATTATGCACACAAATTTTAATTATTCGGAGAAGTTTTGATTAAAACATATAAAATTAAGTTCTTTAAAACAAATCACGACTTGAACCGCACAGAAGTGAGCGAAGTAGTTCTGATTCATCCTATGCATCGCACAGAGGTTATTGAAGTATAGTCATGAGTTAGTATTTAATATGAGAGGGCAACTTTACTTAGTCTCATGATAATGTAGCTTCCAGCAAAAATCTAACTGACTGTGTTTCAAGGGGCTTAAATCCCAAACAAATAACCAACCATACACTCTCGTGGGAAGGTTCAACATAGTTAAAACTATCAACATACCGATTAACGAGTACAGGAATTCAAGAGCTAGAATCGGCCTCCCTCGCAGTAATGCTTTGGAAAGGGGTTCGATAGATAGTACAATAATAGCATGTTAAAAGTTGGAAGAAAACTATAGACAATGCTTAACTAACATTTGATAAACATTCAAAAATATTACCTAGAACTCATCAAGAAGGGATGTCAGGTGTGTTTGGCCTACTTAATCATTTGGGTATTATTAGAGAATTATTATTTTTTTTCGAAATTTTAAATGAAATATTGAAATCCTCGTTGGTTCTAATTATTTGAACTAAAATTTCCAAACTAGTTCGGAAAAATTCAGGAAAACTACAATGGCTGAAAAAGCCATTTAAGGATTGCCATATGTCAAAAAATGATAATAAAAATACTTTATGTTTGCGCATTAAGGTTTATTCATTTTTCAATTCATAGTCTCAATCATCACATTTTAATTTTTTGGGAGGTGGTAATGTTCGAAAGACTTAACGAGTAGTGTAATCATACAGGACAAGCACATTTTCATGGTTCTTAGACTACAATCTCCACATGTTTTTCTTGAAGTTCCTGTTGAAATCAAATGAGAGGAGGTTTGAAGAACCGGATCGTGTTTTATAGCCCTAGGACGTGGACCGGGCGCTAACGGACGTTGTAAATTCTAAACAAACTGTTTAGAATTATGTTAGACAAAATAAGGTATTAAAAATCTCCGTGCTATTTCGATGTGTTGTTGAAATTGACTAACAATTTATTTTTTAATTTCTAGGTTTTTATACACAAAAGAAAACCTAAATTATGACTAACTTATAATAGAACACGATAACAAGAAACTGCAAAGAATGCAAGCGGATGTATCATTTTCACATATACGTGTTGCGCTGTCTATGCATATCAAATGATCATCCGCTCACACGCTTTACATTGTTTCCGGTTATCGTGTGAAATAAACTGTTCAAGATTGAACATACTCCCGGGCGACTATGGCAAGGTTTTACTATGCAGTAGCGGCCGTTGATTGTGGTCGAAGTGGATCTAATGGGTGCCGGCGCCGTATGTAAGCTATGATCCAGACTATTCCGACGATAAGAGCGCTCCAGAATAAAATATGAATCATGGTGTAGTGATGAACATGATGTTGATTTTGGTTGGTGAAGAACTCATTTCTCTGGATCAGGTGCTCATTTTCCCGAAGAGCTGCTATTTCATCTTCCAACTTTTTAGTGTCCAGACCGGAGATGAGGTCAGCCGCAGCGTCATCACGCACCTTGGTTTTGATGTGATTTCCAAGATTTTTCAACTGCTTGGAAGTGGTGATGCCCGAGGTTGATCTTTGAAACGCCTTGCTTATACTGTTGGTTGCTGTGCCCACAGCTACAATGTATGACTCCCTGTCGCGTAATATACAGCCTGCATCAATGCTAATTATTCCCGAGCCTTGAAGAGTGAGCGGACTAGATTGGGATCCACATAAGACATCGACCGTAGTTTCGTTGGGAACTGCATAAATCCATTGATTGGGTGCCTTGAGGGGAATCCATCTATTAGTGGAATTCCTAGTTTGAAAGCTGCAGAATTGCTCAAGAGCGGCTTTCCGCTGAAGGATGGCTACCTCGCATCGGCCGTTGTTAGAGAATGCGTTGAAGACGGGTGATGTCTCGCATAGGAAATATGCTGAGGAAACAATCTGACAACGAGATAGTTGTTCCGTAGAGAAGAACGCGAAATGTTCGCGATGGCTGTCCATGGCCAGATACTCAGTTGAAGTTACTATGCTTGACTGTGTGTGGTCATGCAGAATGTCCGGCACGGCAATCACGGAGAGAAGCGTATACTCTGTTGCGAACGCCAGTGGAATGATGACTTCGATGATCACGTTCTTCTTGGTCATTCTACTTCTGACTGTTAGACTCTGATATACATGTATCAGATCAGACAATTGGTGACCAGGGACGCTGACGGCTGTCGGTACATGTTGCCGAATCAGCGAAAGTTGTTCTTCTAATTGGTCCGGCGTGAGTATGGTGGGATGCAAAATCTCATGATGAGCGGAGTACACTATGTTAAGCAAACTGTGTTGGGTGTCTTCCAAGTTCTGTAAGATCAAGGTTAACTCGATTATGTTCATTACCACCGAGCGAACCCTGTCCTCATAGCTTCGATACTCTTGTAGTACCTTTAACTCCTCCCTTAATCGCCTCTGCTCTTGTAATAGGTTGTTCATGGACATCATGGTGAGATTGGAATTATGCTTTATCAATTTTACCGTGTTATCTATTATTGATGTTTGATTCTGTATTAATGTCAGTAGAGGATTTTCGTTGGTGTTGATCGTGTCAAACTGGGATTCGTATTGGGCTGCATCGCGTTGCGACAAGATGCCAAATATATCGCCCAAAGCAATCCCCAACGTATCTCCTAATCCTCGCTTGAATCGCTTGCGTTCCTTATTGCTATCTTTTAGTAACTTGTTTTCAGCTATTAGGTTGTTGAGTCGCCATTGCAAATGTTGTAGGGTAGTATTACAGTTGAATCCTGGCAGATCTTTACAAGCTCCTTGTAGTTGGGCTACTGCTTGCTTACAGTTTTCTACCTCTTTCCAATAGTCGGTCAAGTTGTAAAAAATTACTAATTTCCATTTCATGGCGACGGCTTCTAGGGTTCCCATTTCCTCAAAGTATATGCCTGATGGATGGTCGAAGGGGCGGATGTTAGTGATACCGCGCGCCAAACCTAGAATGGTGCATACTGATAATAGCGCCAAGGCTAAATTGCTAGCCCTTAAACCACATTTTGCTCTTCTCGGCGGTTGCTTCCTGATAGGTGGGGCTTCGTTGTTGGCGGCTTCGAGTTCTGGAGTATTTGTCATCTCCGCTTCTATGGGGAGCTTGCATAGTTTGGTGATTGGTCGTTTGTACACATTGTCCTTGCATTTAACCGTGGCCACGCGAACTAGACCATCAGCACCAGCTTGAGTTTCAATAATTCGACCTAATTTCCAATATGTTGTCGGTAGTTGATTGTCTCGCAAGAGGACTAAGTCGTTTATCAATAAGTTGGGTTGCGGCGTTTTCCATTTGCTGCGTTGCTGTAATTGGTGTAGATATTCAACTGACCATCTCTTCCAAAAGTCTTGTATCATCCGTTGTACTAGGTGCCATCTTGTGGTCAGAGGTATGTTCTCGACCATGCCAGAAGGCTGGCTCTTGAGAGCTTCCCCGATCAAAAAATGGCCAGGAGTTAATGCCTTAAGATCGGATGGATCATTGGTTAACGGCGTCAATGGTCTCGAATTTAGGCAAGCCTCTATTTGAGCGGTGATGGTACTTAATTCTTCATAGGTAAGAGTAGTGGCACCTATGACTCGTTTTAAATGACTCTTTACGGATTTAATTCCGGCTTCCCAAATGCCTCCAAAATGAGGGGCGAATGGTGGTATGAAATGCCAAGTTGTCTCGCCTTCGGCTATTGCCTTTGTTATATCGATTGGCAATGTGGTCAAGGCGACGTGAAGGTTCTTCTTCATTTCGGCATCGGCACCAACGAAGTAGGTGCCATTATCCGAATACAGATCCGTGCATAAGCCTCGTCGTGACGTGAATCGTTGGTAAGCGGCAATGAAGGCGGCCGTTGTTAAGCTACTAACTATTTCTATATGTACGGTCTTGGTCACCATGCAAACAAATAGGGCTATGTATCCCTTATATGATTTATGACCTCTGCCTTTTGTTGTTCTCAGCTGATAGGTCCTGCATAATCGATCCCAGTTTTAGCGAATGGTCTGCCTGGCCATACTCTGGAACCTGGAAGATCACCCATAAGTTGTCTCGTATTTTGTTGTTGGTGCCGGAAGCATGTCACACATTTATTTATCACGAGTCGTACAGCTCGCCTTCCATCCAGGATCCAATATCTATCTCTTAGGTGTGATAGCGTCAGCTGTACTCCTCCATGCAACATTAACTTGTGGGCTTTTTCGATGAGTTTCCGAGTAATTGAATTATTTTTACCCAAAATAATGGGATTTTTGGTGGCTGTTGGGATGTTCGCGTTCTGCAGTCGCCCTCGCATTCGTAATACACCATTGTCATCTAGAAAGGGGTTCAAAGATAAAAGCTTGCTGTTATTCGGCAATCGTTGTGTGTTTCTCAGACATCTCAGCTCCTGGTAGAAGTCTTCCTGTTGACTCATGCGGAATATAATGGTTTCAGGCGCGATCGCCTTAAATGTTGGAATTTTCCGTGCAGCCCGATTAATGAACGTTGCGCAGATTGCTACTACTCGTTTTAATTTGTCATAACTGGAAATCCTTTGAAACAATCCCCACCAGACGTTGGTTACATTCGTTGTTGCTATTAAGGTTATCTTCTCCTCGTATTCCTCAGGGCGATAGGCTTGTGGGTCCGTCTCACTGTTTTGCTCGATATCTTCAGGGAGTCCCCATAGAGTTGAATCATGTTGTAGAAATTCTGGTCCATGCCACCATAACTTGCAGTGGACTAATTCTCTAGGAGATGTTCCTCGAGAAGTCTGCGGGATTCTCGTGGGACCTTACGTGATGCCAAGTGGCTGTTGGTAGCTTTTGTTTTATGCACGAGATGCGGTTTGCAACAAATGTTTTGAAGCGCCTTGGTTCTCCCTTGATCCAGCTTAGCGTGATGGACGAATCGGTCCAAGCGTGCGTTTCACACTCATTTAGCTGCATTGCAAGTTGCACATGCCTTAATAGTTTAGCTAGTAGTCTAGCTGCGTTTAACTCTAATCGAGGAACTGACAGCTTTGTTTTGATGGGAGCCACCCGTGTTTTGGCCATTACAAGATTAGTGGTTACTTGTCCTGCCTCGTTGGTAGTCCTGCAATATACTACAGCGGCGTATGCAAGTTCGGAGGCGTCAGCAAAGCCGTGTAGTTCCTTTCTGGTGCTTCTTGTTGTGTTGACCCACCTAGATATTTTTATGTTCTTCACAGCGGGCATTTCCTTCTTGTAGATCAACCATTTTTTACCTATTTCTTCTGGTAGTGGTTCGTCCCATTCGATCCCGGAGGCCCACGTACCTTGCATCAGAATCTTAGCAGCAATGGTGACGGGTGCTAACCAACCGATTGGGTCAAATAATTTTGATGAATCAGCCAAGAGTGAACGTTTGGTGGCCGTCCCCTCAGACAATTCCAAATTGTCTACGTGAAATTCAAAGGTGTCTTTCGTGGGGTTGTAATGAATCCCCAAGGTTTTGATGCAATCGCTTAATTTTAACAACACGTTACCGGTAGCTTGCAATTCTGTTGGTATTTGCGCTAATAGCTCCTCACTATTGGAAGACCACTTCCTTAGTTTTAGTCCACCTTTCTCGGAGAGCCCTATTAGTTGTTGTATCATGGCCGAGGCTTGGTCTAAGCTGTCGTTTCCTGTCAGCAAATCGTCCACATAGAAGTCAGACAATATGGTTTCGGAGGCGATAGGAAACGATCGCCGTTCGTCTTCAGCTAGTTGCCTTAAAGCACGCACAGCCAGAAAGCTGGCGGCTGTGGTGCCATATGTGACCGTTTTTAACCTGTAGATGTCTATGGGGTTTGTTGGTTCCGTCCTCCATAGAATTAGTTGATAATTTCTATCTTGCTCGTGAATCCATACCTGCCGATACATTTTTTCTATATCGGCCGTCAGCACGTACTGATGTTTACGCCAACGAAGGATTATGTCCGCCAAATCTTGCTGTAACTTTGGGCCGATCATCATTTTCTCATTAAGGGATGATCCATTTGTTGTTTTGGATGACGCATAGAACACTACACGTAATTTGGTAGTAGTGCTGTCCTGCTTCATTACACCATGGTGTGGAATGTAGTAACTATTATAGTTTGGCTGCTCTTCTAACTTGGGAACCAGCTTCATATGGCCTAAGTCCAGATATTCCTTCATGAAGTTTTGGTATAGTTGTTTAAACGGGGCGTCTTTTTTAAATCTTCTCTCTAGTTGTAATAAACGAGCGGCAGCCGTTTTCTTGGATTCTCCTAACTTTGGGGGATCCTCCTTGAACGGAATGCTCACCGAGTACCTGCCGTCACCGTTTCGTTGAACTGTTGATGAAAAGTGTTCCTCCGCTCTCTGCTCTTCTTCGGTACGGACCCTTTCGTCTGGAATATCGTCGTTTTCCACTAAGAGTTTTAGTTGATTCTCGATGGCTTTAGTGGTCACCATTGTAAGCTTTTCTCCAGAACGTTGACCCATGTTACCCATCAAAATCCAGCCCAGCTCAGTTTCTTGAGCCATCGGGTCGTTGGGACCCATCTTGATTATGTTGTTGATAGCTATGGACGCATAATAGTCGGCACCGATTATTAGGTCGATGGGTTGTGGATGATTGAACCTCGGATCGGCCAATTTTAGTCTACCCAGGTGGGTCCATTTGCTGTCGTCAACCTTGACTTGTGGTAGTTGATGATCCAGGTTATCGAACACTAGTGCCTCAATAGCTAAAGTGAAACTCCCAGGGAAATTGGGTGATAGCGTAGAGTTCACAGCATGTCTGCATACTCCTGCCGCTTGACCACCAATGCCAGAAATTTTAACATTAATTTTCTTCCTTTTGAAATTGAAACGATTTACGGCTCTGGATGATATTAACGTTGCCTGAGATCCAGGATCTATCAGGGCTCGCAGTGTTACGAGCTGACCGTTGGCGGTTGTTGAAAGGACCACGGCAGTTGGCAATAGCACTGCCGATGTTTGCTGCACCATGAATGTTTTCGGACCCTGCTCGGTTTTCGATGCAGAGTTGTTGCAATGCAAGAGGGTGTTGTGTTTACCATTGCAGACTACGCAGAATTCCGTGGCGGAGCACTTGAACTTATCATGACCTTCCAAGCATCGCACACAGAATTGTAGATGGTTGACCAATTTAGCCCTCTCCAAGGTTGGCATATTCTTGAAACGTGGGCAGATCTCTAACTTGTGATTTCCGCTACAATTGGGTACCACGCAGCGTACTGAAGCTGTCGCGACATTTACACGTTTGATCGGCTGTGTGACGATTTGACGCGGTGTTGCTACATGCTTGTTTTTACCCATGGCTTCTAAAGACTCGAATCGTCGTTCTAAAAAGTCAAACAACACGTTCAAATTCGGAACTTCCTTGGGCTGTTGCAAATTTGTCTCAAACAATCCTATTGACTCTGGATCGAGCCTTCTAGTGACTAAAAATACCACAAATGCTTCGAATGTAGACTTTAGTTCGAGTTGCTGGATGTTATGCAACACTTCCTTAAGCGTGTCATGCATCGAGCGGATTGCTGGCCCTGTTGCTTGTTGTAGCGTAGACATCGACAATATTGAATTGAAGTAATTGCTGGACAACAACCTCTTGTTGTCATATCTAGCTTTTATGGCTTCCCACGCCATATCATAATTATCACCTGTTGCGGCTAGATGAGCGATGAGCTGAGCCGCTCCCTTTTGCAGCTTAGATTTTAAATAGGTCATTTTCATTGTGTTGGACAATGAATCATTGTTATGAATTATTTCAATGAACAAATCCTTGAACGAGGTTCATTTATCGTAGTCACCATAGAAGGTTGGTATTTCTACTTGAGGCAACTTGACCTTTTGTTCTACATGTGGTTTACTCGTAATACGTTCTGCCAGTTCCTGGCACTGTTGTAATCTTATTATCGTATTTTCCACTCTATTTTTGATTGTGCCATAGAAATCTTGGACGAAATAGTTTGTTGTTTTGTCCTTTTCATCCGTTTCTATCATGATGGTTGCATGCAGTTGATATATATCACGCATTTGTCTCTGCAGCTGATTTACTTTTAGATGAAGGTATTCCTTCGGACAACTTTCTTTATCCAATCTGCATTCTATTGCGTATATGTCTTGATGTAATTGACGCATATAGAAATCTTGTCGCTTGCACTCGAGGGTTAAAGATGCAGTTGTCGTCTTATGATGCTCATTACTGCTAGAGTGTGACGAGGAATCGGTTTCCTTGAAAGGCGGAGGTTTACTGGATTCTTGATTGTCCCTGCTACAAGTTGGTTCCGGCTCTTCTTGATGGCTCTCCGAATGAACGTCGTTATCGATGGAATCAGGCTGGGAAATTGTGGTCCAGCCTAAATTTTCGACCGCTGTACCCGTTGGAGTGCTTGGAGGTGCTGCATTCAAGCGTTGGCGCATGTCTCCTAGAAGCCAGGTGCATTCATCCGGTGTAGTTTGTCTAGTTGAACGATATGGGTGCGAATTCTCCATTGGAGGGGATATCGCTAGAATCTTTTCATCATTGGTGATGAACTCCTGATGTGCCGCCTTCACATATGCTATTTTCTTTTCCAAATAGCTTTTTGTTTTCCGGGAGTTGCCGTCCTTTTTATAATTGGAAAGCAACTGCCTTATGTTGGTAGCAATTTCGTGTTGTGCGAGCAATATTTGTTCCATCTCGAATGGCCTGTTGTTGACTGGCTGAGTGTGATTCGAGATGTTGCCGTTTGTTGATGGTTGGCGCAAAAAACTCGTGTCAACGATTTAAGGTGAGTTAGATTTGATGGCGTGGTATTACCGGATTGCCGTTGTTGTATGCTGGTCACACCCGCTCAATGTTGTGGGCAGGCAGATTTACTCGAAATACCAAGCTTACAATTTGTTTATAATAGACTGCGGTTTATACGGCGGTTGTCGTATATCGTTGTTGTTAAGCCAGCCTATGTGAACTATAATTGACTTCGAATCTCGTTGTGCTGAGATTCGGCTCGAAGGACCAATGTAAATTCTAAACAAACTGTTTAGAATTATGTTAGACAAAATAAGGTATTAAAAATCTCCGTGCTATTTCGATGTGTTGTTGAAATTGACTAACAATTTATTTTTTAATTTCTAGGTTTTTATACACAAAAGAAAACCTAAATTATGACTAACTTATAATAGAACACGATAACAAGAAACTGCAAAGAATGCAAGCGGATGTATCATTTTCACATATACGTGTTGCGCTGTCTATGCATATCAAATGATCATCCGCTCACACGCTTTACATTGTTTCCGGTTATCGTGTGAAATAAACTGTTCAAGATTGAACAGACGTATTCCATATTTATTACATAATGATCTAGCAATTTGACTTAAAAATTCCAGTTTTTTCAGTTTGCATCCTACGGATTTTGCTAAAACCCATGAAATGCACATTGCTGCATCAAAAATCCATAAAGCAATTGGAATGTACCACTTTTTCCCGTTTATATCAATTCGGTAATTTGCTACATGATTATCGAATCATCGATACCTCCCATAAATTGTACATATGTACAACGTTTAGCCGCACTACTGATATTTTTTTCAGCAGCAGAGTAGCGGAAGCAAGTTTTCGTAAGAGCAACCTCAAATTCGTTAGACAAGACCGTTATTACGTTGTTATTCTTCTAACAGACAGCTATTATTCTAGTTTTTGGAGGATGTATATACCTATATATTGGATTTTTTCGTGACTTTGCTTAATGGCGCCTTACCGCAGCGATGTTCCCTAGCTGTACCGGTGCCTCTATTGACGGGTTGGTGAAAAAAATGTCAAAAAATAAAGAAAAGACCAAATTTTCGAACTTAACTTTCAATATGATTGAAAAATTTAGTGTTACGGAATCCCCGAGGGGTAGTTTATTAGAATTTGAAATTTGTTTACCTTGGTAGACCTCGAGTTGTATGCAGTATCCGTTTTTTTGCGCTAACACCCACGATTTAAATCCAAAACGGGCCGGTTTATATCGCATAAATTGCTTACAGCCATGACGGACAAAATAAGGAATTGTTTCATCAATTGCAAGGCCGTTTACGATCGGTGCATATTTTATGAAAGTATTATTCATCTCTACGATAAGCGGTCGTAGTTTTCCAAATTTGTCATTAGCTGGCAGGTTCGCATTATTATTGAAATGAAGCGATCCAAATATTTTGTTAAAACGCTTTCTTTGCATAGTATTAGAAATTGTGGCGTTGCGGCAATCATCATAGCGTGACCAATACACGGTTTGGGAGGAGCCAGGTATTTTATTCGTCAGCTATCTTGAGAAAAGCAAGTCCATTAACAGGAATATTGCATGGCGTTATGAGGGCATCTAAAGGGAGAAGTTGCGAGAAAATGACATCAAATGCAAAAGTAGAAAGTGCTCTTTCTTAGAATGGCTTAACCATCTAACGTATTTTCCGGATCTGGTTCCCAGCGATTACTACCTATTTGCAGAGCACCAAAAAAAGCTCCAAAAAATGAGATTTGCGTCAAATAATGAAGTATTTGGCCGAAAAAACGCCAATTTTGAGGGCAAAGATAAATCGTTCTACAACAAAGACATCAAAATGTTAGTGAAGCGTTGGAATGAATGTCTCACTCTTGAAGGAAATTATGTAGATGAATAAAGTCGAATTTTGCAAAAAAATGTTTTTTTAGTATTTAGTAGTCTTGCTGTCATAAAGCTACGAGTCCTTGACCCACATTAACCAATTAAAAAATTATACAGGAATCGCCCCTAAAAATATTTGAACTCAATTAAACAAGACCTTTAGTAAATCGTAATTCCCAGTGCAAAACAAAAAAGCAAAGCTACCTGCACAAGAAGTAAAAGAGTTAAATCACGTGCGTTGCTCATCCCAGGGTTAAATTCAAAAGTTGCTAGACTGGATTTTATAACGGGAATTTTCGAATAAAATTATATTTATGAGTTGGTTAGTTGTTTCGTAATTTTTGTAGCAAATTAGTGTATTTTTCTGTTTATTATTTTCTTGTTAGTAATTTTCTGGTGATAAATTATAGTTTTTAATTGGTGTGTGATTGAAATGTTGTGTAAAAATTAATAAATTTAAATAAATAGTTATGTTGTGAATAGTGAATAGTGAATAGTGAATAGTGAATAGTGAAAAGTTCTAATGTTAAGAATTAAAAAACATATTTTGTGATAAATAGTGTTCGAGTGGCTTTCTTAACCCTCACAGGAGTGTTTCATCAAGGGAACTAGCCGGTGAGTTATTTAAATTATTTCATTTATTTACTTTTAAAAAATTTTAAAAATACATTTGCGCAAACGTTGATGTCTGCTACGGCAGTAGTTATATTTTTTATTAACGTTTAAGTTAAATTTTTTATACTTGGATGTTTTTGTTGTTGGATCGCGAAAGGAGATGAACGGATATGACTCAGTCAGAACCAACCCAACTATGACGTTTGCTTGGTTCTGGATGAAAACCCAAGATTAGAGGTTTCGGCTTAAAAATCGTACAGTACACCAATATAATGCACAAAGCATGGTGCTGCTTGTAGCTTATTTGATTTGGTTTCGGCTGATATAATTCCTATACCGACAGGGTTTCGGCTGGTATTATCGATATAAATTTTGATCCTTTTCTTAAACCTTTAAATATATTTTAACTTGGGTGGGAGTTTTAAGAAAAACTATAGAAGACCATCAGAACAAACGCTTTTCTTCATTTTATATAATATGCTTCGGTTGTTGATAGATTTTGATGTTGATAGAGATCTAAAAAGAAAAAAATGGAATTAAAATAGTTAGAGAAAATTAATTGGGATTTGGTCGCCTCATTAATGAAGTTACTAATCACATTATTTTCGGATTAATGTGTGATCAATCCATTTAATCTTAGCTAGCCCAGGGCTGCTGAAACAGACAGTAATCTGCTGAATGAGACACACTGATAATTCCTGTGGGAGGTATGATTTCGTTTCTTGCCGTTTTTACAATAACTTTTATTTATGCTGTTCCCATGCGCCAACCAAATTTTCATTAACACAAGCAACTGTTGCTGACATGGATGGTGTAGTTGATGTCACATTAACTTTCTCTGTGCCACGCATCCCTAACAATCACATGCTGTTACTTTATTCACGTCACCTGCCTTCTCAAAACAACAATTAAAGGTTATATTATTACGCTTCCTAAAACAAGGCAGCCCACCTTTCGATGTAAGATTGTTTCTGAAATAGTAATTCTTAAACTGGAATTGGCCGAATGATTGATTCAGGTAGCTTAGAGCTTTTATAAGTTCAAGGTTCCAACGGTTTCTTGTCGAAATTGATTGATGATTCTTCCATAAGGGCTTTTTTAGGGGTGTATTTTACCAGAAAACAAATAAGGACAAAATGTTTCTGATATTTAATCAGAAATTTCCATTTTAGTGGCTAATTTTTATCTCAAAAATCCAATGGGTTGTATTTGCGATTTACATAAAGAGTGCGGCATCTTTTGGTTCGCTTTTGAAGTAGCGGTTATTTCGCCGCTCAAAGTCCTTCCAGACCAAGCGTATCGAAAACGTACATTTTGCGAAGACTTCACACTACTAAGGTATTCGTAAACTGTACGCGAAAAAAGAACGTAAATGATACGTAAACCGTACTTTTATCATGTGAGAAGGGTAACAATTTTTTTTTTTTTTTTTTTTTTTTTTTTATTAACTTTTATACAAATAATAATAATAATTATAATTTTATTTTTTATACAATAAATAATATTATACATATATATTGTTGGATGCAGTTCGCAGTGGATTCAGAATCCCTTAAAGAGAATTGCATACAACAATATTCAATTCTATACTTTACAAATAATAACATAAGTATTTCAAAAATACAATGTAAATAAAGACTACTATAATTTTGGCATCTATACCTTTTTATATAATATATTTATTTATAATCGCTTTTAAAAAATCAACTATTCCTTTTTTAAAATTAACATAATTTTGCTGTTTTATTTCAACAGGTTTTATTTTATTTATACGTTTTAGGGCCTACGAAACTAATTCGTTTGCAACCATACTCATTAATAATAGTACAAGGTTTCAGATTATTTTTATTGCGCGTGAGATATTGGTGATTATACGGACTCAAATTAATATTACTAACGTTTAGACTAGCATTTCTCATCCTATAGATATACTTGACAGTCTGCATGAAGTGTAAGGCTTTTACCGGTAAAATATTTTCAGCCTTTAGAGCATATAAATCTCTCGATGAATATAGAATTGGTAATTTATATATTGCTTTAATACAACGGTTCTGCAGAACTTGTAGCTTTCTCAATCGCGATTGGGATGAGTTGCCATAAACAACGAGGCCATAAGTAATTCTAGAGTGAATGAAGGCAAAGTATATGCATCGAAGTATTTTCGTAGGTATATAATGAGAGGCCTTACGTGTAAAACCAATTATTGGAGAAACTTTTGAGCAGACCGTATCAATATGATGCTGCCAATTAAGTTGCGAGTCTAAAATCATTCCAAAATACCTATAAGTTTCGACAAGCTCAATATTGACATTTGCTACAGCAAGACTAGGTAATGTAGGAAGAGGTTTGCTAATTGAACGGAATACCATGTATTTAGTTTTAGCCAGGTTTAAAGATATCATATTCTCATTAAAAAAATCAAGTAAAATGTCAAGATCATGTGACATAAACTGCAGTCCGTCAATTGGATCCTTAACTTCATAAAACAGTGCTGAGTCATCAGCAAATAACCTAAGTTTTCCTTTTAATGGGAGATTACCCATGTCATTTATGAATAATAAAAATAACATAGGGCCGAGTACACTGCCTTGAGGTACACCGTACTTCACCAAACTACTCTTACTACTAGCGCCATTAACAAAAACGAGTTGTTTTCTATTCGCGAGATAACTTTTCAATATGTCATGAGATTTCCCTCTAAATCCATACCAATTCAATGTATCTAATAATAATTCATGGTCCACTGTATCAAATGCTTTCTTTAGATCTAAAAACAAAGCACATACATAGAACTTATCATTTATTGAACTATTAATCATATCAACTGTTTCAACCAAAGCAACATCAGTCCCTGAACATTTTCGGAAACCATACTGAAAATTATATAATAAATTGTGAGTCTCTAAGAACGAATTAACCCGTAATGCTAATAATTTTTCTAACAATTTATCTATAATAGATAACGTAGATATTGGTCTGTAATTCGTTAATTTAGTTTTATCGCCACTTTTGAAAACTGGAAAACTGTCTGACTGGTGACTGATTCTTAACGTCATTTTGTGAAACAATTTCAAAATCTGGGTTAGCTTTGATTTCGATTTCATTGTATATTTTTTTAGACTACCTAATGCTTCGAAAAATATCGCGGGTGTCGTGTATATTTAGACGACATTATCGCCATGGGAAAATTTTTGCAAGAACACGTGACGTACCTAGCTGAAATCGTCGAACGAATACAGCCCGGGTCACAAAGCAACCGTTAATGGAAGAGGAAGCAAATATAGAAGAAGCAAAAATAGGAAAGGTAAAAGAATTGCCAAGACCAAAAAATTTACAAAAATTATCCAAATTTTGCACCTATTAAAGACGATTCATGCCAAGATTCCCCAATGATGCAGAAAGTTTACACGAATTAACAAAGAAGAACAACCGGTTTGAATGCAAGAAAGAACAAGAGGAATCATTCGCTGAATTAGATAGATTATACTGAACGTGAAATTTATTTTGAATGCAAATGCAAGCAATGATGGTATATGAGGAGGAAATCGACGGCCGAGAGCGAGCTTGGTATATTTATCAAAAAATCCTATTGAAAAAATGAAGAATTATTGGCTCGAAAAACTTTCAGAAATACATTTATGGTCAAAAATGCCATGTACGAATAGACCATGAGACATTATGATGGTGGCTACAATTAAAGAATCCAGTAGGTCAGGTATAGCACGTTGGATTGAACTTCTGCAAAGCTAAAACTTTGATATCGAGCACCGAAAACGAAGCGCATTTGAAAAGCATTGTCAGAGCGGCCTTATCATGTTTAGAGCAAACACGTGAAAGTGCCACCTGATGAGGAATTTCCATATAAATCAATCGGTAAAGAATTGTTACTACAGACCCGGATTTATCAATAATTTATCAATAGTATTGGTTGTTATAAGCAGATCGTCGACCAACATAGAGTGGGATTTCGAAAAAGACACAATTAGTGGATGACTATTGTGCTCAGTGTTAAATCATTCTTTAGAGAAAAGTTGTTTGACACGAATATGTTAGAGCTTGGATCTCTATAGCTATCTTGAAGTTATGCACACATATTTTAATTATTCGGAGAAGTTTTGATTCATACATATAAAATGAAATTCTTTAATACAATTCACGCTTGGAACCGCAAAGAGGTGATTCTGAACTAGTATTTGATGAAGGAAACCCATCTTACTTACAGAACATCTCTTAAATTTTTGTTATTCGAGAGATAATTTCAATGGGCGCAATAAAAATTCTTGGACATCTAAAAAATAGTATCTTCTCTCCTACGGACCGCACAGAGGTGATTGAAGTAGTTCTGAATCATGATATGTATCACACAGAGGTTATTGAAGTATATAGTCATGAGTTAGTATTTGAAAAGCCATAATTTTACTTAGTCACATGATCGGAAATCTCTGCGATTTTTGTGATTCCCATCATGTAAAGGGTGATTTTTTTGTGGTTAGGATTTTCATGCATTAGTATTTGGCAGATCACGCGGGATTTCAGACAAGGTGTCAAAGAGAAAGATGCTCAGTATGCTTTGACATTTCATAATGAATAGACTTACTAACGAGCAACGCTTGCAAATAATTGAATTATATTACAAAAATCAGTGTTCGGTTCGAAAAGTGTTTCGCGATTTACGTCCGATTTATGGTCTACATAATCGACCAAGTGAGCAAACAATTAATGCGATTGTGACCAAGTTTCGCACTCAGTTTACTTTATTGGACATTAAACCAACCACACGAATGCGTACAGTGCGTACAGAAGAGAATATTGCGTCTGTTTCTGAGAGTGTTGCTGAAGACCGTGAAATGTCGATTCGTCGCCGTTCGCAGCAATTGGGTTTGTGTTATTCGACGACATGGAAGATTTTACGCAAAGATCTTGGTGTAAAACCGTATAAAATACAGCTCCTGCAAGAACTGAAGCCGAACGATCTGCCACAACGTTGAATTTTCAGTGAATGGGCCCTAGAAAAGTTGGCAGAAAATCCGCTTTTTTATCGACAAATTTTGTTCAGCGATGAGGCTCATTTCTGGTTGAATGGCTACGTAAATAAGCAAAATTGCCGCATTTGGAGTGAAGAGCAACCAGAAGCCGTTCAAGAACTGCCCATGCATCCCGAAAAATGCACTGTTTGGTGTGGTTTGTACGCTGGTGGAATCATTGGACCGTATTTTTTCAAAGATGCTGTTGGACGCAACGTTACGGTGAATGGCGATCGCTATCGTTCGATGCTAACAAACTTTTTGTTGCCAAAAATGGAAGAACTGAACTTAGTTGACATGTGGTTTCAACAAGATGGCGCTACATGCCACACAGCTCGCGATTCTATGGCCATTTTGAGGGAAAACTTCGGAGAACAATTCATCTCAAGAAATGGCCCGGTAAGTTGGCCACCAAGATCATGCGATTTGACGCCTTTAGACTATTTTTTGTGGGGCTACGTCAAGTCTAAAGTCTACAGAAATAAGCCAGCAACTATTCCAGTTTTGGAAGACAACATTTCCGAAGAAATTCGGGCTATTCCGGCCGAAATGCTCGAAAAAGTTGCCCAAAATTGGACTTTCCGAATGGACCACCTAAGACGCAGCCGCGGTCAACATTTAAACGAAATTATCTTCAAAAAGTAAATGTCATGGACCAATCTAACGTTTCAAATAAAGAACCGATGAGATTTTGCAAATTTTATGCGTTTTTTTTTAAAAAAAAGTTCTCAAGCTCTTAAAAAATCACCCGTTAGCTTTCAGCGAAAAAACAGCTAACTTTGTCCCAAGTGGGATTAAATCAAAAACGACTAATATAAAACTAATATAACTCCCACTCTCGTGGGAAGGTGGTTAAAACTATCAACGTACCCACTAACGAGTATGGGAATTCAAGCGCTAAAATCGGTCTTCTTCTCTGTAATGCTTTGGAGAGGGGTTCGATTGAATAGTACAATAATAGCACTCAATATGTTTGTCGATGGACTGTTAAAAGTTGGAGGACAACTATACAACGCTAATCTAACATTTGATGAGAAAGTCCAAAAATATTACATAGAACTCATCAAGAAGGACGAAATCAGGTGTGTTTAGCCTATAAGACGAAATTACTGGATAATAAAACGCAATCCGTTATATAATTAATAATTGTGTAATAAAAGATCGCGTTCGCATCAATTAATGGGAATATTACCAACTTAAAGAGTCTTGCCATCATCTCCGTTAACTAAGAGTGAAGTATAGATTATACGCTGGTTCCATCAGTTTGAAGCTATACAAAGGGCGCTGCAACAAATTTTCCATGTGATATATCACTGTACGCTGAAAGAAACAAACGTTTCATTCGTCAACAAAACACCAGGATGCAGAATCTTGGGAAAGAGATGGTTGGTACCCAGAAACTTATCAACGAAAAGAAATCTGAACACACTTTCAGATTAGCGCTCACTCACACGATGAGATTAATGAACTAAGAAACAGGATAAACTTAAAAAAATCAGCATACCGCACTTTAATGGGGAGCATATCAAAATAACGAGATTTTTCGATGTCTTCGACAAGTTAGTTCACATCAACAAAACACTAACAGATACACATGAAATGAAATATCTGATTCTCATCAGCCATTCGTACGTTATATGACACCAGCAATGAATGCCTTCAACCTGTAAACTCATGGGAATAAACATCGAAAATTGGGACCAATTATCATCTACAAGATATCAAAACAACTTGACAGTGAATCAGTGAGATTATACGACATGTCATTAGAAAATTCAAAAGACATTCAAAGCTTAGAAAGTTTTATGAAGTTTCTTGAAAAACGGTTAACAGCCTTGGAAATTGTTTTTCGTGAGAAAACCATCAACATTCGTAAACCGACAACATTTACACCAAAATACAATCCACCAGACACCACAGAAAGGTGTGTGTTAAATAAAGCTGCAGTAAAAGTATTGCAATCACTACTAAGGAAAACTCTCTATATGAAATGGAGAAACATCTCAGAAGGTTTTAAAAGATCGAAAATTTACCTCCCACCACGCTATTCTAAAACCGCCCAGCACTACCGCAAAATCAACCAATGGAAAATCATAAATGACTTAATGCACATCTGGCCGAAACTGCAGGTGGAAGCACAAATACGTCCTTACAGCAGACATAGAAAAAATGTTTCGGTAAATATGGATTACCGAAGAGGACAGATAGCCTAAACATATACTGTGGCGTAACTCACCAGCCGAGACATTTCAGGAACATCAACTGTAACCTGTGGCACAGCTGCTGCTACATATTTAGCGGTCAGAGCTCTGCAGCAATTGGCAGAAGACGAGAAAAGCGTGTTTCTTCTTGCATACGAAGTATTAAAGAACAATTCCTATATGTTGACGATTTGATGATGGGATGCGATACGTATATTGTCTCAAGCATAATGAAAACTTATACTGACTGATAATAAACAGAGCATAAATGCATATAATATTGAAATTGACCAATCAATCTAAGCTTTGGGGCTCTATTGGAAACTCAAACTCGACATCTTTGAGTTTAACATAGAACTCCCGAGACATTTTGGTCCAATAACAAATCGTAATGTTCTCTCTACGACGGAAAAGCTATTTTACCCATTCGGTTGGCTAGCACCAGTAATAATAACACCATACCATCATACTACAAAAACTCTTGATTCTAGGGCTTGGATGGGACAAACCCAACCCATAAGGATTAGCGGAACAAAAGGTTAATTACATAAACGAATTAGTTTTGGTCGACGGTTTTAAAATTCAAAATATTCTAAAGTTCACGGATTAAGTGACACATCGGAACAAGCATATGCCGTTTTGTGTTTATCTAAAAGTAGTCACAGGAAAATATAAGCCTGTAGCAGCTAAAACTAGAGTGACGCCCACGAAACTGAAAGTGATATGTTACCACTACTAGAGCTAAACGGATCCCTTCTAGTAGCAAAACTGCCTTCAAGAAGTTAAACTATCATTAGAAATGCAACAAGCCCCAACTTACGCATGGTACTCTCATGGATTAAAGGCGATATAAATACAAATCATATATTGCAAACTGAGTGTCAGAAATCAGGAATCCGACTGAACTGAAAATCAATGGCATCAAACCATGTGATAATCCAGCTGACTGTGCAAGTCGAGGAATAACAACTAAAGGACTCTTAAATCGCAATCCATTGTGGACAGGTCCGTAATGGCTACAAAACAACACAAGGTGCCAATTTAACGCGCAAATTGAGAACGTCCCCGACTAACAAAAATCAATTGGAGTAACTATAACTTAGCCATCAAAGATGAAGAGTCAGATAATAAAGTCATGGACTTAATTAACAAAACGTCTAGTGTTGTGAAGCACTTACATTAAAGATGAAATAACGCAGCTTCTAAATGTTGGGTCAGTGGACAAGAAAAGTAATAAGCTACTACAGCTAAGCTCGATATCAACAAGGAATCGTGTGAGTAGGTGGAAGACTTCAAAACTCATTTTTAAATCATTAAAGCATCCCGCACTACTGCCATCGTGAAAACAACTCAGCAAAATATTAATAAACCATGCACATCAGAAAACAGCACACGGAGGCGCCCTACTTACGATGTCATACGTACGCTAGAACTACTTACTGGATCATAAACACAAAGAAATATTTTCAAATTGTGTTACTTGTCATAGATACGGAACCAGGAAGGGTGTTGTAATCAACTAATTGGAAACTTATCTTCTCCACGAGTGCAACCATCTAGGCCGTTCACTCACATTTCACATTTAAGTTGACTACGCTGGCTCTTTACAAATATAAACATGGATAGATACAAGGGCTATATGGCGATTTCTATCTGTCTTGCACCAAATGCAAATATAAAGGTGGTGACGGAACTCACTACAGAAGAACTCAAAGCTGTCTGTAGTGACATGTACAGCAACAATGCAACACATTTTGTTGGAGCCAATAACAAAGTCAAAATGATGCAAAAGGCGGCAGTAACTGATTTCAATGACACAGTGGCTACACAACTAGCTGTAGATGGAATAACATGGCATTTTCCGCCACCAGCATCATTTCATTTTGGTGGTCTTTAGGAGGCTAAGGAAGCTATTGGGACACATTTGTGTTATAAAGCAAAATCTACAAATCTTAATACAATTTCACATTCTTCTAAATAAAATTTTAATGCTTTTACAAAAGAAACCGCTAAGAACCGAAAAATGCGTGAAAATTAGGTCAGTTTTTGAAAAATAATTGGTCGGTGGTTGCAGGGTTGAAGAAGGACTGCGGTGTTAAGCCGCTCGACTCGAACTACTTGACTCATCTTAAACAAAATCAGGAATATTCTGACTCTGTAGCGTAACACCAAACTAAAAATGTTATACTTATGTGTAAAGTCGGAACTGCTGTATGGTTCTAAGGATTGTAACAAAGAGCATTATCAAGCTACTGGTATTTGGCAACAAATGTCTGAGGAGAATACTGAAATGTCATCCACAGACAAATAAAACAAAAAGATGTTGAGGTAGAAAAACAAATACAAAGGTGGAGGTGGATGGTCTTGCACTGAAAGTATCGCGGAATGATATAAAACGAGTGAAATTGGAAGATAATATGCAAGGAAAAGAAAGTTGATTAAGCTGAAACCTGGGTACCAGCAAAAGTGAAAGACGTTGGCAATTTGAAGCAAAATTGAAAGCAAGAGCTCCAAACAAAATTAGATGGCTCAGCGTATCTCGTTCACAATATTTCTGGGCCCCTCTGTAAAATAGTATAAATTTAAATTTACTTAAAAGTTGTAATTTAAGGAATAATCGGGCGAGGTGGTTATGATATAATAATGCCGAGGTGGTTTTGACATAAAAAATAGAGTTAACAATTTAATATTAACAGTTTCGAGTAGTTCGTAACGTTTTCAATCGAATAAAATCGAATCCAACCTTTTACAAGAACTTTAAAACTCTGGGAATATATAAACAAAGACTCACCGTTCAACTGGATAGTACTAGTCAGAAACGATCAGTTTAGAAGTTTCCTATTTTAGTTAGCTGTGATGAAATTATTTCTCATAATCCCTGCAAAGCAACAGAATTGATTGATGTAACAATGAACACATCTACTGGTCGAGAAAATTCCCTTTCTCTATTAATTGCTCCAAGCAGATAGTGTAGCAAAATGTACGGAATGTTTTGCAAATAGCAGCAGTTTACTATCGTGGACAAAAATATAACAATAAATCACACAGGAACTGGATTTCTTAATTATTTTCAAACTTGAATTAAGATCTCCTAATTGCGCCAGTTTTGAATTAACACTTACGAATAATTTACAAAACCGTGAAGTTGGAAACCGTTAAACACGATTATAAATGTACCAATCATTATTGCCTCCTCGTAATACCTCAGTTCCAAATTAAGGCTATCTCTGTAAAACACATCAAGGCAAATCGAAAGAAATTTAACACCGACAGAATAAAAGGTGCTAACACAAGAAACATACTGCAAATTACTTACCTACAATTTATCACAATATATCTACCACAAAAATAAGACAAATTCACTCCCCCACTCCATTTTTATCCCCAGGATACTGCCAGGGTGTTGGCTTAAGTACACACACATAGTGAGCATTTCGAGGGATTTTTTGATTTGGTGATATAATTCGCCAAATCGATAAGTTCTTGTGTTGTACCATAGATACAATGCGAGAGTTGAATTTTTCCAGTTTGGTCGTTGAAATCTGATGAGTAGACCAACCATTTATCTTTACTTAAGGAAGTTCTCATTTTTGTAAGGGTTGTGTATCTATTCACAAGTACCCTGAGGTTAAAAGGTGGGGGGAGGGGTGGATTTTTCTACTTTTTGTGGTAGATATATTATGAGTACATGGCCCTCAATATTCTGTATGCTCGGACCAGCATTATCCTAATATATACCTCTCCCCAGCACCTATCCCTTAAAATAAAATGTATGACAACACAAGGATATTTTTGGCCCGACACTCGGATATCCATGTACAAAAATATGTTGGTTGGGTTTTATTTGTGTTTTAATAGTTGCATAGGCAAAACTCTTAGGCCAACCAACCGCCGAAATAAATTTATTAACATAGTTATATTCTAATTGAATTGACTATTCCATACGGCATTTCAACTTTGGTGTGAAATCACGAGTACATACGTTACAATTATATACAGCATTATTTTCCTCTAGTTCATTATTTGTCATTTAAAAAAAAGGTGGGAAAACGAAAGCGCATTAAGATGTTCTTCTGTATTTTTCATAATTTTGAACATCTCTGACACAGATACATTGTTTTCGTTCCATTCGTATACAGCTACAAATTAACGACTTAAACCCCTTTTTGACGTAGACAACAGCATACACGCACATAATAAAACAAACGTCTTAAGATTTTACTTGTTAATTTCATTATGTTTTTGCTATTTATGTTTATGAAATAAATGTTTACAAAATTTAAATGTCAAAATATTGTTATGAATATAAATTAGGGAATTTATAGAATTTTAACATTCGTCTTACATGAAATTTGCGCTCGTGTAGTAAAGACTTGTTCTGCTAGGTATTGTAAGGTAGTAAATAAGTCGAGTGGCACAAAGATGTTTCTTATCAATTTCAATACCTATAATTATGCATACATAAAATCCAATCAATATTATTTTGTCTGGAATTGTATACATTTTGCTTTATATTCAAAAAATGCTCAATATACACACATAGATAAGACAGCAAATGCCAAGATATGTACTCGTGTCTAGGGAACACAATTTGCAAATAAGAAAGTTTCTGATAGAAGACCTAAAAGATATTGACCTTTTTCAAACTAACTGGAAAATAACTGTAAAATATTAGGCTCCTGGGAGATTTTTGTGGTGATCTTTTGTTATAAGAAAATTAAGCGTGTTTATCTGGAATTTGGTTCATGAACCATAACTAAAGCGCGTTTTTCGATAAAACAACAATGATATTACAAAGATGTTAAGGTAGCCCCAGCGTTTATATACCTGTACAACTACTTTTGAATTGAGTGTTTTCAAATTTTTAAATTTGTTTTATCGAGGTTGGGTTAAGGAAAATTGTGTGAGCTCTGTAGTGTAATTCGGATATATCACTCGAAAATACCGTTCCGAATTAGTAGCTTTATAGTTGATAATGTTGCAACTAAGAAGTGTTGTTGCAGGATCGTTACCGACCGAAAATGGTGGCAAGGCAGACATAAAAATAAAAGATACGAAACGAGAATTAACGAGATTTGTTTGGCTGGCTACTGAATTTAATGGAGTACAAGAGAAAAAAAAATCGCCAAAAAAAGAAAGAAATCTTTCTTTTTAAATAGTAAATTTTGTCCTAATCCTGGAAACCGATAAAATCGGTTACTTTACCGTTTTTACGTAATATAAAACTTTCGAGTAAAAACATTACAACAATAATATATTTAAAAAACTATAAACGTCTCTGGGAAAGGTAACAGGATAAGGTAAAAATCATCATAATTAAATAATGTTCACACACGTGTGCTTAGTACGGGTCATTTAACTTATCGGTCATTTAGGTGAGACCCTGTGAACATCTCTAGGATCGGAGATATAAAAATAGAAACATTGTCTAAAATTTGTAAATTGTATCAAAATTTTTTCGTGTTTATCTCAAATTGTTAGAAAATTGTTTGATCTTTACAATAAATTATAAAACATATATGTTTATGCACTTACTTGCTTGTTGGCAGTTGACACTTTTATAACTAAAAATAGTAAGCTTTTTAACAGTTTAATTCAGTTCAAATATTTTTCGAAGTTTAAAAAAACGACCAAAATGGCACCTGCGCCCATAAATCTAATTAATGAAAATGAAATTGAGTATAAGAGAAAAAACGCGTTTGTCCTATATATGTAACAGGTGATTATTGCAATCTGAAACTTTCGATTATCTCGGAAAATAAGCACTCCCAGAATCGAAAAAAAAGTTTCAAAGAAATCCTAGGTATTTTAAGCCGTAGAATCCGAATTTTCAATAAAAAATAGGGGTTCCAATTTTAATTTTAAAGATACCCCCGCCCCACTTACAAAAATGGGAAAATAGGTACTAATTTTAGCACTAATGCATTCACCCTCCAATTATAGTTTTCACGTTGAAAACTCTTTATTTTTTATAGCTCTGGACTTTATCCAGAGCAATTAATAATTTATTTTAAACTTATTTTTTTTTAAACAATTTTATTTATGAAAACTATAATGTTAGTGGAACGAGTACACGAATAATAATGAACTTAAAAATAATTTATAAAGATAATTTAATGTTGGCGATGTGGTATCATGTTGCTCATTGCATTTCTAAGAATTGTTTGTTTGGCAGTATCAGCTAAAATGAAGACGACATACAATGTAATATGCTAGTTGATGCATTATGGCATGTTGTTGTAATATGCCTGATCAGCGATTATCGTGGGATACGTAACTTTAGTTAAATACTAATGTTGTTGTTGTTGCTGCTGTTGATGACTCTCTACATTGTGGCATATGTAACTCCTCCCCCCCTAAGAATAACGGCAGGCTGCGATAGTGGTCCTGGAGTGGTTATATAGCATTGTTTGTGTCTGTTAATACAAAAAATAACTGTGAGGGAGATAATCATTAGTATAAGTACTAGTGAGACATGTCCAGATGTTGTGTGTAGTTTGACCCGTTCATGTAATATATTCACTTGCTCCAAGTTTGCGATCGTTTTATTATGCAGGACGTGTAGGTTAATTTCAGGTGAGGTATGATTAATGAATACATCGTTGTATGGTAGTTCAATTTCTGGTTGGTTTATAAATTCGTATTCTACTGTCGAAAATTCTTGATTTTTTATTTTTATTGTGCAATTTGAGAACTCGATTAATGTTGGTTCGGTGATTTTATTCGTTACTTGTTTGCAATTGGGTTCGTATGATATACTTGTTGATTTGGGTTGGATGAATAATTTCCCGTAGCTGAAGTAGTCTATTTCCTCTTGGAGGGATATATTTTGGCTTTCACAGTTAGCTGGTTGTTGTTTAATAATTGCCGGTGAACATGTTCCTTTTACTTGTTCCATTCTTGTTTCTTTGCAATAATGTGTGTTGTATATTCGTTTACAATTTGTGGTGTGTGATTGGTAATACAGGTCGTTTAGGATAATAGATTTTGGAGGGATAGGATTCAGGATTTTGTTGTGAAATGGTATGGTTTTTATTTGATACAACTCAAAACTTTGTTTATGAATGATGGGTATTCTGATAATAAATATTAATTGTTTATTGCTATCGTAGAAACCTTTTAGTTCTAATAGGCTATAGATGAGGTTGTCGTTTTGTATGCGTATTTCATCTTGTCTGAATAACTTTAGTATGTATGTCGTTTCGTTTTGTGTCAGTAAGTGTTTCGAGAATAGTTGTTTGTTGTGAGAATGTTATTATGTCTAAAATTTCGTCTAGATTTCTGTGTAAGATGTCTATAATGTGATTTATTTTGTAAAAATGTTGATCGTATATTAATAATAGTGCCAAGCTATTTATTTTGACGTTTATTTTTCTGTTTTCAATTTGTAGTCGAACTAATGTCATATTAACGAATTCTTGGATGTCTTGCATTCTTGTGATTAGTTGATCGTTTATAAAGATTTGTTTGTTTATTTGGTTGTTGAGTATGTCTTCATTTCTATTCACTTCGTTGATAGCATTCTGTATGTCTAAAAGTTCTTGGTTATCTAAGTTTCCCGTACCGGTGTGAAGTTTTTGGACAAAAGTTTTTGGACAAAAATTTACGCGAGTGTTCTTTGTGAAGTTTTTGGACACATTTTTATTTCTTGGACAAAATTTTTTGTAAGTGTTCAATTTTAACAGTGTATTTATTTTATATTAAAATCGAAACAATATTGATAATAAATATTGATAAAACAAAAGAAATTATTTAACATTAAAAAATCTAAAATGCTCATTATTATAAATTTTTCAATAAATCACGTACAATACTGTATAAAATGATACACCAAATAACAAAAATCTCAGAGATTGGCTCGCATAGTGACTATATACGTTCGAAAGGGGATACTATGAGCTATTTAAATCAGTTAGCCTCATCTCGAAATGATGAACTAGACTCATGTATTGAATTTTTAAAGTTTTACCAATATAGCGAGTCTGCGTGTCCACGGATGTTCTACTGCTCTAAGCCGAATAGCAAAAATCTCAGAGATTGGCTCGCATAGTGACTATATTCGTTCAAAAGGGGATACTTTGAGCTATTTAAATCAGTTAGCCCCATCTCGAAATGATGAACTAGGCTGATGTATTGAATTTTTAAAGTTTTACCAATATAGCGAGTCTGCGTGTCCACGGATGTTCTACTGCTCTAAGCCAAATAGCAAAAATCTCAGAGATTGGCTCGCATAGTGACTATATACGTTCGAAAGGGAATACTTTGAGCTATTTAAATCAGTTAGCCCCATCACGAAATGATAAACTAGGCTCATGTATTGAATTTTTAAAGTTTTACCAATATAGCGAGTCTGCGTGTCCACGGATGTTCTACTGCTCTAAGCCGAATAGCAAAAATCTCAGAGATTGGCTCGCATAGTGACTATATACGTTCGAAAGGGGATACTTTTATCTATTTAAATCAGCTAGCCCCATGCCCATCACGAAATGATGAACTAGGCTCATGTATTGAATTTTTAAAGTTTTACCAATAAAGCGAGTCTGCGTGTCCACGGATGTTCTACTGCTCTAAGCCAAATAGCAAAAATCTCAGAGATTGGCTCGCATAGTGACTATATACGTTCAAAAGGGGATACTTTTAGCTATTTAAATCAGTTAGCCCCATCACGAAATGATAAACTAGGCTCATGTATTGAATTTTTAAAGTTTTACCAATATAGCGAGTCTGCGTGTCCACGGATGTTCTACTGCTCTAAGCCAAATAGCAAAAATCTCAGAGATTGGCTCGCATAGTGACTATATACGTTCGAAAGGGGATACTTTGAGCTATTTAAATCAGCTAGCCCCATCACGAAATGATGAACTAGGCTCATGTATTGAATTTTTAAAGTTTTACCAATATAGCGAGTCTGCGTGTCCACGGATGTTCTACTGCTCTAAGCCAAATAGCAAAAATCTCAGAGATTGGCTCGCATAGTGACTATATACGTTCAAAAGGGGATACTTTTATCTATTTAAATCAGTTAGCCCCATGCCCATCACGAAATGATGAACTAGGCTCATGTATTGAATTTTTAAAGTTTTACCAATAAAGCGAGTCTGCGTGTCCACGGATGTTCTACTGCTCTAAGCCAAATAGCAAAAATCTCAGAGATTGGCTCGCATAGTGACTATATACGTTCGAAAGGGGATACTTTGAGCTATTTAAATCAGTTAGCCCCATCACGAAATGATAAACTAGGCTCATGTATTGAATTTTTAAAGTTTTACCAATATAGCGAGTCTGCGTGTCCACGGATGTTCTACTGCTCTAAGCCGAATAGCAAAAATCTCAGAGATTGGCTCGCATAGTGACTATATACGTTCGAAAGGGGATACTTTGAGCTATTTAAATCAGTTAGCCCCATCTCGAAATGATGAACTAGGCTCATGTATTGATTTTTTAAAGTTTTACCAATATAGCGAGTCTGCGTGTCCACGGATGTTCTACTGCTCTAAGCCGAATAGCAAAAATCTCAGAGATTGGCTCGCATAGTGACTATATACGTTCGAAAGGGGATACTTTTAGCTATTTAAATCAGTTAGCCCCATCACGAAATGATAAACTAGGCTCATGTATTGAATTTTTAAAGTTTTACCAATATAGCGAGTCTGCGTGTCCACGGATGTTCTACTGCTCTAAGCCGAATAGCAAAAATCTCAGAGATTGGCTCGCATAGTGACTATATACGTTCGAAAGGGGATACTTTGAGCTATTTAAATCAGTTAGCCCCATCTCGAAATGATGAACTAGGCTCATGTATTGAATTTTTAAAGTTTTACCAATATAGCGAGTCTGCGTGTCCACGGATGTTCTACTGCTCTAAGCCGAATAGCAAAAATCTCAGAGATTGGCTCGCATAGTGACTATATATGTTCGAAAGGGGATACTTTGAGCTATTTAAATCAGTTAGCCCCATCACGAAATGATGAACTAGGCTCATGTATTGAATTTTTAAAGTTTTACCAATATAGCGAGTCTGCGTGTCCACGGATGTTCTACTGCTCTAAGCCGAATAGCAAAAATCTCAGAGATTGGCTCGCATAGTGACTATATACGTTCGAAAGGGGATACTTTTAGCTATTTAAATCAGTTAGCCCCATCACGAAATGATGAACTAGGCTCATGTATTGAATTTTTAAAGTTTTACCAATATAGCGAGTCTGCGTGTCCACGGATGTTCTACTGCTCTAAGCCGAATAGCAAAAATCTCAGAGATTGGCTCGCATAGTGACTATATACGTTCGAAAGGGGATACTTTGAGCTATTTAAATCAGTTAGCCCCATCTCGAAATGATGAACTAGGCTCATGTATTGAATTTTTAAAGTTTTACCAATAAAGCGAGTCTGCGTGTCCACGGATGTTCTACTGCTCTAAGCCAAATAGCAAAAATCTCAGAGATTGGCTCGCATAGTGACTATATACGTTCGAAAGGGGATACTTTGAGCTATTGAAATCAGTTAGCCCCATCTCGAAATGATGAACTAGGCTCATGTATTGAATTTTTAAAGTTTTACCAATATAGCGAGTCTGCGTGTCCACGGATGTTCTACTGCTCTAAGCCAAATAGCAAAAATCTCAGAGATTGGCTCGCATAGTGACTATATACGTTCGAAAGGGGATACTTTGAGCTATTTAAATCAGTTAGCCCCATCTCGAAGTGATGAACTAGGCTCATGTATTGAATTTTTAAAGTTTTACCAATATAGCGAGTCTGCGTGTCCACGGATGTTCTACTGCTCTAAGCCAAATAGCAAAAATCTCAGAGATTGGCTCGCATAGTGACTATATACGTTCGAAAGGGGATACTTTGAGCTATTTAAATCAGTTAGCCCCATCTCGAAATGATGAACTAGGCTCATGTATTGAATTTTTAAAGTTTTACCAATATAGCGAGTCTGCGTGTCCACGGATGTTCTACTGCTCTAAGCCAAATAGCAAAAATCTCAGAGATTGGCTCGCATAGTGACTATATATGTTCGAAAGGGGATACTTTTAGCTATTTAAATCAGTTAGCCCCATCACGAAATGATGAACTAGGCTCATGTATTGAATTTTTAAAGTTTTACCAATAAAGCGAGTCTGCGTGTCCACGGATGTTCTACTGCTCTAAGCCAAATAGCAAAAATCTCAGAGATTGGCTCGCATAGTGACTATATACGTTCGAAAGGGAATACTTTGAGCTATTTAAATCAGTTAGCCCCATCACGAAATGATAAACTAGGCTCATGTATTGAATTTTTAAAGTTTTACCAATATAGCGAGTCTGCGTGTCCACGGATGTTCTACTGCTCTAAGCCGAATAGCAAAAATCTCAGAGATTGGCTCGCATAGTGACTATATACGTTCGAAAGGGGATACTTTTATCTATTTAAATCAGCTAGCCCCATCTCGAAATGATGAACTAGGCTCATGTATTGAATTTTTAAAGTTTTACCAATAAAGCGAGTCTGCGTGTCCACGGATGTTCTACTGCTCTAAGCCAAATAGCAAAAATCTCAGAGATTGGCTCGCATAGTGACTATATACGTTCGAAAGGGGATACTTTTAGCTATTTAAATCAGTTAGCCCCATCACGAAATGATAAACTAGGCTCATGTATTGAATTTTTAAAGTTTTACCAATATAGCGAGTCTGCGTGTCCATGGATGTTCTACTGCTCTAAGCCAAATAGCAAAAATCTTGGAGATTGGCTCGCATAGTGACTATATACGTTCGAAAGGGGATACTTTTAGCTATTTAAATCAGTTAGCCCCATCACGAAATGATAAACTAGGCTCATGTATTGAATTTTTAAAGTTTTACCAATATAGCGAGTCTGCATGTCCACGGATGTTCTACTGCTCTAAGCCGAATAGCAAAAATCTCAGAGATTGGCTCGCATAGTGACTATATACGTTCGAAAGGGGATACTTTGAGCTATTTAAATCAGTTAGCCCCATCACGAAATGATAAACTAGGCTCATGTATTGAATTTTTAAAGTTTTACCAATATAGCGAGTCTGCATGTCCACGGATGTTCTACTGCTCTAAGCCAAATAGCAAAAATCTCAGAGATTGGCTCGCATAGTGACTATATACGTTCGAAAGGGGATACTTTGAGCTATTTAAATCAGTTAGCCCCATCTCGAAATGATGAACTAGGCTCATGTATTGAATTTTTAAAGTTTTACCAATATAGCGAGTCTGCGTGTCCACGGATGTTCTACTGCTCTAAGCCGAATAGCAAAAATCTCAGAGATTGGCTCGCATAGTGACTATATACGTTCGAAAGGGGATACTTTTATCTATTTAAATCAGCTAGCCCCATGCCCATCACGAAATGATGAACTAGGCTCATGTATTGAATTTTTAAAGTTTTACCAATATAGCGAGTCTGCGTGTCCACGGATGTTCTACTGCTCTAAGCCAAATAGCAAAAATCTCAGAGATTGGCTCGCATAGTGACTATATACGTTCGAAAGGGGATACTTTGAGCTATTTAAATCAGTTAGCCCCATCTCGAAATGATGAACTAGGCTCATGTATTGAATTTTTAAAGTTTTACCAATATAGCGAGTCTGCGTGTCCACGGATGTTCTACTGCTCTAAGCCAAATAGCAAAAATCTCAGAGATTGGCTCGCATAGTGACTATATACGTTCGAAAGGGGATACTTTGAGCTATTTAAATCAGTTAGCCCCATCTCGAAATGATGAACTAGGCTCATGTATTGAATTTTTAAAGTTTTACCAATATAGCGAGTCTGCGTGTCCACGGATGTTCTACTGCTCTAAGCCGAATAGCAAAAATCTCAGAGATTGGCTCGCATAGTGACTATATACGTTCGAAAGAGGATACTTTTATCTATTTAAATCAGTTAGCCCCATCACGAAATGATGAACTAGGCTCATGTATTGAATTTTTAAAGTTTTATTAATATAGTTTCATCATTTCGAGTTCATCATTTCGAGATGGGGCTAACTGATTTAAATAGATAAAAGTATCCCCTTTCGAACGTATATAGTCACTATGTGAGCCAATCTCTGAGATTTTTGCTATTCGGCTTAGAGCAGTAGAACATCCGTGGACACGCAGACTCGCTATATTAATAAAACTTTAAAAAATCAATACATGAGCCTAGTTCATCATTTCGTGATGGGGCTAACTGATTTAAATAGCTCAAAGTATCCCCTTTCGAACGTATATAGTCACTATGCGAGCCAATCTCTGAGATTTTTGCTATTTGGCTTAGAGCAGTAGAACATCCGTGGACACGCAGACTCGCTATATTGGTAAAACTTTAAAAATTCAATACATGAGCCTAGTTCATCATTTCGAGATGGGGCTAACTGATTTAAATAGATAAAAGTATCCCCTTTCGAACGTATATTGTCACTATGCGAGCCAATCTATGAGATTTTTGCTATTTGGCTTAGAGCAGTAGAACATCCGTGGACACGCAGACTCGCTATATTGGTAAAACTTTAAAAATTCAATACATGAGCCTAGTTCATCATTTCGAGATGGGGCTAACTGATTTAAATAGCTCAAAGTATCCCCTTTTGAACGTATATAGTCACTATGCGAGCCAATCTCTGAGATTTTTGATATTTGGCTTAGAGCAGTAGAACATCCGTGGACACGCAGACTCGCTATATTGGTAAAACTTTAAAAATTCAATACATGAGCCTAGTTCATCATTTCGTGATGGGGCTAACCGATTTAAATAGCTAAAAGTATCCCCTTTCGAACGTATATAGTCACTATGCGAGCCAATCTCTGAGATTTTTGCTATTTGGCTTAGAGCAGTAGAACATCCGTGGACACGCAGACTCGCTATATTGGTAAAACTTTAAAAATTCAATACATGAGCCTAGTTCATCATTTCGAGATGGGGCTAACTGATTTAAATAGCTCAAAGTATTCTCTTTCGAACGTATATAGTCACTATGCGAGCCAATCTCTGAGATTTTTGCTATTTGGCTTAGAGCAGTAGAACATCCGTGGACACGCAGACTCGCTATATTGGTAAAACTTTAAAAATTCAATACATGAGCCTAGTTCATCATTTCGTGATGGGGCTAACTGATTTAAATAGCTCAAAGTATCCCCTTTCGAACGTATATAGTCACTATGCGAGCCAATCTCTGAGATTTTTGCTATTTGGCTTAGAGCAGTAGAACATCCGTGGACACGCAGACTCGCTATATTGGTAAAACTTTAAAAATTCAATACATGAGCCTAGTTCATCATTTCGAGATGGGGCTAACTGATTTCAATAGCTCAAAGTATCCCCGTTTGAACGTATATAGTCACTATGCGAGCCAATCTCTGAGATTTTTGCTATTCGGCTTAGAGCAGTAGAACATCCGTGGACACGCAGACTCGCTATATTGGTAAAACTTTAAAAAATCAATACATGAGCCTAGTTCATCATTTCGAGATGGGGCTAACTGATTTAAATAGCTAAAAGTATCCCCTTTCGAACGTATATAGTCACTATGCGAGCCAATCTCTGAGATTTTTGCTATTTGGCTTAGAGCAGTAGAACATCCGTGGACACGCAGACTCGCTATAGTGGTAAAACTTTAAAAATTCAATACATGAGCCTAGTTCATCATTTCGAGATGGGGCTAACTGATTTCAATAGCTCAAAGTATCCCCTTTCGAACGTATATAGTCACTATGCGAGCCAATCTCTGAGATTTTTGCTATTCGGCTTAGAGCAGTAGAACATCCGTGGACACGCAGACTCGCTATATTGGTAAAACTTTAAAAAATCAATACATGAGCCTAGTTCATCATTTCGAGATGGGGCTAACTGATTTAAATAGCTAAAAGTATCCCCTTGCGAACGTATATAGTCACTATGCGAGCCAATCTCTGAGATTTTTGCTATTTGGCTTAGAGCAGTAGAACATCCGTGGACACGCAGACTCGCTATATTGGTAAAACTTTAAAAATTCAATACATGAGCCTAGTTCATCATTTCGAGATGGGGCTAACTGATTTAAATAGCTCAAAGTATCCCCTTTCGAACGTATATAGTCACTATGCGAGCCAATCTCTGAGATTTTTGCTATTTGGCTTAGAGCAGTAGAACATCCGTGGACACGCAGACTCGCTATATTGGTAAAACTTTAAAAATTCAATACATGAGCCTAGTTCATCATTTCGAGATGGGGCTAACTGATTTAAATAGCTATAAGTATCCCCTTTCGAACGTATATAGTCACTATGCGAGCCAATCTCTGAGATTTTTGCTATTTGGCTTAGAGCAGTAGAACATCCGTGGACACGCAGACTCGCTTTATTGGTAAAACTTTAAAAATTCAATACATCAGCCTAGTACATCATTTCGAGATGGGGCTAACTGATTTAAATAGCTCAAAGTATCCCCTTTCGAACGTATATAGTCACTATGCGAGCCAATCTCTGAGATTTTTGCTATTTGGCTTAGAGCAGTAGAACATCCGTGGACACGCAGACTCGCTATATTGGTAAAACTTTAAAAATTCAATACATGAGCCTAGTTCATCATTTCGAGATGGGGCTAACTGATTTCAATAGCTCAAAGTATCCCCTTTCGAACGTATATAGTCACTATGCGAGCCAATCTCTGAGATTTTTGCTATTCGGCTTAGAGCAGTAGAACATCCGTGGACACGCAGACTCGCTATATTGGTAAAACTTTAAAAAATCAATACATGAGCCTAGTTCATCATTTCGAGATGGGGCTAACTGATTTAAATAGCTAAAAGTATCCCCTTGCGAACGTATATAGTCACTATGCGAGCCAATCTCTGAGATTTTTGCTATTTGGCTTAGAGCAGTAGAACATCCGTGGACACGCAGACTCGCTATATTGGTAAAACTTTAAAAATTCAATACATGAGCCTAGTTCATCATTTCGAGATGGGGCTAACTGATTTAAATAGCTCAAAGTATCCCCTTTCGAACGTATATAGTCACTATGCGAGCCAATCTCTGAGATTTTTGCTATTTGGCTTAGAGCAGTAGAACATCCGTGGACACGCAGACTCGCTATATTGGTAAAACTTTAAAAATTCAATACATGAGCCTAGTTCATCATTTCGAGATGGGGCTAACTGATTTAAATAGCTATAAGTATCCCCTTTCGAACGTATATAGTCACTATGCGAGCCAATCTCTGAGATTTTTGCTATTTGGCTTAGAGCAGTAGAACATCCGTGGACACGCAGACTCGCTTTATTGGTAAAACTTTAAAAATTCAATACATCAGCCTAGTACATCATTTCGAGATGGGGCTAACTGATTTAAATAGCTCAAAGTATCCCCTTTCGAACGTATATAGTCACTATGCGAGCCAATCTCTGAGATTTTTGCTATTTGGCTTAGAGCAGTAGAACATCCGTGGACACGCAGACTCGCTATATTGGTAAAACTTTAAAAATTCAATACATGAGCCTAGTTCATCATTTCGAGATGGGGCTAACTGATTTAAATAGCTATAAGTATCCCCTTTTGAACGTATATAGTCACTATGCGAGCCAATCTCTGAGATTTTTGTTATTTGGTGTATCATTTGATACAGTATGGTACGTGATTTATTGAAAAATTTATAGTAATGAGCATTTTAGATTTTTTAATGTTAAACAATTTCTTTTGTTTTATCAATATTTATTATCAATATTGTTTCGATTTTAATATAAAATAAATACACTGTTAAAATTGCACACTTACAAAAAATTTTGTCCAAGAAATAAAAATGTGTCCAAAAACTTCACAAAGAACACTCGCGTAAATTTTTGTCCAAAAACTTTTGTCCAAAAACTTCACACCGGTGTTTCCCGTTAGGTCTTTGACTAATGATCCCAATCCGTTAAGAAGACCTCTTTTTGTCCTTTTTGGTAGTAATTCCTTGTATAACCTTTTCAAATTGTCGAGTTTGTATTGCATTATTATCTTTTTATTGTCTAGTATGTTTAGATATCCCTTTATCAACCAAGAAAACAAAAAAATTGGCTCAGTTTAAGTCCAACCCACACAAATGTGTGAGTAAAAAACCATAGTATGTAATGGCGTTGTTGATAAAAAATTTCGCTTGATTTGAAGTAAAACCAACACAATTGTTCGTATAGATATAGTGTTTTTTTTCACAAATGTGTAAATTTTTTCAAAAAACATACAAAACTAAATTGTTGACATGGTACTTTTGCCATACCCGCACAATTGTGTTAGCAAATCACTAAAGGGATATTCGCTTTTTGATGATTCCTTATTTATTTGTGTTATTTGATTTTCGATTTCATTGATTAATTCTTCATAGGGCTGAAGTTCTATAATGTGTATCATTTTCCTATAGTTTTTGTAAATTTTGACATCTCCCGTTTTTAGAGGTATGATCCCTTTGTTGTCCTTTAACGAGGTTAGCTTGATTTCTTGTGTGTACATCATGGGGTACCTGAAAAGAGTTTTTTGATTTTAGTTTTATGAACTCTTCCTTCGTTTGTATCAACGGTTATCCCATTATCCTTAATAATTTTTAATTTTTTATAGTTTGCTCTTAATTTACCGCGTTTCTTCTTTTTCGCGTAAATAAAAAGCTTGGGTAACATTGGTACTGATGGTTTTAATATTTTATTCCGATTTTGTATTACATTTTTCTTTGTTCTTAATGATTTTTCATATATGTCATTACATAAATGCTCGAATAATTCTTTCCTTTGAGCCGCATAATCTAGTTCGTTGTCAAAATTGGTCGTTCTTCCAACGTAGTTCTCCCTTTAGGAGATTAAACGGAGTCATTTGTGTTGTAGAATGGATGGTGTTATTATAGGCGAGTATTGCTGACATCATGATTTTATCTAGTGACTCATCCGGTCGTTGTAATTTTATGATGCTACATATTTCTTTAAGTGTAGTGTGAAGCCACTGGCGAATTTCCCGTTGAATTGTACGGCGTTGTGATTGATTGATTGATTGATTGGAATGTGCGACCAAACCTAAGTAAGATTCCCGGTTGACGCCGGGCCCATCCGCACACTCTTTTACATATAACAAGATGGAAGGATAGGAAAGGTTAGTTAATTATTATGGAAATTGACCCGGTTTCAGACACCTAAGTAGTCAATAGTTAGTAAATTGTTAGTTGAAATGTAATATAAGACGGTTAGCACGAGACAACACAATTATTTTTGATTATTTTGGATATATTCAGCAATCAGCATCCTAAAAAAAATTGATTATTATAATTAAAATTTATAATTAAGTAAGTTGCAGTAAATTTCCTGAAATAAAATGTCATTATTATGAGTTAAATTATATTGATTAGAATGTACGGCCAAGACCAAGCAAGGATCTCGGACACGCCGGGGCAATAGTACACCCCCCCCCCCCCCTACATACAACAAGATGGAGGGATAGGAAAGGTTGTTAGGTATGATAGACTTGACCCGGTTACAGACACCTAAGTAGTCAATAGTTAGTCAAGCACAAGACGGCACAATTATTTTTGTTCTTCGGGATACAAACAATCAGCAAGCAACATCCTAAAAAGTAATTGATCAATTAGTAAATGTCCTGAAACAAAATTTCATTACTATGAGTGATGAAATTTTATTTAATACCACTTCCCCACATCAACCCACAACAACGCGACGCCAGGCCCTCCACACACCTTTACTATAGCATTTTAAAAAAATTGATAATCAATAATGTTGGCATCTTAATGGTACGATTAAGTTTCCTGAAAACAAATGTCATTATTATGCGTTAGAGAATCATTATTTTGTACGATACACCTAAATTATTCTTGAATAGAATAAATGTAATGCAATGTAATGATTATTATAACTAAATTAATTATAACTCGATTGTCGTAAAACAAATAAAATAAAATAAATCAAATCCAAATATTGTAGTATCAAACGGATGGATCCCCTCTTCAGCGGATAACCCTTCAATCCCTACCAAACCAATATGTTTATTAATAAAAATAAAAATGAAACAAAGACATCTGGTTTCAAAAATAGTCAATCTGGAATCTATAAGGAGTATTTATTCCTCGACGCTTACAAAAATAATAAAGCTGCAAATAATAAAAATGTAGTCATTACGGCTTCAAAATTCTTCTGTAATCAAAAATTTTCATTAGAACTAAATAAATTAGCTTAATCAGGAACTGCAATGAATAATATAGTATTAATAATAAACACCTGATAAAGGGGTACCGAACTAAAAAAGTCCGAATCAAGAAAGTTCTCCCAAAATGAAGCAAAAAAGTTGATTTTTGTATGAACACCAGCGACTTATTTTAATTCATATTTTTAACTTAAAATTATGAATTAAAAAAGCGATTTAGAAAAAGGAGAAAACTCAGAAATGAATTAACAAAGGCTTATACTATTTCATTTTTAAAACACGTACCCTAACTCACCTTCAAAATGAATTAAAAAAGGCACATTCTATTTAAAATTTAAATTTAAATTCCAAAAAATTTTCATTAACGAAAATAATAGTTGCATGGATTTATATTGATTAGTTATAAAATATAAATATAAATAAAAAGGGCTTATATTATTTCATTCTATAAACATTTATATTAATTCATTTTAAAAATGAATCAAGAAATGCCCCGCCCAAATTCACCTTATCGAACTCTTTCATTTCTTCTTCAACTCCGATTTTAATTCATCCCCAAAACGAATCAAAAACACTTATTTTAATTCAGAAAAAACCCTTCATTTCGGACCTCTTTAATTCATGCAGCCCCTGATAAACCTTGATAAATCTAAATTGCTCATCATATAAAACATAATAAATATAACAATTTAATACTCAAACGGTGAATAATTGGAGGTAGGAATTAGTAAAATTAGTTAATTTCTGAAATCAAAATGTGGAAAGAATCATTTTCATAAATAACCTTAGTAAAATGTACCAAGAAAAATATGTAATGTAGATCCAGGAGTGCTCGCTACCCGCTTCTCTAGAATAAAAAACCAACACACTGCAACCCATAAAGTTATTTCCCAATCCCAATAGATGAAAACTCAGCGATCGCCCGTTAACATCAATATAAAAAAAATTTATCGCAATACACATCCACCGCCCTATGTAAATTGATCACACAAAATGAAATGAAAAAGCAAAAAATCAATGATTGAATCGTTTTTTTTTCATATAGAAAAACATTTACACTGCCAAGCACAAAAAGTAAAAATATAAAATAATTATGTAATGACATAAATAAAACAAAATGAAAACAAAAGTCCTAGCTTGTATATTTTTCGTTCGTAATCAATACATACACATCCATACAAAGCACAGCCGAAAGCATATAACAAGCTTTGTATATACATTGCAAAACCACATTTTTGGTGGTATTGAAATGTACATTATATCCCGCTATACACCTCCAATACTAATTTCCATACAAAATGGACAACGTACATTATACGTCGTACGAGTAAATAAATATAAAAAACAAAAGTTAGAATTCAAAAGTACCAACGAAAAACAATCGTCGCAAAAAGAACAACAAAAATTGTTATCGTGTAACAAAACAGAATAACAGAATTAAAAAACACTTTCTGGCACAAACAATACTCAAACAATACTACCACCATGAGAATACTAGTACTCTACACCTTTATGAGTTACAGAATACAGTAATCATTTTATTATATACTTAAAATTTATTTGGAAAAATATATGTTAATAATTAATATGTATTAAAGCGTGTTAAAACAATGGAAAAAATGAGAAAACACTTATCTTATTCCTCCTCTGGAATCATATAATTCCTATACATATTGAAAAATTACATACATACAATGCGTATGACGCATTCAACAACGGTATCAAAATACATATAAACGAAATTGTAATATACATATTCTACGCCATTGCAAGCGCATCACACACAAATTAATATAATATAACTATTCAATATGTATCTTATTACGGCTTCAAACTTCTTTAAATCACACAATATATTATTTATGTCTATGAACACTTAGATATATATTATTTAATTAATTAGTTAATTAAAACACATTTAAACTATTTATTTATTTTTAATTATTTAGAGGAGAGACAAAAAACACGTCTTTCCTCTACGACGTTCAATCGCCGACCGTTGAATTGTACGGCGTTGTGACGTGTAATTCAATGTTGTGTTTTTCTGATAAATTTTTGATTTCCTTTCCGGTGCCTATTTCTGAATCGGCTACTAATTTTTCTGGTAATCCGTGTTGACTGAAAAAATGTGTAAGGTTTTCTGAAATTTCTTTATTGGTTTTTCCTTTTGATGGGTAAGCTGCTGAAAACTTGCTAAATTTGTCTATTATGGTTAGAAACACTTTTCCATCCATTAATAATAGATCTGTGTAGATAATATGCATTGGCTTTTTTGGGGTCTCGCTCAAAGTTAATTGTAGTTTGCGGTGGTTGTCTATCATATTTCGTGCGTTAACAGATATCGCATTTATTTATGAATTCTCTGATCAATTCCTTAGAGTGTGGAAAATAATACTTTTGTTTTATCTTTTCGTTATTTTCAATTATTCCCCTGAGTTCATTTTCTAAATGTGTATCTTGTATTATCTTCATCTGTTCCTCCTTTTGTTCTACATCAGTCAAAAATGTTTTCGATCTTACTAAGTTTACTTTTGAAGTTGTACTTCGTGGCTTAGTAGATATCATGGTTTTGTATGCCTCCATTACATATTGAAAACATTCTTCGGTTGTGTAAACACAAGTAAGGTTTCGGGTTCTACCAAACATTTTTCTTAATTCCTCGCTTATAGCAGTTTTAATCCCACGCTTTCTGGGCAAGGTTAGCGTTACACGTTTTCGTGTTCCAAAATAGGTTTCGTGTTTAATTAAGGGATTTTTTAAGGTGTCTGAGAGGTAAATTATGAGTTGTTTATCGAAGGTGTTAATTGAATTTTTTGTGGTTGGTATTAAGTCATCTGGTATAGAGAGCATACTAGTTGTATCCTCTATTGACGATGAATCTTCTGAGTTATAAATTTCGATGTTGTTAATTTGAACTCTAGAGAGAGCATCGGCATTTGCGTTTTGAACTCCTTTTTTATAGAATATCTTATAGTCAAACTCTTCTAGCCTTAGCCGCCAACGGACTAGTTTAGAATTTGGCTCTTTTAAGGAAAACAGCCACGTTAACGGTTTATGATCCGTGATGATGGTAAACTGTCTTCCAAACAGATATGGCCTAAAATATTTTGTGGCCCATACAATAGCTAAGAGCTCTTTCTCTATTGTGCTGTAATTATTTTCTGTTTTGGTCAAAGTTCTTGAGGCGTAACTGATTGGCAGATCTTGTCCAATCGGTCCTTGCGAGAGTATTGCTCCGATAGCAACGTTGCCTGCATCGGTAGTGACTAAAAATGGTCGGTTAAAATCAGGGTATTGGAGAATAGGTTTGTTACATAGTAACGATTTGCACTGTTCAAAGCATTTAACATAGTCTTCTGTTATTGCTATTTCTTTGTCCTTTCGTAAACATTCTGTTAGTGGCTTCGTTATTTGCGCAAAATTGTTGATAAATTTGCGGTAATAGCCCAACAGTCCTAAAAAGATTTTATTTGCTTTTCTGTTTTCCGTAACGGAAATTTTTGTATTGCTCGAATTTTGTCCGGGTTAGGTCTTACACCTTCAGATGTCACAATATGACCAAGAAAAGCAATTTCTTAATGTAGAAATTCTGACTTGTCCAATTGGATTTTTAAATTGGCTTTCTGAAGCTTTTCGAAAACTTTTTGTAGGCTGTTAATATGTTCTTGCAAGGATGTCGAGAACACGATGATATCTTTCATGTAACACAGACATATCTTTCCCTGTAGTTCTCCTAGCACGTTGTCCATGACCCTCTGGAACGTGGATGGTGCGTTTTTGAGTCCGAAGGGCATTCGAACGTCCTCGTAGTGTCCGAACTCGACACTAAAGGCTGTTTTTAGAATGTCTTTTGGGCTCACCTCTATTTGGTTGAATCCCGACGCAAGGTCGAGCGTCGTGAAATATATACACTTTCCCAATTTGTCCAAAATGTCAGTTATATTGGGAAGCGGCTATTTGTCGTCGACCGTTTTCTCGTTAAGCTTTCTATAGTTAATGACCATTCTCCACTTAACTTTTCCAAAGGCGTCTTGTTTTTTTGGGACAATCCAAATTGGGGACGACCATGGCGAGTAGCTAGGTCGTATTATGCTTTGATTAAGCATTTGGTTAATTTGAGTTTCGACTTCTGTTTTATGTATGTAGGGATAACGGTAGCTTTTCGTAAAGATAGGCTTGTTGTCTGTTAGCTCTATCTCATGTTGGATTGAGTTTGCAAAAGTTAGTTTGTCATTTTCTTTTTGAAGTATTTGTTCGAATTTTTCGCATAATTTTTCGATACTCCTCCTTTCTTCGGAGTTTAGATGTTCTGTTCGAATTAAGTGTTTAATATTGTCTGTCTGGTTTTCATAATTTTCTATGGGCCGATTTTCCGTCAATTTTTCGCATTCGATGGGGTGTTCAATTATAAATTGTTTTGATTGAGGTCCATAGTTAATTATTTCAACAATAGCGTAATTGTTCTTGCATGTATATACACCCTCGGGTATAATTAAATTTTCTTTAATCACTTGAGGTCTTAAATATATCTCTCCGTTTGTAATCGTTACAGGAATTTCGATAATTAATTTACTTCTCGGAGAAATGTTATATTGTTTCGACATAAAGTTTAGTTTATATTTAATGGGGATTTCTGTTAAAGGAGTTTTTTACTAATGAGTTAGTTAGATCTAATGAAACGTTAAGTTTTTTCATTGTTTCCATGCCTATAAGTCCATCGAAATACGTGTGAAATTTAAAGAGAATGAACTCTAAAGGTTCAGTGCCTTTAAATTCTTTTATGCCATTTAGTTTAACCGTTTGATTTACAGTAGTATTGTTAAACAGAGTGGATATGGTTACAGGTTTAATTTCTTGTTTGAACTTGTCATGAATATTTTCTGGATTGATAAACGATTTAGTAGAACCTGTGTCTATAAGAAATTTTTGTATTTTTCCGTTGAGGATTAATTCTATGTAAGGGAGTTGGAAACCTTTTTGATGTTGGTGTTGATGATTTGAAAGGCTCAGGTATCCGAATTCCTGGTGGTAGCAAGGCAAAAATCCGTATCTTCTATTTCGACGATAGGAGATTCTTCTTCTGGTGTATTTTCTGTATATTGGTCGTACGTTTCCTCGGAATCTGTGTTATATATATTCTCTTCATAAGGTTCGTAATAATGATCGCTTTCATGATCATATGGATTGGTGCAGATATTATATAGCTCCCTTGATTGGAATCTCGGTGGTCCATTCGGATTGAAATTATATCGATGTGGATTATACGAATTTTGAGGTATTTGTCGAGCGAATGTTGGTTGTTTATTTTCATTAGTATTGGAATTTATGTCCATAGGTTCAAATTTTCTTTGATCGGGTTTTGGTGGCAAACCGCGAACATTAGCAAATTGATTGTTGTTAGTAAATGGGCGATGATTAAAATATTGATTGTTATTACGCGGTGGATGGAAATTATGGTTTGGATTATAAAATTGATTATTGTATATCTGTCTATGAGGATTTCTATCATAACTAGCTTTAGGCATTTGTATCCGGGGTGGTATTACTGGTTTTGTAGTATTTTGTAGAGAATATCCTCTACCGAATACTTTGATCCTCATGTATACTGTATTTTGGTCTTTTAGGCAATATATTCTTGCTGTCGGTAGATCGGCTGGCTTCATCGCTCTGACCATTGATCCAAGTGGATCTCTTAAGTTGGAGACAAATACGGTCAATCCCATTTCGTCGTACCATTTTGATTTGAACCCAATTTCGTTGTTGTCTAATGTGTTTAGAGCTGCCCAGTTTTTGAGTGCGTTAATTATTTCCAAAATTCGGGAAAAATATATTTCTACTGGATCACCCCTTTGGTGTAAGTTGTGCAGATCTCTGATGAGACTGGTCTCGTCCCTCTTGTCCGCGAAGTGTAGAATTAAATTTTGCTTGATTTCACCCCATTCATTTTTTGTGTTGTACATTTCTAATGCTTTATCGGCATTTCCTATTATTTTGTTCCGAATTGCTCGGATTGATATATTGCCGTGCACTTTTTTGTCTAATTCAGGTCTTAAAATCGTTACAATATCGTCTACATGTTTAATAAATTTGTTTAAGTCGGTCCGGTTTCCGTCATATGGAGGTATGTCTTTAATCGCGTCTTTTATTCTTAATAAGTTGAGAGTTTGCTCCATTCGTTTAATCTGTTCTTCATCTTCCATTTTTTGTTCAACTTCCCTAATACACTGTCTATTTAAGTTATATTTATCGCAATAATTTTTTAATTTGGCAATTTTTTATTATTTCTTTTTTATTTTGTTTTTATATTTTTAGGAATAACCAAGAATTTTAAAGGAAAAGTAAGGGATTATTACCAAAATGTGTACTGACCACAAATTAATTATTAAGATTGTCACGAATATCTGATAAACCATCATTTATCAATAACAATGTCAATACTTTCCGATTCTTCTGGGTTGATTCCGCCTTTTTGATTGTTACTTGAATAATTTTTACTTTTTTTTGTTTCACTGTTTAGGTACTGACGCCTAGTCGTCTAATTTTAGATTAATTCACAATATTATACTTTCACTTAACTATGTTTGATTAACCGTCAAACAACATATACACTTTTTGTAATGTTCGAGAATAAAAGTTCGATTCTAAGCACTATTTACTGATTAGCCGTCAGTATTTCACTTTAACTTTTGATTTATTATGAACACTTAGAACACGGTTTTTTATTCACTTGCAGTATGTGGTTTTACGTAGTGGACAGATATTAAAAAATATCCGCTACCAAACTGCGCCAATTATAGTTTTCACGTTGAAAACTCTTTATTTTTTATAGCTCTGGACTTAATCCAGAGCAATTAATAATTTATTTTAAACTTATTTTTTTTAAAACAATTTTATTTATGAAAACTATAATGTTAGTGGAACGAGTACTCGAATAATAATGAACTTAAAAATAATTTATAAAGATAATTTAATGTTGGCGATGTGGTATCATGTTGCTCATTGCATTTCTAAGAATTGTTTGTTTGGCAGTATCAGCTAAAATGAAGACGACATACAATGTAATATGCTAGTTGATGCATTATGGCATGTTGTTGTAATATGCCTGATCAGCGATTATCGTGGGATACGTAACTTTAGTTAAATACTGATGTTGTTGTTGTTGCTGATGTTGATGACTCGCTACATTGTGGCATATGTAACTCTCCCCCCCCCCTCCCTTCCGGAATGATTAAATTTAGATAATGGACATTTTTGAAAATTTTAGCTTGGTCACCCGGTATAAGCTATTTAATATGGTAGAAGTTTGTGTTAGAAAATGATGGGGCTTATCCGTTATCTCATCCTTTTGAATGAAATAAAATATCATAGCAACCATTGCAATTGTTTATTTAGTTACTACAGTCGGACAACATCCGGGACCTCCGCCAATTTGCAGGGACGTAGGTTGGTCAGCGATGGCCGAAATTAACCGCATGCGCAGATCACAGATCGGCTTTCTTGTATAGAAAGGCGACCGAGGAGTTTGGTGAGGTATGGCCAGGAGCCAAGCTCAGGGCAGTTCCTAAGGAGAAAATACCTAACAGACGTAGAAGAATCCCTGGGGATTATCCACTGGAACTGGAGGATTGGTGGTTTCAGATTATTTATTATAATAATCAATACGGAATTTCTTGCTCCTCTGTCAAAAGCCAAAGTGGTAAATTAAGATCGCAGCTAGTGGCGAGCCCAAGTGAGGGGTTATCTTGGGAATTGAGGGATGGATTATTCCTAGGTATGGGGAAGGGGGACACATCGGACTCTGAAAGGGAGAAGTGGACCTCCTTAAGTTTAGGGACTGTGGAAGGAGTGAGGCGGAGGAGGCCGTCAAGTCCGCCAAATCAAACTAACTAACGTAGTACGGCTATCGTAAAAAGGTAAGTGAATACTGTTATCAATGGTCAGGTTTGTGCAGATAAATTTACACCACACCAAGGCTGCCGTGGCGTTTCTTCCAAGATTTCCTAAGTCAGGGAAGGGATAGTTCTGATCCAAGAACTATGGATCAAAAATTACAAGACCTTTGGTCTGTGAGCGAAGGGTTATTACACCCTAGTATACGCTTGTGGGACGGATAAAAGCAGATCATGTACATATACTGGTGAAAAATGATATAAATGTTTTTCTACTTCCGCAGGATTGTAATGGGGACATTACTGCGGTCCACATAGAGACGGAGAGTAGGAGATTTTCGCTTGCAGGCACATACTTGGACCGGGAGAAGCCAGTGCCACCAGATGTGCTTGCAGCACTTGTTTGTGATGCTGAATCTTACGCGAACGTGCACCATACCATCTAGGGTAGCTAAATTTCTTTTAAAAACTAATTTCTTTATTAGTAATATACATAGGTCCGGAACCCATCTTTATTATTAGAAATATGCAGAAGGTTCTGGATGTTATCTGACCTCCGATTTTATCTCACCGATTCAGGGAATGGAGGGTGGCGAAGGATCATTCCTTCTCTAACAATCGGTATCTAACTTTTAACCTCAATCTCCAAATTACAAATCATTACGTTTTCAGAAATTCCAGGAGAACAGTATGGCATGTATTTAGGAAGGTATTGGTGGACATCATTCCATCTACAGTTCCAGGACTCCCCGTCATGGGTAATGAACTGGATTCAATGGTTTAATGGGCACTCTGACTAGAGCTTGCAATACCTCTATGAGGATAGCTGCCCTTTAACAAGCTGAAGAGGAAACAAACACCTGTTTGGTGGAACCCGACACTTGCGGAGTGCCGGAAAGTCTGTGGATCTGCCTTTAATAGAGCGAAAAGATCTCGAGAGAGTCAAGACTGGGACTTCTATAAGGAATGCCTCAGAGTATACAAAAGGGAATTAAGGAAGGCGCAAAGAAATTCGTGGATGCGGTTCTGTGATAGAATGGAAGGGGTCTCGGAAATCTCGCGCTGAAGGATTATTCTCTCTACCAATCCAGCGGTTCCAGGCTATCTGTTAAAAACAGGATGGCGAATAGGAGGATTCTAGTGAAGAGCCTCTTGATCTCTTGATGGAAACTCACTTCCCGGGAAGTGAGGTTGTGTCAATGGAAAGCATTTGGATGGTTGTGGGTCTAAGGATGACTGCGGGGTCCAACTGTTATGTACAGAGGACATTCTGAATATTCGAAGAATAAAGTGGGCTATTAAAGGGTTCAGTCCTTTTAAGTCAGTTGGTCCGGATGGGATTGTACCAGCAGAAATTCAGAAAAAGTTATCCTCAAAGAGTGTCCGAAGCTGGGGTACATCCCCAAGAAATGTAGGGAGGCCTAGGGTGATCTTCATCGCGGGAAGAATCTCGCAGAGCAACCCTAAGGTCTTTAGACCAATATCTTTGTCATCTTTTCTGCTGAAAATCATGGAAAGGATGCTGGATGTCTATATTCGTTCAAAAATTGTACCCAGAAACTGGGCTCAGTCTTAACATGTGTACCATAAGGGTAAGTTCGTGAGTACGGCATTACATAATCTGGGTCGGGGAATTGAGAAGTCACTGAATATTTTGGAATTCTCGTTGGTGGCGTTTCTCGATAACGAAGGCGCTTTCAATAACGTGAAGGTGTAAGCAATTATGGAAGGATTGCTACCTTTTGAGATCGAAGACCCACTAACAAGCCAAATTATTCATTTGCTAGGTAACAGAAGGGATGGGGGAAGCATCCGTTTGAAGAAGGGTTGTTCGGGAACTCCCCAGATGTCGTTTCTTCCCTTCTCTGGAATGTAGTAATTAATGGATTACTATTCGAACGACATGGGGAAGGAATACTTGTGGTTGCTTATGCGGGGTGGGCCAGCAGTTGTGGATTTGGCATTAAACCATCCAAAACAGAACTGGTCCTTTTCACTAGGAGATATAAAATTCCGGCAATGGTTTTACCAAGCCTGAATGGTACTACGCTGGTCCTTACTGATAAGGCGAGATTCCTAGGGATTCTTCTGGACAGTAAGCTCAGTTGGAAACTTAACACGATATAAAGAGTAAAGAAGGCCACTGAGGCACTCTATACTCTTGTAAAAATGCTATTGGAAGGAAATGGGGCTTGAAACTGGAGATGGTGCACTGGCTTTACACGGCAGTTGTAAGGCCCATACTGCTGTATAGTGTGAGTGTATGGCGGCCCACTCTGGAGAAAGTATCACATGATGGCAAAGGTGCAGAGGGCAGCCTTTTTGCTCATTAGAGGGGCGCTGAAAACGACCCTTACTAGTGCCATAGAGGTTTTATTGTACTTTCTCCCGTTGAATATTATCGGCAAGCAAATGGCGGTTAACACGGCCACCCGGCTATCAGTGACTTCGGGTTGAAAGTGTCTGCAAAAAGAGCATTCAACTATAGTTAATTCAGTGAGACATGAACTGGTGAATTTTGACTACAAAACACCCCGTTTGTGCTTCGACAAGTTTGTCAAGGTGATTTTCCCTTCTCGGGAGGAATGGAATAGTGATCTCCTTAATAAGACGGGGACCGTTAATTTCTTCACCGACGGCTCCAAGCTCGATGGTAAAATGGGAGTTGGTGGGTTCCGTGGGTAATTAAATGTAAGTTTATCTTTTCGCCTACTTGATTACTGCAGCGTGTACCAGGCTGAAGTTATAGTGATTGAAGAAGTCTTGAACTAGTTGAAGCATAATGTGATATCGTTGACTAATATCACTATCTATGTGGACCTTCGGGCAGCCATTCTTTAACTGGATTCAGTTTCCCTGGCGTCATGGGTGACGTATCCAGTTGGTCTGGGTTCCGGGCAGCGTTGTGCGTCTACGCGTATTTTGGAATTTTCGACGTCATGGCGTCGATTTTGCGTCGACAATAGCTTTTGGCGTCGACAATGTAGATAACTGGCGTAGAATATGTCGAGAATGTAGATAATTGGTAGATAATTGTAGAATATTAGATATCGGTTTAAGTCTGTACTTATATTTTATAATTTCACATTATAAATTTCGTATTATTGTAAATTAAAATAAGGAAAGGCGTTTGTTATAAGTTGGCCGTATAACAATGTCAATGCACTAGCATTGCCCGTATCAATTTTAATACTTAAGACTAAGTTAAATTATCGATGAATTCAGAATAAACTAAATTGATGATTGTTTGGCTATTAAGCATTAGGGTCCACGTCCACTATACATTACAAGTTCAACCTGAGTTTCCTGTATGCCTCAAATACATTCGAATTACGATATGATGCCTTAGGACTACACATCTATGGTGTTGCTTTGTGCCTAAAACTAGGAAACTTAATACAAAACGTAGTTTGTGCAATAAATCAATAGAGATGGCATGAACATTTTCACTTCAGATTGAGCCACCCATATCGATAGTGCGATAGTTTACATTTCAAGCAGTCTTCCTTCATCAACGAATGAAAAATATGGTCAAAAGTACGGTTCTACAATGTTTTTCTTTCGAATAACAAGAGTGCTGAATTAGGAAATTCATCGTAAGATGGATCCTCATAATGTTCAGATTTAATGTAGTCTAAAAAATTTCGCAAATTACGTAATTTCAGTACTTCAGTCTTGCAAGATTTGCACGTTTTCGATCTACAAATTTTCTTAGCTGCTTGAGCGAGTACAGCCTTTTAGCTTTACTTTAACTGCGATTGTAAATCGGTTTGAAACGTCAATATGGGCTTTTTCTATTGCTCAACAGCAAGTGGCTTCTCTCTCCCCTAATCAGCACCACAAGTTAGAAAAGATTTGTCGGTTGCAGATGCAGCGTACGTGTGAATTACATTCGATACACTTACTAAATGTTTTTAGAATTGTAATTCAACGGCGTTAAGACGTTGTAATTCCGGGAGTATTTAACGTAACCACATAGATATCAGTTTATCTTTAACTCGCCAATTTTGTGCCGGTACTATTCTTTCGCTTATCTCATCACAATTGCGACATACTAGGCTAAATTAACCAATATTTTTTTCTTATGATTTGAGTCTTATGAAAGGCGCCCGCAGGAGCATCCAAACCTCCAATAACAGTAGGACGCGTAACCGAAGAAAAATTTGCACAACATGGGTGAAATGGTGACAACCCGCTGAATTATAATGCGAAAGATCAAAGAGAAGAATGTGGTATCATACAAACTTACGAAAGTCGTCTATGAAAGGAGGTCTCATTTTTTCAGAATTGTTGTCGCAGTCTCTGGAGGCATTACCATCTTGATCATTGGTCAATACAAAATGAATGGTGCCAGGTCATGTATAAATGGATGTGTTCAATAAAGAATGTGTTGGCTTCAACGGGTGGAGGTCGTCGTCTGAATTAATACAAATAGGTCGTGAGTTGATTATCGCGTTAGTCTGCATCATTTCTCCATAGGTCAGTAGAGCCTCCGACAATGTTCTTTTTAAGTGGTATTTTGCAGGCATTACTGCTGTCTCATATGGTGGATCAAATTTCCGAGTAATCTAGTTCTGTCCAATAAAATTAAAATTTGCATTATCATTTACAACGTCGAATAATTCACAGGTGTGGATTCGTTTTGTCCAAACAAAGTTTGATCCGTTGTCATTTATAATTTAAGAGAACGACTTGATATAAACTGCCGGAAGCCTGCACTGCCATGAATGAATCATTTAATAGAACGACAGCAAGCATATGAATAGGTTTTAGACCTCTACGTTTTGATTTCTGAACGTAAATTGGTTCAGCGTAATTGACACCAGCCGATAAGAAAAGCCTAAAAAATGTTACCCGACTGGCTGGTAGCTCGGTCATAATACATTGAAGAATTTCTGCTGCTTGAAACTATCGTTGGAAATTTCCTCAAACGGAATACAGTTTACTTTCAATTTCTCTATATTATTCGAATTTTTCGACGGCTGGTGCGAGGAAAAACGGTTTAATTGATTTGTTTTTTTTTTTGTATAAATTTAGGTCCCATAATTTTTAAATCTAAAACTTATTCAAAAAAACTAAAATTTCTTCAAAAATTGATTTTACACATTTTGAATCAAAATTGGATTGAAAAGCTATTATTATTTTTAATTAGGCGTTATTTATATTTAAAGATTTTGCAATATGTAAATAAGAAAACTTATTAAAGAATAATTAATAAATATGTATTGTTATTGTTGTTTTGTTAATATCTAATAATTATGATTAATTTTCGACATTGTCGACATTTTCGACATTGTCGACGTGAGTTATTTAATTTTCGACATACATTGTCTACACGTGTCAATAATGTATTAATTACGCCATGTAGACAATACGGCACAACGCTGGTTCCGGGTCATTCTGACGTTGAAGGAAATTGCAGGGCCGATGAATTAGCAAGGTACGGTACGACTCTTCAACTGAACCAGGAAGATAATGTTTAGGAAGACCTATGTCTATGCTGAAAGCGGCAAGCCATTGGAAAGCAGTTGCTTTAGCAAATGCTAGATGGCTTGCCAGTCCAATTGGTAGGGTAGCGAAGCAAGTACGGCCTGTGCTGAACTTGAAGCGCTCCAAAATTTTAATCACACTAAGCAAGCGTGATTTAGGTAGAATCGTAATTGTAATTACCCGACACTGCCTTTTTGGAGATGACTTCTGCATAAGCTACAGGGACGAGGAGGAGGAAGAGACTCTTGATCATTTCCTATGCTCATTCCCTACGCTAGCTGATAGAAGACATGATTACTTGGGTAAATACACTATAGATGGCCTCTCTAACCTCGAAAGCTAAAAATTGCGAGATATTTTACGCTATATAAACAGCACTTAGCAGCCACTGAAACCTAACCTAACCTTACCTAAGTCTCATACACTAACTTCAATTCACGACGTAAGCCCTCATCTACTAAAAACTCTAAGGGTATTTATCCACATGATAGTCCAACGCGGGAAAATTGGCGTCGGTTAGAGTATGTAGGAAAAACAAATTAGATACATCGTGTCCGATTATGCCAATATTAGTTTTGGTTTTTATAATAATAACACAATAAAAAAAATGGTTTTCAACAATAAACCAAGAGTTGATCGCCTATAAAAGTCAGGTGTTTATAGGATTTATTGCAAAGATTGTAGTTTCTCCTAGGCGCAATTTTGGAGTTAGAGCTAAAGAACATTTATCTGGTTGCAATCAATCAACTTTCCATAACCATTTTATTTTAGAAAATCATACAGCTACCTTGAAAACTTTAGACATATTATATATACAACCCAAAGGCAGATATTTATATACCTTAGAATCTTACGAAATTCGAAAATCCATATATCTTAACCACGAACAGAGAGAAATCCGTTTATCACTAATTATAGACCCTGCCTTTTTCTATTCCCACGTTCGTAATAATTTGTTTAATTGTTAATACGTCTTTCTCTACCCTAAATATACTTCAATTATACACCTTGAATTTTGTTACTCAGCCGATGACTAATCACCTACCTGCGCGATAACAATAAATTAAGTTTTATTGCATATTTTTTGTCCCTCCTTCTTTTATTTATTTTTTGATTTTTCCTACTATATATAACAAAAAATTTTACTTTTACAAATCAGTAGATACTCCTGATGATGACCTAACAAGTCGAAATAGATCGAATGATTTTTTAAAATATTCAAAAATCTAATTTTTGCAAAATAAAAAACATGTGTTTAATAAAATGTGTTTATTAAATGAAATTGGATATGGTGGATGGAAATGGATTTTTTTAATGATTTTTAGAAAAAGTCCTACCTGTGGTGGAACTCGATCACTTCTTTACTAATATTAATAGGATTTTGTAAAATACTACATGACTTTGGAAGCAAAATACTACAAGAAGGCGACGTCAAAGTACTTTTGGTATATGTAATTATTTTAACTGCGGTTAAAATGACCGAGTTCCGTCCCAGGATACCATATTCCAGAGCCGTTTCCTAAAACTGTTTTAGAATCCCATTTACATCCATCATACAAAATACAATGAATATCGCTTAGCCGCGTTCCATCCCAAGTGGCCATATTCCAAAACTTCTTCCAAAACTCATTTAAGAATCCCATTTCCCGCCGACATATTCAATTTCATCATAATTGGCTAAGAAATTACCGAGTTCAGTCCCAGGTGTTCATATTCCAGAACCTCTTCCAAAAAGGGTTTTAGAATCCCATTCTCATCCAACATACAAAATCCCATCAATATCGGTTAAGAAATGGCCGAGTTCCGTCCCAGGCCATATAATAAGACGTCCATTCAAAAATTATTTAAAATCCTCGTTTCTATCCGACATACTCAACCCTATTAAAATCGGTTGAAAATTTTTTTATGTGTAAAGATATTTAAAATTCAAGACAAATTGTGTTATACGATAAACTGTCCTCACGATAATCTGTTATACGGTAAATTGTTCACGATAAACTTACAGTAAATCAAGGTAAGGACGTGAAAAGCGAACTGCGAATGAGTTGGGAGAGCTTCGGCCCCAGAACAGATTGCAAAGATTAAAAAAATAATAATTATCTAGCTTCTAGTTTCACATCGTCGTTGATGAAATTTGCCGCCAGACAATTATTCTTCTTAATTTTTGTAAGAACTAATGGATTTTTTTCCCATCTAGGTTAATTTTCAAAATTCAGCCTTGTAGCTGTTTATACACAAAACACAATTTTACTACATTTTGTACCATAATAAATAATAATATATGAAATAATTGGTACTAGACCCTCAGACTTAATAAACCAACTACATAAAATAAATAAAAACTAACTTTCCTATATCTAAACAAAATGATTTAACTAATTTGGGTTATCGATTTAACAGAGAGAGTCAATTTGAAAATCACAAAATCTTAATAAAATATGTAAATTTACGGTAAATGTTGTGCCTTTTTACGAATTTGTTGGTTGTAAATAAGAGATTACTAGATTTGGGATAACATGGTGAATTATTTAAAATGTTTTCGTTATATACCGATAGGAGGAGAGCAAGCAAAAAAGAAAAAATCGGAACCTAAATTTGCACCAGACAAGGATTTACAGTTTTAGTCTCAGATTATTATGTGTGTATTACATAGAACAAGGTAATTGAAACGCCGAGTCATCCATCTCTGTATGATACTCGTATAACTATTTCCATATTTTTAAATTTTTTTACCTTTATCTAAAATTCAATCTATTGTTAAATGGAGATAGGAAAATTTAAATAAATTTTAATTTTATTTTTCATCAAAAAGCTAACAAAAAGGATAATCCGATCAATAGAGACTTATATACCGAAAAATTTTCCGCAATATACACACACACAAACATAAAAAAAAGGAAACGATTTCGTTCGGCTTTATTTTTTTAAACAATTAAAGTTGATGCTTATACATTTACCTGTACGTAAGATAAATAATGTGGGTAACACGTTAACCAAATATATAGACAATAATAATCATTCGCGAATATATAATATCTTGTTCTTATTGTGTTTATTGAGCTAGATGACTGCGCAAAGATGATTTATTTATTAAAGAATTAATAATTTATAAAAATTATTAATAAACCGTTGAGAGAGTGCTACATATTTATTACCGGGTTGATCTTTGTTATTTCAACCTAAACCCCAATTTTGAAAAAATTGAGGTACGTTTTGGGGTTTCGGGGTTGGGTTCCTAGAATTTTCCCAGAAAATTTATGATAACCGTAATTTATAGTGGGTGCATGCCAATTTCGTTGTTCTAAACACCCTCTTACGGAATGGCACGAAGCCAACCCGAAAATTTCAACTAAACATACAGAGAACTCTCTCACGGTGATTTTACCGAGTAGATCTCAAGGTTTTGAGTCGTGGCAAAGTTGAGGCTTGCATGACCCTGGCCTACACCGTGTACCAGAATAAACAAAATTTACACCAGAATCCGAGTACTGAAATTTGAGTAACGTGAATAAAATTAATAAAAACCAAGTGTATCCACCCAGGAACGACCGGATCTGCCCGAATGACAAGTACAATGCCATCGACCCTAGAGACTTACGCCCAGCCACAATGAAGCAGCATATGAGAGGGTCTGTCTTCAACAGACAAAGCCTGAAACTGCCGGAGTAACGGGAGACCGTGTAGATTTTACGGTGGTCCCAGTGAATGTACTGCCAAGGGGTTGACCAACCCGAAAATATATTTAGTACTTCATTTAAAAACAAAGTAAGTAAAATAACCCGAATAATAAGTGAACAAGGAGAAAGAGATATAAAACCGAATGCCAGGAATCACCGTGCAAATTTTTTATTCAAAAAAAAAATGTTGTCCAACAGGGAGGAAGAACAAAAAATCAGAAGTGGGAGGAGGGATAAAACCAAAATAAATCAAACTAAAACTGGTTGAGAGGAAGAATAAATCAAATCAAAATATGGTCGCCGTAGGTGAATAAAGAAACCAACACGTGCACTCCGATCATGAGCACAACGACCGCTATGTGGCGCTCGATTACAAAATATAATTTAATAGAAATTTTGAAATTTAAATGGAAGTTAAAATTAAAGCAACCCTTTGAAACCTGATTTTTTTGTTTGCAATTTAAAAATTACTTGATAAATTCTTTGTATTGATAAGAAGAACAGAAAACATTCCTGCAAACAAATTTTGGAGTTTCACGATCCTGAAAGGCCTAGCAGAACCGTCCATACAGGTGGACCTTCTTCCTCAAGTGTTGCAAAAAAATATAAAAATGCTAATATTTAATACAAATAAATTTAACTGATGTATATATTTCAAAATAAATAAAATAAAGTTAATTCAGTCTCATTAATTATATAATAATGTTAATGTTTGCATTAAACTTATAGTAATCACATGAAAAATTAGGAAAGGAACATAATTTGCATAAAATAAACTAAGTCATACAATTATTTCACTTTGATAAAAGAACATATCGTTATAGTTATAAAGATATGTACCTATAGCATAATCACGTTCTTTCAAGAAACACAAATGGACCTTGCATTTACCGCACATCATGTGTGATTTTTTGGAACATTTTTCATACTAGCAGCGTGTGGATTCTTTCTTTCCATCAAATATTGGCCAGTGATTTTGGCAATCATAGCGGTAATCTACATATGGTCTAACTTCAACACGGTTTCTCTTAAAGGAAGGCACTGGTGCTATGCAAGTTGACTTTTTTGGGTCGGCTACGTTTTGATAATTGATTAGTTTGGCTACTCATTAATCCATTGGCTACGCTGAATCTAAACTTCAAGAGAGATTTAATTGTACTACTTGGAATTCCTCGATTAGTACAGTCGGTTGTGTATCCTGCTAGCGGAACAAGCAAAGTCCAGAAAATGTGTAGTTATTCTTAACGGCCATTTTTTCGTCTTTATGAGTACACGATAATATCCGATGAGCTGATCCAGAAGATCGATGCCGCCCATAGATTCGTTGTATAATTTAATTACCTATGGTTGCGGAACTTCAACGTATTTTTTTTTTTACTTTTTTTTCACCATACACAAGTTCCTAGGGTTCCGATTACAGTAAAATTAGATGCTTATATGTAATATGAACTGGCTTATTGTCTAACCACTTTACAATAGAAATGTTTTTATTTCTCGAGTTTAGTTCCTCGCAGTAACCTCTTGCTTGCTTTTTAAATTTTTTATCTTCCATAATTTGGGGGTTGAAAAATCGGTTGATTCTGACGGTACCAGCAGCATTGATACCAATTTCTTTTAAAATTTCGGATAAATGGAAACTACTAAAATACTTGTCAAAGTACAAGTGCTGCAAGTTGCAACACTACTGATGGGCCAAAACCAAATTTTTTCAAATTATACTCAGATAATCCAGTATTAGCACCTTTTTATAAAATAAAATCGTAAGGTTGGCCCGACTTTCCACACAAAACAAACATTTTAATACCCCACGGTTTCGGCTTGTTTGGCACATATTGCTTGCTTGATAGCCTTCCTTTAAATGGAATCATCTGTTCGTCTACACATAGATTTTTTTCTAACTTTAGTTGTAGACATCTCGACCGTATCGTATTTATTAAAGGTCTTAGTTTGTAATAGATATCAGAGTGGTTCTTTGGAACATCAAGCACATTAACGAAATGTAAATTTGATCTATGTAAGTTGGAAGAAAGGATCACGTGTCATTGCGTTGGACACAAGTTCCATACCGATCACTCGATCCCGGTAAATTTTTACTTGTGGAAATTTTGTTGAACCCATAAACAAATGAATGCCCATTAATCGCTTCATTTCGTTACTGTCTGTTGGTTTAAATGAAACATTATTTTGCATTGCATAGGCGTTGGTCTGTGATACCATTATATCATATAATTCATCCGTAAAATATTTTTCAAAATATGATATAGTGATTTTTCTCTAATGAACTGATCACTATCATCTTCTAAGTGAATTTGAACCTCGTACGGAATTTGAACGTAATCCGATTTTTGTCGACACTCTACGTTGTTCTTGTCCGTTAACACTATATTTGCATCGGCCTTCATAAAATCGAATACTTCAATTTCGATTTCATTGTTGATTATTAAAGCTCCGTCCAGTGTTACATCAGCTATAACTGTTATTTGATTATCAACGCAATTCGCTGCAGGCGGATCGAAATTATTCAAATTATTCTCGTTGATATCTAGACCATCGTATTGATCTATATTCTCCTCTTGCTGTGTATCATCCTCCTCCTCTCGTTGTTCTAACTCTATACGAGTAGGGTTGTTTGGGGTTATCTTTGGTTGAAATATTTTTGTACTAGCGGTACATTCGTCTAATCCTTCTTCGTCAGAACTCTCCATTAACAATGCGTAAATTTCTTCCTCGGTTAATTTTTTCGTTATCCGAAGTTATCCAAAAATTTGGCCTTGATAGGCCGCCGAAAAGGTTAGGCGTTGGCCCGCCGAAAACCCGTAAAAATGTTGGGTATTGTTTCGCCAAACCAGTAAAATATTGCGTTGGGCATTTTTGTCCGAGTATTTAGCTTTGAAAGGCTGTCAAAATGATTGGGTGTTGTCTCGCCTAAACCGTAAACCCATTGGATGTTGTCTCGCTGAAAACCGTATACAACGGTGGGCGTCCTTCTGCCTTTGACCGCAGAAATGAATGAATACACGCTATGTCTTCCTACCAATTACAAAAATTTCAGGGGCCACGAATCGGCCACCCGTAAAATATATTTGGCGAGTGTCTACCGCCCGGTTTAGTCCCATACACAACATTCGAATGGCCTTGTAATTTTCTGTTTTGTTTTAAAAATTTATAAAAAATCAAATTTATCAGTAACGGTCACGATTACTATCTGCATAAAATTGCTTTATATTCTTTTGCTATTGGTTTTCAGAAAAAACGCACTAAATAGAAAATATCATGTTTGCCAAAAAAAATCGTGAAAATTAACAAAACTAGTTATATTTTTATAAACAAAACTTTTATTTTTATTCTCACTTAATAGTCTTTGTCGTGTTTGTTGTTTGTTGTCTTGGCGTTTGTTGGCGCTCAGTAAAAAGGCAATAGCCTTAACAAACGAGAGGTGGACCAACACCCTCACGTGCAGGGTAACAAAACAGGTTTGGTCAAAACTGGACCTGCGGCGCTCCAAAGCACTAGTATCCCTGGGAAAACGAGGGGTAGGATTGGTCGTAGGGATACTGACAGGGCACTGTCTTTTTGGGGAACATGCAAGAAGGCTGGGTCCACAGACAAATGACTTTTGTAGAAGTTGTTTAGACGAAGAGGAGGAAGAGACGTTAGATCACTTCCTATGCTCCGGCACTATCATACAGAAGGATAAGTATCAAGGTGTGTACGGTGTGGACAGCTTTTCGGAACTCGCGGGCTGTGGAATGCGAGATATTTTACGAGCAGGAGGAAAGGTAAGATAGGATCCTGTGATATCACAATGGGCCACTACTGGCCTAAGTGTGCGATGGCAGCCACTCTAACCTAACCTAACCTAACCTAATTGTCTTTTCAATTATTAATTTGTATGTCACTTCTTCTCTTTTCTAGATGAATTTTATGAATTTTATGAATTATGATGAATTTTGATGAACCGAGACTTTTTCCAATTCAATTCCAAAAACAGACTAAACACTACTAAAAAAAATTACAAAAACCCTTCTAGAATGTTCTTTTTATTGCGGTTGTCTTTTTGTGTTTTTCTCTTTACGCGAAACTTTCGCACTCCCTCTTACGCGCCTCAACATGACCGTATACAAAAAAACAGCCCAAAAAAACATTCTATTTGGTCGGCTATTGCACACACACACACATACACACACACACACCCGGTGCACATTGGTCTCATTTTCACATTTATTCGACGTTCATTGACAGCAAAAGAAATATAAGTACAAACAGTACCACGTGCTCGAGAACAGGTGGCACTGCAGTCACACAAAATACGCTACTAATCATAGAACTAAGTAACAAGATTGCACGTTAAGAAGGAAATAATTGTTATGAGTCGTAACATAGTGCTCACGAGAAAAAGTTAGTGATCGTCCAGGAGCCGAAAAAAGAGAAAAGAAAATTGCAAATGTCGCCTGAAAGACGAAACAAATAAATCCCAATTTCTACAAAAAAACAGAAATAATTTAAGCCTAATTTTAAAACTTTCCAAAGGCGGCTACAATGACAATTTTTGTGTTCTATATATGACTTGCTAAATATGATTTTCATAAAATTTCATTCATAAATTGAGGAAAAACAAACTAACCCCTAAAAAATACTATAAAACAAACAAAATACAAAGATATACCGTTCAATGATATTTTTGTTGAACAACATGTTCATTGCCATCCGAGAAATATAGTGGCTGAATTTGTGCTAATCCAGAATTGGCCCAATTTTATTGAACAACAACGACCGTTGAATTAACATTTTCTGACAAAAAGTATTCTAGAAACCAATGAAGTTGGCACTTCTGATTGCATATACCTATCAGGTATGTTCATTGCCATCCGAAAATATATATTGGCTGAATTGCAATCAGAAGTGCCAATTTCATAGAATTCTAGAACACTTTATGTCAGAAAATTGTTCATTCAACGATCGTTGTTGTTCAATGGAATTGGGCCAATTCTAGATTACTTTGTTTTTTTAATAGTATCTTTTAGGGGTTAGTTTTTTTTCCTCAATTTATGAATGAAAGTTGATGAAAATCATATTTCTGTGATAAGCACAAACTTCGTCAGCCGCATTTGTGAAGTTTTAAAAATAGGCTTAAACTATATCTAGTTTTTTCTAGAAATTTGGTTTTACTTGTTTCGTCTTTCAGGCGAAATTTAAAATATTTTCCTTTCCCAATTTTTCGGCTCCTGAACTAGCATTAATTTTTTCCCGTGATTACTAATTAACACAAATTGGGCTTAATCAGTATCCCTGCTATAGTTAACCATCCTAGAAAATCCAATACAAATTAGGACAAAATTCAAAGTCGGTTTGATTTTGCTAAAATAGTTTTTGTAATGTTACAGATGACTCAACATTCATCCAGGTAAAACCAGAGATGCTTTCCTACACATTTAATCGCGAATGTTCTGAAAATCACAGAAAAACTGTTAAAAAGCTGCGTAAACAGGCACCCACACCCTCACACTATTAACACATAAATCAATCATCTCTACATATATACTCGTAGCAGTTACCCATCTATTCAACCCAATTTCCAAAATATTTCGTATTTGTGTCGAAATCAATCATATTACTTAATAAAATAATTTTATAATTACAATGTTACGTTTTATAAACGTATACGTGTAGGTACATAGGTAACGATGTCTTAAGAAAATTTATTATACCGTCTTAAATATTTTAACTTAATGATTTCGTATATCATTTCGAATATTTTTTGCGGATACTAATATTGTAACGAAATTTCGTGTAATGGTAATGGTAACGAATTAAATAAATTAATTAAAATTTTCGGAAAATTTACTAATTATTGATTTTTAAAATTTTCGCCTAGAGCCTTTGATGATTGATTAGTGTTCTGTTCTAATTTTAATTATAAAATAGTGGGTAAAAAATCGGGTATATTCTGGGTACACATAATAACGACGGGGTGGTGCGTGTAAATCGGTGGTCCAGTGTTATTTTTCGTACACAAACAATGGAAATGGAAACATTATTAATGTACTAAAGTTGTCACCAGTGAATAAATTGATAACACAAGTGAGAATAACACCTTTTTGGTATAAACAAACAAAAACAAAATTTTTTTTTTAGATTTTAAGTGAACTTACTTTTATTTAATAAATTAATTACAACAATTTTTTGTTTTCTTTTTTTTGTTGTTGTGCCAGAGAAAATGTTGAGCTTTTTTTTTAAATTTATGATTAATGAGATTTTTTTTTCTATTTCATAATTAATGTTCAGGATATTTTTTCTTCTTACTTTACTCCATTAAAAATAATAATACGGTAATAAAATAAGGAAAATTGAATTTAAAAAACATTTTCCAAAAGGGAATTTTGTTTTAAATTTTATTAATTATGTATTTTCATATAATATTGTAATTATGAGATTATAAAGTTTAGATTTTTTTTATGTTTAATTCAAAAAAAGGAAATATGTAAATGGCGTGTGTATAAACGTATTACGTACATGTACCGTAACGAGCTTTAGGTATTACAAAGCAGTATATAAGTGACATTGACATCTTACCTTTATTTTAATAATATTGCTTTTAGAATATAATACGCTGATATTGTTATGTGTGGCTCAAGTTGAAAGGAGTGCTAATTAAATTGCTCTTAATATTATTTTAATAAAATTTAATTTTTACAACTTTTGATTTTCATAAATTTATTATTTTGTTTTTTCGCGCGAAGAACTAGGCTTACCTTAGATTGTTGATTTATGTGGGTAATCAATTTTTCACCCACTTCCCGATATTGTGTTCAGCTTCCACCCATCAATCTAAGTAGAGAGTAGCTTTACGACCTACTTTTAATTCTACAACATTTACATGATCCTTCAAGCCATTCGAGTCCGAACCAGCATACATTTATAGGGCGTCTGCGTCCATCCAAATAACCGGCAAAACATCAAAGTTTAAAACGAAGTTGCAATAGAACATAGTACCATCACCAACAGCATCAGTGAAGCCATGAATACACTACTTAAAGTGCAAAGTACCTCGGGCCAAAGTTGCTAACGGCTATAGTGGCTAACGTGCGACGGGATGATGGTAGGCCTAAGACGATGTCTTACTACGATAAAAGTCGAATAACAGCATCATCAACCAAAGATAAGAGCATCATCAACCAAAGATAACAGCATCATCAACCATTACTTTGAAGAAGGACAGCGAACAACGAGATGTGATAGAGCGGCCAAAAAGAATCAATCGGATGTCGGATCCGATGAGCCTCTGAATACATTAGAACAGGATATGCCAATTTATTCCAACACGCCTTCGACTCAAAGTTACAACGACAGAACAACCAATGAGAAATCTGCCAATTCAGATGGCCTAATTCAATTGCCTTCAGCAGAAAACATTCTATGAAGGTGTTAACACATCCCAGCACGTACGCCTTCCAAAAGTTCATTGAACAGTTTTCAGGCGACAATTAATAATTAATATAATTAAAATAAATGAGACACTTGAAATAAATGAAATACTTGAAATAATTAAATTAGGAGTAAACTATCTCTGAAATTATTAATTTATAAACTTCAGCAATATGTACTGTAAAATAAATCGCAATTTTAATAATTCAAGTTCTTGAAATTGAATTGAATTGAAATTGGATTGAAATTGAATTGAGATTGAATTGAAATTGAATTGAATTGAATTGAAATTGAATTGAAATTGAATTGAAATTGAATTGAAATTGAATAGAAATTGAATTGAAATTGAATTGAAATTGAATTGAAATTGAATTGAAATTGAATTGAAATTGAATTGAAATTGAATTGAAATTGAATTGAAATTGAATTGAAATTGAATTGAAATTGAATTGAAATTGAATTGAAATTGAATTGAAATTGAATTGAAATTGAATTGAAATTGAATTGAAATTGAATTGAAATTGAATTGAAATTGAATTGAAATTGAATTGAAATTGAATTGAAATTGAATTGAAATTGAATTGAAATTGAATTGAAATTGAATTGAAATTGAATTGAAATTGAATTGAAATTGAATTGAAATTGAATTGAAATCGAATTGAAATCGAATTGAAATCGAATTGAAATTGAATTGAAATTGAATTGAAATTGAATTGAAATTGAATTGAAATTGAATTGAAATTGAATTGAAATTGAATTGAAATTGAATTGAAATTGAATTGAAATTGAATTGAAATTGAATTGAAATTGAATTGAAATTGAATTGAAATTGAATTGAAATTGAATTGAAATTGAGTTGAAATTGAATTGAAATTGAATTGAAATTGAATTGAAATTGAATTGAAATTGAATTGAAATTGAATTGAAATTGAATTGAAATTCAATTTCAATTGAATTGAAATTGAATTGAAATTGAATTGAAATTGAATTGAAATTGAATTGAAATTGTATTGAAATTGAATTGAAATTGAATTGAAATTGAATTGAAATTGAATTGAAATTGAATTGAAATTGAATTGAAATTGAATTGAAATTGAATTGAAATTGAATTGAAATTAAATTTAAATTGAATTTAAATTGAATTGAAATTGAATTGAAATTGAATTGAAATTGAATTGAAATTGAATTGAAATTGAATTGAAATTGAATTGAAATTGAATTGAAATTGAATTGAAATTGAATTGAAATGGAATTGAAATTGAATTGAAATTGAATTGAAATTGAATTGAAATTGAATTGAAATTGAATTGAAATTGAATTGAAATTGAATTGAAATTGAATTGAAATTGAATTGAAATTGAATTGAAATTGAATTGAAATTGAATTGAAATTGAATTGAAATTGAATTGAAATTGAATTGAAATTGAATTGAAATTGAATTGAAATTGAATTGAGATTGAATTGAAATTGAATAGAAATTGAATTGAAATTGAATTGAAATTGAATTGAAATTGAATTGAAATTGAATTGAAATTGAATTGAAATTGAATTGAAATTGAATTGAAATTGAATTGAAATTGAATTGAAATTGAATTGAAATTGAATTGAAATTGAATTGAAATTGAATTGAAATTGAATTGAAATTGAATTGAAATTGAATTGAAATTGAATTGAAATTGAATTGAAATTGAATTGAAATTGAATTGAAATTGAATTGAAATTGAATTGAAATTGAATTGAAATTGAATTGAAATTGAATTGAAATTGAAATGAAATTGAATTGAAATTGAATTGAAATTGAATTGAAATTGAATTGGAAAATTTAATTGAAAAATTTAATTGGAAAATTTAATTGAAAACTAGTAAATAAATTTATATGTAATAAAGCAATGTTTTTGTAGATTCGCAGAATGGAGTACCAGTCAACAATTAGAAATTCATGACCTAAGCAACCACAAGGGTTTGCTTCCATTAAAACTAGGGAAAGCCAGAATAATAAGTAGTTACTCGAAGTTAATTCATATAGTAAACATAACAGAGTATGAGAAAAATGCAGCTCTCATTAAAACAAATTTAGATAGTATTTTGAATCAAACTGGAAACCATAATGAATTAGAGCCAAAACCGAGTATAGTAACGAGAAAATACCAGACATTATTAAATAGTTTAGACGTAATAAAACCACTATACATACTAGAGCACACTATCGAAAATTTAAACCAAAATTTGATTGGTTTAAATTATTAATTAATTATTCAAATCATCAGTATAAATATCAATCACTAGACACATGCCAAGTTATATATGGCACATACTATTGCCAAGAAGACAAACTTTTACCAATAACTAATACTTGCGCCCCAGCAATTATTAGTGTATGTACAAGAAGCCATTTGCAACTACACCAACGTCAAATCAGATATCATTATAGTAAACATAGACGAAACAAACTTTTTCATATCACCGGGAGAGAAAACACTGGAATTTACTTCAAACTGTACGAGGAACACGAACAAAATCAATCAACCATCGATCATCACGCTAACATCCTGTTTTATTCAAGTCAATGACCAAATTCTACAAGTAGAAGCAACGAAATCATTCACTAACATCTTCAAACAATTACCATGGAACGACGTGCAGATATAAAATGTATTGCCAGAAATTAACCTACATAACATACATAATTGGACAGTTGAAAACATCGAGGAGCTACATGATAAACATCATAAGATGCATTTCCACAATATTGCTAGCCAGACATTATTAACATTAATCATTATTATAATAATAATAATTTGTATTCTTATCTTTAGATTCAGAAAATTAATTTCTCCTACTTGTACACTCGTCTGCCAGAATTCCGCAAAAATTCGGACATCCGTCTTAATGGGGAGGTGTCATATAACACGGAATCTCACGATCAACGTGAAACAGTCGATCAACATACACGAGGCACTGAGTCATCAAACAGTAAGACACATGGTGAGAAACGTGATAATCTACATAGCGAATATACATTTTAATCGGATTTCAACATAACGACAAAACTGCTGCATTTGCATCAAACGATGGGAAAAACCAAGCAAACGACACCAATTTCCATTATGAAGTAAAAAGTATAAAGTAGAGAAAAACGAAATAAAATATGGAATTGTATTTTTAAAATCGCTACGCACAACATCTAAGTGTATTAGTTTATATTTTTGTAACATTTTTTGAAATGATAAATAAAAAGAAAAGACTCAACTCTCGAGTTGAGTCAATAAAAAAATATATAATAATAACAACCAATATTATTCACTCTAACCTAACAACCAATATTATCACTAGCACTAAATGCCACACAAAGTTTCCATGCCTCATCTGCTCTAAACGTCATCACACACTGCTTCATCAAGTCGAAACGCAATCAGAGTCAAGTTAAATGTCAACGAACCATCACGTAGTCACGAATAACCAAGTAAACGAAACGGTTGAGACAGCATCAACTACTAAATCCACCAATAAACCAACAGCACTAGACGAAAGCCAGAACAATACACAAGTATACACACTTTATTCTTCGCCAACCACGGTACTACCAACAGTGCTCGTATCTGTACGGTCACGTACCGGAGAGCTCCAATCAGTACGCGCACTACTAGATTCCGGATCTCAAACATCGTTTGTTACCGAAAACTGTGCCCAACGCCTAGGTCTTAAGCGAAGTTCATCTTCCATGTCCATCTACGGCCTAGCATCATTATCAACTGGACAAACAAAGGGAAAAATGGATATGACAATTCACTCACTTATAGATAAATACTATAATTTAAAGGCAATATAACAAATATATTACAAACGAAACTAATTAATTTTAATAAAGAAATCATGGATTTAAAACTTGCAGATCCATTATTCTTTAAACCCCACAAAATTGATATTTTACTTGGTGCAGACATTTTCTTCGAGATATTGAATCCAGAGCAACGGATAGTAGACGGATTTCCAAAGCTACAGTCTTCGAAATTTGGCTGGTTAATAGCAGGGGTATGTAGCAAAGATTTATCGAATGCTATTAATTTGCATACCACAACCGACCCTATTATTCAAATCACTACTGATGACCGTCATCAACTGCTTAATATAATTTGGAAGGTTCAGGAGGTAGTTCCCCAAGCCAACTTTAATGCACCGAAACATCCAGCCGATTCATTGTCAAACCACCGTTCATGGAACCAAGGGCTTTGCTCGGGAAGTCCATTGAAGCAGCACATCAGAGATTACGAGCAATGGAAAGGAAATTGGGAAAAATGCGAGGTTTGTTTGATTCTTATAAATCATTTATGGGCGAATGCATTGATTTAAGATTTAAGTTACATCTACCAAGAGAGAAGGTTTCAACTCAATATGATGCACGATACTTTTTACCACATCTTGTCTTTATCAAACCAGGGAGCAATACCACGATATTACGAGTTTTGTTTGACGCTTCGTGCAAATTAAGCAATCAAGACAGAAATTGGCCAAATTCAAAGACAGTATCACCATATACACAGACGTAGAGCGAGTAATGGAAATAATAAAATATGCCCAGCAGTACCACAACCAACATAATGAAATTACACCAGTTGAAATGAATGAAGCTGAAGCCATACTACTTCGAAATATTCAAATTTTATCATTCAATACCGAATTACGCAATATAAGAAAAAAATGCTCACTTCCTGCAAAAGGTCGCTTATCAACACTTGATTTATGGATTGATTCATCAGGATTACTACGAATAGGTGGCCGGCTAAAGAAATCATTTTTATCTTATTCTACAAAGCATCTAGTGATTTTATCAAAACCTCATAAAATTTGTGGTATACTTACTGTGTATATTCGTTAATGAGGTAATAAAGTTGAACATAAAATAGCGAATCTACCAGCTGTCAGGTGTATGCAAGGACGGACATTTTCATAGGTTGGTCTAGATTATGCGGGTCCACTATGTATTAAACCAAGCAAACACAAAACAGCTTTAGTGGAAAATCCGTATGTTGTTTTATTAGTATGCCACATCATCAAAGCAGTTCATGTGGAGTCATTTTTAGCAGCACGCAAGCAAATCTTTCCAAAAAGAGGAACACCAGAAGACGTTTGGTGTGACAATGGTTTCAATTTCATTTGTGCTAATCGATAACTTCAACGACTAAAACAACAAATTGTAAGCCAATCAAATAATGCACTAATCATTGAATTTCTATTTCAATAAGTAAGAAATCTGTAAGGTTTCTCTTCAATCCAACACAGGTCCTCGTTAAATCTTTTAAATACCGTTTTAAAAGAATAATAATTGTAAATGTTACTTTCGAAGAGGTCACTACCCTGGTAATTCAAATCAACATTCTACTCAAATCAAGGCCATTGTGTAGAATAAATGATGATCCAGATGATTTGGGAGTGCTGACACCTGCACGCTTCCTAGTCGGAGAAGCATTAACGTAAGTTCATGAACCAAACTTAACCGAAATCCCACTAAACAACTTGTCAAGGTGGTAAAATACTCAACAGAGACTTTAAGGATGCTGGAATCGATAGCTTCGAGCTTCGTGATTATTTTGGTACGCCACAACAGACACAAGTGGAAAGCAAATATGTAGTACTCATGTTAAGGTCGACGATGAAGTTATTATTCGAGAAGACAACTAGCAACCCAGTCAATGGAAGAGCGACAGAGCTTCATTCTGGAAGTAATACCCACCCTCGTAGTCACGATTGCGAGTTCAGATGTCCGAAGGAACATCTGAAAAGGAATAAGAATTCCGTAAGGAAAAAGCCAAAGCTTTAACCACTGTGCCATTTGGTCGGTGACCAATTGTTATTGAAGAAATAAAATCAATTCTCTTGAAACTGGCGAACAGAAAGGTTTAATCAATCAAAGTTTTCTTTAAAAGTGTATATTTTAATCAAATAATAAAGTATAAAATCTGTGATAAAAGTGTATTTAATTTAATCTGCCATACATAAATAAAAGTAAGGTGCAATTCATGAAACAAGTTGCCTCTGATTCTCATATAACTTAACAGCTCTGCAATCAAGTTATTCAACATCATTTTCCGGATTTCAACTGTAATTTCATCATACGAGTTAATTTTAATATCTTCATCAACGCTTCCACCGGCTGGTTCTCCACATCTGTATTAACACGCAAAGCTTCCCATCTGCTACAAAACGACCCTGATTAACTCCCGTATGTACATAGATCTTTTGGAAGATGTTCTACTTAGTTACCTTGACGGTATTGATCACGAAAATTGCATATTGCAACAGGATAATGCATCTATCCATACGCCATATGAATCCAAACAGTGGTTTCGCGAGAAAAACACTACTCTCCTTAGATGGCCAGCTTGCAATCCTGACTGCAATCCTATCAAGAACCTTTGGGTATCCTGGCTAGAAAGGTATATGCAAATGGTCGGCAATTTGATAATGTTAATGACTTGAAAAGTGCAATCAGTGATTGTTGGGCGAAAATTGATCTAGAAACAATGAAAAAATTAGTAGATTCAATGCCAAAACGAGTTTTCGATGTAATACAACTAAATAGTAGAAGCGGACAATTGAAATTGTCCGACAAGCGCTCGATAAAATAGGAAAAATGCAATAGACGGACGGACAGACTTGTAAAACCTCTGAAACAACTAAGGTGCTAATACAACAAATTAACCCAATAGACAAAAAATGAATAGAATCTTAAGCAAATCAAAAAAAAAATTACAGAAACTAAACTAGTTTTGAAATAACACTCTTTTTATTATAGATAAAAGTAATATATATATATTAAAGTTAAATAGTATAATTTTTTAGTAATATATATATTAATATAGTATCTAATTAGATTAAAATCTATCAAATAGATCTGTTCTACTAGTTAAGTGAAAATTTCGCCCGTAAAGGGTCGTGCGATGATGTCATCGATCGGTATAATCCTGACTGCTGAATTTCAAAATCAGAGAAGATCGCGTCGATTTGGGTATTGTAAATGGTAGTTGGGATGGAAGGAGAAACAAGATGAAGTCCAATTTGTTCAAGTCTACGAACTACGTTTTGCGATGTAAGAAAGTCGACATTAAAATCAGCAGAGAAAATTGTACGATGACCAGATAGATGTTCTTTAACTACTCTCACACCATCCAGTAGTGTTTGGAATTTGCATGCAGGAGACTGTATGCGCCAATGATGTCAATTCCATTACAAGTGATTCCACAAACATTACTAGTTCCGTTGGTTCCGTCTTGAAATGTGTGAGAGTATATATTGGTTACTTGACGATGTATTTCTGGTCGAACGTATATTCGGCATCCTTTGGCAGTGTTTCGCACTTCATTGTCTTGTGAACATACTTGAATATGATCTCCAATGACATAGGTGTCATTCTCGAGTGTCCAAGTCTCGGCGAAAATTAAAATGTCAGAGTTGACGAAGACTTTGTCATTAGAGTATATCTTATGATGCGCGTTTAATGACTGGACATTGTGGAAAATGAGTTGACAAAGCTCATCTGTTCGAATTCGTAAGTGAAGAAATGTTGGCTCTAACTTCACAGTCTCGTGTCTGAGGAGCTCTTTCGTTAGACGGCTTTGTGCAGAAGGTTTGTATGTCTTCACAAATGGACCGACAATGGAAAGTCCAGCTGCTGACGTTGTTCGTGAGGCTGCAACATACATGAGAGAGCGTTCGATACCTTTATAGGTGTGAACAACTATTTGCTCATATGTGGAACCTTGACTATTGTAGTAATCGCTTCTGCAGGAGTTAGCGGGAACTGGTGGCGAGAAACTTTGTTGGTGCTGTTGTCTCTCGACTGAATGGTGACTGTAATTTTCTTGATAGCTGTCCAATTCCAAAGAGATTCAATTCCATGAGCTCTCATCATTCCAATTCGCTTTTCTTGTAGTTTTCGACCACATCTTGGATCATCAAACTTAATCCACAAGATCTCAGTTGCCAATCGAGTGAGATCAGGCTTAATACGACCTTGTTGGATTCTTTTCAATGTTCCGATTACGCCATTTACTAGCCCGTCCAAACAATCTTGATTTACTGTCATCATGTACCGACCCACTAATTTCAGCAAGATTTTAGTGGGAAGTCCTTGTGTTTTTGACAGTTTTTGTTTCGATACCCGTTGTTACGACTATGTTGTCTTAACAAGACATTTTTGTAAATTTGTTTCTATTCTCCACGTTTTCTTGCGTCCGGGTTTTTGTTGTCTAAACGTGGTTTCTTGCGTCCGGGTTTTCGCTGTGTGAATGTGACTTCTTGGTGGATGGATTCCTGTGTGTTTTCTTCTGTTATGTTGGCAACGGAACGAGAATGGGAGAGAGAGAGAGAACAATGCGCATCGAGTGTGTGCACAGTAAAACGTTTTGAAAAAAATGTTTTTTCTTGTATGTCTCTCTTTTGTACCAACGAAAATTTGGTATAAAGGAGAGACAGAGAAGAGAGATGCATTTTCTTCCAAAACGTTTTACGAGCTGTGCGACGCTCGAATTTTTTTTTTGGTTGTCGCCATTCAAGTTGTGATTTTCGTTGTGAAAAGTCGAGTTTTTTGATTTTGGACATAAAAGTTTTTTTTTGTAATTTTGAAAAATAGTCTTGTTTGGGATGAAAACAAAAGGTTTTTTTTGAGTCAAGTTTTATAAAGTAATCTTGATTTTTTTTGTGAATAAGTATTGTAAAAAAAAAAAAATATTGTTATTTTAATTAAAAGTTAATAAAATTCTGTGGAAAATATAGTTTTGTGAAAAAAAAAAATATATATATACAGTTGTCGGGAATTTGATTTAATAACCGGGGCGAGGGTCCTTAAAACCAAAAGAAAATAAATGTTAATTGAATGGGGGAAATATTAATGTGGATAGTTTTAACTGTGTACTGTTGATTGGTTGGTTCAGACATTGTACAAAATATAAAAGTTTGGCATTTCCTTAACGGGTGACCAGTTGAGGTCATTTTTGTGCGACGGTATATTTTTTTTAGACGAGGCAACGCCCAAAAGTTACATACGGGTTTAGTGAAGGACGCTCAACCAATTATTTACAGGTGGTCAATTGGGCCACTTTATTTCGACGGTATTTTTGGCGAGGCAACACACAACGAATTGTTTTCAAATTGTTAAATTTGGATATACGGTTGACTGCAGCGGGGTTTTTTTTTTATGGAAAGTGAGGCCATCCTTATTTGCGGTATTTTGAAGATACTACGCCCAACATATTTCGGCGGCCAGTTGAGGCCACGATTTTGCTTTTTGGTAACGGGGAAAGGCCCCGCAACATAGTGCCCAACCAGGCAAGCGCTCGAGCGCAAGGCGGGGAGTCGCCCAACAACGGCACCAAGGCCGCAACGGTCCGGGTGGGAAGGTCACCTGTGGCATGATGGCCGCTCAAGGCCGCAACAAGTTATTTTTAAATGAAGGTACCATTTTTTTTTTGATAAATTTTATTTTTATTAATTTTTTTTTTTGATTTTATATTTTTTATATATTTTAAATTTTTTTATATTAAATTTTTTTTTCTAAAATTTTTGTAATCGAGCGCCGCACAGCGGGTGCACGCTCGATGCGTATTGCATCTCTCTCTCTCTCTCTCTCTCGTTCCCTCCCTGTCTTTTTTTCGGGAAGTTGTTTCCTATTGTGTTTTTCTTTGTTTTTCTATAAATAAAATGAAATATTAAATTTTTTTCGGTCGGTATGATGGGAGCGGAGACTCCCTCTGTGTCGGTGCAGTGTTGATTGCGGTCTCTTGGTGCCCGCATCCAGTTTCGTAACCAAGGCTCGACCTTGTTTGAGTTCGAATGGATGCGCGCACCAAGGCACCTCTCTCTCTCTCTTATGATTATTTCGTTGTTCGTTCCTCAGGTTCCGGCCGACGAATTTCGGCGGAACTCCGGGTATATTTTATTATTATTTGCGCTTTATTTTTATTTAATTATCTGTAATCATCACGGTGTAAGCCAGGAGCCATGCATGCCTCAAACCCCACGACCCTTCGCACTTCTCCCTGAGAACGTAGCCGGCAAAACATCACCGTGGAGGCCTCTGCATGCGCTTAGTGAAATCTGCAGGTTGGCAGTAGCCAGCCTGTAACACCGTTTAAGAATTGATTGCTTTGCTGCGGGTGTTCCATCACCGCAAGGATTGGTGAAGACACGGATAAGAGCTGATTCACATAGCAAAGACGAAAGAGTAGCGATGTTGTAGGCATTCGCTTCATCATTTTTATAAAAAAGATGAATAGAAGTGCGTGGAGGTGGAATCGACCTCAAAGCAAAGCAGCGACTTTTGATTAAATTAACATCGTCTGTTGTCATTGTTCCAGAAGCCATGTTATTGAGACAATTTGCGAAGATGAGATCATCTCTCTGAGACATACTCTGAGTTAAGGTGTGTACTCTAAATGTGCACCACAGAGGACGTCCTCCAAATTTTCCCGCAATAGCGTTAGGCCTTAATTGGTGAAAGTCTCCTACTGTGATGACAGAGACGCCTCAAAAAGGAAGCTGTTCATTAAGAACATCTCGAAGTCTCTTGTCTATCATCTCAAAGGTATGTGTTCCAACTATGCTTATTTCGTCAATAATGATTACTTTGAGCTGTGAAAAGGTGGCAGACAAAGTGTTTGAGACGTCAGCTGACAACGAGGTTGCTGTTTTGTTGTTGATGGGCAAGTGAAAAGCAGAGTGACAGGTGGTGGCGCCAATATTGAAAGCTGCTTTTCCTGTAGGAGCAAGAAGGAGAATGGATGTTTTATTTGGATCAAAGTCAAGTTCTTGTAAGTGATACGCTAGTAGAGGAGCAGCTCCGGCTGTCTTGGCATGATTGAGAATATGAAAAACGAAATCTCTTTGTTCGTCATTGAGCATCTGAGGTCTTCTAAAAGGCCTGCGTTCGAATTTATATTTGGGAGACGGAAGAGTTCCAAAAATTGCTTTCTTCGTTCTCCACCGAAATCAATCATATCACAAGGATCTTCTTCGAATTCACATGTTGATTCCAGATTTCTGCCTCTTCTCCCTCTTCTACTCGCTCTTCGTCGTGAATTCGTTCATCAGCATTGTTTTCGGCATCTCTAATTTGATCTTCAAGGTATTCATCTTCGAAAATATTGAATTTTATTCGATTTGGTTGAATAACTTCAACATTTTGCTGATATACAGACTGACAATCGACACCAGGCCCAGCTTCATCACTTTCCGATCTCCAAGGCAAGTAGAGAAGAACTTGTTCTCGATAGTAATTTGTTGGTTATCTAGACTTGTTATAGCGTACGAAGCGTATAATTTTCGGAAACTTGCGTCTACAAACAAATCCAGAATCATCGTTAAGTCTCATAACAGTCGAATGCTCATCTTGAATGTCGTTGTTGTCGTTGTCATCATCCACATTTTCATCAACTTACCCTGCCGTAGCGCGTTTCCGTTTAAAATATACATACCATGCAGCAAAGTGAGCAAGGCATGCATCTTCAATATCTTTTGGACGGTGTGCATAGTGATCAAGACGACCTTTGACGAAAATATCTGTGTATGAATCGTTTAGTCCATTTCTTTCTTCCATAGTCTTCAACATTGATGTTCTCTCGGAAAGTGAGCAGGAAGGAATGAAAATGCGTTGCTCAGATGCAAAACTCATGGGTATTTGCAGAAGGTTATAAGAAGCTTCTTCAGCTGAAAGTTCGCTGTTCACATGATGAGCAGCTCCCAGTTCTCGCAGTCGTTATCGAAGGATGGTATTTCATTTAACATTCTCAATAATCTTCTTCAGAAGAAGTGTCACTCCTCTGTTACTCTTATTGATGTAATCAATGATGTACCAGCAGCAGGCATAGGCATCAAAGCTGTACTGTATGTCCATATTCGCTTTCTGAAGAGAAAGTAATTTCTTGTTGTAGTTGTTGATGACGATTTCGCACGGTAGGCGCTTAAGAAATACGAGGATTATCAGATTTGAAATTATCAAGGTGCGCTTGAATTCGTTTGTGAGAAAGTTTGTAGATTGGAAGGTTTTCTTCATTACTTTCAAAGCGACGAAGAATTGCTGTCGCATTCATTGGGAAGAAATCAATTCCAAATCTGCACCCTATATTTTTGTTTCTTCCCTTTCTGCAGGTAAAGGAATGAGTATGAGTATGAAGAGCAAGAAGACGTGTCATATTATCGGTAGTAGGATAGTCGGATGAGCAGGTAATGACTTCATCGATGAACTCGCAGACAGCCGGATCGGAGTCTGAATTGTCAGCCTCGAATACAGGTGTGTTGGATAACCAAGAAGATCATGTGCACATGTGGACTTCCTCGTTGCTGAAATTCAATCCGATGATAATTTTGAAGAAACTTTCGACTACCGAGAGACCCATTTGCAGACGAAAAAGTCTTCATCAATGCTTTGAAGCGATTGTCGAAATATCGAGCACAAGTTATAGGGTCTCGTTGAATTAATGTCAGCTTGTCAGGTTTTGGCAATTGCTCTGCGGCTTGCTCAGTAATGACTGTATTATCCAAAACTTTTGTAAGTATATGACTAAAAGTTCATTCTATTGGATTTCAGCAGCACTGACAGTGACAAATAGGTGAGGTAATCCAAACTGTCGGACCATTGCTCTGACATGCATTCCCTGTTGATGCCAGTAATGCGCGGAATTTCGAATCTCTTGAAATACTCGGAAAGCGTTGTCATCTCGAACCATTGCATCAAGTACTTCGAGATCTCGGATTTCACCTGCTGTAAGAATATTCGCAAGTACAGAACGCACTGCACAGATTCGGCAACTCTTCTGTCAGAATTTCTTGCAAATGCTTTTGAAAGTGATGATGAGCTGACTTCTTTCCCGTCATGAAGAGGACTCATTCTATGGCCAGCGAAGAGTTTGGGAAAGCTAAGGAAGAGTGCATCCTTGTCGAAAAGTTCAGATATAGGGACATTTCCTGCAGCTGGAGCCATGCGAATGTCTTCCAAGCTTGTAGGCATAGTCTCCGTTCTCATTTCTTCGACGTCTTCCACCTCCTCAACAGGTTCTTCTTCTGGATTTAGTTCCTTAATTTGACTCTCTACAAATTGCGTCCATCTTTCTGATAAAGAAACATTGTGCTCACTGTTTTAAAGGAATATCGGAAAGAATGCGTGCTGCAGTGTAGACAACAAGTGGACGAATGTTTCCTGCAACGTTGTCATGGGCGTAGTGCATCTGTCGAGCAATTTGAAGTGGTAACATGCAGGCGTCATTAAGCTATCGTAGAAGTGAGGAGACTACAGTGTCGACAGACACTGGAACGTTGACGGTTCTGCCTTTAGCATGCAATTGACCATGACCTCCGTGCACAGCTTTGATTTGCTGGAAGACATGACGTACTGAGACCAAACGACCTTTGAGATCGGTGAGCCTTGAGACTTGAAATGGAATTTATGGAAAGCGAAATCCATTAGAGAGACAATGCTGGGGAACTTTTCCAGACCGGACTGCGAGGAAGCATGTCAAACAAAGCGGAACATCTGTCTCTTCAGAAGCAAGACATATAACCTTGTTGATGAATTTTTGACCATATGTCTCGAGATATCTAAGTTTAAGATTCCGAATTGACCTCTTGAAGAATAATTGAGAGCAACAGTGACAGACATGTACAGGTCCTTCACGTGCTTCCTTCTTAAATTCAGATTGAAGGTATTCCCAAGACATATTCCCTAGACGGTCTCGACGTCTGATATTGTTGTTTTCCTGATCAGCACGACGCGATATGCAAAACTTGTTCTGGAATGTCTGCGGGCTTCAGTGTTGCGCTGTTGTGCATCTGCTCTATATGAAGGATCTAATCTATTTGCCTGCAATCGTCGTCTCTCTGTCTCTCGTTTATTGTTTGCCGAAATTGCACGCTGAGCTTTAGTTAATTGTGGAGGAGCCATCGTAAATGATTCTACAAATAATGATAAAACAATTATTAATATATGTTAACATCAAACAATATGAATTTAAACTTACACAGTAGAAATGTGTCAATTATACGTCATAGATATGGGAAATCCGGATCGGTTTGAATAAAAAGCTAAACAAAGAAAAGAAGAGAAGTTGAATTATTAAGTTTATAAATTAAATTTAAATTTATGTTACTTGCAATGTAGTTGAAATTGACGATGATGATTGAAATCATTTTTCGAAACGAAAAGCTCATCATTCCAGTATGTTGTATTTGTTGCTAAGCAACAAGTAATAATAGTACAAGAATATTTTTTCTGGCCTAGAATAATAATTGAAAATTTAAAAAACAAGTAGACAGCCGCATCTGTGTGACCTCTATTTTTAGAAAAAGTTCAATAACTCGAAAAGTACTTGACCTAGAGTTTAAATGTGACCTTTTTAGAGTAGTATCTATCTGTGTGCAAATTTTGACCTCTCTGATATGTATAGTTTTTGTTGTGATAGTTCCAACAGACAGACGGCCTAAGTCTTTATATAAGCTTGCTCGCAAGAGCGAGCGCTAAAATGGTGGAGACCATTCATAATATTAAATAAATAAAAAACCAAATTTTTTCTTACTGGTGTTTTAATTATCTCGAGTGCGTTTATATGAATATCTACCTACATTTTAGGTTTTTCAATTTTATTAAAGTCAAATATTATAATTGTCATTAATTTGTTATCTTAACTACTTCTTAGATGAAATAGATAATTTAAGTTATTTGGAAATAATTAGATAGGTCTGGTTGTAGAAATATAATTAAAAAACATAGTGCGTGTATACGAATGTATATTCTCTTTCTCTCTTTCTTTCTCTCTCGCTCTCTCTTTCTCTCCTCCTCTCACTCTCCCTCACTCACTCTCACTCTCACTCTCACTCTCTCTCTATCTATCTCTCTCTTACTCTCTCTCTCTATTTCTGTCTCTCTCACACACACTCTCTCGACATCCTAATACGAGTAGGTTTTGTTCGACTTCGTCACGCCAACGCAGTCTGGCGTCCCGTCCAACGGGGTCTTCCTCTACGACGCACTTCCTCTACTTTATCCGTTATTGATGAAATTATTTGTTAAACCATTCTGAGGTCGATTATGTGATGAATCCGATATGGTAATCTAAGGCCTTTGATTAGAGGTCATAACTTAATTGTTTTATGAAAGAAGGTTGTTTCCCTGTTGCTCAACCCGCTTGCAAGGTGTCTGAGCCACGTAGTGGTATGTATACATTTAAATCCCGTTTTCTGCCTGCCCACACAATTGTGTGGGTATGGCAAAAGCATCATGTCAGAAATTTATTTTTTATGTGTTTTCAACCAACATACACATTTGTGAATTTTTTTTTAACTTATTTTCGAGCGAACAAAATACAATAACTATACACACAATTGTGTTGGTTGTACTTCTAATCAAGCAAGATTTTTTATCGAAAATTCCATTACATACTATGTTCATTTCCTCATTTCCTCACACATTTGTGTGGTTTGAACATAAATTGAGCCAATTTTTTTTTTTTGGTAGAAAAAGGGATATAGCACAGACGCTGATTTGGTATTGGTTGTGAGGCGCCAATAACTCGCCCTGACATGTAGTGTCCATGACTATAACAGGATTTCCCCTGCTCGTCTCAACTACACCGCCTGATTAATTTAGAGTTACCCTGAGAGCACCGCAAGGAGGTATGAATCTCGGACTTCACCCCCGGACTATGGCCACGCATCCTAATAATTTCAACATATATGTACAATATGTATAACAAAGCACAGCGACAATCGGTATGAAGTATGTGGACTAGTTGAAATATCCATGTTTCTCACATGAGAAAACACTTCAGTTGTGGCAACCGAATTTTATGCCTACCGAATTAAGCGGTTGTGAGAACCGCAATGAGATAGTTGTTGTTACATATATTTTCAGTTAACCGTACCAGTTTGAAATTACTACAAATGAAAGTTTTGTTCCCTCTAAATATAATGTATTGTGGCAAATTATTTATTTGTAACTGCAAATGTGTAATTCAACCTTTGAACTAAAACAACTTTGTAATAATTAAATCTTATTTACAGTAAGCATAACGATTATTGTGTCTAATATCTTTCAGTTGTAACAACCGTATGGTTTTCAATTATGTTATTGGTAATAAAAGATTTTCTATTGGCAGAACTGAAAATTATTTGATTTAAATGATCTTTTTGCCGCCCTAAACGATATATAAATAACTGCAATCGATTTATCATGGGACTTTACCATTTATTTTTTGATTCAAATTATTAAATCGTTATTGCAAGGGACCATTTCAATTAGCGCAACCATGAGTTATATTCTATTTTTTTATTGCAAACAAACCTCCTGTAACCTGAAATTTAATAAAAACTATGTACAAAAAATAAGACATATTTTAATTAGTTTAAATAAATGTTTATTCCAAAATTTTGTTGTACACATTAGATCTACAATAATCTTGTTACAATATTTTAAAATTATAAATTAATAATCCCATATTACATAATTTGCATCATTAGCGCATTTACTAATGTAAGATGTATGGTCACATTTCAAAGATTCCAAATCGCGTATAATATTAGTACCAAGTACTTTTATATTATAAGCGAAGTAATAAATATCGAAAAATAGTCTCTCAATAGATTTTAAACACACATAGTATTTTGCAGCGTTCTTTACCACAAGTTTTATAAGTCCAAATATTGGCTCACTATTATTATCAATGTCTATACAAACAATCATACCCTTCTTTAGTAAAATATTATTAAATTGAACCCAAGACATTTGTATTGTATTTGCATTTAAACCGAATTTCAATATATCTAGAGTACTAACAGGTTTCTCGGGTCCATGGGTAATAAAAGTTTCAAAGTATTCTATATTGTTGAGAACAAGATTTGCAATTTTTAGTTGATTTTTAATATGCAGTGTTTTTAGTATATTGACTCTGTTATTCGAAATATAGGAAGTCTTTTTATAAATTTGATGTTTTGCTTCGAATCTCATTGCACTTATTGCAACTAGTGGGCCTATTTTTTCCATAATACTTGCATAATGCAGTAGAAAGTGAAATTTCGGTTTTAAATGACTTTTAGAAATTTCTATGTATAACTTATTATGACGAGATATTATAAATCTTAAATAATTAAATGAATTTGAATAGAATTTTTTCCTGAATACTACAAAGATAATTTCTCTTAAAAGAAGAAATAATTCCCATTCTTGTGAATATTTAGGTACAAGGTCCCCGATAAGTAATGAGAAGTAGGTCACTATGATTTTCATTTCGGATGCCGATAATTTAAATTTATTTTTAAAAAGACAGTCATTATTAAACAGAGGTGGCTTTTTTGTTGTTGGTCCAAAGTTAAACATTTCTATTCTCTGGTTTAATTGTTCTATTGAAAAATATTTTTTTTCCAAAACAAAAACTTTGAGAATCAAAATTAAGTCATAATGACATACTCCTTCAAGAAGGTCGTGCATACAGTCAACACTAAAATTCTCAACCACGTGAAAATTTAGTAAAGTATTCCATATAGATTTTCTTTTAATCCAGTTACCTGCATGTCATTTAAACAGACGTCATAATTATAATTGGTGACATTTCGCAAACTCGTCAAATCTTCTTTACACATGTGCTTCATTTTCTCAATATTACATTTGCAAAATCTACAGTAATAAAAAGAGTTAAATGATTCCATAAAACCCAGTACTGAGTTGACGCCTAAATTGTCACCCACTACAACACAAGGAATTAATTTGATTAAGTAATCATTAAACTTAATACCTTCACTTTGTATGTAGTTGATTTGTTCGATTAATGGTTTAAATATTTGATCATTTCCAAACTTTTTTCTGTCCTCCGTAAAAAAAAGCATTGCCAAAAGGATTGTCTGTAACTTGGAGGATATGTAATCTGGAAGAGATAATATTTTTATGTAAACTGCTCCAATTTTTTGAATGCCACTGTGAGAACCCAACGGATTAAGGCATTCGAAATCATCAAAATAAATTGAAATTGGAATACAAATCGTATTAATTTCATTTGTAGGATTCATTTCCTGGACTTTTGCCTTCCAAAATACGGTTTGCATTATATTGCAAACTGTTAAATCTAAATTTTCAGAATAGCTGTTATATTCTCTGATTAAATTAAGTATTGAAGTTTTGTTAAATAAAATCCAGAAAAGTTGTTTTAGATTAACCATAAGAGAATAATAATTATACTCGACATTTGTGATATTATTCATGTTTGTATAACCTTGTTTATATTCTGTTCCTAGTTTTACGTTTTCAAATTCTACTAGAATATTCATTTTCTTTAACTGATTAAGAATTAAGAATTCGGAATTAAGATAATTAGGACTAATAAGCGATTGCAGAATTAAAGATATTTCTTCTAAATTACTAAAATGTTCATTATTTTGACTTATTAATTCCAAAGCCATTTGAATATGTATGTTACAAAATGAGAAAATATTTTTAAATATCTTTAAAGCCGTGGTTCTAGGGACTCGATCATCACTTAGGGTTTCCAATATAATTTTCAATAAGTTGATGCCTAATTTAACGGCGTCACCTCTACTAGAAATGGAGCCCGGCATAAAATTTGTAACCGGTGAATCGTTAAGTATGGGATTCTGAATTTGCAATTCAACGTTATTACGGAAACCGTTCAGTAAAGCATTATTCCTCACATCTTCAGAGTTTTCACTGGTATCTGTACAATGTTTGTGATCTCTTCTAATGTGATACAAGTGTTTGTTTACGTTTGAATACACTCTTTGACAATTTGAATCGTCGCAACAAAACCTATTCAAATTTGAGTGAACAATTTTTAAATGATCGCCGTATTCTTTCAAAGAAACGAAATCATTTTTACAAAAAAAACAAGTCCAATTCATTTTTAATAAAAAATAATAAACTTACAAAATAATTGAAACCTACCAACTAATTTGTTAATTTTTGGTGAATAGCTTTCAATTTTGCACTGTTCAAATCATATTTTGTTGAAACGGAAAATATATATTGCTGAACATAGTTCCAGACAACTAAACTTTCCGGACGATAAGCTATATTTAGTGCCAAGTATATTGCCATACAACTTCTAACTGCTTCAAAAGGATTTTTAAAAAAGTACTTTTTATCGATCAATGTTAAGTAAGCTGTTAGTTTACTCAGAGTTCCCACAAAAACTACTCTGGGTTGGTCGCCTTGGTTGGATGATAGAAGATTTCTTTCATATTCGTCAGCTTTCTCAATTGTCTAATAACGGGTGATTTTTTAAGAGCTTGAGAACTTTTTTTTTAAAAAAAACGCATAAAATTTGCAAAATCTCATCGGTTCTTTATTTGAAACGTTAGATTGGTCCATGACATTTACTTTTTGAAGATAATTTTATTTAAATGTTGACCGCGGCTGCGTCTTAGGTGGTCCATTCGGAAAGTCCAATTTTGGGCAACTTTTTCGAGCATTTCGGCCGGAATAGCCCGAATTTCTTCGGAAATGTTGTCTTCCAAAACTGGAATAGTTGCTGGCTTATTTCTGTAGACTTTAGACTTGACGTAGCCCCACAAAAAATAGTCTAAAGGCGTCAAATCGCATGATCTTGGTGGCCAACTTACCGGGCCATTTCTTGAGATGAATTGTTCTCCGAAGTTTTCCCTCAAAATGGCCAGAGAATCGCGAGCTGTGTGGCATGTAGCGCCATATTGTTGAAACCACATGTCAACTAAGTTCAGTTCTTCCATTTTTGGCAACAAAAAGTTTGTTAGCATCGAACGATAGCGATCGCCATTCACCGTAACGTTGCGTCCAACAGCATCTTTGAAAAAATACGGTCCAATGATTCCACCAGCGTACAAACCACACCAAACAGTGCATTTTTCGGGATGCATGGGCAGTTCTTGAACGGCTTCTGGTTGCTCTTCACTCCAAATGCGGCAATTTTGCTTATTTACGTAGCCATTCAACCAGAAATGAGCCTCATCGCTGAACAAAATTTGTCGATAAAAAAGCGGATTTTCTGCCAACTTTTCTAGGGCCCATTCACTGAAAATTCGACGTTGTGGCAGATCGTTCGGCTTCAGTTCTTGCAGGAGCTGTATTTTATACGGTTTTACACCAAGATCTTTGCGTAAAATCTTCCATGTCGTCGAATAACACAAACCCAATTGCTGCGAACGGCGACGAATCGACATTTCACGGTCTTCAGCAACACTCTCAGAAACAGACGCAATATTCTCTTCTGTACGCACTGTACGCATTCGTGTGGTTGGTTTAATGTCCAATAAAGTAAACTGAGTGCGAAACTTGGTCACAATCGCATTAATTGTTTGCTCACTTGGTCGATTATGTAGACCATAAATCGGACGTAAATCGCGAAACACTTTTCGAACCGAACACTGATTTTTGTAATATAATTCAATTATTTGCAAGCGTTGCTCGTTAGTAAGTCTATTCATTATGAAATGTCAAAGCATACTGAGCATCTTTCTCTTTGACACCTTGTCTGAAATCCCGCGTGATCTGTCAAATACTAATGCATGAAAATCCTAACCACAAAAAAATCACCCTTTATAAAGAAAAAAAAATTGAAAAAAATTATTTAAAAATGTGTTATTATGCACTAAGAACGCACATTTCAAAACAGAATGTAACAAAAAGGACATCACAAACTGCAGAACAGGACCGATTTAAATAGTACGTCATAAAAACAAAACATAGTACACTAAAGTACATGGCACGGAAGGACATCGCAAAACAGTACGTATATTGTAATGGTACCCGAAAATGTATTATCAAGTATAGAGATTTTTATTCAGTTAAAGCAAGAAACGATTGACTTTAATTTAAATTAAAGTTTTTAACTTAATTAATAAATAATTAATTAATTATATTTATTAAATTAATGGAATTAATTAAATGTACTAAATTTATCAAATTAATTAAATTAAAATTTTCTGTCGTGTACTGTGTACTGTTTTTTGATATCCTGTTTTGTGACGTCCTGTTCTAGCACATTCTGTTCTGAAATGTGCCGTTCCGTATATGGGACTCGGAAAGTAGTACTAACATTTAATAAAATTAGGTCCTTTACGAAATACAATTAAATGGCGAATTTGTTTTCCCTTCGAGTAGTTAACTCGACGGGGACTCTAAGGAAAAAAACTACACAATTCGTTGAATCGCATTTAAATGTGTTCTTTAAAGGATTTAATTGGTTTTAATAAAACGAAACTGTAGCAGGCTATTCATATCTGGACATAAAATTTAGTCATGGACTGACGTGGTAGTTGATTACTTATATAATAATATGGATTCGATAAGATATGTTTATAATTTGATGGTGAAGTATATGCATGGAAACGTACTCGTATTAATTAATTGCCTAATATTCGGCATTTCAATAGAGGTAATGTGAATTTTCAAACTAAAAATGTGTGCCTCATGCCTACTTTCTGATTTACATTTCTGACTATAGCTAAGTTGAGGTTCTGATAAGTCATTTCAGTAAATGTTAATTAAATAACGCGTATAAACTCACCTCCAATTTATTAAGTCGAAATTACCGTCCATTATTCCGTCCATTATACCTTAGAAAAGTTTAGAATTATGTAATAAAATACACTTACATCAAATTGAACAATAAATTGTTCTTGCACTTCGATTTTCGATGCTTTTACTCCTTTCTTCCCGCGTTGGCTTTTAACAATAGTTGACGGGAATAGATAGGGTAGCACCAATAACGCTACTGATTTTTTGATATCTAGAAACATGAAAAAGTTATGAAGGAAATATTTTAGTTACTCCTATTTTGTTTAAACATACCAGGATTGGAATCCTTTGTTATTTCAATAACTTGAACAACGAATTTATCACGTGTTAATGCACCTTCTTTTAGCACATTTAAATACAGCTTTTCCCAATTGTCTATCGTCCGAATATCCGAGTACAATACCTCAACATCTGCAAAAAACTAGGAATATATAAATTAGCTATTTAATAATGTAAAAACAAGGATAATAATAAGTTTCAATTACCAATTCAAAAACAAAATTGTCATTCAAAGTAAAAATTGGAAACTGCTTTAAATAATCAATCGTTGGAACCCGTTTATCACCGAGAATTTCCAATCTTTGTTTTAAACAGCCTGACCACTTTTCTCTAAGTGTACGAGCTGGACCAGTATTATTTTTGATGAAATCGTAATCAATAGCTGATGCACTATTATTAGCAACTGGAATATAGAGTTTTAAGTCAAATGTTATTTATATATACTTATATTCAACGATTATAAAAGTGTTTAATTCTGCCTTACAAAATTCTTTATTAATTAAAATTCATACTGAATTTTAAAATTAAATTTATTTGTTCGATATTTCGAGCCCATTGGTCATTTTCAAGATTTATTTAATTATTATAAATGAATAAAATTTATCTTTGCATATAACATATATATACACATGTTAAAAAAAAATTTAACATACACAATGGGCTCGAAATATCGAACAAATAAATTTAATTTTAAAATTCAGTATGAACAGACAGTATTACAGACTTTTATAAAAACTGTGTAGGAAGGATTATAAAGACTGTGTAAATGTTATACCACGAAACCGGTGATATAATTCTCTAAACAGAATTGATAATCTTAAATCATCTTATTCGTTTTGAAACGTTTCTGTAATATTATTTTAGTTTATATAGTTTATACTTATAATTTACCTAAATTTGAAATTGACGAATTTGAGTCCAATTGCTTAGAGTATGACCTTCTCTTTATAATACCTGCAGCACACAGTTGGCTTCTGTAGTTGGAAAACGCGTCGTATAATTTTCCTGAAGCTTTTTGACCATTTACTGCACTTGTATAGTAAACCTCTATAATTTCCTGCTGAAACACTTGACAGATAATGCGGGACAAATAAACGAAATCTGCTCGGGTCAATCTATACCAAAAAAAAAATTAATAAAAAATTATTATAAATTAATAACTAATGATATTTAATGATAAACATAATGATAATAAATAAATAATGATAAACATAATTGTTAGATTTACATACTCAATCTCAAAGTCATGTTCCAAAATGCATTTAACAATAATTTTGGCCAATTTTGTTTGCTGGACATTCATTAATATTTGTTTCTTTAAATTGTATTGCCCGAAAAGAATTTTAAAATCAAGATCTTTCAAAGAAGCAAGTTTCTGGAGATAAAAATATTAAGTTAGTTTACTGTAATCCATTTTGTAAATTTTGGTTTATTATTGACCTCGGCTGTCACTATATTATTTAATTTTGCTTGGGTGGCGAATTCAACCGGTCCAATAAAAGACTCCGTTCGAATTGGTGGCTCCGTAAACTCGGAAATTTCAATTATATTATTTTGAGCAACGGGTTCGTTTTCATTTATTGTATTTTGTTCAATGAACCTCTGATGATTTTGGGGCTGTGATGAAAGCTGATTGTCAATGTCAACTGGAAAAATATATTATCTTTTAAGTTAGATTTCAATATAAAGGCGTTTTATGCGCTTATTTGTTACATATACATATATGCTAATTTAATATAATAATATAATATATCCCTTTAGTGATTTACTAACACAATTGTGCGGGTAGGGCAAAAGTACCATGTCAAAAATTTAGTTTTGTATGTTTTTTGAACCAACTTACACATTTGTGAATTCCTTTTTAACTTATTTTCGTCTGAATAAAAGCACTATATCTATACTCACAATTGTGTTGGTTTTATTTCAAATCAAGCGAATTTTTTTATTAACAACGCCATTACATACTATGGTTTTTTACTCACACATTTGTGTGAGTTGGACTAAAACTGAGCCAATTTTTTTGTTTTCTTGGTTGAAAAGGGGATATAATATAATAACCTTTAACCCCTAATTAAATTAGAACCACGATTCAAACCACATGCAACAAAAAAAAAATATAAAATGAACCTGTTTTAACATCAATAGCTCCTAGGGACCAGCCAGGAGAGCTACAATATTGCTTAATATAGTTTACCAATATTTCATTGGGTATCACGCACGAAGTTTTGTTGTCATATAGATTTATTGGATTACTTATTTTAAAAAAGTTTTTGACTATAAGCATAAATAATAAAATTGATAAATGCAATTATAAACTTGATGTAGCTGTTTAGTAATAAATTAGAAGATTTGGCAAGTATACCAGCTATGTAAACGTCATCCACCACTAAAGCATCACCGCTTGGAATTACTGAAATAATTCCTGTTATATCGTTGTATGTTACACCTATGAAAGTTGCCATTCTAAATAAAAAAAAAATTGGACACAACATGTTTAATAGTATTCATTGATTAAATAAATTCTTCACAACGTTATGTACACATTTATCTGGAACTATTTTAAACGAATTAAGCTAAACTGCTAGTTTTAACACTATAAAAATACACACAGAAAATAAAATAAAAATGGTGGTTCAAAATATGATCTTGAAAATATTTTACTTTACGCACTATGAAACTTATCACAAAAATCAAAGCCGATTATAACAATATAATCATTTTTGTTTATAAATAACACTAATTATACTTACGTATATTATTTCTATAATATTATTGAACAAATTGTACTGTAAACAACTGCACAAACTGAAAACTTTATATGAAATTGAAACTCGCGTCCTTCCACTTTAAAATTTATTCACATTCTGCGTAAATTTTAGTAATTTTTTTTGACCCGTTACATTATGCAAGGAAGCACAAACGAATGAAAATTGGGACAAACAAATTATTGTTATCGTAAATAAATTCGGTTGAGACAAAAGATTATTGGTTGTAGGAACATATATAATGTTAAGAACATTGATTCCTATTGGTTGTTGCAAATGCGAGATAAAATTATAACAAAAGGAATACTTAAAATTGTATGAATTAGTTACATCAAACGCTGAAGGGTCATGGAAGCAAATTTTCCAAAACTAGAATAGTTCATTATTTGTGTCAAATGTATTTCATTTATGGCTAATATAAATCTATTGTGATAAACCAATCACAGTTAATTCAACCGTACGCCAACAAATTATTTTTCTCAGTGTACAGCTGTTTGTGGCCTGCTCACGTATCGAAAACACATTCCTTCTAATTTATTTATGTATGCACTAGGAAGAAAAATGAAAAATATTATGTATTCTAAAGCTTGACTGCTATGAAGGCCTTTCTTTATTCAAATCTTGCTTTATGTTTAATCGGATTATGAGGGAATTATTTACCGCATGAGCTGCTGCTCCACGCTCAATTTGGACCTCTACTGCCAGCAATTGGACCGACTGAAACCAGTAATCGACTAGAAGCGGCCAGAACTAACCAGTAGGAGAGGCGTCGTGATCCACTAGGACAACACACGTTCATTATGACCCGCCAGATGCTCCGGGAGCTTCGTTTGGAGGTTATTATGTATCCATCTTATAGTCCGAACCTGGCACAAAGTGATTATCATCATTTTTTTGTCCTTGGCAAATGCTCTTGTGGTGTAAAAACGGCCTCATGAGAGGCTTGTGAAAACTGACAATCTCAGTTTTTTGCTAATGAAAAGCTACTTACTTATTTTTTGTTTATAAAATAATATTTTAAGAATACCAGTCCATTAAGAGTGTCTTCAGTTCAGATAAACGACTACCGAGTTTTGTTATTATATTCCCGGCAACTGAAAAGACCGGTTTGCATGCTGTTGAGGTAGGGGAGTGCTTGGTATTTTCCAATACTTCACTTCTGGAGTTGATCTGGATTTAGTTTATTTATTAATTGTTTAGCAAGCAGTTTTATTGTTGTTTCTGATGAGTAACTTCGGTATTTTTTGGATGCCTATCATGGATGCCTATCGTAAGAATAATAATAACGTTATTAAGTCTTTTTGTCGTCGTTCCTCAACTACAATTTATAATTGTTCAATTATATCTTGTGAAAGGGGCGTATTTATTTCTTTTAGTTTTTTGAATACATATATAAGGGTTCCCTCAGCAGTTATAAAATTGGCATTTTCTTTACTAAGTTCTTCAACTGCAACCATTAAAGGTTCCAATACTAAAGAAACTTCTTTTAAAACGTGAGTGTCCTCGTCAGCAAATTTTTTCGAACCCAATTCATTTAATGCTGAGTTATAATTGAATGCTGAATTAATAAATTTATATATTTTTTTGGATATAGTACATACTCGAATACTCGAAGCAATTACCCGGGTATTCGAGTAGTAAAATATTGACAAAAATACCCGGGTGTCCGTATACCCGATACCCGGGACTGGAAACTCTTATTTTGCTGCAAACTACACCAGCACACCAACATACAAAAGACCGCGAAATACGATTACAACTAAATATATTTTTTCATCAGTGTTGCCAGGTCGTGGGAAATTTTTCCTTTTGCGAGTGATGATTAAAAAAAATATTTTTCTAAAATGTGTAATACAATTTTCGATTCCAATAATTCGCTTAAAATAATTATTTATATTTATGTTTAATTTTGACTAAATTTAGATATTTCTATGTACAAAATTCATACTTAAATTTGTATAATTTTTGCCAGGTTAAATAAAGCACCGAAACAAACGTAAAAATAAAGGATTTTTTTGCCCAACCTAATATTATTGCAATAAATTCAAAACCAGGCGAACAAACTCACCGGCAAGAGCTAATTGTAGTATAAAATTCGTTAAAGAATTTTTATTTTATTAATAATATATAAACACTTCCCTATCTGTGTTTGCAATCATATAAAAATGTCATTAACATTTAAAATTACACAATTTATTTAGTAATTATTCAATGATCCCAAAAATTTTGCGTAGTTTGTTATCGTTTGATTTTTGAAGCGAATGCCTGGAAAGTTTATTAGGTTTATGTTGCAATTAAAAAAAATCACCATTCACCAAAAACACCCGAAAATCAATAGCACACCAAACCAACAAAATAATTAATTTTCAATTTTTTAAATTGCCCCGCATTCTTGAGTTAGTTAATTCTAAATTAAAAATTCATATTTCTATCACTATATAATATTATAGCAGTATTATCTCATATAACGTACATATACACACTTCGCTTTAATTTGTTGGTTAATTTTTATTTAATTTTTCCCCCTCTCCTCACACCTAATTTACATATTTAATTACATAAAAAGAGTCTCACTTTTCTACATGATTGAAAAATGAGTTACGAACCCCCTCTCCCCTATTCGAACTATTTTCATATACTTATATACTGCCAATATTATTATCCTACCAATCCTTAATAGGAATTTAATTTAATTTAATTAAATTTGATTTAAATTTTATCATCATTATTTGATTTTAATTGGAAATTGAAAAATGAAAAACAAAACAAAATACTAAAAAATAAAAAAAAAGTAAAGTGAAATGAAAATAACACCAATGTGAGGATGTGTGTGTGTGTGGTATATGTGGCAGAATCTGTAAAGCATCGAAAAAAGTCGTACAGATGAAGGGTAAGTTTAAAATTGAGGGGTGTAGTAATGGCCTACAAAGTTGTGACAACACACAATGACATACGACATAAACAAAACACATACATCACAATGGTGTATCACAAAAGGGTACAAAATCTGGCATGATGATGATGATGTTGAAGATACCGGTTAAAGTACCCAGACTCTTGGTACACGAGAGAAGAACAAAAGAAAAAAATTGTTTTAAACTTTTTATGTGATGAAGAAAGCTGATATGAAGGTAGAAAGTTAATAAATTTTATAAGGAACAAAACGCGAAGACAATGATTTGATTGATGGAAATTATAGTGAAATCTGTTAGTTTATTTCTGGGGTGTGAAATTCTTCAACATATTTTGTTTTTTGTGCCAAAGAAGATTTTTTTTTTTGTTTGATATTGAATGAGAAGAGAATCATATATTAGAGATGTTAAATATTTGACAATTTATGTAAGATATTTAATACTAAAGTGTTAACAATTATAAGACGAAAGTAAAATTATGGATTTTTAATGAAAATAAGGTACAATGTGAGGTATATTATATGTTTTCTTACATACCATTGAATTTGACACGCAACCATCTTAAAATTGATTTGATAATCTAAATACTAGGAACATCACTACACTTGTTCCGGTGATTTTCATATTTATGAAGTCCATCCCTGAAGTGAGAATCCGGAAGACTTTTGAAATATGCTTCCACGGCTGCTATTACCTCTTCATTCGATTAAAAATGTTTCCCACGCATGCATTTTTTAGATGTGAGAACAGCTGGAAGTCAGATGGAGCTTAATCTGGCGAATATGGTGGTCACATCCTATTCATGAACGTCATCGGGAAGCTTTTTAATGACTTATTGGTATAACACTAAATAGTATTTCCTTGTTTGCCGTTGACAAAATTACACATGACAATTCATCGACGGACAGTTGTTCCAGTTTGTCACTAAACATACTTTTCACGATATTATCCTTTGTTGATATATCTGTTGGAATTATAACGGTAGCTTTCGAGTAATCATTGGCTAAATGAACTCGATGTCAAATATGTTTTGATTATACACACTTCTCATTAGATCTTATAAAAAAATCAAAGCACCGAAGACTATTTTTTGGTGGCATTATGATTCCATCCACGATGATAAGCGGGGCTTCTCGATCAATTGCTGTCGAAGCAAATTCAAATATGTTCTCTCCTCAACCTCGAGCTCATTAATGTTTTATAAAGATACGTCATGTCAAAGCATCGAAGGCCATTAAGATAGAAAAGCTTTTGATGATCAGGGAAGTCAATTCTTTTGATGATATTTACAAAAGCATCGTGTTTTTGAGTGCAAATGTGCCTCATTGTACAAATTTTTGCATGCAAAGTCGCCGTGGTGGCCACGAATATCATGGTCAAACGGAGGATCGATTTCATCAATAACGACTGGTAGGCACCATTTGCTGGTAAAGAGATGCGTTTTTCCACAGCTTGAGTGATATCCACAATGTAGAGTTGAGCAAACTTTTCCTTTCGCCCTCTAGGGGAGTAAGTTGTGATATGCGATGATAAGTTTGAGAATGAATCAATGGCATAACCCGGAGCTTCAACTGTTTCTTCATTCATTTAAGTAAACGGTACGTAGCTGTTATTTGTTCATGATGCTGTTAGCTGTTTTCAGATAAAAGGCAAAGAAGAAAGAAAGTCAGGATGGCTTTTCGGGTCACACGATTATGATAAAAATTGATGGAGGGAAGGAGAAATTATGAAAAAATTGGTAAGTGGGGGATTTTCAAATGCCATGAATTGATGCCGATGGGTCCTACTTTTTAATGAAGGTCCTTAGTTAGGTTTAAAGTCTTGGGGGCAGAGTTTTCGATTGGAAGGAAATGATTACAAGGAGATATGTAGTCCTCCGGAGTAGTCGTCATGTTGTTTGATGTTGCATGAGGAAAGTTTGGTCGAGTTCCACTGTGTTGCATAATTTGACGTCATCAATCAAACCATACTACAGTACAAGTAGCACGATGCATTGTGCATCATTGTACACTATATAGTTTTTGAGCCGGAACCTGATAACTCCAGCCAAAACGTGATCCAACCAGAATCACATAACTGCCAAACCAATTGTGGCATAAGTAGCATGATGCATTGTGTAAAAGTTAATATTTCAGTCGGAACCTTATAAATCCATCAATATATAAATTTTCGGTAGCAACCGTATAATTCCAGCCAGAATCATACCCTCTAAAGCCTCACTAACTATGGCACAAGTAGCACAATGGATTGTGGATCATTGTGTACTATTTAATATTTCAGTCGGAACCTTATAAATCCATCAATATATGATTTTTTGGTAGAAACCTTATAAATCCAACCGGAACCATACCCTCTACTGCCAAACTAATAGTACAATGTATTGTGCATCATTATGCACCATATAGTTTTTCAGCTGGAACCTTATAATTCCGGCCGAGACCTGATAAATCCTAGCAGAATCATATCAGGCCCAAACCAACTATGGCGCGATGCATTGTGCATCATTGTGCACTACATAGTTTTTAGCCAGAACCTTACAAATGCACTATAATGCCAACCCAACCAGAACCAACAAGGCCAGCCGGAACTATATGAAGTCGGTGTGAACCATTCGAAGCAATAAACTATAAACAACAAAAACCGTGTGAAGACGAACGGCATTTTTAAAATGGCTCTTGCTTCTCAAAAAAAATCGAATAAATAATGCCAATAAGTTATTGGTGCACTGCGGACATCAATGAGTCATAAGTGTCGCTAATCGAATCAGATACGGTCATCGAAGTAAAAAAAAATAGCTCTAAAGAAAATTGGAAGGAGCTAAATAAAAAGCAACTCACAAAACGTGTTGAAAATAAAAAACGTAGAAGCAAAACTTCATTGCGCTACTTATACCATAGTTAGTTTGGCAGTAGAGGGTATGGTTCCGGTTAGAATTACAAGGTTTAAGACAGTGGAATTTTGACAGCGAAAAATAAGAGATTGTGCTACTCGCTGCAAGTGGCAGCACTATCACTAAAGAGAATTAATTTTGTTATGTAATTACCAGCGGAAAGTTTTCATTCATTATGTACCACTTTTTTCACTAAATGAAATATCTCAGCGGGATAAAATATTAAAAGTGATCCTTAAAATGGCAATTTGATTGATCTCCGAAGTAAAGGAACTCGGTATGTGCGATCTTGAAATTTAACAATAATCCGTCTATCCGCCATTTCTTCCACTAGTAACCAACACTTTCGGTTATTTTTCTAATAGCTAAGGTTATACTGAGACTATGTGGAAAATTTGGGGAAAATTGATTGACTTGATTTTTCACTATAATTTTTTGATTTTCTACGGCCATATAAATGATTTTCAGTTTTTGGCCTATATCTCAAAAACTTTTATTAGTAACCAATACTTTAGGCTGTTTTTCTAATAGCTTAGGTCATACTTAGACTATATGGAAAATTTGGGGAAAATTGATCGACTAGATTTTTCACTAGAATTTTTTGATTTTCTACGGCCATATAAGTGATTTTCAGTTTTTGACCAATATCTCGAAAAGTTTCACTAGTAACCAATACTTTTGGTAGTTTTTCTAATAGCCTAGGTCATACTGAGATTATATAGAAAATTTAGGAAAAATTCATGGATTAGATTTTTCACTATAATTTTTTGATTTTTTGCGGCCATATAAGTGATTTTCAGTTTTTGACCAATATCCCGAAAAATTTCAGTAGTAACCAGTACATTAGGTTGTTTTTCTAGTAGCTTGAATCATATTAAGACAATATGGAAAATTTGGGGAACATTCATGTACTAGAATTTTCACTAGATTTTTTGAATTTCTGCGGCCATATAAGTGATTTTCAGTATTTGACCAATATCCCGAAAACTTCCAGTAGTAACAAATACTTTAGGCGGTTATTCTAGTAGCTTGGGTCATATTAAGACACTATGGAAAATTTGGAAAAAAATCATGGACCAGAATTTTCACAAGAATTTTTTGATTTTTTGCGGCCATATAAGTGATTTTCGGTTTTTGACCAATATCTCGAAAACTTACAGTAGTAACCAGTAGATTCGGTTTTTTTTCTAGTAGCTTGGGTCATAATAAGACAATATGGAAAAGGACCCCGCACAAAACGTATGGAAATTGAATTTCGGTCAAATGATTTGAAATTTTCAGAATAGTTTCTTCAAGTCATGCTGAATAAAAATCTCCATGGGCACAGAGTGCTTAGATGCTGTTGAAGCCGAGTTTTAAGCGATGGAAAGTTGAAAAACTCGCTCATGCACGCGGCACGGACCTATTACACAGCCCCACAAGAAATAAAAAAATGTCGAGATCCGTGGGACGGACGATGCTAAAATCGCACAAACAAACAAATTACAATCAGATGGTGCAGATATTTATATAAAAACAAAAAACACAAATATACAAAAAAAAGTAATGGAAATTTCCAATTATTTTACATTTTACGGCGGAAAAATATGATGCGTATTATGATGCGTATAATAATGAAGTTTTTCAACTTTCCATCGCTTAAAACTCGGCTTCAACAGCATCTAGGCACTTTATGCCTGCCCATGGAGACTTTTAATCAGCATGACTTGAAGAAACTATTCTGAAAATTTCAAATCATTTGACCGAAATTCAATTTCCATACGTTTTGTGCGGGGTCCTTTGGGGAAAATTCATGGACCAGAATTTTCACTAGATTTTTTTGATTTTCTGCGGCCATATAAGTGTGTTTCAGTTTTTGGACAATATCTCAAAAACTTATACTAGTAACTAGAACTTTCAGTTGTTTTTCTAATAGCTTAGTTCATACTGAGACTACACTATCCCTCGCTTAACGAAGTCTCTTTTTACGAAATTTCGCTATAGCGTAATTTTAAAAATAAACCAAAGTTTACGTCAAAAAATTCGATTTACGAATATTATTTTTGTTCTTAGTAAATATGAAGATAGTAAATAATTTGAATTAAATAATATTTATTTATTACTAACTCTTCTAATTCATTCGGGTGTTTATTCTTCACCGATTTTGTTAGTTTTTCTAGTTAAGATGTGACCCAAATACAAAAATATACTAAAAATTCGGTTAACGAAATTTCGATTTACGTACAAGTTATCTGGAACGAATTAATTCATTAAGCGAGAGATGGGTATGCAAAATTTAGGGAAAATTCATGGACTTGAATAGTCTCAGTGTGATCTTAGCTGTTAGAAAAAGCGCCGAAAGTATTGGTTACTAGTGAAAGTTTTTGAGATATAGGCCAAAAACTGAAAATCACTTATATGGCCGCAGAAAATCAAAAAATTCTAGTGAAAAATCAAGTCAATTAATTTTCCCCAAATTTTCCATATAGTCTCAATATGACCTAAACTGTTAGAAAAACAACCGAAAGTATTGGTTACTAGTGGAAGAAATGGCGGATAGACGGATTATTGTTAAATTTCAAGATCGCACATACCGAGTTTCTTTACTTCGGAGATCAATTTGCCATTTTAAGGATCACTTTTAATATTTTATTCCGCTTAGATATTTTATTTAGTGAAAAAGAGGTACATAATGTATGAAAACTTTCCGCTGGTATTTACATAACAAAATTAATTCTCTTTAGTGATAGTGCTGCCACTTGCGGCGAATAGGACAATCTCTTATTTTCCGCTGTCAAAATTCAGCTATCTTATATAGCTGTATTTATAAGGTTGCGGTGGAAAAATTTTATAGTGCTCAATGATGCATAATACATCGTGCTACTGGTGCCATAGTTGCTTTGGCTGTTTAATGGTGCTGGCTGGCTTTATCTCGATTTGGCTGGAATTATCAGGTTCTGGCTGAAAAAGCATATGAACAATCCATTCGGCTACTTGTGACATATAGTTAGTTTGACAGTAGAGGATATGATTAGGGCTGGAATTATTAGGTTCTCACCGAATTTTATAGTGCTGGATTTATAAGGTTCCGACAGAAATATTAAATATTGCACAATGATGCACAATGCATCGTGCTACTTGTGCCATAGCTAATTTGGCTATTATATATTTCTGGCTAGCTTCATTCTGGCAAAAAAACATTTTCGTGCACAATCAATTGTGCTACATGTACCATAGTTATTTCGGGTGAGAGAGTGTGTTGTCTATATGAAATTTTTATTTCTTCTGTAAACCAGATCTTTTCTTACGTATTTTTACATCCAGCTGGTCCAAAAGCTTACAATAATAATCTGAGTTGTTGTAATTGTAATTGTTTTACCAGTTTGGAGGTAATCCATAAACAAAATTCCGTTTGCATCCCAAAAAACTGATGATAACACATTCTCACTCTATCTCAAGTCTCATCGATAGGATGAAACGATGCACAAAATTCTTTTGATCCATTCTAAAATGCTCCATATGTTGCTGAGAAAGTTGCATTCGAATGTGTTTTTGTTTCATTGTTAGCGAATGCGACACCTATTTTGCACCCAACTTTCAAAAACCCAAAACTTCAGTCAAAATATTGCTCACACTGCGCCTATTGAGTCCCTAGGTCTTCTACTAAATCTCTCTCGGTCGATCGACGATCTTCAAAAACCATATGGTGTATTTTTGCTACGATTTTGCTACGGGGATCATCTTCAAGACTTGTACGACGTTTAAATTCAGCAACTGATCTTTTTACTACTCTTATTGAAGGTGATGGGTCCTTTTACACTTTTAACATTCGTTATGAATTTGTTTTGGTGCTACACCCACCAAAAATAAGAATTGTTTCTTCTACTGTCCTCTAATATTTGGTTACTGGGGAATGAGTATTCCCTTGAGCCTTCCCTTTATCCCTTGAGTTCCGATAGTAATTTTACTACGGTCGCTACACCGATCTGGGTTGAGTTTAATATTTGTCGAAATGTTTGTTAATTCCAAACAACAGAAGTTTCAAGTTTTCCAATATACATCGGAACAGCATTAATTTCTTTACAGGTACAAAAATGGCCTTATTTACTTATAAGATTGAAAACCATTTCATACGCCAAAGAATTGGCGTATGAAATGGTTTTTATACGAAGGCAAATTAAAACTAAACGTAAAAACAAAAAAGAAGGAGGATTTTCGCGTGAGGTGGAACAATCAATACAGCATAAGAAAACCACAATTCTAACGACCTGATCAGTGATCCACGGACCTAGTGAATGTACACAAGAACGAAAGAGAAACAGCTGCAACCAGTTAATACATTCAACGTATTTAACCAAGGAAAAGTGCTAAAAAATAAACCAATAAGATATACCACCTCCATCCATTACATGCTTAATGTTAGTGAATATGAAACAATTAGTAAGACAGCTATACAGAATGTTACCAAACGCAAATTACACATCGAATGGACCACATATGAAAAGAAAACTCAGCTCCAATTAAAGTCATGGCAGAAGAAATAGCCGAGTTCCCCGTCAGTTTAAAATTTATTTATATCGTGTAAAATGTACAGATACCATTTTTCATACGGAATGATTAAGAAATCGATGTATGTGAAGATAGTCCAAATTCCATCCCCGAAAAATGCGATGGCAACACTAATTATTGCTCTCTTGACATTTTTTTTACTCTCAGCCCAAAAAATCACAACATTTTTACTATCAGCCCCGAAAATTTACTGTCATGACAGCTTAAACTATCATGACACAAACATTTTTCTGGGGTGAGAGTAAAAATATTGCATTTTGGTGAAGAAGGAAGTAATTTTTGATTTTCGATGTTGGTATATTTGGTGTTATGTGACCACTCGTAAGAAGGGGGTTATAACATCTTGACTGGGTTTATACTATGTCATTATAAACTTAATAATCTAGTCCAGAATTAATTGCTATAATCTCTGACCCGACATCTTGTAATATCTGTTTATAAATGTATCTTTCTTTTTGGATTCGGGATCTATACGAGTAAGGTCAGCATTTTATTACATTTATTTTATTTTTTTTTCTATATTGTTAAATCATAAACTAATAAAAAAATCGAATCATAAAATTATTATTAAAATATTTTGCGTTGCATACAAAATACTCTCGGTATTCTTTTTTGTATACAAGAGCAATTCTTTTCCTTCTTATATTGTAATGATTAATAAAACAATAAAATATTAAAAACCTTTTGTAATTAAAATAAATGATGTTCAATAATTTTGTTTGATTGTGATAATTTTGTTCTGATTGTGCGATAAATTCGAGGGACAATGAAATAAATATATAAAGGTGTTGCGTTTTAATTGTGATTGAAAACTGGTGCTACATTTTCCATTCCGCACGTAACAAATTGGTGGCAGCGGAGGGATCCCGCGGTCGAAAAACGCCAAAGGGTCTCTACCAAATTAAAACATTTGTGGTTGTGCAAAAAAAAATGAAACTAGAAAATAGTAATTTTGGAATGAAAATAAAATGTGAACCAAATTTTTCTATGTTACACACAAGATAAACTTTTACATATTTCATTGTTAGTAATCGAATTTTAATATTTTTGCATCGAAATTATTGAAGGTCAAATATCTATTTTAATTTTAATTTCTATAAAAAATTTTTTTTTAATAAAATTCTTTTGTGTCAATAAAAGTTGAACTAAAATTTTCAAATTACATATTTAAATTATGCTGACCTGCAAATACTCGATACTTTAAATGAATCCCAAGTACCATTTTACATGGCTGGATGTCGATTCTTCCAATAATTGGGTCATTACAACAATCTACTTAAGTGACCGTAAAAAAAAGTACCAGCCTCTTGAACCAGCTGTATGCATACGTACGGATTAAATGGACAAAAAAAAAATTCAACTTTAAATCAACAATTTACGACAAATGACATGACGGCTTATAATCACATGGGAAGATCCAGCAGCAGTACATCAAAGACTCATCATCCACATATAACATTATAAGGATTTATTTAATTACTTTTGGGACAACACCATCTGGAACGAGACAACATATTCAACACTTCGTATAAAGACTACCAACACCATCGCATCAACATACAATTCTTGTAAAGGTTAGTGAAATTTTAATTTATAATTCAAATGTTTGCTTTGCGCGTGTAAGTTTCCCTCAGTTTTGCAAAATTTCATATGACTGAAACTACGCGCGTACGGTTAAGATCGGATGCGGAGAAAAAAAATTCCCTAACATAAACTTGAATAGTAATTTTCAAGAAAATCCAAAATCCGAAACGGTAGTCATTGGTTGTGAAATAGAATCCTCCGAAAAGTCCAGTGATCCGACACACTCTGATACTGCAAGTAATTCTTCCGATAGTACTATCGAAAGTTGTTCTTCAAATCTTAACGAACAATTCGACAACATGCCATTTAAACTAGAAATTGCACTAAAATTGATTCCTTCTTTTGACGGTGACTCCTCCAAGCTCCAACATTTCCTTGCTTGTTGTAACTCTGTTTACCAAACCGTCACCGAAAAGGACGTTTCTGTATTTCTAGATTTACTAAAATCGAAAATAATTGACATTGCCTTTGAGCAAACCTTTAAGTATAATGAATATACGTCTTGGGATGAGTTACAAAACGATTTAAAAAACGAATTCTCAGAACTATATTCAAGTGAACATTTACAGTTAGAACTCGTAAACATTGCACAAAAACGAGATGAATGTGTCAAAGATTACGCCCGTCGAGTTCAGGAAATCCTCTCCAAATTAAACGAGGCTTGCATAAGAGTTGAAGGCATCAAAGCAGCCAACATCATAAAAAGTATAAATTCTAAAACTGCCTTGCGCGCGTTTCAAGAAGGCCTCCACGACAATATACGCCTAATTGTCAAGGCATGTCGATTCCAAGACTTCAAAGAGTCATTAGCTAAAGCTTGCGAGGAAGAATTAGCGTTGAAACTAAATAAACAAAGAAACAATTCGCAAACTCCTCCTAAACAATTGGTTAAGTGTCAACTATGTTGTAAAATGGGTCATACTGCGTCTTCTTGTTATCTCAGAAATCCTCGACAACATAATAACTATCAAACTAGTTACCCTAATTTTTCTACTCAAACAGGTACACAACAACCTGGCCCTTCGAACACGGTACAATTTAGAAACTTTAATACTCCATTTAAACGTCAAACAGTTCCTCCAAACTCACAAAACCAAAGAGTCAAATCTGTCATTATTTGTGCCTATTGTAAGTGCCCAGGTCATCGCATTAATTATTGTTTCAAACGAAAAAGGACAAATGCTAACAAGTATAATGCCGACACCAACGACGAATCGGAAAACTCTCGGGAACTCAACAAGAACGACACGACTTGCCGAGTTCATCAAATTTAGATACGTGTCGTGATCAAAATAAATATATATTATCACCATTAAATACATCCAGTTTCACCGTTAAATCGATATTAATAACTAATTCAATCGCAGATAAAAAATATATAAATTAAACCTTGACGTTGCCAAAACGAAGTCGTTATTGCTATTAGTCGATACGGGAGCTGATGTGTGTCTCATTAAAAGGACTTTCGTTGAACCCAATACAGTTTGCTATCCTGATTTAAAATGCTCTCTAAAAGGCATCTCCGATAAATTCATTCAAACTTTAGCCGTGTGGGATGTAAAACTTAATTTATCTGAGTCATTTCAATTCTCTCATTGATTTCACATAGTTACAGACGATTTCCCGATAGCATGTTGCGGTATTTTAGGTAAAGATTTTCTATCTAAATTTAAGTGTCATATAGATTTTGAGAACCACCTTATAAAAATTCCGCATGAGACAGGCACCTGTTCTATAAATTTATGCCCGGCTCCGTCAAATTTTGTGGCACCTAGATCTGAAAAATTAATTCAGTTTTCATCTTTTTGCACAGAAAACGCAGAATATTTGTGCTCTTCAAAAGAATTAATGCCCGGCGTTTTTATCGGCAATTCTTTAATTAAAAACGAAAATAATTTATTCTGTATAAGCATTTTAAATACTACGAACGAGCCATATGAATGTTCTAATTTTTCTCTAAGTCTATATCCATTAGAAAACTATAACGTATACAAAATTGAATCGCAGAATCATTACTTAGAGAATCGACTAGAAAATTTAGAAAATTCCATCAACCATGATCACTTGAATTCGTTTGAAGGGTGATCCGGAGACCTTTCAACGCCTAATGAATTGTGTACTAAGTGGTCTCAATGGTATCAAATGTTTTGTTTACCTCGACGATGTAGTTGTCTACGGCTGTAATCTAACTGACCATAATAATAAAATAAAGGAAATCTTCGATTACTTTCGTCTACATAATTTGAAAGTTAATCCCACTAAATGTCAGTTCCTCTGCAAAGAGATAACCTATCTAGGACATGTTATAACCCCTGATGGAGTTAAACCTGATCCTAACAAAATAACCGCCGTTACAAACTACCCCACTCCCAAAACTACTCGTGAAGTAAAATCGTTTCTAGGTTTCGCTGGCTACTATCGCCGTTTTATATCACATTTTTCCGACATTGCGAAACTCTTAACTCAGCTTTTAAAAAAAGACGTTGTCTTCAAGTGGGATGCCTTTTGCGAAGAAATCTTTAATAAATTAAAGAAAACGCTATGCTCTCCACCAATACTAATTCGACCAGATTACACTAAAAAATTTACGGTTGCCTGTGATGCTAGTGATGTTGCCATAGGTTCTGTATTATTACAAGAAGTAGAGGATATGGATATGTCAATTGCCTTTTCCAGCCGAGTTTTGAATAAAGCAGAAAGAAATTATTCCGCGATTGAAAAGGAACTTCTTTCTGTGGTTTGGGCTGTTAATCACTTTCGACCATATCTTTATGGAAGAGAATTTATTGTGGTTACTCATCATAAACCATTGATTTGGCAATGTAGTTTAACGAATCCTTCTTCAAAACTCACTCGTTGGCGCATTAAATTAGACGAATACCAATTTAAAATCGTACATAAAGCTGGTAAACTTAATACTAATGCTGATTGCTTGAGTCGAATCCGATTAGAACCAACCGATGAAAATACTAACGTCAACGTACTAACTAGAGCGCAAAAATTACGTCAAACTTCTATTAACGATGAAGGTCACTTGTCAGAGAACGAAAAGTCTACCTCTAACGAAGATATCGTTGAATTGACAGACCAATCTGAAATAGAAACTGTAATTGACGAATTTCATAATCGTGCCTCAGGAGGTCATCAAGGAATTTATCGAACTTATAATAGGTTACGTAAATTCTATAGTTTCCCAAATATGCTAAGTCAAATTACTAAAATGATAAAAAATTGCAAATCTTGTCAGCTGAATAAATCAGGTCTACCTAATAAAATGCCCATGAAAATTACTGATACGTCATCGCGCCAGTTTGAAAAGCTGTTTCTGGATATCGTTGGTCCTTTGAATTCATCCTACTCAGATAATACATTTTTGTTAACCATGCAAGATGATTTAACTAAATTTTCACTAGCCGTGCCTATTCCAAATCAAGAGACTGAGACAGTTGCTCAAGCGTTCGTCGAAAATTTTGTCTGTGTTTTTGGTATACCAACTTCCATTCTCACTGACCAAGGCTCTAATTTCATGAGTGAATTATTTAAAAGAATCGCCAAACTGTTTAAAATAAAGAAACTAAATACAACAGCATATCATCCGCAGTCTAATGGATCCTTGGAAAGATCGCATAGAAGTCTTGTGGACTACCTTCGAAATTTTAGCAATAAGCACCCACTAAATTGGGATTTATGGGTTCCTTTTGCTACGTTTAGTTATAATATACTACTCCACATTCGTCCACCAAATTTATGCCATTTGAACTAGTTTTCGGTTGTAAACCACAAATTCCTAGTTCCCTTACTCATTCTCGAGATATCGTTTATAACTATGACGACTATTAATATGATCTTGCAACAATCTTTCGAAACTGCTAAACAAAACTTAATTGAATCTAAAGAGAAATCTAAAACCTACTACGACAAAAACTCTAAGGCCGTTACATACAACATCGGAGACTTGGTTTGTTTGAAAAACGAAGCTAGACAATCTAAACTGTCACAATATTGGCTAGGTCCCTACGAAGTTCAACAAATAATTTCACCCGAAAATACATCAATTAAAATAAGAAACTCACTTAAAATTGTTCACAACAACCGATTAAAACCTTTTCGTGAATCCACGTAATTCGGGTGTAACCTTCTAATTGATATAAACAAAACGAAAGCAACAAAAAAAATTTCACTTTTTTATTTTTCCAATATTTTTTTTTATTTTTATTAATATTAATTGCTTCGTCAACATAGCAGACACAGATCAAAGAGTTTTTATCGCTTTTATTGCTTCTTCTGATAGTGCCACAAATGTTAAAAAAATCAACTATCAGTATATACAAAATATTTTTAATGTATTGGGTCTACAAATAAATTTCCGATCTTTTTTTACTGAAACAAGAGAGATTAGATTTTGTAGAGAATGAAATAATGTTTTATTCAAAGTATGCTCCTTCGGAAGCTATAACCTTCGCCCATCGTTCAGGCAATAAACAGATTCCCCGAAAGAAGAAGTCTGGTGGTTTCGAGGCGATCCACTCATCGACCCAGTTTTTGACGTTTTCATATGAAGCGAAGTGCAGCTCATAATAGACGACACCCTTCATATCGCACCAAATACAAAGCATCGCCTTAGAACCATGGTAATTTGCTTTTAGACGTTCAATGTCTCTTTCTTTCAATTTGTGTGGCACCCAATTTCCCAGCTTCTGAACCAATCCCATTACATATATACGTTGCGAAACACATTGTTGGGTAATATTCAACTCTTCTGCCAATTGTTTTTCAGTCTGACAATCACACAAGCAATTCTTCCAATTCTATATCTTCAAATTTTCTTGGTCTGCCTTCACGTTCTTTGACTCTTACGTCAAAATCACCAACTTTGAATCGTTGAAACCACTCTTTGGATGTTGTTTTCGATGACGCATGTTCACCGTAAACTACCACAAGCAAACGATTTGTTTCCGCTGCAACAAAAAATAATGATGTAAAACTTCCCGTAAATGTTGTTTTTGGCACAAAATTCGACATTTTCAATTATATGAAAATAATTGTTGTTCACGCTTTGAACAAATGTCACTAGTAATTATTCAAGCTTGACATCTAACCTCCAAAAAACATGTATTGCCCGATTGAATAATATGCAAGCAGTGATACTAACGACACCTATCTAAAAAGATCGGAAATTTATTTGTTCACCTAACAATTTTAATTCGTTGTATGCCTTAAAAGATGGGGTTGTATGCCCCAAACCCCCGCTTTTCCACAATTTATACAATTCTTCAAGTATCAATTGTATACATAAAAATGTATAGTATTGCCATAAGCAACTTTTTCGATTTTCGGGGATAGAAAATTGGGCTATCTTCACAAAGGTAAGAAATGGCCAGTTTTGTCCAACACAAACAGATCCTAGAATTTTGCCCAAATCTTACTTCTAAATCCCTGATCAATACTACCATCCAACTTTCATCGTAATTCGTTAAAAATGGTGGAAAGATGCCATATTGTTAAATTTCAAGATTCCATATACCGAGTTCCTTACTTCGGTTCGGAGATCAATCAATTTGTCATTTTAAGGATCACTTTAATATTTTATTCAATACATAAATAAATTAATTCTCTTTAGTGATAGTGCTGCCACTTACGGCGAGTAGCGTAATCTATTATTTGTCGCTGTCAAATTTCCACTAGCTTAAACAGCATACGCATTTCACCAGTTTAAGAAATAATTGTGGGTCTAAAGTTAAATGCATTCCAAAAATCACAGCCGAGATTAAGCATTGATGTATCCCTGGATGTTTCACCGAAAAACTAAAATGCAAGATCATAGTTTGTATTTATTCGATATTGATGTGATAGTTCTGATTGGTAAAAAAAAATCTTAGGGAGAAACATATCTATCGAAGGTCGGGAGGTAATTTTTCCTTCGATAAATTGGGTTATTCCAATGTTTGGTTGAAATTACGTTTTCGGACATGAGCTTAGGAATAATGGAACCCGGACCGCCCATTTCCGATCTCATGTTTCCCTCTAGAATATTGAAGTGCAGTGAGGTAACAAATAATCAGCTAATCCTCAGCCGAAACAGAAAATGTTTAATGTAATATCGCAATTCTCACAAACACCAATTGACCAGACCGCACAGTGGTTAAAGCTTTGGCGTGTGGATCAGGTGGTACCGGGTTCGAATCCCGATTTAGCGGCAGAATGAAAAAGAGATTTTTTTTCATCATCAGATTACGATCTGTGATGAAAATGAACACAACTATAACCCTGCTCATAAAGTGCAGAACTCCTCGATTTGGTAGGCGACTGCGTAAGGTAAGGACGTGAAAAGCGGACTGTTAAAGAGTTGGGAGTGCTTCGGCCCCAGAGCAGATGGCAAAGATTAAATAATAAAAAATGGCTGGCCACCTACTATCCAACATTTGATGATAGGCTGATTTTGATTATTTAAAATCTGTTACGGTGGTAATAAATCGACCTGCTAAGTATATTTTTAGCTCATGCCCAGCATTTCCTGCGGTCTTACAAACTTTAAAATTATTTATATTTGGTTCGCCTGAAAGAGTATCATAGAATTCGTTGAATATTTCTCCAGTTGAAAATTCTGGGGTAGGTAAACAAACACTAAATTATTTAACATTCTTCCGGTGCTGGATTTTATGGTAAACGACTGTAAATTCAGATGATCTGTAAATTTGCTTTAAATTCGATATAACTCGTTTGCGAAACCAAAGCAAATCTAAAATTGTTCTAAACCAATCCCCCATACAAAAAATAAATAAAATAAAATTAAACAAAACAGGGAAAATCTAAATTTGATGGATTACCCTATGGATTGACCATATCATCGCACCACCAGTTTGCTGTCCAAAAATATTAACATAAATTTGCGTATCCCTTCGTCAACCAAACATGATTTACCTACTTTCTAAAAAAAAATTATAATGTATTCATCATTTTAATGTAATTAAATTTCAATTATCAAAATAAAAAAAAATTTTGCAAATTGAAAAAATACGCAATTTTTATTTTTATTCTTTTCAAATTAGCCTTAACTTAATCTATAAATCTAATTTTAATCAGTGTACAGAGAGATGTTCGTAGCGGGAAAAACGACATCATATTTCTAATCCATCATGTTGATTGAGGCGCGCAGCAGGGAAAAATTCGAGTACAAAATTAAATTAATCTAAATCACACAAATTTCAAAATGTGATTAAATAAACCAAATAAATGTAATTATTTTAAAATATTAAAAAAAATTTATTTTATTTTTTTGGAAATATATACAGTGTGTGCGTAATTATTAATTTGTTCTTATGAAATTATGTTTATCCCACTTGTGGTGAACGCGAAATAATGGATGGGTGTTTAATACATAATATGTGGAGCAACACAAAATCCCAGTTGTTTAAACGTCATAATGAAATTATAAAAATGATTTACCATATGCGAATTGAATAGAAATATTTTTTCAAACATTCGTGTAAAAGTTACCTTCTCGTTGTTATACGAATATTACGTTAATTGAACTATAAAGGACCTTGCATCCTGGTTATAAGTTAAACCACGTAGAATCCCTGACTATATACTCACACCTCAGCAAACTACAATATCTACTGCAAAGGAAGAACGGCCCGCACTAACATTCACTCAAAATTTACTACTAACCACTATAATTACTGCTTGTGACAGTTCCATCTGAAATCAATTAAAAGATAAATTGTTTATCTATATAGGACAGTATCCTTATATAGCTTCATTATAGTAATATATTGTAATGGACGATGCAACTGATATCCTGAAGAGGTCGGTACGAAAGCCCTCATAACAAAATCCCTAATCCCGTCAGAAGTGGGATTTTGCAAATGCCAGCAATGGTGAAAAACCTAAACATACCTAAATAAAAAAGTGTAGAGTCAGCGGCTTTCAACCGAACGCAATAAGAGTGAACAGCTTCAGCTGTGGATGCTGGAACAGGAGAGGGAAGATCGCAATACTCATATCATCGACGCCAGGAGCATCAGAGATTTTGCCTGAGACCCCAAATAATGAGGAGAAAGTACAGCCTTGCGAAGAGCAAATTAAAAACGAGGCAACCGGAGCGATAGAGCAAAAAATAAACATTTTAGTACAACCGCCTACTCCAGAACAACAGAAACCGACAAGCAAGGTGCAAAAATCGACCAGCAAGGCGAGCGGCAAAGTGCACAAGTAACAGAATTACAAAAGGAGCAAAACGCAGAGCGTGCAGAATGATAAACTCGACGAATTCCAGTGTACCCAAGATCTTCAGGTTGAAGAGCTTAGAGAAGAAGAAATAAAGTCCCTTGAAAAGAAGTCGACGACCAGCTGAAGGAATTTGAAAAACAATTCAGGCAGGAGTTTGAAAATAAAATTAAGCAAATAGAGGCCCAAACTATTGGATATGGCCAGTTAGATAAAACTTTCCTAACACAACCGATTACTGGTGGCTCAAGGGGAATTTTGAAACTCCGACATTTGATGGCAAAATCACATCTAAGAATTTTAAAGTGCAGTTTTAAGCGGTTGTTACGGAATGGTGCAACACTATTCAGCAGATTAAACTAAACACGCAGAGGCCTCTTTCAGGCGTGAGAGATCAGGCGTAAAAAACACGTGCCGACTAGATCTCAGGGTTTTGGGTCGTGGGAAAGTTGAGGTTTGCATGTTCCTGGCCTACACCGTGGAACAGACTAAAATAGAAATAAAGCAAACTACGGAAAGCTGAACTTAAATTAAGTGATGCCATAATTCGTCGCACGAAACTTGAGGAACGTAATAAATAAAATAATAACCGGCGACCGCATCTCCCCGAATGACAAGTACCTGGTTTGTTGAAGAGATCCTCTGCCCTCCCCCCTCCCCTCCCCTGAATGACCCATCGACTCCGAAAGGCTGATGCCCAGCCACAACGAAGCAGCATAACATAGTTAGGGACATATGACGCAGCTAGTGCAAGTTTGGCCACAGACACAGTAAAATTGCGCAACCTTGATGCGGAGTTTATCACGCAAATAAAATATCGAAGTTATCGCGATATTTCCAATACCGACATCTCGCACATTACATGAGGGATTGTAAACGGATCCGGAAGACTAAGTTAATTCAGTTTTGAGGGGCGTAAGCTTGTGAGAAGGAGAAAATGTCCCAAGGCCACCGTTAAAATCACACAATCAGGAGCAGTTTACACGACTGTCGCTATTATTGGCGTATTGACACAGCATGAATACATCATTATACTGGATACCGAAGTTTTGAAATCGGAGGTGCGTCCTGATATAGTAAATCCAGAACAGATAGGTGCTACTGTCCGTTATAACTTGCTAACAGCAACAGTGGAATCTGCGATAGTCAAAGGAGGCCATACCATTCCAATAACATTACTGTGGAGATATCAGGATGAGAATTGTGGAGCCTGCGAATGTTAAAAATAACCGATTACTGTGTACGAGAACCTTAGTGAAATTGCAACAGAAACTGCCAATACGTGTTTTGAACGTGAGTCCATCTTCAAATGTAATCAAGAAAGAGGGGTCATCGGTATAGCCGAGGGAATCAAACCATCTCCCTGCGCAACAGTTAGATGTCATAGGAAAGCACTGGATGAATTAGCTGCATATATTTGCTTTTAATGATGTGACGAATTAGAAAAACCTAACATTGTTCAACATATAATCGACACAGGAAACGCTACACTAATCTGGCAAGCACCAACAGTGCCGAGTTAACTAAAACAATGGATCGTGATGGAGTAATAGAAAAATCTAGCAGCCCATGACATTCGCCAGTGGTTCTTGTTCAGAAAAAGGATGGAACAACACGAGTTTGTGTTGATTACCAGAAACTAAACGAAGTAAAGAAATCAGACAGTAATCCATTACCGAAGATACCTTGGATACGCTGTAAGGGGCCGGATGCAACACAATTCATAGCAAAGTAACACAAGTGGCAGACAAATGATCAGTACAGTTGACAAAAATCAATAGATGGCGGATAATCGAGTCATTAATGCTGTCATCAAAATAAAAATAAAAAATTGGGTACGAATACGATGAATTGCGGAAAACAAAATAAAAATCTCAGTCAAGATTGGATCAGCGAAAAGAGACCTACCTAGGTGGTTGAGATACCCATTATGAATGATAGCGTGATTTGTTTGCCTCATATACGAGTTAGTATACCAAAAAATAACAAAGAAAACGAAAAATAAAAAAGTGTAGCTATGTAGTGAATAGTAACTGTGTATGTAGTGTATCAAATTAAATTTACTAGAAATTTCTCTGTGAGTGTGTTTTCTGTTTATTTTATTTAAATTGAACACTGGTTGTCGGAACAACTGAATTGCGACAGGAATGATTGAACGGGTGAAACAAAAATAAAAGAGCGAAAAGTGGTGGAACGGGCAGGAGCTTAAAAAAAACGTTTAAAAAATTGTGCCGAAACCTTTTAAAATTTGTTAAGGGAATTAACCGTTTGAACAAAAAATAGTAACCAGCGTACACAATCAGTTTTCAGAAAACGCATGGTGAACATGGATGACCACAAAAAGACAGCTGAGAAATCGGTGAGTCATCTATCTTATTTTATTCCTTTGTGTATATCCTTTGTGATAGCCGCTCACATTTGGCTTTATTGTTTATTGTTGAATTCTTTTGGTTGTATGCTCGAATTTTTATGGGCGGTGCATTAAGGTTGTTGGCGCCGTCTGTGCATTATGTTCCATGGAACGATTTCTCTCAATTTTGGATTGGTGTCAGCACTTGACTTGTCTTGACAGGTCAAATGATATTAAATAAGTTCCGTACACTTTCGTAATGAGGACTTGAAAAATTTAATTTTCTCTGATTTTTTAAATTAATCGGGAGCGTTTTGGTAAGCCATACAGACACCTTTACAGACTATTATAAAAGTATGTAATTATTTAACTCAAAACTACAATATCGGCAGTCATTCTCCCAATTCATAACTTAATTCAAAACAACAACTCTTATCTTCATTCTTGAAACTTTTCTCAAATCTACCTTTTTCAATAGTTACTTAAACAATTTTAGTGAAAGTTATAACTTGTATTATCACTTTTAAATCGGAATATTCACTCTAAACTATAATTTTAAAATAAATTTAAATATTTAAGCATTCTGAAATTTTAAAACTTGACTAAAAATACCTCTACCTACCGTTATTCGTAAAACCTAAACTTTTACGTCAAATTACCGCTTCGATCGTCACTCTTAAAATCAATAACTATGATCTTCAGTGCTAAGATCTAAAACTTTACTCAAAACTATCTTTTCGATCGTCTATTGACTCAAAACTATCAAAGATATCATAGCATCTAAATTCTAACACTTTACAGAAAAATGCAAGTTTTACCGACAACCGTAAAATTAAAAAATTGACTAAAAATTATGAGTTCACTTAAAATCTGAAATTTCAACAACAAAATTGATGGTTAGTTCATACTAGTGATTGATAGATGTCTCTAAGGTTCATAAACCAAAATATGCCTATACTTATGCTGTGTCAGGCATGATATTGCCGATACCATATTACTTTTTTCGATACTCTGGCTGAAAAAATGTACTTAAACACTTTCGTGCCATTTTCAGTACTTTTGAGAAAATTCATAAATTATCACTCGTAATCCGTTTATGGGACAACTTTTGTAGAAGAAAAGAATAACAAAATGTAATCATTTGGATTTTGTCTAGTAATGGGTGGTCTATTTGGCATTTGCAATTTCAACTACCGATTATTTCGAGTGTGGCAACACTTACGTCAATCGTATTATGACAGAAAATTAGTTTAATGTTTGACATTTACGAAATGAGCCGCTTGAGCAAAATTGGGAAATATTGAAAACTTTGGTGAAAAAATTTTCTTCAATAAAAATGAAATGCCTGCAATGCAATTTGTGAAACGAGTTCGTAAAACTGGCTTGTTATTGAATAAACCAACACTTGCACGTGTTTTTACAGTGCGGACAGTTGTTGCTTAGAATTTTTCTGAGCATCTATAAACATCAACCTGCCATCGTGCTCAAAAATTGAACATTCCATGTATTTGGGGCTCAGAAAATTCACACGTAACCATGGAGAAGTCGATGCATCCACAACGATTAACTGTTTTGTATTGATTTTGGCCCGGCGGCATCATTAGTTCATTTTTTCGAAAATGGTGGAAGAGGAGGACCCGCTCTTTCAGTCAATGGGGAGCGGTACCGAGAATTAGAGTCAAATTAAACTAAGTAACTGATTAATTAAATATTTGTAATGCTTCGATAATTTAATACATACATTTCGAAAGAAGATGTGGGTGGTATATGCCAAATTGGGCCAATAAAAATTCTTATCTCATTAAATATTATTTACATTGGACCCGAAGTCGTACAGACCAAGGTACCGGTCTGTACGATCATCGAGTTTAGTGATTATAAGATTATTCTTGTGCGACACAGAGCATGCATTCTATAAGGTCTGTTCTAACCAAATTTTCACAGGTAAGCCTTTAATTATTTTGGTTCCTAGCGTGGTGAAATTACATAGAAATATCGATAATTTTCTACCAGCAGCTTGATTCTGGTTTTTTCTATAGGAAAAGGAATTAGGAAAAATATTTTCATAGTATTTTGGTCACAAATTTTTTATTCTGGCAGACTATCAGAGCCTCCTAAATATAAGAGCCGTAAGATTCCGCCATTTTTTTCTATGAGCTTTCCATAGAGGGGAAGCTTTTTGTACTTTTTCATACCAACTAGTGTATTTTAGTATTTTTTTAGAAGCTTTTTGCATATAAAAACATAAATTTTTTGCTTGGATTTTCAATGTGAATGGTTAATTCAATATTCAGGAAAAGCATATTTTAATATTGAGTCATATTATGTTGAGTTATTTCGAGTTCACGTTTGCGATCAAAAAATGATTCGCGAATCAAGCCAAACTTTTGGCGTAATTATTTCGCATTATTCCTCATAATTTGTTATTTTTTTATTATGTTGGATGCTTCCGATCAAAATTTTCCCAAAGTTAAAACTATTTCATCTCGGACGGGGAAATTTGTATATGTTTTCAATGATTTAATTTTCCTTTGATTCGCGAATCATTTTTTGATCGCATACGTGAACTCGACATTAACGCAAAAACATTTAAATTAGTCTAACACAATTTTTTTTTTTAGAAACAAGAATTTGTTTATGTGTTTGTACAGAAAATTAGAAATTAGTATAGAGTGTTCCATAAAAAAGTTCAGCATTATTTTTCCAAAACAAATGTTCGTTAAAAATGGCTTTTGGAGTAACAATGTAATATGGGGATTATTGTGTTTGGATTCTATTTCAACATTGTTGATAAATGATAACAAACTTCGAAAACTGTTTTTTCGTTACTTGCTAAAAATTTGATTTTTCATCGCAACAAATTCGCAGCCTATATTGTTTCATCCTGTAGTATAAACAAAACAGAGCTTCACCAAATAAAAACATTGTTATTTTATAAAGCTTTTCACAATTACTAAACCAATCAAAAGATGTCGCTAAAATTTTAAAAAAAATTTAAAATCCAAATGTTTGTTTCGAAAATTTAACAATTCATTTATGTATACTGCCTGGTTCAATAGATTATGGAGATACCCTGCAACTGAGAAACGCAACACCAGCGAATTAGATTGAAAAAAAAATCAAAAATTTGGAAAAATTGTGACATTTTTCTATTATTGTTTTACAGCGCGCAGCAACTATGATGGTGAATATTTTACGACGAAAAGTTTTATTTACGCCAACCCAACCGAATAATAAATAAAATTTACGATTGTTAAAGATTTCGCGCTTAACTTACAATAATAATGGTTTATTTTCGTACATAGTTATTTAATTATTTTACGCTTTTCTGTAATTTCAAGTAAATTTATTACAGAGACATCTGTAAACGGATTTCCAAATTACAGAAAGCTTGGTTTTGCAATCGGATAAAATTGTTGTAAAGTATTTTACGTTTTGTTCTGTTTTGTAATAATATTTAATTAAGAAAATCATGACATCGTTGATTTTTTGTATACAAAAATAATTTTCGTAAATAGATTTTGACGTAAAAATTTTATTATATGAATAATATTATTGTTTCTACATGGTGATTCATAAAATTTCGTTGCAGCTCACGTTTTCTCTTTAATTTTGATATAAATGGCGAATGTTTAGATTACTATTAAGTGCATCGTTCATCTCAAAAATTCTGATGTGCCAGAATTTCTGACCAGAATTTACCAAATAAGTTAAATTTTTATAAAACTAAATTTTTAATTGGATGTTAGAGGAATCCGCGACAACACCCTTTATTATCTTACTTTATAAACCTACACAACTAAACGGAAAGCTCATTTTTATAGAAAATTTATAAATTTATGCTCCGCTTTAGTTTAAATTTAGAAAATAAATACTACATTATGATGGCTGATTTTCAAATATGTGTTCTTTGAATAGTTTATTAAAAATATATAATTAAAATTTAGATGATTTGTTTAATTTTTTATTCATAAATTCATGTTCAAAAATATTCCAATTACCACGGTTAGTAATTCAATAAAAGCTTCCGCTCTACTGAAAGCTCTATTTTTAATATTACGGCTCTTCAAAATCATAGATGGCTCTGATACTATGGTAAACAGTAAAGGCGGTGATTCATGTATAAATTTTATCTGACAGACATAAATAACAATCACTCTGATTGGTTGAATGTCGACCATATTTTTTTTATCGTACGACAAAAATTAAAAATTGAACATTGCTCAATTTTGAAAAAGATTTGACGGCAGTGAGAACAAAAGAATACATAATAAAATAAAAATTCTAAACAAACAAAAGTTAAAACACTTTTTAGGTTGCTTGCTTTATAACATGTCAAAATATATCCATTATGTAAATTTTTTCAAAAACAAAATTAAATTGGGAATATTTGTCCTATCCAACTTCGATACGGAAAAAATATTTCCTAATTTATAAAATTTTGTATCAAACATGATTTCTCAGTAGGCCAGAAAATGGTATTGTTGACAAAAATACTATGAAAATATTTTTCCTAATTCCTTTTACAATAGGAAAAATCAGAATCGCGCGGCTGTTCAGTTATCGCTAAAGCCAAATTTATGTTACATGCGTCAGAATTCTCCGGAAAAGCTTATCGCACTTTGAAGTGAAAAATTTGCATTAATATTTGTCGAAAGAAACATAATTTAATTCAAAGGGGAACAAAGGAAATATGAAGGGGAAGTTTTTTCCCAAACAAAACGTTTTGGGTGACTAGTTTCATTCTCTTTCAATACCGTCAGTCAGTCCTTTTTCGGGAAAAATTAGACGCACTTAAAAGTGAAGTAAGCTGATTATCGTTATTCGTTTCGTATTTCTAATACACAAAACAAAATAAGAGCTTTTGTAAAAAATAATAAATATGTAAGAGTAAACATATTTGCTTCATCATTTTGGCTGTCTCAAGCCCGTAGACAATAAGAATCACCACAATTCAACCAAATTTGACACGGGAAACGCACCTGTACCATTGAAAAATAAAAAAATTCTATCCGACCCACAACCCCTCCCCCTCTCACTGGATTTAAAAGTTCCGCAAATCTACTAATTTAAACCACTTCTAGACTCCAATGGCCATCTACAGTGCGAGTAAGAGAACCCACCAGTCGTGGGAATTCACGCTATGTAAATTTGATATAGGTATCGTCAAGGAGAGCGTATCGGTTTCGTTGAAAAATAGAAAAATTCTCCCGCCTTAAGGTTCAAAAGGTCCGCAAACTAGTTAATTTAGGTAAGTTAAAGACTCTTATAGCAATCGACCGTGCGAACCAACCTATCAGAGAAGTCCTGTCGGGGAAGGGTGGTAACGTTCTAATAAAACGTCCCCTGATCTATCATTACCAATAGTTTATGTACTCTATTGGCCCATTTATACCGGCCATGTGTACCAATTCTGGTCATGGCGGTTTGTAGTCAAAAATTTTACTTTTCATTAATGCCACGAGCTAGTATTGGTCACCAGAATTAAATATATAGCCTTATTACCTCATCAGTTGGATAGCTGGTTCATAGCCCGAAAAACAATTTAAGACCATAAACTTGGATATAGTTTAATAACTGAATAATGTCAGTTATAAAAAATAGCAACAAAAAACTAAAAAAACTGAATTGACCGAAAAAATGCTAAATATTCCACGTGCTCATCAAATTTTTGTTCGGTTAAAATTTAAATTGATCTGAATGGATTTCGCTAAAATTTAAATATATTATACATCGGTTGAACCTCGATCACAAACTCAGTTTTTTATTGGTTTTTTCTCTAATCGCTCAGTCAAAGCAAGCAGATAAGCGTGCATAAATGTACAATCAAAAATATACCTTTCTATTTACAGTATTTTAATGGTGTTACGTCTGTATTTTATCAATTAAAAATACGAATAAAAAAACGAATCAAAAAAACCAATTATGAAGAAATGTTCGGCTTTACTTATCGAAAACAACAAAAATAATGTTTTTTATATGTTTCTCATCAGTTAAAAAGAGATTACACAAAACCGATCGTTACATGCGAACACAAAAATACCAATTACGAAAAAATGTTCGTTTTTATTTAACCTGAAAATAACAGATTGAAAACAACAAAACCACCATACATTCTCGTATTCGTAGATATCTTAAAATAGGCAATCGTTTTTTTCAGGTTCATATTAACCAAAAAAATACAGATGTTAGACTTATAAAAAATTTGCAAATTACATTGTCTTATATCAAATACAGTAAACGATCAATTTTTAGCAAGTTTGTTATTGGTCCTTTATCTGTAATTTTTCAGTTACCATAAATCACACATAAAAACGATCGCCTGTTTTAAGATGCATTCGAATACGAATAGGAATGGTTTTTTTTTGTTGTTTTCAACCTGTAATATTTCAGTTAAATTGAAACAATGGAAAACGAACAAGATCGAAAGTACCAGAATAAGTAAATGTTAAGGACGATATTGCTTTGTCAACTTTTTATTGGTTTACCATCTGTTATTCGTTGGTTTAAAAAAACCGAAAATTTCCGATTAGACGAAAAATATTGTGAATTGTGATACTTATTAGTAAGTTATTTATAACCGGACAAGTGGTGCAGTGGTTAAAGCTTCGGCACTTGGACCGGGAGGTACTGGGTTCGAATCCCATCAGAGGCTAGATGCAAATCGAATTTTCATCATCAATTACAATCGGTGATGTTAATAAACACAACTATGACCCTCTGATGGAGTGCAGAATTCAGCGCCGACCCACCGTCCATGTTAATGTACAGGTTGACATGGAGCTTGCAATGTGCAGGTGGTATACTGTAGTTGTGTGAGTAGGTGAATAGGTGAATGGGATAATGATGTGGCGTGAATGCGTGGTATCACAATGGGCCAAACAAATGGCCTAAGTGTCAACCACTGAAACCTAAAAAACCTAGTAAGTTATTGGAAAACATCCGCGACAGTTCAATTTTGAGTTTTAAACAGAGATGTTTATTAGTGTTATATATAGAAGAAAAAAAATGTTAAATAGTGCGCAAAAGACAATCCAATTGAAAAGAATAACCTAATAAATAAGGTAAGATTTTAATAAATATTACAATTAATTAGTCTAATTAAGTAGATTATTTGTTCTGTTTCTATTTAATAACATACTTGGTCTATCCACGTGCAATAGAAAATAAATTTTTAATAAAACCAATAAACATTAGAAAATCATAACTAATTAACATCATCGACTTTTCTAAAATGCCAAAATATAAAACAATTCGAGAGCTCTCTAAACAATCAATAAAAAGAAGACTATTTCAAATTCCTGTTGAGAAATCTAATACGTTAGAAATCCAAAATCAAGCGTTATCTTTTGTTACTAAATTAAATGAATATTTTGTTAATATCCCGGAAATGGAAAACGTTAGTGAACATGTTGAAACTTTGTCGGACATAGACGACGAGAATATGGACGGTTCTTGCGTGTATTCTTCCAGTTTACGTGAATTTCTCCGTAGCTGGGCACCGAAGTATAAAATCAAAGCCAATGCGCTTAACGAATTGTTATATTTTTTAAAACATAATTTAGGGCATAATGTACCACTAGATAGTCGCACCCTTCTTCAAACACCAAAAACGAGAGAAGTCATGAGTTGTTTTCCTGGCCAATATGTCCATATTGGGTTCAAAACCGGCTTGGAATCTGTCTTAAACTACGTAAAAAATCCTCCGACATTAATTGATATAGACATTAATATAGATGGCATTCCAATTTCCAGAAGCAATCAAAGCTGCTTTTGGCCAATTTTAGCACGAATTTATAATGTGAACTACAGTAAAATCTTTGTAGTGGGAATCTACCACGGATTAAATAAACCAAATGATTTTAATCAGTATTTATGACCACTGGTCGACGAGTTAAAAAACTTACTATCTACTGGATATTTGTATAATGGTTGTAAAATATCTATTAGCATTCGATCTTTTATTTGTGACGCCCCTGCTAGATATAGTTTACTAGGAACGAAATCTCATACAGGATATTTTGGTTGCCTAAAGTGCACCGAAGAGGGCGAATTTATTCAAAACCGAATGACTTTTCCAGTTAGCGAAAATCCAGATCTGAGAACCAATGTAACTTTTAGACACAGAATACAGGAAGAACACCATAAATTCAATTCAATTTTTGAAGAACTTGATATCGACATGGTCAAGACTTTTCCTTTGGAATATTTACATTTAGTATGTCTTGGCGTAGTAAAAAAAATGATACAAATGTGGATCGGTGGGGACTCTAAATCACGATTATCGAGTGCAGAAGTGATGCAAATTTCAAATAAATCACGTATAATTTCTACCACTCAACCGTCCGATTTTCAGAGAAAAATTAGAGTATTAAATGAAGTGCCTTATTTTAAAGCAACGGAGTTCAGAGTATTTGTACTGTATACTGGCCCAATTGTCCTAAAACAAATTATATCAACTGAAAAATATAACCATTTTATTCTTCTACATGTTGGGCTTCTGTTGTTGTGCCATAAAGAATATTATAAAAGTAAAGCGGCCATTGCGGAAAAAATCTTATTCAAATTTGTTCAAGGCACGGCTCTTATTTACGGATCCCTATTTAACATATAATATGCATTGCTTAACACATTTAGTTCAGGACGTTATACAATTTGGGCAGTTAGATAACTTTTCAGCATTCCCATTTGAGAGTTTCATGCAAATTGTAAAAGCTTTGTTAAAGAAACCTGGCGAACCTTTAGCCCAGATATGTAATAGATTATTTGAATTGGGAAACGCAAAGTTGTATGAAGAAAATCTTGAAGATAACAAAACATATCCAATTTTCAAAGGCAAAACTTTAAGAAACGGCAAAATCATATTTACTAAGGTACGCTTCCAAAATTTTGATTTAAAAAATGACGAAAAAAATTGTTGGCTATTAACAAGCAACCAAATTATTATAAAATTTAACTTCATTGTTAAAATAGGAGAAGATTTTTTTATTTGGGGAAAAGAAGCAAAGAATCGCAGAAATTTGTACGAGTTGCCTATTGCATCAAGTAAATTTGACATATATGAAGCTACTTTTAATGATGAATGTCTTTTAGATTTCGAAAAATGGAATTTAAACTTAGTTGAAAAAAAACTTTTCGGAATGAAAAGTCAAATTTCCTCCAACACATATGCGTATTTTCCTATTCTTCATTCAACAATGTAAATTTTGTAAAAACTGTTGTTTTTGTGAAATATGATAGGAAAATATGGTTGATCTTCGTGCGTAATTCGGCTATTACAATAATACATAAATTTAATAAAGTTGCACTAGTACACTAATAAAAAATAAAAAATTTGAATAAGAAGTTTCTAAGATTTCATCAAATCATTTTTATATTATTTTTACTAATTGTTGTATTTTTGAAACAATCAAATCTTATCTAGATCATGTACTCGATAGTTGAAACCTCCAGTAACAACGAAGCCAAAGAAGTTTCGATTGTGTTATCTAAATGGATTATCGGAGACATCGTTTATAGGCCGCCAAATTATAAAAAAGCGTTAAAAAAATTATTGGATATTGAAGCTGATTGGTCAACGTACCTTTGTACTTTGCTTAAGACAGGGATAGAGGATATTCTAAAAATTTCCTAACTCTGAAGCAGAGGAATTATCAAACAAAAGATCGAAAAAAATTAAATTAAATATGCCAAATTTGAATAACGAATTTATCAATTCGGTCTCAGAAAATAACAACCAACAATGTATAAACAATAATATTTCTGGAGATAGTTTTGAAATCACTTCGTTTATCAATTTTGATGCTGCAAAAAAAGCGGAAAACAACAAAGAAAATGAAAATGTTAGTGCCCCACCTTTAAGTAACATCGATAGTCTCGAATAAAAAAAACGATGTAAATACCGTACGGCTAGACAAGGTTGATACTAATATAATAGTACTTAGTCATGATTTTCGAAATATTCCGCCACCGTTAACGCCAATTCAAATTAATTCATCAACTGCGACACCAGTCTTCAGGCAAAACTGTTTTGTCGATGACAACCAATATGCCAATAGAGATTTCAACTCCACAAAATAAAATCAACTTTAAAAGTACATACAGATTCCATTAATAGAATTGAAAAAAAGTTTACCTCGATTGACCAGCAAATAAAACAGATGCAGGAGTGCTTGCATCTTCTAGTCAATGCGATGCCAAAAAAACCGATTCCATTACTAAAGACAAGTCAATCATAATTCCAAAATTCCCCTTAGAAGAAGTCGAGCAGGTCGTTATATTTAATATTAAATTGTCACACTTCATATTTGAATATTTTTATAGACATTGTATTTGGCCAATTTCAATTCAATTAAAATAAACAAAACCGTAAGAAACATTTTTATGCACATCTTCACAACGGATGTGATTTCAAAATATTCTTGGTCTGGTCAAACGTCACTTGCGAAACGTAAGTATCATATAACACATTTTATCAACTATTTATTTTAAACAGATTCTGCATTAGAACTAAAACTTTTTGCGAACCATAGTCAACTTCTTACAAATCAAATTGAACCATTTAATTTAATTGGCTGCACCTCCTAAGTGGTAATAGTAAATTCACGTATTAAATGATTTAAATATTTTATCGGCATTACTGGCAATTTTTGCATACTTACTGCTATGAATGTAATTTATAAGCGAGTTGATTTTGGATTTCAATAGGTAGACTTCAAATTTAGTGTAACTCTCAGGACTTTAAATCGCAAGACCATAAATAATTCTGAACAATAAGTACCATCGCATCGTATGTTTATAAACCACGGTGCATGTGTTATTGAAACTTTACTTTACAAATTAAATATTTTGAATTTTTTATCGTAACTGGAAATTTTCAAATCACAATGCATAAGTTAAAGTCATTGACCTACAATTAGTAAATATAAATTAATTGTGTTTGTAACCGAATGATGGTCAGTTATCCTATTTCAAAACCAAATGAGACCAAACCAAAAAATTCAAAATTAAATACTTTTTGTAACGAATATTTGAGATTAACATAGAATTTTTATTTAATTTCAAGACCAAGTAGTATTACGAAATACAAAGTAAATTATTTTGACAAATAAAAACTAAGACCTGGTCTTTATACTAGTTTTCTGTTTCTCAAAACCAAACCATTCAAAATAATTTTGTTCGCTTGCTTCAAATAATAAATAAGGGCTAATTTTAAGTGGGACTAACATTTTCCAGTTACCAGGAAAATTCAAAATATAAATTCTTACAATAAAACATCGATAATTATTCTGTTTCGTGGTACATGTGTTTTGTTACTTCATATTTTTATTCTCCATATTCGTGTTTGAAGTTCTTGGCTGGTGTTCCATTATACATAAATTATTATATAAATTATTTAATCACAATTGAACTGGTTATGTATTTCAGATAAAACCAAATTGGTTTTTGCGGAAAACTTAAATATTATGGAGTTAATTAAACAAACACATAATTATCAAAAGGACATTTTGGAGCCATTCGAGGCCGTAAAACTCGCAGTTCAAACGTGTTTAAAACGTATTAGCTTTCAAAACAAAAAACTAAAATAAAAAATATGTACTTTAATATGTTAATATGTAGTAACTTTAATTTTCAATTCTAAAATTCATAGAATTGTTTGGAAATTTTTTTTTTATTTCTTTTTGATAAATTTATATTTTATGTGTAATTGAAATATTATGAAATTTTGTTTTTATATAAATATATTTTAATTATAAGATTAAGTATAATGTAGACGGTGAAATATAATATTTATTGAAATTTACCCCAAAATCTTTTAATTGCTTGTGAGGAGGGAAAAAATCTCATTTGCTTCATTCACTGTAATATAAAAATAAAACCGTACTTGATCAAGTCGCAGCAAGATTTAGTTATCAGCAAACGCCGGTTAATGGCACTACATAAGTCAATAAAGTGACTTTATTTTAACTGTTTACATCGTCGAATGTGAACAGTTTATGATAAAAATTCCGATTGATTGTCGGTGAAGAACTGGTTATTCAATAGTCACTTTAGGGTAAAAATAACTGATGAGATACAGTCTACAGCCTCATAAGTTTTTTTACAGAAAAATATGACGCCCCAAAGTCTTCCAAAACGTGGACATTCAGCAGTCAAATAACCAATTTTGTCTATAAAGTAACCTCACGGTCCTCGGTTTAATTTTGGGTTCTTTGCAGTTCAAAAAAACCACTTTGTTTTTCGGGTAGATGACCAAAGGATTCTCTTATATAACTCAACAAATCTGCGGACCGTTTAATCCTTAAGTAGTAGGTTTTTGCTATTTTTCAACGGAATAAATACGTTTTCCGTATCACGTATATTCGAATAGTTAGAATTTTCATGATCAGTGGAACTTCATATTTCAATTGGCCAACAGAGAACAGAAATTACTGGCAATAACAATTCTACGGAACCTTTAATAGAAGTACCCATCGCAGACTAGTTTTGACGGCTCAATCTCGTAGAATAATATGGAACTGACATTCAAATTTAGATAGTGGGAACTCCCACTATTAGTGAAGCCTCACACTTGTACGGTGGATGGCCATATGAGTCTAGAACTTATAAAAATTACAAATCTGCGGATCCTTTAATTCAATTGGCACTAGAACTTTTCCACCCCTTAACGGCAAAATACGTTTCTCGTGTCACGTACATTTCAATTATGGTTACTAATACGACCAACGGAACCCATCACTTGGGCCCGAGACAGCCATAAAGGTTCAGAACACAATCCTGCTAAAAATCAGTCGACTCGAAAAAGTATCGGATGAAAAAAAAATCATGGAATAAGAAATACGTATTATATAAAACTAAAGAGTCCGGCTTTCTAACACTTTCGGTGCTAGTGATATTCTTTTTCAAATCGTGGAATGAAAGTCTGTGATAACTTCAAGGTGAAGTATTTTGGTTGGCTGTTTTACTCCTTTTCAAAACTCTCAATCAAATTTGTCCGGAAAAATTTGAATCGGGTTATCATAAAATTGCCTTAATGACGCAAGTTATAATAAAATATCAATTATTATAACTTGCGTCAAATTTAAAAAACTTTAAAAAAACCAGCCAAATCGTCCCATTTGGTAAACAGTCTTCTTTCAAAACGGACCATTTTAAACTTTCTGTATATAAAAACTTGATGAGCCTATCTGTATATTGAAATAAACCAGTAGAAATCAAATTACCCACAAATACGAAAGAATTGTAAGAATTTCTTCACTCCTGTAAAATGCTATTTCGATGAGCGTCAAAACAGACTGAATTGAATTTGTCTCGGTATTTACTTGTTTAGTTAGCCAATTATTGGTGAAGTAGGTAAATGTGCGGAAAGTACTTTCAAATTAGATTCAGTCCTCTGTTCCTTAAAAATTCAGTACTTTTGATATCTTAGCCATATCATTCCTGTGCTGTGTGCCTCAGGTCGATTTTTTCGGCTAAATTATGAACAAATTTTTTGAGGTGACCTTCAGCTATTCGCCACCAGGTTACACACGAAAAATCTCCTCGCCGTGTAACTTTATAATTTAGTTGTCGAATGTCATTATTTGGTATTTAATACAAATATGTTATTTTGTACAAATTTTTATACGACACTGTTTTTTATTTTTAATCATTTCGTAGTTTATAATAACATTTGCAAATAATGCAACTTTCATATCATCCTCCATTAGTTTAATTTAATTTAATGTTTCCTATATTCACGAAAAGTCGACAATTTAGTATTTCGAATAGTCAAGCATACCTTATTTTGTTGATGTTACTGCCACCTATGAATGTTTATAGTAAACTACTGAGCAATTTAGTTTAGTTCATAATTTAGCCGAAAAAATCGACCTGGGGTCGACAGCATTAGTTTAGATTTATCATTGCAGATTAGCAGATTAGAAATACTTAAGAGATTGATAATTTCTTTCGTAAATTTAAACATCGTCGTTCACAAGTCGTTCGTAGAGACTTGTTTGAACTTACAATTAATTTTGTAAGTTGGAAATTTAGATAAAAAAATTGGTATCAGGTACACAGTGTTAGATTAGTTTTTAATTGTTGTGATTTATTTATTAGGTCGAAAATTTCCCAATTAAAAAATAATATTCGATAATGAATAGTGATCCTGCGAAATTTTACCGTGGATTGTTATTTCAGGTTCATGAAATATTCAGGTCAACTTTTCCGTCAGTTATAGTCAATTCCACCCCAGTTATCAGTAGAGCCTAGTTAAAGCACTAAAAATTATATATTCTCAGGCATTGGATACTGTATATAGTCCTAGAAACACAAGTCTCGCAACTCGACAGTAAAATGTATCATTTATGTGCCCAGATGACATCCAAATACGTCAAGCAAAAGATGACTTCACCATGCTGTCGATTAAACCGCATACATCTGTCGAACGTATGAGACGGAATTGCTGTTGCCATCCAGCCATAGCCTCAGATCTCATTCGGTTTCGATTTCTTTTAGCATCTGTGACAGTTCCGTGTAATCCATTTTGGTACATTTTTTGCCGCTCCTTTGCTAAATCGCGTGTTTCCGCTACAACATGCTTCACATTTTTCGCTACAACACACTTCACATTATTTGATATATGTACATGTAAATAATATACGTAGCGAACCAATAAACTGGCTCCGTACAATAAGATGAACGAGACGGCATTGACTTAAAATCTTCGATAATTTCATAAATTATACGATTATCGTTTCCCTCTGCTTTCTAATCGTAATTAACCAGCTCCTACATCACATTCCAAGAAAAATAATTTATTAATGTGGGATTTGGAAACTCGTTACCTTATTTTCTTAAGTCTATTCTACCTTAGACTATTCTAGGCTTCTTACGATATTCTTAATATAAAATAGTACCCAAGATGGTTGAAATCGTTTTTAAGGATCGTCGACTTAGCGAATATGAACGCGTTTTTCAAGTCCTTTTTTACTACCATTTTTCCAGCTGTTGACTTGTATTGCTTTAGTAGCGATATTTAAGAAACTGTATCGCTTCGATCATTAAGTTGCTCAGTTCTCTCGACCATTAGCAGCAACCTCTGATTTCACTATTGTTCGGAGAATATCATTTATTGGAACAAGCAGATCGAGAAACTTTACAGATTTGGCATAGACTGTTTCAAGTCTTTTCTTTCTTCCCAAACTTCTTGTGGGAATTTAGCGTATTGCAGCTCCACAAGTCTGGGGGTGTCTGGCACTAATCCGAAGAAAAATTTACTGTGTAGAAGAATGCAGCACCAGTAAAACAAATAGAGATAAAGAGCGCTCTACAAATGTTATTTTTGAACTGAATTTGGTGATGATACTTGATACTTCATTTGGAGTAGATTCCCGAAACATAATTTAACCATCGACGAGTACATGTTTGTTTTATAAAAAAAGGCTTAATTCAGCGAAATCCACTTGTTGTTTTGAACAATAAATTTGAAAACAGAGAATAAACAAAATTCTGGGAACGATTCCGTCATCCACCTAGCTAGTGATATTAATAACAAAAAACGGATACCCCACACAATAAAAAACGAAAATCTAAAAATCCTCTTAATTTATTCATTTACCAAAGTCAATAGGATAACCCAGAAAAATTACAAAAGCAATTTTCCGTATTGTAAACATACACTCTAGAAACTCGTATATACATCGAAAATTTGGAAAATGAATAACGGGGCCCCAAATATGTACAAATTTATGGTTTCCAAATTTATGTAATGTTCGGTGTACACATTTTCCCGACAGAATTTATTTATTTTTATTTTGTTTACTGATTTGGTGGTTGGGGGGTTGTTTCTTTGCCTACGCATAACGTAATGCATATATTTGAGCTCCAAGTTTCTTTTTTACGTAGAATTGGGGCACTTTTAGCAAAAACATGGTTTGACGGGAGCAAATGAAATTTTCATATAACATATTATTGATGAATGAATTATTAGTTGAAAGATCAAACATGTATGAATCAATTCAATTTTTTCTTCTTGAATGTGGACTTGCGCAAACATTGCCTCGTAAACATTTAAATACAGGTGTAGCGTATGTCATAACTTTGGAGACGAATCACAGAAGATTGCTTTTACCATGTGATAACTCTACTGCTTATTTTGAAAAATGGTAATGTGTTTGTGGCACTAAAAGCGTAAATTGTAAATTTCAAGATTTATCAAACATTCTGGAGGTACGGGTACTTAATATAAAATTCGCTGGTACGTGCAACCTGCAAAAATCAAGCAACAGTTATAGAAATTATACTGGTTGGATACTAGTTGTGGAACTATAGATTTTAATTGAAACCGCAAAACACTAAGGGAATGAAAATGAATTCAAATTATTTTGATTAAAGGAATCGGATATTGCCTAAATAATTTAAAGTGTTACCATATCTCAAGTGTTGCTTTCGATTTGTCACTGAAAAATGGCGAAGCTAGTAATAAGAGAATAAACAATACATTTCCGCTTAAAGGCCTGAACCGATATCATCTGATTGCGAAAAAAGCAACCCAAAGGTAACACGGTTGGTTTGGAAATAATTTTATTCAGATGATATGGAAGTATAAAATTACTACTCCTTTGCTCCATCTTCTGGGATTACTGCAACACTACTACCTGGTGTTGTAATCTTAATTTGTAATAGATGTAATATTATATTGTTATAATCTCGAAGTGTGCTAACTGTTCTACAATAAAAATAATGTGATGGTTAAGAGGGTCTCGCTGTACAACGAGAGGTTAGAAGGGAAAAATTACGAACAGTAAGCAAACATTCGAGAACAAACAGTACAAGAGAAAAGGAGTCGAAATTGTGAAGCGGACAAAATATAAACGCATGAAAATATAATTCGTGTTTTATTGAATATTGTTCTGTAATATAAAAAGGGGTTAAAACGGTGTAATTCATTCGAGAAAGTACAACATTTAATCAGAAGTGGGATCGGAAAATACGTGCGGTATAAAAGAAAGATAAATACGTGGGATCAGTGTGCATTGGAATCCTTATATTCGGTTACCTGGAGTGGAAAAAAAAAAGTTGCGGAAATGAGTAACAAGGGCTCAGAGGATAACCTAAGTAAGGTGGGTGATACTGATACAAGTGAATGTGGAAAAAATAAGGATTTAAACAGAAAGTTTGGTTATGACCACATGGTGGATCATACACCGAGGTACTTTACGAATATGGTGGAGACCCTGCCAGAGTTTGACCCAGTTGAGGGTAATATAGACATAATCCAATTTTTGGACAAAATTGAAGAATTGGGAATTCTATACAATTGGGACGAGGTGGCAATTGTACATTACACGTTGGCGCGGCTCAAAGGAAACGCTAAATTGTGGAAGGATAGTCTTCAGAAATCACCTACGTCATGGAATGAGTGGAAATTATTGTTGATGGACAATTTTCCTGTGTTGCAGTCGTCAATTAAATTAACGTTAGATGCCCAAATGTATAGCCGTCAATATAATCAAAGTGTAGTTGACTATTTTTATAAAAAGTTAAGTTTATGTAACAAGGCTAGAATGTACGAGGAAGATATAATGGAGTGGATCGTGCGTGGATTAAAGAACGATCGATTTAGAGATTATTTGGGTCCGTTGAGTCGGTACAGCAAAACATCGGAGCTGTTGTGTGAACTAGTAAGAGCAAGTGATTATATTGATAGGAAATTCCAAATTAATAAAAATTCAACCGTAAAGAGCGAAAATCGGAAACCTGAACAAAATCTGGGAGGAAGCAGTAATTTTCGTTGTTTTAATTGTCGTGAGAAAGGACATAGCGCGGCAAAGTGTCCAAATAAAAATAAAAAGTCAAAGTGTTTTAAATGTCAAAAGGAAGGACATTTCGCCAATAATTGTCCAGAGAACGAGACAAAGAGTGGCAATGCTCAATTAGATGATAAAAAGAAAGTAAATCATTTGCAGATTGATTCACATGCAAAATATATTAAAAAAGGGTTTATTGGTGATAAACAAATTGATTGTTATGTGGATATGGGAAGTGGAGCGACGTTGTTGAGGAAATCCGATGCTGAAAGATTGAAACTGACATATCTCAAGAAAAAATTACCAAGTGTAACCGGTTATGGCGAAGGGAAAATATGCCCGATTGGAATATTAACGTCAATGTTGACGATCGATGGAATAGAAGCCGAAGTTGAAATATTTATAGTACCAGATTATGCGCAGAATATTCCATTACTGGTCGGACATCAGTTCACAGAAAAAAAACATGTAAGAATAGTAAGCGATTCGAGAGGATTAAGAGTGTTCTCTAGTGAAAGTGAAAATCTTGAGAATTTATTCGAGGAAAAAGCTGTGTTGAGAGCCGAAGGAGATACAATTATTCCGAAGAACTACGTGGGACATGTTAAAGTATTTACGGACTTATTAGATAAGGAGTTATGTGTCGAAGGAGGGATTAGGGAGAGCGGTGAGATGATTCCGCGCTGTATAATAAAAACGGATATGAAAGGAGAGACAGTTATACCCGTTTTAAATTTATCCGAAGGAGATCTGCTAATCAAGGATAAAGCTAAAATCACAAGAGGCGAAGTCTGTAGGGAACACAGAATAAATAAAATCGATTTAAAAACAGCTGATACATGTCAACATGGTGCACCAACGAAGTACCCGGAGGTTATCACCAAAGAGATGATTAATACCAAATTAGTTGGTGAAAATCTAGATAAGTTATTGTTATTACTGAATAAATTTAGAAATGTTATTGCTTTAAATATTTTTCAGGTTGGGTGCACCAATAAAACCAGTATGAACATAATTTTAAACGATGAGGTACCAATATACTATAGACCGTATAGATTAGCTCAGACCGAAAGAGATAAGGTGGGTGAAATGATTCAAGATTTAAAGAATGCTAATATAGTAGAAGATAGTGTTTCCCCATACGCGAGCCCAATCATTTTAGTACGCAAGAAGGGCGGAGATATGCGATTATGTGTCGATTATCGTGCCTTAAACAGAAAGACAGTAAAAGATCATTTTCCATTGCCCCTCATTGATGATCAGATTGATAGATTACATGGTAATAAATGGTTTACGACTCTAGATTTAGCCAGTGGATATTATCAGGTACCGGTGGAACCGAACTCTAGAGAAAAGACAGCGTTCGTAACACCTGACGGACACTATCAGTTCAGGAGAATGCCTTTCGGGCTTTGCAATAGCCCAGCCGTTTTTCAACGGCTTATCAATAACGTCTTAGGTAGTCTTAGATATAGTATTGCGATGGCTTATTTGGATGATATAATTGTTCCATCTAGTACGATTGAAGAAGGTTTAGAAAGGTTAGAAATAATTTTGAAAACAATTGTAGATGCCGGATTAACGTTGAATTTAGAAAAGTGTTATTTCTTTTACAGAAAGATAGAGTATTTAGGCTTTGAAATTTCGTCAAATGGCATTGAACCAGGATCGAAGAAGATAGAAAGTGTGAAAAGTTTTCCAGTTCCAACAGATGTTCGAGGAGTCAGAAGTTTTATAGGTCTAGCAAGTTATTTTAGGCGGTTCGTACAAAATTTTGCTGTAATAGCAAAACCATTGACTGATTTATTAAAACAAGATAATAAATTTACCTGGTCCGATGAACAAGTTAAGTCATTCGAAATTATTAAAAAGAAATTAACGGAGAAGCCTGTGTTAGCAATATATAGTCCAGATGGAAAAGTTGAGGTTCACACTGATGCTAGCTCAGTGGGTGTAGGAGCAATTTTATATCAGGAACAATTAAATAAAGTATATAAACCAATCTGTTTTTATAGTCGCAAGTGCTCAAATGAGGAATCGAAATATTCATCAATAGAGCTTGAGGCATTAGCTATAGTTGTTGGGCTAGAAAAATTCAGGATTTATTTGATTGGGAAACCATTTATCATAAGAACAGATTGCAACAGCTTAAAGTTAATATCAAACAAAAGAGATTTAAACCCTAGAATAGCGAGATGGTTTATGCGGATTTCGGAATTTGATTTTAAAATAGAGTATGTTCAAGGGCGAGTTAATCAGGTTGCAGATGCCCTGAGTAGAAATCCAGTCGATGATGCACCTTTTGAAAATGATAATGAGACAAGAATCAGTTTAGGTATTTCGATCAATACTGACTGGGTGGCGGCTCTTCAGAGAACAGACAAAGATATTTTAAAGATTAGGGATAAGTTGGAAGAGGGCGATGAAAAAACCCATCAAAAATTTACTATGTACAAAAGTCGAGTTTATAAGTATACAAAGAATAAGTGGCGGTTGTTTGTACCGGATTGCCTCCGGTTTGACATCGTTAGGGATGGTCATGAAAGTGTAGCACACATGGGGATTGATAAAACGTTGGCAAAAATCAAAAATTGTTATTACTTCCCTAAATTAAGAAAATTTGTTACAGAATACATAAATAGATGCATTAATTGTATATATTACAAAACGACCACGGGTAAGAAACCAGGTTTTCTACATCCGTTAGAGAAGGGTACGGAACCATTCGTTACAATTCATATTGACCATGTGGGGCCATACGTCACTACTAAAAATAGAAATAAGTATGTGGCAGTCATAACTGACGGTTATAGCAAATATGTTGTCCTAGGTGCAATGAGTGACGTTGGGGCCGCGAAAACGATTGATTTTATTAAGTTGTATATGTCGCATTATGGAAAACCCTTAAAGGTTATAAGTGACCGAGGAACGGCATTTACGTCCGCATTATTTAAGACATTCGTAGACGAATACAGCATTACTCATGTCAAGGTGGCAAGTGGAAGTGCTCGCTCGAATGGACAGGTAGAAATTGTCAATAAGACAATAACTACTAGTTTGGCCTGTATAAGTGACGGCATTGAATGTTTAAATTGGGACGAAAAGTTGTTAGAATTACAACTTAGTATTAATAACGCAGTACATCGTGTGACAAAGAAATCACCAGCAGAAATAGTATTCAAGTATAAACCGGTTATGTTTAAAGACAATCCCTTGACGATAGAAATAACGAATTTGAATAGTGAGTTAAACCTGGAACAGAACGATGATAACACAGCAGAACTATTAGAAAGGAATAGAGAGGTTATCAAAAATCAGTTTGACAGGAAAAGACGAGCTGCACCTGAAATGTCGGAAGGTGATATTGTTATGGTTCGTAGTGAACCACCCGCAAGTGGAGAAAGTAGAAAGTTGATGACTAAGTATAGAGGTCCGTATGAAGTCGTGAAATCAATAGGTAACGATAGGTATTTAATCCAAGATATTGAGGGAGAATCACAATCCTCCCGAGTGTATAAGGGAATACTCCCAATTGATCGGCTGAAAATTGTGAAACAAAAAGACAAGTTGATGTAAATTCTTATTAGTAAACATAATTAGATTTAGGTTTGAATTGAAATAGGAAAACAGATTCTAGGTTAAGTAACTTAAATTGGTTGAAATGTGCGGTTATTGGTATCTAATAATAAAAATATAAAAAGATAATAATAATAAATTCAATTGAAACATTGGTAAAAATGATAGTGGTACTTGGTGCATCCAGCCGAAAAATCAACAATGGTAACAATTTACAAATTATTTTATGTTTAATAGTAGTTTATTTGATTTATATTCATTAATTTTAAAATTTTAATAGACTTGAATTTGTAAGTCGGGATTCAAATCAGTTTATCGGGGAAACAATCCATTCAACCGGATTCAAATGAATGTTGGAAGACGTAACCGTTTATAGTGATTTGGGTCTTATTAATAAATATTTATAAATAATGGTTGTAGATGACGAGGACGCCATCTATTACAGGATGGCCGAATTGTTGTAATCTTAATTTGTAATAGATGTAATATTATATTGTTATAATCTCGAAGTGTGCTAACTGTTCTACAATAAAAATAATGTGATGGTTAAGAGGGTCTCGCTGTACAACGAGAGGTTAGAAGGGAAAAATTACGAACAGTAAGCAAACATTCGAGAACAAACAGTACAAGAGAAAAGGAGTCGAAATTGTGAAGCGGACAAAATATAAACGCATGAAAATATAATTCGTGTTTTATTGAATATTGTTCTGTAATATAAAAAAGGGTTAAAACGGTGTAATTCATTCGAGAAAGTACAACACTGGTGACAAAACAGCGTACACAATGTTCATGATCCCAGACTTAGACAGTGCACTGTTCTTTTTGTGGCGATTTCCGATAAACAATACCTGTAGTGACTAAGGGTACCAGAGCTGACAATAAAAATGCTTTGCTGATACGATCCTTTCTGTGGTTCAAGATTCAAAGAGTACGTCTAACAATTACCATGATAGTACGACTTGGCGGTATTTCATATGCTCAAGAATTCTCTGATGTGTTACTGAAAATTTTCGAAGAGAAGATTTTGAGAGATATGGTCATCGATCTCACTACAAAGGGTTATCACAACGATTTTTACTACTAAAATTATCGAATATTAGACCTAGTGTTCCCCTACTTTTTCCGGAAAACTCGAGTTTTCTAGTTGGATTGGGTCGAGTTCAAAGTGATAAGACCTACTCTCAAAGTTGTAAGAGTTTACAAGAAGTATCTTAGGACAAATGGTTTTTTGTTGTGAAAGAAAATTTTCAAGCTCTTTTTATGTAAAATATAGTTTCGCCTAAATGTTGATATTTAGTGTATGTATTCTATTATATTAATACTCTTAATTTTTTCAAACTAAACCCTAAAATGACCCCTAAACATGATCCGATCCGTTAGATTTTTTCAGGGTAGGTCTACATAAATATTACGGTGTGCAATCAAGTGAAAATTAATATCACAAGTCAAAGTGATATACTGCTGCCTAGTGTTCGAGTTACAAGATGCACGAGAATTATAAATACCTAGTAGTTACATTGATGGTTACCTGGTGAGTAGTTATATTGTTTAAGTAATCGATCAATCCCTAACACTCAACCTTTCCTAATCCCGGAGGAAATATATCTCTCAAAACCTGACGGTTAATCAGGTGTAGTTAAATAAAGATAAAATTAAATTTTATTTGTAAATTAAAATTGATAATAATAAATTTCAAGAATTCGCGGGTTACAAATTCACCAACTCAAATAGTAATTTAAAGTAAAAAATAAAAATAAATTAAAGTTCATGAGTGTTGAATTAGAATTGATACATTTAATCGAAAAATTAGAAAAAACGATAGGAAACCTAGATAATTTAGATAAGTGGTTAGATAAATTAGATAATTTAATAAGCATAGAAACAAAAACAGAAATGGCTCACGAAGCTCAAGAAGCCATGGCTATGTTAAACTCCGTTCTAACGACAATGAAGTTACCGGATTCAATAAAAGACCTTCTTAAATTTAATGGGTCAAGCTCAAGGCACACACTAAACGATTTCAGCACTAATGTTGATGAAATCATTGAGCAATGCGAAACCGTAATGGGAGTTGGGAACACACCTATTACATTTTTTAGGGCAATCCGCAATAAAATCACGGATGAAGCGGATGAAATCCTTACTACGTATGGTCCCACGGTAAACTGGCAAGAAATCCAGGCCAACCTTACCACTCATACGCAGATAAACGTAATGAGACGTCTCTTCAGAGACTTACACACTATATTACAATTTGGGGACTCCATCGAAAAGTATTATAGTCGTATAATCGAAATACAATCAACATTTCTAAACCATGTAAGGCTCAGTAACTCATCTTTAACGGTAAAGCATAAGAAAGAAACAATGTACCGAGAAATGTGCTTTTCTAAGTTCCTGGCTGAAATAAGAGAACCAATGGGCTCCCTAATTAGAGCCAGAAATCCAAACACACTATCAGAAGCTCAAACTTATGCCTGCGATAACAGAATATGTTATATATAAGGAAACCTTTGACAGATAAATCAGAAGCAATAGATGCCATGTCAAATCCAAAAGGATGCAAACAACCTACATGATTTCCACCTAACCAACCAAGGTTCTACTTTAGTCCCACAGGACCTCCAAAGCACCAAGCTCGAGAATTATTTAATATAGAACAACAACAAAATTATAATATGTGATACCAGTATCATGATCGTATCGAAGTGTATGATAGTCATCTACAAAGTTCTGATGAAATAAATCACAATATGTACCAAGAAAATTCACATAATTAGCCGAAATATGTCCAAGATTTCGACGTAAATCACAACCATACATCAGATGTTCCTCTAGAATCAGACTAAACGGTGTTTCGGTCCTCTGCCTCAGAGAACCAATTCGATACTTGAATCTCAATTCACATCAATCAGTTAGCCTTTTACAATATTCACATCCATATTCAAATTAATTCAAACACTAAATTAAAATTCCTAATTGATAGCTAATCAGAGCTTCGTAGACCCAGAATTTATTATCCCGAGCAAAATTCAAAAAATTAACCCCAAAAAAGTGAAAACTTTATTCAAAGAACACTCCTTAACGGAACAAGTTTTGATTCCAGGGTTTAAGGAATTCAGAACAAAAGAAGCAATGAAATTCTTACTTTTTAAGTTTCATAATTATTTCAACGGACTTATTGGCTCGATATAATTAAACAACTTGGAATTAAACTGGATTTTAGTAACTCTACGTTAGAAACTAATAAAGTTAAAATACCATTACTCTATAAACCAAACTATCAATCACCTGTCTATGAAATACCACCCAGAAATAAAATGATAATGTTGATGTGGAAAATGGAGAAATTTACATGAAACCAGTGAAAATTAACGACCACGTGATAATCCCAGAAGGATTATACACGTCACATAACTGGCATGCATTTGTAGAAATTATCAATTTTTCGAATGAAGAACAGACTGCTTTAATTGAGCAACCGATCAAAGTTGAACATTCAAAAACTACCAGATCGAGGTTAATCATTCGTCAATTAGTTCTGACCAACGAATAAAAAAATTATGCGTAGAATACGAATGCATTTTTTCAAAAAGAATCTCAAAACCTGAGTTTTACAAACATTGTTAAGCACAGTATCGATCTAAGAAATGAGAAGCCGATCTTCACTAAGTCATACCGGTATCCTCACATCCACAAAGGTGAGGTAGCCCAAGAAATAGATAAAATGCTACAAGAGGATATAATTCGTCCAAGCTACTCACCATGAAGTAGTCCTATTTGGATCGCCTCAAAAAAAATGATGCTAGTGGCAAGAAAATGTTTATTATTGTATTATTGTAACGAAACCTTTCAAGATCGTATAGAATTTTCACCACAGGTGAACTCTCAGAACGTCGTTTCGTTTTCAGAATTGTTTTATATACTCATTCATTGCCCTTGCGCGGTCATTTTGAGCGTGGCTTTAGCTCAGGAGTTTAGGGGTGGGTGTTGCAAGGGTTGAACGAGTCTTGCTAGACCGCCGGGTTAAAAGGCAAAAAAAAAAAAATAGAAAACATAACGGAAGAAAACTATTAATGCGGGTGATAAATTCTGACCGAAGTAAAATTTGACCATTATCTCAGAAGGAAATTGACGGTATATAAGGGAACGGAGAATTATGACGGAATGGAATCATAAAACCAAAATATTAATTAGGTGTAGCTGATAATTTACATACAAAAATTGAATTAAATGAACATTGCACCTGCCATTGCACTACCTACCTGGGTCTCACCGATACTTATTTAATATCTCATATTATTTAACGAAAAAATTATTTAAATTCATTTCCGAGCTGGAAAATTAACGCAAATTAACCGCATATATGAATTTACTTTATTTTTGAAAAAAGTGCATCAAATTTACATCTTCAAAAATCTTCTTAATCATTTCTTAACCAAAAATTCAATAAAATGTATTCACGTGACTGATTATTCAGCCACAGTTCAGCTAGTATTTACTAATGCATATACAGATTTTTTTTTACTTAGGATTTTTTTAGGAATTATTTCACTCCGGTAAATTAAAATGGTTTGTTGAAATTGCTTTGGTTAACACTCTTGAAACCAAAGGGAAGGCGCTGGTGTTGATAAACACAACTATGATTTTTTATTGATGTGCAAAACTTGGTGCCGATAAATCGTCTATATCGATGTTTCAGTTGATTTAAAGCTACGCAATGCACAAGTGGTAAATGATTTGCAAATCAAACTGGTGACGAGAGTAAGTGAATTGAAAGGAGGAAATTAATTTATTTAAACGACATTAAACATTAAACGCACGACATTAAATGCATTGGATTTTTGGATAATCTCTCGATTATCATCTAATTCCCTATCGCTAGCCACAAACACCAAATAAGGTACAAAAGCAACTTACAATTTATTCCGAACGCTGAAAATATGTTGTCTGATTTGCAGCGACAGTGTTTACCAACAAACATAAATCCTACATAAAATGTTTATCTCATGTACAAACGTACGTTCGGACTAAAAACCTGGATTGCTTCACATCGAAGAACACAATACAAAAGACATAAAGCGGATTAAATTTGTCAACACTGTAATACTAGTAATTGGAATGTCATGTGGATATACCACTTCAGCGTTGTTTGTGCCTTCTATTGCTTCATATATACGAATATATTTCCGAGTCTGTATAGACGAGTCAATATTCATATTAAAATCATAATTAACTTTCGATATTTGATATCTCGCAAATAAAAATTAAATGATTAAAGTAAATTTTGGGAAATTAGATTTATAATGAATTTTTTTTTTTACAAATCACATGCATGCATATGAATGTACGTACGTTTGTGAATATATAAAGTTTATTATGTGTTTAGTGTACATATTGGGTTTTCTTTATCCCAATGGTATTTGTCAGTATGATAAAAACGTACTCAGCAGGTGGTCGATTTTCCATGGATGGAAAAAATAATAATTTCCAATATACTTGTTTTGCATGTAAATGTTTGTATTTTGAATAATGTATACATATTTTGTGTATATAAAGCGAACCTTATTATGTTCATGTGAGGACGATCTGTAGGTGTTGGGTATGCGATTTAGATTAAAAACATGTCATGTGTAAAATTCATGTGTGCGAATCTGATTCCTCCTGCTAATCGCTTGGAAAATATATAAATTCGATTTTTTATTTTTAAATTTATAATTTAAATCTGTTTAGGCCAGATTTAAAATTTTAATATCTGATTAGTAAATTTGTTTGAAAAATATCAGTTCACTTATAATTCCTCTCTTAAATTCAAAGTTGGTTACACAATCTTAACTTACATATAGTTTCGTTTTTTTCCGCTAGGTTGAGCAGATGAAACTTCAAACTAGAGGTTTTCCATAAATTAAAAGATCTTATAGAGAAATGTGGGAATTTGTGTAGTGGTGACTCCTTTTTGCTGCAAGATTGGTCCAAAATTCAAGAGAGAATTCTACTTTGGTTCTGCAGAACATGCAAAGTTCGGTGTTGAAGGTTGTCTATTTCTTTGGTATCACCAAATGGAATACAATACCATATGTGTTGAAATAATATTGCTTGACACGGGTAAAGTTGGAACGAATATTTAGGACGGATTTACTGAAATAATGGATGATGACCAAGAATTTATTATAATCATTGTGGTTCAACCGATCCCCAACACCGATTTTAAGTTAATAATTTTAAGATCTTTAAGAAAACGGTTAAACTGCCACAAATTCAAGTACCTGTATTCAATGGTGAGCCTGCACAATTTCTTATCTTTAAGAATACAAACATATATTGCTCTTATTCACAGTAAAGAAAAATTATCTAGTATTGTATTTTTTTTTTTTTTTTTTATTATTCGACAAGCTTAGGATGACGCGAAACAATAGGACATATAACTTTAACAGCCGCTCCATATCACAATGCATGGAATGATTTAAGATGCATAGTGGAATCTCCCACAAGAGAGATAATGCACACGAACACACCCGTTGGGTGAGGAAGTACTAATCCGAATCATCGAGCGCTTTCAAAAGACATAGTAAAATTCTTTGCAAGTTTGTTTTAACTGTTTAGGAACGATATTGTCGGAAAAATTGTTGTCTACAACAATAATAAAAATTCAAGACGAGTGAGGTTCATATAATGATTGCCGGGTACTTTTAGAATAAGGTGGCCAATCCAATTTTATATTGTCTCATCATTTGCAAATAAACTCGGAAGTTAGCTTATTCTAGCTAACCAAATCTTACCATAAGTGGTATCAATCAAACTAAAACTGCAATATTCCAAAGCATTTCCACAAACATCAAATTCCGATCAAATCGTTACAATAGAATTTTAAGCTTTTTAGTTGTACCTCAACCTCAAATATCTGGCCCATTACCAAAATCAAGATATAATATTTTAATTCGAAATATACCGTCAAACCTGTCTGACCCAAGTTTTTATATCTCAAGACCGGTGGAAGCATTATAGGGTGCAGAAATTGTTTTTGAAATACTCGGACTGAACCAAATTCAACTTCAACGATAATAAGTGGAAAATTCGTTCCCAACCAACACAGATTCAACAACGATTGAGTTAGATGTGTCTAACAAGCTGTCACAATCAATCTAAAAATTTGGAAAGTTCAGCACAATCCCAGGAAGGAAATTTTGCTCTGAACAAGAACAGCAATTTGTTTGAAGCGTATATTTGCAAAAATAGTTACAGATCGGATTTCGGTAGATACTACGATTAATTTTTCTGTTAATTAACGTCTTTTCAACCGATTCCACTGGGCAACAAGACTTGTCCTCTATCGTACTTCGATTCAGGAAATATCGTGACTAAAATAAATAAATTTGATACCGACCAAATCAAAACTTACGAATTGTTGACGGTCACTGACGGTACCAACTCGGCGCCATACCTGGCTACTAGAGTTGTACCGCAGTTGGCTCAAAATGAAAGTAATATGTGTCCTCTTACATCACTAAAACAGAGTACAACTTTAATGACGTCTCTCAGTTTCCGACACGTTCGGAGGGTGCGTTACAAATACAAGAGGAAGTAATTACCCCGTAAAACAATTTTTATGCTTTTGTCTGAAAAACGACTGAAATTTGACTATTGACCCTAAAAGGCAATAATCGGACGGGTGACTACCAATTGTTCAGTCATTTGTGCATCAAATCCTTGCCGGATTTGAGACGGAAATCTTAGTCAATTTCACTGGCATAATACAAAATTCTAATAATGCGGGAGCTCCAGTACAAATTTTCAATACTATTTATTCAGTCAGATGCAATTATATTTATGCTTGTGAGGTTTAAAAAATCTTATATATAAGTTGGATGGTGATGAGTGTATAGTGTTAACCCATTAAAGCAAAAATGTAAAGAAATTTTACAATTTTCCTTATATCTTACTGCTTATTTTGTTTTTTTTTTTGGTACTTATATTATAGTAACTCCAAATGCTAATAAAGCACCATTTCTACAGCTAGAATATTTAGCAGGGGCAAGGAAATGATAGACTAGAGGGTAAAGCAATAATTTTTATATTCGAGCTAAAGCATTTTTTATACAACTTTGTATTTCCACTGTGTAATTTAAACTGTTCACAGAAAACTTTTGCCAGACTGGAAGTAATATGTATGTCTGTCCTTCGCCAAATGCAAAGTTATATACAATAGTTATCTGCTATGTGAAAATTACCACTTTTCTTCAGCCTAGCATCCCTTTGTACCTCCCCGTCTCCCTCGCTTTATACAATGCGTCAATGGAGGAGTTATAATTCTTGGAATTTCAAAATAGTTTATTGTATTCTATTTTAAACCTCATAAACACAAATATTACTGTATGTAACTGCCAGATAGTATAAAATTAAATTTGTGCTGGGGCCCCGAACTGTAATAAATACTTAATTATAATTCACTGTACTATACTCGTAACAAACAACATAAATAATAAAGTATTCAACAGAAGTATTTATAGCTTAATTTAATATTAAGATTAACCAGTATTTTCTTTTGTTTTTGTCGTTTTTGAGTATCTATACCGCTCTGCGGCTCTTTTTAAAAAATCTACAAAATTTTTACGGAGATCCACCTTGCTTATTTCAGCATATCCCAATTCGTTGAATCGATAATTTATAGTATCCTCAACCAATTTGACTACATTGGTCCATTCAGAAAACGGTAATTTCTTTTTTTCTAAAAATTACACGGAAAAAAATATATTACTAATCTGATCTGGATCAAATCATATTTCATACGAAAAATAGTACGATCAACAACCAATTAGTTCCAAAAAACCAATTAGTTTAATTTCAATGTACACTTTGATTTGATCCGGATCGCTTGATTTCATGAAAGATGGTCAAAAACAGAACAGGAGATACACAAAGCCACAACGCTACTAAAAGTAGAATATCAAACAAAGGGATGTTCATGTTCAATTGCTCACAGAACAATTTAACATTGTTAATGTCGATCGTGCCATTTAATGTAAAAGTATATTTTTTGTTGTAGTTTGTCGATGTATGTATCTCTTGTTACGAGGGCAAATCAAAAAGTCTTGCAATATCATATGAAAAAAAAGAGTGAGTGAGACAGTAATATTTTTATTTTTCGACATAATCTCCTTTAAGGTTTATACATTTGTCACATCGATCAATTAACTTGCCTAAACCCTCTAAAAAAAAGATTTCTTTTGCTCCATAAAATATTCATTTACACCAGACTGTACTTCATAGTCACTGGAAAATTTCCGGCCCCTTAGTGTTTTTTTCAAATTGGGAAACAGAAAGTAGTCACTGGGTGCCAAGTCTGGATTTTACGGTGGATGCGGAATTTCCACGAAGCCGCAGTCCTTTAATGCAGCTTGAGCAATATTAGCCTTGTGCACGGGTGCATTATCGTGAAGAAGCAAGATTTTTTCCTAACTTTCCTTGGCCGTTTTTTCCGGATCGCTTTTTTCTTTTTTCGCAAAATCTCTGCGTAATATATGCCTGTGATTGTGGTTTTCGTTGGCATATAATCGATTATCAAAATTCCTTCAGCATCCCAAAAAATTGTTGCCAAAACCTTACCAGCAGACGGTTGAGTTTTGAATTTCTTTGGTGGTGGTTCACTACGTTTAATCCACTGCGTCGATTCTTGTTTGGATTCCGGATCCCAGTGATGAAGCCATGTTTCATCGCCTGTTATTATGTTATCCAAGAAATTTTCTGGATCTTCTTTGTACATATCTAAAATCACCTTTGAAGTTTGAACGCGCATTTTTTTTTGTTCTGCATTCAACAAACGGGGAACCCATCGCGCACTTACTTTCGACATGTGAAGGTGGTCATGTAATATAGTATATGTGGTACCGTATGAAAGAGAAAGTCTCCACGCTAACTGCGGAACAGAAATACGCCGGTCCTCCAATACAATAGATTCGGCCAAAATTACGTTTTCATGGCTAATGGCATCTGCTGGCTGACCCGAGCGGTTGTCGTCTTCTAATGACTACCGACCACTTTTGAATAATTTTACCCACCTTGTTACTGTGGCATATGATGGTGCAGATTCGCCGTAAGCTTTTGATATATAGTTGAATATATAAATTGCATTTCGTCCATCTTTACAGAAAAATTTAATAACGGCGCGATATTCAATTTCATTCATTTTAAGAAAAATTCAAAACACATGTTACTAAATTGATAAAAACAAACGAACTGTAAAATTTACATCGAAATGTTCTTCTAGAAGTTTCATCGCGATAAAAAATGGTTTTGAAAAATATATTGTTGTCTCACTCACTCTGTTTTTTCATGTGATATTGCAAGACTTTTTGATATACCCTCGTATGTTTATAAGAAATTAATTTCTATAGTAAAACCTTAACTTTGCATTTATGATTAAAGATGGATTTTAACAATTATGTCTTCTATATCGAGATCTGAAGGACGACAAAGTTACTTTGGAATTGGAAAATTGTTTGTGTACCTACGTACAATGCCCGTTTAATAAACCTATATATTCGTCCTTTGCGCGAATGACAAATAACAAGAATTATTTGAAAATAGGTTTTTCCTATAATTCTTGCTATGATTTGCTGTGAGTTTACCTTTCGTTATATTTATAGCCCCGGTCCACGTGTATTTATGTATGATTTCTAGATCAATCAGCTTTTCTATGATGTTCCTAATATTCTTTGATATTTTTTTGCCGTCAACATCCATTTTCAGGAAAAGAATCTAGAATAATATATACTCGGTTATTATAAATTAATTCAATAATTTCAGTTGAGCCAAAATAAATTGAGTTACTTACCATTTGTTCAGCAAACGATTTATTGAGCAGCTGCTCGTTAAATCTAACCACAGCGGTTACTGTAAGAAACGGCAAGGGAGGGACGACGAAAGAAGAGTCTTTTTCTATGCTGCTATTTGAATTCTTTCTGACGCAACTAAGAAATTCTGGCAAAATATCGGCAAAACTTTGTACTTCTGCATTACATCAATTGTTTCTTTTAATTATTTAATTTCAGTCGTTAAGCTGGCTATTACATTATCGCTGGTTATTACATTATAGCTGGTTATTACATTATTTTCGGCGGGAACATCGCTTATTTCCTCAGTCCCGACAGTTGCATTACAGCGAACCACTTGTCCTAAAATACAACAATTGCAATTTCAAATAGGATTTAACAAAAAAAAATTAATCTCACCAATCATTTTCTGTTGATCATCGCCACATTCCAGCATTAGTTCCTCGATTTGATAATTATTTGTAGCTGAAGGCTCCGTATTTTGCAAATAACCCACTACCTCTATTAAATTAACATTAGCGGTATCGTTTTCCGAATTACTTTGCTTTTCACGTTCATTCTTCGCAAACGTTAAATTATCAAACTCGTCGTTTAAATTGATCATTTTTAATTTACGGGTTCTTAAGTTTTCTTCAGCTGCCTCGGATTCCGAGTTTGAAAATCTTTCGTAAACTCTTTCTCGTTTTTTGGCCTCACTGATTGTTTCTAGAAGTTCAATTTAAAGTTACTACTTAGGCTTGTTTATTTACAGTTAATTTCAAATCGCCAACTTACCAATGTCACTTTGCAGCATTACAAAGCTATATTTTGTCCAAGAATCATCTGATAGAGTGTGATTTTCTAGCAAATATTTACTATGTTTTTTTCCAGGCCATAAAACATGAGGTCCCTGAATCCATTTCATTGATACCGTCGCCACCTCCTTCTCACCATTCTGGTCGAGTGTTTCTATAACTGCATACATATCTGAAGATTAAATAGATTAATATATAAACCAACCAAATTATTAAAAAAATATTATGGGAAAACAAATGATTAAAATTTAACATAAAAAACATAAAATAATGATGAACTTGAGATGTTGAGTCTAAAAGGTTAAAATTTAGATTCAAATTCGGCTAATAGTTTTATATATAGGGACTTCTGCCAATAAAAAACTTTCCACCAAACATCAATATATCGTACCAACATACCTAAATGATTTACGTATGAATTAACGAAAAATGTAATCTGTATTTTTCTTCTTCATTCTCCATTGCGAAAAGTTTTTTGATCGACCCATCTAACTTCCAATACGTCGGTTCAGCCAAATTGATGTCCGATTGATATATGTCTAGTTTGTTTGAAGAAATGGGAAGGTGAAAATAACTTCGTTTTCCTATTGCTTTGGACCCAAATACGTATATATCATTTGCCAATTTTCTCGCATGTATAAACTTTAAAATATTTTTTTGTTTTGTAAGAAACCAGCAATCACGATTTTTGTTGTTTATTCTAAAGTCTCGAAAAACGATTTCTTCATAAATAATTTTTTTTTTAGAGTTGTAATTACACTTTTACGTTTTAAAATTGGGTATTCATTTATATTTATAACTTCTAATTCTGGTGTTTCACTGAGTTCCATTAATCTATTGTAAATTTGGGAAAGCGGTTGACTATTCTTTCTCAGTAGAGATTTAATTTGGCACATGAAGCTCTCGTAAGGGAATGAACTCAACATATTAATATTACCATTTCTCTCAACATCTCCAGGCAAATGTGAAAGTGCATGTACGTTAAATACGATATGATGTGCGCTATACAACTGCTTCACTCCAATTATGAATTCGTTTAAGAGTGTTTGACTAAGTTTAATTGCTTTTTTAGGCCAGTTATTAGTGGACAGTAATCGTATTGCAACATGCAAAAGTAAAAAATGGTCGTATTTGTCCTTTGATAATACGTCCTTTAGGACGAATGGTGCTGCATAAAGCAAGAATGCACGATATTCCGTTCCCTTGAAATACGACAATTGAGAAAGAGGGCGAAGTTTTCTTTGAAATTCGCTTGGTTGTAATAATGAAATTGATTTTAGCCTGACAGAAATGGTTTCTATTTGATGGGACGATAAAAGAGATTCAGATGTACCAACCATCCACATACGAAGAAATCTCTTCACGGAAGCTCCTCCAATATTGTTGTGACGTTATAATGATTTTCATCCGACTTATTTCTAAAAGAATAGTCAGTTCTTTTAGCCGAATTAAGCTCAGGAAAAGTCATCCGAGATTTGATATGTTCTCCTTCCTGAGTGCATTGGTTACATCCAAAATAAGCAGTATGAGATTTTATCCCAAGAACGTTACTTCTCGCAGGTGTATCGCAAATGAAATTTCCAATTTTGATCGATATCGTTTGATTTTTGAAAGAGAAATGGCCACTTAGGTTTTTTATCTCATCAACAAATGGTCGGAGGAACTCATTGAACAGCTTTGGTTTTTTGTACCCATGATAAATTCCGACGACAAAAATATAGTTTGAGATCGACTATTTTCCCAGTATCAGCCAAAAACAGCTATTCGAGCTTTTACTGATTGGCAATCCATCAATATTAAAATCTATTGTGATTTCAATCGGCAAATTTTCCCGGCTTGTTAAAATGTAACGCTATATTAACACCAACATGAACATAATTTCCCGGCTCCACGTTCATTATTGTCATATTTCTGGGAGTATTTAATACTGTTCGGCTATCAATTGGTAATCTGGGATAGCCTCGAGATTTAAAAAGTTTCAAAATTTCGTTAAGCGCTGTCATTTTTATATTATTCTTAAGCGCCCATGTTCTTAAAAAAAATGACAGTTCTTCAGTACTTAAACTGTCCAAATCATCACTGGGAAGGTTTTCAATTCTATCTGTTAAATTAAATCGGGATTCATACTCATCGTCGTAATCTATTGAAAGATCCTTTTCGGCATCACTCTGAGCATCGAATCAATTATCGTTTACTGCTTAACATAATTGTGGCACATTTTCAGTTGACAATATATTTACTTTTGATGTTGAGCTTTCATTGTTCAACATAGGCCTACGAATATTTTCAGGAAGCACCAAGCCATAGTTAATACTGTGTTTTTGTCGAAGGCGACGCTTGAGTGAATTGTTTTGAGCTCCAATGCAAACTTTTAGGCATTTTTTTAAACTAGATTTTAAACAAATTTAATAAAATTATTTTAAGATATGTAATTTAATTTTATCTCAAGTAAAACACAATAAGAATGGAAAATAATCACAAAATAATCAATTGAAACAAAAATAAAACACGCTATATTATTTTATGTTTAACATTTTAAAGTCGGATTCGTTCTTTTCAATTATAACCGTTAAATAATTGTAACACTTTTTAAGCACGGATTCGACTTTTAGATACATTTCTAGGTTTTTATAGAATTAAATAATAGAAAACGTACCTGCAATTAATCCACTAAGTAATTGAGTATTAATTATTATGTATTTGGTTTCTCCAAAATACTTTAAAAAAAGTTTAAATTAAATCTTTTACAAAAACTTTATCAACTTACTACTATTAACTTTACTAATAATAATTATTTTTTAAATTTTTTTTTTCAAAATTGCACTGCACTTTACAAACTGCACTCTTCAACTAAATCAAAAACGTGTTTTAATAACAATTTTCTCTTTTTCGTAAAAAAAAAAAAAAAATACCATTTATGGGGTGAGATTGTCTATTAATTGGAGTTTGAAAAACAAAAGATGGACAAATATGCCGCTGTTTTGACACAATAAACTAAAACTAAGCCATTTTCGTCCAAGTTTCTTTTTTGTTTATTCCAAATCATAGACAAATTCTACCGTTATTAGGTAAATGTATTTTTATTTGATACATTTTCGACTCTTCAATTTTTTTCTATAATTTCGTCCCTAATACAGACGAAACCGTCGGGTTAGACGGAATTGGTTTTACGGGTTTTGCTCAAAATCGGAGGTTGGACTTATTACCAAAATATAACACTGAAAATCAAAATCGTAGTTACTTTGGCAGTCACAGAAATGGATAACTAACTAACAAAGTCATTTAGATAACTAACTAACTCATTTGTTCCGAATCGTTCAAATAAATTTCGAAACTGAAAGAAACTTCTTAAAACAGGAAAGCGGTTACCAAGCAGCAGTGCTCTAATACTTCTACCACCCAAGTCGAACTTCATAGGACTATTGTCCCATTCACTGCTCGGTCGTTGAAGTGTATAGACGTGTTTTGTTTTGTTTTAAATTAATAAAATAAAAAAAAATAAAAAAATAAAAAATAATAAAATTTAGTTTTTTGTATTGTTCAATTTTGGCAGTGATGACACTGGAAATATCAGAAATACATTTTGTTTTTATTTTTTAGTTCAAATAAAAAATCTCGTTTGATCGTCTGTGATTTCGTATTAACATAATTGTGGTAGTTCAAACTATAAACTATAAACCGTGATATTTCTAAGTACATAAATGTGATATCAAAATAGAAACTGTGATAAATTTTCCTACTCGTGGCTGCTGTTCTGAATGAACCGTTATTTTACAATAACATAATTTAATTTGTTCGTAATTGTCTTAGTTCAAACATTAATAACTGTAAACTGTAATATTTTTACGTAATTTGGGACAATTCAAACAATTTGTGATAAATTGTGCATAGCTGTTTATATGATTTCATTCAATTACAATGCCTTGCATGCAACTCTACAACGCATTTGCTTTTTAGGCAACTGCTGCATTCCTTGATCAAAAACAATAACATGTCCAAGATTTTGAGGAGAATTGATGTGATAGTGGACAAAGCCGCTGCAAATTTGGACTTAAGGAAAATTGAATCGGAGGACGCCGCCGCAAGTTATTGTAAAGTCGGGGTCTCCCATCAACTCAATCAAAACTGTATCCGTTTGACTCCGTCAAAAAATATTTATATATCAGTCGTATCTATTCATCCATCTCAACTGATCAGATCGTTAGCTATGTCTGCGATAAACTTCAAAATTGTTTGCCAGGGGACGTAAATTGAAGGCTATTATTACTCAAAGGTCGCGTTTTGGACAGCTGACTAACGTTCATTTAAAATTGGTTTGAAGGAGGCTGATTTTGACCTACTTAACAATTCTGATGTTTAGCCTGCTGGTACTATAATCCGCTCATTTACAAATAATTCACGCATATCATAAAAACCGGAGTGTGGCCACGTTTCAACAGCCAAAGTAACTACTGCTTTAAAAAATCAGTTTAATTTATCAACGTCCGTCGCTTCATCTAATACCATCATCGCCTTCACTTCTATCTACTAAATGCATCCAGTATCCGAGGTAAAACAAGGGATTTCCGCTTAGGCATACTTGAGAAAGATTTTGATGTTATAATAAGAGTACTTTTCATCTGACTCCGTCGTTCATAGAACGGACAGATATGATGATTTTGTCACCAGTTGTGGAGGCGGTGGTGTTTTAATTGCTGTAAAGAATTCAGGCTCTAATGAAGTGATTGCCTGCCATCCCTGCCTTGGCGTCATTGCTGTTCGCATCAGACTAGCATACCATACCTCGATTGTTGCCATCGCCGTTTAAATTCCTAACGGATCTGACCGAGATGTTTACAACAAACCTATCAACTATATCGACTCTGCCGTTATACCTTCAGTTCGTTCTTGTGATCAAATTATCATTGTGGGCGACTTTAACGTACCCAATATATCTTGTCGCCCTGGTGGCAAAGTGGGCACCATGCTTGCTCCAGCGAACGGAGGTCCCGGGTTCGATTCCCGGTGGTGCCAAGCAAAGATTTCACGGCTGGTTTAGTGGTTTAGGATCATTGAATTAATCACTCATTATCCGAAATGACAATATGATTATGAATCCTCATTGGAGTCGGCCAAATCCCTTGATGGGATATAGGGCCAGAGAGAGAGAGAGAGAGAGAGAGAGATATCTTGGAACGATGTCGACGGTGTGTTCTCTTCATCCTCAATTGATGAGAAAGTATTGACTATCATCGATTACTTCGCTTCCATATCAACAACGCAGCTTAACTATTTCAGTAACAGTCGAGTGAAATTCCTGGACCTGCTATTTGCCAACGATGTCTTGCATGCCGTGCTCCGTGCTTGGACTACACTGAACGTGAGAGCATTATGATAAATATTTTTTTATACTAAATGTAAAACTAACTATTTTCCTAATGATTTTCACTTTGCGATGCACAGATTCAATGAGCTTGTCGGAAGTGATACCGAGAGACACGATCCGCGGGTTATCAATAATAAATCCGTCTTTCGTGAGCCATACCGAGTTGATGGTGCTCAAGAAACGACGCAACAAGTTTCATTCCGTTTACAGGCTTTATGGCGTAGATTACTATCGCGATTTTGGCAAAGCCCGCTAGAGATTTAAGACCGTCAATTGGTGCCTTTGCAATAATTACGTAGTGCAAATCGAGCAAGTTTTGACATGTAATCCCAAAAAATTTTGGAACTTCAGACCTCCACCGCCAGTCAGCCATCTGATACTTGCAATTTTTTTGCCGAAATCTTTGCATCGGTTTACAAGCCGCTTCGGGCGACAGACACCGGGTCTTTTACTACTTCCATCTCCATTGTATTTGATCATTTCAAATTTACCAAACAGGAGGTTCTGGATCAACTGCTCCTCGACGATAGTAAGGGAGTGGGCTACGACAGTCTTCCGCCGATCCTATTCAAACGTTGTGCTGTAAGTCGGCCCTTGTAGTTACCTTCTTGTTTAACGAAAGCCTTCGTCATCGTTTTTCGGGATCCCTGAAAAATCACATGTGTTCATCCAAATTTCAAGGCGGGTAATAGAAGTGACGTTAGTAATTATTGTGGGATCGCCATCCTCTCTGTCTTACCCAAACTGTTTGAGTCCATGGTTCAGAGCGTATTGCACTTCCATACCAAGAGACTTATTTCTGCTTTTCAGCATGGGTTTTATCCCGGTAGGTTTACCGTGTCTGACTTGCCCTCTGTTCGTGCTCATTTATTTGGCAGTTTAAGCTCAAAGCGCAGCAGCTTGACGTTGTCTATACCGACTTCGCAAAGGCTTTCGATGTGATTGATCACTCGATTTTTATTAGCAAGTTGAAGAGTCGTTTCATTCCCATCGACTTCTTACCTCTCAGATGCGTCAAAACGCTTAACCTTTATTCATCGACCGAGCGATAACGAACTACGGTCTTTCTGATCAAATTCCGAGGGCATCGCAGGTATTTAACAAGGTCCACGAAGCTTTTGATTATCACTTGTCGAGAGATTCATTCTAGAAAGTTTTGTATAATCTTTTGTAGTCGAGCTTATGTGCCGCAATTTTTTTATCAATTGTTTTGTTATGCCGATTATAGTCACTGTGGGCACCATTTATAAATAGGTAAATAAATAAATTATTAGAATAGTATCGTGTCGGATTAAAAGAAAAAATAACATGTGTTAGCCTGGGTCGGAATCGATACATATCATACCATCATGAAATTTTATACTCGTAGCGGGAAAAGTTTCGGTAATGAACTGTTAGATGAAACAAAACATTGACAGAATATTTCACCAAATTTGTTCAAGTGTTGTCATCCGTATCTGCAACTGAGTTCAAATTCTCAGGATGTAAGAAATCTAATTCTCATTTCGAAATTCGAGATATTACATAGTCTTACAAACCCATCCTTTAAGCGCCAGTACGAACAGCGATTTTACAAAATGGTAACCCAGATTTAGATAATGTCATTTCAATTGTGCTATTTAACGTAAGTACCCAATCTGGTGTTAAGCAAGCGTAGTGAGAATATATAAAATAAAAATGCTTTAACCCTTAGTGCGCCGATAAAAGGAATTTTGGCCCAACTTGGTGTTTCGACAGAGCTCAATGAGTTAATCTAGTTTAATTTTAGGCCTTATTTTGAAAAATTAATAATTTTCCTGGAAAATCAAAATATGTATATTAATGTGTCATGTATGACACAAAATGTAGTAAGGACTAAAACTAAATATTTCGTTTCGAATTCAGTAGATATATATTTAGATATGTAGTTCTACATATATTTATTTATAAAATAAATCACAAAAATCACATAATTAGTGTAAAATAAAAAAATAAAAAATGAATTTCATATCACAGCACTGTTGCTGCAGTCTTAATAATAATTAATTTATAGGTTTGTTTACTTCTGAAAGTCCATAAAACAGTTTCTTGTCGCATTTAAGCATAAGCTAACTTTACATTTCGAGCATTTTATAAAAGTTTGCTCCTTACACAACGGTAATTTGCAGCGCGTTCGCTTGTCCCATATTGCAAAGTGATCTACTCTATCGATTCTAATATCTTTAATCGGAACATTTTGGGATGATTTTTTTCGAGTCTTTGTCATTAATGCTTGGTTTACTCGTTTTGATGAACTAGCTGATGCTAGTTTTTCATAGGAGCCAACTAAACAAAGGCCTTTCGCTACATCGGTCCTAAATTGGAGTAAAGTCATTGCTGGCATATTTCTGGAAGCGCACAGTTGCTTGTAAAGAATCCATGAGTTTACTATTGATACATCCAGAAAATGGAAAAACATCCGTACACACTTAGAAATTTTTCTGCGATTTGTAATGCAACCCTTGCATTGAGGCTTATACGATGCAATCGTGTATCACATTCTGATGCAAAGCATGTATTAAAAATATTTATGATGCAGTTGCGTCAAAAATTACTGCAGTAGTGCGTCGAAAGAAAATTTCTATATAATCTGGGGTTAACTATTTTTTGGCGAATTTATAATAATTCGCTAAAGCATTGTGCTTATTTTTAGTATAAGCTTTAAATATTTTTCATATATTAGCAGTGTAAGGACGTAAATTGATTTACGACAATCGAGTTGGTTGGAAGTAAAACGGTGAAATCTGTGGATTTTTCCTTATACTTTAAATACAAAATAATATAATTGTTAATACAATTATTTGGGTATTTCTAATGTGGTGTGCTTTACTGTTTAAAGCATTGGGCTTTACAATTTTAATGCCACTTATGATAAAAAATGATGCTTCCAAATGGATATCTAAATTTTTTTTATGCAATGTGCTGTAAAATTTTAATATAACATGTATCAATTTTTAGAAAATATTCCGTTAAAGTTTAATGTAAACTATACAATAAAAATTAATACAATTAGCATTAATATCTGATATAATGCAACTTGTGCATTAGTTTGTAATGCAATCTTCCGTAGGGAATATGTAATGCAATTTGCATTACATAGGTCATATTTTTTCAACTGTGTAAGTACCACTTTGACGATTTAAATTTAATTCTGTATCGTACGATAAAGCTGTTATGCAAATCGACACCTCCCATGTGCCGGTTATACTATTTTACTATTTTCGGGCATTGAATATTTATCGATTTCCTTTTGGTTTTATCCCATAACACTTTTATTGTCTTTCCAGTGGACGAGCGACATTGGAACATCATCAAATGTAGATGAATACTCCTCGTAAAACTTCCGAGAACTTCTCTGCATTTCTCTCTCTGTTTTTAATATCGAGTTTGGTATGCGGTTTCTTCTGATAGTACCAATACTATGAATATCATCTTTCTGTAAGTACATAATGAGAGGTACTGTAATCGAGAGGTACTGCAATCGAATAATAACATTAGACGAGACTCCTAAATTGTCTTCCTCTATCTGACGGTACATGTTTTCTTGACCCGAGTATATCTCGAAATTGTACATATAGCCTATGATAATAGCTGAATAATTTAGTTTCGAGAAAACATACTTTTATATTACACATTTAATATAAGCCTAATATTTACCAGAAGTGCCCCCTGTTAAAGCAAATATCTTGAATCCCCACTTATGCGGCTTGGATGGGATACCATACCACTTCAAAGTTTCGTGCTGTAAATTTGCTCGTCTATTGAAAACTTTGCTTCCAAACGCGTTTCTAAATTTTTTTTTTTTAATATTAATGAATGGTCGGATTTTAAATAACCTGTCATGATTTGGGTGTTTTTCGGCAGCATTAAATGGTTGTCGGCGAAATGCAAGTTGTTTTTTATTTTAATAAACGTCTTTAATGACATTGAATCTTGCACAATTTTGTTGCCAACATCTGGATCCCAGTAGAGTCTCGTATTCGATAATTGATGAATTGACGATAGAATGCAGATGTCGAAAAATTTCTTATGTTCCAATTTAGTAAGTGTGTATGGATTAGAAATATTCTTACGAGCGCTGTACAGGTTGGTTTCATTTAGAATCATATCTATCGTTTCATCATCAGAAATATAATTATAAAATGAGAGTGGTGTCTCAAGTTCTAAAATATTTGATGGTAGTGATGCATCGCCTTTGAATTGGACTTGATTTCAACAGGTGTATTTTCCAAATCAATTTCTTAAATCTCTCTCTCAGATTTTTTAACTGAACTTCCTCATTTTGCGCATCATTTCCATTTTCAATATTTCGTCCATAATCCATATCATCAGCGTCAAAAATATATGCATCTTCCATATTTATACCTTATTAAAGTTAGCCGATAGTTTCCAGCCGAAAGATAATGCAGATAGTGTCTTGACTATTTTTAAACTCTCTTTATACTCTCGCTCCTATCGATTTTTAAATTCCTGTAAACTGAAATAATTTCTCCTTCACCCGAATGATGTAACCCGATCCTAAATTCTCCTAAATTCGAGTTCATGACTGGTTTTTGCTGTATTCAAGACACTATCTGCATTATCTTTCGGCTGGAAACTTTCGGCTAACTTTAACAATATCATATTTATACCATTGGCGAACACGACAGGAATAGTCTCGATGTTTAAATTTTCGATTAATTCATCGTTATATTGTTATCACATTCTTCTGTTTGTTGTGGTTGAAATTGCTCCTCCTCATTGTCTTCTTCAAGATCATATTCACTGTTATCAGACCACTCCTCTACAATTTTTTCAATCTCTTCTAGAGTCAAATATTTTTTTCGAGATGACATTATTGCACAACTTTATCATAACAGTCTTAAAATGGAAATTCGTCTAATGGTTATGAATATAAATTTACCAAAATTAGCATATATGACACATTAATGAAAAATTTCTTAACGAGTTTTTGTGTCAAATATGATACATAAATTTTACTTACCAATAACTAAACAAATAATTCAGGGGGCCTACTATGGAAATCGACCGTCGACGTTTTTTGTTCGTTGTCCATACTCAGCAATAGTAATTACTATTGCTGAATATAAACAACGAACAAAAAATGTCGGCGATCGATTTCCATAGTAGGCCGCCAGGATTCGTTGAGGAAATACAATCAAAATGATTAATACTTATTGAATTATAGTTATAGCGTCATCGAAGACGCTTGGCGAACATCAGAAGAAATATAGCCAGATTAAGAAAGGAGAACTATGGTGATGGATAATAAGCCAGTGACGACATCGAACCTTCGTCGGCGTTGAACTGTTTCATGGAATATCAGTATACCATCATTTATAAGGGACAACGCACAAGCGTGGCAACGACGATACCCTTCCATGCCTTCCCGTTGGCTCGGATGATAAATTTGATCGTGAATAGTGTGCATGTCAAATGAACGAAGGATCTCACTAAATTTTGAAAAATAAAATTCTGGACAGTAAACTGCTGAAACTGCTAGAGATTTTGTTAGCCAGTGTGTTCATGTATAGGAAGAAATTCTATTTCTGTTTTCAGTATCATTTTTCTTTTCCAGACTGAATTTACTCGAGCTTTAATTACTCTCAGTCTGCGGAAAAAGCTTTTGCTGCAACTAGCCCGTAAACACTGTTAATGAACCAACGTCGACAATGAAATCGAAATCACAATGAAGATATGTGTGTATTCATGCCGAGAGGTTGCTTAAAATCTGAGAAAGATGTTTGAAATTTGGCTAATCGCAACGAACTTTTTCCAATGAAGGGCTACCAGAAAGCATTGTCAGTAATAATGGGACAGCGTTTACATCAGTAGATTTTCACGAATTCTGTCGACACAATATGGTATGATCACTTAACAGCTGCGTCTTTCCACTCATGAGAGATTGAGGTAGTGATGATTACTCGAAACTGACGTTGCTTAGCAATAACCGATTATCGCCAAGTCCAAATAGTAAATCTCCAAGCGAGAAAGTACATGGTCGGCAACCACGGCCTCTATTTAGCCTTTATTATGTAATTAACGTCAGCACAGAATAGATGAACAAAGCTCATTGTGAGCCTGCCTTTTTCGTGCGAAAATTCTCATCTTGTGTGAAGTGGATTGATGGAGAGATCAATCAGGTTGCGAAGGCAATGTATAGAGTAGTTACACAGACTGGTTTGGTGTGACGACATCAAAACCAAACACGAGCTCGAATACCTGATCCTGATCCGTTTGTGGCAGCCAGTCCACCATGATCAATTCTTCGACAGACATCTACGGACTCTGAAGCTAGTCAAGAGTTACTACGTCCATTCAGCAAGAATTGGACGACCAACAAGCCTAATGCTTTTTTTTAGCATTATTAATTAGCCTAAAATTAACCTTTAAGTCGCGTACATGACATCGGAAATAAATAGTTCCATACTCGCTAACGAATTCAAAGCCAATCAAATTACGTGAAATGCCTTATACCACGCGTACTAGTTCCGAACTCGAGTTGAATTTGTTTTATCTTTGTTGTTGTTTTAATACATTTTCTGTGTTGCTATAGAATTTTTTCCGAACTAACTCACTTTGTCATGAACGCACTATTAATTTACCAATTATTTTCAAATCATTTATTCCATTCCATCTTGTAATGTTCTGCTGCATGGGTTCTGCTAGCCTTAGGAACGTATAATTTCTGTGCATTCCCCGGATTTTGTTTTTTGCTCGTGCACATTTAGTTTAGACGTTGATGACAACGCCATTGATTGGTTTGAGAGCTGCTGGAATATCTAATTTGAAACGTGCGGACATTTTGCGACAATATTTATTTTCCCCTTTTATAAATTTTACCCACCTTATTGGGAAACATCCCACTACTGAAATATCTATCAGGTGAAGGACTACATATTATAATTTAGACCTTTAATTACAAACCAATCAGAATAGATTAAGACGGTTGATTTGGCAGCTTATATATGAATATTGGTCCTTTTGTAGTGGGTTTGGTAGATAAACCTTTTCGTTTAATTTATTTTGGAAGGTACGTTAACCCACCCTTAATCATTTACAAAATATGGGTACAATTTTCATAATTTTCTTTTATCTTACGGGATTCTAATTTACGCAATTAAAAATTTATTGATTTAGCTCTCATGTTTATGTGCCTTTTCGAAACGAAACATTTGAATAACTAATGAGTTAAATTTTAATAAGTTTTTTAATTTTAATAAAAAGATTAAATTTTTTTTTCTTATATATAATTCTTCGTACTTTGTTGAGAAAAATTTTCGTTTTTTTTTTCTTAGATTATTGATAAAATTTAATAATATTTTGATTGAAAATTAAATTTTTATAATCCATAAAAAGATATTAATAACACACACACACATACACCCAGCATTATATCCTAGAGGGGAAATTTTCGGTATAATAGATAAGAAAAAGTTTGGTTCTACGAAATCTTGAGTTTATTTATAAGTTTTATGGTACAAGAACTTAAAGATGAAATGATGATGTATGGGAGTATGCTCGTAGAACTAAATATTGATCTAAAACTAATATTTATTTTACCTAAGGTTAAATTACAGTACATAAGGGGTTTCACTATCTCGCAGCGACTGCATTTCAACCGCCCTATTCGACTCATTAATAATATCTTGATGGTTACAGTTGTTCAGCGTATTTTTAATTTCGAGTAGCGATCTGTGATCCTCTTTCGGTAGTATGAACACGGCTACCACTCCAATTATTAATATTGCAACAGCAAAGGCCAATGAGTGTGGTAACACTAAATGGAAATTCGATTGGGCATCAAGCATACTGTGCTGATAAAATATCGTTACGTATTGCAGTGTTCCGATTAGCATATATTCGATAACGTATGCGGTCGCTAAATATATCTCGCTATGCTTGATACTCGTATAGTGTATAATATTTATGTCTGGTTTTGAGTATCCAAATCCAAGAACCAGGTAAAACATCCATTTAACAATTTTAAGGCTTCCGGCATTTAAATCCACCGAAAAAAGTACCAATAGTAGTGCCAGATACACTATTTTGATAGCGCACGACACTAAATAATTTGTTTTATAACTAAGAAACGTAAGCGTTACAATTGATAGGGCCATACCAGCAACACCAAACCAATGTATGACAAAAAAATTTAAATCCATTGCTTGTATCGATACAATATACGAGATCGTTATGAACGGATAATAAAAGTACAGAACAGTTTTAACTTTTGATAAAATCGAATGAACCATAAAAATGTTTTCTTTGATTTCATTGCGTTTCGGCCGCAGCTGAATCTGGTGATTCGTCATACCAAAATGACGTCGACCCTCCGGCGTTATATAAAAGAATTTATGTTTGAATAGCCCTTTGTTGAGATTTTCACGATTTATGTCCTCGTCCAGACTGCGTTTATAATTGATCACTTTAAAATATTGGAGCACTTCGAGTACGATACAGAACCCAGAAATGAATGAAATGGTAATGAGAATTAAAACGCCAACGACAAAAGCCGCATAGGCACTATCACCAACTATAACGGTTGTGTCGATTGTTTTAAATGTGACCGTGGCCCCAATGGCCACTCCAGTTAAATAAATTAAGTGGGGCATTGACTGTTTTATGGTACGATAGTTTGATTTGCCCAATCGTAAATTTAGGTACGACAACGCTGGCACGTAGCAAATTCCATGGCCGATAGCACCCATTATGTGACCCGGTATTGGTTCTGAAATTATAAGAAAAAAGAAAAGTTATTTCATTTGTGAGTTCAACGTGACATTTAAATTAAATTGTAAAATGTAAATCTGAATTGTAAATCTGACGTGCTCTAAAAATAGTAAAATGGTTGAACAAAAACTAACTTCTACGTTAATAATCCTTAACTGTTTGTTGTGAAACCATAACATAATTAAAATATTTATTTTGTAGATGATGAGGCCACGACAATATTTCCCTTTTTAGCGTTGGCGTAGTTGAATTTTCCACTTCAATCGATTTGTTTGATGATTCGATATTTGTTCACCATTCCAGCCAAATGCTGGTTTTAGTCGGTCAACTAACACCTATAAGTGCTTTTCATACAGTGCGAGCGAAGACGTGACTGCAGTCGGTTTAATGTGGAATTCACCTGGAATTCGAAATGTCGTACCAAAGACTGTTTTAGCTCTCCAACATTATGATTGGCAATCAGTCAACCCATGTATCATGTAATGTTTCAATGCTATGATTGATAAATTTGAGCGTTGTATGTCATCTTTCTATTAGCCATAAGAGAGATTCAAATTGACAACCCGGGTGTTGAGAATCGGAACTAAAAGTTTAATTTCAACACTGAGTTGGTGAAGAAATCTATTATTCGTTTATCACACTGCCTTAGATTTATTTTGTTTCTGCAAAAAAAAGAAGCGAATGGGAGATGGAAAGTAATACGAGGAAGGAAAAGAACGAATAGTAGAGAAACGCATTATAATTTGTAATTTTGAACTTTAATTAAATTTTAATGAAATAAATAATTGTTGATTGAGCAGTTTTTATTTAAATACAAAAAAAAAATTACAATTGCGTCCAAGAAAGGAAGTGATATTAATAACACGGTGTGATTTTTTTTATTTCGGATTGGTCCGCCGCGCCTGACTCAGCCAGTTGCAAGGCGATTTGGTGGTCCGACGAGATTTATGTGAATGTGGCTAAATCGTCGAACTGGCATTTGGCCACACATATCGTTCAATTACAAGTTTAATAGTAGCTTTTATGCCGGGATATGAAAGCTTATGATTCGATACTATCACGTTTTGGCAGAACTTTCGTGTTATATACCGGTCGAATTTTTGGAGTCGATGTATCGCACCAGATCATCTCGAATATTGGTTGTAAATTGGCACACAAAGTTCAAGCGACAGATTTGTTTAATTTCTGTATCGAAAATGTTTCACATTTAAATACATTACCAAAAGTATTTTTGTTGGGTATCGGCCAACATCTTCGAAAAATACCCTAACGATTGCGTTTTAAATATTCTCTTTTATCACCGATTAAAGTGCGATTTGGATATCTAACCTCCTTGGCGTTTTTAGTTTCTATGCCAAAACAGGTTTAGAAAATTTTTGGATGTCCTGTACCTTGTTGGGAATCTTGAAATATAAATTTTTATTCGGTGCTCAGCCCTTAAAAACAAAAAAAAAACAAAAAGTACTAGTTTTTTTAGTACTAGTACTTGTTAAAATTTGTTATAAAAATGAAAGCAGATTGACGTGTATTATAAAGAAGAGAAGGCGTCGTATATAAAAATAAAATAAACATAAAAAAGTATAGCGTTCTATTTTTTTCATTTAAAAAAGCTAACAGGTTATGGGCCCAGAGTGATTAAAAACGCCCAATAAAATAAAAATAATAATTGAAAAGTTAATAAATGAAAATAAAAATAAAATAAAAATAAAAAAGTAATAGAAAAAAATGGCGTCGTACAAAGAAGAACAGCACCACGTGGAAAAATTGAGTGATGCTGAAAGTTTTGTAGTATGGAAATTTGGAGTGCAGATTTTGTTCAAATCGGTAGGAGTTTTTGAAGTGGTAAATGGTGAACTAAAAATGGAAAAGGACAATAAAAGTGAATGGTTAAAACAGGACGCAAAAGCACAAAAAATATTAATAACGACAGTAGATAAAAAGGCGTTGATGCACGTAATAAATTGTACAACGTCGAAAGAGATGTACGATAAATTGTGCTCTATATTTGAGAGATATAGTGAACAAAAGAAATGGACGTTGATGCAACAATTTTTTAGTTATTCTTATGACAAATCACAGGATATGGCTACACATATAAGTCAACTGGAAAATATAGCTCATCAATTAAAAGTAATTAATCTAACCAGTCGACTCCTTGCTGAGGAACATCGGAATAAGAACAACGAAGAAAACCCAGTGGCGTGGGAAATGATGAAACGAGCTGTTTTTATCGGAAATATGAAAATAAATCAACGAGTAATGAGAATAAAGTGTCTTTTATGACAAACAGTGACACAATGTATCAAATTAACTGGGTGATAGACTCAGGGTCCTCGTCACATATGGTAAACGATAAAACAATTCTAACTGAATATAAAGAAGTAAATGTGAGCGTAGGAGTAGCGAAGACAGATTAATCAATGGTTGCAGAAGGAGTAGGTTTAGTGAAAACTAGAGACTATGTGCTAAAGGATGTACTGTATGTTCCGGATTTAAGAAGAAATTTGTTATCAGTAAATGCAATATGTAAAAATGGTGGTGACGTAATATGTATGGAGGATAGCGTAAAAATAGTAAAGGATAATCGGACAATAGCAACAGGAAAACGAAACAAGAATGGATTATTTGAATTAAATTTACGAGTAGAGTCCTCAGAAGAAGCATTAGTAGCAGATCAACAGAAACTGATTGATCAATGGGATCATAAATTAGGTCATTTGAGCATTAAAAACATACAAAAATTAATGAAAATTACTAAAGGAATGAATATAAAAGAAAGTGATCTAAAACCAGCTCGTGAGGTTTGTAAAACTTGTGTAAAGGCAAAACAAACGAGACATCCATTCAGAGAAGATTGGAGATAATACATACGGATGTTTGGTCCACATAGAACTACATACTTGGGATGGAAAAAATTACTTCGTTACAGTCATTGATGACTACACACATTTCGTGATGGTATACCTAATAAGTAATAAATGGGCGGTACCTGAGAAAATAAAAGAATATATTCGAGAAGCAGAGGCGAACTGGGGTACTCAGGTATCCATAATACGAGGTGACAATGGTGGCGAATATAAAAGTAGCAGTTTTATAGCCTGGTGTAAAGCGAATGGTAAAGTTTTGGATTATAATATTCCATACTCTCCTCAATTAAATGGAAAAGCTGAGAGGTTAAATCGGACCTTGATGGAGAAAGCAAGATCCTTAGTTTTAGATTCATCAATGGACTAAGAAATGTGGGGAGAAACAGTAACAGTTGCTGCTTATTTAAAAAATAGAAGTCCATCATCCAATCTAGAAGTGACGCCATCGGAAAAATGGACCGGGAAAACACCTGATCTTTCGCGGTTACAGATTTTCGGATGTAGCGCATATGCCAAACAACTCGGACACTTAAAAAAGTTAGATGACAGGAGTAAAAAATACAATTTTGTAGGATACGGTGCAAATGGATATAGACTCTGAGGTAGGAAATATAAAAAAATAATAATGTCAAGAGACGTTATATTTCAAACTGAAAAAATAAATAATATGTCGCAGGAAGATAGAGAAAATAATGTGAGGGAGTACAACGATATCATAGATGAAATTAACAATGATTGTGAACAGGAATCCGATCAAAAACAAAAGGCAAAAGAAAGTGAAGAAGAAGAGCGATATTTGGTTCCAAAACGACAGATAAGATTGCCAGAAAAATTTAATGATTATGTAATGATTACATATGAAGAAGCAGTAACTGGGCCAGGAAAGCAAAAGTGGAACGCAGCAATAGAAGAAGAAAAGCAATCATTAGAAACGAACAATGTATGGGACTGTGTGAGTATTGAAGAAACTGGAAATAAAAAAATTTTGACTAGTAAGTGGATATTCAGAACAAAAGAGGATGAAAGATACAAGGCAAGGCTTGTTGTACGAGGCTGTCAATTCGATTTAGAGAAAACATACGGTTCTGTAGTGAATAGTAATTCTACAAGATCTATTTTTGCAATAGCAGCCAACCGGGGAGATATAATTATGAAGTTCGACATAAAGACTGCATTTTTGCATGGAGAGTTATCGGATGAGATATATATGCAACTTCCCAAAGGATATGAATCGAAAAATGAAGTAAGTAAATTGAAAAAGACGTTATATGGTTTGAAACAAGCTGCTCTAATATGGATCGAGAAATTTACAATGGTCCTGAAAACTGTAGGACTGCAGTCTATAAAAAGTGATATATATATATACAAAACGAACGACAGTAGTATGATATTAGCAATATACGTAGATGATGGGATTTTAATATGGAACGATAAATCAAAAATGGAAAGTTTGCTATCTGTAATTGGAAACGTGTTTGAAATGACCGTGTTTAAAGATCTAAAAACATATTTAGGTTTGGAGCTGGAGGTACACGTTGGCTCAAAAATAAAAATTTGTCAACAGAAGTATGCAATGAACATTCTAAAACGTTTCAACATGGAGAAAGCGAAACCAGTATCAGCACCACTAATGGATGTAAAACAAAATATAAATGAAAATGGGACTGGAGATGAATACATAAAATTTCCGTATCGAGAGCAGATTTGTAGAAAACCCAGGCAAAGAAGATATAAACAACATAAAACGGACATTGAGATGCATAAAGGGTACTGTGCAAAGAGGAATTGAATATTCGGCGGATAGTGACATATCTAAACTAGAAGCGTTTTGTAATTCAGATTATGCTGGTGATATAGAAACTCGAAGAAGTACGTCAGGATACGTAATAATGTTTTGTGGGGGTCCAATAAGTTGGTGCTCTCGAAAACAACCAATAGTTGCACTGTCAAGTACAGAGGGTGAATATATTTCAGCAGCGGAGTGTTGCAAGGAACTAATGTACTTGAAAAGTTTATTAGAAGAGTTGATAGGTGTGACATAAAAGTAACATTGAACATCGATAACCAAAGTGCAATAAAATTAATTAAAAGCGGTGTTATAAATAGGCGGAGCAAACACATTGATGTGAGATATCATTATATAAAGGAAAAGGTATCGGAAGGACTACTTAAATTGAAATATATTGAAAGTGAAAATCAAATCGCAGATATTTTTACAAAACCGCTTGGTGCTATAAAATTTAATAAACACTGCAATAAATTGCTGGTATGGATTGAGCTGGAGGAAAAATTAAGGGAGTGTGTTGAAATATAATTTTTTATCCGGTGCTCAGCCCTTAAAAACAAAAAAAAACAAAAAGTACTAGTTTTTTAGTACTAGTACTAGTTAAAATTTGTTATAAAAAAATGAAAGCAGATTAGCGTGTATTATAAAGAAGAGAAGGCGTCGTATATAAAAATAAAATAAACATAAAAAAGTATAGCGTTCTATTTTTTTCATTTAAAAAAGCTAACAGAGAAGAGGTAAAATGTCCTTTTTTGAAATGTTATGTTCCAAAAATTGTAGTTCTTCTACGGCTATTTCGCACTTAGCTACCTCCATAGCTATTTTATATTTTTTGCGTAGATGCCTTTCGCGTGCTCAGCAGTGTTTTCCGACGCGATTAAAACATCATCCAACTTATCAGGCACCATTTGAAAGTTACAGCGCGGTACTCTCCGCAAGAACGCCATGTTTGGATTTCCTTATCATGTGTAAAGGACTTGCCCAGTTACTGGTCAACAGACGGCTTATACACATTCTCATTAAATATTCGGACCCTTCTCTTGCAGCGGTTATCTTTTCTAGAGAGCGAGATACACTCCGTTTCGTTATTAGGCTCGATTGAATTGGCCGTAAGGATTTGGATAAACAATATCAGCTCTCGTAGTAAATTCTTCTACTGATCTGGAGGAAGCACATACGGTTGCTCGTGTTTCATCGGGTAAACGTTTAGCCCATGATCCCTTAAGGGCTGAACTACTGATTGAACCCCTCGCTACGCGGTACATTTTGTGAAAAAGTTGACTAGGTTTCATGCCACTCCATGGTATTTTAGATAATAACCGGTTGAGTGGTCGCTGCTGGCTTTCAGCAAAATATACAATTAATTTCTCCTTGATATATTCGTATTTTCGAAAATTTGGTATTGACGGCTCGAAAGCCGCTAAACCGTATTATATTTTTGTTTGTTTGTTGATGGCAGAAGCTGAAAATTCAAAATCCAGCGATAAAAACCAACTTTGTACATCGATGCTGTTCGTTCGTGGTAACAGTAATTTCGCAAATAACATTGAAATTTCATTCTCGTATAGTTCACTTTACTTTTCGAATCACCATTCGTATTTCCAGATTGTGGAGTGGTTCGCGTATTCGTGGTAGGTTAAATATCCGCCTGTGTTAATAAAAATTGTACAGCATAAATTTTTAGATTACACAACTTTTTCCGGAACACACCGTATGCATTATATGTTAATAAAATTTTCAGGTTACACGATACACAGAACCTGAAATATTTTGATAAATCGAAAGGGACGAAAATTGTTTTAAATAAGTGCGCAACAAAGTGCGCTGCAACAAAGTTGGCATATTCGTAAGCGATAAAATTCCAATTCACCGCTTCGTCACTGATGCGCTTCGATGAATTTTGAATTTCATTTCAGAATACATCAGTCGTGATCATATGGAAGAAGTCCCTAATCCTGATGAAACGAATTCTATTTTTGCAAAAACATTTTATCTGTCTCATCGCGCGTTCTGGCAAAAGAGTAGTAGTACTTCCAAAGTAAGAGTAGTTTTTAATAATTCATCAAAATCGCCGTCAATATATCAGTAAACGATTGTTTAATGGTAGAGATCCCACAATACAGCAGGATCTTTGTTGCATTACTAAAAAACACCTTTAAATCCATTTTAATCAACGAGTTCTGCTTCGTATTTGATGGAGTACTTAAAATGATAGTTCACTCAAATGTTACAAACTCCACTCAATTAACAACTAAATTTGTGACAGATTTTGAACCATTACCATACCTTATATCGTATAAAATATTCCCCACCACGATTTGAAAAATTTCTTATAAATCGAATCTTTAAAATTCAAGACATGACTTTGCTGAGATGTTGATATTATTTATGTTTGAACGTTGCAAAATCCATCGGAGGTCGCGTTTTGAGGTCAATACTTTCATATTAAATTCTACTTGGTGAAATGGACCAATTTTCTTGAGAGGTCGCGTAATGAGAAATCCAAAACAACGTGAAAAAATATCAGAGTCCTTGGTATAGGGTGGTGTTGTAAATCTGTACGAATCTTAACTACCCGTACAGAAATAAAATTGCAATTGTCGAGCGATTTTGGAACAAATATGTCGTTTTATTTTAATTGTTGAGTGGTCATGGCTGAGGTGAAAGGGGATTTTTGACTAAGAATTCACCGGCCAGCTTGATGGTTTGTCATACCATTAACGATTGGTACTTCGGAGCGTCAGTGAATTTCCTCGAGCCCTGAATTTCCTCGAGCCCTGAATTTCCTCGAGTGAAATAATCTAAGCATGTGAAGTTATCCCAGTTTTTCATCCCAGGATTTTTTTTTTATTATTATTTACACGAAACTATTATATTCCATCCCAGTTTTTTCATTTTATACCTCTATAAGACGATTAAAATTATAAACACAACAACAAAATATCCCATCTCAGTTTTTTTTCGTTTATTTGTTGCTCATGTCAAACAAATACATACTTGAAGATAATGTATTGAGTTTTGGCGATAGTAATAAGATCGAAATAATAGTACGCCATATTATTAATTTAAAATATAAAAGGTAACTTATAATGAGCACTCTAGTGCCAGCCGTATGTTAGGATTGGCACAATCTTCCAGCTTCGATATAGCCCTATATAAATTTATATGAAAATCGTTTATAATTTTCAAAATCTTCCTGGGCCGGAAACAGCGAATGATGTTTTGAGATGGTACGTAACTAAGTAATTGCCGACCAAGTGGCCAGGACCAGCCGTATGTTAAAATTTGAGGAAACGGCCAACTTCCAAAATCTTAGATTAAATTAAATAAAAATTTGTATCTCTTAAGAACTTCCTAGGCCGGAAATGGTTCTTTATGTTTTGAGTTGGTAATGATAAGGGCAAACTATGGTGAGCACCCTAGTGCCAGCCGTATGTTAGGATTGGCACAATCTTCCAGCTTCGATATGGCCCTATATAAATTTATATGAAAATCGTTTATAATTTTCAAAATCTTCCAGGGCCGGAAATAGCGAATTATGTTTTGAGATGGTACGTAACTAAGTAATTGCCGACCAAGTGGTCAGGACCAGCCGTATGTTCAAATTTGAGGAAACGGCCAACTTCCAAAATCTTAGATTAAGTTAAATAAAAATTTGTATCTCTTAAGAACTTCCTAGGCCGGAAATGGTTCTTTATGTTTTTAGTTGGTAATGATAAGAGCAAACTATGGTGAGCTTCCCAGTGCCAGCCGTATGTTAGGATTGGCACAATCTTCCAGCTTCGATATGGCCCCATATAAATTTATATGAAAATCGTTCATAATTTTCAAAATCTTCCTGGGCCGGAAATAGCGAATTATGTTTTGAGATGGTACGTAATTAAGTAATTGCTAACCAAGTGGCCAGCACCAGCCGAATGTTCAAATTTGAGGAAATGGCCAAGATCCAAAATTCTTGATTAAGTTAAATAAAAATTTGTATCTCTTAAGAACTTCCTAGGCTGGAAATGGTTCTCTATGTTTTGAGTTGGTAATGATAAGGGCAAACTATGGTGAACTCCTCAGTGCCAGCCGTATGTTAGGATTGGCACAATCTTCCAGCTTCAATATGGCCCCATATAAATTTATAGCCCAGGAAGATTTTGGAAGTTATAAACGATTTTCATATAAATTTATATGGGGCCGTATCGAAGCTGGAAGATTGTGCCAATCCTTACATACGGCTGGCACTAGAGTGCTCATTATAAGTTACCTTTTATATTTTAAACTTATAATATGGCGTACTATTATTTCGATCTTATTACTATTGCCAAAACTAAATACATTATTTTCAAGTTTGTATTTGTTTGACATGAGCAAAAAATAAACGAAAAAAAACTGGGATGGGATATTTTGTTGTTGTGTTTATAATTTTAATCGTCTTATAGAGGTATAAAATGAAAAAACTGGGATGAATATAATAGTTTCGTGTAAATAATAATAAAAAAAATCCTGGGATGAAAAACTGGGATAACTTCACATGCTTAATAATCTGCGATGTATGGATGATTTGTTCCCGTCGATTTCGCAGTATATTTCAGAAGCGAAATATCTAAAAGGCTATTGTTTCATGTTGGAACTACCGAAACATGTAGAACCAGAAAGAAATTTCTGAAGTTTCAAGTATTGTTTTGTGCGGCTATAATCATATCGATCGTGCGGAATAATACATCCCCCACTTTGTTTACCGTTCACATGTTGGATATCGGTGGAAAATTGTGTAATATGAGTTTTAGTCTAATTAAAGTATCTAAAATGTTTAATCACTAAATAAATTGCGAGTAATTCCCTATCAAATGGAGAGTACTTTCGTTCGGCATTTGACATCGTCTTCGGTAAATATCCCAATTGTTCCCAGCAATTCTTATTTTACTGTTGCAGAACCCCCGGTGGCAGTGTTCGATACATTAGTTGTCACACTGTATTATGCGTCGTTCAATGGGTGAGCTAACATCGTTATATTAGTTAACTTACTTTTAAGTTTCTGAACGGGAATTCCGCAATGACATCAATTGATTCCGGAGAAATTAGAATACCACTAGATGTTATGTTGTTGCTGAGAAATCTACAGTGTTACCGCCGGAAACACATTTCGAACACCTTATGTGTGTCTTTATAGCCGTTGGAAAAGAGTTTCCAAATTTCGTTCGTAATGTTCTTCCGTTTGGAATGCCACAAGAATGTCTGCAATCAAGCCAATCATCGCGAACTGCGGAAATTGTGCGATACTTCGTATGAAGTGATTCGAGGTTTACTGGCATTGGGAGATAAGGCGAAAATGCAGGACCCTTGGTTAATCAATTACAACTGTGGGATAAATAACCCGTAGACGAAGCGATTTCCACATTCGATAATTTTTTTAATTTTTTGGGAACAAGAAGTGACGGTTTTGAACCTTGTATAGTGGTGATAAAACAAAAAGTGCAGTTCAAAAACATGTACAATCCTTTAACACGATTCAAACCAATGAATGGAAGTGTGTTAGCTCTTCACCTGAAGGAGGTTTTGCTATAATGAGGGGTCACTTCCCCAAGTAACAATTAGATAGGTAAATTGTCCTAGACAGCAAAACCAGGGCTCTTACATCGTCGTGAAATCCGAAAAATTACACAAATTAGTTATTAATGGTAGATAGATATTTAATAACTTTTGAAAATGTTGTTGCAGTGAAAAAATAGCTAATTAGCTTAAGTAGGTTTATAAAACATTGCAGCAGCGATTTTGTTACACACAATAAAGCAAAAAAGTTGGGATAAAAGCAATTTTGCTGTGGTAAGATAAGTAGGGACAAAGGGACTGTAGAAGCGTTATTGTTATTTGCTACAACGAAAAAGGTCGGGAGGAAAGCATTTTCGCTGCTCCAGTCAACCAAATAATTACGACATCTTTATGGTTTTGACATTTATGGTATACAATCAAATAAAAGGTGTTGGTTTTTTTATTATATTTGGCGAACAAGATTTGCATACTTATTTTAGTACATAAAAAAAATATAAAACTAACACCACATTTTATAGAAAAACAAAAATCACAAACAACCATATAAATAATAAACCACTTTCCAGATCAAGTAGTTGATGACAATTTAACTACTGCTGCAGAGCATCGTATTTAATTTGAACCATCCGTGATTGAGATAATGTTAGCGTACATTATCTCAATCACAAACTTTGTCACATTCTGAATGTTATATAATGATGAAATTGAATCCGAATATTATTTAAATGACAGCAAAGACAAAGAGGACGAAGAAGAAAATTTTGTGGAAAAAATAAAGAGATGGGCGATACATTTTAGTATAGCACAAACTGCATTGAAAGACCTTTTATCTATTTAGAACTACACTTTAAAAAATAAACATTTGCGAAAACTGCCAACTGATCTGCGCACCTTGCTAAACACACCACAGAAAATTCACAGTATCTTATCTTTCAATGGCGGATCTTATTGGCATATTGGCAGTGAAACATTGCTTAGAATTATATTTTAAATTCTTAGACCGCCCAATGTCAATCAATTTATATCTAAATATTGATTGAATCCCCATTTACAGAAAATGTACTGAAATTCTAATTATTGCGTCAATCTGAAAATAATTTCGAATATCAACTTTCACAAATACAGTTGTCTGTACAATACAACTGTATTTCTGAAAGTATGTCAAATTTATAAAAGAAAAATTGCTTTTCTCAAATCAAAATTACTTATACCAAACAGCGAAACTGCTTGACATGCAGTGAAATTTCTGTGAGTAAACTAAATATGGACAAAATACGAAATTGCTTAACTCAAAGCAAAATTACTTAACAAACAGCGAAATTGCTTAACACACAACTAAACTGTAGTGTTTCTCACACACGGCAAATTCTATAATTACACAATGTTGTTAACCCTCCAGCAGGTACAGTTGTTCCAAAATGTTAATGAAAATTTGACAACTCGCGTACATAAAGAAAAGGTAAATAAACATGGTGGAAAATAAAGGGGAAATTTGAATTTTTGAGGTTATTTATATACATTTTTTATTGTATTTCTCACTATTTTAATGGACCTGGATTACAATTTTTTTAATTTAAGCAACAAACAAATATTTAATCCTTCTCTTTCGGAAAATCAGATCGCAATCTGTTTCATTTTTTATATAGTCTCAAATAATTCTCTGAATGGAAAATTTTTCATTATGCATTTATGGTTAGATTCTAAGTACAAATAAAATTTAAACTTAACTGCAATGTGCTGTGTGCCAGTTGTTTAATTAAAATCGTGAATTGTAAATTAAATATAAGTTTAATTAAATTAATTGAAAATGTAATCATGATTTTTTATTATTCTTATTATTAAGTTCATAATTATTAAATCAAATAATTTGTCATATTTTCGTACCCAGTATTAGTAATTCCTACGACAATTTTAGAACTAATATTCAATTTTCCCATGCAAAGTCCGACAGCTATATCGCTTAGCACAAAGCAATTGCTTTATGATTGCTGATTTCCTCATCTAATAGCTGATTAATTATTTAAAACGTTTACTCTATTGGGGCAACTTTTTCGTAAATCCGTAATACACTTTAGCTGTAATCATATTAAATTTACCATAAATAACTAAAATCGTTATCTGAAAAGTTATTTAGGTGTTGCATATAGCAAAGCCATCTTTTAAATTTGTATTTCTGTGCATAAAAATGGCTGCATCATTTATCTAGTAGAAAAACTTCCACAAAACCCTTTTTATCACATGCAGGTATTGTAGGAACTCATAAGAAAAGTCATATTATCCCTGTTCATATTTCATAACATATTAGTGAATTATTTTTGAATACAGAAAACATAAAAAAAAAAAGATTTTTGCTATAATTTTTACACAAATAATTATTGTTACAATAATGTTCAAAATAATAGCTAGTTAGTTATTTCCGACTTTTTTTGCTAATTTGAAATTAATTCCCTTCACTATGTAAATTGCTTTTTAACTAGAGGATTTGCATCTAAAACATGTTTGCTGTTATGGCAATGCTTTCTCTTATGTAACTATTTTGTGTTAAGTACAGCAAAATTGCAAATACAGCGTTTTTGCTATTTGGGAACCTAAGTCATTAGATTAAGCAAAATGATGTCTTGAAAGCAGTTTACCATGTATAACGAGTTTACTGTCTGACGTTGGTATAACATATTGCCAGGCAAATGACAATTACCATTTTTGCTGGCATTACGTTGACAAACCAACAAATTCATGTTGTTTGTTATTATTTTAAGAGTTATTATAACTAAAGTGCTGTAAATTTTAGATGGTACAACGTTTTGACAACTCCAAATTGTTACTTGGGTCGTCATTCAGAGCACATCACCCACGTTTATTTTATTTTTTTTTTTTTTTATTATTTTCCAAGAAAAAAAAAGTACAATTTTTTTATACAGTTATACAGGAAAACATTTATAAGAAATAGCTAATATTTCAAAATGGTTAGGAAATCTTATACTATAAAAAAAATACAAACTGAAATTAAATTGGCACAAACAAAAAATTAGTAACAAAATTATGGCTTTTAAACAAATTAATAAACATAAGTATAATCCAACCAAGCATCAATGAAACAAATCATATTCTCAAATAAAATTTGAAAAAAGTTTATTATTAAGATTAGATTTGAAAGTAGAAATTTTCAAGGCTTTGTCACTGTCATCTAATTGATTAAATAATTCTAGTCCATGGTAGAGGATACTATTTTGGGTGGCTTTAAATTTATATTTTGGAATCCGATTATTTAAGTGGGTGCGAGTTTGCCGCTCACTGATCGAAAAGTTAGTTTGAAAATCAATTGTACACCTAAGAAGTCCATATCTAACTTTGTAAATCGTCAGTTGATATTCGTAGAGGATGAGGTACTTCAAGGGTAGTATATTTCGTCACTATATAGGATTTTTGTTGGTCTTAATGGCTTTGTTTTGTATGATTTGTAAGTCATTGATGTATGTAATGTTCGCTCCTCCCCAAATTTGTATCAGATAAGAGAGATGAGAGTTAATAAAACTAAAATAGATATTTTTCCGCATAAAGTGTGGGATGAACCTCAAAACCGCAACAATAGGTATCACTTTTACTCTGATACTGTTTATATGATTAATCCATGATAGCTGAGAATTAATAATCAACCCAAGGTAAGAAATGCTTTCAACTCGATGTATAACACTATTATTAAAGTTAATTTCATCTATTACAGCAGCAGGTTTATGTTTAAAAAAAAAAGTTATAAAATTTGTTTTTGATACATTTAATTTAAACTTATTGCAACAGAGCCAATTGTGAATTTTAAGAAGATCATTTTCCATCGCATTTTTCTGTTGTGGAAACGATTCAGAGCTGTAGATTGAAACAGCATAATCAGCAAACAATTACAATTTTCCCTCCAAACTAAGATCATATAGGTCGTTTATGTAAAGTAGAAATATTACTGGTCCTACGATCGATCCTTGTGGTACTCCGCACTTCACAGTAATTTTTGATGATGTGATCTATTAGGTAATTTTGGATTAGTTTGATGAATTTACCGCAAATTCCATAATGGTTTAGTTTAGTCAAGAGTATTTGGTGGTCAACACAATCAAACGCTTTCATTATATCGAGAAACAAAGAAGAAGTTGCTTTTTTTTTGTTCTATAGAACTGTAAATATTTTCAATAAAATTAATACTGGCTGAGAGTGTACTACTTGATTTCATCAAACCAAATTGATTATTATGAATGATTTGATTTGCTTCAATATGCTCTAAGAGCCGGTTATAAATAATACGCTCAAACACTTTACTGAAAATTGGCAGAACCGGTATTGGCCGATAATTGCTTAAATTCAAGGAATCTCCAGATTTGAAAATTGGAGTAGCACGAGCTGATTTCATAAACTCAGGGAAAATGCATTGTTCAATCCACAAATTTAGAGTGCGAGTCAGCAAGGGATACAACAAGTGCGAAAGTTCTTTAATTATTCCTACCGTAATATTATCGACCCCTTTTGAAGATGTGAGCTTAAAATTTTTGATAGTGGTGGTCACCTCTTCTTGTTCTACTACGGATAACACAGACAGTTCGCGATATTATTTTGGTGACAACTGCAACGCAAGATCTGTTGTACTGCTACCTATACCAGCTCCAACATTTACGAAGTATTGGTTGAATGTATTTACAATTTCTTGTTGATCGCGTATAATGTTACCGTTTACTTTTATTTGAGTTAATGTCGACGATTTAGTTGTAGGATTTTTGGAGAGAATTTCGTTAACCAATTCTTTACTGTAATAATTCTTTTTAGATTTATCTATGTGATATCTAAATTTAACATTGAGTGATTTAAAAGTTTCAGAAAAATATCTGTTATTTGGGTATCTTTTAGTAAGTTTATAATATTTGTCTCGTACTTTATTTATTTATTTAGTCACATACATAGTAAAACCATAAAAATACTGGTAATTTTGTGAACTGCCTACCCCATTTTGAGGACATAAGCTCATTTATAATAAGGAGTGCAGTCCAAATACGTTGAAAAATATTGCCTTCAAAAATATTTCCGATTGATCATTCATGTTGCCTCTTTTAGCACTTTCTAGCTTGCAAGGTGCTGGAACTCTTCATTTCTGAATCTGTGCTACAAAAATTTTGATGGATCGAATTATTCAACTCGATTTCAATGGCGAACAGTTTATTTTTCTTCATAAATTAAAATTGTCTCACATTATTGATACTTTACGTTGTTTATAGAGTTTATCGGTGAACCACGGTTTTTTGTAAGAAGAGGCTTTAATTGTTTTTGTATATGTCACAGTGTTCAAACTAATTAAATTAACAAGTTCATTCATTAGGAACTTTTAATAAATTTTCAAGGCTCATTTTTAATAATAACTAGTAAACTTAAATTTTTAGATTTTTTATGAAATGCAGCCTTCACCGCTTTATTTTACACCAGTAACCAATACGATATTCACATGTATATTTTGTTTTTAGAAACAAAAATCAATTATTCAGCACTGATTGTTATTTTAATAAAACTTTTTAGTTTGTTTTTAGCTCTTCATATCCGTCATATCCGTCTATAATGCCTTAACTTCATATTTAGAAGGAAGTCTTTAATGAGATTCCTGGCGTTAGCAAAACAGTCCATTAAATATCCTAGTTCCGTTAGGAAGCTGATGTTTCCAATGTGTGATCTCATATGTTCGATTCTTCACCGGCCTTAATACAATTTGTTATTCCCGATGGAAATTGTATTGAGTTGGAAATATTAGCCCTTCGTTACTAACCACATCTTTTACATATAAATAAAATGAGTAAAATTTAGTACTGGCAAACTGCAACAGAATTAAACAATTCCTTAAGAGATGATTATGGTATTTCATAAGATAGTGGAAATTATTTCTAAACTAGATCATTTCTTACCCAACTCTCATCAGATAAAAAGATACTCAAAGTACTGTTATTAATTCTATACTCAGTGCTCACTGAGTTCTTTTAAATAACAGATGTGTAAAATTTTAAACACGAGTTACCTGTACAAGACGAACTATGTACAGTGATACATTAAAAATACACCTGGAACAATTGTATATGCAACACAGGCGGCAAAACTTAAGCCTTTAAGCCTCGATAGAACAACAACAAAAAATGTACGGAAAATTGTATATTACATATAAAACAGAACTACACCCAAACATTTCTATAAGATAAAAAAAATTTCACAATATAAGCACCCAAAGTCACATACATACCTTGCAATATTATGAGTAATCCACAGGCAAACATGAAAAATAATCCAAACATCATAACATAAAAGTGTTCGTATACAATACGCTTTGCACGAAATTTCAGTCCAACCTGGGCAATGCCGGTTAATAAGGCAGCGGAACATCCAATAATATATGGCCAGATGTGTATACTTTCTAAGAGCAAAACGGTGTTTATATTAATATTGTAGTAGTGAGTCACATATCCAAAGTAAATGCCTAACGGTAAAAATATTAAACTTGCTAAAACAAAAAAAAAACACAAAATTAGAACCATATTTCTTAGAGCACAACACCTATCTATATCTTCATCACTAAACAGACGATGTCTACCTAAAGATTCAGGTAATAAATTAAAAATCGACATTTTCGTTATATTCTGGCCATAAACACACAAAATTTTTTAGTTTTTGGTAACACAACCTTACAGCTAACTTGAAAATATATTAATGTTGTTGTGTCGCCTTTAATTTAATTCCTAATTTACCGATAACAGGTATTTCATGATAAGATAATTGATTTTGCATTAAAAAAATTGTTCGATATGTTTCCATTTGTTTACCTACGTCATTATTCTTATCTCATCATTTACATGTCATATCGCAGTCACCTTTATTTTATCTATTTATAAGAATGACAGGGTGTTCAGGTGTTACTTATATCATTTCTTGGGGGTTAACGTGACAAAATTTGTTACATTGGAGTTAACGTGTCTCACCCAGCAATAATTTGCATAATATTTCGTTGCGAATTTGCCTCGTCAATTAAAATCACTGGATTTATTTTTAAGTCAATTCACCACTAAAACTTCTTCAATTCATTTTCCGATGATTACAATATTTTTAAAATTTTCTTGATAAACGAACTTTTTTTTAAATATTTTTCTGCAGACAATACTAGATGTCAATACTATTTACTAAAAATTTTAAAGTTTTTTTTGTACAATCTCTGGCTGTCGAGTAATACGAACCTACCTAAAATTGGTCACATTCGGTATGCTTAAAAAACCAGTGACAATTGATTTTGCAGCATTTTCTTGTGACTCCGGTATCGTCATAACAATATTTTGCCTCTAATCAGTATAGGTGTTTTTTTGAGTATCTATACGCGGTTAAAAAATCAGTCTAAAATTTATCTAAAATTCCCATTCATAAAAATCCATAAATAAAAAAAATCAATGCAGAAAAAGTTTCTTTTAGCATAGCGTCGGTCAATAAGTCCCGAGGTTAACTACAAAAAAACATTTTTTTGCAAAATTCGATTTTATTCATCAACATTCAAGAGTGATACATTCACTGATTGGAGTGAAGTTTATGCCAAAATAACAAAATGTACACTGTATTCTATAAGTACTTAGAATTGAAAAACACTCGAATATTGAACTTTCATAATAAAATCTAAAAAAATTTACGAGCATGAAGTTTCTGGCAACTTTCTGGCAAACCTTATAAATCCTATTAAACTTCTAACAAACGTTATAAATGTAAATAAATCCTGACAAATGCAAATTGAATCATGATGCAATATAATATTAAAATTTAATTTGCAGAAGCTCTTAAGACCATATTCTGAATTGAATTGCAAATAAAAATAATTAATCGAAACTACCAAAAATTAATTCAATATCAATATCGTGTAAAAAGTTATACCGTTATGGTAAAAATGTGATGATTGATTATTTCATTAAACAACGAGTTAATAATGCCATTTAGGAAAGTTTACACAAACAGCCACCATATACAAATCAACCAAAAGGGTCTAAGCAAACAAAAAACCACTTTAGGTTTTGGAAATATAGAGAAGGGGAGCGGCCACGTGGCTTCGAAAAAGTAAGATATTGCTTAACATGACGTCACTAACAGCTTATTAATTACCATTTATGAAAGTTTACACAAATAGCCACCATATACAAATCAACCAGGAGGGTCAAGGCAAACAAAAAAACACTTTAGCTTTTGGAAATATAGAGAAGAGGAGCGGCCACGTGGCTTCGAAAAAGTCAGATATTGCTTAACATGACGTCACTAACAGCTTCTTAAATCCACTATTTAGGTTAATTTACACAAACAGTACACAAATTAACCATAAGCGTTTAGGCCACAAACAGAAAAATACTTTGGGTATAAAAAATTTACGAACGTTGGCTTGCTTGCTGTTAGTGGATTCAGTAAACGTTTTCTCGATATTCGAATTGTTCGATTAACTATATACTAAGAGACATTTGACATTGGGTTTGACATTGTAATTCATACGATCGTTTCGTCATTGTGTGATCTGTTGGTGGCCAAAACAAAATCAGAAATTAAGTTAGGTTTAGGCAATAGTGTGCCGATATGACTGAGTGGCATATTTGAAATGAGAATGCAAATATCCTCAATCTTTATTAACGCTTCGGGATCTTGATCAGTGGTTCGAATGCTATGCAGAGTGTCGTTGCTCATTGATTCTTTATATTTGTAGAGAATAGAAGCTTGCGACAGGAAAGTTACAATCAACAATATGACGAATAATTAGCTAATTTGATGAGGAGAGGAACTCAGTGGTGCATCTGCAAGTGTGAGATCTCAAAGGTTGTCATCTTTCAGCAAAAGTAACTCGTAACGCGCATTGTGACGTGTTTCGCACTAATAACATGGAATGTTCGCAAGGTTTCGATGAAAATCAGTCCAACAACATTAAGCAACAACAAACGCGAAAAGAAGGCATTCTCGTTGCTTCGAATGGACTGTGTATAATTGGCCTAATGTGTTTTCCATGAATATGCCGTCGTATGCTTGGACTGGAATGCTACGCTCTCGTGGGTGGGGCTCACATTTTTGACTGTTTGTTCCACGTGGAAAATCGTGACACATCAGTATACATTAATGTATTTTCCATAACTATTTAAAATTGTAAAATTTATATTGGAAATAAAAATTAAAAAAAAAAAAAAAAAAAAAAAAAATGTCTTTGCGAATAGACCGAAAATACTTGGTCGGTTGCATAGTTCAAAAAACTCATTTAGTGTGTTTTTTGGGGCAGTTAAGGCTTTTTGTAGAGCAGTATCTTCAGCAAAATAAACACGCTGCCCATTTTCAAGGTGCACAAATGTATAACAGCTGGGTTTATGTCGTTTATGAGGAAACACTTCATATCTGCTAATGAATAGGCCCATTTGAAAATGTGTTATTTCGAGTCGTTATCATTTAAATTTTGAACAGCAAATACAGCCATATCGCAGCTGTTATGAACGTATTCAAATGTATTTGCTGGACTTCGCCGAACTTCAGACCTCAAACGTTTATGTGTGCTCTAACGTTTTACAGCAACGGTGAATACGGAACCGCCCAGCGATGGTCAATGTCAATCGTTCAACCGTTTGACACTCGTAATTGATATGACTGGCAGAATAGATACGATTGGCAGAACAACGCCAAGGTACAACGCAAGTGGCTTGCGCATGTATTGATGCGTACGTCAAATACCACAGAATTTGGCATCAGCGCCACCTATGATACACAAACATAATTACTATATGAATTATTCACAGAAGTTTTATTATTCATGAACTTCTCAGAAGGTTTTGACGGCCAATTATTCTTGAACTTATGAATATTTTCCATTTTATAAAATATTTGAGGGTGTTGGTGCGTGGGTAGTGAAATTTCGTCGAAAACCCTAGAACCTGATCGCAGTGCCACCTAGTAGATCCAATTGTAAATCTAAACCATCCAGGAACTCACTCAAACATACACACAAAATTTTATTAAAATCGGTCCAGCCGTTTAGAAAAAGTTCAATGACATACAATCGTACAGAAGAATTATACGTGGCCGCTCCCCTTCTCTATATTTCAAAAAGCTAAAGTGTTTTTTTGTTTGCTTAGATCCTTCTGGTTGATTTGTATATGGTGGCTGTTTGTGTAAACTTTCATAAATGGTAATTAATAAGCTGTTAGTGACGTCATGTTAAGCAATATCTTACTTTTCGAAGCCACGTGGCCGCTCCCTTTCTCTATATTTCCAAAACCTAAAGTGTTTTTTTGTTTGCTTAGACCCTTCTGGTTGATTTGTATATGGTGGCTGTTTGTGTAAACTTTCCTAAATGGCATTATTAACTCGTTGTTTAATGATATAATCAATCATCAGATTTTTACCATAACGGTATAACTTTTTACACGATATTGATATTGAATTAATTTTTGGTAGTTTCGATTAATTATTTTTATTTGCAATTCAACTCAGAATATGGTCTAAAGAACTTCTGCAAATTAAATTTTAATATTTTATTGCATCATGATTCAATTTGCATTTGTCAGGATTTATTTACATTTATAACGTTTGTTAGAAGTTTAATAGGATTTATAAGGTTTGCCAGAAAGTTGCAAGAAACTTCATGCTCACAATCTATATAAATAAAACAAAGTCGTGTTAGTTACACCATTTATAACTGAAGAACGGCTGGACCGATTTTTATGATTTTTGTTTTGTTGGATTTGACTCCGTTCCGAATAGCATAATAACTATTAAAACATTGGAAAAATTCACCAACAAAAAAGTTATCAAGAAAATTCATTTTCTCATATATTTAGTACATTTTGTTTTTTTTATTTTGTTCGTCTCAATACAGTGGTGGTTTAGGAAAAAAGAAAAGTCGGAAAAACTCAAAAGGGATGTCCCAAAAATCTAATAAAAAAACATTTTTTTATATGAATTTTGTAGGTGTAGTTTGTATGTGACGAGTGGTGCAGTGGTTAAAGCTTCGGCGCTTGGACTGCAAGGTACTGGATACGAATCCGACTGGAGGCTGCATGCACATTTACCATTTTATTTTGTATCCAATTTTTTTTTATTTTATGTACTTAGCTATATAATTCTTGATGGAAATGAAGGATTATTTTTCTTCGATGCGCCCGGTGGAACTGGGAAGGCATTCCTCATATCATTGATTTTGGCCACTGTTCGTGCGAGATCCAATATTTCTGTAGCAGTTGCTCAGCGTTGAAATTGTCGTTAGACCTTCAATCGGCTGAAAACCCGACTTGCAACATTGCGAAACATTCAGCAATGGCGAAAGTTTTGGTAGCAAGTAAAATCATTATCGATTATGAATGTACAATGGCGCACAAATGCGCATTTGAAGCATTCAATCGAACTATGAAAGATCTACGCAATGACCTAAGATGTTTTGGAGGCGCAATGATTCAACTGTCCGGCGATTTCCGTCAAAAAATACCAGTGATTCCAAGATTGACCGCTGTCGATGAAATAAACGCTTGCCTCAAATCATCGACTCTGCGTGGCGCTATGTGATGAAACGTCAGCTGGCGACAAACATGCGAGTTGCATTGTTAAACCAGAGACAACTTAACAGAGATATTTCATTCTATGTAAACGTAAAAATTTAAACTGCGAGTTCATTACGTATACGCAGTTTAACGAAAAATGACAGATACAACGATGACATTGGAATTGTCAGAAATATATTTTGTTTTCATTTTTTAGCTCGAACGAAAAATTTAATTTGATTGTCTGTGGTTAAACGATCCATCTGCCGAAGATTTCTCCAAGCAATTGCTGACTGTCGGTAATGGCCGTGTTCCGGTCGACGAATCGAACAGATTGTTTTCGTTTCCTCAGAACTTTTGCAATTTTGTCTAAACGAAGGACGAGCTCATCAACAAAGTGTTCCCGAACAATATTACCAACCACAAAAATCACAATTGGGTGAGTGAACGAGTAATTCTTGCGGCAAAGAACAAAAATGGGGATCACTTAAATTTCACAATTCAAAATCTAATCGTCGGTCCACTTCATTCCTTCAAATCTATCGACTGTGTGACAAACAAAGACGAATCAACCAACTGTGCAACTGAATTTTTAACCTCATTGGATCTGGCTGGCTTGCCATCGCACAATTAACAACTGAAAGTTGGTGTGTTGCCGGTAATCATCATGCTACGAAACCTGAATCAACCAAAACTATATAACGGAACGCGTTTTATTTTGAGTAATCTCAAGGAAAGTTTAAAGGTGAGGAAGTTCTCATTCCGAGAATTCTGATGATCCCAACCGATATGCCATTCGAGTTTAAACGAATTCAATTTCCGATTCGTCTTGCATTCGCCATGACGATCAACAAATCACAAGGCCCATCCTTGAGTGTTTGTGGCCTGAATCTAGAAAATGAATGTTTCTCTCACGGCCAATTGTACATAGCATATTCTCGTGTCGGCAAACCATGCGCTTTGTTCGTTCTCGCACCTGACAATAAAACAAAAAATGTCGTTTTACTGAAGGGAATCGACCCTATTGCAACCTACTCAAGAAACAGTTTAAAAGGAAGTAGTGCAACAATGCTACTCGAATCATTTCGAATCAATTCAATAAAACGAAAGCCTTGCTGCCACGTGAATTACATTCATTTCAATTTAATTAAAATATATTTCATTTTGATTGAATTTAATTAATTTGGAGTATTCATTTTATCCGCCCTGGAGGTCTCGGGTTCAATTCCCGGTAGTGACAAGGAAAAAATTGCACGGGTGGTTTAGGATCAATGAATTAGTCACTCATTAGTCATTATCCGAAATGAAAATATGATTATTAATGATCTTGATGGGATATAGTGCCAGAGAGAGAGAGAGAGAGAGAAATTCATTTTATCTTAATAAAAAAACTCAATTTAATTAAGCTATAATAACTTTAAACAACATTTATTGATTTTGAGGCGGTACGAAGTTCGCCGGGTCAGCTAGTTTTTTAATAAACACAAATATTCTTCCACTATAAGTAGCAAACAATTAATTAACAATTATTGGGTGTACAAATAACCGACCTTTTTAGGTAAGAGTCGTTAGTATCACTACTACCATGCGCTTGCATATTATTCAATCGGGCAATACATGTTTTTTGGAGGTTAGATGTCAAGCTTGATAAATTACTAGTGACATTTGTTCAAAGCGTAAACAATAATTATTTTCATGTAATTGAAGATGTCGAATTTTGTGCCAAAAAAACAACATTCGCGGGAAGTTTTACTTCATTACGAAAAGTGCACCGGAAACAAATCGTTTGCTTCTGGAAGTTTACGGTGAACATGCGCCATCGAAAACAACATGCGAAGAGTGGTTTCAACGATTCAAAGTTGGTGATTTTGACGTAAGAGACAAAGAACGTGATTGCAGACCAAAATTTGAAGATACAGAATTGGAAGAATTGCTTGATGTGGACCCTTGTCAGACTAAAAAACAATTGGCAGAAGAGTTGAATATTACCCAACAATGTGTTTCGCAACGTATATATGTAATGGGATTGATTCAGAAGCTGGGAAATTGGGTGCCACACAAATTGAAAGAAAGGGACATGGAACGTCGGAAAACCATGTGCGAATTGTTGCTTTAACGATAACAAAGTCATAAAACATTATGACAATCCAAAGCGCAAACCAGCGTGGGTCAAGCCAGGTGAACCAGGCCCATCGACGCCAAAAGCAAATATCCATGGTTTGAAGGCGATGCTTTGTATTTGGTGGGATATGAGGAGTGTCATCTATTATAAGCTGCTGAAAGAGCGTGGACAGGCAGAACTGGGAAATTCTACCCCATCCGGCGTATTCATCAGACATTGCTCCCTCTAATTACCACTTGTTCCGGTCAATGCAATCAGCCCTGGCACAGCAGCACTTGTCGGTGACTGGATCGCCTCGAAACCACCAGTCTTCTTCCTTCGGGGAATCCGTGTTTATTGCCTGATCGATGGGCGAAGGTTATAGCTTCCGAAGGAGCATACTTTGAATAAAACATTCTTTCATTCTCTACAAAAACTAATTTCTTTTATTTCAGTAAAAAGGCCGGAAATTTATTTATACACCCAATAATAAATTTTTTACAACAAAACACACTACTAATCGCACAGAGATGATCGAAGTGGTTCTGAACTAGTATTTGTTGTAAGAATCAAAAATCTTATTTGTCCACATGCTCGGAAATTTTGAGAGATTTCTATTATTCGAGAAAGAACATCATTGAGTATAATATGAAATTCTTAAGCATTTGAAATTATTTATCTCGGCCCTACGGATCGCGCGAAGTGGTTTTTAACTAGTACTTGATGTGAAAAACCGATTAAATTAATTTATTAACTGAAAATAGCAATAACAAAGTAAACTTTATCGTCAACGAAATCATGGAGAGATGGTACGGAAAAATTACCATCGGCCTCATACTACTACTGCGTTTGCTAATTAAAGTAAAATTTTCAAAAAACCGTTTTTTAGAATAAACTCCTTGGAGGATAAAGCGTCGCTTGGCCTTACTTGGTTGAATTGGAAATTTTTTGTGACATTAAGTATGATTTCTGTGAAGTTAGCGCAGGAGTTTATCCCAGTAAAATAAAAAAATGTCTGCAGCCAACTCTAAAACTGCATTATCATCCCAGCCCAGAGATATTTTCATATTTTGCCCATTATATTTTCTCCTTAACACTTGATTGTCCAAAGAAGTCATTTTGACTGCTTTTTAATTTCAATTAGTAAAAAAAATATATTTATAATGATACAATTTCTTAGGATTTTTTGGCTTGTTACACATGATACAAATGCATTTATTAATGGTATTATTTACAGTCCCCACCCTCTCCCCACTTCTTTATTTCTGATACAGTATTGGTCAGATAAATGTTACCATACGAAAAATATTCAAAGTTGTTCTTACAAATGCATTTTTGTCGAAATGTTACAAGGATTGCTTAGTTCTTATCTCTGTGTAATGATACTTGTTTTAAAAAGATACAATTGTTTATTTTATATCATTTGCGCCTTTAAATTCATGAAAGAAATATCGAATAGAAGTGATTTATAGAAAAAGCTATCGAACATAAGTGAATAGTGCTCCGATATAGAATCAGATGCAATAAGTTCTAAAGTATCATCTAAACAAGAACCGATTCACATTCAAAGTGAAGCAACTGAAACTGAAGATAGCGATGAGGAGTCCACCAATGATGATGAAAATGAAAATATCAACAATATGCCCAGAAAATTGTGTAGGATGCGAATTATGTCAGACTCTGATAAAAAAAAACTGAAAACAGCTCTCAGGAGATCGAAACAGCTGCTGATAGTACTGTGAGGTCAAAATTTGGCGAAGGTGGTTTCCTGGCAGTTAACCATCTATTTACATTTTCAAGGATGTAAAAGGGCCAACAAGCTACGCAAAAAACAAAAATATTTTGGCTGATAATGTTATCAATGCATTTTCGTTGATAATATTGTAGATGACCAAATTATGAAGTATATAAGAATGTGCACAGAAATTGATGCACATTTTTGAAAAATGATTGGATAATATTATTACCGGAAGTACGTGTATTTATTGTTATTTTATTAACTCGTGGTGCTTACGATCCCTCTCGCCAAAAACATCATTGGCGACTATCAATATGGTTTTCGTCCCAACCGGTCGACCACTGACCAGTGTTTCACCATAAGGATGATCTAAGAAAAATGTTAGGAGTACAGCATAACCATACATCAACTATATAGACTTTCGACAGGCATATGACAGTATAAACCGCGACAACCTTTGGGCCGCGCTCATGTGCCTAGGAATTCCAGAGAAACTCGGTTCTCTGTGTAAATTAACACTTTCCGGGTCTGTATGTAGAATCGTAATCGAAGGAACTGTGTTAGACTCCTTTGAAATAACATCTGGTGTTCGACAGGGAGATGCACTCGTACCTGAGCTGTTAAATTTTGAGCTTGAGTACGTAGTGAGGAAAAGCAACATCGAAACTTTGCGCTGTATATTTAATAAATCAGGTCAAATTCATGGATATGCAGATGATATCGTGCTTCTTGGCCGAAGACCTAGCGATATCAAAGACAGTTTCATACTGTTCGATCGCTGCGCAAGAAGACTTGGGTTGAAAGTGAACACTAGCAAAACCAAATTTGTATCAATACCCAGGAACATCTCCATGATAAATTTCGGAATTGGCGACCATTACTTTGATAGCGTTGAAAACTTTAAATACCTCGGGTCAGTTATAACATCATCGAATGACATGCAGGGCGAAATAAAAGCCCAAATTGCTGCCGGACAATGAGTTTTTACGCCCAATCAAAATTCTTGCAATCTAGACATCGAGGTGCAAGGTCGCACTTTATAAAGCACTCATAAGACCTGTGCTGGCTTTCAAAAGCGAAAGCTGGATTATGTCCTCTAACAATTTTACGTTGTTATTTACCTTCGAAAAGAAGGGGTCATTCGCTAAATCTTTGGTCCAATTATACTCGCGAACAACGAATATCGGATTCGCATGAACCACAAGATAAAGCAACTTCTTGGAGGCTGTCAAATGGCTCGGCCACGTTACAAGGTCCCCTTAACAACAAACATTCGTTTTCAGAGAAGAAACGAAAAAGGTAGTCTCCTAAAAACAGATAAATTTGCCTTGGTTTCAGAAATATGGAAAAAGTTCATTGAAAACTGTCAAGCTTACTTTAAACCAGGGCAAAATATAACAGTTGACGAGCAATTACTTCCTTCAAAAGCCAGGTGCTGGCTTACACAGTATGAGCCTACTAAACCCAATAAATTTGGTATCAAATTCTGGCTTGCAGCAGACGTCAGCAGCATATATGTTTTGAATATAGTTTTCCTTATTTTGGGAAAAATGAACAACGACCATTGTCAATGCTTCTAAGTGAATATATGTAGGTTATTCTGTTACTTGTCCAGCCCTATAAAGGCTGTGGAAGAAATATTACGACCGATAAATTTGACATCCTAGCAAACGCAGAATTTGCCAAGTACGACACTGTTACAATAACAAAACAAATAATATTTGAAAAAAAATGTAAAAAGTATGTTTGTGAAAAATGTACGTATGAAAAATTTCCACTTTTGTTTGTAAAAATACACTGAATTACCACTAATAATGCATGTTCTTTTTTTTGTTTTTCAAATGCAGTAAGTTTGTTTTATTACTTAATATTTATATTAACATATTACATGATAGTGAAGTATTTCCTAAACATTCCTAAAAATTTAAATCAGCCATTTTTTGTTTCAATGTATGCGTAAAACTTCATATAAACGAGTAAATTATAATTTATATAAAATGACGTTAATAAGTTTACATTAATGATTAACATGATTTTTTTAATACAAAAAATCCTTTGAACCCCCTCACCAAATACTAAGTGTACTTCCGGGTTAATATAGATCCAGTCTAACAGAAAATCATCATCCCTTGAAAAGTTATAGGGGCTAAGGGTGTTTAGTATGCTCAATTCGCAGTACGACAAAATTTACATTGTAACCGATTTTCCATAAATTTTCCCCTGTCCCAGGAAAACCCCCACCAAATACTAAGTGTACTTTCAGGTTAATATAGATCCATACTAACAGAAAATCATCATCCCTTGAAAAGTTATAGGGTCTAAGGGTGTTTAGTATGCTCAATTCGCAGTACGACAAAATTTACATTGTAACCGATTTTCCATAAATTTTCCCATGTCCCAGGAAAACCCCCACCAAATACTAAGTGTACTTTCAGGTTAATATAGATCCAATCTAACAGAAAATCATCATTCCTTGAAAAGTTATAGGGTCTAAGGGTGTTTAGTATGCTCAATTCGCAGTACTTAAAATTCGCAGTATTTAAAATGTTAAAATTAAACTAAATATAACATAGTAATATTTAAATTTAATTTTAATGGTTTATGGGATAATTATTTATATTTACAATACCTGTTACAGTAGTTTAGACCCGGACAGCTTTCTAACCACAGAATTGGTCTACACGTCAATCAGTATTGTAATACATAACACAGATATGGTATGCCTCGAAACACTTAAAATATTAGGAACCAATTATAATGCTTCTGACATGAGCAAACAACCAGAAATAAAATTGGCTCAAACACACAAATGCACAATAATACCTTATTGCAATGGTAGTCACTGGGTTTTAGGCATTATCGATTTTCAAAACTATCAAATTATAACTTATGATCCGTTAAACCCTAGTCAGGTCCTTCAAAATTTTGCAAACAAATTAAAGAAATTTGCAAATCAAATCAAACGATTTCGTACAGAATCAAATCAGGATTTTAAATTTAAAACCATTGCATGCAGTTTTCTTCCACAGCAAATAGATGGTTGCAATTGTGGAGTTTTCGTAATATATGCCATAGAACATTTGTATTTTAATAAGAAAATTTTGGGCATTCACTCGGAAAACGAAATCTTAAACAAGGTTAGTTTAAACGAATATCGAAATTATCTAAAAGAAATGATACTGTGCAGTACTGATTCGTTAGCAGACTTTTGTTTAAATTGTTTCGAAATAACAACCCTAACGCCAAGTATTACGTGTTTTTCATGTGGAAGGAGTGTGGAAAGATGCATCCAATTTATTAATATAACAGATAATATTTGTATATTCTGTAAGGCTTAACCACATCTAGTGATAAAAAAATAAAAATAAAAAAAAATTAAAAAAAAAAAATTTAAAAAAATCCAAAAAAAGTAAAAAATATTAAAAAAATAAAAAAAATGAATTAGGTATATCATTTTCAGTTAAGGAGTTTGGCTCCGAACCTTCCTTTGTGGTTGCAACCTTGACGTGGTAGGAAGGCTTATGTACCTTTTTTGATAGTTCACAGAAAAAGGGTATCACAAATAGCAACCTTATCAAAAAAGTACATAATTTCCTTACAAAACAGAACGAGAAAGATAATTCTGTAAATTGTATCGTATTGCGAATTAAGTCAACTACAGACACTTAATCCCAATAAATTTGCAAGAGATTGTAGTTTTCGGATAGTTTAGTACATTATATACCCAAACTAACACATACTACAATTTTTGATATCCTGTATCTCAAAGGAGGTGTTTAAAAAATTTAGTTCGGGAAAAAAGTACAAGCGAATATTAAACTGTAACTTACAAAATATTTATCGAACGGCAACCAACAAAGCCTCATTTGGCGGACAATTGAATAGGCTATATTTAAGATCTATCTATCTTTTTAAGAGCTATGACGTTTTAAAATTAAGAAAAATTAAAAAATGATTTTTTTTTATAATTTTATAATTTTACCCGCTATGATCTTTTCTACAATCCCCAATCCATTATTTGTACCCACGTGCTATAGTTTTTTACTTATGAGATGAAGAATGAAACACTACACGCAAATATTAAACTGTACTTCCCAAAATATTTATTTAAAACTATATTGTATTATTTTTAGATAAACCGATATTTTTTTCTCAACAAAAAAAACAATTAAAATGTTTTTAAAATTAATTTTAATTCAGTGCGACCTTCTCTACAATGCCCAATGTCCTCCTTGTGACTGAATGCAGGCTAATGTTCGTTTAAGTATCGTTATTTCAATTCTTGGTAATTCTTCCCTAATCTGTTAAGCCACTGTGTGTATTCTTTGAATTAGTTTTTCTTTTGTTTCAATCTCTTTGGTGTATACAAGTGCCTTCATCATTCCTCATACATAAAAATCTAATACAGTTAGATCGGGCGATCTTGCAGGCTAACGAATTGGACCATTCCTTCCAATCCAATTATTTTGATAATTTTCGTTTAAAAAATTGCTAACAATTATACCACAGTGATTAGGTGCACCATCATGTTGATATGTATGCAACAATCTGCTTTCAAGAGGAACATCATCAAGGAGGAGTGGTAAATCGTTTTGTAAAAATTGTAAATAGCGTTTGCTATTTAATGTGGATGGTAATGTGAATGGTCCGATTAAATAATCGCAAATTACACCAGCCCATACGTTTACACTGAAGCGAAGCTAAAATGACGTTTGTTTTTTCGAATGTGTATTTTCAGTAGCCCACGTGTGTAGATTGTGAAAGTTTGTTATGCCGTTTCTTGTGAATTGAGATTCATCCGTTCAAAGAATACGTTTCACAAACCGATCATCATCAAAATTCTTTTCAATCAACCGATTACATTTTCCAATCTTTTATTGTGGTCTATCGGTAATAGTTCATGGACGGGTGTTGTATGATATGGATGAACTTTCTCCTTCTGCAATACTTCATGAATTCTGTGGCGAGAGACGTTCAATTCTAAGGAGAGCCTCCGTATAATGAGTACTAGACTTCAAACGTACAATTTTCTGAATTTTTCCCGGATTCTTTTATAAACGAGCATGCTCAGTGACGTATAAACTAACTTGCTGCTAGTTCCCATCTTGCTGCTAGTTCCCCGTAGAAAATATCGCTTGTTTTATCGATATTGGCGGTTTGGAGTACTTAAGACAGCCAACATTATGTTTGAGTACTGCACGCGCGTACAATTTTCTTTATGAAATCTCCTATATAAAACAGCATTTTAAGAGACGATTACGAACGTAAAATGCTACTTGAGGCTATCTTTTTAGAAAAACACGATTGTTTTGTGCAAATTGGAGATTTAGGGTGTTTAGCACAGCTAAATTTGCCTTGGACTACTACAAATCGATAGTACAATTTTCTGAATTTTCCGGAAGTCTCTTATAAACCAGAATGTAATATGACGTATACATAGTGAAATGCTACTAAGTCCTGTCTTCTTTTGCTTACGCAATAGCCAAATTTTTATTGGAACACTATATAAATCGAACGTACAAATGTTTGAAATTTTTTGGAAACCTTCTATAAACCACCATGCTAGGTGAAGTATACAGTGAGATGCTACTTGATCCTTTCTAGTAAGAAACACGTTTGTTTTGTCCAAATTGGGGATTTAGGTTGTTTAGGACAGACAAATTTGCTCCATGGAGTACTACAGTGAAGCGGACAGCATTCTGAATTTTTACGGGAATCTCCTATACACCAGCATGCTTAGTGACGTATGCAGTGAGACGCTACTAAGATTGTCTTAAGATTGTCTTGGCATTTTTGTATGTATATACAATAGGCTAAGCGGGTATATAAACGTATCTCTTAAAATGTCCCCAAAAGCAGATTTGATTTGACTAATGTGCTGACTAATCGTACAACATTTTGACAGATGTCAACGCCCTTCAGCGTGCTTAATGCTGGGTCCTCCGTATTATGTTATGCGTTTTAAATCTTCAGTTTTGACCTGTTCCTCGTTACGAAGCCAAGTTTCTGATAACATTAATATATGTGATTCCTATATTATTATGTTCCTACGTAGGTCACGGGCATGTATCTGGAGACTTTGGCAATTGAAATAAAAGACTGTCACATTCCCACTATTGATTTTTTCGAGTTTTTTCCGATCAATTGTATGAAAATGTACAGTAGAAAGTCGAATAAATTCGTTCCGTTACGAAAAACGTTGATATTCATCAATAGGTAAATTATGTAGCCCTTTGTGAACCGTGACGCTGGATAAAGCTACATAGGCCCCCCGAAGTTGTGAATGTGTCTTACTACATTTCTAAACAATTTCAACAATTTGTGAACTGCCAACGAGGAGGTTGGTTTTAGCAGAAAATGGTTTCTTTTAAGAAGGATCGATTTATTCCGATTGATATGAACCTCTGCTTCACTAATCCCTTTTGCATTTGCATAGTCAGCCATTTTTCGATGGGCTTTGACGCCGACTCCGTTATGAAAAAGATCCCAATGGGTTTGAACTCGATTTTGATCTCCTAATTAAATGCGTGGCAATTTGACTACTATGCCCCATTGTGGGTTTGTAGTTATCATGTGGGGTTTATCTATAATGAAAATAATTTAGTATGGTAACCCTCTTGTGTCAATCGTGCTGAGTTTGTGAAGCTTCTCTCTAGTGACCCTTTCTTTTTCGCAATCAGCTCTACATCCGAGTATTTCGTCATCAGCAACTGAATTCGATGTTTCATCAGATAACTCAAGACTCTCAAATTATACACATCGACTGAACTGTTATCATCGAATTCCATTCGAACAACGTTCCTCCGCTTTCGCCTCTGAGCAGAATCTCGATTCATTCAGTTTCAACTCTTGTTCATCAAATCGATCTCCATTGCCAACCTTAGTTAATAATTATGCGAATTCAGCATTCGCTTACCGCATAACTTCAATTCATATAAAAAACAATTCTCTTCCATAACTGCTGACCATCGATCCGCTGTATTTTTTGGGAGTGGTTCTAACCGGTGGCAACTATACCTCAAACCACCAATGAAAATGATGTGCTATCCACCAAAATCACAACATCATAATTCTCAAATATGTTTCAGTCTCAAATCTGCGTATTATAACATTGCCGCCGGTTCCGACTGACTATATACGGTTCAAGCTGCTATTTTTGTCGGTCCGACTAACCTTATTATAGTTTCGGCTGAAAATTAATATTTTTCATAAAGATTTAAGTGTATTATGCTCATTGTGCGAACTCCTGTGCTTTTGAATATTCAGATAGTGCACAATGACACACAATGCATTGTGTTACTTGTGCTATTGGTGGTTTGGTTTCGCCAGCATACTTTCAGCTGGCATTATTTGATCGCTGTTGAAAAATCATGTAGTGTACAATATATTGCGCTTCTTGTGCTATGTAGCAATTTCTCTAAATAAAGCTTTGACATTATAAAAAAAATCTCAAAACGTATTTGTACTCCCAATAATTAACTACGCGATGTACAAAATACGAGACAATCCTGATGACAATAAATATGATTCGGCCATAATTGATTGCCGCAGATTTGATTAGGAATTTATGAGGAATACAGATTCTTAACAATGTTGACGTAAATATTTATATATTCAACCTCGCACGCCTGGAATTATAATGTTGAAGAGTGTTTTCAGAACCTCCTTACATTAGCATGACGAAGAATAACAACAAAATAATTTGTTTTTTAATTAATTTGGCTTATTTCTTTTCATTTAATGTAAACAACAATAGTAAACCGAATTTGTTATTTTATTTTTCTTACGTAAGTCAAAAAGCACCAACAGGCTTAGGATCAAAATCAAAAGCAAACAACGTATTAAGAAGAGCCGAGTATAAACACAAAAATTTAAAGGTATACAAAAAAATTTAATTAATTATTTATGGCATAATTAGAAAATTTATTATCACGAAAATATAAACAATAATAATAATAATTATTATAATTAAAAATTACAAGTAGAATGAAGATTCTAGAAAAGGTTGAGTAAATCCTCTTGTTTGTTATATAAAATTTTTACTTCGTCATCATTTCGAGATAGAAAAATATCAAATTTCAATACTTGATGAAATAACTTTTCGGAATTCCCTGTCCTCTTATACATACACGTACTATATATTAATTAATCTGTATCAATACAATATTTATGTAATCTAGTCCAGCAAAATATAGAAGGTTTATGTTTTAGTGTTTAAGATATTTTATTTCCCGGGATATGGTACAACCCGGGATATGGAGTACTGAGCCACTAACCAATCTTTTCTACACTTGTGCCGTCATGCACGAGTAAAATTTCCCTCATATTCATTTCGATGTTTTTTTTCCGAGCACAACAGTCAAAGTGTTAACGTTTATGCTCCTCGATGCGGTATACCAACTCATTGTTTTTTTTTGGCGCGAATAATGTATAATTTTATGATGTTGTTTAGCAAGGTAGATAGTGATTTTTGGGTTTTGGTAAATTACGGAGAGAGAACATGAGGATAATAAATTGAGATTTCATCTAGTAAGGTCATATTTGGTGATTAGATTCAAAAGTAGAGAATGATTTCTGTATGTTTCTCAAACCCCACCCCAACACGATGAGCCCTAGCCGTGATCACAATGACCGCTTGAAACCTCTACAGAAATATTCTGTTGACGTACATTAGCTTTTAACTGGTGTGGTGAAGTAGAGCGCATACGTTTCCATATTTAACGTTTTGATTTTGATACTGCACTTCTACTTGTTCAATAGTTCGTAGGTTAGTCTTTCAGTCTTGCTTATCGCGTTATTTCTCCATTTTTGGATTTTTGGAATACTCGAACATGACATAACTGTTAGATTTCTATTTTTTTTTGATTTCCTTCCTTATATTAAGAAATCCAAACAAGGTTCCGATCTAAGTTTGTTTTTGAACTCTTGCAAATCTTTGAAGGATTGTTCTTGTTTTGTAATTTAAATAGCGTTTATGTAATGTATGGTAACTGGCGAAAAAAAAATATCTCACAATTTCTAGAATATCTTAGGTATTTTGTTTTACTGTGAATTTTGTGCTGAATTTTTTTTAGCTTTCTGTTAACCATTGAAGCAGCCCAATTGTATCCACGTTTGCTATTTCCATTAATTATATAATTATGTTTTGAGAGCATTTCGTTGTATTGGATACAATGTGGTTTGTTAAGTCAATATTAGTAATGATTCGGAATCATGAGTGTCTTATTATACTGTTTTATAGTAGTTGTGATCATCAGCTGAATTCCTTTTTATTATTAACTTTAAATTTTTAATTTTTTTTATTCCATTATATTATAATCAGACATCGACGATCAATCTACCTAATACCAAAAATGTTAAATCAAGAAGTTTATAATTTTGAAGTAGGTACTCTCTATCTGTGGACCATCCTCTAGCTTTCATGAATACCCGAATATTTAAATATAAACGAATCTTTAATTAATTAAATTCAAATTTATCTATAAGTTTTCATTATCCTTAATTACCATAATATTTTGATTTATTACTTAATTGTTTCTTGCCATAATTTCGAAAAACCCGAGTACTCATCATAATTTTTTCGTTAGAATTTATAAATACTCATATTTTTTCTTTTGTTATAACGTTTTTTATTATTTTGTTGTACCATAAAACATACTACAGGTAGCGCATAAGCATCATAAGCTTGGCGTTTTGGTCTCGGCGAAAAAAAATATTATTAAATAAAGATGAATCCCGATCATTTAACACACGACGAATTCGAGCTTGAGTGTGCGGTTAGAGATATTAAGGGGAATGACCCACTAACCAATCTAACTGAACTGGTTAGAGGATGAAAAAGCGCATCGAGTATTAAGACCAAATAGACCTGTGCGCTTAGCTCAAAAGAACACTAGACGCGAGTTCCACAACATTACCATTAAATTTCGACAGATTTACACGGAAATACAAAATGTGATCGATGCGAAAAAGACTAACGGAAAGTTAAAACTCAACATTGACATATTTTATTCGCGACTATTACATGTTAGCAGTAGATTATACAGGATTGAATACTCAAAAGTGGTAGCACCTTTAGTGACCGAGCTAAAAGAGAAGCTGAATCAATTAATTGAATTTCTTCACAACTTAGACCAAGATAGTGTCGACCTGAATAAGTCAACCACAAAATTAGAGGCTATCGATTTAGGACCAGAGAAAGACTCACCAACTAGTGACCGTGACAGGCAATCAAAAGACGAATCAACTGATGATTCTGAAGTTCAGTTTGATGCTAAATTGTTCAGTGAGAAAATATTTAAACCAGTGAAGAATATACCTCAACTTTATTTACCCTCTTTCTCCGGGATCCCGATAACACAACCAAATTTAGATGGCACAACCACAAGATTTGATAATCCATCTGGCCCGTCTTATTTATATCAGCCACCACAACCTCCTATAACAAACGACCCAACTCATAGGTCCAAACTAGGTACTGACCAAAGCAAACAAGTAGGACAATTTCCAACATTTAATTGGGATTATCTGAAAACTACAGCACCACCAAAGCCGCCTTTTGACAGTTGTTCAACGCACGCCTATAATGATAACCATCCATTTCAAAAGCAGCCTAACATGTATCGTCCTTTCATTCGTGACCCGAGAAAATGGGCTATTTCATTCGATGGTACACAACAAGGTACACCCGTTAAAAAGTTTGTTCGCATGGTGGAACACAACATGAGCTATTTTCTCAAAGGTGTCGCCGCAGACTGGTATTGGGATTTTATCCAAAGGTACGGTAATGTGGAGTGGCCCTTTCTCAAATCTGAATTAAGGCCCCTCTTCACGTATTTTGCAAAAACACGATTTTTCGTGGTACCATTGCGTAAAAACTAACCAACCGATCGCCAACATTTATATCTTAAAATTTTAATTGAAGTTTTTTAGGAAAATTGACGGTGGCTTTTTTCATTTTTCCCTCTAGATTTTCCGCTATGGCATTACAAAGCGAACAATATTCGAAAAAATCGCAAAAGTTTTGGTACCATTGCGACGTTATTAGTCAACAAAACTTAGATTGTGATATATCAAAAGACGCAGAAAAAAAATCTGAGACGATTGACGGTGGCGTTTTGCTAAATTTGAAGTATTAACCGAAAAATTAGCAAAAAACGAAATTCCTTTGGTAAAAAAAAAAAAAGCAAAGTAAAGAACCAATCTGTAAAATTTATTGATTTTTATCCTAATTAGTTTTACCAGAATACAACAGATGTCGCTAGTTTCCACGCACAGTAATAAAACACAGTATTATTTTCAAATGTTTCGATGTATATCTATTTAGGTACATATGTATGTATATGGAAGATAAAAGCAAAAGGACGTTATCGATGTACAGCTGTGAAACTATCAATATTTCGTAGTGGTGTGTATGAAATTGAGATGATTTTCTTTCAATCTTTATAAATACAATAATGTATTTGTATTTTATTTACTAGAGAATGAAAAGATAAGTATTTTACTGAAATATGAATGCATCATAACTATATGTACGTAACAATTCTGTATAGATGTGTGTAAATTTGGAGTAGTATGAATGTCTTATAACTATAGATTATAATGATAAACACAAAAAGAATGAGATTGAAAAATAAACTATGTGTTGTTGTTGTTGTTGTTGTTGATTTAGTGATTTAGGATAATAAATTCATTTATAGAAATTTTCACGCAGAATTGATTTTATTTTGTTTACCTTGATTACATCTCGTAAATCGCGATACATAATTTTATACAAGCAGATCTGATCATTTGTCGTCTAAAATTACACCTCAAGCTCATATTTTTTTTCTGTATATTCAAGATGTATACTAGGGGGTTAATTATGTAAGCAGACTGAAGGCTGCCGAATGAAAATTGTCTACGAACTACGAGCTAGGTGCAAAATAACAAAGTTAAAAGTGTGTGATCTCAAAACGGTGGTACAACAACAATTGCATTACAACAATAATTTACAAGAACAATTACATTATATATCACACATTTTTAACTTTGTTATGTTGCACCTAGCTCGTAAACAATTTTTATGTGGCACTGCCGCATGAAAGTTCTCTACGAGCTAGGTGCAACATAACAAAGCTAAAAATGTTTTTGAATCCACAGCGGCAGCCTTCAGTACGATTTACGTTTATCGACTCAAACTAGTTTTGACAATTTTTAATGAAAACAAAAAGATCAATCATTAAAAATTTATGTCTCACATTTATAACCGACAATCCAAAATGCTTTAAATAATGTAATGACATAATGTTTGCGTAATCTACCCCAGATTTCATAAACCTATTGAATTTGACGGTGGGGATGCCAGATCTAAAAAGTGTAGCAAACTATCAGAAAAATCAAATAAATTAGGATTTGTAATTCTTGATTAAGTTACCGGTCATTGTGCCGTTCAAAAAACGATCAAATTTTATATCCAGAATCTCTATATATGTATAAAAATGACGTGTGTGTTTGTGACATTAAGAACTGCTGTACCAATTTTGATAAAAATTGGTCTATAGTTGTATGAGTCATGATAATGGTTTTTAACTGAAAATGGTCCACCGGAAGTTACAGCTTCCGTAGAAGCATTTTCGGTCGATAAACTCAAAAACTACAGCATCGATTTCAATAAAAATGTATATATATATATATATATATATATATATATATATATATATATGTTCTACGGGTCGTGAGCCAATAGAAGTGGCCATATTACCTACTCACTCAACTTCAGATTACCACCTGCACATTGCAAGCTCCTTGTCAACCTGTACATTGATATGGCGGTTGGGTCGGCGCTGAATTCTGCACTCCATCAGAGGGCCTTAGTTGTGTTTATTAACATCACCGATCGTAATCGATGACGAAAATTCGCTTTGCATACAGCCTCTGGTGGGATTCGAACCCAGTACCTCTCGGTCCAAGTGCCGAAGCGTTAACCACTGCACCACTTGTCCGATGTCATATGTCCAACACTTGTCCAACATGTAACATTCCAAAAACATCAGGAAAGGTATTGCAATAATGCACAATGGCACATCATAAATTATTAGAAGCATTAGATAAAACATTACAAAATTTATGCAATTACCAAAAGATATCTGATGGTACAGCAATATAAATATCAGGTAACTTTAGACAGGCACTACCTGTTATAACCCGATCAACCTCCAGCTGGTGAACCGATCAACCTCCAGCGTGTTTAAAACCATATAATTTCTGGAGAAACATTTAAAAATATAAATTTAACAACAAATATACGTTTTCAATTGCAAAACAATGAATGTGCTGTAACATTTCCAAAACAATTATTAGACATTGGAAATTGAAAAATTCAAATTGATAGTGCAACTGATTCAATTACATTTCCACAAAAATTTTGTATTTTAAAACACCCAAAAATAAAATTAATTGAAAGTGTGTACCCAAATATTGTATAACAATTCAAATCATAATTGGTTAAGTGATCGACCAATATTGACAGCATAAAACAAGGACTTTAATGATATAAATAATGCCATTCAAAGTAAAAATGTTGGTGAAACATTTGCATACAAACCAATTGATTGTGTTATAGATCAAGAAAAGTGGTAAATTATCCTACATAACTTTTAAATTCATTAGATTTGCCTGGAGTACCACTACATATTCTTCAAGTAAAAATTGGTGTACCAATCATTTTAATACGAAATATTAACCAACCAAAACTTTGTAATGCCGACTTGTTATTAAAAAATTAATGACAAATTTAATTGGAGCAACCATATTAGCTGGCAAATACAAAGGAGAAGAAGAGTTAATCCCAAGCATTCCTACTATAATTCCGTCAAATATTTAATTTTAAATGAATACAATGCCCAATGCGTCTAGCTTTTGATATGACCATTAACAAATCACAAGGTCAGTCATTTGAAGTTTGTGGTTTAAATTTGAAATATCCATGCTTCTGACACTGTCAATCATATGGTGGATGCTCACTTGTAGGAAAACTGACATCAATATATGTGATTGCACCTGAAGCATCAACAAGAAATGTTGTAGTATATACCAAATAGCATTGGAGCAAATTAATCAATTTTTATATAATTAAAATATTTTTGATTTCATTTTTCATTTTAATTTAATATTACCAAAAATAAAAATAATCTTTGATTTGAAACCATACGCAAAGCGGGCTGCGTACAGCTAATTTTATACAAATATAACAAATTTTCTCTGACTACTAAACATCTGAAACCGGGTCAATTCTTTAATTATTACAATCATGTCCTATTCCTATATCTGGTTATCTGTAATACCATTAGTCTTGGTACACTCTAAATATGGCGAATTAATAATAATGATATTGGTTTCTTAATTTGCAACTTCAATTCTCCGGAACTTGCCAATAATCCTTCAATCCTGGTGTGTCATCCATGCAAGTCCCATTTATAGAGAAAATCAAATAATCATTCATCAAATTCATATTGGAATAATTTGGAACCTAACACAAGTCGAAATCTCATAAATGATGCAATGGAAAACAGTTCTGAAATGTTACGGCCACAATATCGACGTGTTTCAATGTACAATCAACATATGCCATTGCTTCTCATTGATTTAGGCGACGTTGGCGTGTACATGATCGATCTGATAAAGGCGTAATTCCCCGCTAAATGTTCATATGAATGACGAATTCTGTATCTCTAATTTTATGCTGGTCCTCAACCGTCCATAAAATGAAGAGACCAACTATCAGAAGTCGACAATCAACTTGGAATGAGGTCGAGTACAAACATTAAGTGGAGCCATTATTGAGAATCTCGTCGACGGTGAGTCAAAATCAATTAACATAATCTAATCAAAATTCACTTATGGAAATGTAACAATTACAGCAACTACCAGATTACCAGCTGTGAATACAAGGGGGGCCAATATTTATTGCTAAAAGATTAGTAAAATACAGATAAATCAAGAACAGCTGTCAAAAGCTGACAGACAAAAAATGCAAACTTGAGGATAGATCTTATATAAACTATCGGTTATCATAAGCTATCTTACCTCAGCAATCCTCTACTGTTCTAAAGAGTCGAATCAGTCCGTATTTCCATAAAAATTTTGTTCGTTTCAACAGATTCGTAGTGAAAGATGGTGTTATAGTGTGTAACTCGGTTATGTAATTTTACCATGCGTTGATTCTTGCGCAATATAGAGATTATATTTTGCTCATATACCATCGATTCTAAGTAATCGAACCTTCTCATCGCTGACAACCCTGATGTGAAGCTCATTTGTTGGACGGTTTAACCGACACGATCAAAAAAACTTAGCTATTTGGTTTCATTGCCGAACATTGTACCCGTATGTTATTTAAGAAGCCTCCAAAAACTTGCCTTATCGATTATTAGATTATGCCGTTTGAATTGGATGAATAATTATAAACACATACCACTTAAAAAAGTATATCAGAAGATTATGTTGGAATAAAAAAAGCCAAAGAGTTGATCAATGGAGATAGTTTGGATGGATTGGAATTTCGCTCCTTACGAAGAATGGTCATCTTCATTTAAAATGGGGTGTGGGATTCACTAAACGTTTATTAATGAATAAAAATTGTCGGGTTTCGTTCAGCCTAACCAGTCTAATCCATTCATTTAAGTACCTTATGTTTAATTTAAGATTGGCTTATAATCCCACCATAAAACTGAATTTGATCAAAATTGGTCCAGGCATTTTCAAATTCCATTCGACGTTTTGAATTTGTTACATTCATATTTGTTTATTAAAAAGATCGATTAAATTGTAATATCTATCGTGGAATAGCTTTGTTTAACACAGGTTGGCTTAACAACCGTAGTGGTAGCAAAGTTATTTATAGCGAGCGCATCTTAGCCACGAGTACCAATTTATGTGGAATTCATTCATACGTATAGACACCCGATCAAATCTTCATATTTATAGTTTATTTAAAAGTTCTGATGTATATGTGCAAATTACTAAGGACTTTTAATTCAAGGTATACAACAAAGATAAAGTTTCGGCAACCTTTAAAATTGCATGACGACTATCGGCCAAATACTTTTTAATTTATTCTTATAATACGTCATATGTGAGCTCAATATAGACCAGTGCAGCTGATACTAGCATATGTTAATGGCATCTGGGTTTTAATTCGCAACGTTGTTCTCCTGAAACAAATCAACTTGCCATTATAATTCCCAGCTCATCAGATCGACCTAGAAATGAACCAAAAGCCATTTACAAACTGTTAAATGATCCGGTGCGTTTTGTTGATTCGTAGTTTACAAACAATTACCGCAAATCTTCCTAATGAGTAAAGTTATTTTTATTATAACACGTCATTCACTTGATTTTTTGACTCATGATTTTTAATAATCGGGTTTGTCTTTAACACATTTGTGAAGGCATTCTAAAATTAACATCTGCACTTTGCGCTGGTTACGTCGGTGGTCGCTATTAATTGCCGCTAACCGTATACGGTTAAGAGACATCCAGAGGCTTGTTGTACTTGATGGAAAATTACGATTCATTCGTAATTCGGAATTATGTATGAATTACGAGATAAGAAACCATCTCGAAAAAGTAGATATGTTGAATGGGAGTCATTGAAAATTCACTAAATTCAGGAGCCAGCAAGTTAAAAATCATTCAATGGAAAGTAGAACTGACGGAATAACTGATACTTGATGGCTGTATCACGTTGAGCGGGATCTAAACTCACTCGATTATGGTTTCTCTCATCTCCTTGTTATAAACAGTAAAATTTGAAATAAAATCGTTGGGGAATGTACCACCAACAGTCAAACAATATCAATTTTTGGAAAGACATTTAGACTCTTGATATCAATTTGAATTGTTTTTAAAATTTGCTTCTTCCGGATTTAATAATTTATGAAATTTACCAGACTTTCAGTCTACACCAAAAGTGTAAAACCAGCAACAAAAGAGATGTTTGGATTAAAAATTTAACGCGGCCAGTAGATATTATTTATTACATACATATATACAAATAATTGAATCATTCGCGGAATCATCAAATGAGCAAAACATTTTATTATCACCCTAATGGATACGATCACTCTTTAGACCTGTCTGTAAATATTTGTGTGACTAAAATTATGTATGTGCATTTTCACCCGAAATATTAATAATTTAAATCATTACGTTAAATCCAGCTCAATGAGGTCAGTTCCTGAGTTGAGGTGACCATTGCATTTACTTTGCTACTCCGTACTACGAGATTTATTTATAAAAAATTGATATTATTTCATTATGATTGTAATATTGCAAAAACCAAAAAACAACAAATACCTAAACGCTACATACATAAACATATATCAAAGAACCGAAAATTAACAAAAATCAAAATATACATATGTTTGTGTTGTAACCAAACCATTAGGTATTTGGAATTTTGGATTTGTAAAACATTTTTCATTCATTCGTTTTATGTTTATTTTCGATGCACATGTCTCCAAAACATAAAAAAATGAAAAATTTTTGAATATTACAATTTTGATGAAGATTTCAAAATGGTACTGTACACTCCATCTACTAGATAAAAAAAACACATGTTTTTGTGTCTTAGCTTTGAAAATCGACCACGTGTTATCGTGAAGAGGGGCCTTAAGCGTTTGCATACTTTCATTGATGTTGTTACTCGTATCGAGTTTCTTGAAAATTTGTATGTTATGCTTGTCTTTTACCAAATTCTTCGCGATGTCCAAAAATTTTCTTTGAAAAAATTCCCATTTTTTTAAATAAAGCGTCTTTTTTTCCGGAAATATATTGGAAAAGTCAATGTTTATCTGTAAATAATCACAAATATTTAAAGCGTTTTTGAATAAAATTATATTTCAACAAAATAATTTGTATTATGCCGCAGAACTCAATCGCTCCGGAAATAAAATTAATTGCAAAGAAATATTTTTTCACTTTATCTGAAATACATACATACGAGTTTGGGCTTACCATCAAAATTTATTTCATTAAAAAATATTATGATCCAAATTTTAAATACGAAGCACAAATAATCTTGTTAAACACTCAAAAACATTTAAACGTTCTAATGAGAGTTGTGATTTGATTAATTTCAACAAGTATTACTCAATAAAATGAATATTTCCGCTTATTTAATTATTTTTTCTTTCGGATTACTTGTGCTTGGCATGCTTATGGTACTTCATGTTAACATTTATTTGGTTAGTGTTAGTACTACAACCACTAAGATAAATTAATTTTTTTTATTCTACATAGACATACCAAAGTGTGGCCTAATGAATGCCCGTATTGTGAAAAAATTTGAAAAATATTTTCCATTGTCGTTGCTTTACACTGAAGTTTAATTTTTCTGTAGCTGGTAGTTAGACGCCAAAGTTCCAATACTGAACTCCATGGTTCGTTGTTATATTTTAACTACAGAAGGGAATCTTGAAGTCAACTGGATCATTAATATGTGAAACTAAAAATGAAATCAATTAAAACGTGCATTTCAAAAACATATTTATTTTACCTGTTGTTTCTTGATTATAATCTTTGGATTTAGTTTTCCTACACGGGATGAAAACTCCTTTTGATATTAAAGACATTTGAAGCTCGGTCGAAAAGCTTTCCTTTAGGATTTTTCCCTTTGTTGGCCGGAATAAAGTAATATTCCCATTTTTGAAATTTTATTATTAATTGATAATATTGAAACATAAAACATAATGATTTTTATTTATTTCTAATTGTTGAGGTTTTTCAACATTCTGAGGTTTTTATCAGAAAATTCCTGCACAATAAGCTCTGTTAATTTTTTTTGTTATAAAACTCGGGAAGCGGATTTGCATTCATTGTAACGATCTTTCTTCCTGTACTAGAATTTTGTAGAATGCTTTTTAAATCACCCGGCTTGGAAATATCTGTTGATTCAAAATTCGGAGTCACTTTTTCAAACTGATTATTTTTTTCCATCCATTTTTCTATAACCGAATTCATTGAAAGGGTATCATGGCTGCAAGTCCCGTGAATTGATCCTGCATCATATCCCTAATAGATTTAATTATTAAAACCCAAATAATTATAGTTAACCTAAGACTTAAATTATTTAAATTATGTTGTAATTTACAAATTTTCTTACATTATCTAAACGCCACTTCTCTAACTGCGATCGAAAAAATACCCGATCTCCGAGTGGTTGGCCTTCAAATAATTATTTGTTTTCTAAATAATTAACCAACTTTAAAATCTCAACTGTAAAATCAGCTTCTGCAAAAGTTGAAGCATACCTATATTAATAAAAAGGCTAGCGTATAACTATCTAAATTTAAGATTTACTGTATAGCAAATTAAAAACGGTATCACTTTAGTTCCAATTGATATAGCACGTTTTTAAAATATCTTTATCATTTTCATCCATTAATTGTATGGAATTATTGTCAATCGTACAACTTTTTTGTATGGGATTATTACGAACAATAAATTCATTCAATATTTCACCGGGATGAGGGTTAGAATCACATGTCTCATTTAAAAATATAATGTTCTCCACTTCACTTTCCATATTTACACTATCACAAAACTACTGAAAGAATTTTAGTTTTTTAATAAAATAAAAACTTGCACTATGAACACTACAGGTTAAATTTCTAGATCAAACTGCATAAAATTTCTGCTTAATGTTACAGTATTACAAAATAATGGTACAATTGCAATGCAATATGTAAAACATATAATTTCTATTTGATCACAGCTTAAAATGATATGGATTAACGATTATTTCTATCTGAAAATATATGATTTTGACTATAATAATTTTTTGGTATTTTGTTTTCAAATGTAAAAATTTAGGTTTCACGCCTTTTTCAGTTAGACTTCAAATGTTTATGCCAGCTGCTTGTAACAGTTAATCAATAGTCAAATAAATTAAATTGACAAATTAAATTAAACTGTGATTGTTAAAAGAATCATCTGTACTTCAGAGGCATACAACACCATTTGAAAATCAATTTTTCAGAGGTATATGAATATAGGTCCAGATACTGCCTTTTGCCTCTATCGGAAACTGCACATCGTGTTATTTCAAACATGTGAACCGTAAGGACTGGTTACATAGTTTCATATTCCATTAGAAAGAGAGTTAAACATAATGAAACACAAAGTGGACAGTTCATTTTGTAAAAAAAATTGGACATAGTGTTGTATTCTTCCAGGTTCCAGTAAATTAACAATATTCCATAGAAAAATTCATATAGAAAATTCTGTTTATTGGTAATATTAAAACTATATGAATTTTAATGTTAAAATCACAGTATCATACAATTTGAATTTTAAAGTGAACTAGCTGAAAATAATAGTTTTTATATAAATTTCATATCATTATAAATGATTTTATACTTTTAACTATTATTTTGACATGCATTTTATAATAAAATACCAGACACTTTATTTTAATGTGGTCTTTTTTTCTCAGTGTAAGCAATGGTGTGCGAATTCATAAATTTGTAAAAAAAACATTGTGATGAGTGCTTGAACGGTGCATTTTATTTTATTTTGCACAGTTTGGCATGCACAATTTCAAATAACAACATAAATAGTGCACAAATTGCACCAATCATGAATATACATATAATTAATGAAATATGATTTAAATCAATCGACACGACATTTTGTTCGTTCGTATGTTCAATCACCGGTAAATATACATGGTGACGTAAAAGTATATCACTTATTCCAGATGTTGCCATTTTGAGAATCCTAAAAAAATAATTATAAAACTGATGTGTGACCGTTACTTCAATAACTTACAAAATATTAAATTGTTGCCTATACGGAAATCCACTGTATACGAAACAGCTTCTATATTGTATAAAATATTTCCCCTTAAGAGGAGTTGTTAGTCCACATTGCGATTTTCTGTAAATAATTACATTCATAGATATGAATCCGCCTTATACAGGTAACATATACCATACTTCCACAAGTTTAGTATTAATCTGAAATTCATTTCACTTACATGTTCTTCACACCCCAGTGGCTGCCTATAAAAGTTAATTTATCGTAGGCGCAATTAAAATCTGAATCATAATAACCAAATACATAACTGGAGCTTTCCGGACAAAATTTTCGATTGTTAATGTCCGCCGAGATTTTATAATTTCCGCGCGGATAACTCCTGATTTGTGTTTCTAAATTGGTTGTCTGCCAACTACATACAATGTAGTCAGGTTGTTGTAATAGTCCATCCAAATTATCAAAAGGTAAATTTATTTTTTGAACTGCAAGTAGGACGCTCAAGAATGCATCAAACGAACCATACAATATAATCAATACCCCCAAATATGTAATCAATATAAATTTTAGTGATAAGGCGCTCTGGCTCGAACTCTCACCGCCTTGGTCGAACAAAAGTGATACAAAATTATATATTTCGATCGAAGCAAAGTGTAACCGTGATAAAATACGGTGTAGAACTTTTTGAAAAAGCCAACAGAAGACTGTGCAACACATAATTGAACTTAAATAGCAAATCCACAGTTCTGACGTAAATGTATCCAAAAAAAAGTATTGGGAACTTGTGTATCCCATATTTTTCACCCAAATTGATGTCGCATCTGTGCCCGTGGGTAGTAATGTGTTTATTTGTGTATAACCAACCATGGGCAAAACCAATATATCGAATTCCCCAATCGAAACATATTCGACACCAGCCCGATATGACAATTGATAATTTCTAACGAATCTGCAAACCACAACATATTAAATTATGTACAGTTAACCATAAAACTTACACTCATTACATTTTTAGGAATTCCGATATTATTGTCATGTACAAGATCTCAAAAACTGGCGACCCCGTTACTTCCGTCTGCGTAAAAAAAATATAATTAAAATTCCCTCACTTATACTGAATATCGCTATAGGTAGTTGTACAACAAACGTTACGAGTTTTCCAGTAGCATTCGGTTCAATGAAATTTTCATAAGGGATTAGATCAGTCCCCACAATATTATTTGTATCTTCTACGAAAATGTAATCCCTTTGGCCATGTTGAACTTTCGTTATATCTGAGAAAAGTCGGAAAATTCGAAATTTAATTAAGGTACTTTCATAAAACATGACTTTTTGAGGCCAGTTTAGAAATTATACTAAACATATCAATAAAAAAAAATCGAGAGGTAAATTATTATACATATAATAAAATGTATTTAATACCTAGTTGGGGAATTATGAAATTGGGCTGAGACAAGAACAATGTGTGGAAAATTATTTTATTATATGTACGTGAAATGAATATTAGTTTGATTGTAGTTTGATTGTAATCAGTTAATATTTTCTAAACGTTCAATGTTATGTATTGATTAAGCACTATTACGATTATAATTGGAGGCTTTCTGCAAGGTTAATTTTGCTTGGACTTCTTGATATGATATTTTATTATTTCGAACGTGCTTTTGTCTCAACTTTTATGAATGAAACTGCTCTACCAATTTAATTAAATATTAATTATTATTTATTTATATTTTTTAATTAAAACATTAATCATTTTTACAAAAACTACTACTTCTAAGTTTTTTGATGAACAAACAAAAACTGAATAAAAAATGTTGCACAGGCTACTCAGTTCATATAACAAAAACATGTGAGTAACCCGATAACTAAAACTAAAAAACGGATGTACCCAATATTTTGGAATTTGTAACGGTGTCAACCTGACCGAACTTTGATTAAAGCATTTAAAATAAAAATTGTCGAAATACCGCCACAATACTCCCGCACCAGTAAAACTCTGGTTTTTACGAAACCTGAAACTTATCTGTCACGTGCAGGAATGTTAATTGTTCGTACTGACCTTGTCGTAGCTTGTATCGGTTCTTGACATACTTTTGACTCACACTCAAATGACACACTTTTGACTGGTTTGGAAGTGGTACTACCCGATGTATCTCGTGAAGATGTATTAGGTGAGACGCAATCCCTTTCTGGTAACATTCGCTCGCTGTACAAGCTCTGTAGCATGGTTTAAGCCGGTCAATTGATACTCTGATTCTGTTACCTTTAATATCAATAGTGAAATTTTTCTCACCCCGATCAAAGACTTCATATGGGCGGTTGCAATGATTTCCTCAAAGAGTCTGTTCTCAAGAATACATTTGAACAAGTCAGTAGGTTCTTTCATACGAAGATATCACTTTCACTGTGATGCGATGCCGACGCAGGCCTGATTTCATCAAAATGACTAAACTCACTAAAAACTGTCCTCAAATCTAATAAAACTGAGAGTAAGATATGCGTCCAGTCTGGACGATGACGACACATAATGGCAACTTTAAGTGTACGATGCCAACGCTCTATTCCATTGCTCCTTGGATTATGACTTGTCGTACCCTTTCTCTCGAAGTCAAGCAAAGAAATTGAATACCCTGGTCTGTAATAATTGACTCTAGCACACCAAATCTAGCGATCCATGTTGAGTAAATAGCGAATGCAACAGTCGAAGTAGAGATATCCGGCACAGAAATAGCTTCCGGCTAACGGGAAAAACGATCTAAACAGGCAATGCACTAATGATATCTAAGTGCACTTCAGTAAAACATGTAACGGAAGTATTTTTGTGTCGGTTCCTACGCGGACATGAAATTTTTGTTGGGATAGAAAGCAGTCGATTGGGGAGTTCATTCAATTCCAACTTCCATTGCAAGTTTCGTCATGTCCTAACGTGTGCACAGATACGGAACTTCACATCATAAAAAACATTTAGTTTTTCATTTTTTTTTTTTTGGAACATAATTATTTGAAATTTAATTAAATTTATACAGTAAGCAATTCATGATTAGATATAAAATTGAAATCTTTAATTACTAAGTAAGTATAAAATTAATAAATATATATATTTTTTTGTGGTGTGTCCCAATTAAAATCTGTTCAAAAACTTACGGTTTTTCTTCGTAATATAATTAGTATAATTGGAGCGCACACACACAATTTTTTTCTTTTTTTTTTTTTTTAAATATATTTGCACTTATTCTGCTAAGTAATTAACTTTTCAATTTTTTTTTGTTTTTTGTTTTTTTTTTTGTTTTGGAACTATGATCTATAACTAGTTATTTAGAATTTTTTTTTTTTTGGTTCAAATTACTCCATCAGTGGTTCGAGCATACGTCTGACCCGTTAGTTTAATTTCGCTGTGTTAACCGTTGGTCAAATGAACACGCGATGCTAAACTTAAAAAATCCTATCTCCTGGATAGTGGATATGGATGATCGACATGCTCGGACGTCCCTTAAGCTAGCAGAACGCATATAGCAGAACAATACAAGATAGTACGGATAATTATAGGCTAATTAAATGCCGCATTAAAAAATTTTGGGCTACACCCCTTCCAACTAAAACGCGGATTCTGCTAGCTTAAGAAAAAGTTAGCAGAACCAATATCAAAAACTGATTTAAAAATAATTGAAAAATTAACGGTTAATTTTAGGCTAATTAAAAGCCCTATTTAAATTTTTTTATTCTGCTCGATCTAGAAAATGTAAAAGGCTTTATCATTTCAAGGCTAGCAAAACCCAAATCGAAAATCAGAAAAGCTAGCAGAACCCAAATTGAAAATCGGACCAAAACTGAAATTAGAACGCAAAACGGATGAACGTTACAGAGCAGTTGCGTTTAAAAATAATTTATTTTAGAAACGAAACTGAGTTTCCTTCCATATACGTACATAGATTAGGTATTCACATCCATATGGCTTAGTTACTTTGAAAACTAATAGTGAAACATAAAATTAAAGCTTAATATCTTTACCGAGAAAAGTACCAATTATTTTGCCATTAGCATCTTTGCAAACATAATTGACGTTTCCCACCCTTTGATGTATGACGGCTTTAACAAATAACGGAGCAAATTTTGCACAAAATCGCTTACCAGCATTACTTTGTGTATGCTGTTTGACATAGACTTCCTGTCCAGGTTCATAATGCACGGGTCTGGTTAGTAAGTTATAGTGAGTTGCATATTTATCGTATGCTTTTCTTAAGTTTTCCACTGTACTTTTCCACTCATGCAATATAGCGAGTCGATCAACTAATGGCAATGGTTCTGCTTCCGGTTCTCCTACTGAATCAAGTTCACGTAATACTTTGGAATTTGTTCCGTTTGTGACCATATGATATCCAAAGAGAAGATAGTATGGTGAGTATCCAGTCGATTGGTGTACAGCGGTTCTCAAAGCACAACTTATTTCAGCTACTTTTGTATCCCACGTTCGATGGTCTTCTCGGACATAAGCGCGTATTGCTGCCCAAATAGATCTATTCACCCTCTCCGAGGCATTGGATTGGGGAGAAGTTTTAGTATGTTTGATACCGAATTCATCCATAAGCTCTGCAAATTGCTTACTGATGAACTGGGAACCGTTATCAGTATGAATACTCTCTGGCGTCACATACAGAAGAAATACGTCATTTTTCAAATAATCCGAAATTTTTTTTGTGTTACTATTGTTTAATGGTTTTAACAAAACGAACTTAGTTAGTTGGTCTAGAACTATAAGGATGTACATATTACCGGTTTTAGATTTTGGGTAAGGACCCATTAAGTCAACAAATAGTTTTTGGAAAGGTCGCTAAGTGGTAGTACCCAGTGCAGGCTTCAATATGCGATTGCTACTCTTTATTGCTTTGCATATGGAGCATTTATTTACATAGTCATAAACCTGCTGACTATCTTCTATTCTTATAAATTCGCGATCATTATAGATTTTAAAATTCGGATATAATCCCGGCTAATTATTAATTTTAGAGCGTAATTTTACATAATCATCATCGTTAAATGCGTCGGAGTCGAGTTGAACATTGGCAACAACCAAGGGAATATTCATTGTTAGTTCCTGAAGGCAATCACAATGTACTCGAGAGAGGGCATCGGGTGCAATATTACTAGAGCCTTTTGGTGGATTATCTCAAAGTCATACATTTGAAGTTTTAGACTCCATCGTGCGAGTCGCCCGCTCAGGTCCTTCTGGAATATCAGCCACTTAAGGCTCGCGTGATCCGTTATAATTGTGAATTTAAACCCTTCTATATAGGATCTAAATTTTTTCAGACTTAATATAATCGCTGCTAAACATTCCAACTCTGACACGCTATAACCTTTTTGACATTGGTTTAGTTTTTTTGAGACATACGCAATTGGACGTTCTTCTCCTTCGTTCGTTTTTTGAAACAAGACACCTAGTACCCCGGAAGTGCTCGCGTCACAACGCATAAAGAATTCTTTTTTATAGTCTGGATTGACAAAAACTGGAGCGCTAGCTAAAAGGACTTTAACTTTACCAAACGCTCGATCTGCTTCTTCCGTCCAACAAAACTTCGAATTTTTTTCTTATAGTGTCAGTAATGGATGCCGTGATATTTGTATAATTGGGTATGAATCTTTGATACCAACCGGCCATTCTCAATAATCTCCGCGTTTCTTTTACAGACGTTGGTGTTGGATACTCCCTCACGGCGCGTACTTTATCCGGGTCCGTCCTTAGTCCTCCTTCACCTACCAAAAATCCCAGATATCTCAATTCTTTTCTTACAAATTTACTTTTTTCAACGTTTATGGTAAGATTAGCCGTTTTCAACCGTTGAGCAACAAGTTTAAGCAATTCGAAGTGTTCTTGCAATGTATCAGATATTATCAGAAGATCGTCTAAATAAACGAAAACACGATCATGGAAAGTATGAGGCACTACTTTGTCCATGATTCGTGACATCGTTTGAGGAGAATTGCACAATCCGAAGGGCATTACACAGAATTGATATAATGGCCTACCGAGAATTGTAAATGCCGTTTTCTCCCGCGAACTATTCTCCAACGAGATCTGCCAGAAGGCATCCTTGAGATCTATGCTCGTGATATAATTCATTTGTCTCAACCGACCAATCAACCCATCTATCAGCGGAAGTGGGTATGCATCTTTTTTAGTTAGTGCGTTTACTTTTCTGGAATCCAAACATAGTCTGATTTTGCCTGGCTTTCGTACTAATACTATGGGCAAACTCCAGGAACTTGTGCTCTCCTCGATAACTCCCAGGCTCAACATTTGATCTAGCTCTTCATACATGTGATACTGGATGGCCGGAGATACAGAATAATGTCTTTGCTCTACTGGGGCACTGTCTCCGACATCAATGGAATGTTCAATTAATGAAGTCCGACCTAGGCCTTGATTTTTAAATGACGGAAGTGACGTTTTTATTTCTTCCAATTGTTTGATTTCTTCTTGCGTAAGCTCATGTTGTTTATCCGTGTCTTCGGGTAATTCAATCTGTGCAATACTGGCCTGGAAGAGCTTGAACGCTCTCCACAAATTCATTCCGAGGTAAAGCTCACCTTGTAAAGTTAGAGCGAAATAGAATCTTATTACGTTAGTTTGATCATTATAATTCACCGGGTAGTCTACGTACCCTATATTTTATGATATAAAAAATCAGCCTCGTACAATAGTTTCTCACACCCTTTTTACTAGAATTCTAACGGAGGCCCCGCTATCTAAAAGACCGGTAAGGCTAACATTAAATAAATCAAGCTTCAGATATGGTCTAGGATCACCGACTTCTGGTAAAACTGTAGATTCGCATAATTTCTGATGGTTTTTTCTATTTCGCCAATAATTAATTATTCTGATGATCCGTTTTGTTTTGTTATTGAGTGGCTCACCTCGGGAAGTAGTCACTTTTGTTGAAAATGGTATGTAATTATTAGTTTCAATATGTGTCATTTTAATGTTAGAATTATCTAACGGGGGTGATTTTGTTAGATATTTGTTGTCGAATTTGTACAAATATTTGTACAATTATAATACAATATTATTATAATTTGGACAATTTTTACAAACATCGCAATGTCAACGTATACGATTGCGGCGATCTTGTATGTAATGTAACTTTCGCTTTTTGGCACGCCAAACAACTCTGTGCCATTACCTTTGTATCGTATTTAATGGATGACATACTTGTTCAATAATTTGACCGACTCTTTAACACTTGGGTGTGAAACATTATGGTATGCTTCAAAAACGAATTTACGAAAGTCTGCTGGAATATATGGTCATGGTGAATCAGTCGACTCGTCGCAATATAATTCTTTGTTCGAAGTGTTGTTCGAATTGAATGATAACAGAAGTTGTTTCAAATTAGGTTTGCTGCTTGAATCCAGTTTGCTCTTTCATGTAATTCACATTTCCCGGTACAACAATTTGCTCAACACGTACATCGTACCACGACAACATTGTTCACACCGGATATGTGCTGAATATCTGTGGTAAGCTGCCCGATAAAATCCAGGTGTCGAAATTGTCTAGGCGATGCATTGTTAACTTCTGATTAAACGCAGAAGACAACGGCTTATGATCAGTATATAGCGTAAGGCTAAGTCCCTCTATTAAATACTTAACATCTTAACTGCTAAATATGCCGCAAGTAATTCTCGATCGGAGGCACAATATTTTCGCTGTGTATCAGTAAGCTTGACGGAAAAAAGGTTGCCAGTTAATTGTGACTTGCACCAATAGCCACGTCAGATGCGTCCACCATTATTGCTAACTGAGTGGAAATGGATGGATGAGCTAAAAGAGTAGCTTGATTTAATTGTAATTTATATTCCGTAAATGCTTTCTCGGTTTCTGATGTCCACACGATCAGTGTACTGCTATTCTGTTGTATCAAAAAGTTATTCAGCAATGGTTGATCTGCAGGCCTGCGGCATTAGGCAAAAAACAGCAATAAAAATGTATCATTCCTTAGAACCGTTTTAGTTGCTTGACAGTATTGGGTCTCTGTAAATTATCTGCGTTTATCACGTGACCATGTTCTGAGAATCTTCTTAGAATCATTTTTAAGTGTGCTACGTCATCCAGGTACACGAAACAAAACTCTAATCCACTTAATACGTTATGCATCAAACGTTGAAAGCCAAAAGTGTTACAATCCCCGTTTTTGAAATATCAGGAGGCTCTATTAGTATCTGATGATATGCCTGAATCAAATGCAAACTCGAGATTACGCTACAACCTTCAAGCTAATAAGAAAAATCCTGCAAATGCGAAACTCCGTAACGGTCAGGAATAGTAATTCTATTAAGGGCACGATAGTCACCGCATGATCTCCATATTCATAATTCTTTTTTTGTACCAAGTGTAAAGGACTGGACCAAGCACTGTCGTTAGGTGTGCAAATACCTTGTGCGTTCAATTGTTCAAACTATTCTTTGGCAATTTTTAATTTGTCTGGCGCCTGTCGGTGTGCTTTACATGAAACATGGATGACCGTTAGTCTCTAATCCATGTGTGACATTATACTTAACGTTGCTTAATCCTAATGCTGTATTGCAGGATGGAAAGTTATCTTGTCAGTGAAAGACAACACACCGGTGGTATACAGGGAAGTTAAGGGATCGATAAATCTACATTTTGGAATATCTATACCACCTGTATTTTTGAGAAAATCTGCACCGTTAATGGGCAGTGTGACAACCGCGATAATAAATTTCCATATGGATTCCCGACGAAGACCGATATTTAGTTTAAAAGCTCAAGAACCAAATGCTCGAAATGAAGTGCCATTGGCAGCGAATAAATTAAATGTAGTGTCGGTGTTTGACAACAAATTTGACTCCTGAATTAATTTCATAAACTAATAAGCGACTTGATACTTGGTCATCGCGCTTACTGGTTTTTTGAACTCGTAAGGTTTGTATTATTAGTAAATCTGGCGTAATGCTTACAACCTACAGTATAATGAGTGTTTTGTCACCAAAAAGGCTGTGATAAAAACAGTCAAACATGTTTACGATTATTTGCATGATTTCTTGAAGGAAAACCGGACGAATTATCAGGATGTGCATAAAATTTATAATGAAAACGACTACGTAAGCAAGCTCTGTGCTCCTCTTTAATTAATGCGCTAATTTCTGACAACATCTGTATCCGAATTTTTAGGATTAATCTTCCACATCGTGGTTTGCTGGCCAGGATTTGTTCCATGGTCTCAAAAACATTATCGACATCGGCAAGACCCATGAAAGAAACTTCATTCGCAGGTATAATATTGTGCAGGTTAGTCTTCTCGGACTCTCCCAACACCCTAATTACCTCCTGTTTAAAGGTAGAGTATGGTTGGTCATCTTTGTTACGAGTAATCAAACCTGCAAAAGTATTATGTAATCTTGAATCCAATGCGCTGTCAGAGTGTTCGGATTTTTAGCTTAGCCGTTGTAAAATTGTTTGGTTTTGATAACGCTATTCTATTTTTTCTGGTGTTGATATAAAAATTCTCGATTTACCTGTTCTTTTCGTTTGTGTTTTTCTTTTAATCCGTGAGATAGGACGAATTTCTTTAGGAATCATTATAGTTCGAACAAGGTTTTGTCCGGAAATATGGTCTTTTGTACTGCGTGACATGGCACTCTACGACTTCAGAGAGTAGGTTTTTATTGGACTGAGCTTCTTCCAAATCATCTGAAATTTATTATGTTTTTAAATAGGTACGTGATTCATAATAAAAGAAAATTTACCCACCATCGACCACAAACTCATCGTCTCCGAAGATCATCGTATTATATGGACAAATTTCCTGTCGTGCTAAAGCCTTTTAGAATGTTTTTAGAAAAAAACTCTTTTAAAAATGAAAATCTAGTTAATTCAGCCACATCATAAATGCTTATGGTTTTTCCTGGATTTCTGTTTATGAAGTCATTGTACGACGTTCTGCAATATTTTTTAAATGGTCCAAAAATTGACACGTCGTGTGGCTGCATTTTATGAAACGTATGTGGTGGAAATGACAGCATTATGATGCCATTTTCACGACCATACATAAATAGACTCAATAGAACAATCCGATATGTGATTATCCATCAGTAATAAAATTGGCCTCTCGACAGTGCAATTAGTAAAAATTCTTATATGCCGCAAAACATTAACAAATATTTCAGCATTAATCAGACCGCTTTTCGAATTAAAAGCTACCGATCCTGTCACACTACCATTTATGTAAAAATCGTTCATTATAACGAGCTCGAGGATAAATGTACACAGGTGGTACATGATTTCCTGCGGCGTTTATAATTCCTACAAGTGTTAATAGAGATCGTTCTGCCGACACTGCTTGAGACACGCTACGCTGCCTTTTTTCTATAATAATCTAAAAAGAAGAAGAACTGTTTTGAAATGATTTAAATCATAAATTTCAAATGAATTTACCTTTGGGGGATCCACAACTGTGCTAATCCCAGTTTCGTCTAAGTTGAAGATATTTTTTGCGGTAAAAGAAAACTTAGCCAAACATTCTTAGAGATTGGAAAAAAAATCATTCACGGCATTCCTATTAAATCCCCTGAGTCGAGCCACACTGGTTTTTTCAGTCTTCCTTAAAGCGAGGGAATTCCGTTTTTTATAGCCTAGCAGCCAGTCTATTCCAGTTTTATTATGGGTATCCCAAGAGGAGGGATAAGGTATATTATTTTTAGTTGCAAATTCATAAGTAAATCTGCGAGCAGCCTGATAACTCAAGCCATATTGCAGTTCGGAGCATTTTTTCATATAGCTTGCAATTTGGTTTTCTTGAAATGTTGTGAAAACTTGGCAAACTGCGTATTTGGAACTGTATTTAATTGAATACTCGTTTTCACTCAGCTCATTTCCAGAATCAGAGTCGTCCAAAGCTAATGGATCGGTCGAACTGATTTTTTTGTTAAGTCTGGAGTTTAGTGTGGTCCTTTTAATGTTATATTTCAACGAAGCGCTTGTCGGTGTTTCGATTTTTTTCAGTACTTCGGAAATTATTTTTTTCATATTTTCCTCATCAACCGTTGGGTTCAACTTGTTGGGTTTTTCTTTTGTAATTACGTACCAATTTTTCTAATGGAAAATGCGATACAAAAAACAAGATAGATACAAGGGTGAATTGATAAGTCTTTAGCATGAAACAGTATTCCAAATTTTTTCAATTTCATTAAACCTTTTTTGAAATATGATTTATCAAACTCCTCAAAATAAGCGTTCGTTTCAGCTATTATTTCATCATTTGACTTAAATCTCTTTCCACCGATTCCTTCATGTTTGTAAATAGGAAAATGTCACAATGGGTGTCTAATAATAATGCATAATAATAAGTGATGGTCTTCTCAAGATAGTCGATCAATATTATGCCTTATGTACATCCCGAAAGACAGTGGTCGTAGTCTTACCAATTGATGCAACAACTTTGGCTTTCTTTAGAGCACTTGAACTCGCTTCTACCCATTGATGATTCAATATTTCATCACCCGTCATAAATCGGTGCAAAAATTCAGTTGGATTACGCTGAAACATCTCCAAACATTGCTTAGAAATGGTTATTCGATTCATTTTTTGAACGTTTTGTTAACAAATGTGACACTCATCTTGCTGACACGTTTCTCATATACCATTCTTCGTGTCTGATGTTGTATACAAGATCATATGAGATTTTTACAATGTCACAATGTTGTTACCTCTTTTGGCCTTAAACGGATGCATTTGAAAGTGCATGTTCACATAACACCATTTTCATATCATCAATGATTTCTGTTGGTTTTAAACCTTTTATATGAAAGTATTTAATAACTGAACGACATTAGTTTTTTCCATATTTTAAAAAAGTAATTAGCGACTTTACAAAAACGACCCTAACCAAGAAACAATTCAATCAAATTTCATAAACAAAAGAAGTTTTTACTATAGTGACGCATAGATGGCGTTATTCTAAACATTTATCAATTCACTCTCTTATATGTATCGTACTTCAAATAAACAGATATTTCATCTACAGTCAGGGATCACGTTTCAGTTTAATACAAAAAAAGAACTAAAAGCATATTAAGAACCTTACATTCAGCCACTTCTGATGGGAATGTATATGATGGTTGAAAACACATTCCTTCTTTTATAAGCATTGAGTTCTTTGTAACAGCTGATGGCATTGCTTACTTTCCCACTACATTTACCGATACGATCATTTTCAATTATATCGGTAGCCCTCCCTTAATTTGGTGTAATGCCTCGTACAAATGTTTTGTTGTCCACGATTGAGGAATGGATTCAGATTCTGCTAACTCTAAAGGCATTTGTTGCTATAATTGTAACAATTCTTCAAAAGATAATTCATCCCCGTTCGTGGCTCTAATAAATTAGCTATGAATGAATCCACTACGTTTTCAAAACAAAGTTGGCTCGCCAATGTCACGATAATTTGCTGAAGTTCTTGAAGTCATTCAATTATCGATTTTCTCCAAGATCCGTCGAAATTATTTATGGGAGAAAGTATGAGATAAATTCACGGCGTTCAAATTTCATAATTTTTAGTTTTAATGGTTTCGACTATGCATTGTTGATGAGTGAACAAACTTGCCGCCGCGGTTGCAAAGTGTTCAGCATGCTTGCTCCAGCGATCGGAGGTACTGAGTTCGATTCCCGGTGCTTGACAAGGAAAACATTTCACGGCTGGGCTAGGATCAATAAATTAATCACTCATTATCCGAAACGATAATATAATTATGAAACCTCATTTGAGGCGGCAAATCCCTTGATGGGATATAGTGCCAGAGCGAGAGACAGAGAGAGAGAGGTATGCTTTGGATCATTGTCCTGAAGAAAGCAGCACTCTTTTCCATGTCCCAATTTCCCAGCACTGGTTAACAAATTTTCTTTTAAAATGATTAAGTATCCAAATCAATTAATAGTTGTTTCGATAAAAATTAAATTTTCAATATCTTTTGCGCTAATTTCCACTCAATGTTAATTTTCCGCCACATCTTAACTCGTCCTTTAAGGTTAAAAAAAAATAATTGGTTTTCGGGAATCGGTGTTTAATTTACCAACAGGGCTAGCGTACGAAGATGTAATATATTTGATGTAATTTTGGGCTCTGTTCATACAAAATCGTTTTTAACAAAAAACTAAATGATTTTATATCATGTAAACTATTATTTTCTGTTCTTTAAACATTATTTGAAGTTATTTAAAATAAAGATTGAATTATTTACTACTTTTTAATTGTTTTTTCACTAATATACCTGATACACCTTATTTGAGTACTGTACGGACAATTTTTTGATCAACCAAGTTCTGCATAACTTTGAAAAGCAAACTTTATTCAATAAAAAATTTACAAATGCACAAATTTTAAAAAAATTTGGTGATGAATGCTTGAACAACGCATTTCAATATCTTCTATAAACATAGGCATGTACATATTCAATTAGCAATATAAACAAGGCACATAAAACACCAACAATGAATATATAAAGAATTATTGAAATATGATTAAAATCAATCGATACGACATTTTGTTCTGTCTTATATTCAGTCATCGGTTTATGATTCCCTTGGCGACGTACAAGTACATCATTAATCCCAGATGTTTTCATTTTGAGAATCCTGTGAAAATGATAATGTGAATTGGAAACAAAATAACATGAGAACATAATTCAAACTTACAAAATATTAAACTGCTCCCTATACGGAAATCCACTGTATATCAGAGAGGATCTTTGTTGTGTAAAATATTTCCCTTTTAGAGGAGTTGTTAGGCGACATTGCGATTTTCTGAGAATAGTACAATAAAAAAACAAATTTCAGTAATGAGGACTTGTGATTATCATTAAATTAATTCTTATTAGATTTTCCCTTAAAATGTGACTATTATAGTAATGCAATGCAAAACTATTAAAATATTTAATACTGCTTCTGAAGTCAAAATTCAACGGTTAAGTAAATTCCGATAGGTGCAAGATTTTAAAAGTTACATTATAGAACATAGGCACAGTTTAATCAATTTCCAAAGTTTAATTTAAAATACCATCTCTGAAAACAAATACTAAATCCAAAGAAGGTCGTTAATTTGTAAAGTTATCAATCAAAAACAAATTGCTAAGTACACTTGATATTAAACAATTAAAATAAGTTTAGCATTAATTTGAGTTTCAGTTAACTTACACGTTCTTGATACTCCAAGAGCTGCCTACAAAACTTAACTTATCATAATCACATGTAAAACTTGAATCGTAATAATTATAAAATTGATTAGCCATTTTTGGACAGAAATTTTTGTTGTTAATGTCCGCCAAGATTTTATATTTTCCACGGGGATAATTTCGGATGTGTGCACCTAAATTAGTTGCTTGCCAATTACAAACAACATAATCAGACTGTTGTAATAGTTCATCCAAATTGTCAAATGGTAGATTTATTTTTTGAATTGCCAGCAAGGCACTCAAGAATGCACCAAACGAACCAAACAATATAATCAGTACTCCCAAATAGGTTATCAGTATAAATTTTAGTGAGAGAGAGCTATTACTCGAACTGTCACCACCTTGGTCGAACAGAAGTGATATAAAATTAAATATTTCTGTTGGAGCAAAGTGTGACCGTGATAAAATACGTTGTAATATTTTTTGGAAAAACCAACAGAAGACTATGCAAGAAATTAATGCACTTGCATAGCAAATCCACAGTTCTGAAGTAAATGTTTCCAAAAAAAAATATTGCGAACTTGTGTATCCTATATTTTTCACCCAAATTGATGATGCATCTAAGGCTGTGGGTAGTAATGTGGTAAGCTGCGTAAAATCTGCAACCGGTATCAACAGTATGTCGCATTTTCCAACTAATACATGCTCCAAACCCGACCTATAATGCCCTTTGAATCCTTTAATGTGCCTGCAAACATTAGGTACATAAATTAAATTTTGTTGAACTAAATTTCGAACATACACTTTTTACATTTTCAAAATTTTCGTAATTATTGTAATATATAAGAACTCATAAGCAGCAGCTCCAGTTTTTTCGATCTGTGTAAATAATGCATACATAAATAAAATTATACCAAAAATTGAATATCGACATGTAGTTATACAGCAAATTTCACAAGTTTTCCAGTAGCATTCGGTTCGATGAAATTTTCATAGGGAATGAGATCAGTTCCGCAGATATCATTCGAGTCTTCTAAAAAAATAAAATCCCTTCGACGATGTTTAAACTTCACTAGATCCGAGAAAAGTCGGAAATAGCGAAATTTACTTATATTATTTTTATGAAACATTTCTGTTTAAATCCAAAATTTATACTAATCAAACGTACTCAATTCTAAGTAACTAAATTTTCATCAAAGTCCCATAGTTGGTAGCTAACGAATAGTAAATGTAAATTATAAGCATTGTAGTTTGATTGTAATCAGTTAATATGCTTATAATGTATTGAAATCGATATATTTACGTCGCTTTACATAATTTATTAATACTTTTTCCTCTTTATTCCCAACGTACTTCACCAAACAAACCAAACAACATATGCTAACATGCAACATATGCACGTAAGCGGTGGTGGTTTCTGTAACCGACGTTATAAGTGCTTGGTGACGCAGGGTATCCCTTATCCCGTCGTACGTTACAGAAGTCACATCTTTTGAATTAAGCCTAATACTAGAGCATATGCATATGTTGCGGTTAAAATTCAATTATTGTGATTGTACACCTTTGACCGATGTCCTTGTGACGCACCTATCTCTATATATATATAAGTACACGAATCGAAAGGAAATCCTTCAATCTGTAATCTGCAAAATCGAAATAACTGGGTTTACAAAAATATCCACTGGACGAGGTAATGTCTCTCAATCTTTCAGTATCGTATTATCTCAGTTGCAATTGAGTGTTGTTAGGTGTGTAAAGTGCATTGTGCCACGTTAAAAGCGACATATTTTTCATTAGGACGATATATTTGTATTAGTAAAACTATTGATTTGAGTTTTGTGGTAAAATTGAAACTCGTTTCTCTGTATAAATTAACAAAGTCCGGGTCTCTATATAGAATCGTAATCAAAGGAACTGTGTCAGAGTCCTTTGAAATAACATCTGGTGTTCGACTGGGAGATGCACTCGCGCCTGTGCTGTTCAATTTGGCGCTCGAGTACGTAGTGAGGAACAGCATCATTGAAACTTCGCGCTGTATATTCAATAAATCAGGCCAAATTCTTGGATATGCAGATGATATCGTGCTTCTTGGTCGAAGACCTAGCGATATCAAAGACAGTTTCGTACCGCTTGATCGCTGCGCAAGAAGACTTGGTTTGAAGGTGAACAGTAGCAAAACCAAATTTGTATCAACACCCAGGAACATCTCCATGATAAATCTCGGAATTGGCGACCATAACTTTGATCGCGTTGAAAACTTCAAATACCTCGGATCAGTTATAACATCGTCAAATGACATGCAGGCAGAAATAAAAGCCCGAATCGCTGCCGCACTTCGAGTTTTCTACGCAGCTATTGCGATCGAAACATCTATCGCAGTCGTGCAAGCTCGCAGTTTATAAAGCACTCATAAGACCTGTGCTGGCTTTCGGAAGCGAGAGCTGGACCATGACTACTAACGGATTCAACAAATCCAGTCGAGTTAGATGGCTCGGCCACGTTACAAGGTCCCCACAACAACGGATGACCAATAAAGTGTTCCATCAACAACCAGCCGGTGTGCGTCGTAGAGGAAGACCCCGACTACGCTGGCGTGACGTCGTCGCACAAGATCTATATGCACTACGATGTCGAAACTGGAGGACGAGAGCGATGAACCGAGATGGCTGGAGGACCATAGTGCGGGCGGAAAAATCTCTTCATGGGAATTGAAGCTAGAGAGAGAGAGAGAGAAAAATAAAAGCGTTAAAGTTTGTAAGCTTTTCTTTATAAACACTTTGGACTAGGGGTAATAATAGCTGTAAACCGGTTTAAACTAGTCCATATTGGTCGATTTACATTTACCGATTTTTTTCAATAATTTACCGGAAAACCAGTAAAATCTTATAATATTTTAACGCTATAGAGTACTGACACGTGACGTAATTTTAAAGCAAAAGTGGGCATTGGCCATCAAATTTCAAGAAAAATAGATTTGCTTAAAATTATGCTTCAGATATATAAATTTTAAATTTTTATAAAACTAGTATATAATACGAAAAGTATAATTTAAAGTGCTCGGTGTAATCAAAATTGAATGAACTGTCAAATTTTGTTCAGTTTGAAACAAAAAAAACTATCTACAGAACAAAAAATCCCATTTCAAATTTCATGTCAGCGCTCTATATATAGTACTAGCTGAAGTGTGTACCCGGCTTTGCCCGAGTTATACAAAAATTATTTGTTGGCCATTTGTTGGATTGTCTGTGAGCTTTGTTGATGGTTATGGCAAGTGAGATTCTAACTGAGAACTGGACTCGGGCCATGTTCCATTTCATAGTTTTGGCGGGTCCGATTCCGCAGAAGCATTACTGATGATCCTTTCGTCAATTTCCAGATATGAGAAGGCATTCCAAGTGGCTCCATCGTGTATTGATTACGGTCGATATACAAGAAATATTGACACATATAAAATATTTGTTAACACTCCCACGGTTTTTCTCGGTTGGCAAAATGAATTGTGAAATGCTAAATTTTGTAAGCACTCGCTATAGTGGATCAAAAGTTTGCATATATATGTAAATTCCTTCTTACAGGTGAGCATGGGGAAGGTGTAACATATTTTTATCACTAAGCCCCCTATGTTTTTGTCGGCTGCTAAAAAGTATTGGTGCAAAATTATGGGAACAATCGCTCGAGTGGTTCAAAAGTTTTCATATATTGTAAATTTTTGCTTACAGGTGAGCATGGGGAAGCGGTATAATTTTTTTATCACTCCCCATGTTTTTCACCTATGGGAACTTAGCGCGAGAAATTATCCCGAAAAACCATTATAGTTAAATATGGCAAGACTATTATATATTTACAGAATATTTTAATACTATCCTGATAGTCAAGTATATATAATTAATATTGCTGCATATAAAACAAATATATCACGAGATTAGCTATAATGTATAGTAAATATTATTAATTATGCAATCTGTTCAAAAGGCCAAAGCACTCCAACTCTTTTTTGCGGTTCACATTTAACGTCCTACCATTTCACTCATTTTAACCAGTGTTCCGTTTGGTCGTTAGGCTCAATTAGATGTGGACAATTTGTTTGCCATTTTTTTAAATATTAGGCAAGAATCTACTTGTGAACCTTTATGTTAAGTACTTATTCCTTATCAACTGCATCGAACACTATTAATAGCGCTTTCAATCGCGTACCACAACACCAATGTAGCAATTTGTCGATACGCTTCAATTACTTAATTGTTTCTCTGAAACACCCCATTAAAATCTCCTTAAGTAGTCTCCTTATTTATAGTTAAGTTTTGGTACCAAATTTCTCACGCACGACACCTTTTAAACAATCAGATAAAGACAAAATACAACAAAATGATTTAATTATTACGGCTAAGTGGTGTACACAAACAAAAACCGGTAATTGGCTCCTTACGAAAATTGATAAAAATTGTAATGTTTTTATCTTATTGGTCCATCTAATGCTAATACTCGTAAAAAGCAAAATTTTATTTATCGAGGAAAAATCGAAATTCACTAAAACTGAAAATCGCTTCTTAATATACTCGTATACACTTATTTTTATGAAAAAATAATTAAATTTATTTATTATATTGATTTTGTCATTTTTTCCGCTCTGTCATTCCGACCATCTTTCCGCATCTTACGTACGTATAAATGTAAGTATATCGTATATCCCCTTTATAACAAACAAAAATATATAACATCACCGCGCTCCCGCCACCCAGGCAGCAAACACGAGATGAAATATACAAAAATCATCTTCACAAAATTTCCCACAAAAGAACAGAAAATTGAAACAACATTTTCATTGAATTGAATTTACACAAAAAAAAAAAAAATTTTTTTTGGTTGCTGGCTGGTAAATTCATTCGTTTCGGTAAAATAATAATAACTGAAACAATTAAATTAAAGCAAAAAATAAAAATAATAAATATTGCATTAAATAAAATTAAATTAAGTTATTATTTTATTATTACATCACAAAGCATTATAAAATATTGTGAAATCGCACCCAGTACATTGTAATATGAGGCTGATCCATGTTATTGTTTATGTTTGTCACTATTAAATTTAATTTCTTTTTTATTCTCAATTTACTCGCGTAAATGATATGGTGAGAATGCTATGCGTATACATTTGATGAGAAAAAGCTTTAGTAATTTAAACAGGCACTTCGTGGCTAAAGACGATTATGTAATAGTAGATCTGGTCAAATTAATAGAACCAAGGACCTACACCCAGTCTGTCATGTGGATTTAAACTTTCGCAACAATTAAACCATCATACATAATTCATAATGATACGGTAAAAGGTGCTGTATAAGGTACCGAAAATTTGACAGTGGAAAATAAGAGTGTGCGCTACTCACCGCAAGTGACAGCACTACCAGTAAACAGAATTTATTTTGTTATGTAATTACCAGCGGATTTTATTCCTTATGTATCACTATTCTCACTAAATAAAACATCTCAGCGGAATAAAATAGTAAAAGTGGTCCTTAAAATGGCAAATTGATTGATCTCCGAAGTAACGGAACTCAATATATGAAATCTTGAAATTTAAAAATATTCCGTCTTTCCAGCATTTCTTCCAAACTAGAAGTTTCACTAGAATTTTTTAATTTTTTGCAAATTGAATATCAAAGCTCTATATCTCTCTTGCAACATTTAAGAGCCATGGACTATGACAATGTCCACCTAAAACTAATGCATACGCATCGGACAGGTTTTCTTAATTAAAACAGGGCAGGACTAGGACTTAAATTTCCGTAAAATTCAGAGCAGTTACTAAATTATTATTCGCAAAGCACCATTTATGTTCAGTTAAATGTAAAAGATACTATTATGAATCTGAATTATATGAAACCATACCATTGATAGTGGATGCCAACCGAAGACCAAAGACAATCGTAAACAAACTTCCTTTGGTGGTAATGCCTAATACTGCTGGAGTGATTTCCAAAGAAAAAAAAAACAAGGACATTCAGTCTATGTTTAGCTGTATATGACATTAGCTGAGGATATTCAATTATGCAAAACTATTCTAAGATTGCAAAATTGATAAGTTAGAGCTGCAACTGAGTGACACTTTGCTGATTAAAAACTTAGAAACTTCTTGCAATCTCAAATACCGAATTTATTATATAATTATTTTTTATAAACAATGAAATGTTATTGTAATATTTACAGGAAGGTCCAGCTTAGTGTCGCTGTTTGCTTCCACACGTAGAGACGCAAACTAATTTTCGACGCATAGCGAACAATTTAAAATATGATATTGGACAGTTTGCGTCCTACGTGTAGAATCGAATAGCGACGCAAAGCAGGGCACTCACTACCGCATGCAAGTAGTACTGGTACTGGTTTTAATTTTTTGTTGATGTTATACATAAGATAGTAATAAAATATTGAATTATATTTTTTTTTTTTCTGGGAAAATGTTTTTATTTTTTTTATAGTTAAGGTCCTATATCCACTTTCACCCCTTTCCCGCAAACATTAATTTTCTTTAAAACGGCATGATTTAGCAAAATTTTTAAATTAGATTCAAATAAAGAAACGATTCAACTAACGAAAAAAATTAACATCGGCTTGAAATTGTATCTTTAACCAAGTAAATTTTTTTCCTAAGTTAAAAATTTGATTTCCCAACAATTTTTAAAGTGGCGTATAGGACACTTTCATACTCCACACGACGATTTGTTGCGAAAATATTTTTGCCGAATGTGATCGGCACCAAATTTTGAGAAATTCTGAATATCCTGAAATTTTAATGTACTTACGGTCTCAGTATGACCTAATAAAAGACGGAATATTGTTAAACTTCAAGATTTCATATACCGAGTTCCTTTACTTCGGAGATAAATCAATCATTTCTAATATTTTATTCCGCTGAGATGTTTTATTTAGGGAAAATAGTGATACATAATGAATAAAATCCGCTGATAATTAGATAACAAAATAAATTCTCATTATTGATAGTGCTGTCACTTGCGGCGGGTAGCGCAATCTCGTATTTTCCGCTGTTAAATTTCCACTATCTTATACGGTAAAAGTGTCAATTTAATAAAATCTTATTTTATTAAAAAAAAATTCCTCATACTTAGAGACAACCGGACAAGTGGTGCAATGGTTAAAACTTCGGCACTTGGACCGGCAAGTACTGGGTTCGAACCCCATCAGAGGCTAGATGCAAAATCGAATTTTCATCATCGATTACAATCGGTGATGTTAATAAACACAACTAAGACCATCTGATGGAGTGCAGAATTCAGCGCCGACCCACCGTTCACGTCAATATACAGGTCAACATGGAGCTTGCAATGTGCAGGTGGTATACTGTAGTTGTGTGAGTAGATGAATAGTTGAATGGATTAATGATGTGGAGTGAATACGTGGTACCACAATGGGCCAAAATTGGCCAAAGTGTCAACTACTGAAACCTAAAAAACCTAACCTAGAGACATTAGAGACATTATTTTAGTAATGTAGAATTTTCGTCTATTGTGAAAATAATTGTTTTTGGCATAAAAAGAAAATTAAATCTTATCGACAATCATTCCAAAAGAGATGTTTCTAAAATTCAATTAGCCTTAGAGTTTAACCTTACATTTTTCTAATGGTAGCAGAACTCAAATCGAGAATCATTTGAACGAGAGTTTATTCAATTCTACATCCATAAGTTCGTTGTTTGAAAACTAATTGAAAGCAAAACAAACGTGCAAGGTTATACTGGTATAACAAACGACAGAAGAAGATTTCCAATCTGAAATGTGTTGAATATAATTCTTAATTGGAATTTATTGCAACAACCCCGTTTGTAAAAGACACGTTATATATTTCGCCAACCCCCGGGAATTATTCAATTCGTTTGTTCCGGTAAAAGGCCATAATTATTAGCATTCCAGAAAATTTACCACTTTTTCCTTGCAGGCATCATGAATAAAATATTTGTTTTTCTATTTTCTCCTTTCTATTTTCTCCTAGATTTCTTAATTCTTGCAACAACCACTTCGTAACAGACTGGTTATTTATATCGAAAATAACCTACCCAAATGTCAATTTCTTAAAATTTGTTGAACAGATTTCTTAATTGATATATCGATGACCTCAGCAACCGTCCGGTTCATTTCTCCCGTTAACAGAACAGTTGGTGCAACAACCTACTGATTTTGTAACGGTTATGGTATATTGGTATATTTCACGTCGGTAAAATACAGTCGGTAATACAGTATATACTAGGTCATACTGAGACTATATGGAAAATTTGGGGAAAATTCATGGACTAGAATTTCCACTAGAATTTTTTGATTTTCTGCGGCCATATAAGTGATTTTTAGTTTTCGACCAATATCTCAAAAACTTCCACTAGTAACCAATACTTTCGGTTATTTTTCTAGAAGCTTAGGTCATACTGAGACTATATGGAAAATTTGGGGAAAATTCATGGACTAGAATTTTCACTAGAATTTTTTGATTTTCTGCGGTCATATAAGTGATTTTCAGTTTTTGACCAATATCTCAAAAACTTCCACTAGTAACCAATACTTTCGGTTATTTTTCTAGTAGCTTAGGTCATACTGAGACTATATGGAAAATTTGAGGAAAATTCATGGACTAGAATTTTCACTAGAATTTTTTGATTTTCTGCGGTCATATAAGTGATTTTCAGTACCCAAATTTTTCATATAGTCTCAATATGACCTAGGCTACTAGAAAAATAATCGGAAGTATTGGTTACTAGTGGAAGTTTTTGAGATATTGGTCAAAAACTGAAAATCACTTATATGGCCGCAGAAAATCAAAAAATTCTAGTGAAAATTCTAGTCCATGAATTTTTCCCAAATTTTCCATATACATAGTCTCAGTATGACCTAAGCTATTAGAAAAACAATCGAAAGTATTGGTTACTAGTGGAGAAATGGCGGATAGACGGATTATTGTTAAATTTCAAGATTTCATATAACGAGTTCCTTTACATCGGAGATCAATCAATTTGCCATTTTAAGGATCACTTTTAATATTTTATTCCGCTGAAATATTTTATTTAGTGAAAAAAGTGGTACATAATGAATGAAAAATTTCCGCTGGTAATTACATAACAAAATAAATTCTCTTTAGTGATAGTGCTGCCACTTGCGGCGAGTAGCGTAATCTCTTATTTTCCGCTGTCAAAATTCCGGTATCTTACACAGCATTCATCTGATCCGGTTCAGTTTATGTTTCGTCCAACAACACAAAGGCTCTTATTATAGATTTCAAATCAAAATTTGAATCAGGTTTTCCATATAAAATTTGAACTGATCCGGATCAATGGGTGCCATAAAGGCAATTATAAACAATTATTTCAATATGTTAGTAGTTTTAAGGAAAAAATATTTTACGGTTATAATCAAGATGTGAAGTGAATCATCTGATGGTTTTTCAATACGATTTATCAACAGCAAGCTATGGTTCAAGAAAACGATTTTGATTTTTCCGGATTCTTCTGATTGTAACTGTATAAATATTGCAACAAACACATTGATTGGGTGGAAAAGAATTTGCAATCCTGAAATTTCATATGACAGGTATTCGACAGGTGCCGTCTTAAGTGCAATCAAAAGAATATTTCGGATGAGACAGAGGCTGTCATGAAAATTTATAGTTCACCTTCACATAGTCAACTTGAAGAAAATATTTTCTTAAGAGGTTGTATTAAAATTAAAGAAATAAAGAGAAGGTGAAAGAAAAATAAAGAGTTTTCCAATAAGAGGTTTCATTTTGATATTAAAAAACGAGTATATTTTAAGAGAAATCAATGAATATTTATTTCATTGTAAAGAGGAAGGTATGCCATTAACGTTTAAAAACGATATCAGCGAAATGACCGCCACGGCTACGCTTGCAGCACCATATAATTTTCATGAAATTTTCCATGACCAATTCGCAGCGGCTGTATGTCGTCGATAACTTCACGAATTCCATCTTTAAGGTCTTGAATCGATTGTAGAGCATTGGCATAGACCTTATTTTTCATGAGGCTCCAAATAAAACAGTCTAAAGGTTTTAAATCACAAGATCTCGGTGGCCAATTGTGATCACCTCTTCGAGAAATAACACGGTCATGAAACTTTTCTTACAAAATTGCGATTATTTCGTTGCTTGTGTGGCACGTAGCGCCATCTTGCTGAAAATAAACGTCATCCACATCAATATCTTCCAATTCCGGCCATAAAAAATCATTAATCATAGCTCGGTAGCGCAATCCATTCACCATAACAGTTGCACCAGCCTCTTTTTCGAATAAGTAAGATCCAATCAGTGACACGTTGAGGATGGAGAGGATTTTCATCTATCATTCTTGGATTTTCTAAGCCCCAAATGCGACAATTCTACTGCTGCCTTCGAGGTGAAAATAGGTCTTATCACTGAAGATGATTTTTGATGAAAATCCGAATCATTTTGATGCATTTGAAGGACCCAATCAGCAGTTTTTATGCAAAGTACGATGTAATATCGTTTGTGGAATGTCTAATTGACAAACGTGGGTTTTCGTCAACACTAAGGGCTACAGCAGCAATATTCTCATTGTTCTTGAGCGACGCACACGAGTTTCGATTCTTCACATCACTAACTTATCCCAACAGCTCAAATTTTTCCACCAGTTTCTACTATTTCCGGCCAAGAATGTGCTTCACGACGACCCAAAAGTGCTGTAGTTTTGCGAACTGTGACTGAAAAAGTTTCACCATTTTTGTAGTGAATTTTAACAATTTAAATGCGTTGTTGAAGCGTGTATCTACTATTTTTAGTAATGGCAGAGTTTTTACTTGTCAAATGTCGAAATATGTCAGCTTCAAAATTTACAGCTGCCCAAATAGCATGCTATTCACAATGAAACCTCTTATTGGAAAGCCCTTTATTACTATATCGTATTCTCTACCAAATTTAAACTACATTTTAAACAACCATCTAAGGATACATGTCAAACTTGTGATTCTTTTCATTTGAAAAAAATTTCATATTTTCGTTCGACTTAAAACAGAATTTTTTTGCGAAAAAATAGTCAAATTTAAATGCTTTTACTAAAATAACACTTTTCAAACAAATAATTTTGCTTGCATTAATAAGAAAATGACAATGTAAATGATTTGGGTTTTCCTTTGTTTGCTATTATTTAATCAAAATGAAAATCGTCCAAATGTTATTGGTTACATTCTTCTGCTACTCGATGAGTCGCCACATTTCCAGCCGCCTTTAGATCCATTATGAGCTCATAAAAAACATAACTGTCAGACACACATACAACAACACAAATACCTTTTTTGCAATCACATTATTATACTTAGCACCAATCTCACGAAAAGTACCTCCTCTTTCGCAAAATGTGTCCATGACAAGCACCAAATATCGTTAGGACATGCCACGAGAATTGAACGGCGCAGGATAACGAGAAATTGCATTCATTTTTTTATTTTGCTTTGGATAACAGAAAATCACACAATGAAGAAACGAAAAGATTGAAATGTCAAACAACGTCAAATATCACATGTAGCTTTTCGATATGGTTTTTCGAAAATTCAAACATCGAAAAAACGTTTGGTGTGTGTCGGGTCCACAAGTGTACGTTTATAATTTCGGTTATCGTGATTTTAATAAAAATATAAGCTAAAGCTAAGTATCCAGCTCGCGCTAAGATAAATTTTAACGTGGTCTCCACAAGTCTGCAATAAATTACGAATAAATTAGTAAGCTAAGAAGTTTATGTAGAGATAAATTTTGACGTTTGTTTTATTTCTCCTACAACCACTGATCTATATCCTTGGATTCGACATAAATGTCGAATGTCGAAAAATTTCGACCGTTTTCTTTATCCTTGATTTGTATGGAAAAGGGTAGAATGTAATGGTGAAAAAATTGTGCACTGAACTTTTTTACATTCAATAAAGGTAGAGTCAAATTTTTTTTAATTTTTTTAAACGAGTTCAAAAAACGTCAAATGTCAAAAACCCATAGGAACCAGTATTCTGTTTACATTATTTGATTTTCGAAAATTCGGAATTCAAGAAAAGAAAGAAAATTTGTCTGTCTCTGTCACAAACGTAGAACTATTTTTTCACCACCATATAGTTTTTGTCATGTCGTATCCATGTATATATAGATCAGTGCCTACAACAAACAAAAATATAGTTCAATCGACGATTTAATAAGTATTTATATAAACATTTAAAATTAAAAATTAAAATTTTAGTTAAAATTATTTAAAGTTAAATAAAATGTTTCGTGTAACTTTTTATTAATGGATTGAAGTGACGAAGATAATATCATAATACCAGCAGCTATTGTTGTTCAAATGTTGGAGTCTGAAGCAGAAAAAAGAAGACCTAGATATCGTGTAACGCCATATTTACAAATTATAAAATCAGACTAACGCTTCGCGGTTGATATATGTATCAATTGTATTGTATGTTATCATATATTATTTTCATAATTATTTATGGTTTGCTTTTGGCAGTTAATATGATAGCAGACGACATTTTTTTTATGAAACCTTTCACATAAAGGCAGAAGAGTTTGACGGATTATTTCAAATATTGAAGCCCTGTTTGGAGCCAAATATCCTATCACGTCCAAATGATAAAATTAGCCCAAAAGAAAAACTTGCAATTACGTTAGAGTAAGAAATTATATTAGTATTGTATTAGAATGTTTAAATCCTTTTATCAGTCCTATAGTGCTTGAATGATAAAATAGGTTTACCTACCTTAACATGTTGGTTCCTAACAAAAATAAACCTGTTATTTGCAGATATTTTGCATCCGGATCAATACAAAGACATGTTGCATCAGTATACCGCATTAGGAAGCAACATTTTGTAAGGTTAATTGACCAAGTATGTAATGTAATTTACATAACACTCAAGGAAGAAATACCAGAAATAACGACCGACGCATTTTTAACAATAGCGAACGAATTTAACGCAGTTTAGAATTTTCCCAACTGCCTCGGCGCTATACATGAGACGCACGTAGCCCTAAAATACCCAATTAATTCTGGAAGCCTTTTCAATAATTATACAGTAACTATACACATATGTTTGGTCATTTTGTCCTGACACATATGTCAAATATTTATTAAAAATGGTTTAAAATGTTTTTTTTCAGCAATTTAATAGCATTGTGTTGATGCAGATGCAAATTATAAATTTATATAATAAGATGTTGGAGCGCATGGAAGCGAAGGTGTGTTTGGCCCATCGAAATTTGAACAAGCTGTTTTAGCGGACGAAAGGCCTTTTCCAGAAAATTGCCATAAAGGAAATAAAAAAAATCCTTTTTATTTTTTTGCGGAAGACGCATTCTCGTTACATAAAAGAATAATAAGACCGTGTGTACCACGAAAAACACACCAATTGCTAGGTGATGAAAGGATATTTAATTACCAACTTAGCAGAGCAAGGCGAGTAGTCGAAAATGCTTTTGGCATTTTGTGTGCTAAATGGTTGTGTTTAAAAGGAAATATGTTTTGCGGGCCTGGCAGAGCACAAAAAATAATTACTGGTTGTTGCTACTTGCATAATTACTTAATAAAAATAAATAAGAATGGTAAACCGGTAAACTTAGTGGAGTTTTATGATGATGGAAAATTAATTCAAGGAAGTTGGACAAACAATTTAAAATCAATCTTTTCCAGTCATCTTTCTGCGAATGCAAGGAGACAAAATAATGCTGGCAAAGAAATTAGAGATCACGTGAAAGAGTATGTTAATTCAGAAGCGGGTGCAGCAAGCACTGAAAGCATTTTTTATTTCAATTTTTTAATAAAAAATAATGTTTTATAGTTATTTCAACTTTCTTGATTCTGCCATAATATCCGATTGAAATTTTAAATTTAACTCCTCAACAGTATGGTTCGGCCATTTCTGTAACATGCGATCAATATTGTTTAGCATAATAGCATGTTTCTGCTCATATTTTGGTGCAGCAGAAGAAGTTGATGAAATATTTGTTTTAATGTAATCAACTCGCTAATTGAGTTAGATAATTTTTCCACAACTGGAGTAGATTTTGTATTCCGGGTCCCCATCTATTGGCAAACAATTATTTCTGCTTAGATATCAATATTAAGTACATAAATATAAATGAACAAACTTACATAAGAAAAATTTGAAGCATTTTCTTCACAGGCATTGTCTGGTGGTTGAGAGTCGTCTGCTGTTGTAGTTTTGAACTATTATCATCAAAATCTGGAGCTGCACTTCCAGATTTTTGGTTTTTTTGCCCTCGTTTTGTGGTAGCGTAAACTATCTTTTAACGATTTCCATGCTGATTTGCACTCTTCAGCTATAACATAAAATAAATGTGTGAAAGATATACAGTAGGTTAGGTTAGGTTAGGTTAGAGTGGCTGCTATCGCACACTTAGGCCAATAATGGCCCATTGTGATACCACAGGATCCAACCTCCCCTTACTCCTGCTTAAACTAACCAGAGCTACTGATGTAGCGTAAAATATCTCGCACCCCACAGTCCACGAGTTCAAAAAGGCTGTCCATGTCGTACACACCCAAGTACTTACGTCTTTTATATGATAGTGCCGGACACGAACATAGGAAGTGAACTAACGTCTGTTCCTCCTCTTCGTCCTTACAACTTCTACAAAAGTCATTCGTCTCTAGACCCAGCCTTCTCGCACGTTTCCCAAAAAGGCAGTGTCCTGTCAGTATCCCTACGATCAATCCTAAATCTCATTTTCCCAGGGAAACAAGTGCCTTGGAGCGCCGCAGGTCCAGTTTCGGCCAAACCTGTTTTGCTACCCTGCACGTGAGAGTGTTGGTCCACTTATCTGTCCACCTATCTGTTAAGGCGATTGCCTTTTTACTGAGCGTCAATTTGAGCGCTGCTATAGACCTCCCCAGACCTGCCCTTTCCGGTTGCATCTGGAGAGTCGTACCGTACCTAGCTAGTTCGTCTGCCCTGCAGTTTCCCGTGACGTCCGAGTGACCAGGGACCCAGATTATCTGGATACTGAAATACTCGCTCATCTCATTTGGAGATGATCGGCAATCCAGTGCCACCCGTGACTTCATAGAAACCGCCTCTAGTGACCTGAGTGCCACTTGACTGTCCACATAAATCGCGATATCCCTAACAGATACCACGTTATGCTTCAACCATGTCACGACTTCCCCTATCGCCACCACTTCAGCCTGGTACACGCTGCAGTAGTCAGGGAGACGAACAGAAATGTTAACATTGAGCTTCTCACAGAAGACTCTGGCTCCTACTTTGCCGTCTAGCTTAGAGCCGTCCGTGAAAAATTTCAATGCCTCGTTTTCCAGTATTGATCCGTTCCTCCAGGATTCCCTAGAAGGACAGATGATCCGGAAACCTATATCGAAGCACAACGTTGGTTTAATATAATCTAGATTCACCAGTTCTTCCCCTAGTGATCTAACTATCGTCGAGTGTCCCGCCTGAAGACACTTCCACTGAGAGACAGCCGAGAGCCTTGTAGCCACATTGGCTGCCATCTGCTTACCAAAAAACTCGATTGGAATAAGATGGAACATAACCTCTAAAGCGCGTGTAGGTGTTGTCCTAAGCGCCCCGCTTATAAGCATACCGACCATTCTTTGCACCTTCTCCAACATCCTTATGTAGGTTACCTTTTCCAGAGCTGGCCACCACACGCCCACCCCGTACATCAGCACAGGCCTTACCACTGCAGTATAGAGCCAGTGTACCAGCTCTGGTTTCAAACCCCATTTCTTCCCTATGGCGTTTCTACAAGAGTAAATGGCTAAATTAGCCTTATTCACCCTTTCTACAATGTTAGACTTCCAGCTGGTAGGAGGGCTAACTACCGGAATTTTATATTTCTTAGTAAATAGTACCAGCTCTGTCTTGGAGGGGTTGATTCCTAATCCACATTTGCTGGCCCATTTCGTAACGATCAGGAGTGCATTCTGCATAACATCCCTAATCGTATCCAGATATTTGCCTGAGACAGCTATTGCTACATCAGCTGCATACGCTACAACCCATATCCCCTCTTTCTCCAGTTCCAACAGCAATCCATTCACCACTGCACTCCAAAGAAAGGGGGACATTACTCCTCCCTGCGGAGTTCCTCTAACCACCCGCCTTCTGATGGTGGACTCCCCCAGTTCCGAGATAATAATCCTGCTTATCAGCATCTGATTTATCAACCTACTTATAGATTAATCCACCTTCAAAAATGACAATCCTTCCATGATCGCCTCCGTTTTTACATTATTAAAGGCACCCTCAATGTCGAGAAATGCTACCATACAATACTCTTGCGAGTAAATTGACTTCTCAATCATGCGTACTAGATCGTGCAGAGCTGTGTCCACCGACTTTCCCTTACAGTACGCATGCTGCGACATTGCCCAATTCCTTGGCTCAACTTTTGTTCGAATAAGTACGTCTATCAATCTTTCCAAGGTTTTCAACAGAAAGGATGATAGAGTTATAGGCCTCAGGTCCTTTGGATAAGCCTGTGAGCTTTTTCCCGATTTCGGGATAAAAACCACTCTGACCTCCGTCCATTTCCTGGGAATATAGACCAATAGCAGACATCCCCTGAAGATAACCTCCAGCCAGGGGAGGATAACTGCAGAGTTCCTTTGGATCTCTGCTGGTATAATCCGATCCGGGCCCGCCGATTTATAAGGCTTAAAACCGTTCAGCGCCCACAGGATTCGTTTCCTGTCCACGATGCCATCCACATCTGTTAAAGGTGTGTTCCTCGATGAGCTTCAGGCTCCATCGAGTCATCAATGCTTCCCGGAAAATGGGTCTCAATGAGAAGCTCCAATGATTCCGCACTTGAAGCTGTCCATAACCCGTCCGGCCTAATTAAGTAACTAGGATTGGTTGGGTTAGTAGATAGAATTTTCCTAAGGCGAGAAGTCTCAGAGACTTCCTCCATTCTACAACAGACGAGTCTCCAAGACCCCTTTGTGCCTTCCAAAACTCTTTTTTGTACTTTCTGAGGTCCTCCTTATAGGAGTCCCAATCCCGAAAATCCCTTGTGTTCTTAGCTTTATTAAAAGCTCTCCTACACACACTCCGATATGTTCCCAACCCCTTGGTCCACCATATCGGTTTCTGCCTGCCCCTAGGTTTTATTAGGGGACACGCAGCATTAAATGACAGATTGCATGCCTTTGTAACAATATCAACCATGCCATCTAATTCCTCTACTGTCGCCGGAAGTCCAGAAACCTCCAGCGGCAATAGTTCTTTTAACACCACCCCATATTTGTTCCAGTTTGTCCTTCTGGGATTCCTGAAGGCTTTCCGGGCAACAGGTTTGATGTTGAGGTTATATGTAATATATCGGTGATCAGAGAATGAGTGCTCCTTCGCCACTCTCCACCCACTGATCATATCAAAAATTGTTTCTGACGCACAGGTTACATCTAGAACCTCCTGTCGATTTCTAACAATGAATGTTGGTTCACACCCAATATTGCAAACTACAATGTTAGTAATTAATAAGTAATCAAAAAATAACTCACCTCTTTCGTTAATGTCTGTGCTTCCCCAGATTGTGTGATGCGCGTTTGCATCACACCCAAGTATCACACCTACCTTTTTCTGACCTGCTTTCCGGATCAGTTCCCCCAGGTTGTCCGGTGGAACCTCCTTCTCGCGATCCATGTAGGCTGAGGCTAGCCATAGTTTTTCACAGCCTACCTCAGCGCTCACCGCCGTAACGTTCCCGCTACTAAATTGTGGAAGAAGCAAAATATTCAAATTATTTTTCGCTAAGATACACGATCTGATCTTTTCAGAGTTGTTTGAGTATAATAATTTATACCCTTTCATTCCGAGGCCACAGATCCTGTTATTGTTAATCCAAGGTTCTTGGATTAACACCAAGTCCTCATCTGACTTAGTCAGTCCGAGGCAGCCTTCGTGTGATGTAGGTTTATTTGTACAATGCTAACCATTGTAATCTACCTTACTCACCACTTCATGTACTCCCTGCATCAGGATAGTGTCATCTGGCTCGTTGGTTTAGTCGCCAACCCCCTCTCGTCGTGTGTTCGACGGATTGCCCCCATCGGACTTCAGAGAGAGGAGGCTGCCTCCCATCACCAACCTCTCCTCGTCCGAAATATCGCAACGGCTACCTTGGTCGTCCTCAGCCCGCTTGACCGTTTCCTGCCGGATCCGTTCGCCGTCGCCCCAAGGCTGGTCTTCCGCGCCCTTATCGACCTCGTCTTTCTTATAAACTTTAAGAGTGATCGGCCCGAAGCCGAAGTTGATCACTCAATTAGATCTAGCAAGGGAAGCCAAAGATTCCTTATTGATCAGCATGATTGCCAATCTAAAGCCCCCCTTGGCCTCCTCCTGCTTCACAATCCTCCATCCTTCCGTTGGGAGATCGGGATTACTGGCCCGGATAATCTCAATGATCTCCTCTGGCTTATCCGGCTCAGTTGGTAACCAGACGCGTGCCCTCGGCCTGCTCGGGATTTCCCTTCTGCTGACTACTTCAAGCCTCGCGCCCAGCCACACCTCGCTTACCTCGGCCACTGCCCTTTTATAGAGATCGACCGATTTCTAGTCCGAGCACGCAGTTAGCTTAACGCGAACTTGGTGCCATCTGCAGGACGAAGGGTAACCCGGATTTTCTCTCAGGATCCTCAAGAAAATGGAGTTTAGTGCATTATACACTACCCTCCACTTTTCCAATGTGATGCTCCCATCTTCCTGACCTTTGTCAATGACGGCTAGCACCAGCACGTGCTCCTTCAGGATTTCACTGAATAATTTAAGTTTTTGCTCCTTAGGAGCACCCGACGTCATTTCTGCTTGCACTTTGGCCCGCTTACTGCCTTCTGCTTCAAGCTCTACTGATTCCTTCCGCGCAACTGTAAGCTGCCCCTCAGGGGTCGCAGCCAGTTTCTCCAGAATTCTAAACGCCGACCGTCTCTCTCTCTCTCTCTGTACCGTCGCTTTGCTGGGGGATCTCTTTCGGTCCCCCGCTCTTCTGTTTGGCGGTTCCGCTTTCACCTGGCTTCGATGCCATGGTATTGCTTACCCCTGCCTCAGATGAGGGAGCCCCACCTTTCTGGTTAGAGTTACTCCCCTCTATAGTACTTTCCGGTTTTTGGTGGGAACCGGTCCCCTTGTTTTTATTATTTTTTTGAAAAACTTCCATTTATTCCCCCGAGTATCGGAGAAATACGTGCAACTGCGTAGAGAGATCCGTATACGCAGGTAAGGATAAATACAACTGGAGGTCGCCAGGTATCCAGAGGGCTCCGTTCACGACTGGGCTTTGTTAAATGGGCCCCCAGTCTAGTCGATCATCAGCACGGGTCGCGTAACACCTTAATCCACCCCATTGTCTCACCGATTACCTCACCCCCACGCCCCCGCCCCCTCCAACATCAACCCACTCATTCACCCATCTATATGGGTATCCCAAACAAATGGGACCCATTTCATTCAGGGGATTACCGTTTATAGGGTTCCCTACTCACTACCTGGAGGCTCGAGAGCGCAGGGAGACGTGACGCTCAGTTCACCGTGGTTGTGGTCGATGGTTTTATGGCGCCATCAGTTCGCCTTTCCCTACTGGGTATCATAGGCACTCAGAATTTAGTGAACAGAGGTTAACCACTCCCCCGTTCTCTGAGACTCTCCTTCCAGCAGCGCTGCGGTTGGGGACGGCTTATTTAATTCACCGCTAACCTACCTATCGATAGGCCGTCACAATCCACCTCCTGTGACCTCCCCGATAGCTGCAGCTCGCCACGGGAAGATATACAGTATGTTCTAACAAATATACTACAATAGGTATGTATTATCTGGCGTTTCCATTTTACTGCTTATTCCAATCCAAACACTGGCGATGGCATAGTTGTTTTTATGCAACTTATGTTCCAAATTATATATATAGTCCTATTCAGATCTTAAAAGAAATTTTTTTTTAATTGTTCTGCGCAGCTTTCAGTGATGTAGAAAAAAAAATTATAAAAATTTTGATGGGTCGCAATTATCTTAGATAGTAAACCTAAATAAAATAACAAATAACCATTAAAAATAATTATATTTCACTTTTAATACACAAAACATTCAAAATGATCATGTATTTATGTTATTACAATGCTATTTCAAGTGAAAATTAGTACACCTATAAAAAAATTGCACGCCTTTGGAAACAATGTCAACATTTAATTTTGGTACGAACTAGGGAAAATAAATAACCAAATGTCATTCATATCGAACAAAACCACAACAACATAAAAAAGCAAAATAGGTTTTCAATTTAATGGAATTATGAATTAATTCGTTGCTTATCGAATTAAATATTAATTTCAAAAGTGTCAGTGATTCTTACAAAGCTAAATTATACAGTTAAGTAATAAAAATACAACATAAAAATGTAAACAATAAACTGGTATTAGTTTACTTAATACATCACTGCGTATCCGCCATATTTTGCCTGCGCGAGAACTGTCAGAATTCCAGCGAGATTTGAATACTACTATACATACATGGATTTTTCTCTACCAACAAACATAATGTTTGTTTTTAATGTTAAATAGTTTTGGCTTCCTTTTTCCAGCTTTCTTAATTCTCTGTATCCACTTCTTCGTAGTCAATCAAGTCGTCTCTTCTTGATCATCAATTTAAAAAGAAAATAGTTCTCACGTTGTGCTGTCAAAATTTATCTCAATTATATCGTTTTGGCAGATAAATTGCTGCGAAAACGTTTGTAGAATTTTCACTTGCGCAGTCTATATGTGAATGAGATAACTACCAACTTTTCGCGTCACCTGCGTACCACATCTACGAAATCGTTAGCTAAATAATTTTTTTGTTATTTCGCTAGCTAAATTTTACGTCAAATTTTTTGTAAAATTTATCTTAGCGCGTGCTGGATACCGACCTTAATTGTTTGTTTGGCCAGAAACTGGGGCTCAGGAAATTGAATCATGATTAATAGTAAATAAAGACTTATGCAAAAAACTTTGAAAAGATAATAACATATTCAGATTCATGTACCGGGCAAAATAGATTTATCAAAACTGTCTTAAGTTTATTGAAACTTGTCCAAAGTACGGAAATAAGAGCTGAGTCAATTGAAATGAAATTTTTGGTAAGTGGACACACCTATTTGCCTAATGTTTCAGATTTTGCTTTGTTGAATAACATGCGAAAAATATTCAAAACATTTTTTCAACAGATGTTTACATAAAATCAAGACACATCAAGATTTTTTTAGCAAAACCTTTAGAAAATTCAATCATTTACAGAAAAATAACCGTTACAGGATTTCCAGTAAACTGGCTTAAAATGCGCTGGATGGTTAGAAAGGTCCAAACCTCACCTCATACAATTCAAATGTGACTATAATGAAGATTTAGAATTTAATGCAATTAACCCTATGAGAACTGGTGTCAACATATGTTGACATGTTTTTATAGTCATTTTCCGCTTTACTATTTCCGTGTATTTGGTGTGTTAGATATTATATATGTTCTATTACTATTTGGAAGTCAACATTTATTTTGTGTTTGAGTGTAGTACTAAATTTGAGAGAGCAATAATTATTATTTTTGTGTAAAACGTTCCCGCCAAAATATTACTTCCACGTAAGGTAAGCAAAAAATTCATTTTTATATAGTATAATATTATTGTAAGGTTAAACTCATTTATATTTTGTGTTCGTGAATGTCGTAAATATGCACTACAGAAAAAATTATAATATTTTTATTCGTTTTCAAGCTCCTACGATAGTTAAAATACACGTCAACGTATGTTGACAAATCACCTCAAAGGTAATGGAAACATTTTTCATTAAGTCAACATATGTGGACAAATTGACTGAAAAGTTGCATTTGTATTTGTTCTACTTGAAGTTTTGTCAACACAACATGAAATTGAAAGATTTCAAATTGAAATTAGGATGTTGTCTCACCAAAATGAGTTTCAAGAAAGGTTCCAACAAAAAGAAAAATGGTTGAAAACGAATCGGAAACCCATCGGTTACAACAGCAACACCTGTACGATTTCCAGTAAATCGTCTAGAACAGTGGTTCTTAACCTTTTTTTACTCGCGGCCCACCAACTAATTTATAATTTTTTTGTGGCCCTCATTTTTGTAATAATAATTTATATTTGTTAAATTATCTATAATACTAGGTGTGGAAATATGAAACTGGAATCTACTAATAAATGACGCCACCAATGTACCTTTCGACAAACCACATCATCGATGCCACTGTTTTCTTTTAACATCTGTCGACAACATTCAATTTATAACCTTACAAGTTTCATATAATAACGCACCTGTTAAAAATGTCAAGTTGTTTGCCTACATATTACGATTTAGGGACATCATTGATTTTTTGTTATCATTTGAAGAAAACTGCCGCAGAATCACATAGAATCTTGTCAAAACTTACGGTGAGCATGCTCTTGGTTTAAAAAATTCAAAAGATGTGTTTTTGAAGTGAGAAACGAAGAACGTGGAAGACCACCTAAAAAGTTTGAAGGCAGTGAATTGTAAGCATGGTTGGATGAGGATGACGCTCAAACGCAAAAATAACTCGCGGATCAATTGAATGTGTCACGAGAAACCATCTCCATACGTTTAAAAGCCATATGAAAGATCCAAAAGCTGGGAAAATGGGTTCCTCATAAACTGAATGAAAGGCCAGAGGAAAATAGAAAAAACACTTGCGAAATGTTGCTCGCCAGATACAAAAGAAAGTTATTTCTCCATCGAATTGAAAAAAAGATATATTTTGAGAATCCAAAGCGCAAAATGTCTTGGGTTGATCCAGGACAACCATCGACATCAACTGCAAAGTCGGTGTTTGGTGGGATCAGCAGAGTGTGATTTATTTTGAGCTGCTGAAAGCTCACGAAACCGTAAATATTGAAAGCTACCAACAACAAATGATCAATTTTAATCGACGTTTGCTCGAAAAATGACCAGAATATGATAAAAGACAACACACAGTGTTTTTGATTCGCATGATAATGCACCATCACACAAAGCAAAACCGGTCATGGAAACGTTGAATCACAGAGTATGAAAGTGTACAGTTGAATCCTCTTAATTGGGAAATACTTTCACATGCGGCTTACTTGCCAGACTTATCTCCGTCCAATTATTACTTATTTGCATCGATGGGGCACGGGCTTGTTTAGGAACACTTTACTTCCTACGAAAATGGCTCGATAACTATAGCTTGCCTCAGACGAAGAAGAGTTTTTTGGCGTGCCATCCATGCAATGCCAGAAAAATGTATAACTAATAATGGGCAATATTTTGAATAAAATACTCTTAATCATCATCATCATCAGGAAAGTCGTGAGGAAAGAGATAAGATATAAATGAAAATATCTTTTTATTTTGACGAAATTTGAAAAAAGAAATAGATTTCTTAGGCAAAATTCAATCATTGATAAGCAAAATTCAATCATTGATTGACAATGAAACAACGCTAAACGTAAACTTATGGCTGGAAAATCAAGTATTGAATTGCATTGTGGATAATACTGGCTCGGTACGTCTTTACGAAGATCTTGATTTGAACTATGTTCCTGAATCCCAAATTACATCCAGTGCAGTAGTTATGAGTACGCGAATTAAAATATTGCTGATCAAAACAATAACATAACGATGCAACCGGGTTGCCCCTATTTGTCGTTTAATGAGGATTTTCCCACCCCATTCAAAAAATCTTTTTATTATCCGGAAGCTCCAACTGCAAAGAAGAAAATTGTCAAAAGGAAAATTATTCCTGATGCAATTACATCAAATAAATATTTTGAACACTTAAGAGAATTGAAATGTACTCATGGGTCTGTACTGGAAGTAAAAGAAACAGAAACATACATTAAACAATACAAATGAGTGGTCAAAACTGGAAATGGCCGAGCAAGAACGACGCTCTTTGGTATAAAGTGGAAGAAGTATGTAGTGTTATCAGCCCACATCTCTATTAAATGCCAGAGGAATTTATGCGGTTCCTGAAATCAAAACTTTCCAAAAGAATAATTTTGTTTAATTTTAGTAACATTATTACTTATCTAGTACCTGAATTATATTTGTAATCGTCTAGTTGTATAATTTTTTGATTGATTTTCTAAATTTAATATCCTAGCTGTGAATTAGCAGGACATAATTTGTTTATAACACTTAACGTTTAATAAAAAAAAACGAAAAATAAAAGTTTCCTTCTATTGAAAAAGTTTTTATTGTTTCAGCCGCTTAAACTTTACAGTGCCGATAATAACAACAAGAGCTGCCGGAAATTAGATCAAAAATAAATCGCATATGCCGATAATAAGAACAGAGACTTTATGCAATGAAATTATTTAATTTTTATGAAAGAATCGTTGAAACAACTTTTATAATATTATTCATGTTATAAACTATATTTATACGAAATATTATACACCCACCGAAATTTCTATAAGAACAGTTGTAAAATGATATGAAATGAAATGAAGGTCGCTTTTTTATTTTTTTTTATTTTGTCTGTTTGATTCAACTACATATATACATCTTTTATTTCTATTTTTGTGTTGTTTTGTATACGAGTGATTCCCCGAATTTGATATTTCTCGTTTTGTGGTGCGAAATTTCTATAAGAACAGTATTGAATTATAACTGTTAAGGTAAATATACTCAAATTTTTATGTATTAACTAACCTAAAAAAAGTGGAGTGTTCCTTTATTAGTAAGACTACAGTGGTGGCTCTTGTGAAAAAATCATGTCAAGAGGAAAAATTTTAAACTCATTGTAGCAAGGCCAAATTCTGGCCTATCATGATCAAGGACTATCAGTTCGCAAAATAGCTAATAAAATTGGTAGAGGATCAACTGTGGTGCAAAATTATCTCACTTTAAAATCTAAATATGGCACTAAAAAGAGTAATCCAAAGCGTAGCAAAATTAACAATCGAACCAAAAGGCGAATGATTCATCTCGCATCAAATACAGGCCGTACAGCTAACGATATTAAAATCGAATTACGAAATCGAACTGCCACTTTCTACTCGACGAGTACAACAAATTATAAAATTCGACGGAACGTATAAAAACACTGCAACATGTCAACAGGGTGCATCAAACGAATCTTACGCAGCGACACAAAAAAGCTCTTTTTCTTTTTGGAGAAAAGTACCAATTTTGGGAAGATGAATGGCAGAATGTCATATTTAGTGACGAAAAAAAGTTAAATCTTGATGGACCAGATGGTAATCAAAAATATTGGCATGATCCCCGAAAAAAACCATTGGCCCGGAAGACTAGAAACTTCGGTGGAAGAAGTTTGATGGTATATGGGGTGGATTTGCGTTCAACGGTAGGACACCTATTTGCTTTATTTCGGGTAGAATGAATGCAGAAATGTACACCGAATTATTGGAAGATGTTCTTGTGACTCATGGAGAGGATATTGCGGGTCCGGAGTATGTGTTCCAACAAGACAATGCTGCGGGTCACACAGCAAAGGTAACAAAACACTTTTTTGCTGATCACAAAATTCCCGTATTGGATTGGCCGGCAATAAGTCCGGACCTGAATCCAGTTGAAAATGTGTGGGGATTGTTGTCTGATGCTATTTATAAAAATAATCGTCAATTTGATACCGTTCGGGAGCTGAAAAAATGCGTTCAGGAGGAGTGGGCCAAAATCGATGTTCAGGTGCTGCAAAAATTGGTGCAATCTACGCCACGGCGATTGCAACATGTAATTATAAAGAAGGGAGATCATATTTCATATTAAAATTATTGTATCATTCTATTTTCTAAAATTTCAATTAATTTTATATTTTATTTTGAAGTGTTCTTGTAGAAATTTCGTACCGAAAATATGACATCTCCTAAAATCATTGACTATTGAAGTTCCTAGGAAATTAATATTATTATTTTTTATATTTATATTGTTTTTTTATTGACTGTTATGTTATATAAACTTGTAATATTGAATTAATATTTAAAATAAAAAGCAGCATATTGCAAAAAACTAAGTGTTCTTATAGATGTTTCGGGGGGTGTATAAAAAAATCACCCGAAAAAAATATTTTAACAAAACGTCAACGAGATTCTTATACTGTCGGTAATTGGTACATTTACCTTATACATCAATTTTTTTTTTATATTCTGAAGGAAATTTTGCAAACTTTGATGGCCCCCTGCAAACTTCTTACGGACCCCTAGGGGGCCGCGGCCCCTCTGTTAAGAATCACTGGTCTAGAAAATGAAGTCTGGTTTGATGGAGGGGACCATCTTCCTTTATTTCAAGAAAGCTACTCGACTAAATACATTCAAATTTGTTTGAATATTACAACCGATGAGTCGGATTGTCGACATATGTTGACGGAAGCTGGCGCCGGAACCATTCACCGCAGGTTAATTTGGTCGACGGATTTGAACTCAGCGGTCTTCAATTAGTTGAGAACCATCATAATTGATTTAATTCTTGTAAGGGTTTGGGGCCGAGTTTTAAAGGGTTAATATAATGAAGTATAGTTTGAGAAATGTAGATCAACATTTATTATATCCTAACGGTAGAACTGTGACAAGGAAACAATGGAGAGACATGGTTAAATTTCTGTTTCCTTTGTTTCTTGGCTCTATTCATAAATTTTTTACTATTTCCTTCTCATTTCGCATCTGTTTGCATCTACGAGATGTGGTTCGCCAGAGTTCACACATTTTGCTGAACCTTCTCTCTCTCAACCATTCGTTTGTGAGGTATTGAGCGGCACACTTGACGTATCTTGGGCATTGCAAAAGAAAATTGTGTCAAAAATTCTGGTTTAGTTGTGAATCAATACCAAAAAAAGAAAACTTCAAATTGAAAATAGGTGGAATTTCGCTGGAAACTCGAAGTTTTTTTTATACAATTTCTATACTGTGCAAAAATATCGCTCATTTCCTTATTTTCACATCAAATTACTAATAATCTTCTTGCGGAAAATTTCGATTTCGCGATCACTTAATGTTTCAACAGAAAAATCCATATATGTATGTATATGGAAAAGACCTGTTCTTACGGCAAACAAATTTAAACTTTAGGCAAATTCCTTTTGCGTAAAGCGTATACCAAAACTATACAACATTAAAATGAAATAAGCCCAAGTTAAAATTGTTTGTAACATCCTGGTTATAAATTCTTGCAGAATTTGTTATAAAATGTACTTTATGTTAAACCATATCATCTCCTTATATACCCTAAAAGAAATAACTACATAAATTTAATAAAATTTTGAAATTATTTAAAAAAAAACTTGAAAAACTTTTGCTACATTTCTCGAATTCAAAGAACTCGTACAGAAGAGTAAAGAATTAAAGAAAGAAAATTCAAGATCAAAAGAATGAAAATTACATGAAAATAACTTTTTTTTGTTGAGGTTTTTCTTCTTACTGTTACTCAGATTCTTAATTATGTTTGTGTGCGATGGTTTTTGATTGGATTTATAAAAAGAATTACATGGTTTTGTGTCGAAAATAAAAATAAATGCTATGTGTTTAAGGTATAACTGTACCATTTACAGAACGAGTGACGTAGATTTGCGGTTTCTCTGGACAGATTAAAGAATTTAGAACGTTTACAATGATTTTCTAAATTTTGTTTTGCCCTAAGTAAAGTTTGGAATCCATTGAAAAGTTGTGAGACGAATTTGTGGTTTTGTTAAATTTTATATTTTGTATGAATTTTTTGTCAACCCCCCCCCCCCCCCCCCCTTTAATCAGTTCAAAAATAACCTCTTAATCTTTCGGTCATAATTCTAAGATTGTTGAACCTTGGATTGTGGTTTTCGCCTATACGTATAAATAGGTTGGTGGTTTTGTAAAAAATAAACTTAATTTACATTTTGAACTATCCCCTAACTCCCCATATACAAGAATAAATGAATTAATCCACCATCTAAGATTACTCACATTTAAGTTTATTTTTTAAAATGCTGGAATATTTACTCAATGTTTACATTAGATCCAACCTCGATATTATTGTAAAATGGCAAAACCTTCACACAATGACTTGTTGGAAAATACTGCAGTATACTTACAGCAGATCATACCCTCTGAAACCAGCACCCTTAAAAACAGTTGTAATGAATCGTATTATAGCTTTTGAGATTTAATTTTCAGTTTAATATGTATGTGAAGGCATTCCAAGAAAAACATGTCGAGAATACAGCCGCCGAATAATCAACCTGAAATATTTCCAGAACCACACAACACCGTTGTAGTAAAGATTAATTTTTTGACTTTCGACATTTAGGACACTTCATATAAACTGTTTAGTCAGCCGAAATTTTATACATCAAATAAGACTTTTTTTAGCTGACGTAAAGTTCTCACAACTCTGCCACAAACTGACGCTGCTGACATACAACAATCGTTCAGTCTACATGCAAAAATAAATAAAGAGCACACATCAAAGAACAAACAACTGGTTCAAAGAGCAACAGCAACGGTGACAACAAAGGCAACTAAAGAACAATTACAATAACTCGTTGAGAATGACAACATTTCAGAAGAAAGAAATCTTATCGAGGAGATAATAAAAATTAAATAATTCTTTCAATTAGGACACAATCCAGATGGAAGGTACACATCATTAAAAACGGCTGTAGCTAAATTAAAAAAGGATGCTAATTCGGGCAGATGTAGCACCAGTTCAATCATTAATACATCGACAAGATACCGAACTAAATCAAAGCTATTATAAACCGCATCACGTTGTGCAAAGTAGATTGCAGCAATACAACGAGCGGTAAATAAGGTGCCAACTACTTCAAAAATAATCGGGACCAATCGATAGAACCGGCAAACAAATTAAAACGAAATAAAGCATTCTAGAAACAACGAATACTGCAGACAAACAACAATAAAACGCGCTTAGCTCAAAAAAAACAATAGCTATCGATACATCCAAAAAACCAAGCAGAACCCAAATCGAAAATAGGACCAAAACCGAAATTAGAACCGAAACCAAGAACAAATGCCATACAATAGTTTTAGGCTCTTTGTCATCTAGATAAACACGCTATTACAAAATATTAGGCTCCACTCTTTCTTGACCAAGAGTTACATTATTTAATTTAAAGCTAGCAGAACCCAAATCAAAAATTGGACTAAAAACAAAACAGGGTGGCATTATTGCCGTTTGAGTTTACTTAAATTACATAGAGAAACGGTGCCCTGCTCCATCCATCTCATTTTCACCAGCTTAAACCATGTCAAAGCAAGTCGAAATCACTAGTTCTAGGTCATGCAGTACTACTGGCCAAACCAGTTGGAATCATGCAACGATCGCTTCGCTCGAGTATCGTTTCAAATTGTCAACGCGGGATACAAGTATCCAATCCGATATTCGATATTGTACGACCACTTGATATCGACATACATATATCATTTCGCTTTACAACTCATTCACGCTTGTGAATGAACCCAATCAGTCGCTCAACACAAACAATTATGCAAAGGGCACTGTTTTTAATAAAAAATCAATTATGTTGTCACCGTAGAGGCCAGGTGATTATTTAATTCAGTTTTTTTTGTCAGCCAGCGGTCCAGTGGAATTCGTTTGTTTGGGTGAATCGGGGTCGAGCTGATGGAATGCAGGTGGCATCTAAATTCGTTGTTTGTGCGTAAGCTTCGTGTCAACTTGCCACATCATTAAGTTTAGTGGCGAGCCGAATCGGGAAATAATTGCGAGAGGCAAAATACAAAAAAATCACGTGATGGGAATGGAAGATTGGAATTGCTGAAACAAGCTGATGAAAAAGGAGAAGGGTAGTCAAGTTTCGGGTTTTAGTCGAAACGATAAAATAAAATCGACATATCTATAAGGCTGGCAATGAAGACAACAAGATAATTTTGGTGGGTTTTTGAGGAAGGTTGAGCTGCAGGCCCGGACTGATTTATTCTACATGGCTGCAAGTGTAGCCTTCGAATGGTTTCAAGTTAAAGAAAGAAGGACATGAGATGAAATGATTGAGATTTTGAAATCAGGAATTCTGTCAATCACGAGGATACCATTCGTGAAGCGATTGTCGAAGGAATGTAGGAGCGTAATGAAACGATAGACGACTCCTTCAATCACATGAATTACCTATTTCTGAAGGTATATTTTGCACTTGAATAAGGATGCAAGATACCCATTTTATTGCGAAACATGCGCACAATGGACCAAATGGAAAGGGAATGCAAAAAATGGACGAAGCCCGAAATATGGAAATGCGACATAAAACTGGCCGTAATGTAGTCGACCTTATCCAGAAATTATGGATAAGACCCACCTGGAGCAGACAAGACCCTAATGGTAATGAAGCAACCAAAAGTACGAGATTTTTGAAACAGCAGGCCAAGTTTGAGAAGTCTGCGACTAGGTCCCAAATGTTTGAACTGTCGGGAGGCAGGTCTTCGCCACTTTGATTGTCTCAAACCCCATGACATTGAACGTGTGCTTAATATTGACGGCGATGATAGGCCACATATCGACGTCAAACTTATCGGGTATGAAATAACTAATCCCCTGGATTCGAGAACTACTTGCAACATCCTCAGAGCTTGTTCACTGTCTACAGTATGGTTAAGAAGTGGACGAACAGATACTCATTCAAATCAAGATCAAAACGGCAAATGGCACGATCCAATCCACTCGGTAAGTAATGTGGCAAATATGCCTTATGTAGAAAATAGTACGATGTCAATGCAGAGTGATCAGTTCATTAATTTACCATCCATTCTCAGAGAGTTAATTTGTGGAATTGACTTTTGGAAAGCTTTTGGTATTTGGCTGGCATTAGAAAAAAACGAAAACGACGTTTCGATGTTGAAGGTGTCACACTTGAGATAAAGAACGACGCAAACGAACATTATGTTTTCGATTCAAACCAGAAACAGTGTTTGAGGCAAATTGCAGAGTCTTTTTTAGCCACTATATACCTGATAATTAGACTGATCGGCTAAACCGATCAAGACGAGAGCGAGGCTCTTGTGTCCATACGTGCAGCGAGAAATGAACACAGAATTGAAGAGAAAGCTGAGATTGGGAGTCGTTGAAGAATCAGGGCCAATAAAATTGGCACTATATCAATTGTGTGCGTGAGTAAAAAAATGCGAAAGATACATTTCCGTTTGGATGCTCGAACGAAAGTTAAATGGCGTACATAAACCGCTTGTTAGAACCGATGGACGAGTTTTTTGCCAAAAATTTAGCTTAGCAACACGTTTTGGCAGGCTAAACTAGCAGTGAAAAGCCGGCCAAAAACATCATTTATTATCATTGGAACTCTAAGTTTAGCAAGACTTTTGTTATTCAGAGGGATGCATTGGATGTGAGAGTTCGTACAGTATTATCAACGGAAACAGACCAAGACATTACTTACATGAACCAAAAGCTTTAGCCTGTCCAAAGAAAATACCCGACGACAGAAAGAGAGTGTCTGGCAGTGGTTTTGGAGACAAAGAAACTTAATTCATATAACGAAAGAGCAAAATACAAAATAGTAACTGATTGTCCATCACTGGTGTTGTTAACAAATCTGAAAGATCCGGCTTCAAGACTAGTCCGTTGATCTATGTTGTATTCTCATATGATTTTAAGTTCTCATCATAAGAGCAATTTCAATGTAGTACTAGAAAGTTTTCCCATGCAGTCGAGGTATTACAAATCAAAAACCAAGAGGAAGAAGAACAGATGTACGAAAGGCTTAAGCGCAATATTGTGGAATTTTAAAACAAGCAATGACGATAAATTGGCCTCTTTTCAATTACTATAGTTACTTCAAGGCCCTCAAAAGTGTGAAAGAGAACCATGAGTCGCCTTAGAAGACGAGGAATGTCTGCCAATACGTGAAATTGACAAATGACAAGTGAACAAACCGAAATGCGTGATTTTGAATTTACCGATTGATAAAGCTCGTATACCCACTCGGTCTTAGCAAGTGATAACGGTTGATTATATATGAACCTATCCACGATCGAAATAGTGAAATAAATATTTTTTGGTAATCATAGATGTTTCGGCAAATTTAAACCGTTGGAACCTGTGAATAGACTGGAAACTGGATCACTGAATGTCAGTACTAAATGCTGGCATGAAGCTATGCAATGTGCAGACGGTTGTAAGTAAATCGAACCTATAATTTCGCTGCGTGAGATACAGTTTGAAAAGCACACTACGAAAGAGTTGAGAGTTCTTTTAACAAATAAACACATAATTTGTAAAAGATCAATTCGATTCAGAAAGTCGAATTCAATTGATTGTGAAATTGTCGAAATTTATTCGGCAAGGTCAAATACTAAACATCAGCTAAATTCAAACAGTTAGATCAAAACTGGTGTTAGAATTACAATCATACAGTACTCACCGAATTTGACAGTACTCGGTTAAGAAATTGTTGAGTTCAATACCATTCTACAAACAAAGCTTCACTCAAAGCTTCACAAACAGGATTTTAAAAACCGGGATTTTGAAGGTAACCTTGAAAGCACGTTTATAAATGATAGATTCTCTGAAGCCTAATCTATTGTGAGCGTTCCCTATACTGGTATCGATAAAATTTATATCTGAGAAAATAGTACATATATCCTTAGGTATAGGAACCTAAGTCATGCAATTAAATCCAATTTGTAATCATAAAATCCAACCATTTTAGGTCAGTCGGTCAATGTAGATTCGCCATCTCAACATATTGATGGTTTTAGGTATTTTAGGTAAGATAGTCGTCACCATTCGTTTCATCACACAATTGTCTGAGAAAATCCTGAGATTAGATGAAATTTCTCAATTCATTGGATGAATTTATATTTTTTGCTGATATAACCTCGCGCACTATGCATGTGGCGAAATTTTAAGACTAACTAGACTGCACGAATTAATTAAAATAAATAGTAAGGAAAGTAAGGAAAAAATATGACTTAGTAACTCAACTAATGTTAGAGGCATAGTAGGTTCAAATCAAAACTCGCGGTGAGTTTTAATTAGATGTTGAAATTGTTTGTCTGCCACTTTAGCCTTCGATCCTAAGAGATTTATATAACCACTTCTCGGTGTATCTTACAGTATATCGATGTCTTGAATAATGTTGTAACAATTATTAGATTTTGGTAGTGAAGTTAGTCCCTAACTTAGACAATATTTTCTACTCCAAGACTCTCTCTGCAGCTAGAAACCTGCTAAACAGTTAAAAATAGTCTTTCCCTTACAACGTGTTTTATAATATGTAAAATATACGAGTATGTGCAACGGCGTTATATTCGTTAATTACGTAGAATACATTACGTAGGTAAAACAATTACCTGCATTATGTGATACACCGAATGTTGGCGAAGTATAGCACTTATGCAAACGTAATGAGTGGTTTGGTTCAGCACAGAAATTTGATAAATTTGGCCTGTGGTGGAATTGGCAACAGTACAATAACACTATTAAAGTATTTAAATTACATAAATTTTCTTGAAAACCATACTCATTCAAAGGCACCCACAATTATTCATTTGTCATTCTCATTATTCTTTTCAAAACAAAGATATTAGATAGGTCTAGGTAACACACATCAAAGAAAATTCATGCGAATATGCTAAAATATAAAGCAATTGGATTACAATTAGAAATTGTAAAGTGGGTACATCTTATAGTTATGTGGCTGGTGACAGGATTATTGCGCACACCACATATTGTTATACGACATGCATGATCATCTTGGTAGCATTCGCAAGGGCATATTACTATTTCTTCATATACAAAGGATGTGTTTTTATTTTATTTAACATCATTTAACCGACATCCTGTTTCAATTTAATTTTTTAAAAGAATTTTTATTTTTTTACTGTGAAACTAATTTTGTTTCCGTTAAATAAAAAATTGTCCTATTTTTTAAAATTGTAAATCTTGTGTTCATTTTTTGTGTACGGTATTCCATTTATAGAAGTACTAGAAGTAGTAAGAAGTACTTGAATGACTCAAGCAATATCATTTCATTATACTCTCCAAACTCTCACCTGTCAATAAACTATTCACTTCTCTATGACACAAATAGCAGATGTCGACCAACTGGCAGTCTTCCAATCGATATATCTCCGAATCCCAAAAGAGGTTTCTCTTAAAATTCTCTTTATAAGTGGGAGGTTGTAATTTCTTGCGAACTTAGTATTTGTTTCTTCTGCAGCCTAGAATGAACGGAACAAAACTTGCGACAGAAGCTTTACACATTAATGATGCCCTAAAGCTGCAATGAAAAATAACATAAACATAAAATGTGTATAGATATGTTTGTATGTGGTGTCTCGATATAATGAATTTTTGCAAAAACTATTACATATATCAAAATTTAAAAAAATCTAAAACTTCTTTGAAAGTTCCAACCTCCTTTGAAAAGTGCTACCATTAAACTAAAAGCATATGCACAAACAATTATTTACGTGAATATGTGACGTGCTTTAAATGACATTTCGTTGTTCCACAAACCGAGGTTTGTTTATTTTTAATCTTTGCAATCTGCTCTGGGGCCGAAGTACCCCCAAATCTTACACGGTCTCCTTTTTATCTCCTAGCTTAAGCAGTAGCCATATCAAAGACGAATGGCTATAGGTCCGATTAACGTAGAACCGTCCGCACAATTGCGTATAGCTCTATGTCTATAGCACTAACATGGAAAATGGGAGACCCATAATTTCTGGGCTCGGATAGGGGATAGTGAATAATTATAGAGATAATTAAATGAGCCTTTTAGTTTTCCAAAGCAAGGAAACTATAAATCTTTGTTATTTTAATGTTTCTAAACGTTCGGTTATTATGGTTTAAATAATTAAATATATTTATACGGACCCATTAAAAAAAATCACATATAGGCGGATCTGGTTTTCCTACCTCTGCCATAATAAACCAAGTTTCTACGAATCGAAAGAATAGAATTCTAAAATTTTATAAAAGTAGCAACGTGAACTAGGTAAATTTGAATTGATCTCTGTAAATTACATTTCTCAATTTTCATAATTTGCCTCAAATTCTATAAAAAACTACTACAGAGATGTTACTATGTCCTATGTAATAAAAACACCATTGACACTATAAACAACACTAACACTATAAATTGAGATTATAGGGTGTCAGACGTAGGACAGGTCTTGGTCTTTAATTTCCCGGATATGGCCCCGGTCACTATCACCCAACCGTTATTCCCTCCAAAACCTCCGCCATTACCCTCGACATTACCCCTTCTCTCTCCTCCCCAACCCCCGCCAGTATACCACCAGTCTATAAGCCTCTCGGCTACGAGAATTTCAGCAGGCGGGTGGCAGGGGGTACTGTTCCGTGGTTAATGGCTGGTGGGAGGGGGTATTGACCGGGGAGGTCTAGACCACTAGATTAATCTCCTGTTAAAATAAATCACAAACGCGGTTTCCTTAAACTTCCCGGGAAAATGCTTTATTCGCCCGAAAAAGGCTTGGATAGACGAGTGGCATATTTCGCAACTGGAAAGTGGTCAGAATCGAGTTTGGAGACGCCGTTGGACCTTCACCTGGCACACCTCCCCTGAGTAATATACCTGGCATTGTGGGGTTCGTACGAACCCCAGTGAGAAGTATCCTTGTAAAACTTGAAATATTGATTATTTTTCTTTAGAAAAAATCAGAAATCATCTTTAGATACCCCTTTAAAGACCTTGTTAAAGTTAGCCGAAAGTTGCCAGCCGAAAATAAAAAAAATGATAATGCAGATTGTGTCCTTGGTTTGATAACCTAAAATAAAAATTCAACAATGTTGTTCAATATATTTCAGCCGAAAGTTCCGATACCAGCCGATATTAAAGAAAACTTATTTTTTCCTTCATTTTATTTACTTCTTTAAAATAATATTAAAAATAAAAGTTATAGTTTATGATATGTAGACATATTTGGTCCGGAAATTGTAAATTTTATTTGAAAAGGATCAATTTGAGAATAAATTCATTGAATGGCTTATCGCTCTTGTTTAATCTTAATTCGCATTGATGTCACCATGGCCATTTGATAGGCCCTAATGCCTGTTAACGACTTTCCAATTTTAAAGCAATTCTGATGGAGATACAGGGGTGTAACTTGACAAGATTCCCATAGTTCAATTTCTGAAAAATGCATTGAATGGCCTGACGCTCTTATTTAATCTTAATTCGCATTGATGCCACCATAGCCATTTGATAGGCTCTAATGCCTATTAACAACAACCCAATTTTTAAGGAAATTCTGATGGGGATACAGTGGTGTAATTTGAAAAAAGTCCAAAGTTCAATTTCTGAAAAATTCATTGAATGGCCTGGCGCTGTTGTTTAACCTTAATTCACATTGATGCCACTATGACCATTTGATAGGCCCTAATGCCTGTTAACAACAGTTTAGTTTTGAAAAAATTATGATGGGGATTCGGGGGTGTAATTTGAATAAATTTCCACAGTTCAATTTCTGCCAAATTCAATGAATGGCCTGGTGCTCTTGTTTAACATAAATTCGCATTGATGCCACTATGGCCATTTGTTAGGCCCTAATGCCTGTTAACAACAACCTTTCTTCAAAATTAGACTGTTGTTAACAGGCATTAGGGCCCATCAAATAGCCATAGTGGCATCAATGCGAATTCATGTTAAACAAAAGCCCCATAGGCCATTCAATGAATTTTTCAGAAATTGAACTATGGAAATCTTGTCAAATTACGCCCCTGTATCCCCATCAGAATTTCTTCAAAATTGGACTGTTGTTAACAGGCATTAGGGCCTATCAAATGGCCATAGCGGCATCAATGCGAATTTATGTTAAATAAGAACGCCAGGCCATTCAATGAATTTTTCAGAAATTGAACAATGAAATTTTTTTCAAATTACACCCCTGTTTCCCCATCAGAATTTCTTCAAAATTAGACTGTTGTTAACAGGCATTAGGGCCTATCAAATGACCATAGTGGCATCAATGCGATTTTTACAAAAATTGACCAATGGATTTTTTTTTAAATTACACCCCTGTATTCCCATCAGAATTTCTTAATTGGACTGTTGTTAACAGACATTAAAAGTCGGCTGATATCTTTCGGCTGAAAGAAATCAATCAACATTGTCCAAGTTGTTTACTTTCGGCTGGGATAGCGAAGACACTATCTGCATTATCGATTTTTTTATCTTTCGGCTGGAATCGTTCGGCTAACTTTAACAGTATCCTTTAAAGCGTGGAATAATCGGAAAAGGAAATAAGCGGTGGAAAGTTCAGAAAAATCAAGATCAGCGTTCAGAAAAAATTCGGAAACTGGAAAAACTTGAAAAAAGTGCGTTTTTTACAAAAAAAAAATCATAACTTTTTTGTTTTTTGATAAAAAGGGCTAAAATTTTAGCTGGGCCTTCTTCTATTACATCACTATAAAGGAAAAATATTAGTTTGCATGGGTCTTCCAAGAAAGCAAGACTATTTATTTTGATAAATGAAGGTATGGAATTCACGGAAAAAAAAATTCGATAATAGTGAAAAAGTCGTTATTTTTTTTATTTTTTCAAAAAATTTATTACAAAATAGTCTTTTTCAAGAAGTAGAGTTGCTGAAAAATCGTTGAAGTTTATAAAAACAAAATTTCAATTAATATCCAGTACAAACGGGGCACATCAAAATCATATGGTCTATGCATATAGGGCGTTTACACGATGCACATTCTTTATCGTATTTTTTGTCTTTTTTCGAGCACGTAAGGCGCATCTTTGTTTGATGACAAGATTAAAATTCTGCAAATAGCGCTCTGATAAAACCGATCGATTCAAAATTGTATTAATCTCTCCTTTTTAATCTCTGCGGAGACTGAAATGAATGAGATGACGTTCCAAATGAGGCTTTATCAAATATAAATATATTTTTTCCAAACAATAATCCGCAGTTAATGCTAGTTCTTCTTGGTTTTGGACGGCCCTGCGGGCTCTCAAAATTCGTGCATTCACGATCGCCATGTCCAAGATGCCTTGAAAAAAACGCTGCGCCCACCTGTACGTCTTTTTACGCACACTGAAAGAATGGCATAGCTTATTGTGTCCGTGCCTCCTTTGTTTTTATTATAATATAGAACAATACTGGGTTTCTGTTCTGTTATTTGTTCTGTGTGAAGAAGCGAGGTGGCCAGCAGCACAATTTTGACCGATTTTTTTTTCTTCGAAGCGTAGCTGAGAAGGGTTAAATTGTCGGTATGGCAGAACTTGGTGAGTGGCCGATATTTTTTTGGAACCTCCGCAATAAAATCCGCTGAAATTTCCTTTTCGTTATTGCGAATGGTACCGGTAATTCTCAAATTATATGGTTCATTGTACATTCGTTGAAGCAAACTAATTGACGTATACCAATTATCACACGTTACTGATCGGTTTGTGTTGTAAATAGGTTAAGTTACTAATCTAAAATAATACTCAAGAATTTTTTCATCACGTTCTACGATTTCAGTATACTTTCCTAAATATGGAACCGCGTTAATCTGTAGTAGAAGTTTTTGGATAAATGTCTTTTAAATTTTTAGAAAAATCAATGGTAAAGAAACACGTATATATTTACCATGTACGAAGTCTTTGCATCGTTTAAGCTAACGACCTTGAGCCCATATTTATCCGGCTTATCTTTCATGTAAACTTGGAACTTACAGCGTCCTCTGAAACTCAGCAGCTGTTCGTCAACAGTACATTCGTGACTCAGACTGTAGTTGCTTTTACAATTTTCTATAAACATGTTCCATAAATTCCTGATCGGAGCAAATCTATCATCCTCTTCTCTTTCGTCTTTATTATCGAAACGAAGACAAGTTGATGAAAAAGTAAACCTGTGCCTTGGAAATACGCATTTGTCAACTGTGAGGCTCTGATCTCAATATAGCATCAGTATGATGATGGTAACTTTGCTGTTTTTCTTCAACAACCAATGCAAAATATTCCTGTTCGATCTTCAAGTTCGTATTATGTACGATTAAATATATCATCTCTTCAGTAAATAAACACTCCCAAATAGCTTCTATCGTTTCAGCATTTACAGCGTTAACAGCTGGACGGGGATCTAACGGTTGCACATGTCTGTCTGCAAAACCAATTACAGACATTAGAACGAATAAATATGAAATAGTTATCGATAATTAATCAATAAAAAATTATTAAAAACATAGCAGCTTAATTGAATTGGTATTGAAAAAATGTTTTGCTCTACGTTGGTATTCTTACCTGATCTAGAGTTTCTCTTGTCCACTTGAAGCCATCTTTCCCATAGATGTGTTTTGGCGGGCGGCCACGTTGTGATTCACTTCGACGTGCATTAACTCTTTGATTTTCGCTTGGATCCCCCATGCCAATATCTATAGCATCGTCATCAGATTCTTCATAGCTATCATCTGAAGAATCCTCCGCGATTGAAAGATGGTCGGCACCATTATCTTCTATTGATTTTTCCTACATATCATCCTCGAGCAACCGCTCTTGTAAATATCGAGAACGCAAGTGATACGCCATTCTAAACATGAACAAAAAACGTAGAAATCGTTGAAAAACGTAAAAACAAAAATGTTGATGCATAGAAACGATGATTACTTACCTCTCTTTTCTTTTTAAACACGAAAATCAAAAAAAAAAACAAAAAATTCCACAATTCACGAAAAACAATGTTGATGTCACGGTGGGGTACGTACACTCGCCAAACTGCTTTTGCCAACTGCTGCACACGAACTAACGGTCGCAGCGCTATCCCAGTGTCATAGGTATAAAAGTATATCCCTTGACTACCGATAGATGTCGTTGCGAGTTTAGATTTCGAAGATTTAAATATCGAAAATCAACTGAGATGATCATTTAGAGCATTTTGAGATGATCTAAGAATCGTCCCAACTTATGGCTTCTTCGTAAGCAATGAAGTGCGCTCGGCTAGGCCATGAGTCATCAACCGGAACCAGTGGTAGTCGGAAGCGGGTGAGGTAAGACATCCCAGTGAAGCGCTTTCAAAGTTTCCTTGACGACATGCGGCCGAACGTTTTCAAGCTGAACGATCACATTGTCATGTTTTTTGGCATATTGGGCTGGAGTAGCTCATAGTGGATCACTCCGAACTGATCCCACCGGATTCACTTCTGCGCTTTACATTGTCGTAGTGGATCCACTTTGATCCAGCTGGATCGCGGACAAATTTGAATTTTTTGACTTATATATGGCAAAAATTCAAATTTATCCGCAATCCAGCGTTAACGGAAAAGAAAAGTATGGCGTGGTTGGGAAGTTGATTGTGTCTAAGTGTCGATTATCATAGTTGTTATCACTCAGATTGTGACGCTAAATGGAAGAATTTCCTACGATTGTGTATTTAAATCGGAGTACTGAAAATAGACCAATATACGAAACAATCACAATAAAACCATTATAATCGAAAAAAAAGAAAAAAAACTAAAGTAGTACATTCCTTATTACCACATATCGATTTACCACCATTCACCGCATCTACCCAAATCATGTAAATTTAATGATTTCAATTAATTTTATGTATGCTCAACAAAATGCCTAGCGTTAAATAGCGAACCGTTTCTAAAGGTATATTATGATGTATAACGTACTATATATGTAGATACGGATTCCTGAATAAACTTCACCATCCTCAACATGAACATTGGTAGCCTATAACTACAAACTATAAAAACAAACAGAAAATTAATGAAATATTACAAAACCACAATAATTATCATCAACTTCAACATGAGTTAAGTGGTTTTTGATGATGGTTTTATAAAAATCAAAAACTACGATATATGGCAACTACCAAGGTGGATATGGAAGCGGCACAGAGAGCGATTTTTTTACATTGCAATGTTTACGTTATATATGATGGTATGAATATATAGGAATTCTCGTATACACCAGAGTTTATATACGAAGATACGATATATAGATTTTTGTTTTGATAAAATATATATTTACCACATGAAGATGAACCAACCAAGATTAAATCAAACTGTATATATGAGTGGTTTACTCTTAAATTCTGAAAGGTTGGTGGTATATTTTTAATTAAATTTAAAGCAAACCACACCACCAATATGGTCTCAAACCCTAAGTCATAATATACTCCTACGCTAGAATTTCATTTCATTCCAAATCCGAATGTTTTATGCAGTCTAAATCGATATCCTACAAATTTCAATTTATTCCAATTACCTTAAATCTTAAAAATCAAATTTTCAATTTATTCAAGTCGCGTACAAAAATTTTCGCGAGAGAACCCAACAAAAAAAAAAATAAATAAATGATAATAAAATCATCGAAACAAGGAATAATACATAAAGTAAATGTTAAAGTTAATCTAATGCTGGATTTGTGTATACAGATTGATGATTTTTAAAGTGTAACATGTTCAATGTTTAAAGCGATTTTAAGAGAGTATGGCATACAAATAAAACAATGGTTGCGCCTGTGCTGTTTAAACGATTGTCTGCGTACTAAACAGATTACGCATATTTGCGACTACGAGAACGAAGTCCTATTCTCATTGGCCGGCATGGCACAAATTTCTTGTTGATGTTGATACATCCAAAATCTGTGTGACATTCTCTGTGACAATCTTGATAGTGATTTAGTTTAGTGGGATCACTACTGGTGATAACCATCCTAGCGGATCATTTCAACTCTCGGAGAATAGATGCTTTTCATGAAATTGTTCTTGTGGATAATGTTGTGTTTGTATTTCGTAAGGAAACTTTAAATTGAAATGAATTTGTCGAAGGTTTCAGAGAAGTAGTACAGTGTTATTACTGTGTCTAATTAAAAATGATTCTCTGGCGTATGTGAATGACAATTTATCCGGTGCTAACACAATAAAAGAGTCAACAGTAAATATTGAATACTCCTTCTGAGAAATTTCAAAAATTGGCTTTTCTAGGATTTACTGTATTTCTTATGGCTTATAGACACTCAATTGTTGATCAATTTGCTGAGTCAAGTAGACTAAATACGAGTAATCTTGTACTATTGGGTTAAAACTGCCTAACTAATTTTCCAGCTGGAGCGTGGCTTTTAGGAAGTGTTATGGTAGTAAGCTGCTTCTTGTTGTGAGCTAACTGATGTGACGACAAAACCAACCAATTTCATGTAGTTTTCATGAAAATATGGAAGTTCTTCTCTATATGGATCTACAACATAATACTCTGTTGTCTGAGTTTGAATTTGATGATTGTTGCGACCTCAGTTTATGTCAGTTGCTGTCGATGGCAAAGATAATTCATTTACGCGTTGGTGCAATTCTGTTACATTTTTCGTGTAGCTTTCCTATATTAGATTTGTATAGATATTTTTTAGATTTGTATTTTGTAATTTAAGATGAGCTGCTTCATCTGCACTGTGTTTAGTTATTGTTGGTCCTGCGGTTATTGCTCCGTGTCCACGGTTGTGATTGATTAGCTTGTTAATAGCTAATGAGATCGTTTTTTGGCCGTTCTTTTGAAAATCAAAAAACTTGCTAAAGCGGATTAGTGTTCATAGTGCAGCTGTTACGTTGTTATTTCGCTGATACTGTTATAGTTTATAATAACTTCTTTTGGCAAGAAATGAAACGGGAAAATCTGGGAAACAATTAATGAAGCATGACCATAAATCAAAACCGTTTTTATAATTAAAAACCTAATTGTTTGGTTTGACTATACGAAAATTTATCCAAATAGGCATCAGACCAAAATATCGTGAGTCTACCACAAAAACTGAATAAATGCAAATCAACTGGTTTTTTTGTGTTCTTATGACGTGCCGTCATTGAGTTTATAGTTTTGGGCCCCCAGTCATGTCAACGAGGGCATTTATATAGCAAGTTGCTTGCAGAAAGGCAAATTGTAACATGACCAGAGGTCATGTTAACAGAAATTAACTATCCAGCTGTCCAGGCGGTCATTGTTCGTCAGCTAAAGCTCAGGGTTCGGGGTGGGTATTTCTAGACAGCTGAATAATCCTAGTTGGGACCGAATAAGGAAGGGAAATAGGGAAAGGTAGGATAGGGAAAGGAAAACTAACAGTCAACTCACCTTGTTTCCACTCTACTTACCTAAACTCCATCTAGATAAACAAATTAGTTATTCATTTTATATTCACTAACTAAATCACTGCACGAACTAATAACCATAATGCAATAATGATGAGTAGAAAAGATAAGAAAAGAAAAACTAGAGAAAAAGAGGCAAATCACAAATAAAATGGCAGACAAGAAAAGAAAAATGAAAAATTAATAAATTTGAACTGCACATTATAAAAATATACAGTGCAACCAATTAGTCTCCGTACATTGAAAATATACAAGGAAATTGGTTAGATAAACGTTCCTAACTTAGTTATTACCGATTGGATATTACTCATGTTTGGGTTTTAGAATAAAAAAACTTATTCTTTAAAACTACGTAAAGAAAAAAATTCAAAATATATTTTTAAAAACAATAATAAAATAATTCATTATAAACTCAACAACAAAAATTGGAACCATTTATTCTCCGTACACTGTATTAAAATTCTCAATAACGGAAAAATATTGTTTGATTTTCTGTGATTCTTTTTTATTTTGCATTCGTAGCACCGTTATAGTATAATATATATTTGAAAAGTAAAGTGGCTCTTGAGTCGTCAAAATTAAATTAAATGGCGTTTAATAAAGATATACAACTCGCAACTCGAGAATTGATGAATACATTAAAAAATGAAGGCAAATCTTATAAGGATATTGGTGATATAGTTGGAAGAAGTCGTTCGTCTGTCCGATATGTTTGTCAAAAATATAATTCTACTGGATCCATAGCCAACAAACCTAGATTTGGACAGCCACCAACAATTAAAGAGCACTGCAAAACGCAGTATTTTGGTAAATGTTCGGAAAAATCCAAAATTGAGTGCTCCTAAAATAGTTCAAAATCTACAATCGGACTATAATATTAAAGTATGCTCACAAACAGTTCGGAATATGCTAAATGGAGCTGGGTACAATGGCCGAATAGCGCAGAAGAAGCCGTTCATAAACAAAATAAATAGAGCGAAAAGATTAGCTTTCGCAAAAACCCATTTAAATAAACAAAGCAGTTTCTGGAATAATGTTGTTTTTAGTGACGAGACAAAAATTCACATACATAGATCAGATGGACGCGTTACAGTGTGGCGAAAACCAAATCAGCACCTGAAAACTAAGAATTTATGTGGGGCTGTAAAGCATGGTGTAGGTGGCCTAATGTTATGGGGGTGTATGAATGCATCTGGAGTTGGACAGCTCCGCATCATAGAGTCTATTATGAACAAGCATCTTTATTTAGACATCGAAAAACTTACACGCTAGTGCGGAGAAAGTTTGCATAAGTGGTTCGTTTATCTTCCAGCAAGACAACGATCCAAAGCATACGGCATTTGTGGTGAAGGAATGGCTGCTCTATAATTGTCCAAAGCCATTACATACGCCACCAAAGAGTCCAGATATAAACCCGATTGAGCATCTCTGGGCCGAACTCAAAAAAAGGATTAAAAATCGAATTGTGAAAAATAACAAAGATCTCGCTGAAGTTCAATTCAATTTAAAAATTACATGATGTTGAAATAAACCATTTGCAGAGAACAAAAACAAAATAAGAGAAAAAAACTATGAATAGTTTTAACCATTTCCTTTTTCCAAAAATTTATCTCAAACAAAATCAATTAAGTGAAAATCAAAAGGAAATGCTTAAACTTATTTGTGGTTATACTTAAATGTAACAATTAAATATTAAACTACAACTAGCTTACGGAATTCAAAACACGTTGGGCGCCATTGGTAATCCATATTGTATTTGGTGCGAATCGGATCCGCTCGAAACGAGATACGACAAAACGAGAAATGGTACAAAACGCGATATTTCAAAATGCGATATTTCAAAACGCGATATGGTACAGAAGAGACCCACCTGATATCACTCGGTCCTATACTCCCGCTTTTATCGATTTTTAAATTTCTATAAATTGAAATTTTTTCTAGGGAGCGGAGCGACTGGAGCGCAGCGACCCGCCTGATATAACAAAGGGTTGTACTCCCGTTTCTATTGATTTTTAAATTTGTATAAACTGTTTTTTTTTCCTAACTAAGGAGCGAAGTGCTTACCTGATATAACACGATCCTATACTCCCGCTAATATCGGTTTTTAAATTCCTATAAACTGAAATTAAATTTCCCATTTTCCAGAATGTACATTACGAAGCGACGGGAGCGCAGCGATTCGCCTGATATCACCCGGTCCTATACTCTCGCTTTTATCGATTTTTAAATTCCTATAAACTGAAATTTTTTCTACTAATGAGCGAAGTGACTGGAGCGCAGCGACCCGCCTTGTATAATCCATTGCAGTACTCCCGAACTGCTGAAGTTTTTCTTTCTAACTAAGAAACGAAGTGCTCACCTGATATAACCCGATCCTATACTCCTATTCTTATCGGTTTTGAAATTGCTTTAAACTGAAGTTTTTTTTTCTAACTAGAGAGCGAAGCTGATATAACCCGATCCTAAACTCCCACTGCTATCGATTTGTAAATTCCTATAAACTGAAATTAAATTTCCCCATCACCCGACTGATTTAACCCGATCCTAAACTCCAGCTCCTATCGATTTTTAAATTCTTATAAACTGAAATTAATGTTCCCCTTCTCCAGAATGTACATTGCGAAGCGACGGTAGTGCAGCCACTCGCCTGATGTATACTTCCGCTCCTATCCATTTTTAAATTCCTATAAACTGAAATTAAATTTCCCCTTTTCCAGAATGTACGTTGCGAAGCAACCGGAGCCGACCCGCCGGATATAACCCAATCCTAAACTGCCACCCCTACTGATTTTTAAATTCCTTTAAACAAAAATTAAATGTTCCCTATGTGGATTATAAAAAAATTGAAATAAAATAATTGAAATAACAATAAAAATTTTTATTTGTATAAAAGTTGGGATTTGGGGCGGTAGCCCTCAATCTTAAGGTATAAAATGATTTAAAATAATCATAAAAGCATTTGTGCTTCGAAAAAAGACAATATTTTTTCGCGTTTGGGTTGTCTTTTAAGACGATTTGGGGCATTTAGGGCTACTTGGGATCATTGAGAGCTAATTGGGTCGTTGCTGGCTATTTTCATGGCCATATTCGTAATCAGCATACTAAAGTACTTTAGTATACCGATTTTTAGATTTTTTGGAGGTATACAGTGTTGCCAGATTGTCAGATTTATCTGAAAATCTTAGTTTTTCTAATAGGACAAAAGATTTTCAGTTTTTCTACGAAAATTCAGATTTTGGTCAGTTTTTTGAATAGTTTCGTTTTTATAGTTATCGTTAAAAAAAATGATAAAGAAAAAAATTCTGAAATAATGTGTTTAGCAATTCCGAAAACCTTTATGTGTTTTGTTGGGCTTGCATGTAATTTCGTTTACGATTACGGCTGTTAGGATCTGTTTGTCAAATTTTTGATGGGTATGTTTGCAACTGAAAATAATTGTGATACGATGTGAAGTGATAGTAATCTTTAAAAATAAATTAATTTTAATAATTTCAATGGATAAATTTTTGATTCGAACACCAATAGGTAACCATTATAAAATTGTTAATACATGCTATTTGAACAAACCTGGTGGAATTGTGGTACGATTTTTATTTTTTCCAGAAAAATTTGTAGGAGAACCAAGCAATAAAAATAATAAAACACAACCGGCATTAGAATTAGAACATGAAGAAGTAAGTACTTATTCGTTTTTATATTCGTGTTAAGTAGTTACTACTTATACTTACTGGAAATATGTTTATTATTTTAAAGGTAGATAGCGATTTGGAAACTAGTCACCCTACCCCTAATACATCAGTATCTTTGAAATCTGCAGAATCAAAAAAAGAAAATGAAACTACTGTAAAATTAAATTTTTGTGTTTTATTTTTCGTACTATAAATTGTAATTTAAATTTTCTTCTAGAAAAAGAAAAGCCAAAAAAACCAAAGGTGTCTACTCTATTTTATGGGAGGCCGACGTAGATTTAAAATTATGGCTTAAAAAAAGTAATAATAATTTTGCATTCTGTAAGGTATGCAACTGTGAACTAAAAGCCGGTGGAGGTATTACCGACTTAAAAATGCACGCCAAAACAAGTAAACACCGTGAAAGATCAAGGGCAATTGATATCCAATCGGCATCTAATAATGTTATTAAGGAATTTCTTAATAACGAAAAGACAGTATCGAAGCTTGAAATACAGATAGCAGCATTCGGTGCTGAACATAATTTATCGTTTGTTGCAGTTGAAGAGCTGGTTTCATTTTTAAAAGTTGCGGTGCCCGATTCCGATGTTATAAAAAAATAACCCTTGGTCGTACAAAAGCCACGGCAATTGTAAATAATGTAATTGGCCTGAATCATTTTGAAAATTTATGTGATATTTTAAAAACGAATTTTTTTCGCTGTGTGGTAAGGGTAGAATATAATGGAAAAATTCAGAATTTATTTTTTAGCTTGGTGAAAATAGAACAATGCAATGCGACCGAAATTTATACCAAAATTATAGAAGTTTTTAAAGAAAACGAAATTAATTACAAAACTAATCTTATCGGATTTGCGGCCGGCGGGGCAAATGTTATGACGGGAGCGAAACATTCGGTGGCGCAATTATTAAAAAAACATTGCCCCAGTTTAGTTATATTTAAATGCATTTGTCACTCGTTCGCCCTTTGTGTCAACCACTCAATGGATTCCCTTCCATCTTATGTAGAAGAATGTGCAAGAGACATATATAATTCTGTTCAAAACAGTCCTAAACGGAATGAATTATTCTCTAAAATCCAAGTCCTCCTCGACTTCGAACCTCGCAAAATGCTTCACCCATCGCAAACTCGGTGGCTATCTATTGAAGTGACAGTGGTGTAATTGTTAAGTCGAATTGAGGCATTAAAATTGTTTTTCATTCATGAAGATTTAGAAAAGTTTCCCAAAACTCAACGTATAACTGATAATCTTTACAATCCTCAATTCGAACTTTACTTGAAGTTTTTAAAATTTATTTTAGGCCTTGTGAATAAGCTTAATCGTCTGTTTCAAAGTGAGCAACCTCATATTCACAATTTATATTTTGAAGTTTCTAGATTGTACATGAATATTTTTGATTATTTTATAAAAGAGGAATATATTTGCAGTGTTCAAATGTTCAAAAAAACCGATAGTATATTGTCCAGTGAAAAAATTAAAAATTTGAACGATATTTATTTTGGAGCTGAAATTTCGACTGCACTTGAATCAACTCACATACTGTCTGAAACTGACGAAATAGATTTTCGAACACCCTGCCTTAGTTTTTATGTAAGTTTTTGCAATAATTTATTGAACAAATTTTATTTTCAAAATGAATTTCTGCAACCCGTTGCCATGTTCGCTCCTAAAACCATTATTGATAAAAAAAATTACCACAATTTCCAAATTTCAAATATTGGTTCCCAATGTTTTTGATCTTGAAAATGTACAACAGGTCGATGATGAATGGAGAGAATTGCGTGCCGTAAATTTTGAAGAAATTGAACATAACGAAAACACCAACATCGAAATATTTTGGAAAACGATGTTTAAATTAAAGAGAAATGATACAAGTGAGTGTTTCCCCAATTTAAAAAAAATAATTTTTGCAATTTTGTCAATTCCGATCGCCACTGCCAACGTTGAACGATTTTTTTCGCAAATCAACCATAATAAAAATAAGCTAAGGAATAAATTAGAAATTCCGACTTTAACAGGAATTTTAAGGACAAAGGAATGTTTAAAAAAAACTGACATAGGATCTTCGCAAAATTTGGAACCCTCAAATGTAATGATAAAAAAACTAAACTCTAAAATGTATGAAACTGTATGTATGTAAACTCTAAAATGTATGTATTATGTATGTATGAATAAGTAATTGATAAAAATTGGACTTTTCAATAATAAATAATATGAACAATTTTTGAATTAAAATTACTTTTTGTTTTATTTTATTTTTTTGTCAGATTTTTTTGCTTCTAATTCAGAATACACTATTCAGATTTTTTACCCGAAATTCAGATTTTTTTTCAGTTTTTGGAAAAAAATATATGGCAACGCTGGAGGTATATGACCTATTCGGAAGTATAACCACGCAGTTAAAATTTTCGGCCGTCAATTAATAGCAGGTGCAAATTGAATGAAAAATTGAATTTTATTAAAACTTTCAATATTGGGCATTTCTGTATCTTGGACACTTTCATTCAGTCTCTTGAAATTTCTTATATTAATTTTGACAAAAATAGTAAAAATATTCTGTATATTGATAACCTCTTTATAATGTAACTTGGACACTTTGAAAATTTTCGTCTAATCTTTAATAAATTACCCTTTGTTGGACACGAACACTTTTGTTCAATACATATCAGTAATTCGATTTAATGATAAAAAATATCTCGTTTTGTACCGTATCGCGTTTTGTACCATATCGCGTTTTGAAATATCTCGTTTTGAAATATCGCGTTTTGTACCATATCGCGTTTTGTAGTTTATCGCATTTTGAAATATCACGTTTTGAAATAACGCGTTTTGTACCATATCGCGTTTTGTACCATATCGCGTTTTGAAATATCGCGTTTTGAAATATCGCGTTTTGAAAAATCGCGTTTTAAAATATCGCATTTCAAATGGGACCCGGTGCGAATTGTATTTTTGATCGCTTTTATGTAATATTATTTATCGCGATTATTTTAGATTATAAAAAGTATAATATTTGTACTTATATACACATATCTTGTATTATTAGGAAATTTATTATAGTAATCATATTTATATTGCATTATTATGTAAAATATTATTAAGGTATATTTAAGTTATGTATGCGTTTCTATGTCGTCGCGTTTTAGCACTACCTGTACGAGTTGGTTACCAATTTCAATTCTATTTTGTTCACTAATTGCAACCACAGAAAGTCTATTGTTGTTGTTGCACTGGTAGTCGTAATTGGTAGTGCCCAAAAGGGGGTTCGTTATGTTCACTTTGTTAATTTTTTTCAGTTTTATTGAAAGAATACTATAGTTATATTTTAATTATATTTTAATTATCACATCATATAGGACAACACCACAGATAAGCCGACTGTAAGAACTCGAATGATAGAAATTTTTCAACAGATCAAACTCGAATAACGGATTTTGTGAGGTACTACAGCTAGAAATTATATTCGCTAAGGAAGAGGACACTAGCCCTGTTGGAAATTGTCATATAAATAAAGCCCGAACTAATTATGCCATATCTGAACTAACTTCTCGGTTATTTTTAGGCAGCTCTATACAAATTTCAGCCATTCAGAATGTTTTTCGTTGTTCCGCTCCTTGTTAACACAGCCGCCCATAATAATTTTTAATTTTGTTTATTTATGTGGCTTAATACGAAACGATGTATGCATAACCGAAATACCCAAATTGTAATTTAATTAAAATTGAAAACAAATGAATGTTATTTCAAAAATTGATACAGATTTTAATAATTGGGGGATGTGAAAATAAATCCATATCCCATTTCCATCCGTATGTTATTTAAAAAATTAAAATAAAATAAAATAAATTCCCGGTAGATTTTCTAATTGATTATCAATTACATTGAAAAAATTTTGGTATAACTTCATCAAAATAAAATTAAATTTAAATAAAAAAAAAATATTTAATAAATATTTTGGTTGATTGAATGTTGATGAGAAAAGCAGAACAGTGTTGAACATTTATAACATTACAGATTAATAATTTTACATATTTAGATAATATGAATATTGCATTATACAAATCACATCTGTATGATGTTACATAATACATATCTCCCTTCCTCCACCCATTTATTTATTTTGATGAATAATTGAAATTAAATTATGGTCGGATTTTCAATGGATTCCAAAAAAATTTCGCAAATTCAAAATAAATATCCGTTTTACATCCGTCCATGATCCTTTCCCAAAAACAACAATTTGTTTTCGAATTATTTTCCCTCTCAGCGTATGTTTGACTTTCAAATTCGATATTAATTGTGACATTATAAAATTAAATTAACCACAAATTTTTTAATTACATTTAATCCTGTATTGGTTAGATTGAAAACGTTTCTTGTGCTAATGAAGTTGCAAGTACAATTATGTATATCGATTTCAGGTGGAGTGCAACCATAATGGAAATTATTTTAGAAATACAAAATCGGTTCAACAAAACAAACGTGTCTTTTTTTATATAAAAGTGAAACCGAACAAATATTCAGTGCAATAATCGTAGCATGTGAGATTTTGAGCAACTTTATAATGGCCAAAAGGGAGTCTTTAACTTAAAAAGGATGGCGCAAGTAGGAAAACGAAAGAGTACTTATACTAGGTACTGAAAAAACCTAGCATCCTATTGGAAGGATGTCAAAACACGCAACGATTAAATAAGGCAACATACAGATGAAAATCCAGACCATGAATATTGGAGTTAATTCGAAACCCAAGAATAGTTCTATAAAATATCATCAAAACAGAGTCGAACACTTCAACTTAAAAAAGATTTCGATGGGTTTTAAAATAATTGAAAACGATAATTTCGTTTTAATCAACGTTTGAATTTGAAACACTAACTTCACATGCTTACAACGCGTGATGTCCTAAATCAAATATTATCCAATTTTTTTAACACAATTGTTCAATGTTTTCTTCAAATTTACCTGATACCGGGCCTTACTGATTTTTAAGATTTTTTTTTTTTTTTGTCTTAGATCTTAGAACTATCGTTGATTTTCGAAATAATTGAAAAAATAATTTTTGTGAGCGGTTTGGTTAAATGGCCGATTCCGATAACAAAATTCGAAAGATAAAATGTCAAAAAAAATTGAACGAAAAAAATAATCGAAATATATCGAAAAAATCGATTTTTTCGTCGAATTTATAATCTAATCAAGAGTAAGTCGCTTTGTTTTTAAGGTTATATTTGTTTAAATAAACCTACCCTATTAAAATTACAAAATATTTGATTTCTTTTTGAAATCTCTCTCCGTTCCTATATTCAACATTTTACGGGTATAAAGGGTTCAACTCTTAGTGGTCGATTTTTTTAGTAACATTTTTCATAAAAAGGCAGTGTATGTCGTATCTGAATAGTATACTCCGTTATTACCGATTAAACGACGTCTGATTCGACTCAGCGGTCTTCTATAGAATTGACGTGATTTACTTAGCAGTCTTCTATAGATTCGATTTTTGCTAAAGTGCTGAAAGACGTTCTGAACTAAAAGAATTCGAATACTGTACGGATGAAAGATTGTGACCGCTACTTTCATTAATTCTATCAGCGATTTCTGACATATTGTCCATTGAATTATCGCGAATCGTAGTTAACGCGATGTATAAACTCTTTGGTAATCAACGTCATCAAAATGATTACCGTATTGATCCCTCTGAAGGCTTTTATCGCCTAGTTCCACACCATCAACTAAAAGTTCGATCCGTGATTCCGCTGAAGAAGTGTGGCGGTGTGTCAGTCCTGTTCCCAATGTTTCATAACGTTCAATTTTTAGTCGACGGCTGTCTTACAAGAGACCTCTAGGAAGTTAGCGCGAAAAATTATCCCGAAAAACCGTTATAGTTAAATATGGCAAGACTATTATATATTCACAGAATATTTTAATACTATCCTGATAGTCAAGTGTATATAATTAATATTGCTGCATATAAATCAAATATATCACGAGATTAGCTATAATATATAGTAAATTATTATATAGTTTTGTAATATTAAATTAGTATCACGAAATTTTCAATTACAATTATGTATATGTACAAAACATATTATTATTATTTAACATTTCGTGATAAATCACCTCGAGAAAATTACACAATAATAATCTACATCAATAAAATCAAAATTAATAAAATATAAAAAAAAATTAATTCAAATATTTAATATTAGAAAAACAACAATTCTCTTCTTTTGGCGGCCCTCGGCAAACTTCTTACGGACCCCCTGGGGGCTGCGTCCCTCGGTTAAGAATCACTGTTCTAGAGGATAAATAACATTTCGAATGAAACTTGATGAACAAGTGATTTAAATAATGTGCAATAGTCTTCTTTAATTAAATTATGTCTTGGGGCACAATATATTGACGATTCACTACATTCTGTGTTGATATTTATAAATACTTTTAAGGTGACTACTTGCATAAATTCCTATTCAATTTTAAGATCTATAAACAGTTTGATGTTTTCTTTTATAAACAGCGATGATTTTCCTCTTAAGTATCCTGCTAGATGAATAGCGTGATAACAGCTGTATCCATAAGTTTTAAGATATAAAGTTGATGTAAAATGGGTTTCCGATACTAGGCGTATATTTGTAGCCAAAGCTCTGTAGGTTTCAGAGTCGGCTACTGTAATCGATTTCATGATCGATTACATAGTGGAGAAATTTGATATCCCTACGACATTTATTGGTGGGGGTGATTTCTATTTTGGTTCAGCTGGTTCTTGTTCTAGAGCTACCTAGTTGTTTCTTGACGATTAACTGGTTTCGAGAAACCTCTTTTGAAGTTGATGGTAAAGTTTCTGTCATTTCTTGTGAGTGAGTGTTGAGCTTTCCTTTTGTAAGTAGGTCTTTTACTCTAGTTCAACATCCAATTTGTTTCTCTTCTCAAATTCTGCACGTGTTTCAATTGATTTTTTGAGTTCTTCATTCCCTTTCTTTAAAATTGTGGACTGTAGAGATGCCAAATTTTATTAAATGCCAAAATTTAACAAAAATCTTAACAAATTTTGTTTGAAACTTAGTTCAACCTTAGAAAAGGCTAGTAGCCTTTTCTTTCTCCAATTTCTCTTAAAAAATAATTGTTTATGTTAATATTTTCTATCGATAAAAAATATATTTGACAGTATTACAATTTCAATTGTCTTCCAGGGCTAAAACATCTAAATTTTTGCTCCATCAATATAGCATTAAAATTTCTGAAAAATGTTCTTCCCTAGGAGGGGGGAGGTAAGGAATTAGAGATACTTTCAAATTTTTATAAAAAGTCACCGGTGATACGCGGTACCAGATTTGTTCAACACCAACAAACACATTCAGATATTCTTAGCTATCCCTACGATGGCCTTTCAGCTTATACGTTTTGTTTTATGTCTCTTAAAGCAGTGTTAAATGATGAATCAGATAACTCGAAATTTAAGCTGAAAAAGGCTCTTATCGATGTAACGATGTCTCACTACTAAAGAGTGAAAAATAACGGTTTCTATTTATTGTTTAAAATATTCCTATACAAGATTCTCGTACTTGCACTTCAATGACGTCAATTCGTATATGTAAATAGGTACATAGGTACTCAACAATATACATTATCACGAAATACATGAGCTAACATTAAATTTTATTTACGCGCAGCTTTTGGTTAAATTGAATTTTGTAAGAAAACCAAATTATACAAATAAAAAAAAATCCCAGTCGATTTTCCCATTTCTTCCACATTTTTTTTCTTCTATATATAGATCAAGGTTCTTCAGGTATGTATATTCCTTGAATACACTGTTACACTATGTTGTTTTATTATCATCCTATTTTGGTACCTACAACAAAATTTATGTTATTTTACCATGTTGATTTACCTCCAAGAGCAACAGCGTATAGCACACGACGACGATGATGACGACTAAAAAAAATTTCCAACAAATGTACGAGTATAACACAAAAAGAGAAACAAACCCAACTGAAAATTAATTTAAAAATGAAAATGGATTTTAATTTTTTACAATAATAGTAATGATAATAATAATAATAATAATAATAATAACAACGCAAGAGGAGCAAAAAGGAAATGGGAAAATGGAAGCAAGAGAGAATGGGAAGTCGCAGGAAATTTGTGTTTATATATACAAACCAGAGACGCACACACCCGAACCCAAAAGTAGAGAAGAGAAGAACTAGGAAAAACAACATTTCGAGATATGAATAAAATTAAGAGGCAGATAACGAAGAGATATATGGCAAGTACATCCATGCGGGGTAGCTATATAGATAGATATATAGAAGACTCCATAGCAGATGGGGATTTTCCGGTTTTATTTATTTATTTTCATTTCTAATTGTTGTTGGCGTAGGCGGAAATGTAATTACATGGATTTTTACTGTCGTCTGTATTAATATTGTCATATGACAAAGATTTTTCCAGTGTACACGAGCAAGATTTTCCTTTTTTGTCGTGTTGCTGTTACTCCTGCTCGTATGTATGTATATAGTGACGATATAAATTTCAAAGTAATTAAATTGCATGTTTTATGGTCAGTTTGTAATTGGTCTTATTTGATTAGACGACAAGTTATTTTTAGTGGTTAAATATAGAATGGAATTTGACCAACGTTATACGAAATTCAGCCGCTATCTTTTTAACATGGTATATGGTGAGGTATTGCGCCTTGGTAAGTCATTATCATCACAAATTAAAAAATTGGGTTCTTCTTGCGTGTTTTCCAGACCGCATCCATAAAGAAAAACTAAATTTTGCTTTCGTTACTATCTACACTCTAAAATGTTATATCTTTCTTAATGGTCATTTAAAGATTTTAAAGGACGAACAAAAAAAATACAAAAAAATAAAAACTCATTAGTAAATTAAAGAAAATGGAAAAATTAATCATTTTATTTATTAATGAAAACAAAAATTTTAAATGAAAAATATCTTTTGGTTTTTGTGGAAATTTATAAGATAATGATTTTCTGGTTTGTTGCGGCGAATAATGAATAAAATGGGGGATGTGTGCTATTCGTTATTGGGTACAATGGCAAATATGATGAACGTTTCGGTGATGGGCAATAACTTCATCGTCAGCCCCCAATGTATATATTTGTTTAGTCAATCCTGTTGTTTCTGGTGTGGTTAATAAGTTCAGATCGTTATCTTCCTACGTTTTACACGTGGCATCAAACTCACTAAATTTTCGTAAGTTGTTGGCACCATGTATTAGGTGAGTTTAATAGTGAGAAGGTTTGTTGATATTGAGTCTCTGATCCCCAGCCGGCCGCGCATAAGAATTGTCAGGCTGTAATATTTGACTTCGAATCACATCTCGTTTCATAATATACCAAGTGTTCCCGCCGAATTGAATAGAATGAAACATTGTCAGAAATATTAATCGTTGGATTTCGTACAGGGACACGAATAGAAAATTGTTTGTTTCAGTCAACTGAGATGAAAAAACATTGATGAAATTAAGCACAAGCCAATAAAACAATGGATGCATCTGTTCAAATTTTAAAAACAGATGAAGCGCACTTGATGGAAGGAATTTTTCTGGGAAAACATCATCAACAAAACACAAATCGTCGGGTTAATATAAGGGGTACTAATTAGGAAACTAACCCTCGCCCCTCCCCTACGAATTGGGAAATTAGCAGTATCATTGATGAAGAATAAAAAGACCGCCGATAGACCAGCAGATCTACTACGCAAACCTGAAGAGAAGACCATCAACACCGATTTCGATGTCGACTGATCCTTCTATTCAGACAAGGCATGTCAACTACATCAACCGTCCTATGATTCAACAAGATTATCAGACAAATCAACTAAATAATCAACAGAATTATCCAAATCAAATTATATAGTTAAATTTTATGATGAGCGCCTTTCTAGAATCTCATACTATAGAATACAAAATTAGAGAAAATAAATTGCTCAAATTCCTCATCGACTAACAACCAATTCAATTTAAAATCGGCTGATGGAAGCATTTCGATTAAGGAAAAAATTGTCGGATCTGTTTTAGAAAGTGTCGAAATTCACAAAAAATTGGAAATCTTCATATTACCAGGATTACGGTCATTTGATGGAGTAATCGGCTGAGTATGCTGTCACAATTCCAAATTTTTCTCGGACCGATCAAGAACCACGAAACGATCAACACAAATGGAAGAGCACAAATTAGGACTACTATACGGAAGAACCTATTATAAATCCTATCCGTACCCAGTAAGCATGAGGAGTGAAGTAGAAAACCAAATCGAACAACTACTAAAAGATAATTAGGTACGATAACATCATAATACCTTCCAAGAGTCCATATTAATCTCCAATCTGGGTTGTGATAACAAAGTTAGATGTTTCCAGCATGGAAAAAAAAATACTGGATGGTCATTGGTGAAAGTCATAAACACATAAAACAAGACATATGGTATTTTGGAATTCCCTCAACCCTAATTTAAAAAAGAGGATAATTGATGAGCTTGTTTTCTTGGTATCATAAAGTGGAACAATTTTCTTAAAGTTTCTAATTAGGTTTTACCTTTATTTTATCTTATTTTATTAGTTTCTTTTTGTTTTGTCAGATTATCTATATAAATATCACATTTTTTAAAAAAGAAGGATTCTTGTTTCGTCTGACGTGAAGATAGTTCTCAGATAGTTAAATAAATGTATAGCTTAAATCTTTATCGCGTTGTATTTTATTTAAACAAATTCATTTTCGAGAAATTAGATCACACCATTTTTTGGTCCATCAACCCTGATAATCCGGTATCAGTTTCGTTATCGTAAATTAAATCAAAAGTGCATCTCGTAGTGAAATAGTAAACATATACAGTCCAGACAAATTATAACAATAGTAGTGATCATAAATTTCAATAATAAATTTATTCAAGATGGAGCGATTAATTCATAGAAGAGGCTTAGTGTATAAAAAATGTGCTCGTTTATGTGAGTCGATTGAACAACAAGACATTACTACAACCACAGAAAGTACCCTTAAAGATCAATTAAAAAATATTTGTGAATATGAAACAGATTATAAACATTATGTAAATGAAATTATTGACAGTGATAAGTGTAGAGACGAGTTATTTGAAAAATGTGATGAAGAAAGTGCTAAGTTTGAAATGTTAGTGAACCGTGTAAAAACAATATTGAATGTTGAAATGGGTAAACGTCCCAATAATCAAAAAATCGGTCAAATCAAATTGCCCGAATTACAATTACTAGAATTCAATGGTGAATTCAATAAATGGCGCAGTTTTCGGGACACATTCAAAGCAGCAGTGCATAATAATAATCAGGTGAGTCATATCGCTAAATTTTCGTATTTATTGGGGAAATTGAAGGGTGAACCTAAATCTTTGGTGGCTCATATTCCTATTTCTGCTGATGATTATGAAAACGCGTGGCGAATTTTACTAAACAGATATGACAACGAAAGAACAATAGTCGAGTGTCACCCAGATGCCATTTTAAATTTACCGAAAGTTTCAAATAACAATTTATCAGAAATAAAAAACAATTTAGATATTTCGACTGTGAATATTGATTCATTGCAAACCTGTGAGTTTAAATTGGACAGGATATCCGAAGCTCTAATAATCAGAATAGTCTTAGGGCGTTTAGATTTAAATTCCAGAAAAGAGTTTGAAAATGAGTTAGGGATAGATGAGTTTCCCAGTTGGATAAAACTCAAAACCTTCTTACAAAAAAAGATACGGGTATTAGAAGCAATAGGAATAACACATAGAAAAATAGAAATTCCCGTTTCTAATCGCAATACAAAAGCTGCACTAGTAGTATCAACTTCGCCAGTTGAAAAACACCAATTCGTTCGTTGTCCCAATTGTAAGAGTGATCATTATTTAGCAATCTGTCAAGATTTTATTAAACTCTCAGTACCAGACCGTTTCCAAAAAGTAAAGCAATTACGATTATGTATTAACTGTCTAAGGCCAAACCAAATTGTTTCTCAATGCACAAGATTTACTTGTAGGCATTGTTCTCAAAAGCACCACACACACTTGCACAGAAACCATATAGAATCCATAAAAGAATCGCCAAAAGTTGAACAATCGAAAACGAAACCTCTTCAAACTAACACGAACTCAGAAAATAGTTTAACACTACATCATTCAAATAATATCTAATAGTTGACTCTAATAGTCAAGTGCTGTTATCAACAGCAACAATTTTAATCCAAAATTCCGATGGTAACTTTATTTCGTGCCGTGCTCTTTTAGATTCCGCTTCACAATCAAACTTTATTACTTTATATCTTTCAAATAAACTTCGTTTCGAATCACAAACCACTAATTTAGTAGTTTCTGGATTAAACAGCCAAAAAACTAATGTTTCCGGGAAGTGTTCCACAATTATTCGATCACAGTGCTCTAATTTTAAAGCCAGTTTAGAATTCTCAATCGTCCCAAATATTACCAACTTATTGCCTCAATTAGAATTGGACATTTCTAAATGGAATTTACCAAAAAATATAATCTTAGCTGATCCTTACTTTAATATGCCAAATAAGATTGATGTGTTACTAGGTGCTGGAATTTTCTTCGATATATTGTTCGAAAAAAAATTCAAGTTAATCCGTTCGTACCTGCTCTAGTAAAGTCGAAATTAGGCTGGATAGTAGGCGGGAAATTCGAAGTAGAACCAGTAAACTTACATTTCTCTCTCTCTCTCTCTCTGGCACTATACATCCCATCAAGGGATTTGGCCGCCTCAAATGAGGTTTCATAATCATATTTTCATTTCGGATAATGAGTGATTAATTCATTGATCCTGAACCAGCCGTGAAATTTTTCCTTGTCACCACCGGGAATCGAACCCGGGACCTCCGGTCGTTGGAGCAAGCGTGCTAACCACTTTGCCACCGGGGCGGCAAAAAACTTACATTTACATAACGAAAATTCAGACATAAAACTAAACAAGCAATTAGAGCAGTTATTCCAAAGTGAAGCTTGTGAAACTTCTTATGTTGAAACTTCCGAAGAAAAATTGTGCGAAAAAATCTTCAACTCAACTACATATATAGAAATGATGAAGGTCGTTATGTTGTGAGTTTGCCATTAAAAGTCGATCCAATTTGTCTTGGTGATTCCTTGACTATGGCAAAGAAGCGATTTACTTACCTATAGAGAAAAGATTGAATCGGGATTCTGAGTTAAAAGTAGAGTATGAAAAGTTCTTGGAAGAATATTTAAGGTTAGGTCACATGAAATTATCATCTATTAGCAGTAATCTAGAATATGTTTTACCGCATCATCCAATTATTAAACCTACTAGTAGCACAACTAAATTAAGAGTTGTATTTGATGCATCTAGTAAAACAGACAATAATATATCGCTAAATGATATTTTATTGACAGGACCAAACGTTCAATCCGAATTATTTGAAATAATTTTACGCTTTCGCCGCCATAAATATGTATTTATGGCGGACATTGAGAAAATTTTTCGCCAAATTCTCATCAACCCTAATCAAACACATCATCAGAAAATGTTATGGTATAATTCTAACGAAATTCAAACTTTCGAACTCCAGACAGTCACTTATGGTACTACTTCTGCGCCATTTTTAGCTACTAGAGTTCTCAAAGAAATTTCTAACAGTAATTCAATTAAATATCCCATAGCTTCCAAAGCATTGAAGGAAGATTTTTATGTAGATGACTGCTTAACTGGTTGTGACAATTTGGATGAGTTAATTTGTACTCAAATTAATTTAATAGTATGTTAAGAGATTCAGGAATGCATCTTCGTAAATGGTCTTCCAATTCCGACAAAATTTTAGAAACCATTCCAATTTCGGACATTGAACAGTCAAATAATAAAATTATAAAAACACTAGGAATAGCTTGGAATCCTACTTCTGATAGTTTACACATAATAGTTCCAAAATTATCCGTTCATAGTAAAGTTTCAAAAAGAACAATATTAGCAGATTTAACTCAAATTTTCGATCCATTAGGTTTCCTCTCTCCGGTATTAACAAAAGGCAAAATACTCTTGCAAAGTCTCTGGCAAATGAATGTTAGTTGGGATGAGGAAGTTCCAAATTATTATGAAAATGAATGGTTGCGTTTTAGAAATTCTATTTATTTAATCGAAAATTGCCGCTTGAATAGGTATCTTTCTCCTTTTGCCGAACAAATAGTTGAATTACATGGCTTCGCAGATTCTTGTGAAAGGGCTTTCGGTGCTTGCTTATATGTTCGCAGTACGAATCCGACTGAAGGCTATACTGTAAAATTGGTAGCTAGTAAATTGCGTGTCGCACCTCTAAAAACGATTACAATACCTAAGCTTGAATTAAATGTAGCACTTTTATTGGCTAGATTAGCTACCAAAGTAGTTCGAGCATTTCAAATCGATTTTAAAAGCATTTTTCTTTGGGTTGGCCCGACCATTGTTCTTAGTTGGATAAAAATGCATCCGATGCGCTTAAAAACATATGTAGCAAATAGGGTATCTGAGATACAGAATTTGACCACCAACTGCACTTGGCAGCATGTAAATAGCCAAAACAATATAGCGGATCTCATTTCAAGAGGCACCAGTATCGAAAATTTAGTAGAATCACAAACTTGGTGGAATGGACCACTGTTCCTTCAACAACATCAAGAATACTGGTCAAAAGCAATATCGAAGAATGAATCCCAAGAAGTCACATCCGAAATTAAACCAGAAAAAGTTAAGTTAACTTTATAAGTAAACGATGATATCACTGAGTTAATTGAGAAAAATAGCTCACTTCACAAACTTGTTCGCGTGATACGAGTATGTTATTTGCTACGATTCACAAATAATGTTATTAAATTGAAACATAAAATTAAAGGATTCTTCACAGCTGAAGAAATTAAAGGCAGCTTGAACTATTTAATAAGAGAAGTGCAAAAACAATTTTTTGAAGACGAAATTCAATCATTAATATCCGGGAAACCACTATCACGCAAAAGTAAAATTAAAGATATGAATCCGTTCATCGATGATCAAAATATGCTTCGAGTTGGCGGCAGACTAAAAATGGCGATGTTTGTGACTTATGAAAGCAGGCATCATTCTGATATACGAAAGCAATTTCACATTGTTAATTTTTAGGCGCAAACATGTAAAATATTTACATTGTGGGCCTCAGCAACTACTCTCGATGATACGGCAACGTTACTGGCCTCTACGCAGCAAAATCTTGGCAAAATGGTAACTCGTTATTGTATCAAATGTTTCAAATAAAAACCAAATACCATCAATCAAATTATGGGGAACTTGCCAGAATGTAGATTAACACCTAACACGCCATTTACGACCAATGGAATAGATTTTTGTGAGCCTTTTTTCACAAAAAATAAAAATCAACGAGGCGGTGCAAGCCATAAAGTGTATGTTTGCATATTCATTTGCTTTGTGACTAAAGGCATACATCTTGAAATTGTATCAGATATGACTACCGAGGCATTTATTGCCTGTTTAAAACGATTTATATTTCGTCGCGGCGCTCCAACCATTATTTGGTCGGATAATGGCACAAATTTCGTTGGCGCCAACTGCGAATTAAAGCAGCTGTACCACTTAATTTGCAAACAAGAACATACGAATGAATTAATGAATTTTTGCAATTTCGCAGAGATTCAATGGAAATTCATTCCACCAAGATCACCAAACTTCGGAGGATTATGGGAGTCGTCTATAAAAACTTTAAAGTCACACATGAAGCGAGCCTCATCTAATACAATATTGACATATGAAGAGTTGAATACACTAGTTATTCAAATTGAAGGAGTTATGAACTGGAGACCACTTACAGTGCTTTCAACAAATCCGAATGATCCAACACCCTTAACCCCGGCACATTTATTAACCGGAGGTTTAATAAACAATATGTCAGAAGCAAATGTCATCGAAATACCGTCGAACAGACTTTCCAGATTCGAAAATGTTCCAGTCGTTTTGGAAAAGGTTTTCAGTTGAATATTTACATACGTTACAGCAGAGACAAAAATGGAGAGATCAACGAGAAAACTTTCAAGAAAACGACATTGTACTCATTGTTGATGAACAATTACCAACAACACAATGGTTAATGGGTAACATAGTTGAAGTTGTCCCAGGATCAGATGGGGTTAACCGCGTATTTAGTATTAAAACAAAAAATGGAATAATAAAACGTACAATTAGTAAAATTTGTAAACTACCCTTAGAATAAATTACTAATTTGTTATCTTTAAGAAATTCAATATAATTTTAAGAATTGTTTAAGATTATGAATTTCATTATTTAATTCTCATTTTACATTGAAGTTATGTATATTACTTCAACGGTAGGGAGAATGGTGAAATTCATAAACACATAAAACAAGACATATGGTATTTTGGAATTCCCTCAACCCTAATTTAAAAAAGAGGATAATTGATGATCTTGTTTTATTGGTATCATAAAGTGGAACAATTTTCTTTAAGATCCTAATTAGGTTTTACCTTTATTTTATCTTATTTTATTAGTTTCTTTTTGTTTTGTCAAATTATCTATATAAATATCACATTTTTTAAAATAGAATGATTCTTGTTTCGTCTGTCGTGAAGATAGTTCTCAGATAGTTAAATAAATGTATAGCTTAAATCTTTATCGCGTTGTATTTTATTTAAACAAATTCATTTTCGAGAAATTAGATCACACCAGTCATTGATTTTAAAAGACTCAACACAGTAACATCAGACGCTTACCCGAATACCTCACCTCCGGCTTTCATCAAATTAAAACGAAAGAAACACGCACAAGCAATCTTACAGAGAATGATAGACAACGTGCTGAAAGGTGAAGGTAAATCTTAATAACACAGATTTCTCAAGTTTTTGCAACTCAAAAATAAAGATTCCAGACAGCTTAAAAGATCTAAAATCATTTCTCGGGCTCACATCTTACTACAGGCGTTTTTTAAAATACTTCGCCAAATTAGTTAAACCTCTCACAAATCTCACCAGAAGAGAAAATGCGCAAATCAAAGTCAAAATCAATCTTTCAGGGAAAGAGATCCATATATTTCAACAACTGAAGGAGTTATTGTCATCAACAGAAATACTCAACTTCCCTAATTTCGAGAAGCCGTTCATATTGACAAGTGACACATCGAACACGGTGAACTGGGTAAGGATAGACCTATTACATTCATCTCCAAGTCATTAAATAAAACGACATTTTGATAAAGCAATCGCAACAACAACGCAAAACTAAAACGATGGAAATCGCGACTTGAAGAATACAACTATGAAATAGTTTACAAACCCAGTTATACAAACAAAGAAGCAGATGCCTTATCATGGCTGGAATTAGAAACCAATAAGCTATCAACAAAGAAACACTGTAGAAATTTCTAAAAGAAAGATTTAGCCCAACGGAATGGAATCAATCCACAATGGAATCAAAATTTCGGAGGAATAGCCAGATGTTACAAGAAATATTCACGGAGCAAAGAGCAAATTTTGGAGAAATATTGTTACTCACAAATGGCGAGTCTGATCAAGAAATATACACAGAACAGCGAAACTTGCCATACGAAAAAATACGGCCGTCATCCCGACAAAGTTATATCACAACAAACACCAATCCTAAACTATCCATCAGAGATCATCCACATGAACATAATCAACATTAAGAAGGAAAAATTCGCATATCCAGAATAGGTCAGTTGTACCAAAAATAATGTAAGTATACGGCATGATTGAAAGGGTTCACTCAACAATCATCGAGATCAGATATCTACCAGATGAATATAAAAATCTCCATATAAAGAAACATTCAGTCACTAAAAGAAAATCCAGTGACCTATTCTTTGCAAGAGTCAACCGTATATCAACTATCAAGGTCTACTAAACTTTAGGGACAAAGTAAATGAAGACTTATAGCAAAAAATACAAAACTCTTAACAAACAAAACAAATTCAAGGAATTCAACAAAAGGACAAAGCAAGAAAACAGTAGCAAACAACAACAAAGTTCACTCACAACAGCTTAGGGCAAAAAAATACACAACAACAATTTTTTTTTTTTCACAAAAAAAAAATGTAACATGATGGTTACCATCTCTTTCACAGTCTAGATCCTTTGCTTGAACAACAACACCAGTAAACATTTACGACTACAATAATCCGCTGATGCATCAAGTTGAACAAATCACTCAACTAATTTCAGAACTAACTACTCGATTGGGACCATATTATCGATAGTCAGAACAAGATCATCAGTAATATTAACAAGCAATACCAAATCCACACCATCTTGATGAACACGGCAAACAAAATCCTACCTCACAAATCTACTGAACAAAATGGAAATTGGGCAACACGCTACAGAAATTGAAACCCTCCCATATACAAACGAAAGAGAGGGGATTGAATACGCAGAACATACGATGCTTGTAAAGGATCCCACAATACTATACGTAATATCCATTCCAAAAACAAACAAACAGGACTATAACCATGTCATTATTTGATCAACAATCAAATAATTTAAACAGGTCTACGTATAGAATCAGTGTTGTGCCGTATTGTTTACACCGCGTAGATAATTAATATTCTACACGTGTAGACAATGTATGTAGAAAATTGAGAAAATGGCGTCGACAATGTAGAGAATGTAGACAATATTGAAAATTATTATTTTTGTTGGCAATTATCAAAATTCTATTGTTATAAGTGCTCTGAACCTGCACCGACCAAATTAGCCCGCCTCAATAAAACCTGTACTATAATTTGTTACACATTTATTACAATTTATTACAACAACTCCCGATTTTATTGCAGTTACCGTTTTCGAGGAACGAGTGGTCGGTTTAGCTTGTAATTAAACCTACACCGCCAAAATTGTAACTTTTGATGTAGCTGTGATATCGAGATGGTTCTTGCACCAGAATTTATTACAAATTAATTACATTGATTAAATAGTACAAGACCAACCCTAAATCTTGACTAAGGGTAACTTTCACCCCAAACGATTATTTATGACAAAAACATCGATTTTACCAATATTAATAAATTACTACAACAGACCGCCAAGAGATATTGAGTCAAATGAACATTGTGAAAGGCAGACCAAGCTTATACAGGTGTGTAATAAGTTGAAGGTGATAAAATCGAACTTTAAATTAGACGTTTGAACCCTTTACCGCTTGGAGTCATTTGCGCGTAACCTGATACTAAGATAATTTATTACACACCTAAAAAAGGTTGATCTGCCCTCCACAAGGTCCAAGGAGTAACATTTAACTCAATATCAGGTGGCGGTCTGGTGTAATAAGTTGTTGAAGGTGATAAAATCGAACTTTAAATTAGACATTTGAACCCTTTACCGTTTGGAGCCAATTTCGTGTAACCTGACACAAAGATAATTTATTACACACCTGTATAAGCTTTCACAACGTCCATTTGACTCAATATCTCTTGGCGGTCTGTTGTAGTAATTTATTAATATTGGTAAAATCGTTGTTTTTGTCATAAATAATCTTTTGGGGTGACAGTTACCCTTAGTCAAGATTTAGGGTTGATCTTGTACTATTTAATCAATGTAATTAATTTGTAATAAATTCTGGTGCAAGAACCATCTCGATATCACAGCTACATCAAAAGTTACAATTTTGGCGGTGTAGGTTTAATTACAAGCTAAACCGACCACTCGTTCCTCGAAAACGGTAACTGTAATAAAATCGGGAGGTTTTGTAATAAATTGTAATAAATGTGTAACAAATTATAGTACAGGTTTTATTGAGGCGGGCCAATTTGGTCGGTGCAGGTTCAGAGCACTATATTTATACTTTGTAGTTCAAACCATTTCACGATGTAGTTTCACGATTATTTCACAGTTAAAGTGCGAAATCATTAAATGGCCAGAATTAAAAATTTTTTAAATCGTTTATACGGTAAAAGATCGGTTGTAAATAGGTCCTATGTTGGGAGGATTAAATGGTGGAAAGTGGGTGCAGAAACTTTACGAAGATCCCTATTGAAAGAGCCTTTACAATGTACAACATCATTACCACGAAATAAAATGGTAAAGCATAAAAATATTTTGAGGCAAATAATGACAATACGAGTACAAGTTACTCGAGTTCATAATCCTATTAAATGACAAAATATGACCAAGCAATATTAATTCCCTTTATATTTAATTTAGGAGCACATAAGTCTACTGGGCGAGACTATGAAACTCTGTAAGGTTCTATTGTTTTGATTTCAACTCATGACTTTCCAAGTTGTTTCGTTTTTCGTCCGACCTTCCTTTTGTTGGTTCCATTTCAGAGATCTGCTTGTCATTTAATTCTGTGACTTCCTCATTGTATACAATCTATTTCTTCATCTGGGCGAGAAGCATCCCATTATTATTTCATTGGTGTGTTTAGCCTCATCGTTTGGTTTTGGCTGTCTGTTGTTTTTGTTGTTGACGTGCTGGATTAGTATTAGTAGTATCAGATACAATAGCTTGCGATTGTTCTCTCAGGCGAGAATTCCGCTCTTCGTTTTTTGGTGGGTCTTTTTTTGCTGTTGCTGTTCAGTACCCAATCTGTTTCTCTCGCGAGTTCTTCCTCATCAGTATGGAACTCGGTGTTATAATTGGTGTATGTACTTGCTTCGTTATAATTGGCTAGAGGGATTTCATAAATCTCCATTTCCATTTCTTTGGGCTTTTTAATTCTTCTTTTTCCTTTTTTAGTTTGTCAACTTCGCTTCATAGTTGGGTTATAAGTGTTTCTAAGTCACTTAGTTTCCGACAGAGTCCAGCGTTTTCATTTTTCTGCTGATTTGCTGAATTAGTTTGTCTGGTTGGGGATCTTGACAACTTTGAACTTTTTTCGAATGGGTATAACAAAGATTGGCTCACCCCAGAATCCATTGAGCCAGCCTCGTTAGAGGGCGGATTAGCCAACTGGGTAGTTGGTATACCACCTGTGGTATTTTATCCTTTTTCCGTTGTATCCATTGCTTTAATTGGTCAGATTATATTTTTTTTTTTTTTTTTTTTTTTTATTTATTTAAAGAAATCTATTTTGTAATATACATGTATGATTTCAGATTATTTACAGTTATAGTTAAAATTATATTAAAACAACAAAAAACTTTAAAACAGAATAAAAAAAAAAAAAATATAAACCAAATTTTGGTTTAAACAATTAAAAATTTAGAAAAAAGTCTTTAAGGATATTTTTAAAGTTGTCCTTTGATAAGTTGAAGTCAAATACATCGTCAATTAAGTTGAAAGATTTAGACATCCTATTAATTGGGTTGTTTTCTCCATAGTTGGTGGAATGGTGTTCAAGTGCTAAAAATTTATGGTTTCTAAATGTTCTGCATGGCACGTGAATTGATATGTTTTCCAAGATGTAAGCTGAATCTACGTGACCAAGCAAAACGTTACCAATAAAAGCTGCTCCCAAGAGAAGTCGTCTATTTTCAAGCGTGCATATTTTGTAATCTGTGCATCTTGTTGTGTATGGAGGTAAGCGAGCCACATTTTCATGGAATGGTAAGTTGTGGTCGTAATCCCAGTCACTTTTCTTTAACAAAAAAATCAGGAACTTCTTTTGAATGCTTTCAATTCTTTTTATGTGTACAGCATAGTATAGATTCCAGACCGTTACAGCGTATTCCAGTTGAGATCGAACATAAGCGAAATAGAGTGAACATAAGGTTTGGATATCCTTAAATTCACTTGTCCATCTTTTAACAAATCCGAACATGGCATTCGCTTTCGCAATACAATTTTCAATATGCCTATTGAAACTGGCGTTTTCGACAAATGTAA